>LR990540.1:4740173-5994816 GCA_905147745.2 Phlogophora meticulosa | reverse complement strand
GACCGTTTAAAGTGGGTCAAAATAGCGTCAAAAGGAGTCGGTTACAAACATACATACAGGTGAAACTAATATAAAGCGTGTAAAAAGGATAACACTCAGTCCGCAGAAGGTTTTGCGGATCAAGGGACCAAAATATTTTTGTTACTGTATTTCTCAAATAAACAAATGCTAAAAGCATTAAAACTGACCGCTGAGGGTACTTGTCACACTTTTCAAACATTCATTGACATTTGTAGTGCAGGTGAACTACCAATAAACTGGGACAAACAAAATGTTGGAGTATTTACATGGTAACAAGTGACACGCGGACGTTCCCGAGTTGTTTGCTGAATTTACACGAAGTGTCAATGGAAACAAAACGAAACAAAATGGAGTATGGACGTCCGGTCTCAGTGGGTACAAATGTTGAGTTTTCTAAGTTCGGGATGTATTGTCTTTAGAGTAGAAAAAGACGAATAAAGGTCATGTTTGGAGCTTAACTACAGCAATATAGAGAAACTGAAGATTTTGTGAACTGAATGCGCTTATCTGTAGAGCTATTAGTCGGATTCGATAAATTCTTTTAAGTTTATCTTTAAATTGCGAGCCGTGCAACTGTTACTATTAAGCCACAAGACCCTTACCTAACAATAGTATTATTATTTAATAAATAATAACATTAAACTGCTCATATATATTTTTTTATTATTTATTTTGTCATTAGATTTTTTTTTTTTGTTTTATATGTTTAGTATTGTGTCATTGTCTGCCTGAGCCTGTGCTTAATGAATGTTTTTTCTTTCTTTTCTTTCATTCTTTACCTTTTTACTGACTTACAATCTGAAAAGTAACACAAAGCAACTCTCCAAAGCCGCAGACTCTCACCTGAGCTCTCAGAGGAATCTTCCTGTTAGCTGGGCGTTTAAATTTGCACGAGAACGTCTGTCGACAATAAGGTAATTGCTTTGCTTTGATTGGGATACAATGCCAGGACGAGGTGAGCGGTTAGATATATTGTATGTATCGGTAGAGACGTTAGTTTGCGGATAGTATGAATGTCAATGCCAGCAATGTAGACTTGAACTCTGGATTATTGTACATGAGACCACGTGGTGAACTCAGCCAAATGTTTATGATTGAAAATTATCTTCATCACAACATGACGCCTGTCTTCACGAGGGGTTAGTCGAAAGTACTGTATACAAATAAAATTTACTAATTTTTTAGATTAAAATATCTGCTAGTGATTTTTTTTTTTTTTTTACTAACATAGGCTGTAAGTAGAATTGTTACTAATACTATGAGTTAGGTTACTTGAATTATTAATTGAATTATTATTGCACACCCACATTTCTCCAGTTATGTTTAAGTTTTTTTTTAATTCAAAATAAGTTTAATAACATAAAGGATTAACTAATAATTGCGGTTGGAGAATTGACCCTATGACATATCGATGTTTAGGATGATATTTTATCAACTAAAAAGTTGGGTTGGTCCTTCAGTCATACTTATGTTCTCGTCATGAGTAATGTTCTGTGCTTTCTTAGTAGGTAATTTCAATCGGTTTGGTAAAAGTAGCTGTACCTACAAAATTATCAAGCTTTTGTACGGAATCTTGTTGCACGAGTCACCTTGCGATTCTCTGGTTCTTTAGTATTAGTAATAATATCTTCTTAATATATATAAATTACGTGTCACGTTGTTTGTCCGCTATGGACTCCTAAACTACTGAACCGATTTTAATAAAATTTGGCTTACTGGATGTGTTGTGGTCAAACTTAAAAGATAGGATAGTTTTTATTTCGATTGTTGACCTTAATATTTTTTGCAAATTAAATGTTTTCCCATAATCAGTTTCGTACATTTCTAACAGATGGCAGTGTAACTTAACTTTTGAGGCGGTACGAAGTTCGCCGGGTTAGATAGTATATTTATATGTAATATATATATTAGTGAGACTAGAACCTAAATTTATAACCCACATCCCACTGGAGGAATACATTGGACGAATTATGCGGTAAATTTTCGATAACTTTACGGTTTCGCTGAATAAGAAATAACCTTGTCTATTTACCGGGTTTGATGACAATTCAGTTTTTTTTCTTGAACTTATCCATATTGTAGAATTGTAGAGCTTACATCATCATCATCATCAGGCTATACTAGTCCACTGCTGGACATAGCCCTCTCCTAATGAGAGCCATAGCGCCCTGTCTTCAGCTTGCCGCATCCAGCATCTGCCTACAGTCTTTCGCTGATCGTCATCCCACCTGCTCAGAGGGCGTCCTACACTACGTTTGCCGAGTCGCGGTCTCCACTCAAGAACACGTTTACCCCAGCGGTTGTCGGTTCTTCGCGAAATATGGCTAGCCCACTGCCACTTCAACTTGCTAATTCTTTGAGCTATGTCGGTAACGTTGGTTACCTATGCACGATATGCACTATAGAACTTACATATGCGTATCCATTTAACGGCACGGTTGGTGCAGTGGCTAAGCGATTGGCTGCTGAGCCGCGTGTCGTGGGGTTCGGCTCACGCACGGAACTAATATTTGTATGATCTACAGGCAGTTGTTTCTTGAAATATAATCGTTAAATTCACAATTATAAATAGATTGGAATTGTGCTCTTATGTCATGATTCCATGAAATAGTCATTCAATCCCATAATTTGGACTTAAATATTCGTATTAATGATTTCAATTATAAATATTACGTGAATGAACACTGGACGTGTGTGGTGTGACTTTCTTAGTTACACATTACTTAATACTGAGCTTACAATTGCAGTAAAATTGAATTTTGGGGCTGCCCCTACGCATTTCACGCATTTTCTATTTGACTGGTATATATATATGTTTGTATACATGTATATTGATATTGTAAGCCTGAAACATCCCCCTGCTGGGCAAAGGCTGAGGCCTGTCTCCCATCATTTCCATTTGTTTCGATCCAGAGCTAATGTGGGCCACTGGTGTAGACACTAGGAAGTGGTGAAGGGTGGGCGTTTTGGGGGACTGTCTTTTGTAAACGTTGTGACGTTCAAAAAGTAATGCCTTAGCCTAATTTGAGTAAATGAATTTTGATTTTGATTTTGGTCGTTGGTTTTGTCCATCTTGTACCGCCATCTTCTTCAAGGTCTGCCGCGGCGCCTTCTAGCTGGGTCAGGGCTCCACAAACAGTTTATTTTGGCCCACAGCTCACTGGGCATATGTCAGACGTGTCCAGTCCAGTCCCACTTTAGCTTAGCGGCTTTGTGAGCAACGTCAGTAATTTGTGTTTAGCCAGTTAGTTTGACGACTAGAATTGTGCGCTCCATTGCAAGTCGAAAATCTGTAATAAAACATATGGGATACATTAAATCACCTACCTACCTATTTGTGACCCCTACCTTTTACCAATCTACATATTTATGTATGCCTTAATACTATGAAAAGACTTAAAAATGAATATTTAATAACTCACATTGTTTTAGTATGAATTTCCGTCAACCATCTGTACTACTTAACAAAACAAAAAACAATCACAGAAAAAATGCTGTTCTGCAAAATCAGCCTTCTTTGTTATATGTACGGGTGCACCCAGTTCTATATGTACGAAGTCATGTATCAAATTAGTTAATAGTGTGTCTGGCCTGTTAGCAAGTTATACTAATGAGCGTGGTATATTTTCAGTGTTGTAGAGATACGCTCTTTAACCGCGTGTTAAGAGTCAGTCTCTTCGTGTATTACCTACAGCTGGAATTTAGTTTACTATCACGCCATTAAAGGATAATTTAGTTTCATATCGGTCTGGCTGTTTGTGTATGTGAATTTGAATGTTTGTAAACGCACCCACGATACAGGAGAAACTCTTAGTGTGGGGCAACGTTTTTTATATATATATATCATGCCGGTATTCCCTGAAGGGCTAAGTAGAGGCATACTTACCGTACATCCAGTTATGTTTAAGTCATAATCGAGCATAAATCTAAAATTCGATGATAATGAATTACCGAGTAATTTACTTTACGGATTTTAGTAATACCTGCATAGAGTCTTCAATTTAAAATGTGTTAAGTTCTTTTGATAGTTTTGTAGTATGCCCGTTACATTTAAAATTTGGTCTTTTTCGAAGTTCCGTACGTCCATTCATAACAATTATAAGACCTGTGACATTATTATTTTTTCTCTTATAAACTTAAAATTATTATTTAGTGTAAAAAACCTCGATCTATTAAGGAATAATAGCGCAAAACCTGCAGAAAAAAAATTAATACGGCACAGGCCAGCATCGAGTTCGAAATTCAAAATAATATCGACTTGTTTTTTTTTAATGATCAATGCCAGCATTGCAATAGGTATTTCGTTACTACAAACTTCTGAACCCAATATTTATTGCTCGCACCAATTTGGGCGGCAAAAAAATCAAATTGCAATAAGTTTACTCTCTGATGACGTAAACAATCAAAATGTTTGATAACTATTTTGGGACTTTCCTTGTGTTGTAATAAATGTTGTGTTGAAAGCACGTGATTATGAATAGGATTTTTTAACAACTTATAAACGATTTTATTACCATCTGTTATGAAAGTAGAAAAGATTAATTGAGTACAGATTATTTTCTGCGAGAATTAAGCTTTCTAAAGTATTAGGTACGCAAAAGTATAATATAATAGTATGCTGGACAATCCAGTCAGCAACATCTAGCCACAACCTAAGCAGAGCTTGTTTTATGTAATACAATACAATACATTATATATATATATATTTTTATTATACATAGCAAATACCCTACACTTGGAACAAATCTTTGTAGATCGTACAAATATTTGTCCTAAGGTGGGAATCGATCCCGCAACCTCCTGCATAGCAGGCGGACCTTCGCCCACCGCGCCACATCGGTCGTCTTATTCAAATGTTTAATGAAACCGGCCAAGTGTATGATAGACTCATAGAGAATAGATAGTAAAGGGTTCAGTAGACGGAATTAATATTAATATTAAAATACAGAAGGCCCGCCTGCGACACAAAAATAGCTGCGGCAACGGTAGGTTATATGTTCTTATTTCCAAAAAAGACCACCTGGTCCTCACATGATATGACCAACATTGTGTGTGGACTTCAAAAGAGACTGTGAGCTCTTATTTTGATTCGATGTTTTTTCATAAACAAATCTGAGAAGAAACACTAACCCCATCTAGTTTTTGTTTCACGAAATTTACAGTACTACGTATCTTGTATGAATGATGACGTCTTTTGATCAAAAGGACTAAAAATATTGAACTTAACTGTTACACGAGACCTACTCTTAACCACCTCACTAGTTTACGTGAAACATTTAAAAGTCTAATTATGTGAGATACAGTTCTTGTGTACACGCATGTCCTGAGTTAGACTAAGCTGCAGTCAACGTTCTTGCCAGCCTATTGTAGAGCGTTTTGGTTTGTGATAATAAGGTGAGTTATTTTTGTAAGATGTACAGAAGCCAGTATTAAGCTTCCCCAGTCTGACAAATTCCTTTGATAGTTTTTCAACTTTATCACTAAAGAATAAGCTTCATGTTCAATCGGGAAAAATTGACGCTTTGGGATAGCTTGATGTGCTGGCTTCTGTCAAATCTTACGTGCCTATTATTAAGTCAAGTTTGAAAAACATTTTGATTGCTTCGTTGGTCTAATGGTTGCAAGAAAACTGAAATCACAAACCCGTCTTGATTGAGCATGGTGATTTAAGCATGCTCAAATTAGATGGTGAATGCTACTACCCATACGTTTTTGACCATTGCTAATCGGCCATTACATTGAATGCCACGGAACAGGTGGATGGGCAAATCAGTATTTTTTGCACAGTGTTTATGTAAAAAGTTCTTGTTAAGAGATTTACTATGCTATCAATAAAAGGAATATTATGTTAACAAATTTAACACAACCGTTTGTTATAAGCGATATATAGATTTACCTACTGGTACGACCTCATTGGTGATGTTATTAAGAAAGGTCAGGGGTAACTGCGTAGTACTCGCAACGGCGCGCGTGTCTGACGCCTAGACAAAATTGTTTTTCTGTAAGCATTAACGCCAACGGAAAGATCATATTGTATGGAGTTGACATAAGCTTTAGAGATGTCACGTCACTAATTCCCACATGTAATGTCATTGCCATACATTTTGACGTTAGCGTCTGGCGTCGCTACAGAAAAGATTTTTGTCTAGGCCTGCAGATGTATGAACGTGATCGAAGCAAAAGTACATTTTATGCATTTAAGTTTACTTAATTTGACATTCTGCATTACATTGACATTTTACATCTGCATTGACATTACTTATGTTAGGGAAGCACCCTACACTATGTGAGGATCATATTAGGTGGCTTTCTGTAGTGTTTGCCTACGCCTATGAGGAAAAGGCGTGAGTTTATGTATTTGTGTAAATAAGTTATTTCTATTTAACAAAACCCTTTAAGTTAGCGTCTGGCGTTTTACGGTACAGAAAAGTTTTTCCTGCAGACGTACGAACGTGAACGAAGCAATAGGACTATGTGAGGATCAAATTATAGTGGCGTTCTGTAGTTTTTGCCTACTGTCTACTACCATGAGAAAAGGGCGTGAGTTTATATATGTGTGTATATAAGATTTTTCTAGTTTAAAAAACCTTATAAGAAAAATATAAGATTGTTATGTGTGTGTGTTTGGTGTGTGTGGTGTGTGTGTGTGTTTCTGTGAATTGTGTAGTGAGAGTATTCAAGTAAATGGTATTAATAACTTTTGATCCATTGATGATAACCATTTAGTTAGGTACTACGAGTATATCTTTACAGCCACTTCTAGGCCTTTGGTAAATGTAAAGGTTAAAATGAAATGTAGCTAATGCAAGTGTACTCAGCTATTTTGATTGTCACTTTGTATCCTGTTTCAACATTTGGCGTACAAAAGGGATGAAAGAAGGGTAAAAAAAGGAATTGTATTTAGTCCGTCAGTCAGATAGTAAAAAAATATTGGACACGTATTTTTTGCTTTATCATATTTGAAAAATCTGAGTTAGATAAAACGCATTAAAGATGTGGGGGCTCTTTACGTCACATGTGGATATAAAATCTACTAACGTGTGACGTCACGTTACATTTTACCTCAATGTATTGACGTAATTATTTGATTACGTAAAAAAAGAAAAAATACGTGTAAATAATCTACCTACCGGAATAACTATTTTTTTTCCGCATCCCTATTAAACAATAAAAACAGCTTCATTGTTTATATTTTGCCAACCAACGAATCTGTGGGAACTGATCTCCGAACAGATATAACATTATCTATCCAAGATTTAAGCGAACTTTTGAAATTTGCAAATAATATTATGTCTAATACCCAGTTTCTAGAATGAAGATCAATTGCTGCGTTTGTAAGAATTAGTTATTAAGAGGCAATCGCACTTAAATAAAATTTAATACTTAATGTATTTAATTTCTCGTTCATGTCAGAAACTGGGTGTATGTTGGCTAACTGTTGGGCTTGCGAATTTGGGTAAAGGAAACATGACATTTCCGGTGTAAGACTATCTACGAGAAAAAAGTTGTTATACCCATGATATGGCCTGCTTAAGGTCAAAACAGCTGCACGGGTTGATCTGAGGTTAAGCTACACTTGCCGAGGTCAGTCTGAGGATGGGTGACCGTTCATGACTCGGTAAGCCGTTGGTCCCAGCTGTCATTTGTAGATCTTTGATAGTCGTTACGGGTAGTCAGAAGCCCGAAGTCTGACAACCAGTCTTACCATGGGGTACCAGTTAATGGGTTCTGTAGGTCAGATAGGCAATCGTTCCATGTACGCTCCAATACTGGTATTCAGCTGCATCTGGTTAGACTAGAAACCGACCCAAACACAGTTGAGAAAAGGCTAGGTTGATGATGATAATGATAAATAACCTGACTAAGGTTTCTTTTAAGCATATAAAAACTCACGCATTTTTCACATTGGGGTAAGTAGCAACTACAGAACGCCACCTGCTACGATCTTTACATACTGCTTTTGCTTCGTTAACGTCCATACATCTGGTCATATACGCGCGCAGTCGCCAACGCAGCTGACCTTTTTGAAGAACATCACCAATAAGGTCAGTGGATGTCCATGTTACCCTCCAGACGTTTTAATATAAGGATTTAATATTTTCACAAAGTACAAAATGACCTAAGAATCGAAACCACCCTCATGAGAAGATTAATGCTTCATGAGGTTCCTGAGTACAATTTGAGGTCGGACAGAGTCAACACTCTTAAAAAAAAAAACTTGAGAAACTCAACAGTTTTTCCAGTTAGTATTTCACAGTAGCAGCCTGGAGGTTGGGTCCGTTCACAATTTATGGCAATCGATTCGCCCCATATTAAAATGGACTTAAATATATATGGTAAAATGTGGATGTACTATAGAAAGATAGAAGTTTGTTTGCTGATAATGTAAGAGTACATATTAGCTGGAGTGTTTGTAAATTGTCCCGAAACATTTTGCCTTACGGAATGCAAATTATTAAATTTGAATTAAATAATATAACAAAAACCATCACAATATTATTACCAGTACTAATTACTGAGTAGTACTGTTATATGTACATGGCTACAGATCTGTTTAAAAAGATGAATCAATAAAATGTAATTCTATAGTATAAAACATACGGTGAGGAATATAGTAATGTCATTTATTTATTTATTTATTTATAGTAATGTTAAAATGTGTATTATCATAATGATGATGTCAAAAATATGTTATCGTTGTATTTTTTTTGGATACTGCCTAATCCTTATTTTAATACAAACGTGTTGGTAAGTATTTTTAATGTTTGCTATAGTAAAAAACCATAGAGAATTACTCCAAGGTTTTTTACCTAATACAGGCTCCGTTGCGGTTAATTTCTTGCTCATCTTTAGTATTTAAATAAAACATCATAACGATCATCTTAAAGGCACGTGATATCACAAGTTTTATCCTTATGAAATCATAGGAATTACCATTTGACGGCACGGTTAGCGCAGTGGCTGAGCCATCGACTGCGCCGCGTGTCGTGGGTTCAATTCCCGCACGGAACAAATATTTGTATGGCCTGGTAGTGGTTCCGGGTCTGTTTGTTCGTGTATTTGACTGGAAATGTTTGTAAGCGGTCCCACGACAAGAGAAATCCTAGTGTGGAGAATAAAAAAAAAACATATTTTTTTCGATCGAATTAATCTGCGCTTGCCGAGGTCAATCTGTGGATGGCTTCGTAACATAGCACGACTCTTCGGTGTCCCGGAAAGCATATTAAGCCGTTACGGATAGTCAGAAGCCCGAAACTTTGAGAATCCAAGGAGTATCGTGTTAAGCTACTTTAAGAAAATAGTATTTAGTAAAATTGGTCCTTCGATACAAACAGGAAAATAGCAGCATATGTGCTCCGTATAATCGAATAACGGTAAAATTTAATCACAAAATAATTTTAGACTCAATGAGAATACATAACGTGATTCAGCCAATAATTGTTTCTTGCAATGAACGTAGCAAGTTTATGGTATGCGTCGTCGTTCCGACTTGTTATTTTAAAGGATTACGTACAACGTCGAATCCTGGATTAAAGCTCGGATTTAATTATTTAACTGCCAAAGAGGCGGTACGATTCGATTTGCCTTTGGCTTTACGGAAGTGAGAATTGATTTCGACCATTCACAATTTGGGGTGCCAATTCTGATCCTTTAGAAATTATTGCGTTTACTGCGTGCACATTTTCAGTGGACTTAACATCGCCATCTTTATGCTTTTATCCAGCTGTAGTTGTCAGGATAGTGTAATGATTATGGCAGTCTGATATAAGGTTGCGTTTTGCTTGACAGATTCAAAGCCTTTGCTTTTTCGCGATGCAAGATGTACACCGTCATCTTAGTTTGTGTAGGTAAAAAGAAACCATTACTGGGGGAAACCCTACACTGGAAAAGAACAATTACGTCTATTGAGTTTGTCCGTGGGTACTTTGTACCCTTTTCTTGGATCATCTATGACTAAATATTTACCGCAACAATGATTGATCTTCAACATGACTGACTGACAGATTTTTGGTAGGTAGCAGCTCTAGGTCATATCATCTGGTTGTAGTAAGAAGCTCGTGGGTAAGTACCTACTGCTCTGTCTGTGACCGCAAACGTAACTTCGTAAGCGCCAACAGACGCGACAGCAAAATAGCAGGACGCGTTCATAACAAAGAAATAAATATTTTGTCAACAAGAAAACTAATTTAATAGAACATTTGAAAAACTATAAAATAGTAATATATTTCATTAGAATCAAACACGTTTGTTTACAATTTACTAACAACTCTTTTCATCTTTTACGCTAACGATTTCACGCTTTTTGTTAACCCAATGTAGCCCAAGTTTTATGGAATTCCAAATCGTAGAAGATTCAGGTTAAGCTTAGCTTCTCTAGATCATTGAACTTTTATCAGCATTTTAAAAGATGATCGAAGGTTAAGCTACGCTTGCCACGGGCAGTCTGTGGAAGGGTGACCGTTCGTAACATATCGCGACTCCTCCGTGCCTCGGAAAGCACGTTAAGCCGTTGGTCCCAGCTTTCATTTGTAGATCTTTGACAGTCGTTGACAGAACGTCTGACAACCAGTCTTAAAGAGGGGTATTGTTATATTGCGTGTTGCCCAGTAACTGGGTTGTGGAGGTCAGATAGGCAGCCGCTCCATGTAAAATACTGGTATTCAGCTGCATCCGGTTAGACGAAGCCGTCCCCAACACGGTTGGAAAAGGCTAGGCAGATGAGACAGATGATGATATCATTGTGTAATAATAACTTTTTATTGCTTATTTAGTGGCACTTATTACCTTTTTTGTTTGTAACATGGGGATAACGTAGTTGCCCACAATACTGTCATAACTCCTCATATTATTTTTACATGTCACATTTCATATTGTAGCTATTTATGATCCCTCAATAATAAATTAAATAAAAATAAAAAGTTGCCACTTTTCTAGTAATCTGTAGAAAAGTTCCAATTTTCTTTGAATGTTACATAAGTACGGTAGGTACAGAGGCCACATCAAGCTACCCCAAAATGTCAGATTTTCTCAATATAAAATGAACCTTATTTCTATTAAAATAAAGTTTTCCTTATTTAAATAAAGTTGAAAAACTATCAATGAAATCTGACACATTGGGGTAGCTTGATGTGCTGGCCTCTGTACGTTCTAATAATTATTTACTAATTTTCAGAGAAGCTCGCAAACCACAATATGCCTACGTATTCAGTCATATTACTTCACCTTGAAGTTTATTACAATACCTACAAGAATTTATAATAAACACACACACACCCACTGACTGAGTCATTAATATTAGGGAAAATCCTGGACATTCTTGTCTATTAATCATGAAACTGGTATCTGCTCCGTAGCTTTACGCATTAGGAAAAATTCTTCGAAAGTATGTACCAATAAAATCGCTCATAGAGTTAACATAGTTTGTCTTTGAATACATTTAAGCTAAAAATGTCGTGGTTGTAAAGGACCACACTTATTTACTTTCACCTGGAAGGACCAATAAAATAACAAGTTATGATAACGACAGTGTAAACAAAAAATATTATTTCATATTTGTAAATCATTTAGGGTAAAAGAAATTGCTTATATAAAATCACCATATTTCACTGGAAAGTAGTTTGTGCAGCATTTTGTGGAGGTCTAGTTAAAAGGATAATTTACAATACTCAAGTTAAATATTTACATGCAAGTGATACTGTGCGAAATAAATACTTCAAGAATGTGACCTGTTTCGTAAACTCAGTAGGCAGCTTAAAACATGTTCTTAATTAAATCCGGCGCCGAGACGTTGCGATTTCGTAACTGATACTGATTTGTTAGTGTTTCAGTTTGAACACTGTTTTAAGAAAAGCAGGTAAACGTAGTGTGTTTTTAAATCGAGTTTTAAAAGTCATCATTAGCTTAGATTTTTTCAATTCGGCTTTCGATCTAACTGGATGCAGCAAAATATCATTTTATATGTAGCGACAGAATATCTGATCTCCACAACACAATACCCTTTGGTTAGATTGGTTGTCAGAATATTGAGCTTCTGGCAATAATTGACGACAAACGAAAAGTCCGCTTGCGACGCAGGAGGTTGCGGGTTCGAGTCCCGCCGGACAAATGTTTGTATGATCTACAAACATTTGTATGATCTACAAACATTTGTTCCGGGTGATTTGGGTATTTGCTATCTATAATAAAAAAAATATCTATCAATGTTACGTATCGTATTAAGTATATCAGTCATCTAGTACCCATAAGACAAGCTCTGCTTAGCTTGGGGCTAGATGATGTTGTGTGGATTGTCCAGCATTATTTATTTAATGATAAATGAGGCTCCAAGGACCACGCAATAGCTCTGTTTTACCAATTTATTTGCTGCACTTGCAATTCCGAATTGTTATAAATCATCTGCTGTTCATGCTGAATTTTATGAATAACAACTCTCACTGTACGATCAACTCGGAAACATAATAATAAAATCAGCTGTTCCATATCTTTTTAACGTGTTACATTGCACTTTTGTAGGGTTGGTCCTAGTAGGTTGAAATCGGATCACAATTGTCAGATATTACTTACACTTTTACCCTCTTTTCAATATTATTTTTGATATGTCATGTCTTAAAGGTTTTTGATGGCCCAGTGGTCTAAGCCTCGCCTTCTTGTGCATGAGGTTGTGAATTCATACCTGGCACCATTGTGACATTTTCAATTCATATTATGTACTTTTAAGTTTATCTTGGACATCACTGACATCGTTGAAGGAAAACATCGTGAAGAAACTTGGACTGATAATAATTATAAGTCTGATATCACCAACCCATCTTGAGTTAGCGTGGTGATTAATGCTCGTGCCTTCTCTGTATGAGAAGAGGCCTTTGCCCTGCAGTGGGACAGTAAGAGGCTGGTATTATTATATATTACATAAACTTAATAAAATTGGTCAGTAAATACCCAAACAGAGATATAATATATTGTCACTAAATTAGGCATTTTAGTTGTTAATTTCGGTACCGAAAAGATACACAAAATACAAAATTTTAGTATACAATTACTAACTGACACCAACCCGTTTTTGTCTAACAATATTAATCCATTGCCTTTGAAAACTTTAACGAAGGGAAACTTGAAACTCTTTGTTTAGCCAGAACGTCTAGTTTGTGGTAGATAGTTATGATCTAGTTCGATAACTGACTTGAGAGTTCCAATGGCTTCGTGTATTTGACGTAGGCTGCAATCTAGCTATGGGTTGCTGATTCCAGGAACTGCTTATTTCTAAATTATTTTATCTTTCCATGGTGTGCAAAACAATATTTTCTATTATTTATATTCTATTCTATTACCGACAATTTTAGTGAAGTTTACACGTGATACGTTATCCTACTACTATATCTTTAAAGAGTTCATTAATCTTATTAGTCAGTCCAATTCAAACAAAAAACAAAAGATAGACTATTTATCTTTTTTGGTGTCTTCATTCATGTTTATAACTGCACCTCGCTTTCATAAATTCTGGTTTTCTACCACTTGATGACATCGGCGATATGCGCACGGTAGGTACATTTCAAAACTGGTTAGACAGCCCCAAAAATAATATAAACATGAAATAATAACAGTTTCTATTTTAGTGTGTATTTTGAGTTCATACACCCCTCCACAGATGTGAATGAGATGTATCTAAGAGGAAAATGTGTTGGAGGAAATACGTGCAGTGACGTAAATTGTAAAGGTAAAACTTTTATAAGAATTCCGTTATAATGCATGTGGGTTCGAAAGCATAATTCGATTGGTAACGTCTTTTTTCACCTTTCTTGGATTATCCGTACTCTGTGTCACCGCAACGAGCATGTTCAGTTGCATGATTATATGATTAATTGACTGGATGCACCCCACGATTAAAAACTTAACCTGAGACGATACAAAATCACTAAAGCAAAACTTAAATTTCTCGGAATAAAAAGTATAATATGCGAGGTAACCCCATCACTAGTATCGTTACAACTTATCGGGGCTGGCTCAATTTTGTGTTGTAGAACAATTGTAAGACAAACAATAAATTATTTTTATCTCATTATAACCTGTCCGTTAATCCAGGGCATAATCTACCTTCATCACAAATTGTATCTCAATTCGTTTAGTCGTTTCAGCGTGGAGGTGAAACAAAACACACACACACACATATTTACCAATGAACTTAGTATTTGTAATATTTGTGTGATAATGTGACTTCCAATTTATTTCACAACTGACGTCTACGCTCCCACTCATAGAATAATAAGATGCATCATTAAAAGTATTTGCACATAGATAAAATACGCGCTCATTAGGTCTCACCTCGAATAAAGGAGTTTGTTTGACGTGAATACAATATAATTGACGTCAATACAGATAACTGCAAAATGCTGTCTTTTCACGTAAAAATATGTTCCTTATCTTTCTAGGGTCCCGCAGACAAAATGGCCAAAACAGAAATTCAATAGCTTTTTTTTCTAGTTTTTATGGAACAAATTTGTGAAGTCGATCAAATCAATAAAGTCATCACCATTCTCTTGCCCTTAGCCCAATTTATTTGGGGTCGGCGCAGCATGTCTTCTTCCATACATCTCTATTTGCCGTCATCTCAGAACTCACCTCTTTCTTAGCCATATCACACAATCCATCCATCGTTTCCTGGGTCTCCCTCTACTCTTGTAACCCTCTACATATAAACATAACATTTATACTGAAAACTTTCCTCACAACATACAAGACAGCAGGTCTAATCATTGTCTTATAGATCTTGACTTTAAGTTTCATATCAAATCAATAAAGTGTATGCGTAAATTTTCGACTGCAGATTCCTTCACTGCGCGGTCGAACACGCATTTCACCGGTTTTTGTAGTCTGGCGCGAATATAATTATTGTACCTTATGCCATAACAAAACACAAGGATTAGGTCGCAGTTGCAGGATTTTCGAAAGAGCTACCGTGACCCTGGAACGTAAAGGGCAAGGAAGCAACACGGATGGGTAAAGTCAATAAAAGTCTGACACATCCTCCCATTCCACCCAGAACGGGAGAAGTCATTGGATGACTTCCCATCCTTAAAAAAAAGGGTTAGCTCGCAAACCAATGGTGGGTATTGTAATGTTATTAAAGAAAAATTTGCTATTGTCCTTCTACACTAACATTATAATTATTTATTCCCGTAAGAAGACGGAAGGTAAGCAAACGTATTACCGTAACGTAGACTTAGACGTTAACGTATTGTAGATGTTTGTGTTCTTTCCTACATAGAAATCTTTCTTACATACTTCTTTGTACTGTACTACAATCTATTGTGTCAGCGAGTTACTGTAAAAATCTAAAAATGGCTGAATAATAATAAACAAACGTTTTAAGGTGGAGGTGGTGACAATGAAAGTAACTGAAACATTATTGTTTTATTTGAACGCTCATTAGGCACGCAATAAAGTTCGTTAAACTACAAAACCATGTATTTAATATGTGCGGAAAACGCAAAGATATTGATATTGACGACACGGTTGGCGCGATTGGCTGCTGCGTTGCGTGTCGCGGGTGCGATCCCCGCACGGAATAAATGTTTGTATGACCTACAGCAGAGTCTGGCTGTTTATGTGTGAGTTTAAATGTTACACGATGCAGGAGAAATACCAAGTGTGGGGCAACGTTTTATTAAAAAAACATTCCAAGTTTAATTTCTCGGCGAATGCATGTCCCGAAGGAATTCAAAATAATCGAGTGAGCAAAGCGAGCCCTCTCTATGAAACAAGTGGGTGGAGCAATCCCGCTCCTAACCTGAGCGAGCGATGCTAGAGCCAAGAACTCCAAGAGCCACGAGCTAGCAGAGTGCGCTATTCTTTTGAGAGGGTTTCCTTCGCTAGGTTTTTTCGTGTGAAAACGTGGTGTACTGTTGAGTTTCGTATGTGCGCTTGCTTGTTTTATTAGTGGGCTTGCTCCACTGGCTTGTCTTCCTCAGTTCGTTTGGTTATAAAAATTAATAAGCACGCTCTATTAATTCGTGCTGTGTGTGTATTCACTATGGCGCTCATTAGGAGAGGGCTATGTCCAGCAGTGGACTAGTATAGCCTGATGATGATGATGTGTATTCACTTCTCTCACTCATCACTAAAATGGTGTTTGGTGCGCTCGCTGTATTGTGAGACCGCTCACTTTGCGCGTCCGTCTCATGGGCAAGCATGTTCCACAAGCTTGTCTCATAAAAAAATATGACACATCTTACCTAACCTTTTTGTGCTCCACTTATTTGAATTTTGATTTTGACACAGTTATTTTTGGAGAGTCCCTGCCTCACAATTAGTACAGGCACAACCTATCTTTTGGATGCTCAACTGTTGCTTTAACGTAAAAAGACTCATAGTTACCAGCCATAACTACCTAACCGCTATTTCTCAGTCAGAAATATTGAACATACATCCACGCCACCTAAAGTAAAGACGTTGTCACGTCACTCGGTCCTTTAATCCGCTGGATGAATGTAATAGTTGTAGGTTTATATTAAAAATAATTAATTATTTTAATTTATAAAACCCACCACGTGCCATTACATGATATTTTTTTTGTAGCAGGGGCTTTTCTACGAAATTAGAATGCATTTGCAATACAAACTTAGCATAGGAATGAGTGGATTACGTAAATTAATAGCCAATTTGAGATGCTTTTCGACCTTTTTGGAGTGTTTAGCCAAACAATTTATCAATCGGTACCTAATTATGTAAATTAGATTAATGCTATTAGGAAGAAAGTGTTATTTATTGGCCTCCAACCTATTATATGTGATATATTTTCAGTAACATGGGCGAGTGAAGATTATAAAAAAAACTCAAATATTCTTATCTCGTGTTCGCTAACACTAGGCGTTATGTAATGCATAAATATGTATGCACTGTTGCGCAGTGCTAAAATAGTGCGCTTTTGTTTAAGTATTATATTTTAGGTGTCACCTAGTGTTTTAAAAACAGTTATATCTTATAGTATAACATCACACTCGCTTTCAAGAATGGTTTGGCAAAAGTATACGTAAAGTACACCCGAATTTCGGTAATTACGTTTGAAGTCTATTGGTGGTAGGTTGGTGGTTATCGCCAAACCGGGCACAAATCCAAAATCCGGACTGCTTCTGAATAATTCCAGATGGAAAAATCCCAATGTCACATCCCCATCCGGGAATCGGATCTGCTTAGCAGTAGTGCTTCCCAATAAATATAAAGTTATACGTGGATAAAATAATATAGTTCAACATCGGTCGATCACCTACCAAAATATGCTCGTTGCTAAACCCACATAGGCCCAGCACTTGCTACCATGCAAAACCAGTTAGTACACTGTCGTAAAGCTAAGTATGCACGTGATAGATGCAAGCTATGCTTGGCGCCAAAAATTGCCTCTCACACAGCAAGGTCGCGGGTGCACGCGCGGCTTAAGCGGAGATGCACTGGTTAGGGTTACCGACGTCGAATATCTTTATGTTTTTGGACTTTGGAGTCATACCAAATTATGTCCCACACCAGCGTACGGCAAGAACCTCTTCTCTTCAAAATAAAGTAGGTTCGATAGTGTTTTCCTATCTGCAAGTTAGATCTAAATACATCTCAATTGTTCCAGACCTGTCCTACATACACGAGCATATATTATCATAGCTAAAGAAAAACTTTCAGTTTTACGGTAATGTGTACTAAGGCACCAGCATACTGCCTTCAGCATACAAAGAGAATCAATGACTTAGTCTTGATATAGAAAGCTATACATTTTAATTAATTAAGCATGCAAGATCAGGATCCCTTGTTTGGTGTGAGTGACACGACCATCATCTGTTACGTGAACAAAAATAGATTTAAGTACCCATTGTATAATTAGTGACCTTTTATATCACCTCAGTGCATGCCCATAACAGGTTTTCCTTAGGAATGTGCGGAGAGCACGGGATGACACACGTAACACGGCCTTTGAATTAGAATAAAAGAAGGAATTTCGTATTTAACCTACATCTTATGTCAGGAGATTTATTTTCAGAAAATTATGGGAGATCATTTTCTAAACGTTAATTATTGTCTTTTGTATATTATCTGGCAAAAAAGAATTGGTCCTTCGAACCTTTAAATTAACATTTATCTTAAATTCTTACAAAATATCCACATCATTCCTTCACAAAATCATCAAGCCCCCCCATCCACAGCTCAATAAACTATAACCTTTACGACCAAACGTCATCACAACGCGCGTCACCCATACATCTCCTCGCCAAACGAAATGGAACATAAATGATCCACTATCAAAAGCAGTGAGTAAACACGTTTGTTGGGCAGTCCCCCATAATAGTCACAAGTGCCAGCCCTAGCTTCAACAGGTGATATAGAACGGCTCAATGGTCATTTACCGACTACCAACCATATGTAGCGTTCGCGAACGCGGTTTGAAATTCAAAGTGTAAAAAGTGACGGTTGCGCAAAATAAATAAACAGTTGAATTTTGATTTTAGAATTGTAGTGACATTTTTAAATTATGTTTGTGTGAGTGTTCTTGTTTAGTGATATCGATTTTTTTGGAGATTTTTGTAAGTTTATTTGTTTTTATTTTTTTTGTCATTCTTTACAGTTTTTTGTTTTCATGTTTGTTTACTTTTGAAAAGAAGGTCTAAATAATATTTGGAAGCAATGAAGGTTTTAGCTGTAACACTATCGTTATACTTAGTGTAATGGGACCATCGTCCGGTTAATTTAAATATTATATTACTTTTAACGTTAACGACAAATGTTGTGGATACCTTTACTCTTACTTTACGTTATTTAACATAAATAATGCATTGATCTGCTGCCAAGAACTGCTGCTGATGTAACATTGTCATGAATATATTAAAATTATTTATATGAATTTGTATATTTTGTAATTAATCTAAATTACGCAACAAAAAATGTAATTTAGTGGTCTATTAATTGATAATAGAACAATCCAGTCAAATAATTAAAACAAAATAACATCACAATAAGGTACAATTACATATCATACAGAAACATAATTACTCTCATTTAATAATCTACATAAAGTATCTTATGGATTGTCCAAAATACTTTGGCATTACACACCAGCGCTGTTAACGAGCTCAGCTGTCATTATTACGTTCAAATTCAGAACACTTAAACCAAGTTCCCTAATTCGCCGCATACCAAGAAATGGTGGTCTTTCGATCCGAGTATTCTAAGCAGTTTACTATCTTGCTCAACACACATTGCCTTGACCGTATATGAACCAGGTTAAGCAGGTTGCAACGAAATCGTAGCTAGTATAATGTTTAGTTAGAGCTCCAAGACAATAAATAGGCGATTATAAAACCTACGCAAAGCGGACACTTCCTTTTGATTCATCTCTCTTTATAAAGATTGTCTGTTCTTTATTAGTCTTTATTGAGATTTGCGAATTTTATGCGATGTACTCGTTGGTTTAAAGGAAATCCTTTTCTCTGTTTGTGCCTTCTGTCTCTGAGATGAGTCTTAATAATATTAGTCTGGTACTGGCTTATAGGAGGGTAACGGCATCTTCTCTTAAAGATAAGGCACAAGCATTAATCACCACACTTGCTGAAGGCGTTTAGGCTATTTCAGACTTATTTTAATTATAAGTCCTGGTTTTCTCACGACTTTTTCTTAAACGATGTTGTGAGTAATGAAACATATTCAATAATAAATTAGGACTTAAACACTTAAAAAACACACAAAAATAAGAAGGTGAGAGTTGTAGCTCCCACCACCTTAGCTAGCCACGCCGGGCAAACTAAATTATTATACATTCTGGTGAAAATTGGATTTAATTCCAGTAAAAGTATAAAAATTAACGGTCCGCGTTGGGTTCCGGATTTAATACAGTTTTATTAGGAAGACATATCAAGTACCCATCAGCAATAGCACATTTCATGACGAATTACAAGCGAAATTAATTTGCATATACTAGCTGTGGTCCGTGGTTTCACCCGCTTTTGAGGGTCGTAACGTGATAGAATCGTAGGCTATCTTATAGCCTATAAACTTGCTCCAAGAATCGGGCTATCAAATGCCAGAATATTTTTTCAAATCCGACTAGTAGTTCCAAAAATAATCGCTTACAAACAAAAGAGCAAAAAAACTATTCATCTTTATTGTATTAGTATAGATAAACCATGGCGATAAACTTTACCTGATGTGAAATGGTCACGAAATCGTGACGGTGCATTGCAGGGTATTGCGAAAAGTTCAAAAACCACTTTGCCTCAGACATCTTTGAGCGTAACCTTGTATAAGGTGAATCTTCGTTTGTCCTTTAAATAAACGGTCTTGTAAATGTGTCCTTAATAACGCAATTATTCCACGAAGGGTAACATTGTTTATTTAATAAAAAAAAACGAGTAAAGTCTTAGAAAATAATCTAAAATTTACTTTAAAAAATGGTATGATACCCACTGAGCATGAGGACCAAAGCTCTATAACCACATATTATATACATTATGCGGTTTCCTTATAGGTATTCTATATTACGACTAATATTCATAATTATCAATAAATTTATTCCGAAACATAAAACAAGAATACCGTCCATTATCAATGGATTCATCTTAAGAATTGAAATGCATATGGATATTAAGTGTATGTTAATAAGCAAAGTAATGAGATATAAGTACTGATTTTATGATAAGGATAATAGTAGGTAAATTAGCTAATGTACTTCTGTAATATGCATGTATGTAAGTTTTGAAGTACTAAAAACCCGACTCACTGATCGCCCTATGAATAAGGAGGACCAAAAACCACTGACCATTCTAATAAACGACACAATCTAATAAACCAACTCAAACACAGTTTTTACGTTAAAAAGGAACGATCAGGGGAAAAACCTACGTTCTTCTAGAAACACTGAAATTTAATTTAAAAAAATTGTCGCTTTTGCCAGTTGCAGATCAGAACCAACATTAAATTTGGTCCTAAGAGCCGCGTTACTAGACGATCATAAAAATGTAGGAGCGCACACACAATACCTCTTCAATTCCTAGATCCGCTTACAAATTAAAATGCCAGAGCAACCTACATTCGATTGTCGTGACATCAATGCACAGTATCCTGGTGTCAATATGTCGTGTTTTCCCAGGATCCGCTTGAGTCGATTAGTATGCAGTATTAAAATGTTGCTTACGTGAGAATTGTATCGGTATGTTATAATTATATCATTCATCATCGAATTGTCGGCTTCATTGCTGTGTTAGGAAATTCGTTGCGAGCTGATGGTTTTCTGTGTGGCCCTGTACCTATGATAGAAAACAAATAGTTTCTAATCTAAGACAATCTTATGTACCTTTCCTTAAAACGTACAACATTTCCACCCGCATGGTGAGGAAGCTAATCCTCATATGCTTCTACTTTCTACTAACAAAGAATTGGCTGAAGAGTTAAATCGGTAACTATAGTTCTGAATTATGCATGAATTTATCATGGAAATGCGGGCTTTATCTAGAAAAAAGATTTATTGTCCTACTAATTACCGATTTTGTTGCTGTCTAAGCATATTTGCACATTAACCGGCCACTTCAAGAATCGAATGTAGCCTTGAATTTGTTGCAGTATTTACTTTAATTTAGTGAACAATACGACTGACACAATCATAATAATATAACCAATAAAGTGCGACCAACTATTTTCCGTAAATTGTATAATAAATTGTCTACATCTATGGCCTTAATTATTTGTTTCTAAAAAAGGCGGGCGTGTCCCATAAAAAAAAACTAGTTTATAGATTGTAAATTAGAAAAGTATGTATCTATATTCGGAATAGTTAGTCATTTATTTCTTATAAGTAGAAATTTATCTGCGGGTATTAATTGTATTGTGGGATTAGCAATAGGTTTTACCAATTGAAGTATTTTAATGATGATTAGTCAGAAAAACAATAAATGGGCACTTCGGTGTATCTTGGCATAGTAAAAGTTTAGTGTCTAGATTATTTCATCACTCAATTTAGTACCCAATACCTAGGCATATCAGGTTCACCCTAGCTAGTCTGCCAAAATGAGAGAAAATGAATTATGCAACACTATTGTCGTGTTTTGCATTATAATGACAGTTTCATCATACAATATATCGATACAACTACAACTGTTTAGTAGTACTGTTTTACCTCCGTAAACACTATCACCATCCTATTTCTGTCGGTGAGCAGTTTCAGTTTGTAGGCAGACACATTAGATATTATTATCATCAATGGTTCTGGGAGGCAGTGCGCTTGCGACATCTCTGGTACTAACTATTCCAAATAACACTAAGCATCATGTAAATCACCAGCTTGCCATGCAAGAATAATAACATCTTCCTGCTTTCGTCCCATTTTACTTGTGGTCATCTCAAAATGTTACGCTCTCATTTACTTCATTTCCTTTCATATCTTCTCGTCTTTTGTTTGGCTATCCTCTCCCTCTCCATTCATCACTCTTATATTCACTTGCGTTCACTCTCATCACAATATGTCCAGACAGACGATTTCCTTTGAACTTTTCGGTCATTGGCACCACTTTCAAACTTCCTTTAATATACTCATTCAGTCCTTTATCCATTTTCGTCACTTCACACATCCATCTCGACATTCTCATATCCGCTATAAGCAATCCTTTTTTAAATATCTAATAAAAACATTCCTAATAATTTACATTTGACTGTTAAAAAGATATAAGCTTAGTTACTAAGCCATATGTACATCAGTCATGCTTTAAAATCGGTGTTTATTTACCGTCCCAGCGTTGCGTGTTGTATCGATTCTGTATTACAATCGCTTACGAATACTGTCGGCTAGATAATTAAGTATTTTTCTCGCTAAACGTCAATTATATTCGATCGAAGCAAAAAATCTCACGGAATCGTTTTACTGTGAGTGATAGGATTGTTCTTTTTTTAAACTTATTACTTGGGAGCTTCTTCGGGCGTCAAAGTCAAGGTTACCTCCTTTAGTAATGCCGAATAATTACATAAGGTCTTTATCATCATTATCTGTCTAGCCTTTTACCAACTAATTTGGGGTCGGCTTCCAGTCTAACTAGATGCACCTGAATACCATTATTTTACATGTACCGACTGCCTATCTGAGTTACTAGGTATAAATGATCTTTTTGACGTTACGTAGATTTTAAAAGATCCTGTTGTTGTTATAAATATATTTGTACAGAATAGGCCGTTCACATATTGTCAGTATAATGATAAGCTTTAGTTTCCTTATAGTTAAAATGTTCTAATTTCCATTTGTTGAGACGAAAATTATCGTTTTGTTTGTATATAAATTTTAAACTATGGGAAACAATCTTGTTATTTTACAAAGCTACATTAAGACAGGCAATCATTGTTTCCTTCCTTACAAAATAAACACGTAGAGTGTTTTATTTTACTGTGCTCTCTCAACCGGAGTTTGACTTCTCGCAAACCAGAAAAAAGCGGGAAAATACACGACATTCGCATAAAACGTAAATTTTTCCTTGTATTTTGCATTCCCCTTGGCGAAGGAAAGTCCCAGTGGTGAGAGCATCTTAATTGAAGACAAAACGACTTTTTGAACCAGTCTAAGTGGACGCAGCGTGCAGTTCTAGTAGTTTGACTACTTTTTTATGATTGTAGTCCTAATGTACGGTTGAAATATTCTGGTCCTTTCATCCGTTATACACGCTACGGTTTTTTTTTTGTATTTTGTGTGTTAAATCGCATAACAGGTTATCAGTAGGTTTCTAAGATTATTGAAATTAGGCAATTAATCTTGATGAATATGATGGAAATACGTATAGCTTCAAAAAATAACATGGTCTTTGCTATAAATACCAAACTTCAATCAATATTTATGGTGGTTGATGACGCCGTGAACGTCAGCTATTAAAACAATAAAATATAAACTCCGAGAAACCATTGCTTAACTTTTATAAAATAACCACAATTAAATTGTCATTGTCCATCTAAATTACAGTCGTTTTGTATTTATTATATTACTGCGCGTAATTTTATTGAATTTTATTTTTTTTCTGATTTTTTATGGTTCCGTAGCCTAAAGGCAGAAACAGAACCCGTAATTTCGGGTTGTCTGACTGTCTGACCATATATCGGTCTGGGTGTTAAGTACTTAGCTAACGTCTGTACACTTTAGCGTGTAGGGCATCGTTGAAACCCATCACTAACAACAAAAGTATATTTTGTAAGTCAAGGGATATTTTCAGTTACAAGCTCAAAAATAACATTTTTTGCAGTTTTTTTAAGAAATACTTGATGATGATACAAATATAAATTTTTAAAATAAAAACCAAATTACTAATTATCGCTTACTTAATAGGTTGCTAAAACGTATGTATAAATCCATTCCAAGTACAGAACCCTCCACTTTTCGTGGTCCGACACACAATTACCCGGATTTTTTATTGTTCTGCCGAGTGCCGACTATCATGGTCACTGGTCAGTGGTTTATCTAACTCGCAATCTTCAGATCAAGGAAAAAAATATAATCACAATTACAATATAATTATATTCTAAAGTTAAGGCGTAAAATATACACTTTGATCTCACACCTCGTAATTTTATTTAATTTTAACGGATTTTCCGCTCATTTTTTATAAAGAATTTTAAATATCGTGGGATTTTTAGGTCCGCTTTTCCCAAGTATATTTTCTTTAGTCTGCTCCGTCATGGCAATGGAAGCTTGTTAAATGTGAATGACAAAGCAGGTTTTGTTTTTTTTTTTGGTCTTTCAGACTCTTACTGACTAACAACCACCCCGGTGTTCCATCTAAAACCTACGCGTGTTGGTAGGCTTTACCTAACGTAACCTGAATCATAATATACTAGCTGACCTAACAGACGTTGCCCTGTCAATGGCGCGAACTGTCAAACGTGTGAAGTTAAAGTTAGTCGTTAAGTTTTCACCGACCGGACTCAAATCTAGATTCCGGTTACTGAGCTACTGAGTAAAACATCATCTGCCTAGCCTTTTCCCAACCATGTTGTGGTCGGTTTCCATTCTAACCAGATGTGGCTGAATACCAGTATATTACATGGAGTGACTGCCTATCTGCCCTCCACAACCCAGTTACTATGCAACATGATACCCCTTGGAGACACTTGTTGTTAGATTCTCGAGCATCTGACTATCCGTAATGACTGTCAAAGATCTGCAAATGACCAACAGCTTAACGTGATTTCCGAGGCACGGAGGAGTCTCAAAATGTAATGAACTGTCATCCATCCACAGACTGACCTCGGCAAGCATAGCTTAACCTTCGATCAACTCGTGTGGTAGTTTATACTAAGCCACAAGCTCCTCTTGCTACTGAATAATTCCTGATGAAAAAGCCCTGTACGACCTGGAAATTTAACAAAGGTTCACATGTCCAGCAGTAGTACTTACGATCACTAGACCAAAGAGGTAGGTTTACTGATTTTCTTAGAATATTTTATTAGCTCATAACATAATGGGTTCATATGCGTAATATTCAAATTATTGGAATAATAACACATATGTAATAAACTAACAGTTTAGATTTTATTGTGGAAGTCATAATAACCGCAGACGTTGATTGAAAGCTACGCTTCACCTGCCGATGTTAGTTTGTGGATAGGACCATCCATTACATGTTTATAATACTTTAAGCACACAAATGTACAGAGGCGGACTTAATGCTATAGGCATATATATATTCTACCAGTCAGCCTTTGGGTGACCCCCAAAGATATCGATGGTGATATCGAGACCCTTCCGTGTCTCGGTAAGCCCGTGAGCCCTTCCATTTCCAGATCTTTGAAAGTCGTTACGGGTAGTCAAAACCGGTCTTACTAAAAGGTTATGGTATAGCATTCCTAGTCCATAACAAGGTTGTCGAAGACAGATCGGCAGTCTCCATAAACTTGTGTTACTAAAACTGACTCCAACATAGTTAGGATAAGGCTAAGCAGATGATAAGGCAAAGCTTTTGAGCAAAGTTTTACCGAGTCTGTCAATTAACAACTTGAACAAAAGGCATTACTAACATTGTTAATTTTGCAAAAAAATCTCCATTATCTCAAATAAATTGGACAGCTAGAAGCTTCTGATAAATTATTCACATGATCATCATCTCCAATATACCCAGGATCATCAAAATACCCGTATTAGTACAGTCATTGCTTTTTAATGTCAAAAAAACGTTGCCTTCAACTTGATTAATTATAACCGCTAGACGTCAGCAGACTGTGCAGTGTGCAGTGTTTTTTTTATTATTTTTTTCCGCACAAGTGTGAGTCCGGCTCGCTGAGCACAGTTAGGTTCGGTCTTGGGTGAAGAGAGCTGCATAGTATATGATAGATGCATCTTTTTACATGGTTAATTAATTTAGTGTAGCTACACTGAGTTTTGAGAAATCAACGGTGTTATTATTTATAGGGTTTGCTTGGTTAGTGGATTATTTGATTGTAATTTTATAATTTTATTTTTCTGGCTCTCCATAAATACGAGTATATCTGTTTTTTCACGACCTCCGCAGAAGGAGAGGATTCTATGGTATTTTTCGGAATTCTTGAAAAGTGATCATTTTGCAATTGTTTTTTCTCTCCAAAGTTCAGGTAAAATCATAACCCCGACTGGTTATGATTTTGTTCTTACCTGAACTTTGGAGAAGAATCGCAATATTGATATAGAGTTCTACAAAATTGAATTAAACAAACCATACGAAAGATTTTGAAAGAAATGGCTTAACCATTGCTGCATATGTTAAAAAATTCACCGAATATTGTAAAAGTATCAGAATGGCAAAGGCAGATTTGGCATTACTAGTGTGTAACGAAATAAGGCTGCTATCCTTAAATAGAAAAAGCCTCTAAATTAATTAGGCTAACATGAGATCCTACTATCGAATCGGCACGTGATTCGTAATTTAAATTATATAGGTCAAGACCGTAATTTTCTTTGGCTTCTAGTCTAGATTGTTCTTTTTGTCTAGACAGGGTTATATCTTCCACGGTTTTAAAATGGTAATACGCAAAGCAATTTCTTTTTTATACGCTCTGAGTTTCAAATCAAATCTTGATTCAATTCCTTTCAACACGGGAAATACTTATCAGGAAAATAGGAAGTGGTCCTAATGTCCTAATCTCATCCGGTTGGTATCTCACGTTAATATTATATGTACGTAGTACCAAATGGTACCAATATAAGTACGTCTCAACCTTGACCTCGCTGCGTCGGTTCGATTGAAGCGTTGTGTTCTTGTGTCATTTTTGAAGATGGAGCTTAAGTGTTAAACAAATGAGCATTTGTTTATAAAAAGACTGTGATTGCTAGAACTGAATAAACCTTCAGCAATGTTAACGAGATATTAGTTTACCGAGAAACTATTGTATTTGTTCTTTGTTTTATCATTCCTGATGCGAAAATTAATTGGTCCTCCAAAACAGTATGGTCCTTTGATCCCGGATATAAATAAGTTGCACAATAATTTTCTGATCATTCTTATTATATTGATGTAACGGGCCTCCTCATAAGCTAGAATTTATGTTCTAGAAAGAATGTTATCGTAGTGACCTTCTGAGAGTATGCCTTAAATTCAATTTTTATGATTTACCTAACTTATTTGTGTCTGTGCATCATAGTTCCTAAAAGGATGAACTGATTTTGATTCCGATTTCTTTGTTTGAAAGGTCTTTTAACATCAATTAAATTAAATAAAAATATTACAAATATCGTATCTTCTAGAAATAAACTTAGACTAAAATAGTTTTTATTTTTATAAAGTGATACATAGCTTCTCATAAGAAAAATATACGAATTTTTACTACAGAACTAAGAACTTTGCAAAAAACTTCAGTGATAGGGCGGAAAAGTCTAATATTTGTGACCCATTGGACTGAATACGGCTGTTTATTAGGCTATTGACATACAGCCCTATTATACCAACACCGCGACCGTTGACTGATAAACAGCCACACAAGCCGCGACGTTCTACAATTTCGGCGCAGCAAATCAAAACATCGACCTTTAGCCAATTTTAGCTTTTAGTAAGGCCTTCGACACGTTCATTCACAATTCTTAAAGAATGTTCGTCACGCGTCATCGCTCTTCCCTCCTACCAATGTCTATGACAAGGCCCTTGCAGCCTTGGATGCCGGTTTTTCCTCAACCATCACTTAAGAAAGATAATTTAGAGGGGAAGGTAACTGAGAAACTGTAGAAATAAATTCTGGTATCTAACATGTTATTTTCTTTGGACACATTTTGATTATTTTGAAGGTTTTCTTCGGTGAGTTATTAGTTCCCTTGAGCTAATTAGTAGGATGTTGATAACTTTTTCTAAGCATGTTAGTTTCCGTCATTAGGGGCCATTAATGAATAATGCCATACGTTAGGGGTAAGAGGGTCAAAAAGTGTGACACCGTATGACAAAGGGGGACGAGACATTATAAACTCCGTGACGTCACATGCATAAATGTAAAGTACCTATTAAAACTCGTTAATTTCAACTCTAACTTTCTCATTAAAATATTAAAATGTTTGATTAATTGTTGGTTTCGTGTGTTTGTTTTATTGGTAAATATTGCATAATTGTTAAAAGCACTGGAGTGGTCGCCCATCCTCGAACCGATCTCGGTAAGAGTAAGACTATTTTTTTGTAATGGTATTCCACAGGTAAATCTGGCTGCTTAAGCAGGGATAGGCTTCCAGCCACGACTAGCTTGCTATCAACCCGTCTGACTGTTTATATTAATCCACGAGTTCGTCTAAATCGCAAATAAGGATCCAATCTTACTCACAATCTATATTTAGCACCAATAAGAAATAACACCATCCGAATAAACATTTGAGATAAAAGAAAAACTGACACTAATTTCACAGACGTGTCTAATTTTATGTATGCACAAGCACCAATAATGGAACCGTGTAATTCTTTAAGGACCAAGTTACATTGATAAGCGTGGCTAACGTAAAGGCAGTCATGATAAGCCATAACTGTAAACAGGGTGTTTAACAAAGTCCTTGTGAGTGTGTTACTAATTTTAATGGCTTGCCACGAGAACCTTGCTTTTTCATTTAACATCGTCTATATTTTTATGTTGATAAAAAAACTCCTTTTACAACATAGGTAGGTGTTTATTTTTTCGACAATGGTCTTTTACTCACTAGACCTGTTTTTTTTAACCGAGGTGGAATCCTCGTGGATGCCCTCCGCCCTGGGGCGGGCGGACGGGTCTGTCCGACTTTTACTGACTAAAAACCACCCCGGTGTTTTCGTCACTAACCCGCGTTAACAGTAGTGCTTTACAAAGTGAAGTTGTGTTATAATTACAACAATATAACCATGTTAATACTCAACTATCTTTAACTGCCGCGTTGGTATTGTGGTTACAAGGGCAAATAATGGTTAGCACGAGGTTCTGAGTTTGATTCTCAGATCGCGCAAAGTGTTGTTGGGTTCAACCATCTGAAGTTTCTGAGCAGTCGCTCGCCCGCATCCTGGATTTGTAACCTATTTCGCCAATAGTTCGCTCTTTTTTGGAATGGGCATCTCGCATTTATCTTTCAGGAATATCTACTGCTTAACCGAACTATTAGATTAGTTCCCTAGAACATGGGACTTAAATATGACTGGCGGAACGTGGATGTAATATAGATAAAAGTAAATAAATAAATAAAATAAACAAATAATGCTGGACAATCCACACAGCATCATCTAGCCCCAAGCTAAGCAGAGCTTGTGTTATGGGTACTAGACGACTGATATACTTAATACTTTAAAAAAAACAAGAAATATATTACACTGATAGATAATTTTTATTATACATAGCAAATACCCAGAACACCCGGAACAAATCGTTGTAGATCGTACAAACATTTGTCCTAAGGCGGGAATCGAACCTGCAACCTCTTGCGTCGCAGGCGGACCTTCGCCCGCTGCGCAACATAGGTCGTCGCGCCACATAGATACATCTCTGCCCAATCCTTTAGGGTATACAAACGTGAAGTCACGTTGTTTAAATGCACACACTGTATTAACATGTATCGCTAAAGAGATAATTAATGACTTTTTAAGATTATGAATAGATGTTAATGAAGTTAAAGTCTGTTTAAGAGTAGCTCGAACAATGAGACCATGCTCTTTTATTAAGCACGTAAAGGTATTAAGTACTAAAGTGCTTGAAAATACGTGACCGAATCTCTGAAAGATGTTGGTTCTACCGTAATTGTATTGAGAAGACGATTTAAATTTGCTATATTAATACAGGGCTCTTCTTAGAGTTACGTCTTTGACGATACTTTTGTTTCGTTATTTAATTTATGTTCATTTTTATGAGCAAACAGACTTGCAATAAAAATATATCCAAATGCGGAAAGAATCATAAGGCATCATAAAATCATCTCATCATCATCATTATCTTATGTATGGGTGCTAGTAATTCGCAATTTAATTATAGAACTTGTTATAAGTCTGAACGCCATCCGAAAAAAAGAAAATCGTTGATTTTTGTTTAGAATTAATTTTGTAGCGATTCCAATGAACTTCAATTGATTTGATAGTGATAGAAATGTTGAAACAATTGGTCCTTAGAGTCGGTGTTTTAGCAAAATTAATATTTTGCATTGAAATGTTTTTGTGATAAACGTTTTTTTAAGTACAGTAATGGTCTAGTGGTTAAGGCCTCGCCTCTCACGTATCTGGTTGTGGTTTCGAATCCGGGCAACTAAAAAAGTGACTTTTTCAATGCATTTGTATGTACTTTATAGGTTAATCTTAGACATCACTGACATCAGGGATGTTGAAGGTAACTATCGTTAGGAAACCTGAACTTATAATAAACAAAAGAGTCTGAAATCGCCAACTGTTTTGGGCAAGCGTTGTGATTAATGCTCGTGCCTCCTCTGTATAAGAAGCCGTTGCCCTGCAGTGGGTGAGGTAAAAAATATTTTTTTTATTTACTGCCCCATTGGTCTAGTGGTTCGTCCCTATTACATGGGACTTAATACATAAATGGAAAAATGTGGGTATTAGTTAACCAATCCTGCGGGGAATACAGGCGTAGTGTTATGTATGATATTACTTAACTTGATTCCACTTGAACCAATCATTTGAATGAAAAAAAAAAAACACAAAATTTATTCATTCAAATTAGGCTGAGAACAAGAACTCTTTGAACATCAAAACGTTTACAACAGACAGTCCCCTTCCACTTTCTAGTGTTTTTTTTCTGGGGAGAAGAAGTGGCGGGACATACATCCCAACAAAATATACATACATATATATGTATAGTGAAATAGTTCTCATAGATATAAGAAAATATCAAAGACTATATTGGATGTATTTTTCCACAATCCCCACCAGTTTACCGCTGCAACGGAAGATACGGTATATTAACCAACTGATATATTATGTATAATGATTTGTTTTTCAATTCTGGTAGTCTACGTAATCGTTAAGATATTTTTTTCTTGCTCTCTGGTCTCTTCCATTAAAAAAAAAAATATTAATTTCAGACTTATCATCGGCTTAGCGTTTCTTCCGCCATTTTTATATGATCCGCTTAATAATATCCTATCACAATCGACTGATTTATTAATATCATCTTTAACATAATATCACGGCTGTATTCTCCGTAGGGTCAGGTAGAAGTGTACCCTGTATTACACCAATATTTCGCCAGTTATGTTTAAGTCCCATGTATTAGAGGGACGCCTAGTGGCACCAACTGGGCAGAAATCTAGACTCCGGGCTGATACTGAGCAATTCTAGATGGAAAAACCCAACAAGATTTTGCCCAACCCTGGAATCGAATCCAGGACCTCATATTCAGCTGTAGCGTTTACGTCCACTAGATCAAGGCAGACAGATATCATCTTTGAGACTGGTAAATACAATTTGTAGTAATATTCAAGGATTATCCTTATTTGATCCTTATTTTTAGTATGTAATCTTATTATCCTTAACTGAATATATCTACCATACAAATCTTTTGTCTAAAAATAAACACGCGTAATTACAAATCGCGTCACGTGCATCGTTAAAATGAAGTAGGCTTCCATTGAAGTAAAGTCTACCGCACATCAGTTCAATGTCAAAATGAATCACTTTCTATTGTACAACTGAGTAGTGTACTTAAACAAATAAATACCGAAGGCCTACTCTAAATTATATACCGTTACAGCTCGTATACACATAGATAATAAAATAACGATTTCAATAAATTGTCTATTGGACAAGTGTTGTCCATGAACATATTCTCTGCATGAGAAGAAAACATTCTACGTTTTGCTGCGACTTACCTCTCTTTTTTCTAGTCTGTAAAAACACTTTGTGTCAATCGACGAAGTATAATTGAAATAAGTGAAAGCCGAAACGAGTCTAAACAAATCTCGAAATAATACCGCCTGTCTCATACATTTGGTCGACTAAATGTATGTTTTTGTATGGGACTGCTGTTATGTTTTTACTGGTATGTAGTTAATTTGTATAGTGCCTGCACTTTGGGCACACAGCTCTTCACAGATGTACATTTTTGTGCGGAGCTGCCAAACTTGTTACTTTTTTACTATCTACGAGTATTTTTAACAAAAGAATTCTTTAAGATGTCTTAAAGAAATCTTCGAAGACTTTTAAGGTTTCAAGACGACATATTTATCTCGTTGCGTTACGACAAAGTTTTGAGAAGGAATGTGGAGTAAAGGAATTCCAAAGAAACGATGAATTGAATGGAATATCGAACAAAAGAAGACGATTATCTAGATCAAGACTGGCTAGAAAGAAGGTGACTATTGTGATAAAGGCTAATATAAATGTAAAAGAGAAAAAGATACACTGCGCCAACGCCAAATAAATTGGAATCGGGGAGAGATGACGAGACTGCAGTGTGTACCTTCTGTACAATATTCTGCGTTAGTATTCTCAAAACAGTATTCGCTGTTAACGTCATTGACATACATTGCGTTTGACGTAATGTCGATGGTATCAGCGTATTCCTGAGTTCGGTGACGATTGTGAAGCGATGACATTTCGATGCGGAATGTGTAATTTACGTTTTATCGAATATCATGCTTGGGATTCGTATCAGCCAAACCGTTGTCAGATTTACATTTTTAATAATAGTTAAACAATTGAAACTCTTCCAGTGTGTATTATTGCCGCTATAACAATAAATTTAACATCCTTTAGGTTTTATTTTTGCAAGAAACGTGATTTTTTGCGCTGGACACGGTACGGGACGCTTCGTGTGACCCGTAATTGGTAGTTTTTTTTTACTGTTATAAAGGATCAAACTTTGATTCCAGTTTGTTAGATATTTTCTACATAGCTTCTAATCTAGACTGTACCTACGTTATCTTTTACACAAACTAAAACCTCTTACCGGCACACCATTTTATGATCAAGATAACATTATTATTTTACTTTGAGATGAACATGTTATTTTAAGAGTTAATTTTTTTTTCGTTGATTTTTTTTTACATATTAATTGACTCACGTGATTTTAAAACATTTAAAACGTCGTTTTATGTAACTAATTCAAATTAATGTGTCCTAGAGACATCGAAGAACATTTAAATATAAAATCTTAATTAATGTTATTTAAATATTTAAATGAAATAAAATAACAAATGCATAATCTCAATGCAACAATGATGAAGATCGTGTTGTTTTTCAATAATTATGAATACAATATATAAAGTATTTTTATTTTCATTGAAGGTGATGTCAAGTTAAATAACTTTGGGAAGGGTAATTACAATTATCTATGCACAAAGTTTGAAGTAAGTATATTATCCATTTATGTTTTTTAATATTTTATGCCTCACTAGCTGTACCCCGCGGTGTTACCCGCGATTAAATAGTCAACATAAGATGATTCTAAGTTGCAATACTTCAATTTCTCGGGACAAAAAGTAGTAAGAGGTGTATTCAGAAAAAAAAAACATCCAAATTCATTTTAGTGTGCAGGTTAACAAATATACCTATACACACACACATACATACCGACAAAATTATGCACGTGATGCGTGATTTTTATTTTCTTTCATCACACTGCTTTCTTGAGCTGAGGCTGAATAAAACAAACAGTGTTACTAAGTATCGTGTTGCCCAGTAACTGGGTTGTAGAGGTCAGATAGGCAGTCGCTCCATATTAAATACTGGTATTCACTTGCATCCAGTTAGACTGGAAGCCGACCCCAGCATATTTGGGAAAAGGCTAGACAGATGATGACAGCACTCGTTTCTTGTCCTGGTTTACAATGCTCAGTCTACATAAATTAAATTATATTTATACGAACTTTTCATTATGTAACAATAGCCCGTCTACACACATTAGTCACCGTTCACGGCGGTCACAGGAAACATATAGTTAGCAAATACGCATCCGAGTACATCACATAACTCCTACATTTTAATTAATCGTTTTTAAATCATACCACAGTTCAGAATACGTACAAAGGTCATTCAACGGGACGGACATTCAAATAATAATGTCGTTATGCACTTGTATTTAGGCTTAATGGCAGACAAATTCTATGTAATGAGATGGTCTTTTGTTATTATTAGCTATTGTCATGCGTGACGTTTTGGTATGTTATTTGGGTGAAGGTTTTTGGTCGATCATAGACATGGGTAGACTATACTCTTCACACAACTCCTCTACTGTTCTGTCCTGATTCATTTCGTTGCGGGGTTCAAGACTGTTAAATCGCTTCTTCAAGACTCGTCGACCTTCATTGCTTCAATGTTTTTCTGGTGGACGCCATTGTTCTGGCTATCAGGAATATTGTCAATAGTGATAAGTTGAATAGTGATTGGGTATAGTATGGCGGGATTGTCCCATAAAAAATACTTTGCAATGGTACATACTTAAATAAATTGACGCCTTTTTCCAATGGCAGATACTACGGAATGCCACCCGCTACGATCTTTACATTCCACTTTTGCTTCGTTTACGTTCATACAGCGTGTCCAGCACGAATGCTGATGTAAATATAACGTAAATTTGAAAAAAATAATTGACGAACGAGAGTTGAGCGAGTCGGCCTCGCCTACTGAGAGTTCCATACCTTGGTAGAAAAAATATTCGACGAATTTCACAGATGAATTTTCATTGTTTGAAAGAAAGATAAAATGTTAATTTGCCACAGAGGACGTGCATATTGTTAGACAAAAGATGTATACATTTTTTTAGTAACACTATCGTATCTAGAACATTTACGATAGTGTAACTAAAAAAATGTTGCTTAAATTATATTAGTGAAGACAAAACACAATCTAAAAGCGTCTGCATAACTAATTTTGTTTGTGTTTTTGCAAATTTCTCAAAAGTGAGCTAATTAGAGATAGCGTTTTACATGTTTTGTGCAATATTTATTTCATTCTATTTCTACGGGAATTATTTGAAATGTTTCGATTTGCAAATTTCGGAGATATCCACCCAAAAGATTCTATCGATTGACGTACGTAAGTCAATGATTTAGAGACTACAATGATCAGGAAGAGTAAACTATCAATACGTGATTCTTTACGTCAAATATTTAAGTTTTAATGGCCGAAGGTTATTATGTCATTATCATCAGTAAAGCCACCGGCCTTCTTCATATTTAAAAAAGGTTTTATTTAAATAAATTAAATATAAATAAATAATGCTGGACAATCCACACAGCATCATCTAGCCCCAAGCTAAGCTGAGCTTGTGTTATGGGTACTAGATGACTGATATACTTAATACAATACATTACATAGATAGATATTTTTTATTATACATAGTAAATACCCAGAACACCCGAAACAAATATTTGTAGATCGTACAAACATTTGTTCCAGGGCGGGAATCTAACCCGCAACTTCCTGCGTCGCAGGCGGACCTTCGCCCACCGCGCCACATCGGTCGTCAAATTTACCAAGTTAAATACTTATAATATGATGTCCATTAATTAAGTGAGATGTGTTTCTTTTCGTTTGGGCCACGCACCCTTGGTGTGATTTGTTGAGGTATGGTGGAACCCCCCTCCCTGGTGTGTATTATTAATTTTTCAGTAGAGTATCATGACTGCCTCATTGTATTATTGTTGTTTTTTTGCAATCAGGAGTTTCTTAGTAACAGCCTGGAGTCCGGATTTATGCCCAGTTGATGGCAATAGACTAACTCCAATTACATGGGACTTAAACATAACTGGCGAAATGTGGGTGTACCTACTATTAGGTATAACCGGTTATGTTTTATGTAAAGAATGGATGTCAACTTGTCTAACATTATTTGTTAATGTGGTGCAACATTTGGCAACGAGAATAAGAATGTAGAAACAAAAGAGAGATTATAATGAGGTAACATGAAAGTGAGGAAATTGGCATACAGCCCACATATGGCCTTACTGTGGTCCTATGGAGGTGCTGAAGCCATAATTATTTTGTTGTTATAAAAACAGACCAATTACGAGCGGGCGTAGTGCAGTGTCGGATTCCGGGTTGTGGTCCGTCACAACATATCACACCTTGCACAAACTCATATAATTATTACCTGCAGTAGTCATTTTTAATGGAATTTGCCTTATACTTCATTTTATAAGGCGTAATTGTAACCATCCTTTAGAGCTCTATAAAATCACACATTTTCCCCATAAACTATAGAACGTTCTCTCCTTTTGCTTCTTTTTTGTTCATACGGCCAATAATAAAAAGAATAAAAAACCAATATTAGGTCTAAATTCAAAAATGCTTAGTAATTAAAGTTCACTTCGGGATGACTTTTTTATCTTTTATTTATAAGAATGTAGTAAAATAAAATAATGTTTTCTTTTAAATGAAGCTTGTAACAAGCAATCATCCCTATCTATTTGTTTTTTTGTTATTAGTATGCAAGTTTTATTTAAAACAAAATAAATGAATAATAATGAATGTTACGGATCCAGATGTTGAGCGGTTTCCTCTGTGGATTACAAATGCAACAGTTCGTAAGCCACGTCCACGTCCACAGCGGACGTGTCCTACGTGTCCGCGTCCGCATTGCACCTGACGCGACGTCAAGTGTTGAGCTTGGCATCAAAGAAGGACACGTCTGGAGTGCAATTCAAGCAAAATAAATTACATCACGGTTCAGAGGTTTATAGTACACATTCATTTCGCCAGTCAGATGTTATGACGTGGTGAAACCATCATTGTGTTGTGATATGACTGAGCTGAACTCATCCACTATACAAGTTTGGAGTACCAAAATTATCAAAACAAACTAAAAGAAAGTCGTGCGTCACGTACCTACGTGTGTCAAAAAAAAAATTAGATCCCAACAAAGTCAAAAAGTTGTTTAGCCGCCTGAGCTACACTCCATTATTTGTATTTTTTATTTAGTCTCATAGTAGCCATTTTGATTTGCTGTGAAGTCAGCAACGATTGCCCGCACCGTTTGATTATGTCACATGGTTGACCCGTGCTAGCATTTAGAATAGAATATTCTTTATTATACACCATCAAAACTTCCAAAAAATAACTTTTAGAGCTACATAGGGGGTTACAATGCGCGGCCTTATCGCTAAAAGCGATCTTTAAGACATTTTGTAATACGTGACATAATTTATCATGTCTTGTCACAAACGTTTTGGGTACGTCCGTGCTCGCTCCGCAGTATAGCTCCATCCAGCTCTCACACTTGAACAGTATGACGACATAGTCCCATGACGTGTAAGGTCTTCCCCTATGGACCCCTTACACGTCATAGGACTATGAACCTATCTAAGAATAGATTAAACCAACCAGGTACGATATTCTGGTGACTTTATGATGTTTGAATGCAATCGTGATTCCGGGTGAGAGAGAGAGACGGAGGCGTGATCGATATATCGCCGTCCCTTTTGCAGGCTAGAATCATAATGGCCAATTTACTTCATAATATTCCTACGTAAATCCGCCAGTAGTTTGCAATATCCGTCTAACGGCGCTTGATTTGATCTTGTTTACAATTCCATCTAAGCTGTTCTAATGCCAAGACTTAGTTGAAATTAATTTCATGGAGTAGGATTAACTTGAGGGGTTCCTAGATAATTAATAACAGCTGGAGTAGGTAGGGGGGGGGGGGGGTCGATCTTCATAGTAAAGCATTGCTTGCCCAGGTCTGTCCGTGGATGGGTGACTTTTCATTACATACCGAGACCTCTCCCCGCTTAAGACACGAGAGAGGACGCTAAGCTTTTATCTCAGCAGTCATTTGGTGATCTTTGAAAGACGGGTAGTCAGAAGCCTGGATTCCAGGCTTCTGACTACCCGTCCGTCAGACTTCCAGGCCCTGAAAGTCTGACATGCTACCAATGGGTATCGTCTTACCTGAATTATGGAGGTCAGATAGGCAGTCGGTCCCGGGGAAATGTGGGTCGCTCGCAGTGGGTGGCACTATAGGTATAGCTCTACCTTACCCGTCCGGGAATACAGGCGCGATGTTATGATCAGTATCGTTTACTTTTTCGTCTTTGATTGTACTGAGAGTGATCTCTTCATTTGTTGACTGACTAACTATAAATAAATAATGCTGGACAATCCACACAGCATCATCTAGCCCCAAGCTAAGCAGAGCTTGTGTTAAGGGTACTAGATGACTGATATACTTAATACAATACATTACATAGATAGATATTTTTTATTATACATAGAAAATACCAAGAACACCCGGAACGGAGATTATCTCAAATAAACAGACACAGATCGACAAAAAAAATAGGTTTTTAGGTATAATTAATACTTAAAAACCATTTTTAATTTAATTTATTTTTTCTATTATTTTTTAAAATTTAATTCCACGTATAGAATTTCACATGCACGTAGTAAAAAGCTGTTCTTTTGACATTACAAACAGACACTTAAATGTCAAAATTATCTAATAAGTAGATTTTTATGCCCACAAAGCCGCGAGTTTAGCTAGTAGTTGTAATAATTGCTTAACAAAAAACTAAACCAGTTCAAAGTGTAATGTTACAAATGACATAATTCATTACACATTCACTAATTGCGGTCGGATGTGTATGTGTATTCTTAAGGGGGATACGTCAAAGCAGACTGCTATGTTAATTATTTTTTGTTTTATTTCCAAATTTTGTTTCGCAATGCGATTTTACCTTGTGTTATTATGGTAAAATAAATAATAATTACACCAGCCTATTACTAACCCATTGCAGGGCAAAGGCTTCATCTCATACAGAGAAGGTACGAGCATTAATCACCACGCTTGCTCAAGACGGGTTGGCGATTTCAGACTTATATAAATTATGAGTAAAGGCTTCCTCACAATGTTTTCCTTCAATAATAATAAGCAGCCTGTTGCTGGGAAGGTACGAGCATAAGTCATTATAAGTTCAAGTTTCCTTCTCGTCGGTCTAGTGGTCGCAAGCGTGACTGCTGAGGTTGAGGTCCTGGGTTCGATTCCCAGTTCCGAGTTTTTCCAATAGAATTGTCTCATTAGTACCCCGGAGTCTGGATTTGTGCCCGGTTGATGTCAACAGGATTTCCCCCACGTGCTCCTTTGCCCAACCGATCGGGGAATATAGGCATGTTGTTATGTGTGTATTTCTTCACTGAATTCAGTGATGTCTAAGATGAACTTAGAAAGTACAAACGCCAGCACATCAAGTTACCCCAAACTGTCAATTTTTCCCAATAGAGCGTGAACCTTATTTATACGCAATAAAATTGAAAAACTATCAAAGAAACACATTGGGATAGCTTGATGTGCTGACCTCTGTACATGAGGTTTTAAATTCTGGGCCATTACGCCATAAAATAATGAGTTAATTTAATATATCAATATAACTCTTGGAATTATATGTAAATATAATTTCAAGAGTTATATTGATGGATTGGACGACTTGCAGTAATGCAAGTCGTCCTATTTTAACATAGCTTCATGACCAAATAGAAGAATCACCTTAGTCATTTGACTAACAGATTATGTCAAAATGTACAAGATATTTTTGGCACTTATGCAATGCAATGCAATAAGAATCACTTAAGATGTCCGTAAGATCTTAATTTATGAGGTGTAAAGATTTAATTAGGCGTATTATGTATTTAGTTTCTTTATGAACGATGCAATAAAGATGCAGAAAAAGATGCGCAATCACACTTTTAAAGTTTGTCTGTATGTGTGTACGTTTGTTACTCCTTGACGTTGAATCGGCTGAACGTATTTGGATGTATTTTTTTGTGAAATTGCTTATACCCTGGATTAAGACATAGGCTGCTTTTAATCTCAGACAGAAGCCTTCTCCTTACAAAAAAAAAACATAACACAAAACGAATCAGCGAAATTGATTGAAACCGGGTTTAATTATTATCTTATATATAAAATTCCCGTGTCACAATGTTAGTTACCATACTCCTCCGAAACGGCTGGACCGATTTTTATGAAATTTTATAAGCATATTCAGTAGGACTGAATCGGCTACTATCTATTTGTCATACCCCGTAATGTCAACCCCAAACAAATTTATATGGCAAAACAACGTTTGCTGGGTCAGCTAGTAATATATATATATATATAATTAAACCCTATATGTATTATATATGTAGATAGATTCAGGCTTTTCATACTAATCACATTTAGTTCTATGGAGAACCAAACATGATAAACTACAGAAGATAACTTTTGTGTGGGAGTAGTCATACAAATACATGATAACGAAATCACGACGAGTTTTTTTAACAACAGAAATACATGCAAACGTGTTGGGAAACCACAGATGCCTTGTATTAACTCCGCTTAGGGTAAACCCCGACATAAAGAAGACATATTTGATACTCCAAAAGACACGACCTCGTTCCTATAGGGTTTTCCTAATCCAAGTTAAGCTGTGTCTGCCATTGTTCATTACGAGGATGGGTGACCGTTTTTCGTAACATCCGGTTTTATTTTATTTTTGAGAAACTTTTCGGCTGTCATATCGTATTAATTCTATAAATGTAAACTCTTTGACGCAAAAAGTATTGAATGGATTTTGATGAAACTTTACAGAATTTTGGTTCAGAAAAACACAGACTAAAATTTATTAAGATAAATAAGCAGAAGAAGTCGCGAGTGGGTGCTAGTAATGAACATATACAGGAGTCCCTACCTGCCAGACTTTAAGAGCTCTATTACGGAACAAATTTAAAAAGTCTCCGTTTAATTAATGGACCATAAAATTCAAAGTGGCGCAGCGGCTGAGCGATCGACGGTCGGTGTTTTGGGTTCGATTCCCGCACGGAAAAAATATTTCTTCCGGGTCTGGATGTTCGTGTATGTGACTTTAAATGTTTGTAAACGCACCCACGACGCAGGAGAAATTCCTAGTGTGGGGCAAAGTTTAAAAAAAAAATGATCCTGTTGTACTTTTATTTACAGTTTTCCTGATTTTTGGCTCCGCTATCTCATAATAACATTCACAACAAACAAATTATTAAAAAAATGTCCAGAAGGGCAATTCCCGTTCTTTTAAAGGCGAAAGTTTGTTCGCCTTCTGATCTCAGTCTCGAGTTGTCAAAATTACGTCTTATTTACCTAGGTATATTTTTGACAAATTTCAGATTTTGAACGTTTTTAATTACGAGAGTTGGGTTACAGACATTATCTCTGTCAGATCACATGATAACATACATACGAGTATTAGTGTCCAAGATGGTCGATTAAAGACGTATTTGTCAGCAATCGTGTAGCTAAACTCAAAACTTAAGGCGCTCAAGTACTGTTAAAATTTTCACTAGCTCTAACCACGCAATAAAAACTCCAATGCATTTCAATGAAAATAACTTAAAAACAAAAATCAAATCTATTACTCTTTCTCGATTCTCGCAATCGGTTGAGAGCCAATTCACGAAATTCCTTTAATAATTACCAGTAGTGAAGATTCATATAATATTATGGCATTTTCCTCCTTTGAATCGGAATGTGGAACACCTTGGAATCTACGCGGAGAAGACGAGATTTTTATGGGGTTCTTGAACCAAGCTGATGGCATTTTTCGGTTAAACCCTGTAGCTTGTCTTGCCATGTTTGGAAAAGGACATTAATCACTTTTTTTTTTGCATGGAAGCGAAAGAAGTGGGTATACATAAGGGAAAGGTATAATTTATTTTTACTTCTAAGTACTACAATTCTTTTTTATTCAATTCAAGAATAGAATAAAAAATAATTGTTTTAACTAATTTATTTTTACTTCGATGTTGGTCGAGTTGTCGCTAGCGCTACTGCTAAATATGCGATTCTGGGTTCGATTTCTGAGTCGAGCAAAGTGTTGTTAGATGTTTCCATCTCGATTTTTTCGTAGCAGCCCAGAGTTCTGTGCTTGTTTGATGGCAATAAGCTCCCAATTACATGGGACAAAATTAGGGGAAATCGAGTTGTGATATTATTTGATAAAGACATAATTTTAAGGCTACCTTTCTTTTACCACAAAAAATCTACACATAGACAAGCTCCTCCATGTATTGCTTTTAAAGCAAACCTTCTTTTATCTATACTAATATTATAAAGTGGTAAAATTTGTTTGTAAGTTTGTATATAGGGGGTAATCTCCGAATATTGTGATCCAGGACTAAAACTTTTTTCACTGTTACAAAGCAACATTATTCGTGAGTGCTATAGGCTATTATTATTTTCAAAACAACGCTTTGAAGGATATGTATGTTAAAGTTTGAAGGGAAAACTAAGAAATATACGCGGGCGAAGTCTTAGTAATATTCTTCAACTACCACTATCTTCACAATACATATATCCACACTGATGTACATAACTTGTAGGTACCATTCTCTCTCCCCCCGCCCCCATGGTCCCTTGAGGGAAGACACGACATAAAATAACAAATGTACGTATTTTCTTGTTCCAGATACTTCAAGATGAATCACGGGTGCTTTGGCCAGGTCGTCTCGGCGATTTTCTTAGTTGTTCTTATAAGTAAGTGAAAAGTTTATTTGTTACTAGCTGTGTCCCTTGGTTACACCCGGTCCTGAGTGTCGTTGCGTCATGTTAAATAGTCTTTAACCTAAATCAAGAATTGGGTTGTCAAATGCGCAAGGAATTTCAAAATTCGACTCTTAGTTCCAAATATGAGCGCGTTTAAAAAGAAAAACAAAAAGGCGATTGCAAATCATAACAATGAGTTTGAATTCTTGCATATTACGATGAAGATAATTAAACTTGATCTGATAATATATCATTACAAATGTTACGGGCAATAAAAACTAAAAGTACAGTCGGTTAAATAGTTAAGTATGCAAGCAAACAACGATATGACGAATGCGTGCAAGAACCAACAAGCTTTGACAAACGCCTTGATCTGTCAACACACAATATTAATAAGTCTTTGTTTGCTGTTTAAGACTGTGAATGTTTTTTGTATGATTGAAAATGAGAACCTACTTTCCGACTTTTACCGTGTGACATAATAAACATCACGCATGTATTCCCCAAAGGGTTGGGCAGAGGTGAACCTACAATAAGACCCACATTGCGCCACTTATGTTTACCAGCCAGATGTGAAGTTTTGTATATAAGTTTCGTTTTTTTGTATGCCGGTTGTGTTTTGTTTTGTTTGTTTAACCGTGTAACAGAAATATTTTATAGGTTTGCAAAATGGAGTCCTCTTAGGTATGGATTCCTTAAACTCTTTCACTTTTGAATGTCATGATGGCCCAGTGGTTAAGGCCTTGCCTCTTGTGCACAAGGTTGTGGGTTCAAACCTGGGCAAGTACCAATGTGACTTTTCCAATACATATGTTTTTTTTTAAGTTTATCTTGTACTTCACTGACATCGGTGAAGGAAAACATCGTGAGGAAACCTGGACTTATATAATTAATATAAGTCTGAAATCGCCAACCCGTCTTGAGCAAGCGTGGTGATGAATGCTTGTGCCTTCTCTGTATGAGAAGAGGCCTTCGCCCTGCAGTGGGACAGTAATAGGCTGGTACTACTACTAATATTATATCACTTTTGCCAACAGTACAACCACAGTCAATATTTCACAATAGCATTCACGTACCGAAAAGTGGTTGAGCAAACTGATGCAAGAACTTGATAATCTTCATCTAAATAGACAGCCTTGTTGCCAAAGAATAGAGTTCAAGTTAGAAGAGGTCAATGTATATTTTAAAAATAATGAATCATCCTATTTTGCCTTGATTTAGTAAACGATGTAAGAAATCTTATATTTTCGTGGTCCATTGGTCCGCACGGATGACTACCGTAAGGACCACTTTTTTTTGTAAAAAATCATGTTAAAAAACCCGAAATTGACAAAGTAACATATCAAGAAAAGATCACATAAACCACAATTTAATGAACCTGAACAAGGCCTTCTAAACTTAAACCAAAAAGTCTTTACTTAAAATTTCTCAAACAGTATGGTTAATTTATGGTTACGAAAACAGTTCGTCTACCTATTCTAAATTGTTATAACTCCCAGCAGAGTTTATGCAAAGTAGTGTGAATAATTATCATATTAATTAAAACTCGCACCTAATGAGCATATGTGTGAACATACCTTAATTAAATATTACAATTGTACGCTACTGTTCTGAATGATTGAAATCAAATACCTATGACATTGTGCTTGGTAATTATAATGGTCATTGTTGCCACAGCAAAAAAAACCGTACAAGTCATACGTAATTGTTTGCTTGGATGATATTTAGTTCGACATTGAAACATTATAACTAGTGGTAGCAAGCGCTACTGCTGAGGTTTTTGTTCTGGGTCGGGCAAGATGTTATTGAGTTTTTCCATCTGGAATTTTTCAATAGAATAGGCTCGCTCCTATTATGTACATGGGACTTAATAATGTGGGACTATCATAGGTACACTTCTGCCTAACCCTTTGGGGAATCTGATTCAGATTTATATTTCGAACTTTATTTGCTAAGAATGTAGGTACAGGTATACGACGTACAGACGCCAGCATATCAAGCTACCCCAACCTGTCAGTTTTTCCAATTAAACATGGACCTTATTTATTTTGCGATAAAGCTGAAAAACTATCAAAGAAATTTGACACATTGAGGTAGCTTGATGTGCAGGCCTCTGTACATACATTAAAGAGATCGGCTACAGTCTACCTTCAATACAGACGTAATGTTATGTTAGTAAAACTTTTTGGTTGATCTTTGCTGCAGCAAAGTTCATCTATAGTCGGGTTTTAAATCATAAACCAAAAATAAAAAAAAAACTACTACTACACCAAAACGTAATGGAAATAGGTGCGAATTCAGTGAACGTGTCACCAAGTTCCTGGCTGAATTTTCCGTCGGAATATCTCACTGATGAACTCATATAACTTTTTAATTAATATTTTGTTTTATGGTAACACAACACATGCAAACTCCTCATAAGTCCGGCCTAATACGTAAACCCCGCTGCACATCGGCGAACTTTCGCTCGAAAATTAACGCTACGAATTTTTCGCTTAAATTTTTTGCGAAACCATAATTTATTGTGGCTTACGAGATTGAGTTACGCAGTATTTTTAAATAGATTTTATTTTATTTTTAGCCGTCTAGACTTGATTGGTAACGTGATCAGACGGTTGGATTGTTTAAATGCTTGTTTTAATTAATAACAATGGTTTGTATTCCAAAAACTTGCGAACTCCAAAGGAATTTAAAATGAATAACAATTTTATGAATTTTATCAGAACTAGGAACAGTAAAATAATGTTTCCCAGAGAATAAAGCAGAGGTGTACTTTAAGTACACCCACATTTCGCCAGCTATGTTTAGGTCTCATGTAATAAGGGGCGAGCCTATTGCCATCAACCGAGAATTTCGGGTTTCATAAACCCAGTAACACTATGCCTGACCTGGGAATGGAAACCAGGACCTAATGCTCTGAAGTAGCGCTTGCCACCACTAGAACGAAGACGCAGTCTTTTAAAATATCAGCCTACACAAATTCAGTAACGCTCAAATAAAACATTGTTGACCCATTAAATAAAACGAAAACAAAACGGTACCCAATTCGAAAAGAGCTTACCTTAAAAAAAAATTATAACAGGAAAAGCAAAAAATATAAATACAGTATCGGCCTCTCAAATTATTATGGAAATCCCCTCGAAGCTGGGGTTAAGGATCGACCCCACTTGTGTCGAGAATTCTTCATTCAAACGCTTGGATAAGTGCTCAGCGAAAAATTAGCTTAAAACGTCTGTGTAGGCTAAGCTTAAGGTTTTTGGTTCAATGATTTTTACCGAATTATTGTTTGTTACTTTTTCCTGCTTTTTAAAATTTGGGATTTTCTTGACCTGTGATTTTTCCGGAGTATATTAATTTCAATTCTATGAATGGTTTGACAGTATAAGCCTTTACAAGTGCTATTTTCTTTCAAGTAGCTCAGCATTAAGTACTGAAAGAAGAAAGTCTCATGAGCTATACGAAACTCGCAAAATTAAATCCTATTACAACCCTAACCAAGTTTCAAATTCACTGAGCAACACCCTCTGCATATTTGCGATTAGATAGCACCTCTAATAGTGTCGAATTCAATTCAGGAACGCATAGAATCTCAATGTATTCACACCGATTAATCTGCACAATTGTATCTGAGCTAAGATTAAGGCAGTCAATCTCCACAGTGGACGAAGTATCGTGTTGGGATGTAGTGTTGTGGGAACAGTAGGTCAGAAAACTAAATTCAATTAATTGGCGGACACAACGTGTCTTCTTCTTACATACGTACATCTTTATTTACCGGCTAGTCAATAGTCACCTCCTTTGTAAACATATCCACTTTCACACAATCCATCCATAGTTTCTTTGGTCTTCCTCTACTCTTGTAAAACTCCACATTTATACATAAAACTTTCCTCACAACATGATCGTCATTCTTCTGTATCACATTACGGTAGGGCCTCAATAATACAAAGCCACGATAATCCAAATGCCTCTACCGACGAGCTCATCGCTCGCGCATGCCGCTGTCATATAGAGTAGAAGGTAAGAGGAAAAAGAAGAAACAGCAAGGAATCCACATGCTCGAATTGTGTCTGCATTCAATGATTGCTTGGAATGGGCGGACCAAGAAGATTTCAATTTCAGAAAAAAATGTTATTGCGTAAATTGAGGGAAAAATCATTTCCTTTATCATTGAACACCACTCGTCAAAGTACTATTCTAGATTTTTATTTCAAATGTAATAATTAATTGAATGATTAAAATCTCATTCAAATTGCATTCACTTTCACTTATAAAAAGCTGTTTAATTTGCAAAAATAACCTTTTAAAATATAAACATACTATAATCCGAACGCCTCATCAATTCGAATAGGGTGAAAATTTTAATTGTTCTGATTATCTGGCCCTACTGTATATTAGAAAGTAAGAGATGAGGACTGCTTACTTATATTCTGGAAGGATAGTGGGAAAAATACTAATTATTCAATGTTCAATTCTGGGAGTCGTAGTATTTCCTTAACATTCACTGTGTGAATCTGTTATCCTACTGAACACACATGGCCTGTGCCAAGAGCTGGACATGTGAGCCATCCCGTGTAGCGTTCGGGACACCGCGGGAGTTCCGCCTCTCAATGAATTGCGAAATTTATGTACAGGGATCAAGAGGTCTTGATACTTCCGGGTATTAAACGATTTTGAATAATTATTTAGTAAGTGTGTATGACCAGATGTATGAACGTAAACGAGGCGAAAGGAGTATGTAGAGATCGTAGCAGGTGCCGGGTCTGTAGTTTCTGCCTACTCAAAAGGGACAAAGGAGTGAGGTATGTATGTATGTATTTAGTAAGTGTAGCGAATATCTAAAAGTTTTGGCTAATCTCCGAAACCACTGAACCAATTTTGACGGGATTTTCACTGGCAGTTAACTAATGCTATAAGGACTAACTTAGCCTACTTTTATTAAAAAAAAGAATTATTTTTCTGTGCAAAAATATGAAAGCAAGAAAACTAGTTCGGATACACAGCTACAAAATAATTTAAGTCTGAAATCGCCACTCATGCTCGTGCCTTCCCTATAGGAAAAAAAGGTCTTTGCCCTGCAATGAGACAATAACAAGTTGGTATTATAATTGTTGAAAACGGCATAGAAATGTTTATACCTTTGTAAAAACCTGCAATGAAGATTTAAGTCTATATGTGATAAGAAAATAACTTGGAAGATGAATACTACTTCAAGTTTCCTATGTTTTCTTCTCAGTGGCAATTACAAATCGCAATAGAAATTTAGACATTAGCTATTTTTATGAGACGACTGCAGGCAACGATATTTCCTACCCGTGCCAAATACTAAATACTTTTACGATGCATTGTTTTAAAGTCACTTTGTAGTAATAAATAATTTTACTACAAGTGGTGCTGAAGTAAATGACCTACATGAAGATATCACTCGAAATGTCACGTACTTTTGACTTAGATAATGTAGTAAGTAACATGAGATGTCGTAAGAATTATAAATTTTTATATCTATTCATCGTATAATTAATCGTATATAGCTACGTCTACATACCGGTATTATTAATTATTATACTTAAGCCATGAATTATCAGTAGGAACTGTGAGGCAGTTAATTGAGGATACAATATTTTTTATTTTGCGTCCGTCTTTACATTCATGAGCCTCCAAAATGAATCTGCTCCGCTGTAAGCACATGGTAGGTAGTAGGTTCAGAGACTAGCACATCAAGCTACCTCAATCTGTTAAATTTCTTGGATAGTTATTCAGCTTTTTTACAAAAGAATAAGGTTTCAGTTCAATTGGGAAAAATAGTCAACTTGATGTGATAGTGTCTGTACCTACCTGTACTTCATTTCTACTGTTCTTCATTTGAAACCATTCATAAATTGCTTAAATTATTGAAACCTGCCCGAATTCATATTCTTCCAGCCTGAATGCCTAAAGGTTTCCTTTTACATACAAACGTCAAATTACCTACTTGTGTCTTTTCTTAGACACTGACATCACAATATTTTCTGTATATAGTAAATACGCAAACATACTTAACACTGAACAAACACACATAAATCCTGTTAACTAAACCTTTCAATAACAAACATCAAACATCACGAAGTTTTTGTTATAATTTAAAACTAATCAAATAACTGATTCATTCCGTGTGACCTTTCTGGATATTGCTTAAGAAAAATTACTCGACATAGGTACTATAATTATGACGAAAGAAAAAATTAAAATCCTTCACATTTAACGATGAGTTTGAGATTGATTGAACTTTACACGTACCTACTACGCATTAGATACTTTTGATATCGTCTGTATTTTAGAAGAACCGGAGATTAGCGAGAGTTTCATACCATTTTCTGAAAAAGTGTGTTATTCAGAGACATCGTTTTATTATTCCTGTAATTTTACGTAAACTTCTATCACATTATTCAATGTGATAGAAATTACAGATTTTTCTCCATACAAACTTCGGAGATAAGAGGGTGAGAGGGGTCAGTAATATCGGCCTAAAAAAATGACTAAATGTGGAGAAGGTCCAAATAGCGCTCATTCATGGTGTTTTATGTCCAATTCAATGAGAAATTGACTTAGAAAGTAAATAATTCATTTCTTTAATAAAAAACATCAGAAATAAAACATGTAAATTACGAAAGTGTCTATCAGAACAGGTCAACTTAAAGGTGAAATGAGTTTTGCTTTCTTCAGAAACCATTTTAAGATATTGTCCTGCATTGCATTTTCTCACATATTATCGTTATATATAATGGACTATAAAAAGACTACACCTTCTGTTTTTGTTTCGGAATTTCTTCTCAGGAAATAGCAAAACAAAAAATATGAAAACAGGCTCTAGTTTTAAAATATTGACCAAAATTTGACGTCTCAAAAAAAAAAAAATGTATCATCATTTCATATCATGCACGCATTATTCCAATCACTGTTCACAGCTGTCATTGTAGATTGACTGTGTAACTGCAGTCCACGATAGAGATAAAAACATGTATCTAAGCTACAAACGATTGCTATCGAGCTTGAGTATCAAAACTCTGTGGGCGTAGTATCGGATCTGAGATGAATGGAGCGATTAACTAGAGTCGGTTACAACCTTGATTGGTGGGGGACGATAGTCGCGCGACTGTCGTGCGATTGAGTGGCGACTAAACGCAGTAAATAGTGGCCGTTGTTGGGTTACTAGAGTGCGTAGTACTCTTTTGAGTTAAGGGTTTTATTTTGGACCTATTTTACTCACACTCATATCTGTATTATTTATAATATTTCTAGCTTTTGCCCGCGGCTTCGCTCGCTTTAGGAAGTGGGGGTTAGAAAGAGACAAAAAGTAGCCTATGTCAATCTCCATCCCTTCAATTATCTCCGCTTTAAAAATCGCGTCAATTCGTCACTCCGTTTTGCCGTGAAAGACGGACAAACAGACACACACAATTTCCCATTTATAATATTAGTATCGATATTATAGTCGTTACCCTCAGTCTCACTTGCTTCTAAGGGCTGTAGCGTAATTTTAAGCCAAACAAATCTTTACCCTAAGAAATTCCTCAAGAATTTTGAGAAGACAAAAAATAAAAATACAAAAATATTTTTTGAAATCCGTCTGGTAGTCCCAGAGAGACATCATCATCTGCCCAGCCTTTTCCCAACTATGTTGGGCTCAGCGTCCAGTCTAATCAAATGCAGCGGAATACCAGTATTTTACATGGAGCGACTGCCTGCCTGACCTCCAGAACCCAGTTACTGGGACACACGATACCGTGTGGTAGTTTCAGAGATAAATGCGTTAAAAAAGAAAAAAACGGCTTTAATATAAATATATGTAGATAATATTTACCTATGGTATGGGTATACCGCAATGGAGCACATGGTGAATTGTGGGTACATTTCATCAGACCATGAGAGTGTGGGAAGAGGGAGGGCACCTGCGTTTGCGCACTATAATATCTCTTGCGTACTTGCTTAGTCTCTGTTGAGACCGGTCGTCGGTCGGGAAGACAATATTATTTCTTAAAACTAAAGGGTAAAATACATTTTTTTTTAATTTCTCTTATCTTCATTTAAACTCATATGAATACAATTAAAATAAAAGAAGAATCGGCGCTACATATTCCGCTTTTTTACGAAGACGGTCATAAAATATAACGTTGTCCTGTTCCATTTTTCGAACACGGAATCTCCCACACAGACAGATTTTTTAAATTATTTTGAAAAAAAAAAGGATTCATTTTCAAACTGGTTTTTTTATTCTATTTGAGGATTCTGATTGAGAATCATTCTTGGTTTGAGGAATCTGGATCTTTGCCTACCGCCTACATATACTTACCATTTGACTATGTTAATAAATTAGTTGAGTCTTATAGACAAGTCTAAACTAATATTATAAAGAGGAAATATTTGTTTGTTGTATGATTGTATAAGTAATTGTTTATGATGGATAAACTAAAAAACTTTAAAAGAATAAAAAAAAATATTTACCGTATAGAAAGCTACACTATCAGCAAGTAATATAGGCTATAATTTTATTTTCATAACTATAATTTAAATGGGGTGGAACTTTAATATCCTCTTTAAAGTTCGAAGGGAAAGTTTAAATCCACGCGGAAGAAGTCGCGGCTAGTTGCTAGTTTATTATATTTTTCGACTTTTATGCATGTCATTACGTCTATATTTTGTTTGTAAGGGAAAAAATTTACACGACTGGAGCGTGTTATTAGTATGTGTGTGTGTGTGTGTGTCTTCCAGCCACTGCTACAGTTTTGTTTGGTCAAAGTGGGTCATTTTACGTGTTTTGGGGCTGAGGGACAGATAGCTAGAAAGTGGGACGTGTACCGTCACGTTGCACATTTTAATAAAAACAGATATGTTTTGAAACGTTGCCCCACATTAGGAATTTCGCCTGTATTGTGGTTACGTTTATAAACATTCAACTTCACATACACAAACCGCTAGACCCGGAACAACTATCTGTAGGCCATACAAATATTTGTTCCGTTGCGGAAATCTAACCAGTGATACACAGCACAGCAGCCGATCCCTCAGCCACTGAGCCAAAATGCACTTGGTTATGCTAAAGAGTTTCATGTAGCTGTTATTTTCTAGCATCAAAATAAAAATTCATTTATTCAAATTAGGCTGATAATCAGCACTTTTTGAATGTCAAAACGTTTACAAAAGACAGTCCCCCAAAACGCCCACCCTTCACCACTTCCTAATGTTTTTGCTGGGAAGAAGATAAATATCCTTATGCGAGAAAAATGCTTACATATATGTTAGAAAAACCCACCAGATAATCAACGTAGAGCCAGCGTCACTCCAAAAGTAAATATCAAACAATAAAATATTTACTCAATATTAATATGATAAACTAAAGAATTCCCCGTGCCATATATGGTACACTCGCCATAACTGCTAACACGTGACTGCAATATAATGTCGTCATCCCAAAACAGGATTTTGATGATGACCCGAAGATTTTGTTATGGTTTTGGTGAGGCTTGTGTTATATCGAAAGCTATGCGATGATATTTTCGATACCATGATTTATAAGTAGGACCTGTATTTTGTGTCGTGCAATGATGAAATTATATTTGTTTCTGTACATAGGCTTCAAAAAACACTTAAAATGGAATACATTAATGAGAATACTTTCGATACCATGATTTATAAGTAGGAGCAGTATTTTGTGTCGTGAAATGATGAAATGATATTTAATTCTGTAAATAGGTTGTAATAAAATGGAATACATAAATGAGAATTATACTAGGTCGGTGGTTTCCTGAACTGACTACTCTGAGAAGAAACAACGAAACAAACTCAGATGTTGCGCTCTCTTTTAAAGTCCAGACATTATCTTGGTCAGATCATGTGACTTAATATAATGGTATGAAATTAAATGATCATCATTTCATTGCATAATATTTGTTTGGGAATGGTGATCGTAACAATAGCAGCTTCGAAAAAAGATCTATTTCATAACAATTATTGTCTTGACACTTCTCCCATTGACAGTGATGCGGATTAATTTGTGTTACACTGTAAGCTCATCCGTTTTTTATAATACACTAGCATTTCGCCCGCGAATTCATTCTCGTGGATTTCGTAATTTTCTCTTCGAACTTTAAGATCCCCTCCACCCGCGTAGTTTTGAAAATAATAATAGCCTACAGCACTCAGGAATAATGTAGCTTCTTTCTAAAAGTGTTTTATTTTTGGAATTGGATCATTCGTTCCGGAGATTACCCCCTACATACAAACTTACATTCAAAATTTTACTTCTTCATAATATTAGTATAGATATAAATGTACTTCCATAATAGCAACGATTCATTTTAGCCTGCTTTAGCGTATATAATAAAATATATGTTTCACTGTTAATAAGTGACATAGTTAACCAACATGAAGATATTTACCCCAATATGTAAATATAGCATACCAATTCGTGGAATCACGCCCCATTAGGCAGATAGAACTAAAAAGATTCCACTTTTTTACTGAGAAAACACTTAAATCCTTGAGAAATACTACAAATTCCAATTCACTTACGTCAGTAGTCAAAATACTGTTTGGTTACATTTATAGGGAAGTATTTAATTTATGAAATCTATAGATCTAACAGACTGAAGGTTTGAACACAATGGCGCGGATAGCCACCGGGACGCCTTGGAATTTACACAGATTGTATCAGATCAGTGTGAAACCAGCTTAATAAAACAGCAAAATCTTATTCAAATTCTCACATAGATCGTCTTACTTATTTTGTGTAAAAGTAAAATACAGAAAATAAAGTGTTTCACCGCCTACAAAAAATATTATAGCAATATTTTGTACGCACGCAATTGCTCCAAGTTTTGTGTCATTACTTGAAAATGATATAAAAAGTGGGTTTTGTATTATAACCAGTTAAAGTTACGTTATGTAACAAATAACAAACACTCATTAATTCAGTCTTGTTGTTCTTGAAACCCGGATTTGAGATTTTTTACTTGAAATGGTTTTATTTGGTAGTTAGGTATGTCTACTAACGTTTAACTGAACCATTACGTAGGTCATGAGGACATTGTAATTAAAACTCACACACATTCACATCCAAAGTATTTAAACGAAAAATACAATTTACCTCAACTTAAACCAGAGTTCAGGAATGAAGCGGCTAATACCAAGTAAAGTTTAGCAGTCCGAAACCAATCCTCTGTCTCAAGTACCGATCAACAAACTCACGTAAAGATGTTTGGCCGACTTGTAAAACTTAATCAACAGTTGAGAGCGGAATGAAATACTTAAAATCTCCCGAACCATTTCCGAACGCAAAGATTTGTGAAGAATTTTTCAGTATTGTGTGATATTGTTAAAAGATTTTTCTGAATGGGCTGCCATTTGAACATCTTTGACAGCCGTAAAGGGTAGTTAGAAGCCCGAAATTAATAACTACCCGTCTTATTAACGGTCAGTTCATCGCGACGTCTCAAGGCGTATCCTAAATGCGTCGCTCTTGCACGCCGCGCCTACCGGGGAAGCTCCAGTGAGTCGTCACAGGTCGCGCTGCGCCACGAGGCATCTCGAGAAGCAGCGCGACGTATCGCGACGCCGCGGGGGCAATTTCGAATTATCTCAATAAATTGTGTTTTGTTTTTTTGTAGTAAAACATGTTATTTTTTGTGTCACTATCTTAAAAAAACACTCTTTTTAACAAAAAATCGTAGAGGTCAGATAAACAGTCACTCCATGTAATATATTGGTATTATACAGATGCATCTATTGGAGTGGAAGCCGACCCCAACATAGTTGTGTAAAAGCTAGGCAGATGCTGATGATGAGTAATTAAAAATCAGTTTATCATAGTTTATAATAGCTCCATAAAATATGAATGATGACTAAAATCGCATTAAAACTATTTCAATAATTTGATCTCTGGCTAGTTTTAGTGAGAAAATGTCAAGATTTTTTTTGCACAGGTATTCCATCATAAAAAAAAACTGGAGTACCTATCTGAGAGAATATTAAAATTATATGGAAAACGAGTGGAACTAAAATAGTAGAATTTCAACCACCGAGCGTCCATCATCATCATCATCATCATCAGGCTATACTAGTCCACAGCTGGACATAGCCCTCTCCTAATGAGCGCCATAGCGCCCTGTCTTCAGCTTGCCGCATCCAGCATCTGCCTGCAGTCTTTCGCAGATCGCCATCCCACCTGGTCAGAGGGCGTCCTACACTACGTTTGCCGAGTCGCGGTCTCCACTCAAGAACACGTTTACCCCAGCGGTTGTCGGTTCTTCGCGAAATATGGCCAGCCCACTGCCACTTCAACTTGCTAATTCTTTGAGCTATGTAGATAACTTTGGTTCTCTGTCGGATGTATTCGTTTCGAATCCTATCCTTCAGAGAAACTCTGAGCATAGCTCTCTCCATAGCTCGCTGAGCGACTTTGAATTGGTGGACCGTTTTTAAGCATTGTGGTATGGATGACGAGAAGACTCGGCGCAGTTTCCCAAACGCTGCCCAGCCCAGCTGGATCCTCCTCTTGGCCTCCTTCTCGAATTTGTTTTTACCTAACTGCAGAATCTGTCCGAGGTAAGTGTATTCGGAATCCTTACAGCGATGCCAAATAGACTATCGTTATATCGAGGTGTTGAGATGTCTATACAAAGCCGCGACCATGAGTGTCCAAGTACAGGGCCAGCAGTCTAAATCCATCCAATTGCGCAGGGGAGTGAGACAGGGGGATGTTATATCCCCGAAACTGTTCACAAGCGTGTTGGAAGATATGTTTAAGACGCTGGACTGGAAAGGAAAGGGCATCAACATAAACGGCGACTACATCTCACACCTACGATTCGCAGATGACATAGTCTTAATGGCGGAGTCGCTAGGGGAGCTGAACCAGATGCTGGACGGCCTAGCTTCAGCCTCGCGACGTATCGGTCTTGGCATGAATTTGGATAAAACCAAAGTCATGATCAATGGCCACATTGATCCAATACCGGTCGTCGTACATGGCCACCTTCTCGAAATCGTTTCCTAATACACTTACCGAGCGTCCACTACTTCATTATTATTATATCCAGCGGTCACAGATAGTCTCTAAAACGACACAGAACACAATTCAAAATGGCCGTTGTAAACATATTCGAAAAGTGTCAAATAGAGAAATTATGAATATTTGGTACAACCGATTTCATTTCCCAAATGTCTGGCCTGTCAACAAATAATGTTGTTTACAATGAAATACCGAGCAACAAAGATTGTATATCGATTCTACGAAACTGGAATATGATAGCGATTATTAAAGTCTTTTCAGATCGTATAAATGTGAATATATTTTAAACATTATATTAGTCTATCAAGTGCTGATAACTCCATACCCAATATTGAGAGCTTTAAAATTTGCAAATGTACTATTCTGGCCAGTCTTGATTCTTTTGCTGAGGGCGGTGATTATAGATTACCAATTTGGCAAATAGGAGATTTAACAAATCGTAACTAATAGATACGTGAATATGTAATGCTTGGTACCTATTTTGGAGTAGTAGTTAACTATTTAATTAGGTAATGTACACACAATTTCGTATATACTATAAACTATTTAATAGAGTAAGCGTGGAGTTTACGCCCATTCTTCTCCATCCGAAACTACTCTTTGAAATGAGAAACTAGATTCATTTTTGTATTGCATTTTACTTTTAATTAAACGTTAAAAAGCGAATTCTGCTCAAGTTGCCGTCACTAAATGAATAAGCAATTTATGAAAAAGTTGTGTGAATAAATAAATGATAGAATGAATTAATGATTGAAGTTTCCCCAAAGGCATCGTAGCGACAAACGCCACTCAAAAACCAAAACCTTCATAGAATTCACCTAACGACTATTAAACCCTTCACTAGAAAATTACCATAATCCTCTCTTTTGTCGGGTTAAAACAAAATCAGTTCCTAAAGACCTGTTAAATGTTTAATGGAGTAACCGACAGATTTAAGCACGTCATAGATTGGTACAGAAGTTCGACACCGCGCGACGCCTATGAGCGAATACGCACGCACACATAAATTTTGTTAAAGGTGCGTGCATCATGAATCAGATTTTTTAAGGACACTACCCTATGGTAGTGTCCTTAAAAAATCTGATTGGTCCGAAAGTTGGATTACTCAAAAATACTGGACACGTATTTTTTCTTTTGTTACGTAAATCAAAAATGACGACGGTATAGTGCGTTGAAATTGCGCGTGACATCACGCCGTGCTACACTTTTCGTTAAAAGTGTAGCACGGTGTGACGTCACAAGCCCCTTCTCCTGAACTTTAATGTGCTATATCCTTGTCACTTTTTATTGAATTAAGTAAGCAAAAAATACGTGTCCAATATTTTTTGGTAATCTTACTGACGGACTAAATATACTTAATATATTTTTACCTACGACACATCCCTATTGGCGATATATTATGAATGCAAATGTCGCTTGGTAGTTGCAGTTGTAAGTCACAATTGGTCTCATACAAATGAATACTGGAAAGTATAGCCATCTGCCGTGGCCGTCTTCCGCTGCCCTCTGCCGTTTGCCGCGTCCCGCTAAATTGCCCCTTTACAGCGAGCATAGGTGTTTTGCGACCGGCATTTGTTTGAGATAGTTTGAGATCAGCGCCGCCATTACTTATCCTACCTTAAAGATACGTTACAATTTCAAAATATTTACGAGTAGAAGCAACTTTTTCCTAAATATTGTTATAAATAATAGGTCTTTACCTATGAAATTGCCGTTTTGTATGAAAAAATTTAAATGAATTTTTTTCATGTATTTTTTATTTGTATTAATCGAAGTAATCACCCATGCAATCAATGCATCTTTGCCAACGCAGTGGCAGTTTATTGATGGCCTTCTTAAAGAAATCAGCTGGACGGGAGGCAACAAATTCTTCAAAGGCGGGTAGGGCGGATGACGGAGAGCTTCCAACCCCAGTTCTTGCAACTTGGAGACCGTCTGCTGTGCAGTATGAGGTCGCGCGTTGTCGTGCAGGAGCAGCGGAGACGAGCGATTGACCAATGCTGGTTGGAGATGTGCCAGCTTCTCCATCATTGTGTTCAATTCTTCACAGTACACATCTGCAGTAATGCTCACCCCGTTTGGTAAGAAGCTGTGTTGAATCACACCGGCGCTAGACCACCAAACAGTGACCATCACTTTTCTTGGGGTAAGTTTTCGTTTAGGGCATTGTTTAGGTGCTGAACCAGGATCCAACCAACTTGCTGAGCGCTTGCGGTTATCAAACAGAATCCATTTTTCATCGCAGGTAACAATGCGGTTCAAAATTCCTTCATTTGTGTGTCTGTTGAGCAGTGCAAGGCACGTCTCGACGCGTACTTCGCGCTGGCGATCATTGAGTTCGTGGGGCACCCATTTGTCAAGCTTTTTTACCTTGCCAATTTGACGCAAATGGACCAATATTGTTTTGACGCTAACGTCGAAAGCTGCTGCTAATTCAACCGTAGATTGTGTATCATCAGCTTCCACAATCGCCTTTAATTCGTCATTGTCGACCAAAGTCTTCGGACGACCGCGAGGTTCATTTTTCAGGTCGAAATTTCCAGAACGGAAGCGAGCAAACCAATAACAGGTAGTGCGTTGGTTTGTAGTGTTAGCTCCGTAAACGTCGTTGATGTTGCGTGCCGCTTGTGCCGCGTTGCTGCCACGACGGTACTCATATTCCATAATTACTCGAATTTTTAACGTATCCATGATGACGAAAAAGATTTAAATGCGATGAAAATGTAACACTAATCAATAAACAAATGACTACTTTTGGAAAAAAAAATCCATGTTTTTAAAATAAAATTAATTTGAAATTAGAATTCTTAGAATTCTTAGAACGGCAATTTCATAGGTAAAGACCTAATATTATAGTTTTACTCCATATGATAAGAATGGAATTTCTTGTTCTTTCTTCTCCATACTTAAGAAGCTTTTGGAAGGGCACCAAGAATTAATCTTTTTTTTTATTTGACGTTCAAAAGTGCCTCTTCTAATGGTCCTATTGAAATAAATTATTTGAATTTGACTTTGAACGTAGTATTTTTTAAATAGCTTTGAAATATGTCTTTGTTTAAAGGTAGGTATAGAGGCCAGCCTATAACGTTTCCTTAATCTGTCAAACTTCTTTGATAATATTTCAGCTTTATTGTAAATAATTAGGCTTCATGTTCAATTGGGAATATTTGAAAGTTTGGGATGACTTCATGTGGTGGTGTCTGAACACATGCATAGCTGTGTGTGTTTAGCTTATTGTATGAAGCCAGCCTTCTGTGCCACGTACCTATTATGTGGCGAAAGTCACCCGGTTGATGACCAAATTTACAATTCAAATGTTCTTGTAATGATCGGTGATCGGGCTCCGGATTTTACCGATGTTACTGACAAGTGATTTGAGGGATCATTGTTCGGTTGGTACTGTACTCCTGTCAGAAATTAGGATTTTGATAATGAACTTCACGTGTAGTACAATGTAAATAAATAAATAATACTTGACTTAAACTTAAAATAAAAATATCCGAAAGCTTTAATAACGAAAATTTTCTATTTTTGTTACAGACATCAATGGAATCAACACACAGACGGAAACAGCAGAAACATTTGAAACAACTACATTTGACTTGAACACACAAAATACAGATGAGCCAAGACAAGGTAGAAAACAGAACGATTCATACGTATTTGTGATAGACAATGATGGACAGAACGCAACAATTTCAGAAGATTTCCACCACAAAGCACCCGAAAGCGCTTCTAGAGTGCTGGTTGCAAGTAAACCAAACAGTACCAATGTATTAAAAATTGAACCTCCGAAATCTCATCCTCCAGCCAAGCAACCAATCAGAATGATACAAGATGAAAAGGAAACAGTAATAAGCAGAAATGTGAAAGATGCCAAAATAAGGGCTCATGTCAGATACGACGAAGTGACAGGAGAATTGATGAATGGAGACCATCCTTGTCACAGAGAGTGTAGGGAGGGAGAGGAACCAATGATATGTTACTACCACTTCGTCCTTGAATGGTATCAGACGATGAGCAAAGCCTGTTACGATTGCCCGTACAATTTGACAGACTGCTCTCGGCCCGATTGCATCCCAGCTGACGGGATGAATCGTCCCTTGAACGTGGTTAATCGGAAAATGCCTGGACCGGCCGTGGAGGTAAGTCTTAGACATACTTCACCTCTGAGAAAAATATGTGTAGTGTAAAAATATTTTGCTTCACAGAAAAATTGTTAGACGGATTTTGCGTAGCTAGCAATATTGTGACAATTAGCGTTGTAGTTTAAATTTTGGGTGAAATTGCGAACTCGTTTTAATTGGGTCTAGTACGGTTACGTTATTGTTAGTCAACACGAATTTCTGGCTGTTGAAATTGTCGGCTGGATTTATACTCGTGTTATTTATATCTCACTTTATGGGCTTTAGAGCTGACCAAATATTTAACTGATATTTAAAAAAATATTCCACCATCATCAGCTGCATAGCCTTCAATCATTCATCATTTGAAGGGTTTTTCTGTACCTTTTTTAACATTTGATCAAAACTAAAGGAACCACCTGGTCCTTCTGTTATCCAAAGGGCCAGGTTCAAGCAGTTGTACATTAATTTCCAGGTGTGCCAACACGACCGTGTGATAGTAGATGTGGAGAATGACCTGATGACTGAAGGTACTACTGTCCATTGGCATGGACAGCACCAGAGGGGGACACCATACATGGATGGGACGCCGTACGTGACACAGTGCCCTATATTACCCGAGACCACATTCAGGTATTGATTGTGTTTTGTTTTGCATCTTTACTTTATAAATTTTCATCTACTCAAGATTTTTATTACTTGGGATCAGCGTCTAATGTTTTTCTCTTCTATTCTCTGTGAGTCGTCACTATCATTCCTCTTCCATCCATCATCATCCTCTCGCCCTTATCCCAATTTATTTGCGGTTGTTGGAGTCTCTTCGTCCATACATCTATATTTGCAGTCATCTCAATTTGTTCATTTATCTCAAATTGTTATTACCTTGCTTGCCTCTTTTAATTAATATCACAAGAACCATGTTTCTTTTTAATACTCTGGCAGTTACTTGAATAATCTTTTTTGTTTTTGAGTCCATCTAATGCAGTAGAATCAAGTCTATTGAAATCTTTATCTTTAATTTCAGTCAGATCAAAGACAAAGCTTTATTACAGCTCTTTCTTCAATTGTTTTGATTCTATCCTATATTCAAATCCATATTTCCAATTAATCTTATTTCCATTTAGAGATATATCAACTTTATAGTAGAGTAAATGAAGTCGATTTTGCAATGACTTAAGTACTATTGAAAAAGTCGTAAAGTTTTTGGAAGTTGTAGCGGAAACTGAACTTTATGCGTGGGTGTTAAAGTTATTTTTCCAAAGTAAAGACGTATTTGTCTACATTTTTGGAAGCTACATTGCAAATTCAGGATATATTTTAAATTAAACCAATCGAAATAATTTCACGATCAATCTTAAGATGTCAATTGAATATCTCCAGTGTTAGAGGTCACATTGCAGTCATATTAAATATTGATATTCAGCTGAAGAGAACCGAAAGTAAACTGACCTGAAAGTAGTTATTTATAAACGTGCACCGCACTAGGAATTTCTCCTGTGTCGTGGGTGCGTTTACAAACATTCAAAGTCATATGACACGAAAAGCTAGACCTGTCCTAAATCAAGGCAGGTCAGTTAGGAACATTTCAATAGCAGCCTGGAGTCTGGAAGTGTCAGCGGTTGATGGCAATAGGCTCATCCCCCGTTATATGGGACTTAGACATACATCACTGGTGAAATGTGTGTGTACCTGTACGAATGGTACATCTCTGTCTCACCCATTGGGGTTTACAGACGTAATGATCTTTTTACCACTAATTTTATTTATGTTTTCTCATGTCTTTATTTGTACTTCTAGGTATCAGTTCAACGCAACACACGCGGGCACTCACTTCTGGCACTCCCACTCTGGTATGCAGCGAGCTGATGGTGCCGCAGGAGTCTTCGTTGTCAGGAAGCCCAAGTCCCAGGACGCGCATGGCAGATTGTATGACTATGATAGGTAAGTTGCATAGAGATAGTGGTGGGCCAGTGTTATGGCCCCAACTTATGAGTGGTGGGCTCACCCTGGCATTTCATTAGCACACTAATAAATAATTAATAATAATGCTGGACAATCCACACAGCATCATTTAGCCCCAAGCTAAGCAGAGCTTGTGTTATGGGTACTAGATGACTGATATACTTAATACAATACATGACATAGATAGATATTTTTTATTATACATAGCAAATACCCAGAACACCCGGAACAAATCTTTGTAGATCGTACAAACATTAGTCCCAGGGCGGGAATCGAACCCGCAATCTCCTGCGTCGCAGGCGGACACTCGCCCGCCGCGCCACATCGGTCGTCAAAATAATAAACTAATATTATAAATGCGAAATTTTGTAAAAAGGTAATTTATAAGATGTAAGTCAAAATGTCGGGCGGGGAAGCCCTAGAAGTATATACACTGACCTTATTGGTGATGTTCTTCAAAAAGATCAGGTGACTAGTACCTACTCCCAATCGGCGAGCGTGTAAGATCAGATGTATGAACGTTAACGAAGCAAAAGGAGTATGTAAAGATCATGGCAGGTGGCGTTCTGTAGCCTGTATCTGTCTCTGTCTACCCCCATGGAAAAAAGGTGTGAGTTTATGCATTTATGTATGTACGACAGTTTGTTGGTATGTATGTGTGTTTGTTATTCCTTCATTATGAAACGGCTGAACGGATTCACATGAAATTTTGTTTTTTTTTCGTTTTTATTTAAAACCTGGCCCCACACTAGAATTTCCTCCTGTGTGTATTGCTGTCACATACGTAAACAGCCAGACCCGGAACAACTACCTATGGGCCCACACAAATATTTGCTCCGTGCGGGAATCGAACCCATGACACGCGCAGCAGTAGATCGCTCAGCCACTGCGCCAACCATGTCGTCAAAACGCGACTAATACGATACAAAATACGATATATTTTATCTTGAAAAAATTAAGTATTCGCGTGGGATTTTCGAACCGTCTCATGTTGACTATTTAACCTCGGGTTAAGAATAAAAAATCAAGGGAGATAAAACACGTTGCTGAAGAAAAACGAATCTGACAAATCAAATCATATTTGTGTTTCTTTTTGTTTAATTTATACATTTTTATTTGTGGTTCTTTTTGTCTTTTTTTAGTAAATTTTATACTTCAGTGCTTTTGGTACAGTGGCTACACTCTGGGGTATGCAGTGCTAACTGCTTACCTACCTGAAAAGGTTAAACTAAAAATAGATTAAGAACACTATTTTAAAACTTTAACAGTATTAACAATATTGTTGGTTGGCAATTGAAAACAAATAAATAAATAAACCTCATGTAAGTTTTAATCGCTTACAGCTACTGTTGTAAGCGATTAAAACTTACATGAGGCTTACATAAGAAATATATTTTTACAGTTTATTTACCACTGTAAATAAACTGTAAAAATATATTTCTTATTAAAATACATGGGGCGTAGAGATACCAAGTGGTAAATGGTACTGCTCAAGTGCTTACTTAGACTAACACAACAGCGATTAACCTATTTATTTAAAACCTGCAACTTCCAAAGGGTTTCCATAATAAAATCAAGTATCAACTACATAGTTTGCCGTGGAGGTCGTATCTTCTATCCAGCAAATCGTATTATCCACTGCGTAGAACAAAGAATCTGTGTAGAAGTGAAAGTCTGGTGCTTTCATCGGAATGGGTGACCATTATATACCTCTCGCCTCTTCTCGCTCTTCTGCTTCAAGCAGCCGTATCGCCTTTCCCTAGAGCTTTTCTCGACTCTAGGCGATTACGTATAAAGTTTCCGATTAGGGGGCGTTACTGTAGGGACTATACCGCATGGCTCTAGTTGATACGATGACGATCCCTTCCCGAGTTGAAGTGTTTGCTACGGCCTTAAGTAGAACTATTAATGATCACTGTCTTTATTGCCATATGATTAAATGAATTTCGAATATATTCACAGTGGAAGTTCGATCAGTCTAATTCTCCCACATTTCTGGCCTCATCTTTATAGTTGTAAAATCCGTCATATTATTCCAAAACCACCAGCAACTCCTGAAAACCAGAATCAACAGTGGCAACCAGAACGATTCTGTTTTGAAGATTTGATTTGAATTGATCAAAAAAGAACAGTGGAGGAGTTAGATAATGCGTGATTACTAATTTCTATTTTTCTCTTTGTACGTGGAGGGATCGGATTCCATCTCGCGGGTGATTGGTTAATGTCCTATCTACAGACGCCAGCACAGCAAGCAATCCCAAACTGTCAAATTTTCCCAATTGACATGAACCTTATTTGTTTTGTAATGAAATTGAAAAACAATAAAAAAAATTGACAGGTTGGGGTAGCTGGATGCGCTGGCGTTGAATTGACCTATGTTTTTTTCTGTTCGCTGTTGTTGCGTTATCCTTAAGCATTATGAGAGCAGTGATGTTTTTTTTTTGTTTTCGGTGTCGCATCTATATTCTTACTTATTCTATGCCCTGAATTACCTGACTAGCTTCGTGCCGAGGTCTCGTTTGAGTCAATATTGAAAGTACATACAGATAAAGGTGTGGACAAATAAACATCTGGTGAATGTTCTGTAAAAGTCAAAGTGTTGGGTTTATTTGTTTGGCTGTTTATTTTGTCAATACCCTGGTGTACAGGTTTAGTCGGAAGATTACGTTAAGCGTCGGACTGATAGAAAGAGTGTTTCTGTAATAGTATATACTAGCAGCTGTGTAGTGTTTGATTTAACTACACAGGGGCTTTCATTTGTTGCGCGGAACCCTAATTATTTTCCGATTAAGTTACTCTTTATAATATCAGCTATCTGTCAGTTAAAGTCCTATCAAAATAGGTCCAGGCATTTCGGAGATAATCTCAAACAGACAGAAAGTAAAAAAAAATGTCATTTAATATGAAACTGTTATTTTGACATTACAAACCGACACTTCAATTTTATCATAGTATTAAGAAGATATGCTAGCTTCATACATAACTAGCAGCTAAAAGTGACTTTGTCTGCGGATCTTTGTAAAAAATAGCCTGTTTTATTCTGATGTACATGCTATAGTATCTACTGTAAAGTTTAAAAATCCGTTTCGTATTCGAAGTTTAGTATGAAGATAGTTTGTGAACCTGGGAAGGCCATTAGACACTTTTTAATCAGCGAATTCGTCTGCATTCGCGATAACCGACGTATGTAGAACGAAGTCACGTTCAAGACAAAAGCTTGTTCTAACGTAAACCTTCCCTTTCAGATCCGAACACGTGATGCTAGTGACAGACTGGATCCACGACTTAGCCATGGGCATGTTCACGGACCACCACCATTCTAAGGGCGACAACAAGCCACCAACGCTGCTCATCAACGGAGTGGGCCGGTTCAAGGTCTTCAATGAGACGTCCAAGCCGATGTACATGCAGGCTGCGAGGTTCAATGTTGAGCAGGTGAGGTCTCCTCTTACTTACAATGATTCCTTGATGCGTCATAATGGTGAAATTTTCAGAAAGGATGTGGACGCTGAGATGATAGCTGCAACATGAACTGCTCAAACACATTGGCATAAGGGCAGATGTAAAACAATACATAAGATAATCAGTTAACGTATTCGTAAAGAGGAGCTTGTGGCTAAATTAAAACAGTCACACGCGTTGATTCAAGGTTAAGCTACGCTTGTAGAGGTCAATCTACGGATAGTGGATGGAACACCGTTCGTAACGTATCAAAACTATTAAGCCTTTGGTACCGGCCAGATCTAGTGTGATGTAGATCTTTGACAGTCAGAAGCCCAAAAATCTGACACCCAGTCTTGCCAAGGGGTATCGTTTTGTCCAGTAACTGGGTTGGATTTTGGAGGTCAGAGGCAGTCGCTACATGTAAAATACTGGGCTCACGCCTAGTTCAGCTGCGGATGCTCATTCTCTTATTTATAATTAATTTGTAAGCCTAATATTTGTAAGAATGTACTGTACCTACCTACTGTTTTGAGTAAATAAATATTATTATTATATTATTATTACTTAGTTGCATCAGGTTACACTGGAAGCCGACCCCAACATAGTCTGGAAAAGGCTAGGCAGATGATGATGCATCAGTAAACGTATTCAAAATAGTTCCATCCTTATAATTGGAACAGATTACCATTCCGCTTCAACATCCAAATCTCTATCACTTAAAGTCAAATGCTTAAGCACTATCGTCAAAGAAACTCCGAACTGCCTCACCGGTTCCTACAAACTAAAAAACAACCTTATTTCCAGGGCTACAAGTACCGTTTCCGTGTAATCAATGCTGAGTTCCTGAACTGCCCCATTGAGCTGTCTGTCGATGGTCATAACATTACGGTGATTGCTTCAGACGGTTACGACCTGCAACCTATAACAAGTAAGTGATCATTGTAATAGTCATTATAGGAAGTACTTGGCTGGTAATGTAAGACTAGCTTTGAATTGGAAGTTCAGTGTGAATGAGAATTGATATCATGGACTGTAGTAGCATAACATACCACCAGGCCACGCCTCTTGTGCACGAGGTTGTGGGTTCAAACCTGAGCAAGTACCAATGAGAGTTTTTCAATTCATATGTACTTTCTAAGTATATCTTGGACATCACTGACATCGGTGAAGGATAACATCGTGAGGAAACCTGGACTTATATAATTAATATAAGTCTGAAATCGCCAACCCGTCTTGAACAAGCGTGGTGATTAATGCTCGTGCCTACTCTGTATGAGAAGAGGCCTTTGCCCTGCAGCGGGACAGTAATAGGCTGCTACTACTACTACTACTGTAGTAGCAATTCAGGGTGGAAGGGAGATCGACACACGTTCTGATGCCATGAGATTAGTACATGACTCTGGATTCCCCTCAGTGGAACTTCGTCAGTTGATTTCTAACGATGTTTTTTTCTGATATTTATTTTACTTAAAACAGTAAATATGGTAGTTTATTTCACTATGATTGACCCACATATATACATAAACTCACAACTTTTTCCCATGGGGGTAGGCAGAAACTACAGGACGCCGCCGGCTACGATCCTTACATACTCATTTTGGTTCATTAACGTTCATACATCTCATGGCCAATTCTCGTAATTATAAATGATCAAAATCTAGTCGCAATCTCATCTCAGCGACTTGTCGAAAATGTAGGTACTTTTCACGTATTTTTGACAAATTAAAACTGAATTCGAACGTCCTTAAAAATACGGGAATTGCCCCTGTGGTCATACACGTGCGCCGGTGGCGTGTATTACGCACTTGACCTTTCTGAACAACAGCACCAATGAGGTCAGACCCGACAAAATGACCCGATGATGGTAATGACTGACCCTTACAAAGATAAAAGATAAAATAAACTCTTAAGTCCAAACACGAGCATACACATAAAAGTCGAATACATGAAAGACGCTTCACGATCACAGGCCACATCAAAACATAATGAATTGAAATGTCCATTAGTAGACACAAAAAAAAAGCCTCCAGGACTCTCGCTTTGATATTTTTCATTTTTGTGTTCATTTACATTCAAATCTGAGGTTTCTTTTGTCAGTTGGCCCGGGGTCGTCTGTGCTATTTTTTCCTCATTACCCGCCTATCTTTCCATTCTTGGCGTTACCACGTCATGAACATTTTCAGAAGGATCATGTTCTACAATAAACTTATAATAATAAATCTTTATTTTGGCCAAAAAGCCATAGTGTTAGTAACAGAAAGACATACTTAAAAACTACAAAATAAATACATACATTATATTTTGTATATTTCTCTGGTTTTGAACACCGGGTCGACATGTGTAGCTTTAATCATTAGACAGGATGGAAGGAACATCGACGCACAACCTGATACCATTAGTTCCGTACATGCTTATGGACCTCCCAGCGCTGAAATGGTTTAGTCAGCTTTTTCTTTATCTGAAATAAAAGACAGCTGGGACCAACGATTTAACATGTTTTCCGAAAAACGTAGGGGTCTCGGCAAGTAATGGATAACCACTCATTACTTGCCAAGTCCCCTACATCTTCTTTCTACGATGGGTAGTTACCCATCCATAGGTTCGACGACCTAAGTGGCGCAGCGGGCAAAGGTCTGCCTGCGACGCAGGAGGTTGCGGGTCCGATTCCCGCCTTGGGACAAATGTTCGTACGATCTACAAATATTTGTTCCGGGTGTTCTGGGTATTTGCTATGTATAATAAAAAAATATCTATCTATGTAATGTATTGTATTAAGTATATCAGTCGTCTAGTACCCATAACACAAGCTCTGCTTAGCTTGGGGCTAGATGATGCTGTGTGGATTGTCCAGCATTATTTATTTATTTATTTATCCATGGACCAATCGTTGCTTAACCTTGAAAATCGACCCGTGCGGCTGTTACTACTTAGCCGTGAGGTTACTATTTACTTGAGAAAATGTACTAGACTGGCCTTCTGCTCTCCACTTCGCGAAGTTACATCACTGTATCTCCAATAGCCCTAAGCTTTGTTTGAGTCAGTGTGGTCGTATTACTGCTTTTTAATCGTTTATGGAAAGCTTGATTTAACAACGTTTTGCTTTTGATGGCAGGAGCTTAGATTCTTCCGAAGTGGATTAAGGACTTAGGTGGGTAGAGTGGTGAATATGTATTTGCAAGAATCATTGGTACTGTGAGCAAGCGAACCTACTTGGATAGTAATAAGTTTACAGTATTTCAATGATATAAACATTTATTTAAATTAAGAAGACATGAGACAGCGGTTTGGCATATAACATATCTTTATCTGTACATAGGAAAAAACCTAAATCATGAATAAATAAATAATGCTGGACAATCCACACAGCATCATTTAGCCCCAAGGTAACAAGAGCTTGTGTTATGGGTACTAGATAACTGATATTCTTAATACAATAGATTACATAAATATATATTTTTTAATATGCATAGCAAATACTCAGAACACCCGGAACAAATATTTGTAGCTCGTACAAACATTTGGCCCAGGGCGGGAATCGAACCCGCAACCTCCTGCGTCGCAGGCGTACCTTCGCCGGCCGCGGCACGTCGGTCGTCAAAAAAATGAATAAGTGAAGTGAAAATTTCTTTTTTGAATATTGCATGCATGGAGGAATGTGTCATATGGATTCTTAAATTAAAAACTGATATTTTTTCAAAGCCGGCCAAAGATGTTTCTAGGGTGGGCATCCACCCCCATCTCTCTTTATCTGCGTCCATGCCATTACCGCGCCTATACTACTGCGCTATTACCAGCATTGATGCATCAAATGAAATGTAAATTACCAAGATATTTTGTCAGTACGTCACAGTCAAACTAAAATGTAATCCTATGATATACACGTTTCCACTGCATCCTTCATATATGTTTAACCAACTATTCACATTCACAGAGCTAGCAAAACTCCAAGAGATAGGATAATTTGCGCTCGCATTAGTGCAGTTACAGCGGATGCACTGTTATCGCATCGTTCGCAAACACACTAGGAACTTGCTTCCTCTAGGACTGAAACATACTGGAAATTGTTGGTCAAACGTTGGTCCAAATACTGGCTTGTATTGGTACTGACGCATTGCGCATTTTAAGAGACTTTCGATATTGGGAATGGAAAATCTTGTACAGCTTTAATTACGAAGATGGTTATACTCAGCGGATATATCACAGACTGCACTAAACAGTTAATTGAATCATTTGTATATTAGTTATGATAGATATATGCCTTTCATTCACCTCGCTCTCTAGACCTTATCTCTATGTATTTGAGGTTGTCGCAACATTTAAATTCTTCTTCCATACTTGCCGTCGACTCAACAGTCACTGTCTTTTACCAAATCCTTCCATCGTTCCTTTGACCTTTCTCTACTGTATTGTGACTTGACAAATGGAATAAAGAATCTTTTTGATAAAAACAAAATACCCGCCTAAACCCCTAAATCTTCCAATCATTACAAAATGACAACTCCATCAATGATAGTAAATTCGTCAGAAACACAAAAAAATACAAACGTACTCAAAAAATTTCCCATTCATAGCACAATCAAAAATTTAAAATAATACAATCAAGTAACAAACCAATCTGTTAATAGGAAAACAGCGAATCGAAAAACTGGAAGCTGGAATTCAAGTTGGAATAAGGGCGGCGCAATGCAAATTGCCGGAAACGCTGTAACTGTAAAAATGCATACATACATCTAGTTTACAAAGCAGAAGTGGGGAAAAAATACGTAACAAAGTTTAATTGAAACTCTTGTCATCTCGTTATTAAATGCAAAATAAATTTATTCGTTGACTTTCCTGCGTAAAATTTGTGTGATAGGGTAGAGTGCTTTTGTGACATACATACATAAACTCACGGGTACTCGTGGCTAAATAAAAACCGCCGCACGGGTTGGTCGAAGGTTAAGCTACGCTTGCCGAGGTCAGTCTGAGGATGGGTGACCGTTTGTAACATATCGAGACTCCTCCGTGTCTCGGAAAGAATGCTAAGCCGTTGAACCGGCTGTCATTTGTAGACTTTGACAGTCGTTACGGGTAGTCAGAAGCCCCAAAGTCTGACAACCAGTCTTACCAAGGGGTATCTATGTTGCTCAATAACTGGTTTGTGGAGGTCAGATAGGCAGCCGCTCCATGTAAAATACTGTTATTCAGCTGCAAATGGTTAAACTGGAAGCCGACCCCAACATAGTTGGGAAAAGGCTAGGCAGATGATGATGACATAAACTCACAGGTGGCGTTTCAGCAGGCAGAGACTACAGACTGTCACCTGCTACGATCCTTACATACTCCTTTTGCTTCGTTTACGTTTGTACATACATCCAGTCATACACGCACGCCAGTTGCTAGTACTATTCACCTCACTTTTCTGAAGAACATCACCAATGGGCCAGTGCGTGTCGTACATCTCTTATTCGTCTCTCATTCATCCTCTTAACTAAAGAGATGGGTAAAATTCCAGAGTGCTGTTATTTTCAACCGTGTGCCACTTAACACTATAAGTGCCAGCCTACGACTTAACTCGTGTTAACAACAGTTTTTCTATTGTGTTAATGACGTGACAGTCAAAGTGTTAAGAATGGACCATCAAGAAATTGAGTCCGGTGAAAACTCTGGTGAATATTCATATCAACCAGCATATTCCAATAAAGAACTTCCTCATGTTTAATTAGCTCGTTAATCAGTCCAACAACTCGAATAGTAATACCAATTCGTCAATAACACCGCTGTCAACTCGCCCTACATTATCAAACATCCACGTTTAATACTCCACTAAAACTACGGTCCAAATTAATCTCAATATCGTTTTCGATATAGCCCAAACCTCAAAAGATATTTTCGCCCAATATCCAAACTTCAAGTTGCCGCGATATCTATTACATTCGCCATTTGCATTTAGCGAGGCCCAACCCTATTCCCGTTTAAGCGCGGTCCACTTTTGCTTTATTAGATTATCCTAACACCTAGTCCCGGATGCTGATCAAACATTCATTGATTATTCGCAACCAATGTCTTGTTTGCTTAGCTTTTACTTTGAGCTTACATGAACGTGTCCTTCATTCTCCATTTTAAAGGTAGCAGCTGTGTATAAACAATAGTACATCCGTATGTCGCCACTTGTCTCCTAGTCCTTGCAATAGCGGGCGAGTCTATTGCCATCAACAGGGCATGAATCTAGAATCAGAGCTGCTACTGAAAAATCCCTGGTGGAACTACCCAATATCACTTTGGGAGACCTGGGAATCGAAGCCAAGGGCATCACACTCAGTAGAAGCGCTTGTGACATGCAAGACCAACGGAGCAGTGATCCATTCAATTAAGAGTAAAAATTTAATGATGAATACAGAAGATTTATCAAGGTTATTTATTTAACGAGACTGCAGTCCAAATTTATGAAGCGTTTTACGTTTGCTAGTTAAAATTTTAACTACTTACACGATATTCTAGTATCACAGGATAAAGAGTTTTAACTAACTGAAATTACTTTAATTACTGGGAATCTAAAAGTAGTGGTTTAGTCGTGGAGCTATGCTTTAAAATCTTTTTAATACTCGTAATTCAATCAAATGTTAATATGATTATTTTGCAGTACTGAAGCTTTTCCCAAATCTCGTTATTTGTTACATTTGGAGTCAACTTCGAGCAGTCCACTATTGGATAAAGTATTATCAGATTAGGTACTCTATCCTCCTTTCGAATCTAGTACGAAACGCGATTTAACCGGACTTAAAGAAATAACACGTTACTTTCAATACAGGAGCTTCACTAGATGCAATCCTGCAGAGTCTAGAGATCATTTGTATACTAGCTGTTACCTAAGCTTTTGCATAGTCTGCATCTAAGCAGTAAGATGCCAACTCATCTTCTATGTATGCAAGTGTAACAACATTTTTCATGATTTTCCTCACACTATTTTACCGTGTATGTATCCACGGTAAAATTGTGTGTAATATATCAAATTTTTCCCTCATTCAAGCCACTATACATTCGCAGAACAATGCAAAACTATAATTTGTTTACGTAACACCAAAAAGTTTGTGTATTCATAAAACTGGAGAGGATTTTTAAAATAACGATTGTTGTAGATGGCGCTTACCACTAGAACGGACCGTGTTTTGTATTTTGCGACACATTTCATGACGCCCTCTTTATTTTATTATTATTGCACTCGGAAATATGTGGAGTTACGCTCTTCGTTAGAAATAAATTGTTGCGGAATCCTCGTGTTGGACCTAGAGTTTTTGTGGTGGATGTAATGGAATTGTGTAGATTGCCAATTGTTTTGGGTGGTTAGCTTTCATACATGGCAAGTGGGCGTTTTTTTTTTTTTTTTAGGTAGGGCCACTCGCAGTTCAGCACTATAAGGCTGTTTACTGCTTAACCGGTCGATCCCGTGGTGACCTTACAAGAAGGCCCCCAGCCAGGGCTAACTACAAGTTACATTTAAACGACCGCTCGCTAAGGGCGCCCCCTGTGGGGCTCGAACCTCGGCTTAGGGCGTCGTTGAATACTTAACAAAAACAAAGGCTGGGTCTCGTTATTATTATGTCGGGGGGTTTTTATACTACTGACTCAGCTACGCGGGCTGGCCTTGTAGAATCTAAAGATTGAATTTACATTTAACTAACTAGGGCGTCACGCGTCGCGGGCCTCGTCGGCGAGGCCGGAATGTGGGTCGGTTTGTGTGTGTGTATTTTCTAAGAGTGCTAGTTTCCCTACTGCTCTCCTGGATGACGGTTGTTTCGTCGTCTGGCTCGACTAGGGTATGCCTTGGGCGGCGAATCTTACCAATTCTGGTAGGGAAGTATTGGGAGGCCGAGACGACAAGTGGGTTTGGGTGTCGCTCGGCTGATTCGAAAAAGCGCCCAGTAAGACGCTTCATGAATTGCTTGATGGTGGGGGCAAGTGGGCGTATAATAGTTTACAAGTAAGACTAGTTTAGGTTAGTGGCACTCTTTTAGGATTGATCAACCAACATCGGGTTTGTAATTTTGGATTAGTTAGGGTTTGTGTGAGTTTGGACTTTTAATAGGTTAGACGTGATAATGGTTATATTCGTTCGATCTGCTTAGTGGCCTATTTGCGAACCGGGGACAAATTTTGGACTGGAATTTGCTTCGGGAGATTAAAAAACAATTGAGAATCAGGTGTATCAACATTTTCTTCCTTCAACAACGGTAAAACCTGCTGTCTTGTATGAATAAGAATGCTGGGCCACAAAGGAACAAGTGAATGTTGGATTTATAGGATAAATGAAAGACAGTTGCATGCAACTAAGATCACAATGCTGCTATATATATATAAATATATATATGAATGCAGAAATTTACAAGAGTAGAAGAAGACTTAAAAAAAATGTTTTTAATTCGGATAAACAACATCCAAATGAGTTAGCATATGTTAGTTCATTCGGATAAGCAACATCCATATGAGTTAGTAAACAAAGCGATAACTTTTACCTATGTTACTAAAACTAATTATCTATTTACAAGCAATGATGTTGTTCGAAATACATCTTCGAACAACATCACCTAGTAAAGGAGACTCGTACCTCCTCCCTATGGTCTTTAGAAAGGAGTTGGAGCTCTCCCGCACTCTGCAGAGCAAAGAGGCAGATTTCTGTCTGACGATGGCGTGGAAGCCATCGACGTGTGCTTGTGCAAACATACTTAGACTTAAAACACGAAAGGGGTGACTATTAAGATATATATGTATGGAAAAAGAAGATATGCTGCACCGACCCAAAATACATTGGAATAACGGCACAAGAACGATGATCATTTTCTCTCGCTTTTTATTATTCTTCTACGATCAAAACATATTTACACAAGACTTTCATCAACCGTATTATAAAATTGACCCATATTTTCAACGTCCATATCACCTGACCCTAAATAATTCTTCACTTAATTACGTTCCCGAGTATTAAACCCAGCGGCTCCCATTAAAACAGTTTCCACAACATTGAAAAACATACTACCCAAAATAACATTAGGAGTCCTGCCATTAGTGAAAATTTTTGCGTCCCGCCATTTTCCTTGGGTACACCTGTCCTTGGGTTAAGTTGTCTAGGTCAAAAGGTAGCGGACCATCCCAGGGGTACACAAACAGGCTAACGAAAGTAATCAGAGGTCAAACACGAAAAGGTTTGAATATTTTTTTGGTAGAGTCGGTCTGTGTTGCCATGTGTTTGTGGGCTCCAGAAGATTTTTTGCATAAAGAGGTTTGTTATGTTGGGAACTGTGGAAGTTTTCAGTTTCCTTTTATGCTCATTTTTTGTTGCCTTTAATTATTTTGAATAAAGAACGACGATAGAAATATCTTGTCTTTTTAGTTATGGTTTAAAAGCTGGTTATTACTGAATTGAGAGAATGGCGTAGAAAGATATTATTTTTAGTATATGTGATTTTGATTTTTGATTTTGAATATATTAACCATTAAATTAAAGTACATTTTTTTTACTTTATACAAAGTTTTGGTGCACATTACATATAGAAAAGTCTATTTTTTATTTGAATAAAAGTTTTTCTTTCTTTCTTTTTACTTTCTAGTTATCTTTTACTTTTAACTTTTCCCAGAACATCGAACTTCAAACACAATATGTCACCTAGAAACACAAATCTGTGCAAGCATTACATCAAATAAGCCGAATTAAGCAAATAAGCCGAATTTATAAAATAAGCCGAATTTACCAAATATTTTTACTTCGCTTGCCAATTTTGTTGGACGCAATGTCGGCTTTTATCCACCTAACGTATCCACTCGGCGTCTGTGTTACAGATCTAGCTCTTTGATCCTTCGTGCACATTTGAATATGTAAATTTCAAAAGGGGATGAGCATGGAAGCTGCCCAACTAAACGGCAACGGTGCCCTAGTAGAATTTAATGTTGATTTTAATTCTAATATTGGTTCAGGATATTCGACTAGTAATTTTCGGAGCAAATATAGGATTTTAATTTCCTTGCCAATTGTTTGCCGATGAAGTTTGTTCGGTTTTTAGTGGATTCAGTAACTAATGGGTTTGTGAAGAAATTAATTTTGTAGAATGCATTTGTATGCAAATACGGTAATGTGGAGTGGAGGATGTATGAGAATAGAGTGCATTAATACCTTATCGTCTACTGCAAGAACACTATTATGAAGAAGGATTGGACGAAATTAAGTTATTAAGCCTTCGAATCTTCCTGGATATTTTAAGTTGATGGTACAATAGCTTTTGCTCGCGACTTCGTTTATGTACTAATGCAGAGAGTGATATAACCGAATTTCAGAAGATTAATTTGTGAAGCACATGTAATTGATACGCCCATAAATTTAGGTAATTAACGGCTACCACAAATATTTTCAATTGACGCAAAAACGACGATATACCTGAATTTAGTTATGAAGCTCTGTTCATGAAACATTGTTCAGTAACAAACAATGAATGATAGCAAACTTAAATGATTAAATATCTAAATCTGATACAATTTAATAAACTCTTTGTTAGGGTGTGATGGATACTTTACGCTTATTCGATGTGATTATTGTCTTGCCACTCGAGGAGCCTGCCTTTGAGGGGTTTGTGGCTGAATAAAACAGTCACACGGGTTGACCAAAGGTTCAGCTACGCTTGCCGAGGGCAGTTTGCGGATGGCACCGTTCGTAAGATATCGAGACTCAGCCTTTGTTTCCGGCTGTCATTTGTTGATCTTTGACAGTCCTTATGGGTAGTCAGAAACCTATAGCGTGACAACCAGTCTTACCAAGGGGTATTGTGTTGCCCAGTAACAGAGTTGTGGAGGTCGGCTTCCAGTCTAAACGGATGCAGGTCAATACCAGTATTTTACATGGAGTGATTGCCTATCTGACTTCCAAAGCCCAGTAACTGGGCAATGTGAAACCGCCAACGGCTTGACGTGCTTTCCGAGTCACGGAGGAGTCTCGATATGTTACGAACGGTCACCCATTCACAGACTGACCTCGGCAAGCGTAGCTCAACCTACGATCAACCCTTGCTGTTTTTATTTAGCCACGAGCTAAACATACATGAATTGAAATTATACATCAAATATGTAGTTGCTAACGAAATTGCATAATTAACAGACAGTTCTATTTGAAGGAAAAACCACAGAGCCACAATGCCAGAAGAAGTAAACAAACCGACTAAATTGAATAAATCCCAACCACATTTAGTTCGAATTTCCTCTCCTCTCTGTACGTACAACATAGTTTCATCTACATATGTATCTGTTTTCTCGTTCCGTTCGACAGCCAACTTTTTCCAATCTCCTAGATAGGAAAATTGTAAAATACTTATTGGAAATTTCAACTTAACTGGACATTAGTCGATGTGAATAGGATTGAGTTGAAAAAGTTTGTCAAATGTAAGAAATTAATTAATTAACAAGCAAATGTTACGCAGGCTAATGCCGCCTTTACAAACATTAAAAACCTGTTTTTTGAATATCATTTACATGTTTATTATTTCATTTATGCATATGTTGCTAACTGTAGATTGGTAGGCAGTGTTTTAAGATTTTTTTTTAGTAGCGTCCCTGAGTTCGGATGTGTGCCCCGTTTATGGTAATAAGCTCGCCCCCTATTAAATAGAACTTAAACATAACTGGGGAAATTTGGGTGTACTATAGAGGTACACCTCTGCCTAACCCTGCGAAAAATGCAGGTGAGATGTTGTGTGACGTGTTTATGATTTAGCCTTAAGTCTAAGCAAAGCGCAATGGTAGTTACTGATTGAATCGATGCAGTCTAGAAGCTGAAATACAAAGCTACTTCATTTATCATCTAACTTTACAAAAATACACGTAAAGTGACAATCCCAGAAAGCAGACGGATACTCCACACGGATACACAACGGATACTCAAGCAACAGAATAAACCCATAACAAAAGCTACTTCAAACAGAAAAACAAAACAACATCTGGAAACTCAGCCAACATAAGGACTCTCGAGATCCAATTTTATTGTGTCTGATTAAGTTCTTACACTCATTGTTACAAGAACTTCATACAAGCGTAGATTGTCATCTGTTGTAGCCTATCACAAAGAAAATAATCAAATCACTGCTAAAAGAATCTTGTGTACAAAGAACGTGTTATCTCCTAAGATTATCTCGTAGTGTTGGACCTTTTGCCGAAACCGAATTTCGAGAACGTGACGTTTCGGTTATTTTTCGGCTAAAAAGGATTTTGTTTTGTTACGGGTTTACACGTAAACGGCTTATTCAATTGATATACAAGCGTTGGTATCATATACTTACTTTGGGGTTCCGTAGTCCAAATAGAAAAACCGGTTTAACTAACACACCGGAGATGACGTATAACTTTTGAAGGAAATCATATCTAAATTTTTATTTGTTGTTTTTTGCAGATTAGTAAAGTCTTATAAGATACATCTCTTATTTCTTCAGAGATAAGGAGGATTGTATATGGTGTTGTTACGGTAATTTTTCATCATAAATCAAAAATTGAGACGTAAATGCACAAAATACAATTTGTTTCATAAAAGCAAGTGAAGCCTTTCGGTAGTTATGATTTTCTATACTCGACCTAGTTACCTCACTATAAAGTCTTTTTTTTATTTTCTCTTGCTTTGTTATAGACTAGCATTGTTTAGAAAATATTCTTTAATTACATTTTTTTAATTAACAACTGTAGCTAGAAAATGGTGTAGTGCAAAAAATATAGCTGCTTTACACTCGTCTGGAAAAAATCCAATCCTTTACAAACTGAACAAAGATAGCTTCATATAGAATTTGCTAACTTTTGCCCGTGATTTCGCCCGCGTCAGCAATTATCCCACGGGAACGTACTACCAGGATGAAAAGTCCTATGTCCAAAATTAGGTCATGGTCTATTCGTGTGTATTGTAAAAGGGGCTAAGTGTGAACAGGTAATGAACAAATAAACAACCAAACATACTCACATTCACATTTTAATGTTCCTAACTTTTGACCGCAGCTTTGCTCGCATTTATGTAGGCTTTTTCCATCGGGAACAGTATTTTTTCTGGATGAAAATGTACTCTGTGTCCTTTTCCATACCCCTAAAAACGTGTCTAAAACCATGTTAAATGATGTTAGGTTTCGTAGTTAAGGCGTGAAAGCGCAATAAACAAACAAACTCACATTCGCATTTATAATATTACTACTTACTGCTTTTGCTCGCGATTTCGTCCGCATGAATGAATTATTATCGTCTATGCAGACGAAGTCGCCGATCAAAAACTATCCTATGACCTTCCCATAATTATAATCTATCTCCTTCCCAAATTTCATGACGATCCTATCAGCTGTTTGATCGTGAAAAGATAACAAACAAAACAGAGCTACTTTCGCATTTATAATATTAGTGAAGTATCCATAGTTAGGATTTTCTTATCACAAAATGTGAGAAGACTATAAACAATTCATTAGGAGTTTTAAGTCCTTAGTTGGCGACGTCATTACTGTCTGTGGTAACTTATTACACTACTCTAGCGAAATAATACCGTTTTTGAAACAAATGGAACGTTAGTGTGGCAGATTTCTATTGAGATGTGAACAAGAGACAAGTTAAATATGTACATGCTCGTATATTTGATGCTGAAAAGTAGTAATTATATTGCTTATCTTGCCTAACATCAACATAACCTCTCGTCTCCTTTATTCCCCGAATGGTTAGGGGAACTCCCCCCTTTTTTTTTTGATTCGGGATGGAAAATCCTCATGGATTTCCTCCACCCTGGGGGGGCGAAGGGGTCTGTCAGACTCTTACTGACTAAGAACCACCCCGGTGCTCCGTCTCACACCTACGCCGGGGGTCGCGGGAACGTACGATCCTTCCGCAACCAGGGGAACTCCCCCTAACTTAACCTAACTTGATGAAATGTGGGTTTAAGTACACCTAAATTTCACCAGTTATAAAGCCAACTACATAATCAGTGAGTAGCATAGGCTATCTTTTATTTTCAAAGCTATACGATAAAGGAGTGGAAGGGGTGATAAAGTTCGATGGTAAAAGTAAAAAATCCACAGGGATAAAATCGCACGCGAAGCATTCGTATTGCGTAAGTAATTCGACGACCGTTGTGGCGCGGCGGGCGAAGGTCCTCCTGCGACGCAAGAGGTTGCGGGTTCGATTCCCGCCTTGGGACAAATGTTTGTACGATCTACAAATATTTGTTCCGGGTGTTCTGGGTATTTCCTATGTATAATAAAAAATATCTATGTATGTAATGTATTGTATTAAGTCTATCAGTCATCTAGTACCCATAACACAAGCTCTGCTTAGCTTGGGGCTAGATGATGCTGTGTGGATTGTCCAGCATTATTTATTTATTTATTTATTTAATTATTATAAGTCCAGGTTTACTCACGTTCCATTCATTTACCGATATCAGTGATGACTAAGATGAATTTATAAAGTACCTACATATGAACGAATAAAAGTCACATTTAAACTTGGAACCTCGCAAGCAGGCTAAGCACTATCAACTCTACCATCACAACATCATACATAGTTTATACTCATCCATAATTATATTATAACCTCACTGATCCAATTCTGTAACACACATCCATTTTCCAATGATAAGCAAAACACTCACAGAGAATATGTTTCTAAAAGACTTACTTGATTCTCTTTCATCATGACTAATACTAGATTTCCTAAGCAAATTATTTCTTTGCTTCCCAGAATATAGCACCTTATTCCTTTCATTGCAGTAAGGGTTTCTCCCTCCATTACGGGATTAGCTCTTCGTATATTTCCTTCCTGTCTAACAACGGTACCTTCTTTACCTAAACAACTCAATATAAAGTTAGCGTATAGACAGAGGAGTACAGAAGATACGCTCAAAACAACCACCGAAAATGCACGCACACATATACACGGTTCACGTACGGCGAGTGAAACTGCACTCGCCGCCTAGCCCCGTACCTACGTGTATATGTGTGCGTGCTCCTGTTTCCGCTCGTGATACGTAGCCGACCTTCTGTGCTATTCTGTGGTTTGTGGTCGCGGTTCTCTCTAAGATCAGGACGTTACCGCAATTCAATTTACTCTGAGGAACATATGAGGAAATGAAATACACGCGGATGGCAAAGCTTTTAGAAGTTGGTTCAACATTTTCTAAAAGGTGTATGTTGACGTTAACCTCATTATTTTTGATCAGTTTGATTTAGAATTGATATGTTGTACTTAATATTGTGGAGGATTTATACTACGAGTACTTGTACTTGATTAGTATATAATATGATGTGTTGAAATAGGTATGTATTGTACATATGGACTATCTGTATATCTTTTGTACTCCTTTATCAAGTCCATGCAAAGGTTGTCTGTTCGAGATCATTTTTAGCTATAAAGCTGCCCTATGTAGCTTATAAAGTTATTATTCGTATTTTTTTCATGGTGTAAGTGCCAACAGTAAAAATATTCTATTCTATTATTCTAATACGATGGATATGTAGATTTGCAATCATAAGATGCTAAGACTTTGATCCCAATACCGGTGGTCTACTATTTAAAAAAAAAAAAAAAAATGTAATTTAAAATGTTTACTAAATAAATAAAGGTCATAAGATTTACAAATCCTCTTTACAGAAAATATCATGGCATCTATAAAACTTGAAGAGATTCTGTTGGTGCTATTAAAAATTCAATCGAACAAATTGAAAAGAAACAACAAAGTTTAAACTTCGAACCATTCAAAGTAATCTTAGTTGAACTTCCTCCCGGTAAAGAAATGAGATAACACCAGAGGATATACCATTTAAAATAAAAACCTCTCCACAGAACGTAGTTCAAATACCACTAACAATATTTTCCCATGGACTTTTCTAGAAGTTCAATTCCGCCATGTTTGTTGAACGCGCTTCGAAATTCAAACTTTACGTCGAAACAAAACTAAATGGCTAACAAGTATGAAAGGGTGGAGCTATTCAATCCGAAAAATCCGTAATTTCGTCCTGGCTTTTGATAAGTTTCCCAATCAATGGTTTTTAATTAAAAATCTCGGAACACACGGATTTGTTTGTGCTGGATTAATGGATTTTTAGAATTGGGTTAATTATGGGTGTATTCCTCCCCAATTTAGAATACACTGGTTTAAAATAGAACAGGGTTCTTCTGTAATATACCTAATTGTAACCATAAGTATGATTGAATAGGTAATATTCTTTTTTCTACGTATTTATTGTTTTAATATCAGTCAGAATGTATGTACGAGTATATTAAGCAATTGCCCATCTGAATTATACAACCCAGTTACTGGGCAACACAATACCACCAACTTTCGACTACCCGTAGGGACTATCCAAAATCTACGAACGACAGCCGGGATCAACGAGCTTGACGTGCATTCCCTGCTTTTCGAGGCACTTAGTATCATGGTCATTCATCCACTAACGAAGCCTGGCAAGGGTAGCTTAACCTTCGGTCGATATGTATGTCTGTTATTATTTATACACGCGCCCCTTATTTCATTTTATTGAAGGAATTACTGCCGTTCTCAATTGAGCATTATCACTGATGCTTAAATCGTGTTCCTAATTCAATTTGTCTGGCCCTATCCATTTATTCTTTTGAAATCTTTACTTTTTTTCTCAGCCAGTGTCTCTGTATTATTTCATACATTGGATTTTGCTGCCAAAAGAGCTCGCTGCCTTCCCATCAGAGAAGCCCCAAGCCCCTAGGCTTAGGGCTTCCTTAGTGCGTAATCATTAGGTTTATCAGTTTTTATGCCCTGGTTTTATTTAATTAAGGCACCACATGATAGTCCAGTTAAACAGGCGACAACCCCCATGGTTGATATGCAAGATGACCCTCAAAAAAATTAAATAGAATCGGATTCCCTTTTCAAAATCAGTTCTTTGTTACTATTACTGCGAAATTTAAATCTTTCCGCGAATTCCGTTCGGTTTTTCGTGGCTTGCTACGTGAAAATCAAATTTTATTTGCAAAGAGAAAAACCCAGTGGAGTCGGAATATAGGATTATTTTTTAGAATAGTGTGTAGGTATTTTTGTATGCCCCAATCGCGATTCGGGCAATCGTATGGGATCACTCCATGAGGGAAACTAAGTTTTACCCTTGTTTTCCTTTATCAGGATTTGGAGACAATAATCAAAAGTCCAATATTGGACGTAATAAGCTGTTGAGATAAAAAACCCAAGAGAATAATGGTTCCACTGGCATATTCTGTTAGCACTGAATACAGGTGAAACAAAATCAAAGTTAGTAAGTTGTTGGTTTTATTTTTATGTATATAGTACTGACGACAACTTTTTGCCTTTTGCTTGTATCCTATTTTGACAGACGAAGTATCTAAAAATATATACAACTAGCTGACCCGGCTAACATTGTTTTGCCATTTTAAGCCAAAAAAATCCAAAAATCTTGAAAACATTATTTAGGGGTGGTCACCTTTATCATTTAGGGGGATGAAAAATAGATGTTGGCCGATTTTCAGACTTACCCGATATGCACATAAAATTTCATAAAAATCGGTTAAGTTGTTTCGGAGGAGTATGGTAACTAACATTATGACACGAGAATTTTTATATAAGATATAACAAAGCAGAAGTATGCTTGTTAGTATGCTTGTTTGCTTGTTTTAACGCGCTAATCTCTGGAACTACCAATCGGATTTCAAAATTCTTTCTGCATTTGTTAGCCAAAGTCTTTCTCATCACGCTACAATTCTAAGAAGCGGGTGAAACCGCGAAGCGCAGTTAGTACTAATTTAAATTATTGCCAAAAACACTCAAAAAAAGTTTTTATTTTTTTGGACGCCATTTTACAGCAAAATAATGAGACAGAAAGATAGACTACGTTGTAATATATATTATTATAGCATAATATAGAAAACATTAAACAGCACAACAATTATCACTCAGCATTTGTAATCTAAATAAACTAATATTTTAAATAGGAAAGATTTGTTTGTTTGGAAGTTTTCATTTTTGTAAGGTTGTATGTTCGTTTGTTATAGACCTAACCGATATAAAAACTCTTTCAATTATAGCAAGCTGCATTATGAGCGAGTAACATAGGCTATATTCTATTTTCAAAACTACGCTTTAGAGGGGGCGGCGGGGATGTTAAAGTTCGAAGCGAATAAATACGAAATTTACACGGAAGAAGTCGTATAAAGTATTGCTGAATAATAAATAATAATAATACTTTATTTTCAGATCAGAGATCCATAGCAAGTCGAGCAAAATATTACATTGAAAACGTACTAACTAAAACAAAACAAAACAAAAAAACCATTCAATACTCCTATATTACATATCTGGATGACGGTCTATGTACCGCGATCCAATGAGATACCATTAGGCCATCCACCCTGCCGGCTACAGTAGCCACGAGGCTATTGGGGCTGTCGATAATAATAAAGAAATGTCGCAATACGCTATACTATGTATATAGCGACTCAGTATAGTCTAGTCTGAACGGGTCATAAACAAAACTGTACAGCATCCAACAAATATCCTCCCCTCGTCTTCCACATAAACCCGCGCAAAACACAAGACTATCCAATAAAGCCGTCCCTATTATATCAGATTCGAGATAAGCGTGACATTCAATTGGTGCCCGGGACAATCCTGCTTAATTCCGAGCATTGCGAGCACCTGTAATCCCGACAGTCTTTGGACATCTACAACCACTGGATGGACGGAGCAAAATCGTGGCAATTGCGGTGGCTCCGTTGCTTTGTCTAGTCCAGGGACGGTAAACCTCTATTCGTGAACGTGCCAATATTTATACTATTAAACTAGCTTTTGCTCGTGACTTCGTACACGTGGAATTTAGAATCAAGTATCTACCTATATTTATTTTTATTTTTGGAGATACAGTTGAGAATTTGAGTTTAAGAGTTTAAGTTGCTCTAGCAAAACATTGGTGAAAACTGGATTCGATTCCATGCAGTAGTTTTTGCGTGATTAGTGTACATACATACAGACAAAAATTCGAATCGGATGCAGCTGAACACCAGTATTTTACATAGAAGCGACTGCCCATCTCACCTCCACAACTCAGTACCTGGGCAACACGATAGTCTTTGGTAAGACTGTTTGTCAGACTTTCGGACGTCTGACTACCCGTCACGTTTGTCAAAGATCTACAAATGACAGCCGAGACCAACGGCTTAACGTGCTTTCCGAGGCACAGGGGACCACGCTAGTACATAAAGCTACAAGCACTGTATATCAAATTTCTTTGATAGTTTTTCAACTTCATTATAAACTAATAAGGTTCTATTCGGAAAATTTAGCAGATAGCTTGATGCTGTGGCGTCTGTATATAGATTAATTAATTTATTGGCGTACCGAAGTTATTACGGAACGCGTGTCAATGGTTTGGCACCCCTGGTCTAGTTCAATTACTACGGAGAATTGTGACGGGAGAGAATCGGATGGTGTTATCGTAAATGGCTTAGGAGCGTGTTGGTTTGGTATAGTTTAGCTATTGGTATTGCTGTTGTGTTTAGTTACTAAGATAAATGACGAATTTGAAGATGATGTAGAAAGTTAGAAAGAGACAGAAAGAAAGGAATTCTTATTTTAAACTAGGTAGCTGTGCCGGCGACTTTGTGCACGTGGAATTCAACAAAACATGGGTTTTCATTTTCTGCGCAGATTCATAAACCTTTGCTTTCTGCCAGTGAAGTTTCCGTCAAAATCGGTCCAGCCATTTTGGAGATTACCTCAAACAGACAAACAGATAAAAATAAATGTATTTTTTGGTGTAAACATTAATATGCGTTTAAAAAGCTGACCTTTTGACGTTACAAACATATACTTAAATTTTATTCATTTGTATATCGTAGCAGCCGCGGGAGACTCGTATTGGTCGAGATAATGCTGATGTGGAGATTGCTCCACTTTTCATTCCGTAAACGTGTGTTTCCAATGGATCGTTCTATCCTTATTGAAAATATCTTCTTTTGTTACAGCGACATCACTTGTGACGTACGCAGGAGAGCGTTACGACTTTATTTTGGAGGCCAACAATGAAATTGACAACTATTGGATCAGGTACCGAGGTCTGATGGATTGTGACGAGCTGTAAGTACCCTTTTAGTTCGTGTCTTATGTCAGCAGTTTATATTGTAACTTGTTTGAATGTCTGTTTTTCCTGATCTAAATAATCTTATGGAGATTCTAATATATAGATACTACTAGAATACGTATTTAGTTTTTATATTGTGTTTGAAATACAACTTTTTACAAAAACCTTCCATTGACTTAAAAACAATACTAAAAATGTGTATAAGTCTATTATTTCGGAAGTCGGTGGCAAAAAAACTTACTTTTTAGTGTTTTTTTGAAGTCGTCATTGAAATTTTTCGCAAAAAAGTTTATTTACCCCCTATACCCTATATTCATCAGTAATTTGGCAAAAAGCAAGGTCTTACAGCATGACGAAAGGAAAAATTCCAAAAAATAAAATAGTTGAAAAATATTGGGTAGGTAAAAACCGCTCGAGTTCGATTCGCACTTGACCGGTTTTTTAAACAGAAGCCTAAAAGACTGAAAACCAGTCTTACCAAGGGGTTAGTGTTGCCCTAATACTGGTATTCACCTCATCCAGTTTGACAGGAAGCCGACCCCAACATAGTTGGGAAAAGGCTAGGCAGATGATGATGTATGTTTAATTTAAATCTACCTTAAAATAATTTCAGCCTTTCCTAGGAAGTTTCTTATATTTTTAACCATTTATCTTATAATGTTTATAAAAACCATATTTTTACACAAACTGTACTTCACATGATGTATTATTTTCTAAATGAAACGTTTTTACGTACAGATTCACAAAGGCAAAACAAGTTGGTGTTTTACACTACGAAGGAGCAATGGATTTGGAGCCCCCCGGTGACCCTACATGGGAAGAATTGCATAACGAAGGACTGGTAAGTACCAAGATAAATCATCATCCACTGCACCTGCACTTATCCCAATCTATTTGATCTTGGCGCAGCATGCCTTCTTCTTCCATATCTCTATTTGCTCATATTAATAGTCACCTTCTTCCTAGCCCTTAAAATTAAATCCTGTTCGTTGGTAAGTGCATCAAGTAATTTAGCATTTCTTTTAATATTCCTTACTGTCCTAATAAGGCTGATAGAAAAAGCAAAAAATGGAAAATTTGGAAAGAACTGAAAGTTCTTTTCAGGTTCTTTCTTTGAGATTTTTCATGATTTCAAATTTGACAAGACAACGTCTGTCAGATCAGCTCTATGTTTATACTGATTTCGTAAAACCACTCAGCATTAAATCAATTCTTAACAGAGAAAATCCCCATTTTTTCTGCTATGCTATCTTGAAGAATGAGTTAGGATATTCCCTAACCACTCTCTTTGTTGATAGGCAAAATATCACCCTTACAGTGAGTCTTTAAAATAATAATAATAATGCTGGACAATCCACACAGCATCATCTAGCCCCAAGCTAAGCAGAGCTTGTGTTATGGGTACTAGATGTCTGATATACTTAATACAATAAAAGGGACCGTTAAGACGAAACTTAAGATTCGCTTTTGAAACGATCCGTAACTCATATAGGCACTAAAAAGTCTCCTCATGATTTACTCCAATAACGTCAAAAAATACACGCAAAACATCCTTCAAAGGTGGAACAAATATTTCCAGACTACCTTCCATTCAACACCTTCCAAACTACCACCCCATGCAAATATTTAAACAATAAATTCAGTATAAACGCCATATCATTGCATATTCAACGCAACTACCGCCCAAGGTCACATTTTAACCCTATAAAAGTGTATTGGGTACCGTTTCTATACATCGATATATTGTATAGCACCCTTGTGTGTCATAAAAACTTAAGGATAGTAGACTTTCCCTTTATCTTGATATGACAGCTTCCCCGCGGCATAGACTAGGAACGAGTAGAAGCGAAACTTCAGTTTCGAACGTGTTTTGAATGCCTACAGTTTCGGGGTGTATGAAACGTTACAGTGTGGAAGAGATATTGAAGCTCATCCTGATACCATGATTTCTGTACAGAGGTTAGCACCCTGCACATCAAGCTACCCCAATGTGTTAGATTTCTTTGATAGTTTTTCAACTTTATCCTAATAGAAATAAGGTTCATGTTCTATTGGGAGAATCTGACACATTGGGGTGGCTGACACAGAGGCCACTCTGTACATGTTTCAGGAACTGTAAGCGTTGAAATTTTTCGTCAGGTTTTCCTAATTTCTAGGTCTGTTTCTGATATTTAAAAAAAAATAATCTGTTAAAAATCATGATCTATATATTGAGGTGTTTAATAACAGAGGTAAATTACATATATACTACATTTTAATTAAAAATGTCAATGGGTAAGATATAAATCATATTTTTCTCATGAGTTTTAAAACTTAGAAAAAATATTGTAATTAAGAAATACCAACGCTCCAGATCATCTACTAATCTCATGTTACCAGGTTGTGCGTCAACGCCCCTTCCACCCTATATAGTCAGGGTTGTATCGTCGCTTGCGGTATACGTTATGCGCGTCACATTGATCATTCGACAAAATTGACAACCCTGGGGCTCTGCCAAAATTATTTGCAGAACGGTTGATATGCAGGTCAAGTCCCGTTAATAGTTGAACCGCATAATTAACGCTGACGTAGATAAGGACGGGCTGAGCCACAATGCGAAGCAACGTTGGATTGAAACTAGCCTAAGTTTAAGACAGCTATATCCCCAAGGAAACAACTGTACTTTTCACACTTTCTGTGAGATAGTGAAAAACAATTCGATTTTCAAAAATGAGTTCCTTTTTCTACCTAAAAGGTTTTATGCAAACTTTTAGTTGAGGTTCCAAACTCAAAACTCAGTACCTATCAGCGGATTATAATGTAATCGGCTAGACCATAGGGCTATGCACTCACACAAACTTAGTTTGGGTTAGGTTTGCATGGCAAAATAATTTGACATTATCGACCTGCGCGCTTACCCTTGATTTTAATTCGGATCGATCGCCATTGGAATTTAGACTTTCTGTACTGTTGAGTTCGACGTTAGTACTAAATTTGGGATCGGGTTTGATGCGCGAAAAACGCTACTCTTGAGTTTATTTTGGCAGCTGAGTATTTCACCCAATAATAATATATAATCACGTGACTGCAAAAGTAACATTGGAATCGTATTGACTTTAGATCGGAATTAAAATTAGTTTGAAGAGACTTTTCTCTTGTCCAATATTGAAATGTCATAAGATACTGTAATGGCTTGGACAATAATAAACCTTAAACTTAAACCATAAACTTGATTACCTGAAAAAAGTACTATGAGTTCACTTCTATCTAGTTTTCTTATTCTACGCCAATGGTTATCAAAGATACGCATAATAAAGTGATATTTATGGGCGTCTGTTTTGGGGTCTGGCCAGTTGTTGAACAGGGGACGGAAGCTTTTATGGCGAATGATGGTATTATGAAAATATGTTATTTAATAGCAACAGCCCATGGTGTTCGACTTGCGTCGCTTGTTTATCCATAATCTGTGATCGTGGATATTGGTATTTTCTTGTCAGAAACTGGGTGAAAAATCGCATTTGAAAAGCGTCATCGTAACAGTTTTAGGTTTTTCCATCTGGGATTTCTGAGCAGCAGAACGGATTCTCTATTATATGGACCTTAAACATGAACATGAACTTGTAGAATGTAGGTGTACTTTGGTACAACTCTGTCTAACCCTTCAAAGAAGACAGGCGTGATATATAAAACTAACATCAGGATTGACATTCTTACACTGAATGATAAGTCAATACTTATTTATTTAACACTTTAAGCACACAAATGTACAGGGGCGGACTTAATGCCATAGGCATTTTCTACCAGTCAACCTTTGGGTGCTGCAGAGACAAACAGTGGCAGGTGCAATTTCTTAAAAGAAAAGAAAAGGCAAAAGAAATATAAATATATATATGGATTATAAACTGTAAATATAATACCTACCTAGAATACACAAATAAACACACATACACGACTATATATAAACAATTAAAACAGTTAATGGGAAAACATTAGCGCTGTGACGAACCACTGAAAACTTCTGTTTTAACTTTAAACTACTATACTTTATACTCGACTTTGACTTCCACTGAATACAAAGAAACTTTGTAAAAAGCGAAAGGTTCCAGAAACATTACTAGGCACGAATTTGAGACTTTTTCCTATCATCCAACATCAATAAATTCCCTCCTTTAAAAAACTTCACTACAATAAAATCACCAAAGATCTGACCCAAAATTACGTGCCCTTCATTTAACAAGACCTTAGGACTTTCTCATTCATTAACCCCTTTTCGGGGCCAAAGTTTTTGCCCACTTTTATACAAAGTTTGCAAAGAAATAGGACCAGCTGATTCTGGTGGGAGACTTTGTAATTTACTGCGGTAACTTGTCACGTTACCTCTTAGAAGACTTAGAACTTACTAGAACTTAGAAGAGGCTGTGAATATATCAGATGTGGTTGCAATGAATCTTTGTGAAACAAAGTATTTAAAGTTGTTAAAATGATTATGTTAGTTTTACAAGAGCATTCATTTTATTTCATTAAAATGATACAATTATTAATATATGAAGAAATAAAATAAAATAAATAATCACAGGGCATCGAAAAATTCATCCGCATCGCTGTCAACGGGAATAGTGCCCAGAAGGCTGGCAGCATTGCCGTTGAAATTATTTGTTTCAAAATGTTAACCGTTTCTATTTTATACTGGCTGTATCTTGGCATGCAGTGCCAAACCCATCAAATCCATAATTTTGTTATTTTGTAAGAATGAGCCATTGTGTTACCTAGGTTTTGTATTTAGTTCGAGATTCGCGAGAAACCAGAAATAGATGTACAGAATGCAGATTCATATAAAATAACTAGCTTACCCGGCAAACGCTGTTTTGCCATATAGAGGTTGGTGATAGAAGGGTGAATATTTGGTGTTGTTTGTATTTTTTAATGACACACTATTTCAAGCTAAAAAAAAAACCCAAAATTAACAAATAAAGTGTTTGGGTTGGACCACCCTAATCATTTAGGGGTATGAATAATAGATGTTGGCTGATTCTCAGACCTACCCGTAATGCTCATAAAATTTCATACAAATCGGTCCAGCCGTTTCGGAGGACATTGGTAACAAACATTGCGACACGAGAATTTCATATATCAGATAATACCACTACAAAAATAGTAATAGACTAGAGAAAGATGGAATGTTGTACCTGAAGAGTCAGGAATATCAGACCAGCTCCCCAAATGTTGGCTTACTGCGTAAATGATGACCAACTAAGATCATTTTTTTATTTTTTCTCATCTCTACAATCTCAACTCATCGAAGACAGTTGAATCAAAATAACACTGATATTAATGGGTCCTAAATGATGCCAAAAACTGACCGTCTATCATCATCATTAGGATTGCGTATCATTTCGTGAAGTTTTAAAGCACCAGCCGCTTCTATCGCTCCCATCACGAGTAGAATACTTGCAATGCATTTTTAATGACGTCATAAAGATTCTCCCAAGCCTTAAATCACTGAAGATTCAATCTAGATACAATCTTAGAATGCGATTTACTAAACCTTCCGTTATACCGCCGGAGAAATGTAGAGAATATCTTAGACTCGGTTACTGAAATCGCAAGCCTTTAGGAATATTTGTCTTACAATCGATATCAGATTCCGTCTTGATCTACATTCTGTTTCTCCAATAGATTTGAGCCTTGAAATAGATACTAGAAACCACTGACAATAACAATATCAGCTTGTAAATGTACCACTGTAGAGCAAAGGCTTCTTCTCATACAGAGATGGCACGAGCATTAATCAATTCGAGTTGGCGATTTCGGAATTGTATAAATTAGAAGTCCAGGTTTCCCCACGATGTTTTCCGGTTTCTGGTAAGATTATCTTGGACATCACTGGATGTCCAAGATAACCTTACAAAAAGACTCATTGGTCACCCAAAGCCTCGTGCATGATAGGCGAGACCATAATTACTAGGCTATCACGACTTTTACAAAAATACTCAACTTAAATAGTTAAAGATTAATAAAAAACAAAAAACTTTTCAAAAGTTAATTCATCACTACGCAATCGAATACACATGAGCTTCGATACGCATTCTACTAAGTTTCGAAGTCAAAGTCAAATAATTTATTTCAATTAGACCAATAAAAGGCACCTTTGAAATTTAGAAGTAAAATAAAACACAAAAATGATTCTAGTTGCTTCTTGTAAAAGGTACTTTGGTAAGAAGAAAAATAGGCAAGAAACTCAACACTGATTCTTTTCAAAATAGTTTTTTTTCATTATTTTGTTTACTTTTATCAGATATAAAAACTAGTATACTAAAATATGTACAAAGATACAAATGAAACAATGCAGCAGATAAGTGTGTGTGTGTGTGTATGTAAGTGTGTGTGTGTGTATCTATGTGTGTTTGTTTGAGTTTGTGTATATATGTGTGTGTGTATGTGTGTGTGTGTGTGTGTGTGTGTGTGTGTGTGCGTGCGTGAATATGTGTGTGTGTGTGTGTATGTGTATCTATGTGTGTTACTTTGTGTGTGTGTATATGTGTGTGTACGTGTGTGTGTGTGTAATATAATTACAATGAGATAAGTAACCAGTTTAACTTCGTCCAAAAGTTTTACAGTGGAAAGCACACCACCAGGTCTTATAACTACTCGTGATATCATTCAAATTAAAGACCATAATTATATTCCCAGTCTCATGCCAGCAACCCTCGTTTAGACCGAGATGGCAGTGTGCTCATTAGCAATGTGCATATCCGTGATATTTTGAAATTCCGGTTGTAATTCCCGTTTGCATTGTACGAATACGGTCTGTCACCGGCGACCGGTTTGCACAGCAGATTTTCACGGTAGGCTGTTAAAGTGGCGACGTGTCGCGTAATGATTGCAATCCGGCACTGTTTCTAATCCCGCCGGATTTCTTGCTGGATTGATTCCAATCCAGCGATATGCCGCGGGATTAGGAGTGGACTATAAATTTCTTATGGAATTAAACAAAATTTACTTCGTTAAATTTACTTCGTCGTAATCAAGAGCTCATACAAAAATCAACAATGTACAACTAATTATAAACAGTCTTTTTTATTCACAAATTTATAAATTCAAACGATAAGTCACTTCTCCTTTTTTCCCGGTTTAATTTGATATACCGGGATTGAATGCTGGTGGATCTGCAAGCTATACGGTGGGATCTAGTAGCACCTATAATAATAATGCTGGATCTCGCTGGATTGCAGGATCCCACTTTGCTGGATTGAAATAATTGAATCGTGAATGTGTTAAGTATTTTTACTACGAAGTGTTTTGACTTCTACATTAAGAAGCTTTAAAGCCCCCTCGAAATATTGATTTCCTGGATTTTCGAACGTATATAATTGTCTTTACATATATATTTCAACATTATGATGGTCCGCAAATATTTTGGTGTTGACAATTGTGATGATCCCTACCATTCAAGCGACTGGTACGTACCTAACTATTTCTAGAAACCTAATTCTTTCGTTTCCTTAGATAGCCCTAAAAGGACTGCCTCGTTGGTTTAGTGGTTGCAAGCGCTACTTCTGAGCAAGAAGTCCTGGGTTTCCAGGACTTCTTAATCAAACGATTAAGGGAACCAAACGATATACTGTTCGGACAACTAAATAAATAATGCTGGACAATCCACACGGAGGCTGGATCTGTGCCCGGTTGATGGCAGTAAGTTCGCCCCTAATCACATGGGAATTAAACATATGTGGCAAAATATGGGTGTAATATAGGTACACCCTTTGGAGAATACAAGCGTGATGTTATGTCTCCACGTTATAGCCATAATAAACAGAAAATCAGTGACCTAATTCTCACCAAATTTAGCCACCAAGTACTTCCCGATCCTACAATCAATTCCGTGGCAGACTGTCGCAAGAGCTACCGCAGTGTAATGTAGGAAAAAACTATAAGATAAGCCTCTTATCGGCACAACGACGATATTAGGCAGGTCACAAAATCAAATCGTCTGCAGAAGCGGTAAAATTATCCCTTTGGCGTAACGACGCAGTAGTGAGCTGGCGGTATGCCAGACACTATCAGCCAGGGCTTTGCATGCAACGATTAGTATAATGTACCGGTTTCAAGTAAAATATTCTGGAGTTACTATCTTAGAATGAGTTTGGTGGAAGATCGATTGGGTTTATGTGTGGGAGTTAGTGGCGTAGACTCTATGAGAATGGTTCTTTAAGTTTAGGATTGAACTTTGGATGGGGAGCTCGTGGCTAAATTAATTAACACACGTAAAATATACATTTTAAAATAATGAAAAATGTAATAAATAGTCGTCCACCGAGTATCGGGAGCAGGGTCCAAGCTAACGGTGGTTAGGTCTTTAGAGGCAGAAACCTCCTTACAATGCGAGCCGTATCGAGGAGTACTGCCTCCTGAATCATGTTCTTGATCCGACCCCCTCAACGAGAGCCTCGAGAAATGGTCGTCGAGACTTTTAGCCAACATGCTATTGCCCGTCACGATTATCGGTACAATAATAGTAAAGACTTACATAATTATATCGACCACCTCGTGTACTAAGTCGAGATATTTGATTTGTTTCTATTTCTCAGCTTTTACGAGGTTCTTGTCATGCGGTATAGGAACATCTACATTATTGTGCGTCTATCATTGTACGGAGCGCTGATATTATTCTTATTATTGAGCACCATTAAATTTACCAATTATTTGTCCACAGCAATTGAACGCACTGAACAAGGGAGAAGAAGATGAAGATACTATAAGTGTCGCTGAGATGAGGTCACTTGAAGGACACGACGACAGTCTTAAGGAAGTTGCTGACTACCAGTTCTACATAGCTTACGACTTCTATGCTAAGAACAACTCGCACTTCCATAGGTCGCCTTACTACGGATATTACCAGGGTGAGTTCATGTACTAAACTCTTTACTATTTCAGTGATATTCTGTAATAATCTCTCCGTGACAATGTAAGAGAAATGAAGGTGAAGTAAGCAGCCAGTCTATTCTGTAAAAATCGCAATTATAATGATATCAATATGTCCTTGATCTATGATTTTGTCAGGTATAGTGAAATCATCATCATCTGAAATCTTCTGCATTTTTAAGTCACTTGAATAATTCTTCTTTCTTTTTTTAAAAACGTTGCCCCACACTAGGAATTTCTCCTGTATCGTGGGTGCGTTTACAAACATTCAAACTCAAGTACACAAACAGCCAGATCCGGAACCGGAATCTTGTAAAATAATAGTAAAAAAAACTTGAGAGGTGTCAAGGGACACCCGGATGGAACGAAGTTCCTTTTGTTATTATTTATTATGTACAAAAAACCTTTATACACTCAACAAAAATAATTGTCGCGACACCACACTGTTCAATGCGAAATAGAAAGACGAAACAAAAATAACTGGCTTGCTTTGTATGAGAGTAAGAGAGAGAGAGAGACAGAGAAACACACGCACGCCGCACGGCTTATAACTACTTATAGCAACAAGTGTCGTTACAACTTTTCGTCTTAATTTTTTCCGTCTAGCCCCCTTTTGCAACGCGCGATAAGGAACTTCATTCCAAAAAAGTAATGTAGTTGTGAAATTATTTTGATAGGTTTAAACTTATTGTTGATTATTGATTACTTATCATTATTCCATGTTGTTCTCTGGGTTCTAAAAACTGTCAGACAAAATGAGTGCTTCATATTCATAAAAGTCTTTGTTACTAAAAATATATGTACATTAATCTAGCTGAAATAGACAAATTACTTTTGAAAAATGTTAAAAACACAAATCCAGTCTTACTTCTTTGCAACTGTATCGAGAGATACTTAAAAGAGAATCAATCATGTTGGAAGGTGCTTAACATTTTGATGTATTAGCTAGACTAGTAGTCTTCAAGATTGATAGTAGAATATGCTAAATATATTTAATACAAGACGTAACATAGGCAAGGTAAAACCCTCATTATTACTGGTACAATTAAAATAAACGTTGGCAAACCTTACGAAGACATGATTGATGTAATTATGAAATGAAAAAGTCTAATTTGAAGGAATAACGATTCTTCAGTAATTTTGCAATTCATCTAATAAATAGGTGTTTCTAATTAAAGTAGCCATTGAACGCCGTCCAAGGTTAATGACGTATTTGTCTACTGACTAAGAAAAGAGAATTGAAGAGTAATTTCTAATTTTGTTAAATGTGTTAATGGATCTGAGAACATTAATTGCATTGTACATTAACACATTTTTTTTTGTTCTTAACAATTTGAGACTCCTCCGTGCCTCGGAAAACATGTTAAGCTGTTGGTCCCGGCTGTCATTTGTAGATCTTTAATAGTCGTTACGGGTAGTCAGAAGACCGAAAGTCTGACAACCAGTTTTAGCAACGGGTATCGTGTTGCCCAGTAACTGTATTGTGGAGGTCAGATAGGTAGTCGCTCCATGTAAAAAACTGGTATTCAGCTGCATCCGGTTAGACTAGAAGCTAATCTCAACATAGTTGGGAAAAGGCTAGGCAGATGATGATGATAATTAATATTAAAATTTTAGTAGAAGATCCGACATGACAAGCGTTCGATTTCATTTTTTAACATCATGTTTTTCTTTCACAGTCCCAGCAAAACAAAATCGTCTGTACACTCCTCAACTCAACCACATTAGTATGAAGCTGCCTTCAAGTCCTCTCCTCACCGCCAGACCTTCAACGGATAACTTCTGCAACGCTTCCAGTATCGACGAGTCCTGCACCGAAGGGTACTGCGAATGCTCCCATGTCTTAGCAGTCAAGCTTAACTCAGTAGTAGAAGTGATCATCGTTGATGAAGGAGTCACTTTCGATGCAAACCATCCTTTCCATCTACATGGTCATAGCTTTAGAGTAGTTGGTCTTAGAAGACTCGCTAAGGATACAACGATAGAAGAAATTAAAGCCTATGACAAAGCAGGTCTGCTCAAAAGAAATCTAAAGAACGCTCCTATCAAAGATACTGTTACTGTACCCGATGGAGGGTATACAGTTATTAGATTCAAGGCAGACAACCCTGGCTATTGGCTCTTCCATTGTCATATCGAGTTCCATGTAGAAATTGGCATGGCGTTGGTTTTCAAAGTCGGTGAACATAAGGATATGGCTCCAGTACCAAGAGATTTTCCTTCGTGTGGTAGCTATTTGCCTGATAACATGCTAGAACATGCGACCACAGAGAAAGCAAGAAGCGATGATGATGTGATTTCTATATCGCACTGGTGGCCTGTGGTCTTTGTAAACAATAGTACATCATCAAGTACCAATGTCTATGCTTCAGGATTGGCGATCGTATTAAGTATATTGTTGTTAGCATTGAATTTAAAATCGTAGTTTATATTTTAGATATTAAATAATATATTGTTGATGTCAATAGTCCAATTGCAATTTCCTATGAATTTTGTATGCGGCTCACTATTGTAATTTGTACTTACTTGAATTTTATTTATTTCTATTAAATTGTTAGTTTGTATAAGATTTTCTTTGACACGAAAACGAAATAGCTGGTATTAAATATAATTAATACGAATGTTGGAAAATTTAAATGGCTTTAACGTGTCTTGCAAATATTGCTAATCGTGAGGTGTATAGTTTTAGCGGCATTATAAGTAATAAGTGGGTTAGCTACATTCTCTATGCCGTCGTTTCTGTCTTGCCTTATTCAAAGTATGAAAAAGTTATTAACTATTTTAATTACAGGAAATTATAGGTAACATATTGTTGTTTAAAAGCATCAACGAATTTTAATAAGCTTCTTCTAAGGAGACAGAAGTATGACACACTCAAGGGATCGTGTCATTCTTCTGTTTTAGTTAAAAGTTCTCTATCATAATCTTTCTATAAAACTAGATGTTCGCTTCAATATCGTTATATCTGTGTTATTTCTATGCTATAAGCTGTTTCTGTATATTGACTAGTACTTACTTATGTTTCATCATTATAATCGTCTGCTTCATCGCAAATATTATTATTTACAACAGGAGATTATTATTCAAGTCTGTGATTGGCTAAAAACGAATCGACCAAAAAATATTGTGTTGAACATTTTGAAAAAATGTTTCTAAGGTTTTTTTAGACGTCGTTGATGATATGTGATATTATTTAGTCTCATAATGTTAATGTAATATAGTTTTAAATCTTTTATAATAATGGAAAATTTAAGTACACTTACCAACTGCATTTATTGTTCTTTTATTTTTTACCATCTGCATCTGTCTAGCCTTCTCCCAACTATTTTTTTTTTTTTTTTTTTTTAAACTTTGCCCCACACTAGGAATTTCTCCTGTATCGTGGGTGCGTTTACAAACATTTAAAGTCACATACACAAACAACCAGACCCGGAACAACTATCTGTAGGCCATACAAATATTTGTTCCGTGCGGGGATCGAACCCGCGACACGCAGCGCAACAGCCAATCGCTTAACTACTGCGCCAACCGTGTCGTCGAACAACTATGTTGGCGTCAGCTTCCAATCTACCCGGAAACAGCATATCAGTATTATACATGGAGCAACTAACCTATCTGACCTCCACAACCCAGTAACTAGACACACTATACCCCTTGGTAAGAATAGTTGCCAGACTTTCGGGCTTATGACTGCCCGTAACGACCGTCAAAGATCTACAAATGACATCCGGGATCAACAGCATAACGTGCTTTATGAGGTCCGGAGGAATCCCGATATGTAATGAACGGTCACCAATCTGGCCTCGGCAAGGTTAGCTTAACCTCCGATCCGTTTTTATTAAGCCCTCACAAGCTCCTCTGTTCTTTTATTTGTATTATCACCAATACCACTATTGTCTTTTTCTAGATCATTTTACTGTTCATCATCGTCATTATTCAGCCAGAAGGCATCTACAACGTTCGGTCCTGCGATGCCCTCATCCATCGGCTCCTGGCGATATTACACATAGGTAGGTATTCAAAGAAAATACTGTTACATTGGTCATCATTACACCCTGTTCCTCATACCCCCAAATTCACACTAATTGCATAAAAAATTGACACCTACACAGAAAAGTTCATAACGTGACCTTTCATAATTTTAATCTAAATATTTCGCACATAAACTAGATACCAACCATCAATCAAAACTTTATTAACATGAGTCTGCAAAATGAACAAAAACAAACTTGTTTTGTTTCGAATTAAAATATTTAACAAATAAATATGGATTTTCGTCAGTCAAACAGACTGGATGTAAAAGATAGAAAAGCAACTAACTACACATATACTTAGAGCTCACTTTTGAAACTACAATTATTAATTACTAGCTGCCACCCGCGGCTACGTGGGATGACGATCTGCGAAAGACTGCAGGCAGATGCTGGATGCGGCAAGCTGAAGACAGGGTGCTATGGCGCTCATTAGGAGAGGGCTATGTCCAGCAGTGGACTAATATAGGCTGTTGATGATGATGATGATGATTATGATGACCCGTGGCTTCGTATGTAAATGTATCTTTATAAAATTATCGCCTGTTGTTGCACAAAAATACGTCTGTCATTAGTAAGTTTCGCTGACTGAGGCATACCTCACCGAACCTAATGACTCTATAATTCTCATCCAGGATAGTAGTAAGGCCACTAGTCCCCTTCGCATCCTTCCATCGTAACCGTCGACGCTCACCGCGACGTCCCCGTCCGTGCCTACCTGGATCCTCACGAGAGACACCCCCACCGCTGAGTTTGTTGTTTTAAATTCATCCCTTAATTATATCAATCCAATTAAGCCTGTCTCTTTGCTGCCCTCTTCCAGCGAAAGCCACGGCCGTATCCCGTGATTCCCATAGAGGGTGCCCTTAGCACGTAATCGCTTAGTTTGTAAGTTTTTATTATGCCCTGGCTGAAGACTTTAGTTTATTAAATCATCTCCACAAGAAAGTCCAGTTAATAGTAGATAACCTCCTATGTAGAACTGCGAGATAAAAAAAAAACATAAAAAAAAACAAAATCCGTTCGGTACTTTTTGAGTGAAATACAGACAACATCAAAAACTTTTTCATTTAGAATAAGAACAAGAAATTCATTTTGTGTAAAACCTTATTCAAAACACATTTCACAAGAATTCATAAAGATCAGCTAGCTATGTTCACTGAACATTTTGCACCAAACACAGCGTCCCAAAATCCTCTATCACTTTTTCAAATTAGTAGACAAGCTAATAAAGCGACCATTTAATATTAAATATCTAATTAGCGACCAGCCAAATGATTAAGTCAGCCTCAATGCGGGCACATCAGATTAACAGATTGGAGCGGACATCCGACACGTACCATAGATAAGTACAGAAGGTTGGATTCATCTATGTATACAGGGTGAAAGAAATCAGTGTATCAGTGGATGATGGACCAACCATCTTTGAAACGTTTCAGCTTTCCTAATTTTTGTTTTTTTTTCAGTTATTATTTTACTTTAAATTGTAGTAAATCATGATTTTTACGGTCTAGTTGGCAAACCAAATCAATCTCAATTCGTTTGGCTGAAGCCGAACTGGTTGAGTCGTTGCGAGTAATAAAATAAACACGTCGGAACTAAACTGTTAAAACATATAAAACAAAAAAAAATACGTACAGTCAAATTGAGAACCTCCTTTTTTAAATTCAGTTAAAAAGTGATTTTTATTCCTTCATTTTAATTTTAGCATTTACATAAAATCAAAAGTTCACGGCAAAAAGAATATAATACTGCAGCTGCACCACGCTTGCTCAAGATAGGTTGGCGATTTCTGACTTATATTAATTATAAGTCCAGGTTTCCTCATGATGTTTTCCTTCACCGATATCAGTGACGTCCATGATAAACTTAAAAAGTACATATGAATTGAAAAAGTCACATTGGTACTTGCTCAGGTTTGAACCCATAACCGCGCAAAAAGGCAAAAAGAATATTAGAATTTTTTAAACGAATCTTTTGCTGATGTCATGGATATCAGGTTTTGCGTTGTTGCCCCTTCCAAGTGCGTGTATTTTTGTCCTTCGTATGTAGGCAACCTTCTATCTTCTAGTTTGTGGTGTGACTCTGAAATGACGTCCATGCAAGGATTAATCTTGTGTGTAAATAATCCTCATGTGTTTCAGTTAATATGAGGTTTAATGCCCGTTCCGTATCGTGGGGGTTTTGGGTTTGTTTTCCTTAACGGAATTAATTTTGGTCGGATTTTTGTTCAAAGTTGTGTTATTATGTTAATGTTGTACAAGGCTTCGGGAGGAGGTGAAAGTTTTATTTTTAGCCAAGAGGGTACAGTGATACATTCAGAAGAAGCCTAATATGACGACCGATATGGCGCGGCGGGCGAAGGTCCACCTGCGACGCAAGAGGTCGCGGGTTCGATTCCCGCCTTGGGACAAATGTTTGTACGATGTTCAAATATTTGTTCCGGGTGTTCTGGGTATTTCCTATGTATAATAAAAAAATATCTATATATGTAATGTATAGTATTAAGTATATCAGTCATCTAGTACCCATAACACAAGCTCTGCTTAACTTGGGGCTAGATGATGCTGTGTGGATTGTCCAGCAATATTTATTTATTAATATACAGGGAAAAGAACTTCACGAGCTCGTGTCCGGCAAGATGTAGAACTAAGAAGTCTAAAAAAAAAGTAAGTAGCCACACTACTAAACAATCATAATAATTGCTCTACAGTTTTTTAGTCCGGCCACTAATCGCAGTATATAAAATATTTTGACGAAAGGGGCCGAACTTGTACATAATATAATAATTATTGCATAGTGACATAGTGAATACGTAAGTAGACTAATCAGCTTGTGCATTTATTTATTAGTATTGAGATTAAAAGCTTCTTATGAATACACAAAATAAAGTTTTTACAAAAATAACTATTTTTATTACCTACTTACTACTAATTACAAGACTAGCTATTAATGAATAATTTGACAAATTATTGGAATGGTTACAAAAGGGATTATTGAATTACTAAGACCCATCTTCACATCTATTTTCAATACTTACGAGGCTTCAGATCCAATTAAATATTTAGCTGAAATTACTTAAAACCTCAATTCTTATTAATCGTAATTATTTCTCAGAAAAACAATTAAAATAGGCTTTATTGCAGCAAAAGATCAAAGGCCATTTGATCTTCGAAAGACAGACAGGGTCACATATATGTATATGTAGACTACAATCTGCTTATTGCGCTACGAGTCTAACTGCCTCGTTGGTCTAGAGATCCAAAGGGCGACTGCTGAGCGTGAGGTCCTGAGTTCGGTTTCTTGGTCGGGCAGTGCTATTGAGTTTTTTCAATAGAAATGTTCTCATTAGCAGATTGGAGTCTGAATTTGTGCTCAATCGATGGCAATAGGCTCGCCCTCTATTACATGGGACTTAAAATATAACTGGCGAAATGTGGGTGTTCTAAAAATGTGCTCAACATTTATTCATTATTTATAGAAGAGCTTATGGCTAAATAAAAACAGCCGAACAGGTTGATTGAAGGTTAAGCTACGCTTGCCGGGGTCAGTCTGTGGATTGGTGACCGTTTGTAACATGTTGAGACTCCTCCGTGCCTCGGAAAGCGTAGTCAAAAGTCCGAAAGTCTGACAACCAATCTAACGAAGGAACTGGGTTATAGAGGTCAGATAAGCAGTCGCTCTGTGTAAAATACTGGTATTCAACTGCATCCCGTTAGACTGTAAGCCAACCCCAACATAGTTGGGAAAAGGCTAGGCAAATAATTTATTTATTTATAATCTTATTGTAAAGACTCTATAAGCCTTTTCAAATCATGATAAAAACTGAAAAAAGTGTGTGAAAACGGATCACAGAAGAATGACATCTCTTGGGAACTTTGCCAATTAAGATAACAGGGTAGGGCCTAAATCAAGTCACAGAAAGAAAGGTTGGCCCAATAAATATAGTAGGAAGATGGGTGGTCGCTCCTCCGGGTGGATGCGAGAAAAATGGCTCTAGGTTGTCTGTTATCTGAGATCTTTGCTTGCGTATATTACGGCGTGTGGATACTGTTACACCGAACAATATATCTGCTCTTTTTATTTAAAACCACAGTGGACAGGTCACTAACATTAATAAAAAAACTGCAACATCATCAAGCAGAAGGCGCAAAACGTAGAAAGTCTAGTCATAACTTCTAAAACCGTTTGTACTAAAACACTAAATTCGGATATTCATTTATTTTGCCCACCTTACCAGTAACATCAAAAATCTTTAATGAAATGTCATCTTTTCCTTTTCAAATCCGGTTTGCCTTAAAAAATAGACGACCTATGTGGCGCGGCGGGCGAAGGTCCGCTTGCGACGCAGGAGGTTGCGGGTTCGATTCCCGCCTTGGGACAAATGTTTGTACGATCTACAAAGATTTGTTCCGGGTGTTCTGGGTATTTTCTATGTATAATAAAAAAAATATCTATCTATGTAATGTATTGATATTAAGTATATCAGTCATCTAGTACCCATTACACAAGCTCTGCTTAACTTGGGGCTAGATGATGCTGTGTGGATTGTCCAGCATTATTTATTTATTTATATATTAAATACATAAAGTAAGTAAAACATCACATAATAATAATATATATAATAACATAATAATATTAATATTGAAAATGATGCCTGTTCGTACAAACACGTAAATACTCTTGCGCTACGTAACCTTAAAATACATAGAAATGTTAATGTAGCGACATCTATCTCGCCACATACGAACTAAATCGACGTTTCCTACATCGCGATAGTAAAGTTATCCACGCGACTGAGTATATATAAACGAGCCCGACACGAATCGTCGGGCACCACCGAGTTGTGTTCTGTGCGGACAGTCCGGTCATACCGCGAACTTCCGAGGGTGCCCGCGAGCCCCAAAGTCGTCTTCCCAAAGGTTGATGAGACGTGCAAACGCTCGTCAACAAAGGGAATGCCCCTCTACTAGGGCGCCACCCCCGCCATCGTCTGCGCTCCCTGAGCGCCTTAGCCCACAGAGGTCATCTCCGTGGAACAAGCTGAACCACCAGAAGGCCTTCCCGGCCCTGGCGGCTAAACGCAGCCACCCACCGGCGCTGATGGATTCACCCATCCCGGCGCCGACCCCGGCCCCTGCAGTCCAGGCTACCCTGACCGCAGAGGCTGAGGTTTCCGCCTTGCGTACTCAGCCTACGGAGGCTCTTTACGACGACAAAATCCGTACACAGCGCAATATGAACGTCATATTGCCAGTGTACTTAATCTTCTGCAACCGCGAAGCCGATCGTCTAGCCGATCGCTTAGTGGCTACCACAGACCCTAGGAAGCGCATCGAAGCGCTCATGGAGGCCCCCTCGGTGCTCCGTGACCTAGAAGCCCACTTTAATAACCGCAATGGATAGGTACGTTAACGCCAGAACCTTGAAACCGCGATCCCTAAAGTTAGGATACGTCAATATAAATGGCTTACTCCAGCAACGGGCTGAGTTTGCCAACTTCCTCCGCGATCACCAACCGGACGTCCTCCTCATACAGGAGACGTTCCTCAAACCGCACAACCGCGACCCCAAAATTGCAAACTACCGTATGGTGCGCAATGATAGATCCCGCTGCCACAAGGGCGGTACAATGATTTATTATAAAAACTCATTGCACTGTGTCCCTTTAACTTCTCCTCCCCCGACCTCGCTCCTTGAGTACTCTATCTGTCGGCTCGGCATGACTGGCCATCAGCCAATTACTATTGTATCCGCGTACTGCCCTCCCGCTCGTGGGAGGGACGACATCCCAGCTTTATCCCACGATATCTCGGTTCTTCTCGGCTTGAGTGACTCCGTTATCATAGCGGGCGATCTCAACGCCAAGCACCCCGCGTGGAATAGTAATGTAACCAACGCCAGAGGGAGGGCTGTCCTCAATCTGGGCGCCTCCCTTAACTATGACGTCATCGCCCCGATGACTCATACCCATTTCCCCCACGATCCTGACCATAGACCTGACATACTGGACATAGCGCTCCTAAAGAATGTAAACCTTCGTTTACAATCGATAGAGGCGCTCCACGAGCTTAACTCCGACCATCGTCCGGTGATGATGACGCTAGTTCCCCGTACGGGTCCGCTTGACCCTGACCAGCCACCCCCGACTCAATTAGTTACCGACTGGAGGAAGGTAAGCGAAAAGCTGAAATCCTCCTCGTCGCCTCTACTCGACTCCATCCCCGATCTAATCACCTCAGTCGCTGACACCACGGGCGCAGTCGACTCGTTTACGGAGCACGTACAGACAGTCCTGAACGACTGTTCAAGGCGGGTTCCGGCGCTGAATGCCCAGCGCTGGAACCTACCGGACGATGTACGGGCTCTGATAACCGAGAAGAACGCGTCCGTCCGTGCCTATAGCGCTTTTCCCTGCTCTGCGAACAAAGCCCACATGCGAATGCTACAGCGTACTGTCAGCAAACGCGTGGCGGAGCATAGGTCGGAGAGCTGGGACAAGATGATCAGTGAGCTAGAGCCCAACCACCATGCCTTCTGGAACCTCCAGAGGAAACTCCGGTCCACCGTAGAGGCTACCATGCCTCCCCTCACTCGTCCAGATAAGAGCGTCGCGTTCGACGACTCGGAAAAATCCGAATGCCTAGCCGAAAGCTTAGAGACTCAATGCTCGCTTAGCTCCCAGCCGTTCGACCAAGCTCACCTCTTAAAGGTAGACGCCGAAGTCGAACGTAGGTCCTCGCTCCCTCCCGTCGACAACCCTGATGATCCTCTGCCTCCCGTCACTCCGGACGAAGTGCAAGACATCATTAAAGGGCTCAAACCGCGCAAAGCCCCCGGTAAGGACGGTATCACCAATAGGGTGTTTCAAATCCTCCCTGCGCAACTCGTTATGCTCATGACCGCCATCTTCAATGGCGCTCTGAGCAACAATATCTTTCCTCAATCGTGGAAAGAAGCCGTGGTTATTGGCATCCCCAAGCCTGGCAAGCCCAAGTCTGAGCCCACGAGCTACCGACCTATCAGTCTGCTCAATGTTTTCGGCAAAATCTACGAGAAGCTTATTTATAAGCGACTCAAGGACTATGTCGAGGCAAAGAGCCTGATACCGAACGAACAGTTCGGGTTCCGGCCGGGACACTCGTGTGTTCAACAGGTGCACCGCGTAGTCGAACACGTCAGCTCGGGCTTTCAGAGAGGCGCGCTCACCGGCGCCCTCTTCTTCGACATTGCGAAAGCCTTCGACAAGGTCTGGCACAACGGGTTGTTATACAAGCTATACCAACTCGATGTGCCAGATCGTCTCGTGCTCATCTTGCGAGATTTTCTGTCGAATCGTACGTTTAGATATCGCGTAGACGGTACGCTATCGTCACCTCACCCTATCCGCGCGGGCGTCCCTCAAGGATCCGTGCTGTCTCCTCTCTTGTTCTCGCTGTTCACTAGCGACGTCCCTAGGGGTAGAAAGGCCCAGTTGGCGCTTTTCGCCGACGACACGGCCATCTACTATACCGGTCACAACCCTACCACCATAGCTCGCACTCTCCAAACTTCCGCAAACGTCTTAGGCGCTTGGTTCCGGAAATGGAGAGTCGAGGTCAATCCCGACAAAAGTCAAGCGGTTCTCTTTAGGAAACCCGGACGCCGCAATGTCCCCACGCCTAGTCCGTTAGCCATGTACGGCAAGCCTATCCCTTGGGATAAGCGAGCCAAATACTTAGGTGTGATACTCGATCACAGACTTTCGTTCGCCGAACACATAAAGGCGGCGCGTTCGCGCGCCGTCTTCGCGTCCGGCAGGCTTTATTGTATGACCAACGAGAAAAGCAAGTTGTCACTCAGGTGCAAATTGCGGCTCTTCGTCTCGGTCATCCGACCAATCATGACATACGCTTGCGCAGTGTTCGCTCACGCCAAGCCGTATCATATTCATAGGCTTCAGACCGTCCAGAACCGATTCCTGCGCAGAGTCACGGGAGCCCCCTTCTACGTCCGAAATGAGACTCTCCATGTAGATCTCAAAATACCTACGGTGAAACAGTTCATGAAGCGACTCACCCAGCGCTTCATGGACTGTTCTACCGCTCATCCTAACCCCTTAGTGTCATCGGCCGTCCGATACACTCCCTCGCGAATAAGCACAGTTCGAAGACCGAAACACACACTCACAGAGCCAGATGATCCTATCACTCTCCTCCAGGAGAGCGATAAGGCCACCAGCACTGTTCGCAGACAAAAACGGACATTCCGTCCTCGCCGCCGAGGCCCGTCGCGACGACCCCGTCAATGCCCCCCTCCCGACCCTTTGCTAGAGCCAGCCCGCGAAGCTGAGCCGATTAATGTTTAAAATGTCCCTAAATAATGGAACAATCAGATCCAGCCTGTCCCTTGCTGCCCTCTTCAGCGACGTCCTAAGCCGAGGTTCGTACCCCGCAGGGGGTGCCCTTAGCGATAGTCGCTTAGCTTATAAGTTTTTATGCCTGGCTGGAGGCCTTAATTTTAATTAAGCCCCCCACAGGAAAGTTCGGTTGAGCAGTAAATATCCCTAAAGGATAAACTGCGAGATGCACATTCCAAAAAAAAAAAAAAAAAAATCGTCGGGCAGTTGCCCACCAGACACGACACCCGTCTGGTCGGAGGATCCTCCCTTTTCTATGGTGGATGAGGAACTATACACCCTGTTCCTCATACCTCCAAATTAACATTATTAAATAAAAAAACTGCTTATAAAATGAGAACGTAAGGCGCAAAAGGTCAGATTATATCAGAGGACAACCTCTAGCAAGGGCAGGAGAGGGTTTTAGCCGGTAAGAGTCCGGCACTGCCCAGACTGGCTCACTGGTGAATCAGTCGGCGTCCATGAGGATTTCCCACTCCTGCCAAACTGACGACCGATGTGGCGCGGTGGGCGAAGGTCCGCCTGCGACGCAGGAGGTTGCGGGTTCGATTCCCGCCTTGGGACAAATGTTTGTACGATCTACAAAGATTTGTTCCAGGTGTTCTGGGTGTTTGCTATGTATAATAAAAAAATATCTATCAATGTAATGTATTGTATTAAGTATATCAGTCATCTAGTACCCATAACACAAGCTCTGCTTACCTTGGGGCTAGATGATGCTGTGTGGATTGTCCAGCATTATTTTTATTTATTTTATTTAAACCAAAAAGAAAAGATTTAAAACTAGCACTACGTCCGCGTGGATTTTGTACTTTTCCCTTCGAACTTTAATATCCCCTTTACCTCCTCTAAAGCTTGGTTTAGAAAATAATTATAGTCTATAGCACTCTAGAATAATTTAGATTTCCAACCTCCTATAATAATACCTCTTTATAACATTAAGAACTGAAAAAAATATTTTTAAATCGGTGAAGTCGTACAAAAACAAAAGAAATATCCAAATGTCATAGCGGGTGGCGTTTTGTAGTTTATCCAGTACTTAACTGAGGGTGTAAAAGATGTACGAAGAAGAGAATCTTATGTTGAGGTTCAAAAGCTAATAATAATAGCCGATCATATGAAGCCTGCGACAAAAAGTTACGAACGTAATAATCAAGGTTACACGACGGTGTGACTGCAGCCATGACGCCCCACATTTTCTTTAGGCCTGGTAAATAGATATTAGCTTTGATAGAATTGAAAGATATTGATTATTTGCCACCAATGGAAGCAGAAGGAGTGAGTGAGTAATTATTTATACTAATATATACAGTGGTACTCACATTTAGTGGCAACAAAAACAGCGTAGACTTGGCTCTTACTTGATCAGATCAAGTTTAAAGAGTTAGTAATACAATCTACACTAATATTTTATAAAATTAGTTTAGATTGTATTTTTAAGAGGAAAGATTTGTATGTTTGTACGTTTGTAACGAATAAACTAAAAAACTTGAGGCCCGATTTAAAAAATTCTTTCACCATTAGAATGCTACATTATCCTGAAGTAACATAAGCGATATTTTATTTTCACAACTGCGCTTTAAAGGGGTTGGAGGTTGAGGGATGTTAAAGTTCGAAGGGTAGTACTATTTCTACGCGGACGAAGTCGCGGGCGAAATGCTAGTACAATATACAGACTTTGTCTATGGTTAACTAAATTTAAAATTCTAAGTTTGCCCATTTCATGTTCAGTAGTGCGCTTGTAACCACTAGACCTAGAGGGTTATGAATAAATTGCACAATAAGAAGGCAAAGTAAGTAGAATCTGACATAAGACTATCCAAACAACTCAATCGGTTATCATCATCATCTGGCTCGCCTTTACCCAACTATGTTCGGGTCGGCTTCCAGTGTACCTAGTTGCAGCTGCATACCAGTATGTTACATGGAGCAACTGCCTATCTGACTTCCACAACACAATACCCCTTGGTATTACTGATTGTCAGACTTTTGGGCCTCTTACTATACGTGACGACTATCAAATATGTACAGATGACAGCCGGGACCAACGGCTTAAAGTGCTTTCCGAGGCATGGTGGAGTCTCCATATGTTACGAACGATCACCCATCCACGGACTGACTTCGGCAACGCCGCATAACCTTCGATCAACCCATGCGTCTGCTTTCATTTAGTTAGTATCATTATTATAAATGCAAAAAAAGGCGATGGTATAAAACGGACAAAATATTCGACTGCCCTTCACAAATACTAAGTCCAATGTACAAAGGCCAGCACATCAAGCTACCGCAATCTGTCAAATTTCTTTGAAAGTTTTTCAGCTTTAATACAAAAATATAAGGTTCATATTTAATTGGGAAAATTTTACAGTTTGGGATTGCTCGATGTGCTGGCGTCTGTAGCAATTCTTCCCTCCCCCTTTAAGAGCCTTACACATCATAAAAACGAACAAATAAAAAGTTGTATCCAACTTCTTTAATTTCTTTACAAACTTCAACAATAATAATAAAATATTTATTTAGAGAAAGAACGCTAACAGCCCGAGTTTACAAGTTGTATCTTAGTACAAAAACAGATTGCTAAGAAAGGGGAGTTAGCTTTTGTATTGAAAGTATTTATTTGTTAAAGCTTAGAAATATATGTTTTAAAGCAAATGTAAGCTGAAACGCCGGGAGGGGACACCTTAGAACGACATACACTGACCTTATTGGTGATGTTCTTCAAAAAGGTCAGGTGCGTAGTACTCGCAACCGGCGTGCGTGTATGACCAGATGTATGAACGTGAGCGAAGCAAAAGGAGTATGTAAGGATCGTAGCAGACGTGTATGTATGTATGTATGAAATTAAGTATCGAAATGGCGTTTATTAAGCCTTGTTGTCTGAGAGTTTCTTAGAATTGTTTCTGTGTAAATAAACTTAACTTCATAGAAGTTAAGGATCTTATTATCTTACCTATTTGGTGTCGGGTTTTAGACTTACAGGATACAGCTGAATTCCAGTATTTCACATGGAGCGAATACCTGTCTAATCTCCATACTCTTTTACTGGGTGACACAATACCCAATACTTGGAACGAAACACGCAGATTCAAGTTATGTGTGTCTGTGTGTGTGTAGTGGTCAGCGGTGCACGCGTGATCGTGTAGCTCAAATCGTTCGCCACGCTGTCAACGACAAAAGCCAGCATTCGTATCCCGTGAAGAACTGACCAACTGCTTGGCGATGTCCAGAAACCATGGGCACACGGAAAACTTTTCACTTGTCTAGTTAATGCCTTTTCCTCTCAAATCTGCTCAGAAATAACCTAAATATTTTTTCTACAATAAAGGAAGTGTAATTAATGTTTAGAAAACAAAAAACGGCGCAACAACACAATTATGTCTCATAAACACACCAAAGACACCGCAAAGATCCGTTTTCTTAAAAAATAAATTAAAAAAGCCAGTAATAACAAATTCTCGCCATAAAGCTTAAGAGCCATAGAATAATAAATCCGTACAGAAGCGAAACTTTGCAATACAAACGAAGTAACCGGCGTTGTACGAGCATGTAAGATTTCTCACCTGGGATCGGATTGTTATTGTCTCCATATTTTAAATATTGTACTACCTGGACTATTTGTTTTCTCTCTCCTAAATATGATTTAAACCAATTGTATGTATATCACTTTCTAATCTAAATATGAATGAGAGTTCAAATCATAAATGACATGCCAATCACTCATTAAATATCGGCGGAGGTCTGAAGGCGTGAGGCCTTACCATACTTTTTTTCATATGTTGACCGATACCATCAAAATGACCACTCTGTTCCGCGTTCGATTCATACTTGCCCAAGCCAAAATACGGTTGTCAATGTTGTTCATTACAGAGCGGGCAAAGTGCGCAAGCGAATTAAAAATATCATTTATTATTTACAATGCCTGTATAATAAATTTATTTTTGTATCTTGGCTTACTAATAATAGATGCACGTATCGATGTTCAAGTGTAAGCAACGCTTGCTAGGTCAGTCTGTGGATGTGTGACCATCCATTTCTCTCCGTGCCTCGAAACGTAGGTTATGCCGTTGGTCCCAGCTGTCATTTGTAAATATTTGGCAGTCGCTACGGGTAGTCTGAAGCCCACCAGTCATAACAAAGGATATCGTGTTACCCAGTTACTGGGTTGAGGAGGTCAGATAGACAGTCGCTTCATGTAGAATACTGGCATTCAGCTGAATATAGTTAGGCTGGAAGTCGACCCCAATGGAGATTTTCGCTTCTATCCGTTTTTATTATTCTATGGATGGGCTCAACTTGGAGCAATAAATAACATGGTAATTAATTGTCCTCGTTAGCAGACAGGATATTGAAAATAAAATAGAATGAACGAAATTAAAATGGGTGACACTCAGCCGTATAATGAGATGGTTGAAAAAAGTTTTTAGGGAGTCGGATTAAGGGCTGGTTTACCTTGCCGAGAAAATATTATTTACAGAAAATATTTAAAATTTAAAGGGCAGTATTACTTTCTCAGCTATGTTGGGCTATTAGTTTGACAACCAGTCTTGCCAAGGGGTATCGTGTTACCCAGTAACTGGTAAGCGAAGGTCGTAAAGGTTGTCTAGCCATGTAAAATACTGGTATTCAGCTGCATCTGGTTATACTGGTTAGATTTATAGGCAATTGTGAGTGGCAACGCTATGAGGAGACACCGAAGATAGATGTATGTATACTGGCCTTATTGGTACTGCTCTTCAGTAAGGTTAGGTGCGTAGTACTCGCAACTGGCGTGCGTGTATGACCAATCGTCAATTCGAACGATTTTAAATGTGAAAATACGATAATCGTGTAGAATAAGAAATGAGTATGTAAGAGAAAGTCTAAAACTGGTGCCTGTGACCGAGAAGCTGTGTGGAAATCGGTTGTCATGGTATGGTATGATGCGAAGGAATGACGACCACGTTGTGAGGAAAGTTTTGAGTATGAATGTGGAGGGTTACAAGAGTAGTAGAAAAGAAGTGACTATTGAGATGACGGCCAGTAGATATGTATGGAAGAAGAAAACCTGCTGCGCCGACCCCATATAAACTGGGATAAGGGCAGGAGGATGATGATGAATAATCGTGTAGAATGTAAGTTTTATTTTATGAGGCAAGAACGGTAAGTATCACCCATAGATACCTATGTCTTTAAAGCAACTTAACAAAACAGGAACAATCAAAACAAACTAAATAAGTATTTTCCAATTTTAAAATTATTCGAATTCACGTCGTTTTTTTTAATAATGCTGGACAATCCACACAGCAACATCTTGCCCCAAGCTAAGCAGAGCTTGTGTTATGACTGACTAATAGATGACTGATATACTCGTACTTAATACATTACATAGTTATATTTTTTTTATAATACTCGTACATAGCAAATACCCAGAACACCCGGAACAAATCTTTGTAGATCGTACAAACACTTTTCCCAGGGCGGGAATCGAACCCGGACCTTCGCCCGCTGCACCACATAGGTCGTGAAAATCGTCGTCGTTTACGTCTAGTATTCGTGCCCGGCACACAGAACATAAACGAAGCAAAATGTCTGTGTAAGTATCGTAGCAAGTATGACTGTGTTCTATTGTAATTTCATCGTGTTCATTTACCCGTGAAAACTTAGGTACAGAGGCCAGCACATTAAGCTACCCGAATATATCAAATTATTTTGATAGTTTGCCAATTTTATTACAAAATCATAAGGTTCATTTTCAATTGGGAAAATTCGACAGTTTGGGATAGCTTGATGTGCTGTCGTCTGTACGTTTTCACTAGTAAACCAAATCGATTCTGATATAATTAGGCAGAAAGTTGCCGTCATACTTAGGAAAGGAAAAAGGGTACTTTCCGGACCCCAAATAAAATCTTAGTTGCCTCCGACGCTAGGATGGATAAAAGGGACGCTGAGTATAAACCATTTAGGATCGTACATTATCTATTTAGGGAAAAGATAGAAAATGGGATCACCTTTTCATGACGAATTGTTTTCATGAAGAGGTACTTGGTTCAATGGTTTCTTTTACAGTTTGGTTTTATACAGGGTGGAAGAGATATCGACCGACAAATTAATACCATAAGTTCAGAACATGATGCTCCCAAGCATTGAAATTATGCGCCGGTTTTTTTCGTTGTAACGTTTATTCTTGATGTGTTTTTACTTAAAACAGTAAAAAGTCATGAGAAAATATCGCTTCTCTCAAACCCAATGAGATTCATAATGAAAAAGTTAGTACTTTATACATTTCTAATATGTATTTAAATTCTCGTGTCGCAAATGTTTGTTGCCTAATTCCTCCGAAACGGCTGGACCGATTTGTATGAAATTTTGTGTACATGCTGGTAGGTCTGAGAATCGGCCAAAGTCTATTTTTCATACACCTAAGCTATAAGGGTGGTCCAATCCTAACTTTTGTTTTTTTTGTAGCTTGAAATGGCAAAACTACATTTGCCGGGTCAGCTAGTCTCTCTCCGCAAATGTTATGGGGTTAGGTAGAAATTATGGTTTTTCTGAGTTAAAATTAAAACAAACATCAGAGAATAACTAGAAATTCGGAAAAACGTACGAATTTTTTCACGGAATTTAAGGGGTTAAGCATCTCGTCCCTTCCTTTATACAGACTTTTGGCAAAAACATTAAAGAATTATTCCCGTCGATTTAATATATGTGAAATAAAAACAAAATGACTCCAAACAATAAAGCCTCCTTACAAATTTTCTTTTTTTTATTTCTTTGCCATTACACACAGCCAGGGCTAAGTTCCAGAATTCATAATGTCTCTATAACAAAGGGATGACCTTCCAAGGAAGGGACCGACAATACGCACAATGGAGTGCAAGTCTCTTTTGTATTTTACCAACTGAATTTTCCGAGGAATGAGGCAACTCTATGGTATTTTTTGGGCCGCATTCCGGAGTAATTTTGGGTATAAAGCTGTGTGCAGACTGAGTTAAGATTTGGCTATGAAAACAATTTGATAGTTCGTCTAATTCTTCATTCTGTCTCAATTGAGTCTGGAGTACGCACCGTGTAAGTTCCGTGGAGATAGGCAGAAACTACAAAACTTCCGCTGCTACGATTCTTACATACTTCTTTAGCTTCGTTTAAGTTCATTCTGGGGAGTTTGTTCCACCACTTCTTCTTCCTAGTAAAAACACTAGGAAGTGGTGAAGGGTGGGCGTTTTGGGGGACTGTCTTTTGTAAACGTTTTGACGTTCAAAAAGTGCTGATTCTCAGCCTTATTTGAATAAATGAATTTTGATTTGATTTGATACATTTGATCATACACGGAGTATAACATACCTGCTCTTCTAAAGAACAACACCAATATGCAGTGTATGTCTTTCTAGGGCATCCCCTCACGGCGCAGCGTTTCCAATTACATCTGCCTTATACTCATAAATACCTTTTGTTAGTGGCCCTTCGTTCCTCCCCTCAACGTCACAAAATCACCGTGTTGTGTACTTATTGATTTTAACAAGTCAAGAGGCCTTGTTAGACTTGAGGTCACTCACAGCACTCTTAAAATCCGTCCTCAGGACGGTCAAGATGTTGTTGCAATTGGAAATATTAGATCAGATTTTAAATTTGTTCTTAGCTCGCTTACGTAACTGGCTGAATAAAAAATTTCTATGCCCTTCTGAAATGAAATGAAATGATGACATGAAATAATAAAACTAAATGATCAAATAATTGGAATGATGAAATGAAAGTATCAAATGATATGAGGAAATTAAATGTAACAAACTCAGAGGATAACCTCTGAGTTTGTTTACCGACTCCAGTTTCTTTGTTTGTTTTTTGTTGTTTGCCATAAGGCCTCTTTTTAAGTCAAAACATTATCATCATCTACCTAGCCTTTTTCCAACTATGTGAGGTCGGACTTGAGTCTAACCGCTCCAGATGAACACTAGTATTTTACATGGAGCGACTACCTATCTGACCTCCACAACCCAGGAACTGGGCAAAACAGTACCCTTTGGTAAGACTAGTTGTCAGACTTTCGGGCCTCTGACTGTCACGACTGTCAAAGACCTACAAATGACGGTCGGGACCAACGGCTTAGCGCGCTTTCCGAAGCACGGAGGAGTCTTGATATTTTACGAATGGTCACCCATCCATAGACTGACCTCAGCAAACGTAGATTAACCTTCAATAAAGTCCAACAATTATATTTTTATTAATCAATTTCTGCCGACCCTGTCAAAGAATAAACGCGTGTTGATATACTACTTGCTATGTGAGGTACTAGAATACCGTGTCGGAGCCACTGTGGATCGAACATCACTGCATATAGTCATGAATCCCGCTTATAGTCTTTGATAGGTGGAATAACTTGCAAAATAGTGTTTGTGAACAGTTTTGGCCTAAAAATACTGGAAAAATAGTTTACTAAATGTATTTATTAAAATAGACACGACACACAACTGAACTACAACTGAGAAGGAAGCCGAGTTGTTTGGAAAAAGACTTGTTGCTCCGACCTCAAAGAAATTGAAAAGAAAAGCCTGGGACATGACTAGGAATAACTTTACCCCTCACTTGGAATTACTCCTATGTCGTGGGTCCGTTTACAAACATTTAAAGTCACATACACGAACAACCAGACCCGCAACAACTACCCGTAGGCCATACAAATATTTTTCGAACACACGCGACGCAGCAGACGATCGCCTCAGCCACTGCGCCAACCGTGCCGGCAACTGGGAACAAAGAAATGAGCATTAGTCTTGATCATCACACTTACTTAAGGGTTGTTGGGAATAGTAGACTAGAGGAGGTTTCTCATACAGAGAAGAGGCATACTAATAATGTTTTTTTCATAAATGTATAAATGCTTTATACAGATTAGAGTATGGATACTCCTCCATGCCTCAGAAAACACGTTAACATCTCAACTGCCAGAAAAAGAGACACAATAGAAAATTGTTTTTTTTTTCTCGACGATTCTCGGAGAAACGATTAAACTGTCTTGGATCCCGTAACGAAATGAATAGGAAAAGAACAGCGTAGGAGTTAGAAAAATACATAATTTCCACTTCCCGCCATATCAAGTAGGAGACAGAACAGAGGTAGGCTAATAGGGGCACAAAGGGACATTTACAACTGGCTGAGGCCCAGTTGCCTAGCACCACGGTTAAAAATAACACCGATATTGATGGGTCCGAAATGATGAGCTGTTACATTTGTTTTATTTTTTTATTTTGAAAATGGTTTGTCTCTAAGCTATCACATTATTACTAATTGACAAATGTTACTATAAAATTGAAGACTTTATAAATGATAATAATTTAATACCAAAGACGATTTCAAGTATTGTAATTTAATGTAAACTAATTATTCTATTCAATTCCAATATGTTATTAATATCATATTTAAAGTTCATAACTACGCATGCATGCATATTTTTTCTATAAATATTTATATGTCAAAATTGACAAAACATAGCGCACTATCTAGTTCTTAAGATCACTCTTAAATGTTAATACCTATGTTTCACAAATAATTTGATTTGATTTGATTTGATTCTCCTGGCGTTTAAGGTGCTAAGCCGTTGGTCTCTGCAGTCATTTGTAAATCTTTGACAGTTGGAGTCAGGAAGCCTCCGAAGAGGAAGGCAGTTGACAGATTCGAGTTTGGAATCACCTTTTAATCAAAGATTTGCTTGTGTTTGCTGGTTTCACTGTACCAGTTTACAGTAAGTATGCAAAAGTCTGGGAGATAAACAAGCGAGTCATGTGAAAGAGTTATCTGGGTGCTTACTGTTAATCTTTGTATGAAGGAAATGAATGATTGGTTTAGTGAGACGTCTAAGTAGGCAGGAGAATGAGTGTGTGTGAGAATATTGCATTGTGTACGTCTTTAAACAGCCCTAGAACTATATTTTGGAAATGGGAATACTGTAGCATTTATTTTTCTCTACCGAATTTTCCTTTAGTCGATTTAAATAAATGATAATTCGTAAATTGCATAATTATTTTTAAGTAAATCTGTCGGCCTGTCACTGAGGGGATATGTTTAAAAACTTCTGCAACAGCAAAAATAGAACAACAAGCCTTATAGTTTTCAATTAATTCACAGGTGGGAGTATGGTGCGGCAAACTGCGAATCATAATTTAATTAGTTCAAACATGTTTTTAATTAAATTTCCTTGCGGAACACACGGATAGGTGGTTAAATGTTTGCATAACATTGTACATTTATTTTGTCAATAAATCAAGTAGTGTGTGTTTACTTATAATATTTCTACCATGTTTTTACTTGGGTATCAACAAAGCTTTAAGAAAAAAACACGGCCCTGACATAATTTATTTAGAAAATTTGAAATATTCAAATTTTTACGAGCCATTTATAAATATTGTCCTTCGTCGAAAAAATTACCCCGCGATGTTTTTTTACAATTAAAAATGTCGCCTTAAATCGGACAAATCAGTCAATAGACTTTTTAGTAATTAAATTAGTCAATTTTTCGACGCTTCGTTATAATTTACGGTTAGGTTTATTAAGTTATGATAGTTCATTGTTATCATTTGTTTTCAGTGGCCTTTTTAATTTAATTAAAAAAAGGCCAATGAAAAAAATACTTAATAGACTTCGCACGTCATATGGGAATAATGCTGTTCTGAGGCAGCCGTGTTCCGTTGGTATATCGAATTTAAGTACTATTTAATAACTTTGAGGGAAAAAGATAGAAGTGGTCGCACTTAAACCAATGTTGCAGAAAACCAGTCAACAATAAAATAATATATTATAAAGTTTGGCGAAAATTTACATACGAACATATCATGTGTAAAATCTGTTAATTATGTCGTAGTGAGGCTGATTGTTGTGTAATATTAATTTACTCACAGGCTCACCATCACATCCAACTCATAAGTCCCAGGTATGTTTCCCCTTCAATCTCCCGCCATTTTCGGTGACTGACAGTTCACAGAGATAGTGACAATGACAGCTACTGGACTACTTGTGTGTGTGAGACAGTGTTTACATATTATGTATTAAATAGATACATTACAGCAAGGTAATAAAAAGCTTGTAAAAATAGACGAATTATGAATGAAGAAATTGTAATTAATAAAAATAACACAGGAGGTTTCGTGCCAGCACTTTCTCGTGCGTAGAATTGTTTTTTTTTTAACTCAAATTAAAACACACGAGACGGCTATCAAACCAAGGTACATCCTTTTTAGCACACCGGTTAAAGTTTTGGGTCATGATCTTAAAGCATTAATTTGGCACCGTGAAATTGCTCAGTAGCAGCCTGAAGTCCGGATTTGTGGTGGTGGCGATATGATCACCCCCTTTGATATGGGACTTGAACATAATAAGCAAAATGTGAGTGCAATATTTATATATACATACATATATATCGATTCCCGCCTTGGGACAAACGTTTGTACGATCTACAAATATTTGTTCCGGGTATTTTCTATGTCTAATAAAAATATCTATCTATTTAACAAAATTGTATTAAGTATATCAGTCATCTAATACCCATAACACAAGCTCTGCTTAGCTTGGGGCTAGATGATGCTGTGTGGATAGTCCAGCATTATTTATATATTTATATTTATACTATAGATACACCTCTGCCTTACTCTTCGGGCAATAAAGGCGAGATGACGCGATGTTATGCTTCTGCTGTAACTGTACAAAATATTCAGATGTTTGTATTTTTATTTCAAATTATTTTTAACCAACAGTGCAATGCACACCCGCTATGCATGAATATTTGATCCTGACGACCAGCCTTCGCGTCGACACTGGCATTAGGTGCTTTCTCCACTTCAACCTAAGCTAGTACCCGCTTGACAATCCTTTGAGAAATTCTTCACGATATAAGTTCATTGAAGAAAGCTGCTGTAGCGACCTGTCGCTTGGTTTTTGGTGGAGGTCTACCTTAACAGGTCAGGATGTTTTATTTGCAAATAACTACTATTCATAGTTGCGAGAAGTCGGGGTCCAAAATATATGCTGGGTTTGCTTAGACGTCCAGTTTACATGATATATGAGCGCGAGGTGTGTGATATGTGGTGTCCTTTTGGTTGCTTTGTAGCCGCCTGGGGTACGTTAAGAGTGCGTACGAAGACAGTAAAACACACACACTTTCGTCTTGTGAAATAAAGATATGTTTGTGGTTCCCGCAACATGAGACGGAAGATAGCTTGTCTGTGCTTCTTTCTCGGTGTAAGAACGTAGTAAGTGCTGAAAACGTTCTGTAGTAATCATCGAAGGTTTTTTTTTAAATGCACCATATTATGTTCTTCGTTGTGAATCCATACAATTAACCCATGCACCGCTTAAGTCGGATTTATTCTACTCTATCTTTTTATTTTTTCTTCGATCTCCTGAACTCAAACGCAGATTTTGATATGTTTGCGAATGAATGGAAGGTGATATTGTCGGAATGTTTGAATTTTTGTGTGAAGAATGCATGACTCTGTTAAATAAATAATATGTTTAAATAGTGTAATTGGCGTCGGCCGTTCTATTTAAATAAATAAATAAATAATTCTAAAAAACATGTTTTATCAATTTTGATTTCTTGGTTCCACTTTGCTATATACTTATAAAAGCTCATTCCAGGTCAGGGGAACATAACTGGTAAAGCCTTACCCTTCTGGGACAACCGGTGTGATGTTATGATGATTAATTTAAATAATAAATAATGCTGGACAATCCACACAGCATCATCTAGCCCCAAGCTAAGCAGAGCTTGTGTTATGACTGATATACTTAATACAATACATTACATAGATATATGTAGATATTTTTTATTATACATAGTAAATACCCAGAACACCCGGTACAAATCTTTGTAGATCGTACTAACATTTGTCCCAAGGCGGGAATCGAACCCGCAACCTCCTGTATCGCAGGCGGACCTTCGTCTGCCGCGCCACATAGGTCGTCAATAATTTATTTATTTATTTATTTATTATAGGCTTCTCAACAATGAGTACACTATACTATATAATTTGTACATTTCAAACTTAATTCTAAGTGCCCCATTACTTATATAGAAGCACAGCATGCACTATAATATTATGCGCGGGTATTAAAATAATTAATCGATTTTGAATAAATAATACATTAGCAGAAAAGTTAAATTAAAGCTGAATTGATTACAAAAAATAAAATCTAAATTAGATACTTAACACACAAAATTAAGTTAAAATTAATAAAAATAGATTAGATTTTAAAAATTAAATTAAATTAAATTTGATTTAAAACAATTAAATTTGACTATTTGATTAGAGGTACCCATTAGATAGCAAGCGTGGCTTTTTTAATAGTATGTACAGAAGAGGTGAACAAGTCAATATCCGCTTCGTGCTCTTTGTAAGCAGTATACATTCGTGATAGTGGACAGTGTTGTCTCAAATTGGTGCGACATCTCGGCATGCAAAAAAGTTTCCTGTTAAAGCTTCTCGGCAGAATACGTGGCACATGGAATAAGACCCTACTGAGCAAGTCGGGACAGTCAAGAGAGCCCGTTACTAACTTCTTAAGAAAAACCAAATCGAGCATAACCCTGCGTTTCTCTAGCGACACCATCCCAAAATGCTTCAGTCGCTCATGGTACGATTTAAGCCTGTTTCCCATATTACTGGCATAAGTAAGATGCCACAGGAACCGCTTCTGCAGCCGCTCAATGCGTTTGATGTGGACCTTATATACAGGCGACCAAACCACACTGCAATACTCGAGATGGCTTCTTACCAGAGAATTGTACATAATTTTTTTGATGGCCGGTTTTTTGAAATTTTTACACTCTCTCATTACAAAACCAAGCATCTTGATGGATTTTAAAATAGTTTTGTCAATATGTTCGACAAAACTTAGCTTTTTATTGAACTGTACACCTAGATCTCGTATTGTTTCAACTTCAATAAGTCGCTCACCATTAATTTCGTATGCTGACTGCAAGATATTTTTATTTTTTTAAAATTTTATATGTTGACATTTTCTAACATTTAGTGACATTTTGTTGTATTCACACCACTCTGTCAACCGGTCCAAGTCGCTTTGCAATAGTGCCGGATCCGCAGGGCTTCTTATAGACCTCATGACTTTTAGATCATCGGCGAACAAGAATATCATCGAGTTCGAGAAGCATTTGTAAATGTCATTTATGAACAGAGTAAATAAATGCGGACCCAAATGAGAACCCTGGGGGATTCCGGAAGTTGCAATGTACGATTTTGAAGAACAGCCATCTATCACAACCCTGAGCGTCCGACCAGACAAATATGATTGGAACCAACTCAGAAGAGGGTCTGAAACGCCATACCTTTTAAGCTTCATGACGAGTATGTCATGATCTACTACGTCAAAAGCCTTGCTAAAGTCGGTGTAGACTGCATCAACTTGGACACGCGTATCAACCTCCTCCACAATGCCTTCAACATAGGACACCAAATTGGTAGCTGTCGATTTTCCCTTCATAAATCCGTGTTGGTTGTCTATTATTAGCTGTGATAAATGTCTAACAAGCACAGGGCATATAAGAGCTTCAAATACCTTAGCCAGAGTGGAGAGAATGGCGATAGGCCTATAATTGCTCACATCGGACTGATCCCCGTTTTTGAAAATTGGCACAATTTTGGTTTGCTTCCAAATAGTCGGAAAGCTACCCCGCAGCAGAGAATAATTAAATATTATGCTTAATGGCAATGATAGAATATCTGCCAACCTATTTAAAAGCAGAGCAGGTATGCCATCAGGACCTGCTCCTTTGTATATATCCAATTTTTTTCATTCTTTGCGGATCTGATCTTGCGGGATAGTTATTTGGCCTAACATGCTATTACTTATGCAGCTATCCGTGTCAGCATGTGCGGTCGCATGGACACTATTTCCAATAGTACCATACACCTTTGAAAAATGAGAGGCAAAATAATTACAAATTTCATTTATGTTGCCAGAGGTGTTTATACCATCTGTCATGGAACTGGGGTAGTTACTGGTACCGCCCCTCTTCATTTTTAGGTAGCTCCAAAAATATTTTGGGTTGGACGTGATTTTTTCCTCTATATCAGCAATGTGAGCAGTATAGCAAGTCGTAGCCATATGGTCGCATCTTTTCCTAAGAACATCCAGTTCAATAATGTCCAGTGGATTATTATACTTTTTAACTTTAAGCCGTAGGCGGTTCTTCTCATTTAGTCTTTTAATAAGCTGTCTAGAGAACCAGTACGGATATTTAGTGGATTTTATTGGTACTTTTGGAACGTAGCGTTCAATTAACCCATACAGTAAATTATAAAAAATATCTACCATCTGATCTACAGTCATACAAGGATCAAACTCTGATGGCCAATCGACTCGCTCCAGTGCCTCGCCAATCGCCACGTAATCTGCCTTATAATAGTTTAGCTTAGTTCTATCATTACAATAGCGTGGTTTTTTGAAATGGGTAAATGAGAGCTCACATAGTATAGGTGGATGGTGCACATCTAGTTTCGAAAGTACATCTGTTGGTGCACTTACTGCAACATGATCCAAGTTAGTTAGGACCAGATCAAGAATTCTGTTATTTTGATTACACAAATAATTACATTGTCTTAAGTTATTGAGCAAGACAAAGTCCCAAAGAGTTTGTTCTAAACTTGTACAAGTGTTTTGTGGAGCTCTTATCACATCACCACCCATTCCAAGCCAGTTAATAGTGTTCATGTTAAAGTCACCAATAATCAAGCATTCATTGACGTGTTCTAACACTTTGTTAGTATTATCAACAAAGTGTTCAAGTACTCTAGGCTGTAACGGCGACGGTAAGTATACAGTGCAAATATAAATCTCTTTGGTTTTCTTACCCCCTATATGTGACAACTTGACCCAGAGATCATCGCACGAACTTTCAAATTTTATCAATCTCTGTGATTCTATTTTAGTAGACACTGCAATAAGAACGCCACCTCCGTCTGTTTTATCATTCAATATATTACGGGATCTATCACGCCTATATATAGAATAACGATTGTCCATGATCTCCGAGTCAAAGATACCATCCAGTAACCAAGTTTCTCTCAAGATAATCATTAGCATCACTCGCTACAGGCAAATTCAGAGCATCAAATCCAATAAAAGCTTTACCAGCATGTACATTAGTGACAATATCTGGAGTCTCCATTAAGAATAATAATACACAAAGAACGAAACAAGAATTAGCAAACTTTTATTACTATTCTTTGCTTTAAAAAAAAATTGAACACTTATCGATATATCGATGGAAATTTGGTCGTTATCTTTACATACTTATACAACAATTCTGTGCATGTATATTTTACTGAATTAATTTTAAACGGCCTTTAGATATACAATTGCACCCGGCAGTTGGCGCTGAGATCGATTTTATTATTCGGGCAGAAACAACGTATTTTTTTTGGTTTAAATTTCTTTCTATCAATTCTTAGCTCCTTGTACTAACATTTCCTAGTAAAACACATCTGTCAGATAACACATCTTTATGCAAAGCGCGGCGGACTTCACAGCATATTCCACAAGTGTGTGACTGTATAAATAAAGTTGGCGGTTTGCATTCCAAATATAAAAATGTCTTCTTGTAAACGCACCCACAATACAGGAGAAATTCCTAGTGTGGCGCAATGTTTTTATTAAAAAAAAAAAAAATGGATCCTTACAAACCATCCGATTTAGTTTAACGGAAATGCAAGACATGCCGCTATTCTACTACTGTCTTAGATATAACATAAACATAACGCCTGTATTCTCCGAAGGATTAGGCAGAGGTGCACCTTTAGTAACATCCACATTTTGCCAGTTTTGTATAAGTCCCATGTAATAGGGGGCAAGTCCCACCAACTGGGCAGAAATCTACATAGATTCCGGGCTGCTAATTAGAACATTCATATTGGAAAAAATCAATAACACTTTTGCCCGACCTGGGAATCGAACCCAGGACCCATTTAAGATCAATTAAGACCCATTATTATGAAATACTCACAAAACTATTGCATTACTTAAAATTAAAAAGAAAATATTTAGCATTGTCATCCAAACCAAATGTGTATGCAAAATCTCAACTCAATCGGTTGGGAATAACTGATTTAAAATTCAGTTGCAAGATTTGACTCACAATAATGGAAGAACATGGGAATTTCAATAAAAGCTTGTTAAAAGATGTCGCAGGTAAACCTTTGATCCACGGAAATATTTTCCAAGTAATCCAGAGCCCGACCTAACCTAAGTTCTACGGACTAACAAAACAGTTGAAAAGCTGGCAACTTCCCCTCAAACCGTAACGAGGTCTGAATTCAGCAGTGTAACTTCATGAATTCTTTACAAATGTTTGCTTCAACTGTCCGTTTCAAAGTATTTTCTATTGTTTGGTGCACTAGGTACTATCTGTTAGTCTATACCTATTCTGGGTATTTGCTATGTTGTATAAAAAAAACATCTATCTAAGTAATGTATTGTACCCATAACACAAGCTCTGCTTAACTCGTTGGTAGATGATGCTGTGTGGATTGTCCAGCATTATGATAACGACCTCTGAGGCGCAGCGGGCGAAGGTCCGCCTGCAACGTAAGAGGTTGCAGGTCCGATTCCCGCCTTGGGACCAAATATTTGTACGCTGCAAAGATTTGTTCTGGATGTTCTGGGTATTTGCTATGTGTAATAAAAAATATCAATCTATGTATTGTATTAAGTATATCAGTCATCTAGTACCCATAACACAAGCTCTGCTTAACTTGTGGCTAGATGATGCTGTGTGGATTATCCAGCATTACGATGACAACCTATGTGGCGCAGTGGGCGAAGGTCCGCCTGCAACGCAAGAGGTTGCGGATCCGATTCCCGTCTTGGGACCAAATGTTTGTACGATCTGCAAAGATTTGTTCTGGGTGTTCTGGGTATTTGCTATGCATAATACAAAATATCTATCTATGTATTGTATTAAGTATATCAGCCATCTAGTACCCATAACACAAGCTCTGCTTAGCTTGGGGATAGATGATGATGTGTGGATTGTCCAGCATTATTATTATTATTATTATTCGGATGTAAGGTTTATATCAAGAAATGTCACATAGCGTAAAGTTATCTTTTGATCTGTCAAAATCAGTGTTCACGATCATAATAATATAATTGTATTCAGAGATGATTTTAAACAGCGCAATGCTAAAGTGAAGAGAAGATAAAAGTAATCAAGATCCACATATTGATTACTTTTATCTTCTCTTCTCCTTCTCTTCTTAATAAAAACGTTGAAATTTCTCCTGTGTCGTGGGTGCGTTTACAAACATTTAAACACACATTCACAAATAGACAGACCCGGAACAACCTGTAGGCCATACAAATATTTGTTCCGTGCGGGAATCGAACCCACGATGCGCGGCGCAGCAGTCAATCGCTTAGCCACCGTGCCGTCTTTGGACGTAGCGATAACCTGGTGCTGCCGAATGGGGAAAATTGGAGTTAATTTTAACAGTTAAGTTACCTTAAGCTCGTAGCAGACATTTGCAAAGGTGCTTAGAAGCTACTTAAGCTGTCTTGCATGTTGTTCAACTGCTAAACACTTGTAAAGATCTTAAGAAATGATAACATTGTTATTATGTGCAACATCAATACAAAAACGTTGATGAAAATATTCAGTGTGCCTAGCGCGTAAGCCTGACGTAAATCGGAATAACTTTGAAAACGTTCCGATTGTACTTTACTTGCTTCGCACAAAATATTTATTCATTTTTATAAAATCTTTGTTCACATCTTTAGGTAATAATAATCTTCTTACTTCATGTATTTAAACAATAATGTATTAGGACCGTTTTATTTTCGGTTTAATAATTGATCGTATTAACGTAATGTTGCTTTTGCACTTGTTAATTTGATTTAATAATGTCATGTTGGCCCAGTGGTATCTGGGCAAGTACCAATGTGACTTTTTCAATTCATATGTACTTTCTAAGTTTATCTTGGACATCACTGACATCGGTGAAGGAAAACATCGTGAGGAAACCTGGACTTATAATTAATGTAAGTCTGAAATCGGCAACCCGTATTCAGCAAGCGTGGTGATTAATGCTCGTGCCTTCTCTGCTTGAGAAAAGGCCTTTGCCCTGCAGTGGGACAGTCACAAGCTGGTATAAGAGTAGGGCTGTCATCCTACGAGAAATGTGAAGTCAGAGACCACAGAGTGTGAGCTTAGCTAAGATGGCGTTCCGGAAAACCATTTTGGAAGATGCGCTGAGCCTTAGCTTGGCCGTTTGCCGGAGTCTGTTTCCTGACAGCTTCAGTTCTGGGGGACTTAAAGTTAAGATAGAATGTGTCTACGCATAGCCAAAGAGGTTTGCACGCATTGCATTTTAGATTGTTTTAGTTTTTTTTTTACAAAAACCATCTAAAGGTCCTTGTTTTTATAAAGTTACTACAAAGTACAAAATTAAGTATGTCTTTCAATCCTGCTTATCTTTTTGTCAGAGTACTCGGTGACAGTATTCGGTGCTTTCATAGTAGGAACGTGATTTTTTTTGGCGTTTCGTCGTACCGAATACTCAATACTCAATTATTTATTGCATTCCACAATGTACTCTTACATGATTAGGTGGTAGGTGAAAACATGACACAAACAAATCCTTCATGTACGAGTGGAAATCGCACTTGGCTGGTTTTTTTTAATAACACCAAAGTGACATTATTACTTGGTTCTCCAAAATAATTTATGAAATCATATCACCCACCACGGTTCTCTAATAAAATAATAATTCCCTACTTCCGCTACTCTTAATTTTATTAAAACATTATTAGAGACATTTAGGCATTCTCGAGTATAATTTTGTTAAGTACATTAATATCGGAGTATGTAATAATGAACACGGAAGTCAGGGTACTTGGTTCGAAGCCACTCTCCTATTTAAATTGGATTTTTGATTACCTTCACGTCTACCTACCTATTTTTATTAAATAGGTAAAATTATGATGAGACACGGTATTATAACTTTCCTTATATTCGTTATTCTATTATATTACGTACAAACTAAGATACACATGTGTAACGATATGTATGTACAGAAGCCAACACATCAATGAACCCCAATCTGTCATATTTCTCTGATAGTTTTTCAAATCTATAACAAAATTATAATATAAGGTTCATGTTCAATAGGGAAAATTTGACAGTTTGGGATAGCTTGTTGCTGCACCAGTATCAATTAAAGAGGGTAAAAGCTCATTGGATATCAGAAATGTGTCCAATAGGCTGGCAGCATTGCCAAGTTTAATGGCAATGCTGTGACTCTAGCCTAAAAAGTGTGTAGACCTTCGATGTTCCGACAAACTCAATCAGCAACCGGGCTTTTGGCCTTAGTTCTTTAACCCTAAAACGTCTCAAATATATAATGTGTAAGGGACATCGACGTACAACCTGATACCATGAGTTCAGTCCATGATTCTGGTCCCATGATCCCGGAATCATGAACTCTTGATAACAGGCGTTGCGTTGCGAGCCTGTTTTTCCGCCATTTTTGGTTTTCTGCGTCATTGGACCCATATTCATTATCCAGCAGTTTAGGTTCAGCATACTGCAAAAGGCCTCATAAAAGTTCAACATACGTGTCGTGAGGTCGATGAAAAATCTTGGTTACATTATGTAGCAAAATATTTAAGTTCCTCCGCACACTAGGCAATCTGCCGTCGGCCACTAGTTATCGCATGACTTCCTTCGCCTACATTGTCGCATGTAACACTCACACATTTGCCAATATTATTTTTAGCGAAGGATAGGTTTTTATTACTCTTCAAGGGCTCATGGTTAAATAATAACAGCTACATGGGTTGATCAAAGGTTAAGCTACGCTTGCCGAGGTTGGTCCATAGATTGGAGTCCATCAATCACATATCGGGGTTTATCCGTGTCTCAGAAAGCACGTTACGAAGTTGGTTTCAGCGATCATTGACAGTTGTTACGGATATAGTCTTACCGAGGGACATCGTATAACTTAGTAATTGAAGGTCAGGTCAAATCGGAAATGAAGAAGTCCTCAAGTAAACTAAAAAAAAAAAAACTCAAGTAGCAGTGAGTGGGGCACATTTCTTCGCAGAACCGATGGCTTTTGAGGCGGAAAGGTTCTAGTGTGGCGCAGAGTGGACAAGCCCCCCACAGGGTGAACCGACGATCTGGTGAAGATCGCAGGAAGCCAATGGATGAGGGCAGCGCAGGACCTATCATTATGGAAGTCTTTTAGAGAGGCCGATGTCCAGTCGTGGACTTATTTTGGCTGAAATGATTATCAAGGTCAAATATTCCGCTTTATACTAACTCCAACGAATCGAAACCGACTCCAACGATGATGAGGTAGCAATTACTAGATTCTACGATTGAGTGAGTAATGGTGGCCACTAGTGGCTGTCAAAAGCCGCTCGATTCGTGGTCTAGCCACTACTTGACGCCATGTCTGCGACGACGCTAAAACCTAAAATATGAAAGTAGGTATACATAGTAATATAATAGTATAGGGGTGTGTTAGCATTTTAATATAAAAAATGATTAATGTGCAAATTTCTCGACGGTCGGGGACCAAATTGGTTTTAATGAGACTTTTTATATTTTTTCTCGAAAAAAAAAATGATATTGCTTTATTAGTCCGTTATGATAATGTTTGGACGTTCAAAGAATAGAGATTGGAGGGTAATACGTAGTGATTTTGTTTGCCTAATTTTGTTTTAGTATACAATCTCGATCCTGGATGAAATTTTTTGTATGATGAGCTTACAAGCTTTTGCTAGCGGCTTCACCCGGATATTACCAAATTACCGGGATAATAAGTATTGTATGTACCCAGATCATGCTATATGGTATATATTCTGAACTAGCTGTGCCTAGCAGTTTCGTTCGGTTTCAGTAGCTTCAACGGTTGATATTAAATAGCATCTAACCTTACTCAAGACATCTATCAAGTGCAAAAAGCATTTTTCAAATACGTCTGGTATTTAAAGAGATAAGAAAACAAAAGACAACCACTTCGGGTTTATTATAGTAATGTTAATAGATAAATGAATCCTATTGTTGTATAAGGATGATGACCTTTAACCCTGTATGTGTAAACTTAACCTTCTTTGATCGCAAATAACTTGCCAACAACCCTTTTCTATTTCTGTATCCCAAGAGTTAAGTTATATCAGTAAAGACAATTTAATTAAATTACTCATCAAACATCAAGCTTCGTAAATAGACGCAGTAAATATGGAAGCCACATTTTGTATTTGTATTAGAAACACAAAGGTGAGGAGCTCGTGGCCAAATAAAAACAGCCGCACGGGTTGATCGAAGGTTAATCTACGCTTGCCTGTAGATGGGTGACCGTTTGTAACATATCGAGACTCCTACGTGCCTCGGAAAGCACGTTAGGTCGTTTGTCCTCGCTGTCATTTGTAGATCTTTGACAGTCGTTACGGGTATTCAGAGGCCCGAAGGTCTGACAACCAGTCTTACCAAGGGGTATCGTGTTGCTAAGTTCGTACCGTTTGCTCATCTTCCATGCATGCTTGGCATAGTAACAGTGCTTCAGGTATTTTTGCTCACACTCACAAAGATGATTCCAGAAAAGAAAACAGCATCTGTCTCGAAAACTATGCGGAGGAGTGGCAACAGAATCCTGAAAATTAAAGGAAACAGGTTAGACACGGCTGTGTTCAATCGAGTCATCAATCTGCTTGTAAGACGTGCAGGTTGAGGAATCGATCGTTTTTATCCCAATGTTATTTATAAATAACATCTAAATTGGCAATGCTGCCAGTCTTTTGAGCATGTTTCCAGATGACAGCGATGCGGAGGAGTATTTTGACGTCTGAGCGATCTTGGTCGGGTTTTTATTTAGTATCCTCGGTCGCCGTGCTCAAAGCCCGCGATAAAAGATAGGCAATAGTTAAAAAAAAAGGTTATTTAATTACAAAACTATGGGCCTTAGTAGTCTGAAAGTAAATATATTTTTGTTTTTATTTATTTATCTCTAGAAATTAATTAATTAAATCTGGTAACAGCATTCTAGCATCCCCTTTATCGGAGGAGGCTAAGATGTTGTGACGAATGTTGTTCGTTATATATCACAACGAATAGATTTATTTAGATGTTATAAGTAGAATAATAAGTAATACCCATTGTTTAGCTAAGTTTAAATATGTTAAATGTAGCTGTCATGAGGGTGACATTTCCACTAAGATTAAAAAAAAAACTATAATAATAATAAATAAATGAAAAATAGAAATAGTTTCCTTTACTATCCATCATGCCTACTGTGTAGAGCATACACACCCAATACCATTGTATTGGGTACATAAAATCGAAAATCATCGCTCGAATAAATTTCGAAATAACACCGGTTGCCATGAAAATGGATGCTCCACTCTTCTAATGTCCAACCTTTTCTAGTTGGGACTAAGTTATAAGCTATAACTTTAACATATTGGTCCCAATTTAGTGCTTGGAGTGCTTCGTGCTAGTAGTCGTGATGGCCCAGTGGTTTAGGCCTTGCCTCTTGGGTGCGAGGTAATGGGCTCAAACTTGGGCAAGTAAGAATGTGACTTTTTGAATTAATTATGCAATTTCCAAGTTTCTCAAAGACACTACTGTCATTGGTGAAAGAAACATCGTGGGGGAATCGGGACTGGTTATAAATTTAGGTGTGAAATCGCCAACCCGCATTGAGCAAGCGTACTGATTAATACTCCTGCCTTCTCTGTATGAGAAGAAGCCTTAGCCCTGCAGTGGGATAGTAACAGCTGTTATTTAATTACTTATTTAAATTACGAGTATGTGTAGTTCATTAGACTTTGCAGTTAATATCACTTCATTCGCTAGTCGCTTCTAACTTGCACCATCGGTTTGGCGATCTAGCAAGTCATGTGACGCGACCCTTGCGGTGGCTTTTACTTAGAACCTTTTACACGTTAGGAGGACAACTGACAGTGCTGATGGTTGCCCGCTGTTACAGGTGCTAGGTAAATGCATCACTAAGCTATATCTAACATTTATTTCGGAGTACTCATAAAAAATGATAAAAGTATGAATAAATGAAAAGGAAAGAATAAAATAAAGAATCAGAGGGCATCGGAAAATTCATCCGCATCGCTGTCAACGGGAAAAGTGCCCAGAAGGCTGGCAGCATTGCCACGTTGAATGGCAATGCTGATTCTTTACAAAAATAGAGAATATTTACATATTTTTACTGATTTAAAATAAAGAGGAGGTCTTCTAAAAGTTCTGTATATTTTTTCTTAAATACGCAATAAATATGAACGTGTAATTTAATCGTAATTTGGATGATTTATTTAAGAAAATAACTAATTATTATTAAATTAGTATTAGATGTTTTGTTTTGTGAAATTAATATTAAAAGTAAAATTCGTAGATAACCATAGCTCATAGTACATTCTGGACTAGAACGTACCTTAACATTTTATTTTTTCTGTCCCAGCTACCAACGAATAAAACGGTCAGACGATCGCAATTTGGAGTATTTTAACCAACTTAGATATTATATTATGTTTCTTTTTGAAGATGATTTTTAGTGACGTTTTATTTTGAGAGGTCAAGTTTCGATGTTTGATCATAACGATTGCATAGAATTTTGCCTAGGACCACAGGTTTCAACGAAGCCTGTAAAGTAGGTAACCTTTTTAATATATCTGGAAAGCTGTTTTTAAATTCACTATTATACTCTTTTGCACGCCTCATAAGCGAAGCGTTGAGGTGATGCTCTACTCCCGATATATGAAAGTCAGGGACTTATGGAAACTAAAAATAACTGTAATTTTCTCACAATGCACTTATAGGATAATATTATCATACATATATCAAGAAAAAACAATCGTTTAAACATATTTGATATTTAAAAAAAAAAACAATTATTTTGTTAAAAGAAAAAAATAATAATAATACAAAATTGTTCGAGGATGTCAGGAAGTCTGTCCGTATGGATCTGGAACTCTCACGACCGTAACAATTAATAATAGGTCTTTACCTATGAAATTGCCGTTTTGTATGAAAAAATTTAAATGATTTTTTTTCATGTATTTTTTATTTGTATTAATCGAAGTAATCACCCATGCAATCAATGCATCTTTGCCAACGCAGTGGCAGTTTATTGATGCCCTTCTTAAAGAAATCAGCTGGACGGGAGGCAACAAATTCTTCAAAGGCATTTTGTACTGCCTCTCGGGTATTGAATTTTTTTCCCGCCAAGAAGTTATCCAAATTCTGGAAAAAGTAGTAGTCTGTAGGCGCAAGGTCTGGTGAGTAGGGCGGATGACGGAGAGCTTCCAACCCCAGTTCTTGCAACTTGGAGACCGTCTGCTGTGCAGTATGAGGTCGCGCGTTGTCGTGCAGGAGCAGCGGAGACGAGCGATTGACCAATGCTGGTTGGAGATGTGCCAGCTTCTCCATCATTGTGTTCAATTCTTCACAGTACACATCTGCAGTAATGCTCACCCCGTTTGGTAAGAAGCTGTGTTGAATCACACCGGCGCTAGACCACCAAACAGTGACCATCACTTTTCTTAACCAGGATCCAACCAACTTGCTGAGCGCTTGCGGTTATCAAACAGAATCCATTTTTCATCGCAGGTAACAATGCGGTTCAAAATTCCTTCATTTGTGTGTCTGTTGAGCAGTGCAAGGCACGTCTCGACGCGTACTTCGCGCTGGCGATCATTGAGTTCGTGGGGCACCCATTTGTCAAGCTTTTTTACCTTGCCAATTTGACGCAAATGGACCAATATTGTTTTGACGCTAACGTCGAAAGCTGCTGCTAATTCAGCCGTAGATTGTGTATCATCAGCTTCCACAATCGCCTTTAATTCGTCATTGTCGACCAAAGTCTTCGGACGACCGCGAGGTTCATTTTTCAGGTCGAAATTTCCAGAACGGAAGCGAGCAAACCAATAACAGGTAGTGCGTTGGTTTGTAGTGTTAGCTCCGTAAACGTCGTTGATGTTGCGTGCCGCTTGTGCCGCGTTGCTGCCACGACGGTACTCATATTCCATAATTACTCGAATTTTTAACGTATCCATGATGACGAAAAAGATTTAAATGCGATGAAAATGTAACACTAATCAATAAACAAATGACTACTTTTGGAAAAAAAAAACCATGTTTTTAAAATAAAATTAATTTGAAATTAGAATTCTTAGCCAAACAAAAAATATTTTGATTTGAAATGGCCAGTACTGCAGAACGGCAATTTCATAGGTAAAGACCTAATATATCGAAGTTTTTTTTAAAAAAAAGCTTCATATCAGCAGCGCGCTGTTTGCTATTGAAAATCTCTGGGTAATTCGTTGTCGTTTAATTACAATTAATAAAAAACTAAACAAAATATGAAGAATTGAAAAATGAGATTACGAGTCGTGCACTTTTGAATTTTCAAAATTTTTTAATTTTACATATGTATTATTATTAAATGGACTATTTTAAAGATGGATATTTAAAGCCTTATCCAACAGACATTATCCTCGAGAAACAGGTCTTGATGTTTTTAGTTGCAAGTTTTAAGATAAATATTGTGGAAATAATCATTATACTTGAAAACTCTAATGATGAAGAAAAGTCAAAAACATAAAGAGATAAACTTAATTAAGATTGCGTATACAAACAGAACATTTCTCAACCGCGCATATCCCCACTTTGTGAAACAAAAACATGTTTGCAGTTCTTGCAACGTCTGGCGGAAAATGACTTTTCTTCGAAATAAGAACGCTGTAAGTGCTCAAAGCGTCATATATTTATGAATATAAATATTTATTTTAAAGGCACAGTCAAAGCTCTGTCAATAAGGAATAAATTAGCATTATTACTTCCTACATTTAATAAGCACAATTTTATTATTAATTATAATTACATCTTAAATCAATTAAAAGTATTGGTGACTTCTTCAAAATTTCCGTATCGAGAATTTTTCAAGCTATATTGAGACTTTTGAAAAAACTGAAACAATTAAAATTGTGTCTGCTTATTGAATGTTAAATCTAATTTACTATCTGCAATTTTAGGTTTATATCTAGCCTTAATAACATTCTCTTTTCAAAACGTTACCTTTCATTTGTTTAAATGCTGTAAATGACCCGTGACATCAAAGGCCCGACGATGCAAGATACTTCCATTTTCAATATGGCTCAGTCACTGTACCACTTAAAGTAATTGAAAATTCTTCACACCTTTTGTATTTGTTTTGCGCTTATTTATTTTGTGACTAGATTTTTCGTAGGTAACATAAAAACGAGACATGTGGACAATGGACTTTGTCAGGGTGACGACGAGGAGTGTATGTTTAGCGGATGACACGCGGATGTGGCGCGGATGATCCGCGAACATTAGCGCTTAAGTTTTTCTTATTGTGCCGTGTCAATTTTTAACTAAAGATAGTTGGCTGGTTAGACTTCCAACTGAGAATAGCGAAAAAAGAAATTATCTACATAACTCTCATGCTGATTATATATTATTTTAACTGACATTTCGTCTGCGTCTTCTTCCGCGTGGTATTTGTCTATTCCCCTACTTTTCCTCTTTTAATGTAGCGAACATTAAGAAGGGATTTTGGAAATTAAACCAAAGGGGTCGAACATGGAGAATTCCGTTTGTATGATAAATATTATTCCTTGGATTGATAGAAAATAAGCATGAAAACACCAGTAATAGAAACTAAAACAGATTGTGATTTTTCAAAACTACCCGCCAAATAAGGTTTAAGAGGAGTTTTGCAGTGCAACTACACCACCCTTCCACCTTCCAATCGAGTGGAAGAGAAATAGATGCGGCGCAAGCGTAAAATGAGCGTAACCGGACAATGAGCCATCCTTTTTCGTGCATGCAGCCGGCGTTCATCGATTTATAGACGTTGTCACGTCAAAACTTTGGTGGTTATAAAACCACTCCGACATGATTAACCATTTTTTGTAAAGATGTTAAATCATCTAATAACTTCTTCCGTTCTGGATGGAACGGAAAGGCGTGTCAGACTTTTACGGACTAAAACCCATCCGTGTTCCGTCCTTGCCCTTTACTTTCCAGGGTCACAGTAACTCTTTCGAACATCTCGCAACAACATCATTCACCTTACAAAACTAACTAATTCACCAACAAAAGAAACTAATTCACCATACCATGGTATACCATAGAGGTCATGATACGCAGACGGGACGTAAACAAATCCTATGATGGATCATGTCGTGTCCGCGTCCTGTTCACCTGTCATTCGTCGGACGTCTACTCTATGCACACACGACGAGTTATTTGCATACGTCGAATACACAGAACACAACGTATAAAAATAATTAATACGTAAAAAATATCTATCCATGTAATGAATTGTATTAAGTATTTCAGTCATCTAGTTCTACATACCTATGTGCAGTGTACATAAATGAATCAAAAATCAACCTATGTATATATAAGACCCAACGTATATAAGAAAACTGTAGTATGAGTTAGTGTCTAAACACACTATGCCGAAGTTACGCGACCGCAGTTCAGCACGAATACGCCTGCAATGCTATTTGAATTACTGCCGGTAAATCCTGTGGAGAAAATATATAAAAGATCTTAAGTTAGTTAAGTAGCGTATAAGGAAAAGTGTCTGACATAGGAGCACTTCACTTGTAATAAGATATGAAAACTGTAACCAAAAATAAAGGCGCAGACGAACATGTCTGCGGTAGTAGATTCATCTAACTAAAAAAAAACTAAATCAACCAATATTTTTAGAAGCAATTTTATTACGTATTCGAGTTCTTCAAGTATTTAATTACCTACCTACTTACCGTTTATTGATAGAAATATTTATAAGTTATAGTATTTATGCATTTTATGACTAAAGGCATTAAACTTTTAATATAAGTTATAATCCTAGTTTATTGCTTAATCCTAGTTTATAGACCGTTCGGACGGATCTATCAAAATTAAATAGAACGGAAGTTTTTATTGGAAGCAGTTTCATTTTGAAATGACCAGAAGGTGATTGTGACCTAATTGTTTGAAAGAATCTCAGCTGGGAATTAATATTGGAGTCTCCGGAGTCAAAATCACTTTTTACTACGAACTAACTTTAGATAGTAATGAATTCTTTTTGTATGCCTATAACAGGCTGATCATAGCGCACATTAACCTAAAACATGACCAACCACTATACCTATGTATCACAAATAAAATATTTCTATTTCTATAGGTAGTCACTCCATCTATACAAATAAATAAAATTCAAGTGTCTGATTGTAATGTCAAAAGGATAGTTTTTTAGTTAATGCATATAAAAGTTGATACAGTAGTTGTAGCAAAAAAAGTCAGACTGCATGTTGTTCGTTTGAGATAATCTCCAAAATGGTTGGACTGATTTTGACAGGACTTTGGCAGATGGCTTGGATGGATGACAAAAACAAGTAAAAAACTGTTAATTATTTGATTAATTCACAAAAGTTCTAGGAGAATAATAAACAAAACACGTAACATAAATACCAGCCTGTTACTGTCCCACTGCAGGGCAAAGGCCTCTTCTCATACAAAGAAGGTACGAGCATTAATCACCACGCTTGCTTAAGACGGGTTGGCGATTTCAGACTTATATTAATTATATAAGTCCAGGTTTCCTCACGATGTTTTCCTTCACCGATGTCAGTGATGTCTAAGATAAACTTAGAAAGTACATATGAATTGAAAAACTCACTTTGGTACTTGCCCAGGTTTGAAAAAGGCTAGGCAGATGATGATGATGATGATGATGAGCTGGTGAGATATGCGCTTCTGAATTTACAACTAGAAAAACAAAATTTTTTTTTATTGTTTCTTTAAGAAACACTATGAAATAAAAACTTATTTTTGACGTTGACAAAACAAAGACTGCACTTGCGTCAATATTCATCCCGAATCCCTTCAATGCGTGGTTCGCACTCACCCGGGTTTTCTTAATTAACGGTTATTACTCTTTATCATCTCTTAAATAAATCTTCTAGTAGATTATGAAGTCTGATCTATTAAATTTATAATTTTTATATCACAAAAGACTAGTAGCCCATAAATTTATTCTTAGGCGCTGATAATATTTTATAATTAAATATATATTGTAGTAAGACTTTGCTCAAGCTTATATTTAGCTTTCCTTGAAACAAAATACCACAACCTTGTAGTCAACTACTTAAACGACTTTCCTTAAAACATTGACGACCGATGTGGCGCGGTGGGCGAAGGTCCGCCTGCGACGCAAGAGGTTGCGGGTTCGATTCCCGCCCTGGGACAAATGTTTGTACGATCTACAAATATTTTTTCCGGGTGTTCTGGGTATTTTCTATGTAAAATAAAAAATATCTATCTATGTAATGTATTGGATTAAGTATATCAGTCATCTAGTACTCATAACACAAGCACTGCTTAGCTTGGGGCTAGATGATGCTGTGTGGATTGTCCAGCATTATTTATTTATTGAAGGTCTCTAGCCAGGGCATAAACTTTTTTTTTAATTGGGTTTAGCTTGCCACACTATTCCCAAACCACTGCAACTCAGGAAACCAGAATCAAGAACCAGAAAAGCTTCGAGACAATGAAGCCGACGAGTCCCAGAGAAACGATTCAACTGTCTTGAATCCCGCAACGAAATTAATCAGAAAAGAACGGCGGAGGGCTTAGAAAAATACATCATTTCCGCTTCTCTCCATATCACGCAGGAGATTGAACAGAGCTAGGCCAATAGGCACCATGGTTTAAAATTAACATTGATATAAATGGGTTCTAAATGATGTGTATAAACATTTACCAACTGTACATGTATGAACGTAGACGAAGCAAAAGGAGTATGTAAGAGTCGTAGCAGGTGGAGCTCTATAGTTACTGCCTACCCCCATGGGAAATAAGCGTGTGTTTATATTTGCTAAATATGTCACGGCCACCAAGCCAATCCACTTGACCCATCTTTAAATTGCCTTTTAATAAGGCTGACGAAAGATTACCATAATTCACAAAGATACCCCATAAGTATTTCCTTACAAATAATAAAATGAAATCTTTTACCATTCCCAAGCTTAATTTTTTACGTTATAAAGATTACATGAGCGGGCAATTTTTATCGTTTTTACCATCGGCCCTCCCTAGGGTAGCGGGATTAACAGATTTAAATCTTAATATTGCTCTTAGGCGACAATTTTAATAACAAAGTTGGAACGACTTATGAAAGCTAGGACCAAAAAAAACTTGATTACAAAAAAATATTGAGGATTTTTTATAATTGAGTACCTAAGTACATGGCGGCAATGGCCGAATATCCGTGATACATTATTTGACTGTAATTCTTCGTAATTAACACACATACCTCCTACCAGGGGTGGACCGTGAGTTTGTGGGGCCTTGGGCTAGTGCTTTTTGGGGGACTGTCTGCCTAATAATTCAACTAATTGCCTTTTTTTTCACAATATAATAATAATGCTGGACAATCCACACAGCATCATCTTAGCCCCAAGCTAAGCAGAGCTTGTGTAATGGGTACTAGATGACTGATATACTTAGTACAATACATTACATGGATGGATATTTTATAATACATAGCAAATACCCAGAACATACGGAACAAATCTTTGTAGATCGTCCCTAGGCGGGAATCGAACCCGCAACCTCCTGCGTCGCAGGCGGACCTCCGCCCGCCGCGGCCCATCGGTCGTCCATTACATTCAATGGGAATACGAAGCCTGGGCTCCAGCCGAAAAACCCCTTATACAGATCTGTCCCTGGCTACTGCCCTGTATGTAATAATACCCTGAAGGAGTCCTGTAGTTCATCATCATCATCATCAGGCTATATTAGTCCACTGCTGGACATAGCCCTCTCCTAATGAGCGCCATAGCGCCCTGTCTTCAGTTTGCCGCATCCAGCATCTGCCTGCAGATCCTGTGGTTATTATTGCATATACTCGCACACATATAGGCATAGAGAACGATGTCTGTTGTGAGGAATGTTTTGAGTATGCATGTGGAGGGTTACAAGAGAGAGTGTTTGTGGAGGAGTTGACTTGAGATGACGGCACTTGGAGATGTATGAAAGAAGATGACATGCTGCAACTATCCCAAATAAATTGGGATAAGGGCAGGAGGATGTTGATGATGATGATGAAAATGCGGTAGAAATTCGTTATTTCCTAAGCATGTGTGTTGTGTTTGAATGATAGGTTGAAGGATGATGTTTTAAAACAGCGATGTGGATTAAAAGAAGATGTAGTGATGAGTATGCTTAGATGGTTAACACGGACCTTATTGGTGATGTTCTTTAAACAGGCGACGTGCGTAGTACTCGCAACCGGCGTGTGTGTATGAACGTAAACGAAGCAAAAGGAGTATGTAAGGATCGTAGTAGGTGGCGTTCTGTAGTTTCTGCTTACCCCCACGGGAAAAAGGCTCGAGTTTATGTCTGATGATGACGTAACAAAATACATCGTAGGCATTAACCAATACTGATCGGAGATTATTAGAATCATAGACATTATTAAAAATGGAATCATAATTATTCTTTCAAGTTACTCTCAATGGTAATTAAATCTTTGAACAATTTTATTCTCCCTACCTCCATCTTTCGCTTGAGTACTTAATGACTCCCAATTAAAATGCTAATTAGGTACAATCTTACTTATTGAACCTCAATCATAATATAGAATTAGAGGACTTCTTTTTTTAGTGTTGTTCTTGAAGAACATAACGTGCATAACATCACGCCTGTATTCCTCTAAGGGTAAGGCAGTGGTGTACCTATATTTTGTTTTACCCTTATGTTTAAATTAAGCTATATCCATCTTTGTTTCTCTCATGAATCAAGAAAGAGAGAGGCATGAACATCATCATCATTATCCTCCTGCGCCTTATCTAAATTTATTTATGGTAGGCGATGCATGTCTTTTTCTTCCATATTTCTCTATTGCCAACATCTTAAAGGATCTCTGTTCGAGACATTAATAGTCTTTCATACAATGCATCAATCATTTATTTGGTCTTCCCCTCTTCTTGTAACCCTCCACATTCATACTCAAAACTTTCAGAGACTCATTTAGATTCAGACTCATTTCTCCACATCACATGCCTATACCATGACAGCTGATAGCGGTCACCGATAATCAAATTGTGATGTGAAGAAATAAAGGTTATTTTAACTAATGACAACCGATGTGGCGTGGCGGGCAAGGGTCCGCCTGCGACGCAGGAGGTTGCGGATTCGATTCCCGCCCTGGGACAAACGTTTGTACGATCTACAAAGATTCGTTCCGGGTGTTCTGGGTATTTGCTATGTATAATAAAAAATATCTATCTATGTAATGCATTGTATTAAGTACATCAGTCATCTAGTATACAAGCTCTGCTTAGTTTAGGGCTAGATGACGCTGTGTAGATCGTCCAGTATTATTTATTTTATTTAACTAATATTATAAATATAAATTTGTGATTGTTTTGAGATTTGCATATTACACGGGTAGAGAAAGACTTCAGTTAGGACATAAGTATACTTTTAGATCTACCGTAGTTATAGATATGTATCTCCGATAGGATGAAGCCCCAGGCATAATCTAATAAGAACTAACAGCAAAGTAAAGAGCTATCCAATTAACAAAATAGATAAAGCATTTGTTCAAGAAATCAATGTAAAGTGCCTAAAATTAGTACTGCTAAAACAACATTAACTAAACTTAAAACGATTCTCCAAAGTTTTGTATTATAATAGTGTACAACAAAAGTCGCTCAACTGGCCCCAGTTTAAGACAAGTAGGAGCAATTAATGCACGGTACATTATAATGTACAAATTGACGGTGGAACGCCTAAGTAACTGAGATTAGGGAGTAGGCGTAAGTTGGATGCGGGTTGGTCACAGAGGAGCTAAGACATGGAGTGTTCACATCAGTGCGAGTAAGATACACGTACATGTCGGACATAATTAAGAGACACGGAGTATGAGAGAGAAGAGAACAGTTGCCGACAAACTGATTATACAGTTTGGCAGGTTTGGTTTATTTGTAAAGTACAAATAACAATCCTTAACATCCTTTCCACCCTCCTTAAAGTGTAGTTTTGAAAATAAATATATTACCATGTTAGTAAAGTAAAATACTTACCTATCACCAACACTATCGTTAGAGTGGGAATGGTCTCATCCCGCATACGCTGAATATTGTAGAAGCTAGACTTCTACAGTACCGAATCGGGAGCTTAATGCTAGTACGGAGCTCCGCTGATTTGTACACGTATATTAGAAGCAGGTCTTAACATGACGTCACATCCGTTCATCACTAGTCACACGTTCTGTATTCTAAAAAAATCTCATGCATTAGTATTTGAAACCAGCCTGTATGCAATATGGTTCACTTTTACATACAACCTTTATAAAACACTTTTCAATAATCCCTACAGCAACCGCACCATGTGTCTTGACATTCCATTTCATTACATCTTCCGTGACGCGTCTCTTGTCCCACAATTTGTTCTCAACCCACAGACTTCGCGATGTAAATATATTGTCGCTAGTTTCGGGCACAATTTGCTTAAATTTGCGACGTGGATAGATTAAACGGTCGTTAATAAAATTGTTTTGGTTTAATTATCTGTGGATTTTAGTCATTTCCGTGTTAAGTTGTAGAGAAGTAGTGAGTTTGTTTATGTCCCCTATATTGTTAATGGTTTTCTTATGTCTGATTCTCCTTTTCACTAACACTAGACCACACTTACGCGAATGCCATGCTATTATTGCATTGGTATATTTTTAACTATCGTCGTATACGTCTCTGGGTCGTGCGTTAATAATACAAAATAACATGAAGCCTAAATTCCCCGATGAATTACGCATATTACCTATAGTACACCTAGATTCTTCTCCAATGATGTTTATGTCGTCGGCACCCTCTGGGCACGGAACCCTTATAATCTGTAACTCGCAGTGAGCAAGAGTAATAATTTATTTATTTGGTTGGTATTTCTCGTCCCGCCTGTGACGTAGTAGGTACTAACGAAGATGGAATAGCCAAATAGAGGCAGACAGCACCTCCTATTTCTGTCATTTTTTTAAGAACGAATGAGGCCAGAATTGTGTTTTCAATATTTCGAGAGAATGTACGTGTAATATGGAGTCTTGTCTTTGGATTTCGTTAGTTATTCATAAAAATCAGCGGTAGAAACACATACCAGCTTAGCTGATAGGTCTTATGTTTTAAATTTCTAGTGTTTATTAAACAGTAATATTGACCTATGAGTTTATGTGTAATTATGTATATCTAATACTTTTAAACGAGTATTTATTGTATATATGTATGTATGTAATATAATCTGAATCTCGGAAATGGCTCCTACTATTTTCATGAAATTCAATATGCTGGGGGTTTCGGGGGCGAGCTAAGTTTCATTTTTAGAAAAGTCGTTTTATCCAAGCAAAGCTTGGTCATCCGGGTACTGGTATTTTATAGATTAGATACTTTGTGAGGCTCACCAGTCTTTTGTTTCCTTCAAATTGTTTCTTTTTTTAAACCTCATAAAACGCTTGGTACCCCGTTCCAAAACAGTTTCAATGCATAGTGTTACGGTCTGTCAGAATTTCAAGTAAACCCACAACCTACACTTTTTGCTGATGGAGAATTTTTATATAATAGATAATAGGAACTCGCCTCGGTCGCTTTAGTTTAGATTATAAACAAGTGAATCAGCATTATTGCCAATTTGCCGTACAAAGCAAATGGCAACTTGAACTTTCATATAGTCACTGGCACGTAAGTTGGCATGGTTTGGGCGTAGTGGGGGTAAGTTCGCGCATCGTGCACTTAGTGGAACAAAAAAGTGGTGACTTTTATTGATCGTCATTATTTTATGGTTATTGCCATCATTTATATTTAATAATATCTGATTAGAAGAAAGTTGAAGAAGGGAGTGGAATTCGTAAAGTTTATTGGGAGTTATAAATAATATGCATACGAGGAAAGTATGCTCAAAAAGTATGCGAAAAAAGGCATACCTTTTTTTGCCTTATTTTTTTAATTTAAAACAATAACAAGAATATCAACTCGTAACAAAAACTAAATTTAAAAACAATAACAATAACTCTTTAACATAAACACAACAAAAACAAAGGGTACAATTTTCGTGCACGCAAGTGTATTCGGGAGTTTGGAAGGCAACTGTCGACTGTTGCACCAATCGCGCGCTCGGATTGACGCTACCTCATACCCCGCGTCCCGCTTGAAACTAAAGAGACCTAAAAAACGACTTGTGCGCATCTAACGACTCTTGCCAAGTTACATGCCGATAATTATACAAACTTTAATCCCCTATTTAATAACTATTTACATGAAAATAAATTAAAAAATAATCACAGGGCTTCGAAAAATTTATCAGCAGGAAATCGTTGTCAACAGGAAAAGTGCCAAAAAGGCTGTCAGCATTGCCACGTTGAATGGCAATGCCGATTCTTTGGTCAAAAAAAGGCCAGCCCTTTGGTAAAGTCGACGATAGGCGACAAAGATTGATATCCCGAAAAACCGAAACGAAAAAGGGTTAAATCCCCTATTTTTATCCCTTAGGTACAGGGTTTTGGCTGTACAATTGCGTGGTTGAATGAGGGACTGAATTTAAGGTACGAGAATGGTTGGTATGGTTTTATATTTAAGGTCGTAAATATATAAAAACAGCCGCTCGGCTCGATGGAAGGTAAAGCTACGCTTGCTGAGGTCAGTCTATAGATGGATGACCGTTTGTAACATATCGAGACTCCTACGTGCCTCGGAAAGCACTTTAGGCGTAGTGTCCGTTGTCATTTGTAGATCCTCCATGCCTCCAAAAGCAAGTTAAACCGTTGGTCCTGGCTATCATATATAGATATTAATCAGTCGTTACGGGAAGTCAGAAGCCCGTAAGTATGGCAACCAGTCTTACCAAGTGGTATCGTATTGCCCAGTTACTGAGTTGTGAAGGTCAGTTAGACAGTCGCTCCATGTACAATACTGATATTCAGCTGCATACGGTTAGACTGGAAGCCGAAGCCACAATATCGTTGGGAAAAGGCTAATCAGACGATGATATATTATGTAGATAACATAACCCTCTCTGATCGCTGACATCTTAACCCTTCAAAAGGTCAAGTAACCAAACCACTAACCACTTACCATTACAAATAATGATACTGCGAGACATAAAAACAAATGATGTTTAATAAAACCCATTATGTTGAACATTTTATTCCTTGTAACAGTTGGAAATGTCACATAAATTCTTCTGTGGATACCGCAGTGCGGAAGATGTCTTCGCGTTTCTGTAAGAATTAAAAGTGGTTTAGACTAACTGTTTGTTAAACCACAGTTAAGTTAGTGGTCGTTTGTGTTACTGTTTTAAATTTAACGTTTTTTTCGTTTTGTTACCACATATGTTTTTATGTCACCGGGTTATTGTGACGTTTATTTGACGACCTATGTGGCGCGGCGGGCTAAGGTCCGTCTGTTACGGAGGAGGTTACGGGTCCGATTCCCGCCCTGGGACAAATGATTGTACGATCTACAAAGTTTTGTTCCGGTGTTCTGGGTATTTGCTATGCATAATAAAAAATATATATCTATGTCATGTATTGTATTAAGTATATCAGTCATCTAGTACCCATAACACAAGCTCTGCTTAATTAGGGGATAGGTGATGCTGTGTGGATTTTTTTTATTTATTGTTGAAACCGTAAGATTATAATTAATCTTGCGAGATTATAAAATCTCGATAAATTGTGAACTGAACTGAATTTTAATTTGAAAATATTTATTACAGACCAAGCACACGGTAATGATTCAAGTCCATATTATGCAAATGCTAAAACTATGTTACTAAAATTTTGTGTTTTGTGCTTTGTGCCGAGAAATTGTGTAACGTCATTTTATGTTTAGTACACATTTCAAAGATTTTTTTTTCAAAGTTGAGTCATAGTATGGTGTCTACCCCATTTTAGTAATAATCCAACAAGAAATTTCAAAGCGCCTGTCCTCTGTTTCAAGATGCTTAAAGTATAAAAACTGGCAGAAAGAACATCAGATTAAGTGGGGGTAATCTATCTATCTACTTAGCCTGTTATGCCTTACGGCTGGCTACAGGCTTCCTCCATTTGCCACATAGGTCTGCCTTTTGAAATTGCGGGCTTGTTTTTTCAGTAGGAGTCAAGGCGTTCGTCCCTCCGTTTTCGTCTTGGTCTACCGCGATGTCGCCTGGCAGTTAATAAGCCCTAATCAGTGAATCTTTGAGCCCAACACTATTCTGACAAACGGTAGAAACACCCGGATCAATCCCACTTATGATTAGAAGTTTTCCAGGTAATATGGGTGATTTCTTTTTCTCTTTTTTTCTTTTTTTTTTCTTCTTTTTTTCTTCAGTCTTTTCTTTCAGTCGTGGGTACGACTCAGGAGAAAAAAAGAAATTCCTAGCGTGGGGCAAAAATGGGGCAAAAATGGGGCAAAAATGGGACAAAAATGGGGTAAAATGGGGCAAAAATGGGGCAAAAAATGGGGCAAAAATGGGGCAAAATGGGGTAGAAATGGGGCAAAACCCGGATGGGTTTACTAACATTTAAAGGCACATACGCGAAAAGCCAGACCAATTACCTTGAACAATTACCTGTAGGCCATACAAATATTTGTTCCGTGCAGGGATCGAACCCGCGACACGCGGTGCAGCAGTCGATCACTCAACCACTGCGCCAATCATGTTCCAACCGCCAACAATTAACCAAAATTGACGAATTTTGGCATATTGTTGTACATTGAATCAAATCTAATTACATACGTTGCCCTATACTAGGAATTTCTTCTGTGTCGTGGGTGCGTTTACAAACATTCAATCTCACACTCGCCTCGACGATTCCTGGGAACGTATCAGGTATTTCTCAGAAGCAGCCCCAAGTCTGGATTTGTGCCTGGTTAACGGTAATAGGCTCGCCCACTATTCCATGGGACTAAAACGTAACTGGTGGAATGTGGATGTACTATACACAACCCTCTGCCTATTGGGGTAATGTTAAGTTAAAATCAAAACAAAAGCACAGACTTTTGTTTTTTTTTTACACCTTACTTTGGGTTGATAAACGACAATCTGTTAGTATGTAATTTTATTCAGGTTAACCCACAACTTTTTACACCAACACATTAGCGGCTTATTATTATAATAGAATACAATTGCGGATGCAACAATTAATTATATAGGTTAACACCGCTAGCTAGCTTAAGCTTTCCCACTTAAACCTACCTACACTACAAATAAAACCAACGAGTAACTACCTTATGACGGGCAATGGCCTGTTCTCATGAAATGTATAATTTCAGACTTACATATGTTAATAACTAGCTTTCCCTTCTAACTTTACATCTACTCACCCCATTTAAAGAGTAGTTTTTAGTATATACGAGTATAATTAATCATAAAAAAGCTCAAAAATAATTTGGCTGTCTAACAGTGTCATTTTTTTTAGAATTGGATCATTAGTTCCGGAAATTATCCTCTACATACAAAACATTCAAACAAATTTTAGCTCTATACAATCTTATCTTACTCGTATATATAAAATTCTCGTGTCACGATGTTTGTTATTAAACTCCTCCGAAATGGTTCGACCGATTTTCATGAAATGTTGTGTGCATATCGGTTAGGTCTGCGAATCGGCCAACATCTATTTTTCTTCCCCGTAAATGTTAAGGGTGGTCCACCCCAAACATTTTATATGGCAAAACAACGTGTGCTGGGTCAGCTAGTATTAGTATAGATTAAGATAAGTCCAGGTTTCTTCACAATCTTTTGCTTCGCCGATTTCAGTGATGTTTAGATAAACATAGAACCTCCGATTTTATTAAAGGAAGGCCTTAACCATTGCGCCATCACAATATTACAATATCGATCCCCATTTTAAAACAAAGACCTACATTCCCAAATTGATGTTTCGCCTCTATCGTCAAAGCTCTCCTCGAGCGTACTCCGTTTCATCCCCAAATTACTCCATACTACAGATGTTTGATTAATTTCACCCCCGACAGAGAGGAATTAATAAAATTTCCGAGCTTTGTTTAAACTGACAACCCGAAGGCTGCGTTTCCACTGAGGCGGAGCTGTGCGGAGCGGAGCTAAGCGGTGCTAGAATGAACCAAGCATAATGTCTTATCTAAGTGGAGCAGTGATTTCGTGTATTCCATAGTACCAGCCTATTACTGTCCCACTGCAAGGCAAAGGCCTCTTCTCATACAGAGAAGGCACGAGCATTAATCACTACGCTTGCTCAAGACGGGTTGGCGATTTTAGACTTATATGAATTATATAAGTCCAGGTTTCCTCACGATGTTTTCCTTCACCGATGTCAGTGATGTCCAAGATAAACTTAGAAAGTACATATAAAATGAAAAACTCACATTGGTACTTGCCCAGGTTTGAACCCACAACCTCGTGCACAAGAGGCGAGGCCTAAACCAATGGGCCATCATGACATTATTTTTTTTCGCGTATTGCGATTGGTTAATTCGTACACCGCTTAGCTCCGCTCCGCACAGCTCCGCCTCAATGGAAACGCAGCCGAAACGGTTGCTTTTACTATCCGATGCTTCAGCTACGCCAGAAGTAATTACACCACTATTGTTTCCTTTAGTAGTGTAAAAATGTATGAGGTACGTAAATTAAAAAATACATTGTCATTCCTTTCTTTTTTTTTGACGAGGAGTTGTTCACAATTGTGTTTACTTTTCAAGTTTGTTTAGGTATGATAGTGTTCGTAGCGATACAAGAATTGTGTTGTCATTATTATGAAATGTGAATTTCTTGGCGTACTGTATTCTTTGTTCGAATGACAAGTATATATATATATGTATGTTTGACGACCTATGTGGCACAGCGGGCGAAGGTCCGCCTGCGACGCAGGAGGTTGCGGGTTCGATTCCCGCCTTGGGACAAATGTTTGTACGATGTACAAAGATTTGTCCCAGGTGTTCTGGGTATTTGAAATGTATAATAAAAAATATCTATCTATGTAATGTACATATTGTATTAAGTATATCAGTCATGTAGTACCCATAACACAAGCTCTGCTTAGCTTGGGGCTAAATGATGCTGTGTGGATTGTACAGCATTATTTATTTATTTATTATTTATGTAGCGTACTTTTACTTCTCTTGGCCAAGTAATACTAGCGTTTCTTATGATTATACACACATACATAGGCTCATATTTGTACTTTACTTATATATAACTCTTGCTCACATTCTCTTATACAAATCTAAACATTATTTTGCTTATTAAAATGGTACATATACGTATAAAAATACTATTAATAAATATTATATCAAATCTACAAATCTTGAGCTAAAAGAGGCAATTGTTAAGCTATTGGTCTCGACTGTCATTCGTAGTTATTTGACAGTTAAGAATGTCAAAGATAGACAACTGAGCCTAATATTTTATCACTGTCCTGCCATGTGCAAATCCACAAACCACGTTTCTGGAGTTCAGGCAGGCATTTGCTCCATGTAAAATACTGCTAGTCAGCATCATCAGGTTAGACTAAGAGCTGACTCTAATAGAGTTGGGATAAGGTTAGGCAGATGATGAAAGGTTTTGTTCACATTATCCAAATTTAAACATAATTAAACCACAAATCGATCATTCTCTTCACCTATCAATGTTACCACTAGTGTTCTCCGCCGATTTTTTCTTTCTTCTTTGCGGGATCCATGACAGTTGAATTGTTTCTCCGGAACTCGTCGGGCTTCAGTGTCTCGAAGCTTTTCTGGTGGTCGCCACTGTTGATTCTAGTTCTCAGGAGTTGCAGTGGTTTGGGAATAGTGTGGCAGGCTTGTCCCAATATCAATGTTTTTACCAATTACCGAACACTAAATAAGTATTTACAAATTCAACTACATATAAGTTCCACGTTCAGCTACAACACAAATAATATTTTTTCAAACAAATTGTTGCATTTACACCAATTAAAAAGTTGAACAACGCCCCAGCAAAAAGTTTTACCTTACAGCAATATCAGTTCAAGCCAGTACCTACTCCATTCTATTTTTTTTAAGGATTATTTCAGATGGCCAGTATTGATATCTGGCTTTGCCAACGATTGGATAATCCTCTTTTGTAAATTGATAAGACTTTAGGTAGCTTAAATATCAAGTTGTAACATTTGTATTTGTTGAATGGTTTTGTTATTATAAGTCATAAGGTATTGTTATTTAGGGTTAAAATCGTATAGCACACGACAATTGGCTTAGCAAATGGAGTTTTAGAAAAAAGTCTGCTGTTTGGAGGAGATGTATCTTAACAGCTTTACGTTGCTTAAAAGTAAACGGCTGCATACCTACTGTATTTAATCTACCCTATATACCTTTAAACGAGGAATCCTTATATATGTGTATGTACATATACAAGGATTCTATATAATATAATCTGAATCTCGGAAACGGCTTCAACGATTTTCAAGAAATTTAGTATGCAGGGGGTTTCGGGGGCGATAAATCGATCTAGATAGGTTTCATTTTTAGAAAATTCGTTTTATCCGAGCAAAGCTCGGTCATCCAGGTACTTACAATAATAAGAAACTGAATTCAGTTATCGATTTAATTAACGTATTTTCCGAATCGATCCGAATCGCAGACGGGTCTCGGTATGTAAACGATGGTCACCCATCCACGGACCAACCTCGGAAAGTGGTGCCTTAACCTTGAAGATCGACCCACGCGGCTACTATTATTTAGCCACAAGCCCCTCAAAACAAACCAAATACGCACAAGTAAATAGCAGTCAGTGATTTTCACAGATTAATTTTTAATTGATTGGATCACCAAAAGCAACTTAAAATTTTATAATTAATATCTGATTTTACATCGACGATAAAACTTGCTCGTATTTACTGTAAATCAATTTAAGTTTCATAAATGTGGCTTGTGCATGAGGTTACGGGTTTAAACCTGGGCAGGTACCAATGTGACTTTTTAAAATCATATGTGCTTTCTAAGTTTATCTTGGACATCACTCAAAACATCGTGAGGAAACCTGGACTTATTATTAATATAAGTCTGAAATCGCGAACACGTCTTGAGCAGGCATTTTGATTAATGCTCGTGCCTTCTCTGTATGAGAAGAGGCCTTTGCCCTGCAGTGGGACAGTAACAGTAGGCTGGCATTATTATTATATTTAAATGTGTCTTTAATCGATAGGCCTCCATTTTAATATTTATCAAAGCTCAAAGAACTCCAGTCATCTAAAAACCCAAGAATGTGTAAAATAATTTGCATATAAAAGTCATTCACTTCGAAGATAATCTTCGAAAAGATAGAATATAATAGGTTAACGTTTTAAAGAACTGTTTCATTGCCATTTTATCATACGATAAAAAAAAGACTTGAATTTTCCTTGAATATAATGGCGCCATTTCTCACAAGACTAAGAAGGAAAATTATCAGTAATGAGACGTTCAAAGTAAGTAGGTATTTCTATTAAAGAGACCTTTTCTATATAATACTTTCAGTTCTTAATTGTACGATTTGTTGATTAAACGCCGCAAAAGGAGAAAAAAAAATGTTTTCCGTACTTTAATCGTTGGAAAATTGAGAAGGATAAATATATTGTTTGGATTTTTGAGTAGGGTTACGTAGGTATTAAATAAATCTGCCTTGAGGACTGTCTGACGGCCTGTAAGTGAACAAATTTTATTTCTGTTACTGTTAAGAATAAATAAAAGTCATAATGGCGTGAACGTTTGTGAAGCCCCATTTTACTCTACTGTATTTTAGATCAGTGTGCCTTGTACGAATGCTTGCCGTTAATGTAAAGTCGTGGAAATAAATGGTACGATTTTAAAATTTAAAATAGGTACGGCTACCCTGCAGTATTTAGGATTAAATGACCAATAAATATGAATAAATTCTTAAAAATAAACTAATACTATGTTCGAAACGAGTATTTTCAAATTTAAAATCGTTCGAATTGACGTTACGTACGTTTATGTCAAGTATTCGTGCTAGGCACACAGATGTATGAACGTAAACAAAGATGGAGTTTTAAGGACCGTATCAGGTGGCGTTCTGTGGTTTTTGCCAACCCCATGGGTAAAAGCGAGAGTACTAATCACTTGGGCTTTAGGCTTAGTTTCCATTGATTGTTGCTTTTGCTCCTATTGTATTTTGATTATGATTACTTATAATACCAACAAGGCAGTGTAACTTTTTGTTTTTCTAGCTGCATTCTTGCTTTTTATCAGCCATGTGAACTCTTTGACCGAAGACCCAACCTTGCATTCGACCTTAATATTATCTATTCTTTTTCGGGATGTTCGAAAGAGTTACCGTGACCCCGGAACGTAATGGGCAAGGTCGGAACATGGATGGATTTTAGTCAGTAAAAGTCTGACATTATCCCGTTCTACCGAGAACGCGAGAAGTCATTCGATGATTTTTGGGATGCTTAAAAAAATATAATCCACAGGTACTCATTAATAAAATAAGTTAGTAAGTTAGTTTGTTCTTTTGTTTTAACGTCTGGAACTATCCGTCGGTATCGAAAAAATCTTTTTGCATTTGATGGCCCGAACTATAGCTATTTAAATAAATAGCCTGAGCGGGTGGAACCGCGCAGCACAGCTAGTTATTTATACATATTTTTCCTGTTGATCGAGAACGGTTTTCTAAGAATTACTTCAGGTACCCATTTATCAGAGTTTTCCTAATTAAAGTTTGTTAACCTCTTCATAAATATAATTCGAATCATAGCTTACTTCAAACACGTCATTACGTCCCGTAGAAATTACAACGTAATGAGTTAGTATTTTTATTCCCGTTTGTAAATACCTGAACGGGCTTGGTAGGTCGCAGCTAAGTAAAAAACTAAAGAAGCTGACATTCTCACTCGTATAGACCAACTGAAGTGGTAATGGACTGGGGATGATACTCGTACGAAACAGGAACAGCCAATGAAGTACGAGCATCTCTTACTGGTACCCCAAAGACTGTAAACGGTAATTTATTAATGTATTTATTTACTTATGCATTTATTTATTTATGTATTTATTCATTTATGTATTTATTTATTTATGTATGTATTTATTTATTTGTTTATTTATTATTTAATAAAAAAGGTAAAGGTTACAATGACCGAAATTGAAGTCAGTTTGTGCACATAAAAGATAAAACATAAAAATATCATATAAAAAGTAAATAATACTTTTACAGATTTCTCTCACAGTACTCCTGACATGACGACAAAATTGTAGTCCATTCGTCCGCAAACAAATCGTATGAAGGGTGGACGACCTGAGGCTCACAGCTAGACACCACTGGAGAAGGGTAGCACAAGACAGAAACCAATGCTAGGCACTAGAGGCCAAGAGACACTCTGATTTACGTGACATTCCATAAAAACATATCACACAACCTCATCACTCATTATCATTTACGTAAATTCAGAATAAAGGGCATATTATTACACTAAGCAAACCCAGCTCAAGGTCAGAGTGTAACCACAAACGTGCAGCCTATCACGCATATTAATCAGCCTGTATTACCAGAAAAGATAGGGGAGACATGGACCACAAATATGTAGGTAGTTAAGTTAAATTTGACGGCACGGTTGGCGCAGTGGCTGAGCGATCGACTGCTGGGCTGTGAGTCGTGGGTTCGTTTCCCGCACGGAATAAATATTTGTATGGCCTACAGGTAGTTGTTCCGGGACTGGCCGTTTGTGTATGCGAGTTTGAATGTTTGTATACGCATCCACGATACAGGAGTTTCTTAAATTCGTAGTGTGAGGTACGTTTTTATTAAAAAAATAAAAATCTAATGTAAAACAAAGGCAAGTGCATGCCTTCAAACTGGCTTTACCCAAATTAAACATGAACGCGAGCCTGTATGCAGACCAAAGAGGATATATGCAGGTTTGAAGGCTGATCTTTACCTGGTTAATTGCAAAAGGCTCCCCACCTCACAACATACGACTTAAATATTTTTTCCGACTGACTTCTATCTATGGTAAAAAAAAAATGTTTTAAACATTAATTGCTAAATATGAGTAGTACTATAGACACACCTGTGCACTGCACATACGAGTATGTTATGTTAAGTATATATTCTCTATCGCATGTTCCTGGCTGCAGTATTCAAATTGAACAAAAACCGTTGCAAGATTAAGCACTAGCGTTATCTCAGTTAGTTCTTGCACGCTCTAATATAATACTGACATGTAAGCCTACAAAGTGGTGGTAACTGTTATTGGGATTAGGTTTTGTGTGCCTTGTAAGTACCTAGGTATTATATTGTTTTAGTCAATTTAATGGAGCTAGTGGTTAAATAAGCACAGCCGCACTGGTGATCGAAGGTTAAGCTACACTTGCCCAGTCAGACTGTGGATGGGTGACCTTTCGCAATATATCGAAACTTGGAAAGCACGTTAAGCCGTTGATCCCGGTTGTCATTTGTAGATCTTTGACAGTCTCTACGGGTAGTCAGAAGCCCGAAAATCGGACAACCAGTCTTACCAAGGAATATCTTGTTGCCCAGTAACTGGGTTGTGGCGGTCAGATAGGTAGTCACTCCATGTAAAATAATAGTATTCAGCTGCATCCGGTTAGACTGGAAGCCGACCCCAACATAACTGAGATTAGGCGGGCAGATGATAATGATGAGTCATTTTAGGCAAATGCTACCAAGTTAAATAATCTTATTGGCATAAGAACAAGGTCTTATCTAGGTAATATGTACATGTAATAAAAAAAGTGGAACGATGGACGGAATCATAAGGCTTCAAGAAATCGCCCGCATCTCTCAAAAGTCAAAGATGACCGATGTGGCGCGGCGGGCGAAGGTCCGCCTGCGACGCAAGAGGTTGCGGGTTCGATTCCCGCCTTGGGACAAATGTTTGTACGATCTGCAAAGTTGTTCCGAGTGTTCTGGGTATTTCCTATGGATAATAAAAATATCTATCTATGTAATGTATAGTATTAAGTATATCAGTCATCTAGTACCCATAACACAAGCTCTGCTTAGCTTGGGGCTAGATGATGCTGTGTGGATTGTCCAGCAATATTTATTATTTATTTATTTATTATTTATCTCTGGCACTGGGAAAAGCGCCCATAAGAGTGTCAGCAATATGTATAATGTTGATTCTTCGGCCATAAAAAGGTCAGTCCCCTGATCACGTGAAGAGTCGACTATCCGCTTGCTGATGTCCCAAAAAACTAGATGAGCACTCGAATCTGATTAAATACTGAGAAATACGGTACACTTTGGTAGGTCGACTGGTGGTCAGATTTCCGAGAACCCATAACTACTGTTAAACATTATTAACAATTTGTCTATAATTATGAAACTCTTCTGAAAACTTTAACATGAGTAAGTCGTTATCTGCCGTTTCTGCTTCTAGACTAAATGGATGCAGCTGAATACCAGTATACAATAAATAAATAAATAAATAAATAATGCTGGACAATCCACACAGCATCATCTAGCCCCAAGCTAAGCAGAGCTTGTGTTATGGGTACTAGACGACTGATATACTTAATACAATACATTACATAGATAGATATTTTTAATTATACATAGTAAATACCCAGAACACCCGAAACAAATATTTGTAGATCGCACAAACATTTGTCCCAAGGCGGGAATCGAACCCGCAACCTCTTGCGTCGCAGGCGGACCTTCGCCCGCCGCGCCACAACGGTCGTCAAACAATGAGTTAAGTAACTACTAAATATTATAATATGTGGAATGAAACTTGCGGATATTATCCACATTTGTACGTAATACAGAATTAGTTGTCAAAAGCAACGCGTCGGATTTATCATTAGTAAGTTTTGCGGATTAACATTCGAGAAGTTTTTACTTACGCTTCTAGGGATGCGACACTACGTGTGCTGGCTGGATATATTCAGTTTTTATTCTACAGTGTGATTTGTTTACTTAACTATTCCATAGCCAATCATACATTTTTTTTGTCTGAATTTACCTATAGTGATTAAATTTAGTACCAAAAGCCATAGCATTTTACACTTTTTTATATTTTAACAATCGTTTCTTTTTTTAATATGTTCAGGGTCTAGTGTATTAATAATAACAGCCACACGGGACAATCGAAGGTTAAGCTACGCTTGCCAAGGTCAATCCATAGATTAGTTAGTCGCCATACTTCAGAAAGTACTTTAAGATCCTTGACTGGGCTGCCATTCGTAGATCTTTGACAGTTGTTTCAGGAATTCAGAAATGCGAAGGACTGACAGCCTGTCTTACCGAAAGGTATCGTGTTCTCCATTTACTGAAGCTATGTAGGTCAGATAGGCAGTCTCGCCATTTAAAATACCGGTATTCGGCTGCATCCAGGAAGACTAAAAACGACCGCAACATAGTTGGTAAAGGTAAGCAAATAATAGGGATGTGTCCTAGGTAAAAATATATTAAGTCTATTTAGTCCGTCAGTAAGATTACCAAAAAATATTGGACACGTATTTTTTGCCTACTCAAATCAATATAAAGTGACAATGATATAGCACATCAAAGTTCAGGATAAGGGGCTTGTGACGACACTGTTACGTTAAAAGTGTAGCACAGCGTGACGTCACGCGCAATTTCAACGCACTATATCGTCGTCATTTTTGGTTTACGCGATAATAGAATAAATACGTGTCCAGTATTTTTGAGTAATCCAACTTTCGGACCAATCAGAATTTTTAAGGACACTATATTATGCTATTTAACCGCGAGTATCCGTCACAATATCAGAAGCGCGTCACATCACTAGATACAAGTGAGGACAAAAGCAAGCTTCGCGGATTCCGCTAACATTGTTTTCTGAGTCCCTTTCCGTGATAATAGACCAGTACTGCCATGGTTTTTTGTTGTCACCATAAGCCAGGCAGAGGACTTTCATTCATTTATCAATTATATTAAGGATCATTATTAGGTTGTATGCGATTCGAAAATGTATCCGTGTCCTCACAACTTCAGGTCTACTTGAAAATTAGCGTCAGGCACTAGTAGTCTGGCAGTTTTGCTGAACACAATTTTTAGTATTGTTATTTTTGAACATGACACTTTTTTATGGTTTATTTTTATTAAGTATGGTTTGCCTTGTGTTAAATGAAGGCTTTATCCTTCTTTCTTCTTTTCTTTCCTAAAAAAAATACCGAAGTATGATCAATAAAATTATTCACACAATTCTCTAAGCTAAAAATACCCAATTAAAATCTTGACATTTGAGGCTAATTCTAGTTGGAGAAATTAAAGTTAAAAGTTTTTATAATTTGAATAATAAAATTTTGAAAAAGGCATTTTTTGTCATCGTAGCGAATATTGATTTATTACCTACCATGGAACCTGGTACTGAGGTGCAAATCGCAAACAAAATAATACAATAATAATTTCACGGGCTATCCTGGTGTTTTTTAAATTTTACTGGTAGTTCCAAAAATTTGCGCGTTCAAAGAAAACCACACACATGAACTTCAGCTTATTTATAATCTGTACAGAATTCCTGGTTTTCCACGATGTTTTCCTTTACTGATAATAATAATTATTAATAATATTCAAACACAGTTGTAGTGAGATGCGTGTATTTAATATTTCTAAACCAAAAATCGGCGCATGACCTTGTCTCGCCGTTGCCAATTTTCCGGAATTAAATTAGATTATACCTGTAAAGATAGTATAATATAGTGTATTTTAATGTAACTTAGTGTCGAGTAATTATACTTACCAGTAACAGGGTTAAATTGTACCCCTTGGTAAGACTGGTTGACAGACTTTCGGGCTTCTGACCACCCGTAACGACTGTCAAAGATCTACTAAATGACAAACGGGCTTAAAATGCTTTCCGAGGCACCAAAGAGTCTCGATATGTCAAGCACGGTCACGGTTTTTAGTAAGCCACAAGATCCTCTCTGTATGTATAACTTCAAAAACAAACAGTAAGTGAATTCGGGCATCTATTATACGAGACAGGCCATTCACCACTGTACTTCGAGCCAGCTCACCGGTAACGGCTGCGGGTGTCTGGCGACGAGCCAGATGTTTTTTTTTTACCAAAAAAACATCAACGAACAAACTGTTCCGGCACAGTTTCGGCAACTTCTCGGCCGGTTCGCGAGCCTTATTCTAGAAAGAAATATTAATCTTGGACATAATTCGGAATTGATAAAATCTGTCTGGGGTTCTGGAGATTTTTAGTGTAGGCAAATACACAGGCATTGGTCCTAAGACCTCCTACTAGGTTCAGATATTCAAAAAAACAAAAACCAAAATCAAAATTCATTTATTTCGTCAAAACGTTTACAAAAGACAGTCCTCCAAAACGCCCACCCTGCACCACTTCCCAGTGTTATAGCTGGGAAGAAGAAGTGGCGGAACAAACTTCTCAGCAACAACAATCGACGACACGGTTGGCGCAGTGGTTGAGCCATCGGCTGCTGCGCCGCGTGTTGTGGGTTCGATCCCCGCACGGAACAAATATTTGTATGACCTACAGGTAGTTGTTCCGGGTCTGGCTGTTTGTGTATGTGAGCTTAAATGTTTGTAAACGCACCCACGATACAGGAGAAATTCCTAGTGTGGGGCAACGTTTTTCTTAAAAAAAAAAAAAAAATCTCCCCAGCAACAAAGTAATTAGTCGTAAAGTTATTACTGGTTACCTGAACAGCTCATTCTTTGCCCAAAGAACTAGTTTTGCCGTCTAACGTGGCAATGCAGTCTTCTGGGTACGTTTGAATGACAGCGATGCAGAGGTGTACTTTGACGCCTGAGTGTCTTGGCCGTCTTTTTATTTTATTTTGATTTTGTATGTATGTGTATTGTATATAGTTGTTTTTATATTATTATTTTATTTGATGTGACACATTGTATAGATCATCAAAACGAGTAAAGTCATACAATAGACGTGTACAATGTAGCTTAAGAACATTCCACATGGTTTAAGAAATCTTAAAAAAAGATGAGTGAAATCAGTAAAATCAGTAAATTCTGATGAAATTTCCCAGTACTTCAGAAATAATCCATACATGGGCTATTATTTTTAAAGATACATACGCAGACGAAGCCGCGTGTGGCTGCTAGTAACTTATAAATGTACCTACTCATTATAATATAAACGAACTTTATTATACATAGTCATTTAACTTTAATCTCAATTCTCCATATTGCCTCATTACGAATTTTAACACGTACTTACACAAATTCTGAATGTGAAATATAAGTTTGTAAAGCCTTTTGAGCTTATATCGAGCACAGTTATAATCGAAATGAGCCCAAAGTAAGTCTCCTTTGAAGTAAATCTGATGATATTTAAAGTTATCTACGTTCATATTTACTACTAGCTATGGCCGCGACTTCGTCCGCGTGAAGGTTAAAAAAAATTCGTGGGTTTTATTTCTTTTATGCGGAACCCACACCTCGAACCCCTTCTTTCTTTAAAATTAAAGTAGCCTTTACCTTTTGTTACTCCTAACATATTAGCCATCTGCCAATGAAAGTCCCCTCAAAATCGGTTTAGACGTTTCGGAGATCATCTCAAACAAAAGGTAAACAAAGCGTTTGTTTGTAATGTCAATAGAGCAGTTTCTTACTAAATGCATGCATACTAAAACCAAAAATAAAAATGTTTTTTTTTGGTTTTAGTATGCATGCATTTAGTAAGAAACTGCTCTATTGACATTACAAACAAACGCTTCAATTTTATTTATTTGTATGGATTAAAATTTTAAGCATAACATTATGTCCTAGAAAAACTCATCATATATATTCAAGAGATGTTTCAGTATCGTAACATCTCCTGATGTTGTCATCTCCTCGTTTATTAAATACTAGCTTTCGCCAGCGGCTTCTCCCGCGTGGTTTGTTGATTAAAACGTAGCCTATGTCCTTTCCCGGGGTGCAATCTATCTCTCTGCCAAATTTTATCGAAATCCGTTGATCGGTTTAGGCGTGATAAGGTAACAAACAAACTTACTTTCGCATTTATAATATTATGAAGTGCTGGTAGATATGTACACAAATCAGTTGTAAAATATCATATTTATGAAACCAAGGACAGTTCTTGTACCTTCCCAGTCCAAGCTGTAAGATTGCGGAACGCGCTTCCCCTAGCATACGAGATTATAAAACTATTTTGGTACTCAGTAACCAAGTAAAACAGTATTATTGTCAACTGTGACAATTTCTATATAAACAAGCTGCTCCCCGTGGTGTTACCTTCTTTTAAAATTCACATTCAAAAAACGCGGGAATTGTCAAACGTGCGAATTTTAAATAGTCGTAGTTTTCTTGAGTTTTATAATGTTTTGCACGACTTTCTTAGTTTTTTCTTTCATAAGGACCTTCTTTTTACAATAACAAACACATAAAAAACAAGAATTAGTGAAATTGGTCCAGCCATTCACGTGTGATACCGTGTCAAAGGGAAATATAGATTCCTTTATATATATATATATATACATAGTCTCAAGCTTTACGAATTTATTGAGGTATACAACAATGTTTTGATAGTATGTGTACCAATAATTTATAGTTTAATCTAAGATTATGTTTCACACGATTTTTTATTATGGTCTCCTTGTTCTGACTGTTCTGACGTTCTCTTACGTAAATTATAAATTTCAAGAGGTTTCTTCAATATTTGTATACAAATAATAGCGATCTGACACAGATAACCAAATCGACTTGTGTAAATATTATTCAATATTAGAGTCCCTCGTCCAACTAGTAGTGGCAACAGTACTGTCCCTTGGGGAACGCCTTCTATTTCCAACGCTTAAACAGGAAATCCATTGACCTAATTACTTGTATTCTTCCTCAAATCGAAATATAAATATAATTACAAATTGGAAATGACGCCTCCTATCCTCAAATTACTTCCTACTAGAATAAGAATTGAAAACGTCTTTTTATTCCTCACTCAAATCTATCTTTCAATAAAAGATTCGTTCTATTCGCCATTATTCAAATGAAAAGAAAAATTATTCAAATGAGAACAATTCAGTATTTAAAATTGGAACCGGGGTGGAAGGTCCAATGTGAACATGCTCCCAGAATATAACAAGGCTGGAGGCTACAGAAATTATCTGTTTCGAAATGTAAAAAGAAAAGTTTGTGGAATTGAAGAAAGTTCGGTTAAAATTATACTTATTTTTGGATTCGATAATGAAGTTCTAGGAGAACAATATAAAGACGTAATTTGACATTGGTTACAGATAATTATTAGCATGATAGAGAGAAATGTTGAATGTGGTATGTTTATTAGCACTAAACAAAACAAGTAAGGTTTCCTATGGAAAAATAACATGCCGATGTTATAAGATCTACATGCACCAATTGTAACTTAGGTAACACATGTGTTTTAAAGTTTTACATTTTTTTAAATAGGGTGTTACAATGGATGGTCTTATCGCTAAAAGTGACCACCTATAAACAATATTTGGATATAGATAGAGAGAGACGGAGAGAAAGGAAGTACATGGTGTGCTATTTATATAATCAATACATATAGTAATATTAATTTTCATGCACAGCATGGAACTGTTATGTTAAGATAAGGTCTATATTATTTTTTTTACTGCCAGGTTTGCGAGATGTTCAAAAGATTTATCGTGACACTGGAACATTAAGGGCAAAGATAGAACACGAATGGGATATAGTCAGTAAAAGTCTGATACGCCTTCCAGAACGGGAGAAGTCATTGGATGATTTCCCATCCCTAAAAAAATTGGTCTATATTAATTTTAATCCAGAATATAACGAACTACACAGAATACTCCCCCATGTTTTAAGTAGTTATCAGTAAATTTTGAAGCGGCGGAGCCCGTCTTGCTTGTTTTATATTGAAACTTTCTTCTCTCCATAGTGATAAAGTTGCAAACTGAATTTTGATGGGTCGCCGACATATTTTCGTCTTCTTGTTTATGAAAAAAATAATCCAAGTTTTCTCTTTTAGCGTTGCGCAAGTTTGTTTTTCGTTGATGGTATTTTAAAAGACTAGAGTCGCGGGGTAGGCAGAGGTTTATGTACGGCCAAACCCATGGTATGATTAAATACCAAGTTTTAGGGGGAACCGTACTGCCAATAACTTAATGACTTACCCGAGATGGTGCTAATTTTTAATGGAAGATAATCGTTAAAAAAACTAAAAAAACACGCTTTTAAAGAAAATCCAACAAAAAAATAGAAAATAAAATTTAATAAATTTCGATTAAAAAAAGAGCAAAAAAGAAACAAATGTATATTAATGGAAAAAAGAGTGGGATGCAACATAGTGTCAATAGTTATATTAACATTTTCTATTTTTCCATGGTTACTGTCATTCACAGTGGGCTACATGTATCGGCGTGTATTCTTCAATATTAACAAACTCAATAGCTTTGTTCAGACCTTTGCACATCAAGCTACCCCAAACTGTCAGATATTCCCAATTGAACATGCACCTTACTCTTTTGTTATAAAGTTGAAAAAGTATCAAAAAAATTGATACATTGGGGTAGATTGATGTGCTGGCCTCCGTACCATAATATCTTAGTATAAGAAACATAAAATGTACGACATTCTTATCTTGCAACGCGAACCGTAAAAGTTGGATGAAGTGAAGAATACTCGTATAAGATAAGTGAATATATGCTGTACTTACGAGTGTACAATGTAGTTTTAATAACTTTAACCTCTTTTGTGCTGACAGGTATGATAGTTACTTCGAAAGTATTCTTGATGAAAGTATCTTCGTAACTGCAGCCTTTAAAGATTTCGATACTTGTGATAAATGCAGACATTTTTGAACTGCATACTTCTTAGTAGCATTTTGCATTATTTCTAAACGGTGAGTAAGTAAGTAAGTAAATTTTTATTTGTTTAAACATGATGTACATGATACATTGCATGCAAGATAGTAATGAATACAGATTTAGTTCCTACATGTTCAGCCGCATATCGTGGCGTACAAATTGGTAGGAAGAGATGGTGCATAAACCGTGATAACATTCATCATAATTGAATGTGAGCAAAACTGAATCGTCACGTTCGGGTCGGTGACCATGAATCGGGTGTTATATAATCGGCTCCAGTCGCTCGGTGACACTTAATTAGGTATAATCGGCTCTATTCAATCGGTGACGCTGAAACAGTTATACTGATACTGAATTAAGTATACCCAGCTCCAGTCGGTTGGTGATACTGAATTAAGTATACTAACCTCCAGTCTCGCAGTGTCGTTAAATCGGGTATTCCCAGGTCCAGTCGCTCGGGGATACTGAATCGGGTATAGTCGGCTCCAGTTACCCGGTGACACTGAATTAAGTATACTCGGCTCCAGTCATCAGCTGTAATCCGAATTCGTGCGGAAGAAACGCCCGGGTGTCACCATTGCGTGGACCGCCCGGAGGACACGGTGGAGCACACAATAGAAGTGTGCCCCGCTTGGGTAGAGCATCGCCGTGTCCTTGTGGGGGCAATCGGCGGCGGCAATCTCTCGCGCCGGGCCTTGGTACAGGCCATGGTCCGGAGCGAGGAGGAGTGGCAGGCGGTCGCCTCCTTCTGCAAAGCAGTAATGCTAGCAAAGGAGGCGGCCGATCGCGTGAGGCAACGGTCCTCACGCCCCAACCGCCGTCGAGATCCCGATCCCGATTACCGGCCACCGTAGGCGCGGGCTTGCGGACGGCGAGCAATGGGTGGCTCGTCGTCCGACCGTCCGGTAACCATCCGGACCGAGCCCAAGTCGTCGACGGCGCGTACTGTTCCACGCGCGCCTCAAGGAGATGTCAGCAACTGTAGGGACCCAGCAGGGTCGAAGCCTACCGGGGCCAAGGGTCTGATTCTGAAAGGAAGACTCGGCCCTGGTACGAAAGGCAACGAAGGAACAGGAGTGGGTTTTTAGTCAGTAAAAGTCTGACACTATCTTCCGCCCCGCCCAAGAGCGGGGGATGTCATAAGATGATTTTCCCAGCACAAAAAAAAAAAAAAGTCATCAGCTGTAATCAGCCACGTTTACAGTCTAATAAAGTGTGTAATGTTTTAAGAAATAAGTTTTATTTATAAATATAACTATAACTTTAATTATTATTTAAATTACAAAATCATAATTATAGGTTTTCATTTCTATCGTGTGGTCTTAATCACATACCCTCTTTTACGAATGTGTGTGTATTTTTTTGAATTACGTTATTGCTACCACGGTTGGTCCTAATGATAATTATTCTACTTTTGCTTGAACTATAAGAGAGCAAATAAAAAAAATACCTTTACCAACTTTGTTGTAATCGGCTTCCAGTGTAACTGCATGCAGCAAAATACCAGTATTTTACACAAAGCGACTTCTATCTTCACTAACTCGTCACTTGGTAATACAATACTCCATATTGGTTGTCAGACTTTTGCGCTATCGAATATCTGTACCGTCGCCATTTCCAGTATTTAAAAAATATTTCTTCCAGGAAATCAGTGACGTAAAACGAGGCACATTGTTACAGATTTCGTAGTATTAAATATTTTATTAAGCAAAATTAAACTGAAATCCCTTTTAAATATAAAATTTATGTACACCGTTAACAGCCCGTGAAATTATTCAAAGACGCAATCAATCTTTTATGTAACATTAAAGTCAGGGAAATAGCAGAGCATCGACGCCTGGCACGGTTCTCCGTCATATTTCCTTCAAATATCTATAATATATGTTTGATACACACAAGCATTGATTTCATCCAACTTTTTAAATATTCTAAATTACATCAACCTCCTTTTCGCCAGACAGAAACTACAGAACGCCACCTGGTATAATCGTTATATACTCCTTTTGATTCGTTTTCGTTTAAACACATGAATTTTTAGTACATCATCACCAGTTGGGTCAGAGTAATTTCAGTCTAAATCAATGTAATTTTGGTGAATTATAGTTAATTCCTCAGACAAATTAGAATTTGGTTTGGCCTATAAATCTGCAAATCTATCAGACATTTTAGGTACATGTCTTTAGCATTACTTAAATGTTTCCAAGACCAAACATGTTACCCAGTAAAGTTGTACGGTTTGACTAAATTTGGAGAAATGCTTTTTCCTCCAGCTGTATTTACACATCATTTAAACACTGTTGGCCAAACTATTCCCCCGTAAGTCCCCAGAATTCGTGAAAAGCCTGTACATTTTTATAATAAATCGAGCCTCTCATAGTTGCCGATCGATCAGGATCCGGAGATGTTCTCAACTCAATGGATTGAGATAAATGCACCCCACTTCATTCTGGACGTTGGGCTGTGAAAATAGCAACGGAATGTACACAACGGATAGATTTGGGGGTATTGCTCACTGACCAGGCGAGATAATCAAGCGTTTCTGATGATTCATTGGTTTAGCAAAACAGTTGAATGTGTCTTTGGTTTTGTGTTCGCAGGCGTGTTTAAATAAACGTAAGTCTTGGGTATAATCGCTGGACCAGGCAGTGCAATGGCTCATTTTATTTTGGTTAAAATTTAATCGCAAAAAAATAGATTTTTTTCCTTAAACTAAATGAAATTAGTGTTTCTTAGCCGACTGTTTTGAAAAGAAACACCGAAATATACTCAGTGATCACAGTCACATTTTAAAAGTCCAGACATAATCTGGGTCGGATCGATCATAAAATGACCATGCAGATTAGTGCTTGAGTTGGTATTTTGAGGGAGAACCACACAGATTTGAGTAGACCTGACCATTTAGTGCACGGATTGTCAGTGGTCGTGTAGCATAACAACTCGACGAACAATACCAAAGAAAAGAAATTTGGGTAGGCCCCATACAATACTGAGATGACAAATGACAAAGCTTTAAAATTGCATGGAAAAAAATATCGGCCGTCACGGGTCGTCACGGACTTGTGCTACATCGAAATTGATAATTATTGAAAGAATTTTTAAATAAAGAAATCCAATTAGTAAATATGGAGTAAAATTCTTTTCAAGTTGCTTTTGGTAGTAGTAAGCATACAGAGGAACAACGGAGTGTATACTATGCACCCAAAAGAGTAGAGAGTGGTGGATTGGGGATATATAGTAAGCAGCTCACACAGAGAAGCAACGGAGGTGTAGTATGTGCCCGCATACATACAAGGGAGGCGTGAACGGTAGCGTAGAGGGGGCATTACAGCACGATTCGTATAAAATATTATATAAAACTAACAAAATACTACGCAAAGTAAATAGGTACATAATATTGTTTATAACCGCTTACGCATTTGAAAATGCGAATAATACCGCTTCTTTAAGAGCTCTTATGTTACTATGAAGTTTACTCCCTTTAACACAAAGCGAATATACAGTCCGAAATATCCAAAGAAGGTTGTTACTCTTAGTAATATTTCAACTTAATCCCAACTGACTTTGATAAATATTTCGTTTATGCTGAAGAATCATTTCAAAGTAGTCTGCAATTGTTTTAAAACAAAAGAAGGCTTTTAAAACTATTATTTACATGTCAAAAGTATATTAAAATGACAATGAAGACGTATTTTAGTTTAAATGTCGTGATTTAGGTCTCGCCTCTTATGAACGAAATTGTGGGTTCGAATTCGGGCAAATTCCAATGTGACTTTTTCTGTTCCTACGTCATCTTAGACATTACTGACATCGGTGAAAGAAAACATCGTGAGGGAACCTTTATGTATTTATGAAAATTAATTTAAGACTGAAATCCCAACCCACTTTGGGCAAGTCTGGTGATAAATGCTCTTGCTTTCTATGCAGGAGGCCTTTGCCTTGCAGTTGGACAGTAAAGTACCAGCCTATTACTGTCCCACTGCAGGTTAAATGCCTCTTCTCATACAGAGAAGGCACGAGCATTAAACACCACGCTTGCTGTGCACGCCACGCGTTGGCGATTTCAGACTCATATTAATTATATAAGTACAGGTTTCCTCACGATGTTTTCCTTCACCGATGCCAGTGATGTCCAAGATAAACTTAGAAAGTACATACGAATTGAAAAACTTACATTGGTACTTGTCCAGGTTTGAACCCACAACCTCGTGCACAAGAGGCGACGCCTAAACCACTGCGCCATCATGACTCAGTTTTATAATTCTGTAGCCATGTCCTCATTGAAACCATCTTTAAACCCACTAGAATTAAACCTTTAATTTGCAACCCCAAACTGACAACACATTCGGCGTAAGATAGCTGGTGGATTATTGTCTGTGGAGATATGCCGCATACCACGGTCACCTGTGTCTTTGATAATCTTATCGTGTCGGTGAGGAGAGTTCGCATGGCAACGTTTTGGGCCATATGTTTCTGAACTTTTTGATGCGCCAGAAACAACACCAACACAAAGTACATTGCGCCACTTCGACGCACAAAACCCTCTTCTCATACAAAGAAGAAACAAGCAAAGATCTCCACGTTTTAATCAATATTTTCCAGGCGACCTTTATTTTCTCACCAAAATTAAACTCAATCCGTCCGCCTTTGTACACCATTCATATGAGACACCAGTAAAACTTTTAATTTGAATAACAAAATGCTGACGATGGCACATATTTCCCAAAAGACCAACTTTTCGATTAACGCATTAAAACACGTTTATAAAATGTATGAAACGTCAAATGTGAATGACCTTACGGTTCCAATTTAAAGTCTCGGGACCACCTCAGAACGAGCAAAAGCTTTGATCATTCGTATTTCTTAGAAAATAAATATCAAGGGACTTAGATTAAAAGCTGATAGCTACGAGTACATTAGACGTTCCAACGTGTCAAACTTAAGATTGATATTAAAGGAGACGTTCAGAAGTGGTTTATTACGAAGAGATTTGAACTCCATTGTGATGTGCAGACGCCAGCACATCAAGCTATTCCAAACTGTCAAATTTTCCCAATCGAACATGAACCTTATTTTTTTGTTAAGAGTTGAAAAACTATAAAAGAAATTTGACTGATTGGGGTAGCTTGATGTGAGCTTGAGCGATGTTGAGCAGCCAGAGGACCGAGAACCTGTCTTAGGCTGGCTGGAGTTGCAGATATCGGCCCGTCAAACAATACAATAGGCTGGCCGTGCTTTGGACACATTTCCATACGAATTTGACTCGTGCGAACACGTACGAACATGCACGAACAATCCCGACCTTCGAAGTACTATGTGAGCTACTGATTGTGTGCGAGTTAGTCGTACGTATTTGCGCTTGTAGCTTCGACGTCCGAAAACAATCCGAACTTGTTCGGCATTGTAATATGCTTTCGTGTGTTGAAAGTTGTATCACCAGTACACTGCCTATTTAACGGAAAAAGCGTATTCAGTGCGCGCACACAATTTGTACGACCAGTTTTTATACGTTCACTTTCAGACGCCAGCACAACAAGCTATATCAAACTGTCAAATTTTCCCAATTGAACATGGACCTTGTTCTTTTGTTTATCAAGTTGAAAAACTATTAAAGAATTTGACAGATTGTGGTAGATAATACAAAACCTATTTGCATTCAAACTGTAGCCGGTCTAGCCCGTGGGTATAATGTTGCCGAGTAACTGGTTTATGGAGGTCAAATTCAGCAGCATCCGGTTAGACTGGAAGCCGACTCCTCGATATAAATTAATCTACAAAGGTCAGATTTGCGTTGTCGATGTAATAATGTAATGCCAAAGAATTGTATGTGCCAAATTATGACCAATCTAAACACATCATTTGTCACAGGGTTGCGAGCCCTCAATAATGTTTTTAGTGATGCAAGCTTAATTATTATAAGTTTTTTTCAGCCACAGATTAAAACAAAACGCGTAGTTGTAATCTGTTTAAATGCTCAAACATTTAAAATAAATACGCCCTTTTAACCTATATGGCTCAGACCGCTGCACGCTGTTCAAATGTTCAATTATTTTAATACATTTTTGAACGTCTCATTTTCATTGAACTTCTGATTTTGCTCTGCGCCATTTTGAATTTTAAGCGTGGAGTATTTAATATTTATATTTAACTGTTGATATTTAATATAGATATGATAGATAATTAACTGTTCAATGATAATGGGCTACGACTGATATTGAAGACACCAATTTTGTATAGTGAAGATTTAACTTAAATTACACAAAATTTTGAAGGTGTATGAAAGTAGATTGCATTTAGTGTAGATAAGAATCCAGAGACAAATAAGTGACTAGAGTAGATGCAACAAGGTACCTTAAAAAAAAAACTTATCTTTATAGGTATAAATATATTTTGGTAAAATATAATAATCCACATCTGCCTAGCTTTTTCCTAACTGTGTTGGGGTCGGCTTCTAGTCTAACCAGATGCAGCTGAATACCAGTGTTTTACATGGACCTACTGCCTATCTGACCTCCACAACCCAGTTACTGGGCAACCCGAGACCCCTTGGTAAGACTTTCGGGTTTCTGACTACCCGTAACGACTGTCAAAGATCTACAAATGACAACCGGGACCAACTGCTTAACGTGCTTTCCGAGGCTTGGAGGAGTATCGATATGTTACGAACGGGCACCCATCCAGAGACTGACCTAAAATTCAAGAATGAAGACATATAGAGGTCCAGAGAGATACAGCTAGTTCATTCCTTATCTCATTTAACCCTCCACAAGTTACTATTTACTAGGCTAAAAGAATAAAAGTAAAGCCTAACACCAAATAACTTTCTAAACAAAACCGTTATAATAATGGCACGAACCAGACAACGAGCGATGTATTAATTCGTACCATGTTACGAGTTTATTATTGTGTTTTATGAGGGTTGATATTAATTAAAATTTTAGCGTCTGCCTTTAATTTGTAAGCTTTCGAATTAAACACCACTCAGGGTTGAGAAACACAGCACAATAATAATTTGCTGTGAATAAAAACACAGTGTATTTGTACCACAAAAATTCTTGTAGCTGCAAAAAAATATATGAAAAATGGCGAATATTTCATTCCAGATTCCGGTTTCAGAGGTGAGTATTTTCATTTTTTTCTGTTAATATTGTTATAGTTTACATACTGTTGATTTTTGTAATACAACGACTGAACATTTTTATTCAGGTTTTAATTAAAGCGGAGGCTGGAAATAACTGGATAAGAGAAAGCGTTGTACGATTTAAATGGCGTGCGACTGGAGAGGTCTAATTAATCCTGCTGTGAACTGCTTTAAGCTAATAATGATGAGAACAAGAACCAAGGTATCGAAACCTACATACATAACATCACACCTGTAGTATTCTCCTAAGGGTTGGGCAGTTACGCACTTATAGTAACACCCAGATTTCACCAGTTATGTTTTAAGTCCCATGTAAAAGAGCCAACAAAAATAATAAAATGGATTAATACTGTGATTTACTTGTGTGTGTGTGTGTATATTATTATGTGTAATGTAGGTGTGTTATAGTATAATGAAATGTGTTATAACGACATGGAGCCTAATTGGAATCACAGTACCCTACGTTGCAGATTTTTTTTATTTAATAACTTTGCCCCACAATAGGAATTTCTCCTGTATCGTGGGTGCGTTTACAAACATTCAAACTCACATACACAAACAGCCAGACCCGGAACAAATACCTGTAGGCCATACAAATATTTGTTCCGTGCGGGAATCGAACCCACGACACGCGGCGCAGCAGTCAATCGCTCAGCCACTGCGCCAACCAAAAGTGTGTGCCGAAAAGACTATGCCGACAAATCAAGAGATGAAAGCGTAACCCTGATGATATCTTGTTTTTTATCATATATACATAATCGTTCTTCTACCCAAATTCTTCAAAACAATGGATTTTCTTATCAAAGGTGGAACATCAAATTTAATTGAATTAAAAACTCATCTTCATTAATTTCCTTCATTCTGATTGCATTTTAATTTACCAATTTTCAACGGTTGTCCATTTTGTAGCGCAAAGCGATTGCTTTTGGAAAACAGCTCTTTAATATTTACGAACATCGGAAGTATGAAGAAAATTCTAGTGATTTGTTTACGTAAGTAATGAAACTAATCAAGCAGATATGCTTACTTATGTTTTGATGGCTCAGTGCCTCTCATGCACGCGGTTGTAGGTTCAAGTTCTTAAGCTTTTTAAAACAAGGGTAAAATTTTTTTTACAGAAATGGCCCTTTTTACCATAACATGCTGCGGAATACCCAAATATGGTTCTGACCACATCACACCAGGTCACTCTTGGGGCAAAGCACTGCGTCAGGGGTAAGTTGGGAAAATCATAGTAGAAATCCAGATGATTTGGTAGAGACCTTAGTGCACAAACATTTCTACTAAATCGTCAATCTAGTAGAAATGTATGTGTACTAATGGCAAGTTACTTTTTTATGTTACTATGTTTAAAGTCGCAATACACTTTTGAGTATATAACATAACATCATCCCTGTAGTCCCCAAAGGGTAACAAAAAAAAGTAACTTGAAAATATTGAAAATATACCCATATTTTTTGCCAATTATATTTAAGTCCCATATAATATGGGGCGAGCATTTACCATCAATCGTGTACGAATTCAGACTACAAGCTACTACTGGGAAAACCCGATAACACTTTGCCTGACTCAGGAAGCGATCTTAGGACCGCATGGCCAGCAGGAGCACGTCCCACCGTCGCTGTTGACCACTGACTTTTATAAAACTTCCTTAAAAACCCCAGGCACTACATCAGTTTCTTAAACACACATTTTCCTTTTACTGGCCACTCGTTTCAATACTTATTATTAATTCGTGAGTAGTTTTTGCTTTTTAGGGTCCATAAAATGTGTTCGCAGATGGAATATAGCCAACTAGTTGGGTCCGTACCTAAGAGCGGTGTTTATTTTTCATGTCAGGTCGTGGCCACTTCGTGCCAATCAACTTACTTTTCTTTCTACATGGCCAGTTGTATTTATTATGTTTGTACTGTTGAGCTGTACAGGTTGCAAGGGACATAGACTCACAACCTGACCCCCATAAGTTCCACATTCAAACTTTTTTGTCATCATTTTCCTATATTTTTCTTTTTTCTGATGTCTCAACGCCTTCTTAGAAGCCAAACCTGATTGTGATAAATAAATTAATAAATAAAAAATAAATATTGCTGGACAATCCACACAGCATCATCTAGCCCCAAGTTAAGCAGAGCTTGTGTTATGGGTACTAGATGACTGATATACTTAATACAATACATTACATAGATAGATATTTTTATTATATATAGCAAATACCCAGAACACCCGGAACAAATATTTGTAGATCGTATAAACATTTGTCCCAAGGCGGGAATCGAACCCGCAACCTCTTGCGTCGCAGGCGGACCTTCGCCCGCTGCGCCACATCGGTCGTCAAATGTGTTTGCATACGCGTGCAAATTGAACCGTTTTTTAATTAATATACTTAATTTGATTTTATTATTTGCTGGTGTTCTAAAAGTAAAGTGACTCCTTCTTTCAAGAAAATTAAAAAAAAAAAATCCTTAAGTCTAAGAAATTTAGAAGGTATCTAGATATTTATTAAAGCCTTGAAATGAATCTAGAGCTTCAAATTATGCACCATCGTATTCTACGATGTCTTTAGTAACCCACGAGACTGGTCACTCGACAACCCGCCTTAGGGTGACCGTCCACTAGAGATGCGCTACATTGCTAAGCTTCAGATGTGTTTCAAACTCACCGATAGGATCACTCAATATTCATAGCTTATCGCTGGTAGAAAAGGGTTCAACGAAGCTATATTTTTATTAACGACGCGAGTTAGGCATGGGAGCTAAGGAATCGTGAATAGTGTAGCTATGTGCAGACCAGACTACAAGGTGCCCCGGTCTCCTACAATCATTAAATAATCATAATGATTTATTAAGAAAAACTTAAACTAAGGTGTATTAATAACATGTGCAACAAATAACAAATTCATAATACAGGGTGAGCCATAAGGGAGTTGGCGGTTTAAATATTCGATTTAAAAAAAAAACTACGAAACATAACACAAATATATTTGTATTGTTAAAAAGTAGAAGCATAGGAATTTTTAAGACTTAAAAATAATGTTGTCCAAATGGCTTCCTTCGGCTGCTTGGCACTCTTGGAACCGAAGTCGCAAATTTTAGAAAACTCGTTGAAAAGTTGTTCTCGGTATTTTGTTACTTTCCTGAATAATATTCCTCTTCAGCTGCTCTAAATTGGTCGGATTATTCTCGTAAACTACCGATTTGAGGTAGCCCCATAGAAAATAATCGCATGGAGAGAGATCGGGGCTACAAATAAACTCGCCAGCATAGACAACTAATTTTAGAACAAGCAACTTTTATTTTTTTATTAATTCTCTGGAATTGAACATAACATAATCGTGTTTTTTCATATTTTGAATGATTGTGCGTTGTTAGTCAATCAGTGTAACGGAACGTATCAATCCACAAGCTACTTTATTAGTCTCCATTACATAAAAGAGAAAAAAAAACTCACCAGCATAGACAACTCATTTTAAAACAAGATTTACTTTTATTTTTTTATATATTCTCTGGAATACATAAAATAATCGTGTTTAATTGTGATTTTTCATATTTGGAATGACTGTGCGCTGTCAGTTAATGAGTGTAACGGAACGTATCAATCCACAAGCTTCTTTATTAGTCTCCATTACATAAAAGAGAAAAAAAATCACAGCAATCGAGATTAAATCTAAAAACCCTCGAGTTTTTTAACTCTGAATGGAATCTCAAGTGGAATAGGTTTAGGGCACTGTGTCCAACTTTTGCTTTAGAAAGAAAATTCGTCCGAAAAAAGTTTACGTTGAAGGTTCTCTTAATTTGAGTGACTCAATCAGGAATTATTGAGAGGCCAGCTGTTTTTTACTCGAGATTCGTTTACTTCGGCCATTTTTAGGGTTCCGTACAAAAAATTACAAAAGCCACTACTGTCCGTCTGTATGATAAATAAATAATAATAAAAATACATTTATTTCTCTTCCACAAATAAATACGAAGAAAAACTTAATACTTAAAAATATTAATTATTATTTATTTGTGGAAGACTGGTGCCTAAATTAAGCCGCAGCCTGTATTTTACGGATTACGGATTTTATACGGACACCAGGACCCCGAAATGAAAGTTTTCAGTATGAAGGGCATAAATGAATGAAGAGTGAGTGAACACTGTGACAGTGTATGTGTTGTGTAATGAGTATTATGTATATGTGTAATGTGTGTGTGTGTGGTGAATGTGCGGTGTGTGGTGAATGTTTGTTGTGTGTGATATGTCAGATGTTATATTGACTACCGTCAGCTAGCTGTATCTCATGAAGTACGGTTCATAGGTAAACAGTTGAATGTATCATAGGCTTCGTATTTCTACTGTCGCTATAACAACCAAATGACGGCACGGTTGGCGCAGTGGTAGAGCGGTCGGCTGCTGCACCGCATGTCCGATTCCCGCACGGAACAAATATTTGTACGGCCCACAGTTAGTTGTTCCGGGTCTGGCTGTCCGTGTATGTGACTTTGAATGTTTGTAAACGCACCCACGACACAGGTGAAATAATTCCTAGTGTGGGGCAACGTTTTCAATATGAAAAAATGAATAAATAAATAATAATAATAACATTAAAGTTGCATGGCATTACAGAAACGTGTTCTTTTTTTAATTTTGTACGTTAATCCTCGTGTGTGAAATCGAGTCGGATTTTTTTCAATGTATACCTCATGTAGGCCTCACGTAGTGGTATAAAAAGCAGAATAAGCTGAAAATCAAATCAAATAAAACCAAAAAGTTTATTTGCCTCTTATTCCATCAATTCTCCGTATCACGCCAGGCCAGCAGAAGTTTTTTTTTTTTTTTTTTTGGACCAAATACTTGCATACATTTTATAAACCTGCCAAACTGCGTGACAGTTTGTCGGCAGTTGATAGTGTTACCACTGACGTGGAACTTGCCATACTAGTGACCTACTGCTGCTTTACTCGGTTAACTAGGTTTACCTTATATTTCGAACTGCAGTCCATATTAACTAAATTATGGACTGTAGTCTGAAAATAAAGTTTTATTTAATTTTTAATTTTAATTTAGTCATATTTCAGTAAAATACTAGCTTTTTTTTTTGGTGGGAAAATCATCTTATGACATCCCCCGCTCTTGGGCGGGGCGGGAGATAGTGTCAGACTTTTACTGACTAAAAACCCACTCCTGTTCCTTCGTTGCCTTTCGTACCAGGGCCGAGTCTTCCTTTCAGAATCAGACCCTTGGAACCGGTAGGCTTCGACCCTGCTGGGTCCCTACAGTTGCTGACATCTCCTTGAGGCGCGCGTGGAACAATACGCGCCGTCGACGACTTGGGCTCGGTCCGGATGGTTACCGGACGGGCGGACGACGAGCCACCCATTGCTCGCCGTCCGCAAGCCCGCGCCTACGGTGGCCGGTAATCGGGATCGGGATTTCGGCGGCGGTTGGGGCGTGAGGACCGTTGCCTCACGCGATCGGCCGCCTCCTTTGCTAGCATTACTGCTTCGCAGAAGGAGGCGACCGCCTGCCACTCCTCCTCGCTCCGGACCATGGCCTGTACCAAGGCCCGGCGCGAGAGATTGCCGCCGCCGATTGCCCCCACGAGGACACGGCGATGCTCTTTCCAAGCGAGGCACACTTCTACTGTATGCTCCACCGTGTCCTCCGGGCGGTCTACGCAATGGTGACACCCGGGCGTTTCTTCCGCACGAATCCGGTGCAGGAACTTCCCGAACTTACCATGTCCGGTGAGGACCTGCGTCATGCGGAAGGTAAGGACGCCGTGTTGCCTTTCCAGCCACTCCTCAAAGAGGGGACTTACCGCCATAATTATGGCGTGCCCAGCACTGGGTTGCGACAGTCGCTGTCGCCATTCCACCATGAGACCCCGCCGGAACTCTGCCCGCCATGCCGCGACTTGTCGCGGCAGCGGAGTTTCGCCCCGCCGTTGCATCTCCACGCGCAGATCGTGCATGTGTGCAAGGCAAGTTGCTTCCAGATCCCATGGTGGCTGGCCAGCAAGGAGGCTCGCCGCTTCGCGGGAAACCGTGCGGTATCCCCGCACCATCCGTATGGCCATGACCCTCTGGCACGCGTTCAGCTGGGCCGCCGGTCGCTTTCGCAGTGACGGCGCCCACACCGGCGCCCCATAAAGGGCCATGGACCGGACGATGCCTGCGTAGAGCCTCCGGCAGAAGGCGCCTGGACCCCCGAGGTTGGGCAAGAGCCGCTTGAGGGCAGCCCCAGTTCGATTTAGTTTGGGAGCCAGGCGTCGGAAGTGCTCCTCGAAATTCCACCGGCTATCGAGGACGAGTCCCAGGTACTTCATCGTCGACCCGACACCGATGTGAACTCCTCCTACCGTTAATTGGGAACGCCGAGGCGCTGTGCTCTGAGGGCCGTGAAAACACATGGCCTCAGACTTGTGCAGCGCCACCTCGAGTCCCAACTGCTGGACCCTATCAACGACTATCGCAACCCCACGTGTCGCTAATTCGACCGCCACCTGGTACGACTCCCCCTGTGCTAGGACCAGCGTGTCGTCTGCGTAGCAGACCACGCTAACTCCGTCAGGGAGGTCGCCGCGCAGCACGTAGTCGTAGCCGATGTTCCACAAGGGCGGCCCTAGTACCGATCCCTGCGGAACACCGCACGACATCTCTCGCCGTTTCCACTCTCCCTGGTGACCAGGGTAGATGATGTACCTGTCCGACAGGTAGGCCTCGATCACGCGACAGAGGTAGTCAGGCACCCGGTGATACCGGAGTGCCCTCCTAATGCTACTCCAGGGCAGGGAGTTGAAGGCGTTGGCGATGTCCAACGACACCGCCACGACGCACCTGCCCTGGGACACCGCATCCCCCGTCGTGAGAGCTCGCACGCGCATGATGGCGTCCACTGTGGAGCGCCTCCTGCGAAAGCCGAACTGGCCGTCCGCCAGGTCCGGCCCCAACCGTGTTAGGTGCGCGACAAGGCGGTCTGCAATTACTCTTTCAAAGAGCTTGCCCACCTCGTCGAGCAGCACAATGGGCCGGTACGCGGATGGAGAGGCCAACTTGGCCCGCTTTATTTCCGCTCGGAGGGTGCGCTTCGCCACTCTGTATCCCTCGTACAGCTCCGCCTTCCTGGCTTCCGCATCCGGCGGGCGGATGCGGCGACTGCAGTGTCTGGCGTACCGGCGCCGCGCGGCATTGCACGCATTGCGCAGTGCCGCGATCTCCGGCGACCACCAGTACACCTGGCGCCGGGCACGTCCTGGCCGGACTCGGGGCATTGCCGCGTCGCAGATTTGCGACATGGCCTCCCGGAACCACTCTGCCTCGACGTCTATGTCGACAAGCCTGTCCGGTGCTTGCACCCAGGCCTGTACCATCGCGGCTTCCAGGAGGAGCTCCCGGTCCAGCTGCTTCAGCGCCCAACGCGGACCACACGGGGTCTGTTGGACCGGCGCTATCGAGGTCTGGGGGGAGATATCAAACCGAATGTACTGGTGGTCTGAGTACGTCTCCACCCCCTCCATGACAGAGCAGGGCTGGCGAACGATATGTCCACCACTGACTCGCCCTGCATCCGAACACACGTGGGGACAGAACCCCGGTTTAGGACGACCAGGCCTGACTCCAGAGCCCAGTCCTCCACCATCCGACCCCGCTGGTCTGTGTACCGGGAACCCCAAGCCAAGTTCTTGGCATTGAAGTCCCCGCAAACGACCACGGGGAGGGAACCAAACCCAGCGACGACGGCATTCAGCTCCATAAGGGAGATGTGGAGATCGGCGAGAGTTCTGTTCGGGGACAGGTAGACGCCTACCACAGCAATATCCCCGAACCGTGCTGCCACGCAACCCCGTCCCCTCGTGAGAGCCTCGAGGGACGGGGTACCAGCGGCGACCGACGAGATTAAGGTCACCGAGCCGTTCAGGTTCTGGACCCAGTCTCCCCAGGGCAGGACATAGTACGGCACGGAGACCACGGCGATGTTGATCGAACACTGCGCCATGCTCTGGAGCAACAAATCCTGAGCGGAGGCGCAGTGGTTGATGTTCGCCTGGAGGAGTCGCAATGGAGCCGTTATTGACAGTCCATTACAGTCTCCTCTCGAGCCCGCAGACCCCCTGCGGGGGTCGCAGCGGCGACAGCGGCGGCAGCCAAAGACGAGGCTGCGGCGGTGAGGGCATTGGGGTGAATGGGCCTCTGGACTTTGCCCTTGGCTTTGGCGGGAGGGTCACAGGACCTGCTCCCAGCCCGGTGGTGGGCCGGCTTGCCTGAAGCCGCACATGCGTAGCAGTACGGCGATGCACGGCATTCAACCGCCTTGTGACCGGGCTGACCGCACTGGAAGCAGCGGTCGCTGCGGTCCACCTCCGCGGCGCAATAGGCCCCTACGTGGTGCCCCTCGTGGCAACGGTAGCACCGCAGAGGTCTGGGCTCCAGCAGTTTCACCTGCGCGGAGACCCAGCCTACCAGAAGCCGTCGGCCTTCCCCGGTGATGGTCTTGGCCGCAGACACTGGGCAGCTAACCGTCACGGCTCGCATGCCCGTGCTGTCAGCGCGGATGGTGCCCGCCCGAACCTGCTCGGCAGTGCAACATCCCGCTCCGACGATGGCAGCCACCACCTCATCCACCTTGACGGAGTCGTCCAAGCCCATGATGCGCATATCAATGCACTTGGTGGGCCTGGACACTCGGGCCTCTTCCGCGTCCAAGGACGCCTTGATCCTTGCCGCCAGGGCATCCGCAGTAAAATACTAGCTGACCCCGTGTTCCGTTAATTCCATTTTCCAATTCTACAAAGCATGGTTTTCATTTTATTGCGCGGAACCCTAGTTTTTCTTCTAAAATAAAAGTCAAGTACCTACCTAAGTTAGTCCTTATAACATTAGCTATCGGCCAGGGAAAATTAGTAGAGCGGTAGTTAACTCCTCGTAACACACGTTTACGCTGAGTATACAGCCACCGTCACCATGCATCGTATTGCAACTATGCATTTACTGGAAATCAGAGATACTTGTTTTTCTTTTGTATTATATTCAGTTAACTCCTCGTAACACACGTTTACGCTGAGTATACAGCCACCGTCACCATGCATCGTATTGCAACTATGCATTTACTGGAAATCAGAGATACTTGTTTTTCTTTTGTATTATATTCAGTCTTACACTAGCCACCAGCTCAATATCCTGTATTAAGTGATTAAATTAATATTGTAACAAATAAATATTTTTTTAACTAAAATCCCGACCGCCGAAACATAACTGGCGCAGTCGGTAGGATCGCGACGCTCTAAGATCGAATCCAACTCTTCATCTTAAGAGTGACGGTTCTCAAATCGTTCTATCGCGGTCTACAAAGAACCTATCGCGCGGTCGGACACCTCTACGGTCATCGGGATAATTCTCCGGAGAATTGGAGGAAGCTGTGCTGGCCGAGACTCGACTCGACGGGAGATGCAGTGGCTGTTTTGGTAAGTGCTCTTATTTACCAGGTGTCCTTGCTCTATTTCCTGTCAATTTTTTTTTTATTTGTGTATTTTTGTGTTAATCTGTGTGTCTGTCTATAAGCTAAAATCGCAGTAGGCATCCACATAATTATAATAAGTAGCGTAAATATTCCACGAGTAAATTCCAAGTGTTTAATTTGACACCTCTATTGTTTTGCGTTAAGCGCCACTAGGCAGTAAAGCTACAGTAAAACAATGTCGCTCAGGGATTATGATGCTAACTATAAACCTTACAAACTAATAGCAGATTTAATGCCAAGATATGATGGTAATCCTAAATTACTTAATTATTATATTAGGGAAGTAGAAAACTTATTACAGTTAACTTCCGAGGCAGATCGTGCACATCCAGCATTTATTTGTTTAATTAAAAGTAGGCTTGGTGGTCCAGCCATAGACGCAATAGCGTATGAAGGCTACTTAAACTCATGGCCATCAGTTAAAAACGCGTTAATTAGGCGACTTGGCGAACCACGAAACGAGATACAAGTTATGCAGGAGCTAACGCGAGTGCGTAAGTCTAAAGGAGAAGACGCCGAAAGCTTCGGCAAACGCCTCCGTGAGCTGTTAGATACTCTGTATTCCGTAGGAGAGCATGGTAATAAATCTTATTACGAAAAGATGGTTATTGAACAGTATATAAACCAGTTAGACTTCCACGTCTCGTTGGGCGTTCGAATCGCAAAACCAGAGACCTTCGAAGAAGCCATTATAGCGGCTAGACAAGAAGAGGCTAGGCTTGCATATAATAGAGGTAACTATATTAATAATAATCCTTCAACGTCACAAGCAAAGCCAAAGGAGTTACCTAAACAACCAGGCAATAATAATCCCATCCGTAATACAGCTAACCCATTCGTACCAGGCTTTATTATTCCGCCACAAAATTTTGTACCGCAACAAAATAATATGACCCCCGAACAGCGTCAACAATGGGTACAATCCGCATTACCCTGGAAAGCCAGACCAGCGTCAGGTAACTCTAGACCAAATGGTTCAGGTAACTTTAGGAATCAACCCAACATCCCAAAACAGGTGGTTCCCACGCCAGTATCATCGGACGTCACAATGCGTACGGCAGGTAAGCCAGAAAAACCACAGTTCGCTCAGCAGTTGTACTACATTCCAATTCAGATGGCCACACAAGATCAACCAGGACCCAGTGACATGGGACTCTACGACAATGTACCAGACGGTAACGGCATATCGTTCGAACCGAATGCAACCGTGAACGAACAAGAGGTAGGTGCTAACCAGGATTTTACCTTGGACACCAACCGAGACAACCAGACCTAGTTTCGATAAATTTCCAGACCAAGAAATATTTACCGTACATAATACTACCAGAGTTTGACGGTAAGTTTCTTTTAGATACAGGGGCCAGCCATTCAACTATAGCAACTGACGTAGTTGCAGGCACTATATTTGAGTACTGCGTAGAAACAGAACCCTTCCAAATTAATACAGCACACAGCTCATCAGTTCACGACAAGGTAGTTTATCTTCCTTTACCTCCCGCGTTTAATAGCGATATAACACATAAATTTCTAATATTTGACTTTGATCCTAAATATAAAGGTCTTATCGGAATTGACCTTCTGCAAAAATTAAAGAGTAACATAGATTTAAATAATAATATTCTACGTACATCTACAGCGGAAATACCAATACACTTTAGTTCTCCACCCCAAAAGATAAGTATAGAACCCAGATGCGAAAAGATTGTAAAAATAAAAACTAACTACCTAGATGGACAATACCTTCACGACGATTTAATCTGGTCAGATGGTCTTATGTCCCCAGCAGCTATAGTAAACGTTACAAACGGTTCTTTTAAAACATCGGTAATTAATCATAGTGACCAGAAGAAATGCATTCCATTTAAGCCGTCAATTGAATTAGAAGAGTTTCCCAAAATTAACGAAAAAGATAATCACGATATTAATACCATACAGGTTAAAACTAACATGGACCAAACATTAAACGAAAACCTAAAAAAAATCAATACAGATCATCTAAACGAAGAAGAAAAGCGCGAAATAACCCGGTTATGCTATCAGTACAGGGATTTGTTTTATGCGGAAGAAATACCACTTACTTTTACACATGCCGTTAAACACGAGCTTAGATTAAGTGACAATACACCAGTTTTCGTACGTAGTTACAGACAGGCTCCTCAACAACGAGAAGAAATTCGCAAACAAGTAAACAAGCTCCTTCAGCAAGGTATCGTGCGAGAGAGCATATCCCCTTGGTCATGTCCCGTACATATTGTACCCAAGAAGCCCGATTCCTCAGGTAACGTCAAATGGAGGCTTGTAATAGATTACAGACGTCTCAATGATCGTATCGTTGAAGATAAATACCCCTTACCAAACATTCATGATATATTAGATAGATTAGGACGAGCACAATACTTCACTACCCTAGACCTTGCTAGCGGTTATCACCAAGTGGAAATGCACCCAAATGATATTGAAAAAACCGCATTTACCACAGAACGAGGACACTATGAGTTCCTTCGAATGCCCTTTGGTCTCAAAAATGCCCCAAGTACATTTCAAAGACTTATGGACCATATATTAAGAGGCTTAGAAAATGTTTATACATACTTAGACGACGTAATAATAACATCTACGTCCCTGCAGCAACACATGGAAAAATTAAAACAGGTATTCGATAGATTCAAACAACATAATCTAAAGATTCAGCTAGATAAATCACAATTTTTACAAAAACAGGTTAACTTCTTAGGACATGAACTAACAGACGAAGGTTTAAAACCAAACAATGACAAGATAAAAGCCGTAATTAACTTCCCCCTACCAAAGTCTCAGAAGGAAATAAAAGCCTTCCTTGGTTTAGTCGGTTACTACAGAAAATTTATAAAAGATTTTGCCAAACTCACAAAACCAATGACTCTTTGTCTAAAGAAAAATAGTAAAGTAACACACTCCCCAGAGTTCTTAGAAGCATTCAATAAGTGTAAACAGATCTTGACTAACGCCCCAATACTACAGTATCCGAATTTCGATGAGCCCTTCATCCTCACCACCGATGCATCAGATGTAGCATTAGGTGCGGTGTTATCCCAAGGAATAGTAGGATCGGACAAACCAGTAGCATTCGCATCCAGAACACTGTCAGATACTGAATCTCGTTACTCTACAATAGAGAAGGAGCTACTCGCCATAGTATGGGCAATTAAATATTTCAGACCCTACCTCTATGGTAGAAAGTTTATTATCTACACAGACCACAGGCCTCTCACCTGGCTAATGTCATTAAAAGATCCTAACTCTAAATTAACTAGATGGCGTTTAAAACTCTCGGAATACGATTATAAAGTTATATACAAGAAAGGTCGTCAAAATACTAACGCAGACGCTCTATCACGTGTTAAAATCTTCCATGGTAGTGTCGACTCTCTAGCGGTTAATTTAGATGATAACGAAGATGAGGAGATAATCAATAGAATATTCGAAAATGCACGTAGAGAAGCCGAAAATCAAATAGACATAGTAGCACCTGATGAAAACATACAATTACAAAACCCAAGCATTCCCGAATCTCATATGGGTACGGATAGTATGAGTATAGTGTCAGCCGAATCCGAACTAGTGTCTACAAGACATACACAGCCTGACAACGAAAGTAAAGGTATACCCATAATTACAGACGCTATTGATAGACAGTTGAAACAGTTCCATATTAGATCAACGCCCGGTTCCACGTATAGAGTAGATAACAGATCCACTAACTCAAAAGTAGTTATAAAAGATGTCTTTATCCCAGTTAATGATACAGAGTCCGAGATAATTAAATTTCTTAAAGAACACACTATTGCTGATCGTATATTCCATTGCTATTTTTATAATGAAGAATTATACCATGCCTTTTCTAGGGTATATACAACAATATTTAATGAGAGAGGCCCTAAGCTACTTAAATGCACAACACGCGTAACTCTAGTAGAAAACAAACCTGAACAACAAGAGTTAATTAAGAAGTATCACGAAGGTAAGACTGTTCACCGTGGTATTCAGGAAACGTACAAGCAGTTGCACAGAAATTATCATTGGCCAAACATGCTCCTTACCATTCAAAGTTTCGTTAATCAATGCGACACCTGTTTGAAATCTAAATACGAACGCAACCCTCTTAAACCACCTTTAGCTATAACCGATACACCTCGAAAACCGATGGAACATATATTTATGGACCTTTATTCAACCGGAGGCACAACGTTCCTTACAATAATTGACAACTTCTCTAAATACGCACAAGCGGTTCAATTAACAGCATGCAGCAGCGTCCATATAGCTGAAGCATTATTAAACATTTTCTCCGTGTTAGGCTTACCGAACAAAATAACCACAGATTCAGACACTAAGTTCGATAACGACGTTATTAAAGAAATATGTGCCCTACATAATATTCACATACATTTTACAACCCCATATAATCCAAATTCTAACTCCCCTATTGAACGTTTACACTCTACCCTAGCTGAGATAATTAGAATACAAAGAATGACCAACAAAGATGACCCTATACAGCTAATCATGAAGTACTCTATAATAGCATACAACAACGCTATCCATTCGGCAACAGATTATACACCTCACGAGTTATTATTCGGACACACAGCGTCCAGAAACCCATTAGAGTTATATTATCCAAAAGAATTTTACCAGGACTATGTTATTAAGCATCGTGCCAATGCAGAGGCAGTTCAGGAGTGCATTGCTGCACACATGTCCAAAAACAAGGAGCAGGTGATTGCTAAACGTAACCAAGATGCAGAAGAAATTAAATTCAAGGTAGGTGAAACTGTCTATAAACAGGTAGCAAAGTCAGCGCGCAGTGACAAAACGAAGCCAGTCTTCAAAGGACCATACAAAATTATACACCTTCACCCAAATAACGTGGCTGAAATAATAGGTAACCATCCAAATTCTAAGTCCATTAGGGTTCACTTCAAGCTACTACGGAGGCCTCATCTTGTTGCAGGACCTTCATCGCAGGAGCCGTCGTGCTCAACACAACAGCAACCGTTACCATTACCCACGTAGATAATGACAACGGTATCCTTCTCCTAAAGCAAGGTCAACTCCTTAAACAGGACAACTACTTTAGCCTTGCTTGCGTTTACAATATTACCAATCTGCAACTCACATCTACCCAATTGATGTCTCTTTATGCAAGCACGAAAAACGCCGAGAATACAGCATCGGGAGATTTACATAAAACGTTTAGGAATCAACAGTAGCTAGTATTAGCATTAGTAACATATACAGGATAGAGAAGTCAATTAAAGTCAAAGCTTACAGCACAGAACATTCAGTTAACTTTATTCTCGAAATCCCTTCAATTACCCCAAAAACATTCGACCTTATCCACCTTTATTCAATCCCAAATAAAAACAACCTAACTATTATCCCCAAATCCAAATACCTAGCACTTGGTAATGATGAGTACGCTTACCTGGAAGAAGATTGTCAGCCACTGACCGACAACACCCAGCTCTGCAAGCTCCTCGACACCAGAAGAATCGAAGACACAGATGACTGCATACTATCACTCATCCAACATCGCCCAGCGAATTGCACCCACGCTAAGATGAACTTAAGAAGAGGAAAAGTTCAGAAGATCGGGGACAACAACTGGCTACTTGTCCTGACAGAAGACGAAGTCACCAAAACTCAATGCAACATCAAGTCCCAGAATCGATACAATACGAACTCCAACTAGAAGACATCTCACTAGACAGCATCCATGAACTTATCAATAAGGCAAGCGACATCTCCGTGCCAGAAGAAGATAGTTGGCCAATCATAGCCGCTACACCCAGCTGGAACACAATCATCCTCTACATACTACTGGTTGCCGCAGCATCCTGGAAGCTGTATCAGTGGAAGAGAAAAAACACCCCGGAGGACACCAAGGGCAGCGCGGACGCCGCCAGAAGCAAGAGTTGCTTCTATCTTATGGAGGGAGGAGTTAACTCCTCGTAACACACGTTTACGCTGAGTATACAGCCACCGTCACCATGCATCGTATTGCAACTATGCATTTACTGGAAATCAGAGATACTTGTTTTTCTTTTGTATTATATTCAGTTAACTCCTCGTAACACACGTTTACGCTGAGTATACAGCCACCGTCACCATGCATCGTATTGCAACTATGCATTTACTGGAAATCAGAGATACTTGTTTTTCTTTTGTATTATATTCAGTCTTACACTAGCCACCAGCTCAATATCCTGTATTAAGTGATTAAATTAATATTGTAACAAATAAATATTTTTTTAACTAAAATCCCGACCGCCGAAACATAACTCGGTTTTAGATTATATTTGGATAAAACTACCGTCCAATAAGCTGTTATTTTGACATTACAAAGAGACCCTCCAATTATATTTATTTTTTTATCGATGATAGTTTTATTTACGTTAATCTTTTGGAAACCAACCGGTGAACTATTATAATAATATCATTATATTATTTAACACAAAGTTGATTCTGAAGAGCTCGTGGCTAAATAAAAACAGCCGCACGGGTTGGTCGAAGGTTCAGCTACGCTTGCCCTCGGCAAGCGTAGCTGTCTGTGGTGTCAGTCTGTGGTGACCGTTCGTAACATTTCGAGACTCTTCCATGCCTCGGAAAGCACGTTAAGCCGTTGGTCCCGGCTGTCATCGCCTGAAAGTCTGTCAACCAGTCTCACGTGTTGCCCAGTAACTGGTTTGTGGAGGTCAGATAGGCAGTCACTCCATGTAAAATGCTAGTATTCAGCTGCATCCAGTTAGACTGGAAGGTGACCCCAACATAGTTAGGAAAAGGCTTGGCAGATGATTGTTGGTTTGTGAGAGTAAAAATAATGTTCATTAAATTTTGATCGTGTTCGAAATTTATTTTACGCAGCAGTTTTCATTTATATGTCACGGTTGGTCCCATAGTGAAAGTTGTTTGTATTCATGAGAACCTGTAAAATCGTGTATGAATAGATACACCCTATTATTATACACACGTATTTATTTACAAAATTTTATTGAAAAAGCCTTTTATATACCTTTGCAGGGGCGATGACGAAGTAACTCCTAGATTTGAGACTCCGGGCCAGTACTGCCTATGTTCAAAGATCTACGACCCAATTTGTGCATCAAATAACGAATCGTATTTCAACTTTTGTTACTTGGAGTGCAAAGTTCCTAAGGGTGAGAATGTCAGCGTCGTCCATCAAGGCAACTGCGTACCATTCTGAAAATAGTATTTTCGAAAAATAAAATTTTATATGCAAACTAAAATGTGTTGTGTTTTGTTTTGTAGAGAGAGGGACTTGTGGCTAAATAGAAATAGGCTTACGGATCCATCTTCAATGTTAAGCAACGTCCTCTGAGGTCGGTTTGTAGATGGGTGAACAGTCATTAGATGCCTAAACCTCTTTGTGGCAGCAGTCCCAGCGATTAGCAGTCCTTTGTAGAAGTTTGACAGTCGTCAAAAGTAGTCAGAAGCCCGAAAGTCTAACTAGTCAACCAGTCTAACCAAAGAGTTTTGTATTAATAACTTATAAACTAGGATGTGGAGGTCAGATAGGCAGTTGCTTAGAACTTGATTCCCATATTTAAATAAAATTTTCAATAGAATTCATTATTTAATAAAAATCGACCACATAGAGTTAAGGTAATAGTAATATTTAAAATAACTACTAAAATTCATTCCATAAAAGAAACTTCGCAAAATGAACCCAACTACACACTACAGCATCATCACTACATAGTATAAAATAAAGTCGCTTTCTCTGTCCCTATATCCCTATGTATGCTTAAATCTTTCAAACTACGAAACGGATTTTGATGCGGTTTTTTTTAATAGATAGAGTGATTGAAGAGGAAGGTTTATATGTATAATATATATATGTTATACCCGTGCGAAGCTGGAGCGGGCCGCTAGTTATGTTATAAAAAACACACATCGTAGAAAGTAATTTCGGTATGAGCCATGCTAACAGTGCTTGACCGAATTATTTATAAAGGTATAGTTAATTAAAACAGTACAACACCACACAATTACATTTTTTAACATAGATACAAGTAACGAGATACGTCAACAATGAGAATAAACAATATTGCTACCAATAACATGGGGCATGGTGTAAGGTCATGATGGCCCAGTGGTTTAGGCCTCGCCTCTTGTGCACGAGGTTGTGGGTTCAAATTTGGGCAAGTACCAATGTGAGTTTTTCAATTAATATGCATACACACACTAAACATACACATACTTTCTAAGTTTATCTTGGACATCACTGACATCGGTGAAGGAAAAAATCGTGACTAAACCTGAACTTATATAATTAATATAAGTCTGAAATCACCAACCCGTCTTAAGCAAGCGTGGTGATTAATGCTCGTGCCTTTTCTGTATGAGAAGAGGCCTTTGCCCTGCAGTGGGACAGTAATAGGCTGGTGCTACTTTAACATGGGGCAGTGGACACCCTTGCATGATGGCTCACGTATAACATTAGACATACACGCTTTGTTTGTACTGTGTTCATCCTCAAACACATCACATTCAGGGTTGTCAGCCAGGACAGCGTTGAACATCTTTTTTATTTATTTATTTAGTATTAAGGCACATCAACATCATAAAAAAAACATTAATAAGAGAGAGACATATAGCTGGTGTTTACGACAGTTACAGACGTGCACAACATTTAAAACAAAGTAGAAGAAAAATACAGTATTCACATTACAAAATAGAAGACCAAAATATAAGAACAAAATATAAGAACTAACTATAAGAACAAAATACAAAAACCAAATATAAGATCAAAATATAAAGGCAAACAACCACAAACTACAATTTACGTAACACTTAGGGTACTTAATTTCTATAATTTTATTATATTAACTATAGTGACCCACACATTGACCCATACATTGAATTGTACTACTTGTACTACTTGTCTTCAATTTTTCCTTCTTTTAAATATAATATAGTGTAATCTGGGATTGATAGACCAAATACCTATGATTTTTTTTCCAATTCTTTTGACGTATTATGTCATTCTCATGTTAAGGTGGACAAGATTATTTAAAAACTTTTCTTTTCCATCACAATATTTGTAAACTTGACCCAGAACTTAGCTAAAGCTACCAGATTTGCGTCATCTGGCCCGTAACTCCTACAGAGCTCAGGTATCCTCATGATGTTACCAGCACAGACCTTGAGTTGCGCGGTAGTCGATTTTAGTATTTACTGCCTATGCGCAAATTTGCTCTTCCTGCTGTATCCAGCGCTCAAGATCCGTGCCAGTGGTTATACCTATAGAGATATCTTGATGCGTACCCTGGCATGCAGGAACTGATGTCAGTTGTTCCATCGTTTATGGAACAGCACCGTACATGCACTCCACGCTCGAGTCGTCTGCTAATCTCCACTAGAGCAGATTCTCCCTGCTTCGACCAACCTATGTTCAGATTCTGTTAAGAGACTTTCAGGCTAGGAAAGGCAACTCATGAGCAGCACGCGTAGCAGGATCACCATAGAAACGAGTTTGGTCGACGATTGACAGATTGTTTAAAGATTTCTACCGTCCTTAGCATGGCGATGATAAAACTGAAGAGAAGTAAGTTTTCGATTTTAAACTGTGTACAGGGCGTCCCGTGCTCAGGTATTCGGATGTCAAGTTGTTTTGTTTGTTTGGATTTGTATTTTTTTTTTTTAACTGGCAACGTTAAAAAGTACACACTAAGAATTTCTCCTTTGTCGTGGGTGCGTTTACAAACATTTAAAGTCACGTACACAAACAGCCCGACCGGGAACAACTACCTGTAGGCCATACAAATACTTGTTCCGTGCGGGAATCGACCAACCTTGCCGTCAAAAAAAATAGTTGTTGTTGTAGTAGTTGTAAAAAAAGAACGTGGCCTATTCTTTGTAGAATAGATATAGAATTGGCCATGGTACGCCAGCATGGGGGAGATTTTCGGCAGCTGGAACGAAAGTAATGGGTTTTAGCCACAACTTGATTCTTTCTTCACTCTTTAAAAATGCTTCTATGTTTCTTGCAGGTCGGAAGACGAAGTCTCATCAACTACTCCAGAGGCTACAGCAAAGACCTGTCAATGTTCAAGGGTCTATGACCCTGTGTGCGCGTCAAACAACCAGTCATATTTTAACTCTTGTTACATGGTGTGTAGAGTAGGTACAAATGTCAATGTCGTTCATTCGGGTAACTGTATACCGTTTTAAAATTAGTTATTAACAGGAGATGTATTTGTAATCTATATCTTTACAAATAAATAAAGTTGAGGTGTCTTCTTTAAATTAAAATTTAAGTTTTTTTTTGTCTGTCTGTGTCTTTGTTTAAAGTAATCTCCGAAATGATTTTGACAGGGCTCCCACTGGTAAATAGCTAATGTTATAAAGAGTAACTTACGGTAGGAGTACCTTAGGTTTCTATTTCAGAAAAATAATGAGGGGTTCCGCGCAATAGGACGACCTATGTGGCGTGTCGGGTGAAGGTCCGCCTGCGACGCAGGTGGTTGCGGGTTCGATTCCCGCCTTGGGACAAATGTTTGCACGATCTACAAATATTTGTTCCGGGTGTTCTGGGTATTTTCTATACATAATAAAAAAATATCTATATAGATATTTAATGTATTGTATTAAGTATATTAGTCATCTAGTACCCATAACACAAGCACAGCTTAGCTTGGGGCTAGATGATGCTGTGTGCATTGTCCAGCATTATTTATTTATTTATTTATATAAATAAAACCCATGAAACTTTGAGGAATTCTACGTGGATGAAGTCGCGGGCAGAGCTAGTTAAGTTATATAATAACTTATAACGTTTGAGAATGTTAAGGGGAATATTGTGTGGTGTTACGAGTATGGGTATAATAAGGTGTCAACTAAGGTGTATTCTGCATATGCGCCTTTAAGCGTATCATTTGTTAATATACTAGCTTCCGCCCGCGGCTTCGCCTACGTGGTTTTTTGATAAAAAGTAGCCTATGTCCTTCCCCGGGGTGCAATCTATCTCTCTGCCAAATTTGATCTAAATCCGTTCAATGGTTTAGGCGTGAAAAGGTTACAAACAAACGCATTTCGCATTTGTAATATTAGTTAGGATTTATTTAACACAACTCAAGACACAATACACAAACAAATACAAAACAAACACAACACACATAATATAACACAAGTTAAGTAATACGTCATGTGATGTTATCATCACACCTGTATTACCCGAAGGGTCAGTGGTGTACCTATAGTTTAGGTACACCCATATTCCGCCTGTTATGGTTAAGTCACATGTAATGCAGGACGAGCATATTGCCATCAATCGGGCAAAAATCCAGGAACTGGGCTGACTAAGAACACACGAAGAAATTTATATCATGACATATTATTATTCAATTAATTAAAATTAATTAAGAATTAATAATGAAATTTACTTAATTTAATTTTTATTTTTATTATTTATTTTTTGTCTTCATTCTCTCATCATAGAAACTTTATACCTTGGAATGGAATCACTATTTGGCTTCTGCTCTAATACAAGTTTTTTTTTTTTTTCCCACACTAGAAATTTCTCCTGTATCGTGGGTGCGTTTACAAACATTTAAACTCACATACACAAACAGCCAGACCCGGAACAACTACCTGTATGTCATACAAATATTTGCTCCGTGCGGGGATCGAACCCACAACACGCGGCGTAGCAGCCGATGGCTCAACCACTGCGCCAACCGTGTCGTCAAATAGGGTATTGTGTAGTAGGTACGAGTACTTACCTACTTTACTAACTTTACAACACCCAAGTATAATTTGCCTTGGCCACGCGACGCTAAAAGAAGACAAATACGGTGTAAAGGACATCGACGCACAACTGGTACGAGTTTACTGATACTTTGAATACATGATTCTGGACCACCCAAGTTGAAAGTTTTCGTCGCCTTTTCCTATTTTTAAGTTTTCACTAAACATAATAAAATGTAATCACAAAGAAGTAATTATTTTTTAAACCTAAATTCCTCCATAATATCTATATAGGTATTTAAGTTCCATGTGGGGGCGAGCACATTTCCATCAACCTGTCAAAAATACAGTCTCCAGGACACACAAACAAGCAAAATCAACAAATAATTTATTTTGACATTTCTGTTATAAGATATAAAAGGCCGACTACAAGAGGGTATTAACGTAAACCACCATTTTCAAAAGCAGCTGTTACTAAGGCATGCCACAAGGTAGCATACATGATGAATACCATAATGCAGAACGTTGGTACTTAATCCTTCACGAGTTTCCGCAACGAATACAAAACTCACATCCATTAAAACGCAGTGAATATAATTTTTCATTCACGTTATATTCAAATCTCGCAAGTTTTTCATGCAATTAAACCTGGAAAAGTTAAAAACTGCATTATGCAGTTTTGTGGGGAAGAAAGAATACCCTTATATTATTCGTTTTACGACTTCGTTAGGGGTCGGTGTTATATTAGTTTCGTTTTCTTTAATTAGGACTTACTCTGTTTCTTCGACCGTGTGATACTCACGGGTGAAGAAAAGGATTTATTCCGAGAGTAAGAAAAGGTGACTTTTGTCTAGAGGATATGTCGAAACCACAATCTAGCTTTGCAATGTGTGTCACTACAAAAAAACTTGGTTAATTAAACAATATTTACTAAATTACATAATCCAATTTCAATTAAAAACTAAGTAACACACATACGTGTATATCACAGCATCAGGCTATATTAGTTCACTGCTGGACATAGCCCTCTCCCAAAAAATTGTTTTTTCCTATGAACCCTTAGCCCGACTCGCTCTCTCAGCACACACACACACACACACACACACATACACACACACAAATACAAAATAATCAACATTACAATATTAACATCTATTCTACAATGCTCAACTTACCGCCACAAAATTGTTCAAATAATCCTACATCCAACAAGTCCAGAGTGGCTGATTGAGTGCCATCTAAGAACTTAATTTCCTATCACTTCGAGTCACGGAAACAATCAGGGGCTCACGATAAGGATAACGTGATTATACGTGATTCGATAATCGATTCTATGTTAGGGATCGATTTGAGAGATAGTGTTGATTGAGACATTATGAATGTAAGGCAAACAGTTGGGCGCCTTTATTCGATTCTTTTGGTGGCGATGAATTACACGTTAACACGCAATCGTAGTAGAAAATAATGTGTTATTTCTTGGCAAAGTATAGAATAGAAATACATTTTTTTTTTGTATTTGATTACTTGATTACCTATTACCTAGTTGTACCAAAAATACATTTTACTAAATTTTTGCCTGCCTGTCTTTCTGTTTGCTGGAGGTTAATCTCCCAAACGGCTAAACCGATTTTGACTCGCTGATGTGTTAAGGAGTAACTTAGCCTTCTTTTATTTCGAAAATCGCGAAATCAAATTAATACCTGTGAAATCTAGTGAAATTCCACGTCGCAGGCACGGCTTAAAGAAGTAAGTAAGAAATAAGACAAAAATTGTTGCAGTTGCATAAAGGAATCGTCGTCCCAAGTCTTTCCCATTGAGTTTGATTAAAAGACAAAAGACAGTCATTACCTTCTGGGACGCGACAGTCCTTTGTTTTAAGCTGCTCCCACAGCGGGAGTATTCGCCTGTAATGTAACGTTACGCAGTCGAGCATTACATCGGTGAGTGAGTAGAACCGAGCATTACAGTTCGCTACCTGTAATAATACAATCTGTAACATTTTGATACGACGTCAAAGTATCTCGAAGCGTTTGGTCGACTCTTCACTCACACTCTTCTGGAAACACCGACCTAACCTAGTTCGAGTTTTTTTATTCCATTTTATGACGTGTAAAAGTGATTTTTAACCTATTTACAGAAATAAATATCATTCCATTTCATCATTTCATTTCACTTCGATACATTACAAACGATTTCTCGTCAGTCAATACTGCCTTATTGTAACGTCATTCTCAAAATCGAAATGAAATACTACACTTCATGCTCCCGGTGAGGCACCAGCTTTAAATTAGTTGACGTTGTTAAACGTTTAGCGAGATAATAGTAAGCTAACGCAGATTACCTCCTGACTAGTTGCATCAAAGAGAATGGAGACTAAAAGACTTTTAAATGAGGTTTATTCTTGTGTGTAGTTAAAGACACATGTACTCGTACAGTGGGTGGTGTAAGTATGTTTATATTCCTAAGGGACAGTATGGCATACAGGCTGGATGAATATTAGGTACTGATTAGTTTGCAACATTCACGCAATTTTCGAATGGTTTTAAATAAAGAACGTTCCATTTGTTCAGGGCGGAGAGATATGTTTTACAGAAATGCTTATGTAAAGACGGAGGCTAATTAAATCAGTCAATCCTATCATTTGTAGGTCCTATGAGGCAGTACTCTCAAATAAACACCATTACAGGACTGTTTTTCTTTGGGAACAGACAGTGTATTTGTTGTAGGTACTCATGTAGATGAAAATCTGCGAAAGACTGCAGGCAGATGCTGGATGCGGCAAGCTGATGACAGGGCTCTATTTCACTCATTAGGAGAGGGCTATGTCCAGCAGTGGACTAATATAGCCTGATGATGATGATGATGATGATGATGATGATGTAGCTCATACCCAGTGGTAGATGTGACCAGCCTAGTTCCATTTAGGGTGGTATCCCTATCGTTTCTGTCAGTTATTTAGGTGCTATAGCTCCTAAATACTAAGATTCTGTTTTTATGGATTGATATGATAAGAGTGGTAATTTCCTTTTTAAAAAACGGAAGGACTGGAAATAATTTACGATCCTCCGGCTGGAAGGACGCGTTATATATATTATACAAAACTAGTATTTTCTACGGACGAAAGCTGAGTTGAGCTGAATTTGTTTAGTTAGACCCTTATGCTTCTCTATAGTTTACATTTGCCATTATGCCATTACGTAAAAAACCACATAAAATGGAATGTAGGCCGTATACAACTAGTCGTTGCAACAAGTTTAAAGATAATGTAGCTCTAAAAATTACACCTGCATTAGTAGAAAACGAGAATCCAAATGGAATATATGAAGCCCTTTTTGAAGTTGTTCACTCGGAGTACCAATCCGCTTTCAAGACTAAAACCTTTAACGTTTCGGGTACCTCCGTTGGATTCAACCAATGGGCTACTCCTGGTATTTATAAAAGTAGAGCGAGACTATACGAGTTATATGGTTTAAAAAGATACAGGTTTGATACTCCCTTTCTAGAGTATGTCAAAAATTATTCGAAATTATTTAAAAAGATTTGCATGACGGCTAAATCTAAATTTTTAAGCGAAACAATTAAAAAATCTACTAACAAAGTAAAAGCTACTTGGAAAATGATTAACAATGAAACGGGTAAATCAGTAAAACAAGTAAATCAACTTGAGATTATTGTCGACAATAAATTAGTTAGTAACGCGGCTGACGTAGCTCATGCCTTCAATGAGTTTTTTGCCAATATACCTATAACCACGACTCGCTCCTTAAATTCATCCCCGTCTAAAGCTGAGAATCTTTTGCTCACTAGCGTACCTAAATGTAGCCGCTTATTTAGTTTCGAACATGTAACACCACGTGATATAGTAAATGTATTTAACTCTCTTAAGTCTAAAAACACTGGTGATTACTGGGGCATCTCCATTAAACTTTTGAATAATATAATAGACATCGTAGCCCCCTATCTTGCCATTACTTTCAATAGATGCATTGATTTAGGTACTTTCCCTGACCTCATGAAAAATAGTAAAGTCATTCCACTGTTTAAATCAGGTAACAGAAATGACATTGGCAATTTCAGGCCTATTTCTATCTTACCTGCCTTCAGCAAAATATTTGAAAAATTAATACTCAAGCAGTTGCTAAGACACTTCAATTTAAATAGCCTCCTCCATACCGAACAGTATGGCTTTACGAAAGGTCGTTCAACTACTGATGCGGGTGTCGCTTTGTTGAAACACGTATTTAATGCATGGGAGAACTCGCAAAATGCAATAGGGGTTTTCTGTGATCTCTCAAAAGCTTTTGATTGCGTACTTCATGACACACTTAAGCGTAAACTAGTTCATTACGGTGTCCAAAACGAAGCTCTTAACGTAATAGATTCATATTTACTTAATAGACTTCAATGTGTAGATGTAAATGGTGTGAAATCTTCCGGGCTACCAGTTCTATTAGGTGTACCTCAAGGTTCAATACTGGGTCCATTCTTATTTTTGGTCTATATTAACGACTTGCCATTCTATTTAAACGGTATCTGTGATGTTGTGTTGTTTGCAGATGATACCTCTCTCATATTTAAAGTAGAACGGAATAGACAAGATTTTGATAATGTTAACTTTGCACTTTCAATGGTCACGGATTGGCTTACGACAAATAACCTAGTTCTTAATGCCAAGAAAACGAAATGTATAAAGTTCGCCTTACCTAATGTTAGAAATCTTGGACCGAATATAAGCATTGGTGGTGTGGTGCTTGATACGGTGGACTCTGCAGTCTTTTTGGGCATAACAGTGGATGCCAAACTGCAGTGGGGCCCTCATATATCAACCTTAGCAGGGAGACTCAGCTCTGCCGCCTACGCTGTCAGGAAAGTGAGACAATACACTGACGTGGACACAGCTCGGTTAGTCTATTTTAGTTATTTTCACAGCGTAATGTCTTACGGTATGCTGTTATGGGGCAAAGCTGCAGATATTCAAAATATATTTGTGCTACAAAAACGAGCTGTTCGTGCAATATACCAATTAGGGCCCAGAGTCTCCTTAAGAGATCTATTTAAAGAGATTGGTATTCTCACAGTGGCTTCTCAATTTATTTTTGCCAACATAATATACATTAGGCAAAATATACATATGTACACTAAAAACAGTGACATCCACAATTTTAATACCAGAAATAAGCACAAACTGTACGCTCCTTTCCACCGGCTTCATAAGGTCCAGAGCTCATTTGTGGGGCTCGGTATCCGCTTTTATAACATGCTACCTCATTCTTTCCTGGATTTACCTTTTAACGCGTTTAAAGCTAAAGTTAAATCAAACCTTTGTTCTAAAGCATATTATTCGATCAACGACTATTTAGAAGACAAGAATAGTTGGTCGCTTTGTTGAACGCAGGACAATGTTGCTATGTTCTTTTACTGTTTAATAGTTCTTTATTTTTGTGTATGTTTCTTCTACTATCCATATTTTTATGTTATTGACATGATCCTCTCATTACATTGTGTGAATGAGTTGTATTGATATAATTCAGCATTGCACATGTCAGCGGGCACGCCCTTGGACTGCCTTGGAGGCTTTTTATGTATTCAGTTTAGCAGGCTTTGCTTGAGTTAATTGTCGATTTTGGTATATATAACTTTTTATTTATTTATTTTGGCATATTGGTGTGTGCTAGCTAACATGTAGCAAATTATTTAATTGAATGACGTATAAAGATGATTGACATAATTATTATTTTTGACATAATGTGTTGTATAGCTTCAGGTTCTTCAAACCTATCAGACAGACGTGTTGCTGGGGAGTTTGTTCCTCCACTTCTTCTTCCCAGCAAAAACACTAGGAAGTGGTGAAGGGTGGGCGTTTTGGGGGACTGTCTTATGTAAACGTCTTTGACGTTCAAAAAGTGCTGATTCTCAGCCTAATTTGAATAAATGAATTTTGATTTTGATTTTGATTTAATATGTATAGACCAAAAAAAATTTTGGAAAATCCAAAAGTGCACGTCTCAACGCTCATTTTATGACAAAAATGACTTGATTGAATTAGACGGTAATTTTCAATAGGCTATTACTCAGAATGATACTGAAGCGGATGAAAAAAAAAATGACTCAAAAAGTGAAGTTTTTTGGGCGATATCGTGACCACATACATCATCCGAACATACAGACAACCTGACGTCCACTGAAATAGTTTTTCAAAACGGTTTTTTATTTACTATCTAGCAAAAATAGTGTTTTTTTAAAGTATCTACTGTCATAAAAAAGTGTTATTGTTGATATTTGTCAACTCATTTAATACTCAAAGTCCAAAAGGATCGGATAAAAGCAATTTAAGCCGAGATAATTGCTTGACCTTGAGAGAGTGAGAGTAAAGCACAACTCAACGCTTCGCGTTGAGACGTGCAATATGGCGCAAATTCACGGCAAAAACTAATTAGGCATGTAATACTTAGCTCTTACAGTGTCAATATGTATATTGTAGTGACATCTATCTCGCCACATACCTACGAACTAAGTCGATGTCTCCTACTTCGCGATATTAAAGTTATCCATGCGACTGAGTATATATGTATATAAGAGCCCGACAACAACCGTCGGGCAGTAGCCCACAAGACACCACAATCGTCTGGTCGGAGGATCCCCCCTTTTCTATGGTGGCAGAGGAACTTTACACCCTGTTCCACATACCTCCAAATTATCATTACATATCTTCCAGTGGTATTCTCCGTCCTTTTATGTTAGTCAGAGATGTCAATTCTCTAAGTTTTGTTTTAAATGAGGTATCGGCGCCTTAAGGATTGTTTAACTGAATGTTTGACATAATAGTCCGACATCGTAAGTAAATAAAAAGCAAAGAGCAAATAAAAACATTTAAATAAATCTGTTTGCACGTCTATCATAAACATTATGATTAATTAAAAGAATTAGCAAAAGATTCCACTTAATAAAACTTGGGGGTCTAACTTTTATCGTCAAGAATCTATGTAAAAGAGAAGCAAGTTTACAAAACTTTTCATGGATAAACTTTCTCAGGATTTGCTAGGAGCGCAGATGAGTTTTTTAAGTGTCTAATTGCATTAGTCATTAATAATATTGTGTACCGTTTTTTTGTGCAAGTGCCAAAGAAAACGACGTCGTAATAAATTTATCATTCAAATCATAGTTGTCTTTAAACTTGTTTAATATTTACTTTGGGACATACTGTTGTATTGTTCGGCCAGTGTGCCAGCATGAATGCATGGCGAATGATTGAAAACAAAATTGAAAATGGAACTATCTTATTAATCTTAAAAATAAATAAAAATTATATTCGAAACGACTATTTTGAATTTTAAAATGGTTCGAATTGACGTTTGGTTTATGTCAAACCGTCATGATAGCCATACTGGTTTAGTTATTGTTATTTAAGTATACGGTAGGGTATAAATAAAAGTATTGACAGTATATATCAACTTGATTTCGATCGTTATACAGACTGCTTCGTGTAGTTTGGTTTAGGACTCTAATTTGCGATCCCAGCTCGCACTTGCTTTGTTTTCTGTTTTATACTACGATTAGGAGATTATCTGTTTGTCTTATTCCCTTTTAGCGTTTTGATGGTTATCTATGTAGAATCGGCCCAGAAATTAGCAACGAGGTTGGCGCTATCAGTGTGCATCAAATCCTGTAGCGTGCAAGTGTCAGAACACGCAGGACATGTCTCAGGTGTCCCGTCGTTTGTGGAGCAGTCCATTCCGGTATTTGTTTGTATTCTATTCAGAGTTACATGTTGTATTCTAGTCAATGTCATGATGGCCCAGTGGTTTAGGCCTCTCCTCTTGTGCACGAGGTTGTGGGTTCAAACCTGGGCAAGTACCAATGTGAGATTTTCAATTCATATGAACTTTCTAAGTTTATTTTGGACATCACTGACATCGGTGAAGGAAAACATTGTGAGGACACCTGGACTTATATAATTAATATAAGTCTGAAATCGCCAACCCGTCTTGAGCAAGCGTGGTGATTAACACTCATGCCTTCTCTGTATGAGAAGAGGCCTTTGCCCTGCAGTGGGACAGTTATAGGCTGGTACTATTACACAGTTCAAAATAGTTAATCATTTTGGAACAAAGTCGCATGATAAGTACGTCTAAAACATAGTTGTGGCAATAATAATCAATTCATCCAGCCATGGAAATACAAATAGAATAAAAAAATATGGCTTACCAAACGCTGAAACAGAGTGTCACAACTACCCAAGAAAATTAAGTTAAATTCCAAGCTTGGAGATAACCGTATTAAATTAAAGACAGACTGACTATGAATAAGGATTTCATTCAGCCAATCAGAGCTGGTATTTTTGAAAATAAATTACATACGATTTTAGAAGTCAAAGTCAAATCGTTATTGCGAACTTGAGTGTACAATGTTGATGTTAAGTTATTACTTGATGACTAAGCTGCATTTTACAAGCATTTGTTTGGCCAAAGAATCAACATTGCCACGATGAATAGCAATGCTGATTCTATGTTCAAAACACAAATGACAAATGTCTTGGTCGGGTTTTTATTATATTTTATTTTTGAATATATGTATTATAATTGTTTATTATAATTGTTACAGTATATTATAATTGTTTAGTACAGAATTAAAAATACAATTATTCAATAATATTATTTTAACCTTTTCAGGTATTTAGTGTTGATTTATTATGTTTTAAAAAGCAAAAAATATATCTTAATCATTAAATTAGGCAAACGATTTATTTTGTAACTTCCGGTTGAATTTAATAATCATTTTAAATCAACATCCGTTTCCGACAAAATGTTTCTTTATTGATAAGTAAGTTGATACCTTGGTAGTCTTGCTCTCTCCGTGCTACAAGTCAGACATATATTCTTAATAGTGTAATAGTGAATATATTAAAGTAGAGATAAATATAAAGTCTTTCAATTATCACCCATAGCTTATATTTAGTACAAATTAAAAAAAAAATGGGAAAATCCAAAAGTGCACGTCTCAACGCTCATTTTATGACAAAAATGACTTGATTGAATTAGACGGTAATTTTCAATAGGCTATTACTCAGAATGATACTGAAGCGGATGAAAAAAAAAATGACTCAAAAAGTGAAGTTTTTTGGGCGATATCGTGACCACATACATCATCCGAACATACAGACAACCCGCCGTCCACTGAAATAGTTTTTCAAAACGGTTTTTTATTTACTATCTAGCAAAAATAGTGTTTTTTAAAAGTATCTACTCTCATAAAAAAGTGTTATTGTTGATATTTGTCAACTCATTTAATACTCAAAGTCCAAAAGGATCGGATAAAAGCAATTTAAGCCGAGATAATTGGTTGACCTTGAGAGAGTGAGAGTAAAGCACAACTCAACGCTTCGCGTTGAGACGTGCAATTATGTTTTTATATGAAGATAAATAGGATCGGCTACATCTTATAGTATAAAAGGTCTTAAATATACATATTATTGTAGTCGAGCTCTATGTTCTACCAATGACATTGGTGTACAAATAGTAATTTTAGTGTAATATTGGGTACACAAAGTGAGTTCGCGATAAAAAGGTAAAAGTCCAAATGGGTATCTGCTCGTAAAAAAAAACATGAAATACTTAAATGAATGTCAGTTAAATAAAATTTTACAATACTGTCGAAGGAAGATAATAGGTATTATAGGATTTTTAATATGATTTTACATTTAAAAAATCCTCAACAAATACGTCTTATCTATTCGAAATAAAAACATATCACTTTTAAATTTGAGGACATATTCTTCAGTACATTTCGGTATATTTACTATATATTTTTGGAGCCATTGCAATAGCTAGACTTTTTAGTATATTTACATCATCATTTGACGACCTATGTGGCGCAGCGGGCAAAATTCCGCCTGCGCCACATAGGTCGACGACGCAGGAGATAAATTTTTGTACGATTTACAAAGACTTGTTTCGGGTGTTCTGGGCATTTGCTATGTATAATAAAAAATATCTATCGGTGTAATGTATTGTATTAAGTATATCAGTCATCTAGTACTCATAACACAAGATCTGCTTAGTTTGGGGCTAGATGATGCTGTGTGAATTGTCCAGCATTATTTATTTATTAGCATAACCTGTATTTCCCGAAATATTGGGTACATGTGTATATAGTATATTACGTAAATTAACGTTACCCCAGTTATTTTCAAGTTCAATGCAATAGGGAGAAACATTTTTTTTTTTTGGAATGGTCATCTCGCCGCTTATCCTTCAGGGATATTTACTGCTTAACCAACCTTTCCTGTGGAGACTTAATTAGAAATTAAGGCCTCCAGCAGGGCGTAAAAAACTTAAAAGCTAAGCGACTCATTTTTAAGGCCACCCCCTGTGGGGTACGAGCCTCGGCTTAGGACGTCGCTAGAAGAGGACAGCAAGGGACGGGCTGAATCTATGTAATATAGGAGAACCCTATCGACGGAGTACAAATACAGATTCTGGGCTGCTGCTAATAAAACTCAAGCAACAAAACCCAATAATACTTAACCCCATCCCGGAACCGAAAACCAGGCACCCATGTTCAAAAGTAGCACTTGCAACCACTAAACTAGCGAGTCACTTGATATTATTTTTATCGTATTTACAAAAATCCACTCCGTTGAAAACTTTGGAAGCGTGTAGCAATATTTCAATTTCAACACAGCTCAAACTCAAGGGACCGAATAGTCTCATCCAATCACGGTAAAACACTATTTTATGCATATATTTATGAAAAACTAGAAACGCGAAGTAAAACAAAACTTCTAACGAGGTGTTTGTCGAGGTTTGTTAATACTGAGAGATATTATACAGTTGAACATTTCGGAAATAGCCTTTCCATTGTATTTGTTGGGTTCCGTACCCATATGGCAAACGGAACCCTCATAACCTTTTTTGACGACACGGTTGCCGCAGTGACTGAGCGATTGGCTGCTGCGCTGCGTGTCGCGGGTTCGATCCCCGCACGGAGCAAATATTTGTATGGCCTACAGGTAGTTGTTCCGGGCCTGGCTGTTTGTGTATGTGAGTTTAAATGTTTGTAAACGCACCCACGATACAGGAGAAATTCCTAGTGTGGGGCAACGTTTTGATAAATAAAACAATAACACCTGGTTGGTCTGGTGGTCGCAAGCACTTTTGCTGAGCATGAAGTCAGACAGCATTTTTGGGTTTCTGATATTTTTTAATAATTCCTTTCATGTTAATACATTTCGTGTCGTGATTACCCGTTGGCTAAGGGCGCGTCTCTATGCAGGAGATTGTGGGTTAAAATCCAGGCTTGTGCCAAAGTGACGTTTTCAAATCATATGTACTATCTAAGTTAACCTTAGACATCATGACAACGGTGACGGAAAACATTGTAAGGAAACCTTTATTTCATTAAAATGATACAATTATTAATATACAAAGAAATAAAATAAAATAAATAATCACAAGGCATCGAAAAATTCATTCGCATCGTTGTCAACGGGAAAAGTGCCCAGAAGGCTGGCAACATTGCCACGTTGAATGGCAATGCTGATTCTTTGGCCAAAAAAAAGGCCAGCCCTCTGGTCACTTGACGAGTCGACCAAGCGATTTCTCGAAAAAGGAAACCTAAAAATACAGTGACCCTTCCAGCTCAGGAACTGTCCCACTTTCATGACACGCTTGCGTACAGTAATTTATCCAAACTTTATTATTTTATTTCTGTTAATATTGTTAATTCTTAAGAAAGGTTAAGCTACGCTTGCCGAGGTCAGTCTGTGGATGGGTGACCGTTCGTAAAATATCGAGACTCCTCCGTGCCTCGGAAAGCACGTTAAGCCGTTGGTCCCGGCTGTCATTTGGAGATCTTTGACAGTCGTTACGGATCAGAAGCCCTAAAAGTATGACAACCAATCTTACCAAGGGGTATCGTGTTGCCCAGTAACTGGGTTGTGGAGGCCAGATATGCAGTTTCTCCATATAAAATGCTGGTATTTAGCTGCATCCGCTGAGACTGGAAGCCGACCCCAACATAGTTGGCTGGCTGCGGCTAGGCAGATGATGATTATTAATAGACAAGATTAATAAGGACAGCAAATTTTAATTGTGATTTGTGAAACCATACGGACTAACTGTTACTTACATTTGCTGAGTTATAATCTTTTAATAGCCTGAACACTTCAAACAACTAACACAATATCAGAGGATGGAAACATGTCCTCGATTACCTTTGACGACATATGTAATTAAAAGCGTAAAAAGAAACAAAATAATTCAATAAAAAATACAAATTCCTCGATGAATAAGTACCACATTAGTGAAATTGTTACATTTGAAAAAACAGAGGTTCATATATGTTATGTTCTGTTCACTGCACACCGGGAAATATACTACGGGGCACTGATTGCATGGTACACTTCTGGTAATGGGCGGGAATAGAACGGCGTATGACTTCGTGGTCCAGGTGACTTCAGTTGCCTCTTCCGTAGTAGTAGTAGTAGGAGTAGTCGTATTACAAGGCAGCAAACGCAGGCGGAATGCAGCCAGAAGAAACAGAATACTATCTGTAAAGCAACGAATGAATATTTGTTTCAGTAAGGCAGGGAAATAGCAATCACCATCTGTTTATGTATTGTTAGTAGCCCGAGTTTCTCACGACGAATTTCTCCTGTATCGTGGGTGCGTATACAAACATTGAAACTCTCGCATACACAAACAGCAAGACCCGGAACAACTACCTGTAGGTCACACAAATACTTCTTCCGTGCGGGAATAGAACCCGCGACACGCAGCACAGCAGCCAATTGCTCAGCCATTGCCCCAACCGTGTCGTCTCCCTATTTTTCTTTCAATTTTGTCAGTCTAAGGTTAGTTATCCTGCCATCTCTACCTGGATCTGCCGCAATGTAACTATATGGGACTCAGTGAGTTGTGCGTTGGGCCAGCTGGTCTTCTTGCATGCGGCAGTTACGTGCAGCCTTGTTCCACTTTAGTCTGTCAGCTTCTGATCATATTCCTTCCCCAATCCTAAGAATTTAAACTGAGAATACTACGATTTATAGCTCTCTGGTTATCATCGAGAGTGGAGTCTCTAGTTAATAGTCAACGGCAGTGGTTAACACAATTACTGCCACGCAATTAACAACAATAGAAAGACTATTGTTAACACGAATTAACTCGTTGTCTGGTACTGAACGTGTTGCTGACGCATTAAGCTTAGGATTCTCCAAAGTCTTTGATACTAAAACACGGTGCCGCATCACGAAGGAGTGAATGGCGTATCTTGAACTAGAAGAAGACGAATGGGATTCCAATTCGTTCCACCCGCTGAAAGTCCTGGTCATGATTAACCAGGAAGTCTCATAGTTAAGTCTGGAAACAGGTTGGCCAAAGCAAAGAATACTTGCTCAGATGGAAACTAATAGACGCAGCTAGTCTAGTGTGCAAGTACGGTGCTACTCAATAAAAATACATAACTATGAAAAACAGATATTCAACAAGTAAAAACAAAATTAAAAACATTAATTATATTATGATACTAAATAATTATACTACATAAAAATTAAGCAATATTAAATATAATTAAATAGACAGTTAATGAATAAATATTCAAAATTTATTTATTTTTTTATTTATCTATTTAACCATATTTAAGCTATCTTTACAGGCAACCCAAGACGATAGTTAAATATAATTAAATAGACAGTTAATGAATAAATATTCAAAATTAAATATAATTAAATAAATAATTAACCAATAAATATTCAATAATTAATATAATTTAATAAATAATTAGTAGATGAATGGAAATATAAAATGAATGTAACTAATAACAAGGAAAATTAATAAAGCGCTCTTCCTCTCTCCGATTATTTAGAAATTGCTGTGCCCACACAGGACAGGGTCCATAATTGTTTCTATACATTTTAATTTTTACCACCTGTAAGTGTACATTATGGATTGCAATAAACGATTTGATTTGATTTGATTTACTCCACAAACGATGGGTCACTTGATAACATATCCCGCGAGATCTGAGATCTGCACGCTGCAGCTGATGGAGGCTACCGATGGTGCCAAGCTCGTGACCGATTTCTGGCGAAAATCTGTATGTATTGCCAAAGATACGCTAATAAAAAGAATAAGAACATAATATTACTAGATTTTGTAAATTATTTCGGTTTTGAAAACTTACAAATTGATCGCATTTTGACGTTTTTTAAATATCATCGTACCGTTGATTATGCTTTAAAACGAAACTGATTGGAAAATAATACCTATAAAAAATAAGTACCTTAATTAGTTCCGCAATCAAGCAATTAAAAAAAATGGTACTTAATTTCCTGTACGATATCTATGCAGGGTGATATGACTTGAGGCTATTATGCCTCACCGGAAGCAGCTGAATACCAGTATTTTACATGGAGCGACTGCCTATCTGACCTCCACAATCCAGTTACTGGGCAACACGATACCCCTTGCTAAGATTAGTTGTCAGACTTTTAGGGCTTCTACCCGTAACGACTGTCAAAGATCTACAAATGACAGCCGGGACCAACGGCTTGACGTACTTTCCGAAATACGGAGGAGTCTCAATATGTTACAAAAGGTAACCCATCCACAGTCTGACCTCGGCAAGCGTAGCTTAACCTTCGATCAACCCGTGCGTGTTTTTATATATCAACGATTGTATTAATATATTTCTAAATAATTAATAAGTTACTAGATTGTACCTGCGACTTCGTTTGCGTAAATAGCGGATATTGTGGATGCTATGTTTTTTTCAGGGTCTCAAACTGGAGATAGTTTAGTATACCAAATTTCATAAAAATCGGTTCAGGGGATGAAACGCTTAAAGGTAAGATAGTCATGATGGACCAGTGGTTTAGGCCTCGCCTCTTGTGCACGAGGTTGTGGGTTAAAACCTGGGCAAGTACCAATGTGAGTTTTTCAATTCATATGTACTTTCTAAGTTTATCTTGGACATCACTGACATTGGTGATGGAAAACATCGTGAGGAAACCTGGACTTATATAATTAATATAAGTCTGAAATCGCCAACCCATCTTGAGCAAGCGTGGTGATTAATGCTCGTGCCTTCTCTGTATGAGAAGAGGCCTTTGCCCTGCAGTGGGACACAGTAATAGGCTGTTACTTAGGTACTCACTTACTTACTAAATAGACAAATACAGTTACTTTTACATTTATAGTATTTATATTAGGTAATTAAATTTAAAAGAACTCGTAACTCATTGCTAAAGTTTCCATAAAAATACAAGTGGGAGTTATTTATTTAAGCGGTTTGGGGTTGAAACACTAGGGCCATGGAGTCCCATTTAGTTCATAGTACAAGGCGAAGCGTTTGGTCGTGACCAGCAAATTGGCATTTTTTTTGGCCAAAGAATCAGCATTGCCATTCAACGTGGCAATGCCAGCCTTCTGGACACTTTTCCCGTTGACCACAGTGATGCAGATGATTTTTTTATGCCCTGTGATTCTTATCTTTTCGTGTAGTTGTATTTATAGTTGTATTGCTTGATTGAATGAATTTAAAATTATAATGAGAAAAAAAAGAAATTATGATCTTAAAGACACGTCTTCCTCGGGAACAGTATGTTTTTTATGTTCTGTTCTGGTACACCTGACAACGCATATGCAAAATTTCTGGTGGATCAATTCAGTGGTTTAGGCGAGAAACGGTAACAAACAAACTTAATATTAGTTAGGATAATAGAAAAATAATATAATAGTAATCATATATAGATAAATAAAATAAAAGTACATTTATTTCTCTTCCACAAATAAATACAAAGAAAAGCTCAATTCTTAAAAATATTAATGAATATTAATTATTACATTAATAAAAATATTATTTATTTGTGGGTGACTGGTGCCTAAACCAAGCCGGAGCCTGTGTTTTAGGACACCAGGACCCCGACAAGAATGTTTTCAGTACCAAGTGCATAAATGAAGAGTGAAAGAGTGAGTGAACATTGTCATAATGTATGTGTTGTGCGATGAGTATTATGTTTATGTGTAATGAGTGTGTGTGGTGAATGTGCGGTGTGTGGTGAATGTTTGTTGTATATGTACGTACCATGTACCGTTCTCGTAGGGATATTGACTGACAGATTACTGATGTCATGAGGAGTTCCCACATTTCATTTTTATTAATTAAACAGGTCCAGTTGAAAACCAGCGTCAGGCACTAGTCAGGTCCAGTTGAAAACCAGCGTCAGGCACTAGTCAGGTCCAGTTGAAAACCAGCGTCAGGCACTAGTCAGGTCCAGTTGAAAACCAGCGTCAGGCACTAGTTGACTGGCATTTTTTGCTGAACTGGACCCTTTTAGCGCAGCTGAAGGCACATACCTAATAATATATACTTATATATGTTTTTAATGTATTTCTTGTTACTCGTTTTTTTATGTTTAGTATTGTTGTGTGCCTGAATCCGTGTTAAATAAATGTTTTTTCTTTCTTTCTAATTGACACACGGACGAAGCCGCGGGTGAAAAATAAAACAGCAAAATAACTATGTACAAAACCATTTACTTATAAAAAATACATACACCTCGGTATAAGATTTTTGCCCATGAAGGCTTAGACTTGTCACAGGTATAAAAGCAGTGGTTCATGTATGTTACATTAGAGTTGCAACAGACTGGCATGTATATTACTGGACAATCATCACATGCCCTAAGCTGCGATAAGGGTGTGAATATACGAACGTATGTGTTCCGTCTTCTAGTCCTGGTGGTCCTGGGGGGTAATCGTCGGGTGGTTCCAAAAAACCAAACCTCACATAAAGGCAAAAATAATGCAATAATTAAAAGAGAAACATCTGAAAACCAAAAAACAAAAACATAAAATATGAATTAATTATTTTATGACGCAAAGAGAAAGCTAAAGAGAGCTTTTTAATGTGAAATTTTTATAGAGCTTTTTAATGTGAGATTAATAAGCGCACCCCGTGCCATCACAGCGATCGTTGCGTCACGCCAGCTCTCTCACGCGTAACGAACTCCGTCTCTGTATTTGCGACCGACCGACCATACGAACGACCGACCGACCGACCGACCGATGAGCGATGCTAAAGTGACATAATGAGTCAACGAGATGCTAATTTGCAATAAAGTGTCAATTTAATGGTTTTCGCGGTCGCTTATTACGATATCGACGCCATCTTGGATTTGTATTCCCTTGGGTTATAATAAAAAAACAAGATGGCGTCTCACTACTACTAACAATGACTTTAATTTGATGTGTAATATTAAATGATTTTAATCGATATTTGTTTATTGATTTTACGACGACACGGTTGTCGCAGTGGCTGAGCGATTGGCTGCCGCGCTGCGTGTCGTGGGTTCGATTCCCGCACGGAGCAAACATTTTTATGGCCTACATTAAGTTGTTTCAGGTCTGGCATTTTGTGTATGTGACTTTAAATGTTTATAAACGCACCCAAGACACAGGAGAAATTCCTAGTATAGGGCAACGTTATTTATTAAAACAAACTACTGGACAAATGAAGACAATTTAAACTTGTTCTGATATTGTTGTTACGAACGTGTCACATGCCTGTTTTTTTTTTAAATTTATCTGATAATAGCAAATAAGCACACTTACAAATTTTCTGTCGCATGATGATATGAACAAAAAATTGCTTCCCAAGCTACTTCAAACCATATCGCATTTGAAATTAACACTCAAAACGTTATCGGATCATTAATTGAATAATAAGCGTAATTGGTTTCATTAGTACTTATTACAATTTTAATTGTTTTTAATCTTCGAATAAAATCAAAATTAATTCATTTAAAATTCATTTATTCAAATTAGGATGATAATCAGCACTTTTTGAACGTTAAAAATTACATAAGACAGTTTCCCAAAACACCCACCCTTCACCGCTTCCTAGTGTTTTTGTTGGGAGGAAGAAATGGTGCAACAAACACCCAAGCAACATATCTGCCTGATATGTTTGAAGAACTTGAATCTATACAATGTACTTTTTTCTCTGACATTTTCTTCTGACATTTGACGACCGATGTGGTGCAGCGGGCGAAGGTCCGCCTGCGAAGCAGGAGGTTGCGGGTTCGATTCCCGCCTTGGGACAAATGTTTGTACGATCTACAAAGATTTGTTCCAGGTGTTCTGGGTGTTTGCTATGTATAATAAAAAATATGTATCTATGTAATGTATTGTATTAACTATATCAGCCATCTAGTACCCATAACACAAGCTCTGCTTAGCTTAGGGCTAGATGATGCTGTGTGGATTGTCCAGCATTATTTATTAATTTATTTTGATGTGATATTGTCTCTGTGCAAATATTTCCGAGGCACTACAGAAACAGAGTAATCTCAAGAGTATTTTGAAAAGCCTAGTTTGGGACCAATGTTCAAAACTGTGTGAAACTTTTATTGCAATTTTTTTTTTTTTTTTTAATATTATTATAGCAACTTTCTTTTGTAGGTCATCCACAAATATTCCCGGAAAATCTTCGAGAAATTAATGACGCACCCGCAAAAAAATGTGGTGCTCGTCCAATATACCTAAATAACGATTCGTCATCTCAGAACAGACCATTTGGTTAGTCACTGGTTGAGCCCTATCAACATCAGTATTTTGGCTTATCGGAGAGCTAATAATAACATACTACTGTTTTAACAATGATAAAATAGACAATAATTATAGTCTCACAAACTAATACTTTAATACGTAAATTACAATACGTTAGGTTGGCATAGTATTGCGCTGAGTTTTGAAATCATGTAGCCTTTCAACACTACATCATTCGGTCAAAAAATTCCTCCTTCATAAATTAGTCTCCATATGGCGATTCAGAACCCGCACCACAAAAGACTTGAAATTAATCTTATGGCGCGACTCCAACTTTTCGACTCCAAGGACGATTTTTTTTTTTTTTTGTAATGGGCATCTCGCAGTTTATCCTTTAGGGATATCTACTGCTTTACCTAACTTTCCTGTGGGGGGCTTAATTAAAATTAAGGCCTCCAGCCAGGCATAAAAACTTAAAAACCAAGCGACCAATCGCTAAGGGCACCCCCTGCGGGGTACGAACCTCGGCTTAGGACGTCGCTGAAGAGGACAGCAAGGGACGGGCTGGATCAAACAGATATATTATTTAGGGAATTTTTAAACATTTACTGGCTCAGCTTCGCGGGCTGGCTCTAGCAAAGGGTCGGGAGGAGGGCCCAAGGACGAACTTGGTCTGAATCCTTATAAACTCTATGACCTCCTCTACCTTCGTGGAGAGATGTAGACGTGTCACGTAGAGCTGCGTCGCTGGAATAGCGGGATGCAGTAACATGTTTGGACCAGTCAATGCGGTACCGCACTGATTACGAGTAAGCTTTTTCTTCCCCACAAGAGTGAAGCCTTTTTCTGATGAAAACAGCTAAAGTCAGACGGCCCATAAGCTTTGCAAGCAATGTTTTTATGAAGCAATAAAACTAATAACCGGTTTAATTACGCTCTAACTTGTTCAATCACTGCGCAATATTTAATACATAACCTAAATCAGGAATGGGGAGATGGTCTCTTGGTAAAACATATTAAGGTTTTCTTTGAATCAATGAGCAAGTATTTTTAACAATGAATCTTGGTAAAACAAATTAAGGTATTCTTTCATTTGTTTCTACGAAGCCAGTCAACCAGTTGGATGACGGATGAACTAATTGAGTACGTTTTAAGAGTTAATCATCCTCCTGCCCTTATCCTAATAAAAGATGGATGGATTGCGTGAAAGATGATAGGGCTAGAAAAGAGCTGACTATTGAGATGACGGCAAGTAGAGATGTATGGAAGAAGAAGACATGCTGCGCCGAGCCCAAATACATTGGGATAAGGGCAGGAGGATGATGGTGCTATATATGCTATGCCTATTTATACTCATTTTATTACTGACATGAAAGTTGACATAGTTTCACACACTTGTTATTTTAAATTTAAACAACTATATTTGTATGTCTCTGGGCAAAACGTGGAGGATATATTTACTCGTATAACACCTCACATTATGTGTAACCTGACCTATGCTCACAAATAAAGCTTTCTGATTGTTACACTAACAATAATATAGCGTTGCGTTGTTGCGCAATATAATTATTATCAAAGTGTTGGGGGTCAAAATAATTAAATACAAAAAGATGTACGAGACTGTGGACGTGCCACCCACACTCAATCACAATTGAAAAGCTGGACTGGGTGGGACAGGTGGACTGGGGTCTGGATTAGACTTGTGTGTGGATGCGAGTGCTTTGACGACCGATGTGGCGCGGCGGGCAAAGGTCCGCCTGCGACGCAGGAGGTTGCGGGTTCGATTCCCGCCCTGGGACAAATGTTTGTACGATCTACAAATATTTATTACAGGTGTTCTGGGTATTTGCTATGTATAATAAAAAAATATCTATCTATGTAATGTATTGTATTAAGTATATCAGTCATCTAGTACCCATAACACAAGCTCTGCTTAGCTTGGGGATAGATGATGCTGTGTGGATTTTCCAGCACTATTTATTTATTTAGTGAAACCGCAGGCAACCGCCGTTATAAATAAAAGAAAGACATTAAGTTATAATCTTGACTTTAATTTCCACCATCAGTATTGGAAAGGTTCAAAATAGCTCCAACAGAGTCCCGTGTAGGCAAGTTTTAATTCGTCTTTCGTGTTGCGCCACTTTAACTTATAATTTAAGCACTGCATTTTACACAAATTGGTGAATGACTGATGATTTGTTGCACACACTGGGATGTATACACGTGGGCAATTACAGTCTTTCATGGTTTCAATCAAAGGCAAGTCGTCTTTTACTTTTTTCAGCATATAATTTTGTATATGCCACGCATTGTCTGATTGGGCGTTCACCTTAGTCTTCTTTTGTAGAATCGCCAAATAAAATGCAACTATAAAAGATAATAAGCAAAAGAATTTATGTATTGTCAGAAATATCGACAATGAAGTCCTGTCCCACAGGACAGACATAATAAAATAAAGAAAAAAAAAAAACAAATAACTTTTTTACAAGCTATAATTTGAGAAATATAAAAATATTAAAAACGTACGAAGTAGCGCGGGAAAAGAGTAGTTGGAAGGACTTAGCGGTGGCCTTTGCCCAACAGTGGGACAGCCCAATAAAAAAACAACTCTCAGAGGCCACTGACATTGTTGAGAGAAAACATAGTGAGAAAACGTGGACTTTTAATTACCCTGAGTATTAATCTGAGATCACCAACCCACCTTGACAAACTGGTGATCAGTGCTCATGCCCACTCAGTTTGGGACGTGGGCGGGCCTACAGTACATTAAAGTAGGCTGGTATTATTTTAGTAAGCAAATAAGGAAACCTTTTTATTATTTCAGGATGACAAATCATCGAATGACTTCTCCCTTTCTGGGTGGAACAGGAAGGTGGTAGTCTGACAAAATTTACCAATTTACTTTAATGTATATTAAAGTAAATTGGAAAATTTAAACCTACCTACCTATTTTAACCTACTGCAGGGTAAAGGCCTCTTCTCATACAGAGAAGGCACGAGCATTAATCACCACGCTTGCTCAAGACGGGTTGGTGATTTCAGACTTATATTAATTATAAAGTTCAGGTATCCTCACGATGTTTTCCTTCACTGATGTCAGCGATGTCCAAGATAAACGTAGAAAGTACATATGAATTGAAAAAGTCACATTGGTACTTGTCCACTTTAATATGCATTTTTTTATATTGCCAACAGACACTTCAATTTTATTAATTTGTAAAGATGTAACATATTACAGACATCATTCATAAAAGTTTAGCTCGGAACTTCAACATTAAAAAAAAAATAAGAGGCATACTTACGGCATGGTATGAAAATTTTCAAAATATACCAAACCATTGTCCGATACTAGTAGAAATGTAGAATGTAGTCAATCAATTGAATAATGAGAAATACCTACTTAATAAGACTAATTAAAAGAAGGCTAATAATTCTTTGCGCTAAGTCTGATAACTTGCAATCAATCAAATGACTGAATTTTGATTGAGACTTAGCGAACGTTAATTACTGAAATGGCACTGAAAAATGTTTTACCCTAACATGATGTTCTTTTTTTTTTCAGTGAGCCTAACACGAATGCTTGACGTAAAGGTAACGTCAATTCAAGTTATATGCTGGACTAGTTGTTGCACGCGACTTCGTCCACGTAGAATTCAACAAATTTTCATGGGTTTGACTTTTTTTTGCGCTGAACGCAAAAACTTTTCCTGAAAATTATTTCAGAAAATATTTTAGCTGCGTAAATTAGTCCTTAAATCGTCAGCTGTCTGCCAGTCAAAATTAGTCCAGCCGTTTAGGAGATTACCTTAAATAAACATTCAAACAGATAAAAAGACAGACAAAAAAAAATGTTGTGAACTCTCATATGAATTTAGTAAAAAGCTGTTATTTTAACATAGGTATAAACAGACACTTCAATTTTATTTATTGGTTGTATTTTATTGATGAACTACGAATTTAAACTAAATTTGGCTTATGAATAGACCATGACCGGTGTTTAGGATCACATAGGATCCTTTTTATATCGGTAGTATGTTTGGAATAATTTCTTCCTCCCGACCCTTTGCTCAAGCCAGCCCGCGTAGTTGAGCCAGTAGTTGTTTAAATTAATCTCTAAATAGTATATCTATTAGATCCAGCCCGTCCCTAGCTGTCCTCTCTCAATGACGTCCTAAGCGGAGGCTCGTACCTCGCAGGGGGTGCCCTTAGCGATTGTTCGCTTAGCTTTTATTTTTGTACTCCCTGGCTGGAGGCCTTAATTTCTAATTAAATCCCCACCGGAAAGTTCGGTTAAACAGTAGATATCCCTGAAGGATAAACTGCGAGATGCCAATAGAAAAAAAAACCTAACTCAATGCAGTCAAAGTCGAAGGCAAAAGTTAGCAACACACTTGTAAAGATTCCTACGTTATCTGATCCTGGAAAAACCCCGCACCTCGCGTTCCCTTTTACCACCCACGACTCGACGTCATTTGCCGACCGCTTATTAAAAGATGCAGTTTCCAGTTTCTCAGTAAGAATGGGCAGCGACAAGCGAATAAACCCGTTATTCCCAGACAGTTTGACAAAATATCTTTTCGCTAGCAAAAACTTGCTTGCAAAACGTTCCCTCGTATAAATTATTCAACGTAAACTTGGACGGCGTCGGTCGGGCCCTTACTTAGCATTATTTGAAACACAGTCCAATTATAAAAGAAAATCTTGCCTGTTTTCGCTAACACTAGCCGATAAGTAAATTGAAGCGCTTTTTTTGGACCGGCAATTCAAAAATATTTATAGACGTTTTTGTGTTCTCATCTATCATCTGCGTAGACTTTTCCCAACTAGGTTGGGGTCAGCTTCCAGTCTCACCAGATGCAGCTGAGTACCAGTATTTTACATGGAGCGACTGCCTATCTGACCTGCACAACCAAGTTACTGGGCAACACGATATCCCTTTCTAATATTGGTTGCCAGACTTTTAGGCCTTCTGACTACCCGTGATGACTGTCAAAGATCTACAAATGACAGCCGGGACCAACAGCGGCTTAACGTGCTTTCCGAGGCTCGGAGTCTCGATATGTTGCGAACCGTCATTCCATTCACAGACTGACCTCGGCAAGCGTAGCTTAACCTTCGATCAACCCGTGCGGCTGTTTTTATTTAGCCACGAGCTCCTCTCAAAAGCGGAGAAGCCCATAGGTATAAAAGACATCCATCTGCCTCGCACGAATGCTTAACGTAAAAGTAACGTAAACCCCAACAATTCTTATAAAATACACGTTTTGCACGTAATATTTATTTATTTTTGAAGCTCATTTATCCATAAACTTAACATGTCCGCATCTTTGTCCGCGTAGGATGTAATAAAACATGGGATCTAATTATTTTTCTAAAATAAAAGTCTCTTAAGTTACTCCTTATAACATTAGCTATCTGCCAGTGGACGTCCCGTCAAAATCGATACAGCGGTTTCAGAGATTAGCCCAAACAAATTTTATTTATTTGTATGTAAAGACGAACTTACAGGTAATAATACCCACTTATTGTGCTAGCCTCATGAATTTAAAACAAAATGTTGCGGGATAGTTGAACATGTTTGAATAAAAAATCCTATAGATTTAAATTACGTTTAAGTTATATCTACGTTACGACACGTGATAGAGTGGAAGAACTTGAATCTATACAATATAAGGCTAAGTAATTGAAGCTAGCAAACTACAAAATACAAAAAAAGTGGTGAAAATTCCATCTCTCCGCCGAGGTGTCTACGTCCTTTGCAATCGATTAGGTCTCCAAATGATTAAACCATTGAGCTAGAAGGTTTGTTATGAACAATAAACATCACTCAATTTGCTGAACCAGTAACCCTATAGGAAAACGTGAATAAGCAATACAAATCTGATGCCTGTACTTTAAGAAGACTGTGATCTCTGAGTTTCTCGCGGTCTCTTCTCAGAGTCTAGTCAGATAGCGAACCACCAAATCAGTTTAAAAAATATGTTACTTTTTGGAGTGCAAAAGTTTTTAAATTTACATAAATAAATATCATTTAATCGGGGTTTGATGGTGACTTGTTGGGGTTCGTAAAGTGTAGGCTTACTTGAAATATAATTCCGTTTCTGCAATTGTTTTGTATTTTTTTTTCATCCAGGGAATGTTCTTTTCTCAAAATGTTAAATTCTTTTATTTATCAATAAAAAAAAGCTTCAGAAATAAAACTGCATAATTATTTCAAACAAACAAAGTATTTTTATTATTGGTTATTAATATTTTAGGATCACTTTGTTTTCCGTCTGTCCATTAAGACCCCTTTTCTCAAAATTGGTACATACAGGTGTACTAAATACTAGGTAAGTAGGTAAATTCCTAGGACATATGTCTTTGAATACATACATTACAAACGTAGGTTATCACAAAATATTAAATATGCAAGGTGGAAGGTTCATCGACGCAAAACCTGTAACGAGTGACCCCGCATAGTTGAAAATGTTCATCGGCTTTTTATAATGTTTTTTTTTTTACTTTAAATCAAGAGTACATTACCATTTATACCTCAGCCTATTTTTAAATTTGGAATTAGTAAATTATTATTTACTTCTTTCATTAAAAATCTCATTAAATTAGATAGAAATCATGATTTTTTACAATTTAAGTAGAAAAAAACTTTTTTCTTGTTTTTTAACTAAAAAAAACATGATTTTTACCTAATCCAATGACAATTTTAATGAGACGTAATGTATTATTGTTTAAATAAAATATCTCAATGGGTTGCCTAGAAATGACGATGTCATGAGCTTCTACAGTGTTACGTGAAATTATTTATCAAAAAATCGGTTGTCTGTAAAGTCGGTTTACTGACGATAGTTGAACGTGACAACGTCATAAGATACATCAATACTGATGGTTGCATTTTTCATAAGAAAATTTTAAAGGAGAGAGACAGATGTCGAACGCTGCCGAAAGCGGAGGCCGATTGTGCCTCTTTGTCGCTCGTTCCGCGCTCTCGCTTGCACTTCAAGCCTTAAATGGAACGCCTCAGAGCGAGGTAACGCCGCATGCGTCATGTTTTTTCGTGCGTGCAGCCAGCTTCATCGAATTATAAGACGTTGTCACGTCAAAAATACGTTAAAAGAGTCGACGAAAAATTTCACTGCCACGGTACGGAAGCATGTACACATGGTATCATTTTGTGCGATCTCCCACCACCCTGTGTTGACCGCAGCTAAAATTAATACGGAAAAACTTTACATGGCCCCGTTCTAGTCATATTAACTTTAACCCTTCTCCTGATGTTCCTACAATAAAGCTTACATTCGTTAAGATAAGTTTTGTTGTCAGTCCCACAGACTGGGAAGTAAACAAATGGACAGGTAGAACAGTTCTGTGGGTTCTTATAAGCCATATGCAAGAGAGGAGGGTCATACGCATGCAAATTAAAGTAGTACAAAAACTCCTGTGTATACCTGGGTGCTTCGGTGGTGGTGTTAAATTCGGCCAAACAAATTTTGTAAATAAATCCAAGAACTGAAAAAAAAGTGTGTATGTATTAATGTACACAAGTTTGAAGTGGAAGTAATTAATACGAGATAAAAGTGGATAAGTGGAGACTTAACTAGTGTTAAGTCTCCACTTAAGAGGGCACTGTTGCTCTTTTTTGACGACCTATGTGGCACAGCGGGCGAAGGTCCGCCTGTTGGTTGCGGGTTCGATTCCCGCCTTTGGACAAATGTTCGTCGGATCTACAAAGATTTGTCCCAGGTGTTCTGGGTATTTGCTATGTATAATAAAATAAATATATCTCTGTAATGTATTGTATTGAGTATATCAGTCATCTAGTACCCATAACACAAGCTCTGCTTAGCTTGGGGCTAAGTGATGTTGTGTGGATAGTCCAGCAATGTTTATTTATTTATTTATGTATTTATTACAGGCTAGTATGTAGCCTATCTAAGAGGACAGTACCTCCACTACTTGGTGTACTGTACCTATCAAGGTTCATTTACATAATATTATTATTTGTTTATTTATTAAAAATAAACTATCCAAAAATCTCAAATTAAAAACTGTGCCCCACAAAACCATTTTCATTAATATATATTTTACTATAAAGCTTATTATTATTACTAAAATAAAGTTAAACCTGAAGAAATTGTCATCTGCCACTGACAGATAACGTTATCTCTTCATTAATGGCTTTTGTGAAAAAGACACCACAATTTTGCCAATATCACGTAACTTGTACTATGATAGACCATCAAACGCTGGAGATACTAAGAGAGAATATGTTGTCAAGAAAATACAGAGAGAAAATAAATAAAAGAAATTAATAAAAAAATAAAAAATGGAAAAAAAATCTGCGCATACAAAAGACAATGACGGATAAGAACTGACTGCGAGATGTCAATAAAATAATTTATTCCACGACCTTCAACGTATTTTTCTACGATACGTTCTGAAATTTCAACTATGTTTGTAGTTTAAGATAAAAGTAATTTATTTCTCATAACATGCGTCTACATACAAAATGATACTCATCATCATCCTCCTGCCCTTATCCCAATTTATTTGGAGTCGGCGCAGCATGATTTCTTCTTCCATACATCTCTATTTGCCGTCATCTCATGGGTCACCTCTTTTCTTGCCATATCATCTTTCACACAATCCATCCATCTTTTCTTTGGCCTTCCTCTACTCATGTAGCCCTGCACAGTCATACTCAAAACTTTCCTCACAACATGGTCCTCATTCCTTCGCATCGCATGCCCATACCATGACAACCGATTTCCACACAATTTCTCGGTCACAGGCGCCACTTTCAGACTTCCTCTTACATACTCATTTCTTATTCTATCCATTCGCGTAACACCACACATCCCCCTCAGCGTTCTCACCTCAACTGCATGTAACTGCCTTTCATTCATGCCTTTTGCGGCCCAACATTCTGATCCATACAAGACAGCAGGTCTAACCACATACAAAATGATACTGCAAGATCTTAATAAAATGTACCTAAATAAAGTCTGTATTTGTTTTTGTAGTTTGTTTTGCATGGCGAGGCGTACAAATATTAGTTACATCGCAGGTCATAATATGAGTAATTAAATTGACCGTCAAAATAATTTCATAGGATACGTAAGGTTTAGATTAATTAAACACACAGACACACACTTCACAAGTCACACACAGAATCAATACACTAGTTTTTCTCTAACATAGACACTCTCTTACCCATACATCTGTCAAGCGTTTATTTGAAGACTGTTTTATTTTTATTACTTTTTATAATTATTACTTTTATAAACAAGAAAACCAACGAATTTGTTTATAAAATGTTTTTAAAGGGCAAACCCTCCATATTGGTACCCAAGATACAGGCTTGCCTAGTTTGGGACCAATGTAAAAACTGTGTGTAACTTTTGACTGCAATTTTTACTATTTTATTATATTTTTTATACACACTATAATAGTTTTGACTATGAGTGTTAAGTTTAGAGGAAGTTTTTGTTATTTCTGCCTACCCCCATGGAAAAAAGGCGTTAGTTAATATTGCAATGTATGTTGTCTACTTACTGGGAATAACGAATAATTTCCAAGAAACGATTACCATTTTCGTATCTTGCAGATTGTATTGTCTAAAGAAAAGTGCGTTATAATCAAATTCTTTTTTTAAATTTCAAATTTCATTATGCTTAGCTGTAATGAGACGAATTACTAGGTAATTATTTTTTTATGAGATTTCACAAAACTCAATTTGGATAATCTCAATATCGACAAGTAATTAGGAGAGTATTGTGTTCGTTTCCTAGGTCGAGTAGCCATATTGGGTTCTTTGAATAAATAACATTGAATTTCTTTACTTTAATTCGAGCAACAAGTCTTATAGTGTTACTTACAATGTACTTACAAACTATGTTACAAGTACACTTACAAAGACAAAAAAAAACCATAAACAGACACAAATTGCGACCTCATTGCTGCAAGGTGACAGGCCCAGCCGTAATCTTGCAGCAGTGGTTCACAAACTCACAATAAAGTTTGCTTGCTATCATAGACAGGATGCTGTTGGAGCTGCCCCGCACCCTACGGATCAACGATGGGCATCTTTTCCGCATCACCGTGTTGAAGTGTTACATTATTTTTAATTTTACCATAATCTTATCATATATTTTTTTTCTGTAAGTGTCTATGCTATTGAACGCCTCATAAACGGCTGGACAGATTTTATTGAATAAGTGAGAGATGTCTAATCAGTTCATGCCTTGAACTTGACCATGTTTTTGACCTGACAACGTCGAATAAATCAATGAAGACCGGCGGCATGCTCGAAAAAGGATGACTCTTTGTCCCGTTACGCTCATTATACGCTTGCGCCGCATCGCAGGAGGTGGCGGGTTCGATTCCCGCCCTGGGACAATTGTTCGTACGATCTACAAATATTTGCTCCGGGTGTTCTGGGTATTTGCTATGTATTATCAAAAAATATCTATCTATGTAATGTATTGTATTGCAGCTGAGATGAGAATACTGAGGGGGATGTGTGGTGTGACGCGAATGTTTATTATAAGAAATGAGTATGTAAGAGGAAGTCTGAAAGTGGTGCCTGTGACCGAGAAGTTGTGTGGAAATCGGTTGTCATGGTATGGGTGAGGTGACTATTGAGATGACGGCAAATAGAAATGTATGGAAGAAGAAAACATGCTGCGCCGACCCCAAATACATTGGGATAAGGGCAGGAGGATGATATAATGTTTTATATTAAGTATATCAGTCATCTAGTACCCATAACACAAGCTCTGCTTAGCTTGAATATGTCAACTACAATTGTTCGGAAGTTTCAATTCAACCAAAATTGGCAGCTCTTATAATTTTCCGTCCCTTTTTTGTTCTATAAGAGAAAGAGTGATGAAAGTAGTCTAAATTTAGTTTTAATTGTTTACATGAGAATCGTCACCATTATGTGGCTGGTACGTCTCCCCCCCCCCCCCCCCCAAGTACAACCGGTTTTTCACCACCACACCATAACAAATTTTTTGATCCTTTAGCTACAGAGTGGTGTAATTAAATTATGTATGTAGCTGATAGACATGCAGATGCAGCATCAAATTGTATCCCCGCTTGGCCTCTCACTACGGAAACAAATTTAAAGACATATTCACTTGTAAAAAGATTAAATTAACAGAAAAAGTCAAAACAGGCAGGTACGTTTCTGCAATAGTTGTAAGCCAAGATTTGAACCCGAGGTGATGTCATGGGCTGTCAGCCTATTAGGCAAGACCATATACAGTGTCATTCAAATGCGTCTGTCACGGAAGGAACCCACGAAAGCGTTTTGGCCCGTTCAAGCAAGGCAGCGTTTACACCGTACCGTAGGCAAAGAACAATAAATAATGCTGGACAATACACACAGCATCATCTAGCCCCAAGCTAAGCATAGCTTGTGTTATGGGTAATAGATGACTGATATACTTAATATAATACATTAGAAAGATAGATATTTTTTATAACACACAGCAAATACCCGGAACACCCGGAACAAATTATTGTAGATCGTACAAACTGCGTCCTGAGTCGTAGGCGAACCTTCGCCCACCGCGCCACATCGGTCGTCCTCGTCGTCGTCAATATACCCTACATTGTTCTTTTCGGGATGTTCGAGAGTTACCGTGACCCTGGAACGCAAAGGGCGAGGACGGAACACGGATGGGTTTAGTCAGTAAACAGCTCATCATTTAGGACCTATTAATATCACTGTTAATTTTAAATCGTGGTGCTAGGCAACTGGGCCTATCCATTTGTAAGCGTCCTGTTCTGTCTCCTGCTTGATATGGAGGGAAGTGGAAATGATGTATTTTTCTAACTCCTCCGCTGTTCTTTTTTGATTAATTTCGTTGCGGGTTCCAAGATAGTTGAATCGTTTCTCCGGGACTCGTCGGGCTTCATTGTCTCGACGCTTTTCTGGTGGTCGCCACTGTTGATTCTGGTTTTCGGGACTTGCAGTGGTTTGGGGATACTATGGCGGGCCTAAAAAATATAAGCCAACGGGACACAATAGAAGATGTATTGTTTGTCGGTCACTTGGAGTTGAAGGTAATGTTGAACACACTTTTCAATTCATACTTACGTATATGTGATGCACTCGTGGCTTAATAAAAAACAGACGCACGGGTTGATTGTAGGAGAAGCTACGCTTGCCGCGGTCAGTCTGTGGATTGGTGACCGTTAGTAACATAACGAGCTTACTCCGTGCCTCGGAAAGCACTTTAAGCCGTTAGTCCAGTAACTAGGTTGTGGAGGTCAGATAGGCAGTCGCTCCATGTAATATATTGGTAATCAGCTGCATCCGGTTAGACTGGGGCCCGATTTCTACATACTTTGACGGCATGGTTAGTGCAGTGGCTGAGCGATTGACTGCTGAGTTGCATGTCGAGGGTTCGATTCCCGCACGGAACACATATGTTTATGGCCTACAAGTAGTTGAACAGAGTTTGGCTGTTTGCGTATGTGAGTTTGAATATTTGTAAATGCGCCCACGATACAGAAGAAATTCCTAGTGCATGGCAAAGTTTAAAAAGTACCAGTACCAGTACCAGCCTATTACTGTCCCACTGCAGGGCAAAGGCCTCTTCTCATACAGAGAAGGCACGAGCATTAATCACCACGCTTGCTCAAGACGGGTTGGCGATTTCAGACTTATATAAGTCCAGGTTTCCTCACGATATTTTCCTTCACCGATGTCAATGATGTCCAAGATAAACTTAGAAAGTACATATGAATTGAAAAACTCACATTGGTACTTGCCCAGGTTTGAACCCACAACCTCGTGCACAAGAGGCGAGGCCTAAACCACTGGGCCATCATGACATTCAAAAAGTAATAATGACGTTTAAAAAGTAATAATAGGAAAATGGCTAGGCTTTAGTTTTCAATTACCCGTTAAAAACCATTTCGCAATTACAAGTACAACTGAAAAGTAAAAAAATAAAATAAGTTGCAGCGCAATCTGAACTTTATCTGAGGGTAATACAATTATCTTTCCTTTAACACGTAAAAATTAAATAAATAACAAATAAAAATAAATAAATAATGCTGGACAATACACACAGCATCATTTTCCATATTGTCTTCCACTTTGGAATCTAAATTGCAAACGCAAGACACAACCAGATTTTCGGTAGCAAATTTAAGTAAATTCGTATTATGTTACAATCCGGTGTGACAGGCGGATGTAAACGGATATTCGTACGTAACGACTACGCCTTATGTCAGGAATCCTTTAACCTTTTTGCCTTTTGACCCTTTTCAACATCTCGCAGGTCAATATAGCCTTTAGTATTATGAAAAGGTGACCCGCGGTACATATTTATATGTCCTTAGACTATGTATGAGTCTTTTTTGCTAATTTAGAACATAGGTTCTGCGCATGACGCCCAATATGTTATTGAATGTGTACTCGATTTATGAAAAGCAGCAAACACATCGACTGTCTCTATATTAAAAGCAATAAAACAATTTTCTTTACAACGGCACGGTTGGCGCAGTGGCTGAGCGATCGACTGCTGCGCCGCGTGTTGTGGGTTCGATCCCCGCACGGAACAAATATTTGTATGACCTACAGGTAGTTGTTCCGGGTCTGGCTGTTTGTGTATGTGAGTTTGAATGTTTGTAAACGCACCCACGATACAGGAGAAATTCCTAGTGTGGGGCAACGTTTTTTTTTTTTAAATGAAAAATACTAAATTTAATTATTGAACTAAAACTTTATTAGATGACTATAATATTGATTGCTGTCTTGTTGCGCACTGATCAATGAAGTAATTATAATTTTACCTGATATGTAAATTATGCGCCGATCTGAGGAGCTGTTTCTAAATAGTCGGACGATTTCGATGTTGGATCTGACAGATCTGTCATTTTTACAGTTCAGCTAACTTCACATTGTTAATGTTTCCGCATAATATTTTCTTCTTTCCATAAGAAAACGCGAGCGAAAGGGTGGTCAATAAGACATTCCATTCAATCTTACTTACCCAGTGTGCATAGAAATGTCCAAGAACTATACTACGTTTGGTAGATTTTGTATACTTTAAGGTTGAATGTCACTTGCGTACGTCATAAAACGACAAGGTATCATCATCTATAATATAAATAAATAATGCTGGACAATCCACACAGCATCATTTAGCCCCAAGCTAAGCAGAGCTTGTGTTATGGGTACTACATAAAAGACTGATATACTTAATACAATACAATACATATATAGATATTATTTATGATACATAGCAAATACCCAGAACACCTGAAACAAATAATTGTAGATCGTAGAAACATTTGTCCCAGGGCGGGAATCGAACCCGCAACCTCCTGCGTCGCAGGCGGACCTACGGCCACTGCGCCACGTAGGTCGTCAAATGTGATGGTAAGATAGTTTTAACCCTAGTGATGTACCAATTTTCTGGGGATCGGAGTCGATAGTGGTAAATAATTCATTCCCCAGACTTTACATGCACAGCCATATTGTTAGCTAAAGGTAGCATTGGAATTACAATGCCATGCATGTGGCTGCAAGCTTCACAAATATACAAGGTAGACAGGATATCGACGCACAACCAGATACCATGACTTCAGTATATGATCTGGAGTTGTATTGTAACTGACGTTATGTTTATGAGAAGAATTCGAGCTAGGTACACTGATAACTACAGTCGTCAAGCATGCTTAGTCCGTCAGTAAGATTACCAAAAAATATTGGACATGTATTTTTTGCTGACTCAAATCAACACAAAGTGACAATGACATAGCACATCAACGTTCAGGAGAAAGGGCTTGTGACGTCACTCTTGCGTTAAAAGTGTAGCACGGCGTGATATCCTCGTCATTGTTGGTTTACGTGACAAAAGAAAAAATACGTGTCCAGTATTTTTGAGTAATCCAACTTTCGGACCAAACAGAATTTTTAAGGACCCTATTGCCAACAACAAGCAGGAGGTTGTCGGTTCGATTCTCGCCTTGTGTTTTTACGATCTACAAATTTTTGTTCCGGTTGTTCTGGGTATTTGCTATGTATACTAAAAAAATATCTATGTATGTTATGTATTGTAACTACATAGTATAAAATAAAGTCGCTTTCTCTGTCCCTATATCCCTATGTATGCTTAAATCTTTAAAACTACGAAACGGATTTTGATGCGGTTTTAAGTTATAGATAGAGTGATTGAAGAGGAAGGTTTATATGTATAATATATATATTTTGTACCCGTGCGAAGCCGGAGCGGACCGCTAGTATTAAGTGTATCAGTCATCTAGTACCCATAACACAAGCTCTGCTTAGCTTGGGGTTAGATGGTGCTGTGTGGATTGTCAAGCATTATTTATTTATTTCTTTATAGCTACAAGACTAGTATTACAGTTCAGATAGTTGTACATATTGTAATGAATACTAAATAATATCAACTTATGCAATTATAATATTTATGAAATTTTTTTTTCATTGATATTATTTCAAGTTTTTTCTTTGATATTAATTCAAGTTACACTTTTTGAGCGTGGTGACTTTTATTGAATAATTAATGAGAAGTTAATATTGTTTAAAATATTTTTATTATCTTACAATACATGTAGGTTATTCAGAAATTTTTGTCATTGAAACTATAGGTTTATGGTAACTGAAATAAAAACATAAGTTTGAGACTTGACATCCTCTAAATATCTGGAAAATAACGCTTCAGTATACACGCATACATCTAGTCGCACGCACACAAACACCGAAGTCTGCCGAACTGAAACGACGTTAGACGATGCACGGCTTTCAACGCCGCACCGCAGTGCCGGTCAGAGTGGGGGTGTAAGATTTATTTTCGTTACGGAATCTCTTGATTCGGTCGCCGCGCTCAAAGCCCGCGATACAAGCTATGCAATAGCTTAAAGAAAACTCTTTGGTTGTAAGCACTACTGATGAGCATAAGGTCCTGGGTTCGATTTCCTGGTCAGACAAAGTATTATTAGGATTTTCCATCTGGAATTTCTCAGTAATAGCCCGGAGTCTGGGTTTGTGACCGGGTGTTCGCAATTGGATCGACCCCTAATGACTAGACTGTCAAAAGACTGGCGAAATGTAGATGAACTATAAGTCCAACTCTTAGGGAAATACAGAAGTGATGTGATGTTAAATAAAAAACACATTCTGTAGAAATGACAAAATCAATCGTATTATTTTGTAAAAACATCTGCAAGCCTCAACTTGTCTAACCGATCACGGTGTTTTAAAATAACACTCGAGTTCGTAATTTTCCATATGGTAGGCAATTCCAAATTAAAAACGGCTATGTCCATTCTTCTGTATACAATGCAGGGACCCAGTCGTCGCATCGTGGTGACGCCACAGCATCTCAAGACGCAAGCGTTGAAATAAGTCACTTTGTCATTCCCGCAAGCTGGGTAAAATACACGCGGACACGTGCAGTTCGTCAGATCCTCGATGTCATATAGGAGCGGATTGTTTTCTGGCAGTTCATAAGCATCAACTAGACTGTACATAGATTTTAGTTCTGCGTAACGTTCTAACGAAATTTTCGCTTGAGTGTAGTGATGAAAATCTGTGGAGATAAGTCGAAGATTTATAGATATTTCTTCCAGATTTTTGGAATGAAGTTCTATATCGCGCGTTGCGAAAGGATGCTAGACGGAAAAAATTAAGACCAAAAGTTGTAACGACACTTTTTGCTATAGTTGTTTCTCTGTCTGTATCTCTCTCTCTCTCTCATAGAAAGCAAGCCAGTTATTTTCGTTTCGTCTTTCTATTTCGCATTGAACAGTATGGTGTCGCGACGGTTATTTTTGTTGAGTGTATACAGGCTTTTTGTACATAATAAAAAAATAAATAAAAGGAACTTCGTTCCATCCGGGTGTCCCTTGACACCTGTCAAGTTTTTTTATTTTTTATTAATTGAGCTAGCAGGTAATGAGCTAGAAGGTAATCATCAATCTTAAACCCAACCAATCTTGCAGGTCGGTGTTTAAGAAACTTGATTTGTTATCGCTGCCGTCTGTTTATATTTTTAAAAGGAGGATGGCGTTTTTGGACCCACATTATTTTTAAATGAACGAAGTGTCATTCACTTGCAAGTTAATATTAATTATAGGTAATTGAAATTTCGTAAGAGGAAATAAAAAAAAAAATTGACTCACTAGGTGATGGAAATTGAAAGTTGGAAAAGATTTTATTTTATTACAAAATAAGTTAGTATGCAGTTTTGAAACGCACCGTGTTTCGTATTACATCCCAACCTGGAATTACATAACCAACCAGATTACATTACCTAGGTATAGTCACCGGCACGTAACTTGGCAAGAGTCGTTAGATGCGCACAAGTCGTTTTTTAGGTCTCTTTGGTAGTCAAGCGGGACGCGGGGTATGAGATACGTCAATCCGAGCGCGCGATTTGTGCAACAGTCGACTGTTGCCTCCCGAACTCCCGATTACACTTGCGTGCACGAAAGTTGTACCCTTTGTTTTTGCTGTGTTTATGTTAAAGAGTTATTGTTATTGTTTTTAAATTTAGTTTTTGTTACGAGTTGATATTATTGTTGTTGTTTTAAATTAAAAAATTAAGGCGAAAAAAGGTATGCCTTTTTTCGCATACTTTTTGAGCATACTTTCCTCGTATGCATATTATTTATAACTCCCAATAAACTTTACGAATTCCGCTCCCTTCTTCAACTTTCTTGTAATCAGATATTATTAAATATAAATGATGGCAATAACCATAAAATAATGACGATCAATAAAAGTCACCACTTTTTTGTTCCACTAAGTGCACGATGCGCGAACTTACCCCCACTACGCCAAAACCTTGCCAACTTACGTACCGGTGATTATACTGCGCTACATTTTCCGAAAAGTTAGCGACTCCACACGCTTGTGCGACGCGACTTTAAAATCTCGGTCGCAACGTGACATGCGAGCCTTAAAACTAATAATTATTCTGCTAGTTATTTACGCTTCCTTCAGCTTGATTTTTTGGCAACAATGATTATAGTTTCATCCTATATCAATCTAGTATAATATTTTTTTTATTTAGTATTAAGGCACATCAACATCATAAAAACAAATATTAATAAGAGACACGAAACAGAGACATATAGCTGGTGTTTACGACAATTACAGACGTGCACAACATTTAAAATAAAGTAAAAGAAAAATACAGTATTCACATTACAAAATAGAAGAACAAAATATGCTAACAGTATATCATATCTCGTTTTAACCAAAAGTCACTATAGTTTCTATCTCCCAGGCGTATTTTGAATACCTACGTATATCTGGCTAAAGAGCTGGCACATATTTCTTTTCTGATTGAACACCTTTTTGAACCTATATAATACATAAAAAGGATAATTTATTATTCAAAAAGCACTATTAGATTCTCTCGTTTTAGGTTATAATCTTCTACCTTGTTTATCTATTTTCTCCCAACTTCTGTAGCTTACTATCCATTTGATTTTTTGCTAGTTTTATATACTTAGTTCTAAAACTAGATATAAGTTTAATACTATACGATCCTCCTAACAGTGGATCCCATTGTACATGCAAATCGCGATCCTCCTTTGTGTGTTTGTGTGGAGGCATAGGGAATTGTTTGCGAAAGCAAGCGATGTAAATTCTCGCAGCATGCGCGACTCCTACAGGATCGTGTTGGAAGTACTCCCAAGATTTGCGAAACATTATAAAAGCTTCATATTAATGAGTGTCGAGGTATACCATAGAATACCAAATGAAATGATAACATTAAATAAAAGACTTTTCAAAAGTAAATTATACAAATGGCTGTCTCTTTATAGTTTTAACAGTGTTCAGGAGTTCCGGGAACATAAAATCGCATGATCACTGTCTGTTTCATTGTGCATGTAAAATTTGCACGCTTATATGAAGTAAGCAAAATATGTTATTTTCACATTATTAACACAACTATCTTTTATACTATGTTTTTAGCAAATAAATGATATTCTATTCTGTATCCTATTCAATTCTTCAGGAGAAGCTCGGTGTTCAGTTTAACAGGTTAAATATAATAGGCACATAACAAAATATTACAGCACGCTTGTATTCTTAAAAGAGTTAGGTACAGGTTTACTAATAGTACACCCACATTGTCCCGTGTAATAGGGGTCGAATTGCCATCAACTGGGCACAAATCCAGATTCTGGGCTGCTACTGAGGAATTTCAGGAAGAAGAATCCAATAACACTTTGCTAGACCCGGAAATTGAACCCAGGATCTCATGCTCAGCAGTGGCGCATGCGACATTTGGACTGATTGGGCAGTCTACAAGTGTTTTAAAGTAGTGGAAATATGATAAGTACCTAAAATATTATTCAACTACTTTGCACACTACGCAGCTACCGTTGCAGCTAGCTATGCGATCAGTTGTGGTCGTTAATACCTAAAACGCCAGGTGACCGACAATACATTTTCTATTGTGTCTCGTTTTCTGGCAGTTTAGGTGTTAACTGACAAAGTGAGTGTACACTTTTGCTTACAATACGAGAATACAGTCGTGATGTCACAATAAGGAAAACATACTCACTAACAGAACAAAAAATAATCCAACAAAAGATAACAATATGAAGTTTGAATGAAAACAAAATCTTAGTAAAATCAGAACTCGTGTTTGGTGTCATTGTGTGTTGCTATAGTTTACCAAACGGCTTAGAATGCGTGGTAGATCCAAGTTAATTGCAACGCGAATCGATGATCGAAGTTGATACTAAGGGCACTTATACACCGTGCTGTGGTACCTGTTTACGACGCATTAATTCACACGATTTTCAAATTGAAAACATTCATTTCGAATCATCATCTGCCAAGCCTTTGCCTAATAACTTAGGGTCGGCTTCCAGTCTAACCCGATGCAACTGAATACCAGTAGTTTAAATGGAGCGACTGCCGAGGAATACAGAGAATCCCGGTTTACAATATCGTTGTGTCTGTCGGTCTTTCGAATATGTAACAGCAATTTTGCTCGGAGACAATTGGACACTATTTGGAAGGAAGAGCTACATCATCCGCCCTTCGCGACAACGATGGGATCGGCGTCCAGTCTAACCAGAAGCAGCTGAATACCAGTATTTTACATGGAGCGACTGCCGATCTGACCTTCATAACCTAGTTACTGGGCAACACGATACCCCTTGGCATGACTAGTTGTCAGACATTCGACGACTGTTAAAGATCGACGTGCTTTCCGAGGCATGGAGGAGTCTCGATATGTTACAAACGGTCACCCTTGCACAGACTGACCTCGGCAAGCGTAGCTTAACCATCGATAAACAAGTGCGGCTGTTTTTATATAGCCACGAGCTACTCTTATTTTATTTTATGTATAGATAGATGTGTAAATTAAGAAATCATCAATACCTATTGTTAATCTTCGTGCAGGTAAAATAACACACGCCGTATCACATAGACATAATAAAATGTGCCAACCTTTTCCAACCATTACGGTAGGTGTTCAATAGATAAATGGTATCACATATCAAAGGGTATTAATCTTGCCAATAGGTAAGTTATTACGAGACCTTAACGGCTCTTCAGACAAAAAGATCGTGGCTTATTTTTCTTTTTGTTTTCGTAGCAGCAACACTTTCTGGGTCTCATGGCTAAGTAGCTCTCATCATTTGCCAAGTATTTTTAATTTAGTTACAAGCAACACGATAACCCTGCGTAAGACTGGGTTTCAGACTTTCACGCCTCTAACTACCGGTAACGACTAACAAATATCTACAAATCACAGCCGCGACCAACGGCTTAACGTGGTTTCCGAGGCAAGGAGGAATCTCGATATGTAATGAACGGTCACCCATTCACAGACTGACCTCGGTAGCCGTAGCTTAATCTTCGATCAACCCAAGCGGCTGTTTTTATTTAGGACGAACTCTTCTGTAAGAAAGTCTGGCCAAATAGCAGTTACTAGTTAATTGATCAAGGATAAGCTACGCTAGCTGAAGTCGTTCCAAAAGCCCGAAAGTATTACTGTAGCGACATCTATCTCGCCAAATACAAACTAAATCTGACTTATCCTACATCACGATATTAAAGTTATCCGAGCGATTTTAAATATATACAAGAACCCGATAACAACCGTCGGGCAGTAGCCCACTAGACACAACACCCGTTAGGCCGGGTAAAATTCCATTAGTTTCATTTTTATTTCGCGATCTTAAACTTTTTCTGAAACAAAAGTAGCCTAACTTACTCCTTAACACATATACCATCCGACATCGACAATTTTTGTTTCAAATATTACCTCAAACAAATAGACTGACAGACAAGAAGACAACATTTTTTTTGGTTTAATTACCGTATAAACTTTCATATAGATTATATTAATATGGTTATTGTATATTAATGGATAAGAACTGTTACAAAGACATATGTATGTAACATGATAGATATTTAATATCCATAATCCTGTTGCCTCCGATGTTGGCTTAGGAGAGATTCATGGACATGCATTTCCAATAATACAATGTATGGGGAATTTTTTGACGATGAACTGGAATTACTGGATTTTCAAGGAGCTCGTGGCTAAACAAAAACAGCCACACGGGTTGATCAAGGGATAAGCTACGTATGCCGAAGTCAGTCTGTGGATGGGTGTTCGTAACATATCGAAATTCCTCCATGCCTCGGAAAGCACGTTCAGCGGTTGGTCCCGGCTGTCATTTGAAGTTCTTTGACAGTCGTCACGGGTAGTCAGAAGCCTGAAAGTCTGACAACCTTTCTTACCAAGGAGTATCGTGTTGCCCAGTGACTGGGTTGTAGAGGTCACATAGACAGTCACTCCATGTAAAGTACTGTTATTCAGCTGCATCCGGTTAGACTGGAAGCCGACCTCAATATAGTTGGAAAAAATTAGGCAGATGATGATGAACTGGAGTGTACTACGTAGTACTACGTTTGAGGAAATCACAGTCACAATACCTGAAAAAAATAGATTTTTATTATTTAGCTCGTATGAAGAGGCACTACGTTTCAGCCTAGGCCAAGTTTTATTTGCTATAATACTTTCCCGTTTATTAACACCCACAGTTTCATTGGGACATAATCTTACCTATCTTTTGTAATATAATCTTCATCTTTGATACCAGTCCGTAACTGTGTAAAGTCCTTTATTCATACAGAGAAGTCGAGGCGGTTTGACAATTTAAAACCTATATATTTAAGTCCAGGTTTCCTCAAGATGATTTCTATCACCGATGTCAGTGATGTCTAAGAAAAACTTATACTACCTACATAATGAATAAAAAAACGCACCCATATCTACAAAATCTTGGGTAAGTCCGGTAAGGTGGGTAAGGTCACGGCCTTAACCATTGGATAATCACTACATTTTGGTGACAATGGATTGTAATAATTCTACGTATATGTTTGATTTTTTGTTTTTATTGGCACGTTAGGCAAGTTAAAATAAATCCATGAAAAAACTCAAAAAATATAAAGATTACACCAGTGCCTAAATCACCTTGTACAAACTCAATTTTCAAGCCCAAACTTCATAATTTTGAACTAAGCGAATTTATTTTAAACATGTTCATTACATTTATTAAGATCCTATCTGAAATGAGATCTCCCTTTCTAATAAGGTCAAATTAAAGTAATATGGCTGTTCGGAGGAACGTTTAAAATAAATTTCAAGACTAACTGTGCCCCACGGTTTTACCCGCTCCTAAGGGGTCGTAACATGGTGTTAAATAACTTCAGGCTATGAAATGCAAAACAATATTGTTCGATTCCGGCTGATGGTTCTAGATTAGCGCGAATGGTTACTGGTCTTGACCTTGACTCTGACCTTGTCCCAGGATTTGGCCCTGGCCTAGGTCCTGCTTTTGGCCTTTGCCATATAGCTGGCCTTGACCTTGACCCTGGCCCTGAACTTGCCCTTGGCTCTGTCGTTGACCTTGCCCTTAGTCCTGGCCCTGTTACTGTCCTTGGTTTTGGCCTTGGCTGTGTGACCTTGGCCCTGACTTGGATTAGGCTTTGGCCGATTCAGCATGGCGGTGCATTCATCAACCCGAGCTTGACGGTTCAGTTTCGTTTACAGTTTTGAAAGAGCTCAAAGAAGAAAAACACTATCTAAAGCTTAATTTAAATGATAAATTAAATGTTGAGCATTGAGGGTAACTTTTTCAACAATAGACGCGAGGCGTGAGGCCTGCTTCCGATGACTGCACAGCGATCGAAACAAATGCTATCTGCTGTGCACAAGTGTGTAAGACAAACATTGGCTAGGCTACTTACGATATTATGTACCAAAAATGTATGTGCGCAGTCGATTAAAGTAAACACTTCTCGACCATAAGAAGGTTAAGCTCATCTCTGAATAAAAATATGACCGTAAGCACTAATGTTTAACCCACTTAAAAAAAGGAGGAGACTCAATTCGACTGTATGTTTGTTATGTGATCATTCCGACAATTTATGAATTGATTTTGGTGATTCTCTTATTTCTTTCTTTCTTTCACTCCTAACTGTAGAAGATAGGGGTTGATTGATTTTTCAACAACTAAATTTTTGTAAAAGGTGATGAGCAGTTGACATTAGGGTATTATAATTTTAATACATTTTGACAGATTGTATCGTAAGCTACAAGTCTCGTTTCTGAATGTAAGCCCCAGTATAGTGGGAAACTAAACGTAGATATTTGATTTTACCTATAAAAATCTTGAAAAAATTTATTTTTTCTTATACAAAACATTGCCCCAAACTAGAAATTTCTCCTGTATCGTTGGTGCCTTTACAAACATTGAAACTCAAATTTAACAGCCTGACGCGGAACAACTAAATGTAAGCCATACAAATATTTGTTCCGCGTGGGAATCGAACCCACGACACGCGGCGCAGCAGTCAATCGTCGTATATTTTATTTTCATTCCAAATATCATTCGGTAAAGGTTAATGCTTTGCACACCATTCAAACACTAATGTATTCTCCGTGTAGAAGCTTAGTACCAATAGGTCATGCCAATCGTGACAGATGCTAATGTCGAGTGTGATAAATAGCTGTTCTCGATTCATTGCAGAAACATATTATGTATGTAGATACCTCAATTGAGTCATTGCTTCGCTTATTTTAGGAACTGCTATCATCATCTGCTTAGCCTTTTTCCAACTATGTTGGGGTCGGCTTCCAGTCTAACCGGATGCCGCTGAATAACAGTATTTTACATGGAGCGACTGCCTATCTGACCTCCACAACCCAGTTACTGGGCAACACGATACCCTTTGGTGAGACTGGTTGTCAGACTTTCGGGCTTCTGACTTTCCGTAACGACTGTCAAAGATCTACAAATGACAGCCGGGAGCAACGGCTTAACGACTTTTCCGAGGCACGGAGGAGTCTTGATATGTTACGAACGGTCGCCCATCCACAGACTGACCTCGGCAAGCGTAGCTTAACCTTCGATCAACCCGTTCGGCTGTTTATATTGTTATTTGTTTTATTATTTTTATTTTAGGAACTACTAATGCTATCGTTTAACTTACACAGCTTCAGGAAATAAACATTTTTTTTTCTGTATCTGTGTATGTAATTTTTTTTAGATAGGAGATAGTGGTGTATCTCCTATCTAAAAAATTGCATCTTTACAGAAGGCGAAACAAACTTTTAATTTTTTTATTTGACAATTGGAAGTATACCGTACCGTACTAGAGTTTAAAAGGATACATAGTTCAATATCGTGTTATGAGGTCTTGCTTATATACGCGATATAGTATTATACGGCAATTGGCATCAAAAACTAAACATCGAAAAAAAGCTACTTCATCGACGATATTCTGAAATCTTTCATCGCATGTTGCGGAAACAACAAACATATTTATACTTCAAAGGTGTTTTTTTTTCTTTCTAAATACGATCTCTTCTATTCTTCTTCAATACAATTAAATATTGGTACTTAGTCGTCAAAATGTATCATTATTTTCATTACAATGGGAACCGAAACTTCAAAATGTGGTATTACAGTATCATATGGAAAGTTTTCATTTTATATCTTGATGAAAAATGTCTATAAAAGAATATATTCTCTCCTTCCTTATTCTTGTCTGTCTCATTTTAAAAAAATGAGTTGATGAAGGTTTAAATAGGAAAATTTCAACGATGTCTTTAATAAGTACAATTATTTTAGTTTTAATAAAGTAGTAAGTTTGCATAAATTTTAAATGTATACATATTTTTTCTTCAAAGTTATAAATAAACCCTCGGTAGACGAGTACGACTTGCTCTTTTTTGGATTTTTTTATGGTGATGAGATAATGCTGCCTCTAGTCCAGTTGCAAACGCGATTGCTAAGTATAAGGTTCTGGGTTCAATTCTTGGGTTAAGCAACGTGTTATTGAGAGCTTTCATTATAAATTCGTCAGTGACAACTCAGAGTCTGGATATGTGCCCAGTTGATGGCAATGGCAATGCAAAAATACAAGCGTTATGTTATTATGTTATATTTATGAGATAATGTCTATTGAAATTGATACGACTCCATTTTTTAGACGAACACCTCTAACTATCATCTTTCTGTTTCGTATGTCATAGATTACACCAATTTATGGTTCAATATGACCTTAAAGTACAATACTTGTTACGTATTATATTTAGCAACTGTATTTAAGCTTCATAGCACAATGTAAGCAACAGCATTCGACCACACATTTTGCAAAGAATTGGTCCCGCTGTATAAAGAAAATAATTCATGTTTGACCTACGCTCCATCGAATGTCGTCGACCCATCACACCAACACGTCCAGCGCATTTTTCCAGACCATTGGAAGCCAATGAACAGGAAAATTTATAGGTGCGAAAGGCCAGACCAAAAAAAAGGTTGCATTAAAACTTTTAATGCCTTCAATAAGCACTTACTCACAGCAGAACTGGCCAGAAAATGCTTTGACAAAAACTTGGAACAATTAATAAAAGGGAAGAATAAAAATGGAAGTGCAAGGAGAGCGTATAAAAAAGTTTTCTCGCCCGATGTTCATAACTCATTCTAAGCCGAGCACACACTAGCACCCTTGAGAGAACTGAGCAGACCCACGGGGAAAACTGTGGCGGTGGTACATAGCACAAGCGAGCGAGGAATGGTGAAGTGTGTCGAGTGACAAGAGTCTGTTTACAGATAAATAGAGACAGAACTTACATACGTACATTGACGACCTATGTGGCGCAGCGGGCGAAGGTCCGCCTGCGATGCAAGAGGTTGATTTCGATTCCCGCCTTGGGACAAATGTTTGTACGATCTGCAAAGTTTAGTACCGGGTGTTCTGGGTATTGGCTAGGTAAAATAATATAAAAAAATATCTATGTAATGCACTGTATTAAGTATATCAGTCATGTAGTACCCATAACACAAGCTCTGCTTAGCTTGGGGCTAGATGATACTGTGTGGATTGTCCAGCATTATTTATTTACATACGAATCATAAATAGACGCCTTTTCGAATGAGGATATGCTGAAACTACAGAATGCAACCTGCTACGATCCTTACATACTACTTTTGCTTCGTTTACGTTCATACATCTGGTCAAACACACGCTACTTGTGGGTACTACGCACCTGACCTTTCTGAAGAACATCGCCTTTAAATCAGTGTATGTCCGTATATGGTGTCCAGTCCCAGTGTTTCCATTTATATCTGCCGCAAAAATGCCTTCTGTTAATCGCACTTTCATTCCTCTAAACGTGAGAAAACCATAGAAGCACACTCTTTTTTATATTTCTTTTAGACACGGAACTAATTAACTAAGTCTAAGGAATTACACTAAAACTATGTACAGACGCCAGCACATCAAGTTGTCCAAAACTGACAAATTTTCCCAATTTAACATGAACCTTATTTTTTTCTTATAATGTTGAAAAACTATCAGAGAAATTTTACTGATTGGGGCAGCTTGATGTGCTGGCCTCTGTCCTTGCTCGATATATTTGTCCCAAGGGAATTTGATGCCTTTGATATTTATTTATTTTTATTTTATATATTGAGATTTATTTATTATTTATTTATTTATTCGTGATTGCTTAGTCCAAAAACTAAACTAAATTTAGAGAATTGAGTTTTCGTACTGACGAATGACTTAATTTGTCTTATAAAATTTCTTCACACATCTGATTCTCCGTACAGTTGTCACAAAACTTTCAAAGTTAACCTATTTTCAATCAACGTTCAGGCACATGATCTAGTTAGATTACTCAACCTCATTTATGTTTATCCATAGATAAATCGGATTAGCATTGTCGCCAATAAAGCGGATCGGAAGTTCACAGTGAGTCAGACAAATCAATGTAATTTCGTGATTCGGAAATAGAATTGAGAAACCAGACCGTTTCGGATAAGCCTACATAATACGCGAGTTACATGCGTAGTCACACCCGCAGCACCTCCTTGCTTGGCTTGAACAATAGGGATGTGTCCTAGGTAAAAATATATTAAGTCTATTTAGTCCGTCAGTAACACTACCAAAAAATATTGGACACGTATTTTTTGCTTAATTAAGTCAATAAAAAGTGATAATGATATAGCACATCAAAGTTCAGGAGAAGGAGCTTGTGACGTCACGCCGTGCTACACTTTTAACGAAAAGTATAGCATGGCGTGAAGTCACGCGAAATTGCAACGCACTATACCGTCGTCATTTTTGGTTTACTTGACAAAAAAAAAATACGTGTCCAGTATTTTTGAGTAATCCAACTTTCGGACCAATCAGATTTTTTAAGGACACTACCCTATTAAATTAGACTCACAATATTCGGTTTGGAATCCAATATTGCTTTCACAAAATTGGGTGTATTATGAATGAGGCTTTGTGATTCCCCGATCTGAGTATTATGGCATCTGCTAAATAAGTTAATCATTTCATATATAGCTCTACTAACAAAGGACTATCGTTACCACGACCTTTTTTTTGTAAACGGGGGGAAACCTTCAAAAGGCGCCTGGACTTTTGGGAAAAAAACCAGGGAGTGTGGGATTCTTACCTCACTAAAACCACCCCGGTGATCACCATCAGCACATGGAAGGGGCCCCGTTACCTCTTAAGAGACCAATTCGGGACCCCCTCTGTGCAACGCCTGTTATCGTTACCTCGACCTACTGTTATATTATGACATTTTAGAAGAGAGAGGTCGAAAATATTTGCAGTGCTACTTTATATAAAAATGTAGGTAAAGTGAAGGCTAAGTAAGTTGTCATGCTGCTCTGGGATTGACAGTTCGGTATACGCTTACCTCATCCAACTTTTTGCTAGGAGATTTTTACAGACATTCATTCATTGATGATTCACCATCATTCATTTGTCTTAAACTCCCCGCGACCCTTTGCTCGAGCCAGCCCACGTCGCCAATAGTTCTTTAAATTAGTCCCTAATTTATATATATCAGATCCAGTCCGTCCCTTTGCTGTCCTCTCCCAGTGATGCTGTAAACAGATGCTCGTACCCCGCAACATGTGGCGCGTAGCATGTGGTAGCTTACCATTTAAGATTTTTTGTGCCCTAGCTGGAGGCTTTAATTTTTAATGAAGTCCTCACAGGAAAAGGTTAAGCAGTTAATAACCCTGAAGGTTAAACTGCGAGATGCCCATTCCAAAAAAAAACCTATCTGTCTTAAACTTTCTTTGACTTAAACTCTTTTCATTTACCATCCGCTTCTTTCCTCTGCCTCAATCCTTCCGTTATGTGGTCCCGCACACATCATAACTGGGTCACCTGCGATATTTATGTTTAAATCACGAGACAGTTTCCGTCCTCGTGTCAACATTATCAAATGAAATGATAAACATGGTGGACGAGAGGTAATAATAATAAAAGGCCTAGCTATTAATTAAGGGTGAGTTTATCGGCGATAACTGAATAAATAAATAGAAAGAAAAAAACTTTTATTCAGCACAGAATCAGGCACACAATGACAATACTAAATATCCAAAACACAGAAAGAAGTATTAAAAATTAACTTAAAATACATACAAATTGTAGGTATGTGCCTTATGGCTGTATCAAATAGGTCCAGTTCAGCAAAAATGACAGACATCTAGTGTCTGACGCTGGTATTCAACTGGACCTGAAGTGGTGAGATGTCACGGAAAAAATAAAAAGTAAATAAATAATATATAAGCTAATATTAAGTACTTTTTATTTACTTTTTCATTATTATCATGATTTTGATTTTGAATGGGCAGTCGTAGTACTGCCCATTCAAAATCCTTAACTGCCAAACAACCAGACACGATTGAAAATGTATTGTTTGTCGGTCACTTGGCGTTCAACGTGTTAATGCGGTTCACAGAATACATCTACGTACTTACCAAGTTTCAACATTATAATTCTTATAGTTTCGGAAAAAAGTGGCTGTGACATACGGACGGACAGACACGACGAATCCATAAGGGTTCAGTTTTTTGCCATTTGTCTACGGAACCATAAAAAGTAATGCACTAAAAAATCAGACAAGAGCGAGTAGGACTCGCGTTAGAGGGTCCTGTCTCAAAACTGTGGCCGGCTGCTCGTAGCTTCATTCAAGTGACACGGCCTATGAATTACTTGATTCGGATTAAAAGAAAAAAAGTAACGAAAATCATATACCTACGTCACGTTCAATAAAATTCTACAACTACAAATTTATGCTTTTAAAAGCAAACAATACATCGTTAAATGAATGTGACAAAACTACAAACTAACGATTATTGGACCTTTTCCTTTTTGGGTCGTTTTTGACAAATTTTAGGATCACTCTATGAAAAGTACCCTATAGGTTTTGATTTAATTACCAGCATCAAAATAAGTCGCATTTATGACCGTATTTTTTTCTTGCATTGATTTAGAATTTTGATCTTGAACTACTTGTACAGTGAGTACAACATGATATTTACATGACTTTTGCCGAAAAACGGACTCTTTTGGAGGGTTTTTTTGCTCTGCCTAGTTGGCTTAGAAGTGCTTAGCCGGGGGTTGCGATAGCATCGTACCTTCCCGCGACCCCCGGCATAGGTGTGACATGGATCGATTTTAATCCCCGGTCGTAAAAAGTGTAATTAGGATTTCTCATCAGGTATTTCTATTTCTCAATATCAGCCAGGAGTCTGGATTTCTACTCGGTTGACGGCAATACGTTCGCCCCCTATTACATGTTACTTAAACATAACTGGCGATATTTTTTTTTTTTTTTTAAAAAAAAACGTTGCCCCACACTAGTAATTTCTCCTGTATCGTGGGTGCGTTTACAAACATTTAAACTCACATACACAAACAGCCAGACCCGGAACAACTACCTGTAGGTCATACAAATATTTGTTCCGTGCGGGGATCGAACCCACAAAACGCGGCGCAGCAGCCGATGGCTCAACCAATGCGCCAACCGTGTCGTCTATAATATAGCCCTTACCCCTCGGAAATACAGGCGTGATGTTATGTGCATCATTTTGTTGGTATTTTCTTGTTGTTGTTGTTGGTATTTGGTGCACACGACTGACCTTTGTCAATAACCAACGAATGAAATATGTACTGAACCGATGAGTAATAGTGCTGAAGGAAATTCAAGAAATTCTGAAAAAGTCTGTACATTTGCTTAACATTTTCCGTGACAGACCTCCCGGTGACTGAACTCTAAGCCATAAATCTGATACAAAATAATTAAAGTTTTTATTTTTTTAAACGATCCAATCTAGATTACGAAGTGACAACTGGAAAGGACCCAAAAAGATACCCGAATTAAATCCTAAAACTCCAGTTTAAGCTAATTTAAATGCTAAATGTATTACAACATTTTATTTTAGTTGGATGTCTTAAAGATAAAATTCTTTCTACTGCAGAAACACGAGATCTAATTAAAGAATTCATTGGATTCAGCGAAACTTGATTACAATCGCACACGAGACGGATTTTATATAAAATTTCTGCGATATTCGAGAAATAAGATTCAGTATCCATTGGAATGGAATGAGACCCATGATGTCATATATATTTGATGGATTATTTTAGAACTAAAACATTGTGTGGAAGTTCTTGATAAATTGGTGAAGAAAATAAGTTATTTTTTTGTAACAAGTGTTGATAAGTAGGTGAAAATATATTGTTTTTGATGCATTTGACGTAAAAGGCTACTATGGGGTTAACTTAAGAAGAACGGAAAACAGTGTATTGATATTTTATGTGTATCATATCCAATTAATATAATTTCATATCATTTTTTTTTTAATAAATCGTTGCTCTAGGAATTTATCCTGTATCGTGGGTGCGTTTACAGACATTCTAACTCACAAACACAAACAGCCAGACCCGGAACAACTACCTGTAGGCCATACAAATATTTGTTACGTGCGGGAATCGAACCCACGACACGTGGTGCAGCAGTCAATCGCTCAGCCACTGCGCCAACCGTGCCGTTTCATATCATATCATGGCATTTCATATAACTTCGTATTATTTCATATAATTTTAGGTCATTTCATATCATTTTACATCGTTTTATATCATTTCATTTCATTTTATATCTTAAATATTTCAGTAACTTTAGATAAAACTCTCTAGTTCAACTCTCTAGTTTTGTCTCTACAAAACAATATGAATAACAACTGTTAAACACCGATAACAAATTCAAACACAAACAATCTCAGAACCAAAGGTCAAATCACATCGGAAACAATCTTCAGATTTAGTTAAGTGGCTGTCCCTCAGATTAATCACTCAACTAAAGGCGATTTACAAGTTTTAATGTATGAAAATCCTCTTATATTAATTTCCGTCTTATCCCGTATCCACCGACTAATCTCATACTTGTTCGACTTGACACGACATTCGTTCCCATCAGCCACTGGTCCATCCGAAACTTGGTACATTAATCTTAGCGGAGTCGATTCAAATTTATCTTTGTTTTAGCAAGTTTCTCAAATAAATCCAGCTCCCCCTCCATTGAAAATGCGAGTTCCTTCCAATTTAGGAGGAGGTAGACGGGCGACTTTTGTTGCAATCTAAGTTTTTTTTTCTTGCAGAGTTCTAAAGAGGTTTTATTGTTTTACTCGTAAACTTGGAACTAACTGAACCATTTAGGGAGGTAATCCTTTAAGCAATGATTTTAATATGTGAAAAAATACATTGCGTTTTCAAGTTTGCGGTCTTCTACATTACAATGAGTGCTGGCTTTTTCATTATTAACACTTTCAGCTGAGCATCTGGGTTTTCAAAATGGTTGCTGCGCGGCGCATTATTTTCTCACACAAAATAAGTGACGATAACTGACGTTCTTCTTTTCATACAAGCAAAGATAACATGAAATATGACACAATTGTTACTACACGTCCACGTTCATCGAGTTTACCGAGCGACGTATTACGAGGATTTTTATAAAACGTACACAATTTGACAACCATTACTTTAAAAATTGTATTTTCAACGTCTTCCGAGCACTGTTATATTTAATACTAACTGTGCCCTGGTGGTTTCACTAGTTATCCTATCAGTCGTAGTGTGATGTTAAATGGATAAAGAGTTTTACAAATCCAACTGGTGGATACAGTTATTTTTTAAAGCACGTTAAACCAAACCTGTTTTCTGTTTTACCCTAATAGAAAATACAGGCGTGATGTTGTGATGATGATGATGAAATAATCTTCAATATATTTACGGATGTAGTGATGGCCCAGTGGTTTAGGTTTTACCTCTTGTGCACAAGGTTGTGGGCTCAAATCTGGGCAACTACCAGTGTGACTTTTTCAATACATACGTACTTTCTAAATTTATCTTGAACATCATTGACATCGGTGAAGGAAAACCTCGTGAGGAAACCTGGACTTATAATTCATATTTCGACGGCCTATATGTCAGCCCACCTGGTCAGAGGGTGTCCTACACTACGTTTGGAATTATAATTAAATAAATAATAAATAAATATTGCTGGACAATCCACACAACATCACCTAGCCCCAAGCTAAGCAGAGCTTGTGTTATGGGTACTAGATGACTGATATACTTAATACAATACATTACATAGATAGATATTTTTTATTATATATAGCAAATACCCAGAACACCCGGAACAAATATTTGTAGATCATACAAACATTTGTCCCAAGGCGGGAATCGAACCCGCAACCTCTTGCGTCGCAGGCGGACCTTCGCCCGCCGCGCCACATCGGTCGTCAATTTTTCAATTGTAATTTGAATTGTGTATATATATATATTTTTTTTAAATAAAAACTTTGCCCCACACTAGGAATTACTCCTGTGTCGTGGGTGCGTTTACAAACATTTAAAGTCACACACACAAACAGCCAGACCCGGAACTACTACCTATAGGCCATACAAATATTTGTTCCGTGCGGGAAACAAACCCACAACACACGGCGCAGCAGTCGTTCGCTCAGCCGCTGCGCCAACCGTGTCGTCAAAGCACATATTAACGGCTATTGTCTCTCGTCTGTTCCAAGCTCCATATACCGCCGTCCTAACTTAAAAATTGACAAGTTCGTGAAATATGATATCCAAGATTTCCGTCTGTCGTTAATGCTTTCATTATAAATGACTTTTTCGTCGAGTTTTATGCGATTAATTTCTTCAATATTCTGTCATCAGCTAAGTGGTAAGTTTTGAATTGATGATGTGACATTAGAATGAGATCTGAGCATTATGTTCTGCGGGAAGAAAATCTGGAATGTATTGTAAAATTGAACTTGAAAGGAGCAGATCTTGCATCGTTATTTTAGTCTAGGATTGATTGTATCCAGTTTCTTTATCCTTACGTAAACAAGGGTCTCAATGTTCATCATTACGTAACATTTTACTCTGTGAATTATGTCCATGCAGAATTGTTATTGACTCTAACATCAAAAGCATACAACAAACACACACAAAAAAACGAATACGATATGTATTCGGTTTTTTTTATGGTTTGAGGAAAATTATTAGCAAATTAGTATCAAACATTAATCAATCATCACTTAATCTTGAAACTATGGATAAAGTTGATAACAATATTGAGACAGTCCTTTGGATTTTAATATTATTAACTTCATCACGCCTTAAATCCCCGAGGGGTTACGCAGAAATGTAAGTAAACAAAAAAGTTTAGGTTGAAAGTACTATTCAATCGACCTTTTTGAAGAGCATCATTATTAAAGTCAGCGTATCGCACACCCAGATCAAAACAGAGACAACTCAAAAATAAAGATTTTCAATGCTATGATGAAAAACCACGTATTTCCCATTTTTTTTGTCAGTAAAGTTATGAAACAGGACCTTAAATCATGTCATAAACATGTTGTAGAATGTAAGTGTATTTTAACTGGACTGGGAATAAATACTTTTTATTGATGCAACATTACTTTTTAGTTGTTATTGAATATTCTTGAATTTTGAGTTGTCATAGTTTTGATCTAGCAGTGCGGTATGTCCTTTTAGGGCGTCCAGTCCCGGCGTTAGACGTCTTTCATTCAAATTCTCAACGCGACCAAACCATCTCAGCATACTTTTTTCAATTTTTGTCCAAAATTCTTTATTTAAACCACAACGTTGTTTTATATTTCGACGACACGGTTGGCGCGGTGGTTGAGCCATCGGCTGCTGCGCCGCGTGTTGTGGGTTCGATCCCCACACGGAACAAATATTTGTATGACGTACAGGTAGTTGTTTCGGGTCTGGCTGTTTGTGTATGTGAGTTTAAATGTTTGTAAACGCACCCACGATACAGGAGAAATTCCTAGTGTGGGGCAATGTTTTTTATAAAACAAAAAAAAAAAAAAAAAAAAAATAATATCATTCCTCAATCTATACATAGGAAGGAACGCATTTATCTTAATTTCACGTCACTTTTGATAACTACACACAATATCGTTCTTTATTCTAAGAGCGGTGTTACGGTTGAAAATTGAACTCGATTCTTCTAATTGGAACGTTATACGTTATAACTCCGTTTCGATAACGATTCCATTCAGCATTCGTCTGACACCCACAAACTTATTTGTATGACAAAACTGAAGCTGTATCAGCCGATGTGCTACGGTTATGAATGAGTGTTGCCTATAGTAAATAAAGTTTATAATGATACCACAACAACAATGGTGCAAGGAAAATTAAAATCGAATACGAAAAAAAAGCTCTTTGAAATTATATTTCAGTAATTGTAAATTATTCTATCGAGACTTATTAATAATGTCAAGACGCCAGCACATCAAGCTACCCCAAACTGTCGGATTTGGCCAATTCAACATGGACCTTATTCTTTTGTTTCATAGTTGTAAACTTACCAAAGAAATTTGACAGATTGGGGTAGCTTGATGTGCTGGCTTCTGTAGATTTTCGTTTTTATTAGATAAGATTAAGGAAATAGCGAGGCGGTTGGAATCACGACAAATGGAATAGATTTATAGCCGGACAAAAAAAAAAAAAAAAAAAAAAAAAAAAAAAAAAAAAAAAAAAAATGCGAACCCAGGCTTATTGCTAGTTACCCGTATACTCATTATACCCCTTGTTTATAGATTCCATAGAAATATTTTCTGATATACTCGTAGTAATCATTACTTATTCATTTGTTGTTTTGTGATTTGTTGTTGCTGTTATTTTGAGAGAGTTAAAACACTAGGAAGTGGTGAAGGGTGGGTTTGGTAGACGTTTTGACGTTCAAAAAGTGCTGATTCTCAGCCTAATTTGAATAAATGAAATTTGATTTAGATGTTGATTAAGAGGCTCATGACGAGATTGAGCAGTGAGCTCCTGAGTTCTGAGTTGAGCTCTACGATTTCTGAAGCAAATGCTTGCACTGATTGGATAGGTCCCCACTCATATCTGTGTGGTTCTTCTATCCACAAAATAAAAGACGCTAATGTGCATGGTCCTCACATGATCTGAACAAGATTATGTATTGACTTTAAAAGAGACTGGGACCTCTAAGTTAGTTTTGGTGTTTCTTCTCATTTCATCTCTTAGCACTCAAGTAGGGAAAAACCGACTTAATCTAATTCTACGTTCGGAGAATTTGGAGAAACTTCCAAAAAAAAAAACATCCATTTGTATAATACTTCAACTATAATAATATAGTCGTACTTAGAACGTCTTCCTTTTTTGAAGTCTGAAAGTAAAACAACTTGAAACTAATTCCAGTACTTAGTAGAGTAGGTAGTCAAAACAAAAAAAAACCGGAGCTCATAGCTAAATAAAATTAACCGCACAGGTCGATCGAAGGTTAAGCTGTGCTTGCCGAGATCAATCTGTGGACGGGTGATCGTTGATAGTGCTCTATATTCATTATTCAAGCTGAAATTATGTCGCTTACGCCTGAAGAATGCACCAGAATACTTACAATGCTGGAAACCGGCCGGAGTCAGCGCGATACAGCCAGGACTGTCGGTGTGTCGCTGTCAACAGTACAAAGAGTTCTCCGACGGTACGAAGAAACTGGTTCTAACCTACGCAGACCAGGAACGGGCAGAACAAGGTGTACCACAGCACGAGAAGACCGATACTTGGTGAACACCATGCTTCGAAATCGCTTTCTCACAGGAACTGAACTCACAAATCAGTTTCGATGCCTCGGAGGAAGTAACCCAAGTGCATGGACAGTAAGACGTCGGCTTGCTGAATCTAACTTAAAACCCCTTAGACCTGCAAACGGCCCTAAACTGGAGCGTGGGCATCGTATTTCAAGACTAAGATATGCCCAGAGCCACGTAAATTGGAGTATTGAAGATTGGTCAAAAGTCATGTTCTCTGACGAATCAAAATTTATGCTCTACAAGCACGATGGAAGACACAGAGTGTATCGAAGACCAGGGGAAAGATTCAAGCAAGCATGCATCGAAGAAAAAGTAGCCTACGGTGGTGGGTCTGTACTTGTGTGGGCCGGAATTTCTTCTGAAAGTCGCACAGAGCTGGTGATCATAGAAAACGGCTCTTTAACTAGCGTAAGATATGTGGAAGAAATCCTCAATGATCACGTTGGTCCATTTATGGTCAATTTAGGTGAGGATGCTATATTTATTCATGACAATGCCCGACCTCATACAGGTAGGATTGTGAATGACTACCTTCAAGAGATGAACATTACTCGTATGGAGTGGCCAGCGCGCAGCCCGGATATCAAACCGATCGAGCATGCTTGGGACGAGCTAGGCAGATGCGTAAAACAACGAAACCCTCCCCCAATCACGCTTCGTGAGCTCAAAATTGCTCTCACAGAGGAATGGGAGAATATTCCCCAAAATCGTATAAGGAACTTGGTGTACAGCATGCCAAACCGCGTAAACGCAGTAATGGAAGCACGAGGAGGCAATACGAAGTATTAAAATTCAAGAAAATCGTAATAAAGTTCAAAAATTTCATGTTTCCTATTTTTGTTTTAAGGAGAGATCAGCAGTTTTTTTCTTTATGTAATTTTTTGTTAATAAAATGTATGGTGACTCATATTTTTTTTACTTTCATTTAAGGAGTATTACATTGTCTATTAAATACAATTTATTGCATTAACCTATCATTTTTAGTTTCCGAGATTTTTAACATTCTTTAAGTGACCCGGATTCATTGCTCTCGAGTGTATTTCAAAACTACTCCCAGTCGCGGAATGCACGCTAAGCCGGCTTACATATACATATCTAGGTTAGTAATAATTATAAATCTTAGCCAAAATAATAGTATAATCAGTCATTACTTCTTTCAACACGAATAATATTAAGTGAGGTTACACCCATAAACTCAAGCAAACCGTTCAGAAAGTTCAGTTCTCTCTACTTTTAAATGCTGCAACTTTTAAATAGAATCCCAATGATTCGAAAAGCAGTAAGAGAATGTTGTCGGCAGGCCACGACCAAGTTTTAACGTCCTCGAACTTAATAGAAATGCATCGACTAGGAAGATTTGTATAAGAAATTATTTCTGGCGTTTTTAACTACCTCATTATCAACTGCCTAGCCTTTTCCCAACTATGTTTGGGTCGACTTCCAGTCTAACCAGATGCAGCTGAATAATAGGATTGTACATGGAGTGACTGCCTATCTGACCTCCACAACCCAGTTACTGGGCGACACGATACCCGTTGGTAAGAATGGTTGTCAGACTTTTGGGTGTCTGACTACCCGTAACGACTGTCAAAGATCTACAAATGACAGCCGGAACCAATGATTTAACGTGCTTTCTGCAGCACAGAGGAGTCTCAATATGTTACGAACGGTCACTCTTCCACAGACTGCATTCGGCAGACGCAGCTTCACCTCCTATCATCCCGTGCGGCTGTTTTTATTTACCCACAAGCTCCTCTTAGACCTTACTTCTTCTGACACCTAACTACCCTTACAAATCAGAAAGATGTACAGAGCCTCATTCATTGCCAATTTTGCAAAAGAGCAATCTTCATTTATTTTTAATGCAATTCAGCATTTATTTTACCTGAAATCCAAACAAGTACTAAGCTACCTTTCACTCCAGAAAATGGGAGACCTTTATCAGCAGAGAAACCGCGGGCGAAGCCAGTGAATTATAAATGTATGGTTCAAATTGGATACCGGTCCGGTCTTTCGTCTCGAAGTTATAATGCAATGACTCCAGTATTTTAACTTTAGTAACGATATTTATGCACTTCCAGTTCCTTATTTCCATACGTATGCTAACTTTGTTGGTTCTGCATGTTTTTTTTAATATGCTACATGTGTTTTTTTTAAAGAGGTTCTTTGTGATTTTTAAGTTAAATATGACCAAAATGTCATGATGGCCCAGTGGTTTAGGCCTCGCCTCTTGTGCACGAGGTTGTGGGTTCAAACCTGGGCAAGTACCAATGTGAGTTTTTCAATTCATATGTACTTTCTAAGTTTATCTTGGACATCATTGACATCGGTGAAGGAAAACATCGTGAGGAAACCTGGACTTATATAATTAATAAAAGTCTGAAATCGCCAACCCGTCTTGAGCAAGCGTGGTGATTAATGCTCGTGCCTTCTCTGTATGAGAAGAGGCCTTTGCCCTGCAGTGGGACAGTAATAGGCTGGTACTGGTACTGGTACTGGATGACCAATTTTTGGTTGTTTATTACTCTGGCCGAGGTGTTCTTTACTTTACCATCTCTCTAGTACTGCCAACGAACCTAAACTTCTTGCTACAGAATATAAAACTGTAACTTAATTGCATAAGGTTAACTTTCAAGTGTCTGTAAAATTTGTTTATGACATTTTTGATAGTTTCTGTTATTATGAAATCGACTTAGAAATAATGTACGTAAAATTAATTTTCAGATTAACAGTGCTTACACGTATTTATCTCGTTTCCTTGGCCGTACTACAGATCTAATTTAAATTCCTATTTTAAAGGAAATTTCAATGTGTCCCGATGATATGAAACCTCAAGGCGGCTAACAATCATCATTCATTTCAGCCGAAAGACGTCCACTGCTGGACAAAGGCCTCCCCCAAGGATTTCCACAATGACCGGTCCTGCGCCTTCCGCATCCATGCCCTTCCCGCGACCTTCACCAGGTCGTCGGTCCACCGTGTGGGAGGCCTGCCTACACTGCGTCTTCGGGCGCGCGGTCGCCACTCGAGAACTTTCTTGCCCCAACGGCCATCTGTTCTACGAGCTATGTGCCCCGCCCACTGCCACTTAAGTTTGGCGATTCTGTGTGCTATGTCGGTTACTTTAGTTCTCCTGCGGATCTCCTCATTTCTGATTCGATCACGCAGGGAAACTCCGAGCATAGCACGCTCCATCGCCCTTTGGGTGACCTTGAGCCTTCTTATGAGGCCCATAGTAAGGGACCAAGTCTCAGTTCCGTAGGTCATCGCTGGCAACACACACTGGTCATAGACTTTAGTCTTGAGACACTGCGGTATTTTGGGCGAGAAGATATTACGAAGCTTCCCGAACGCTGGCCAGCCGAGTTGGATTCGACGATTGACCTCTTTCTCAAAGTTGGACCTGCCTAACTAGACTGTCTGTCCCAGGTACACATATTCGTCGACAACTTCGAGTGTAGAGTTTCCAACCTTTAAAGAAGAAGTGGGTGCGACATGGACATTTGACATAATTTTCGTCTTGTCCATGTTCATTTTGAGGCCCACTTGTTGGGAGGCTCTACTGAGGCCATCGAGCATTGTGCCTAGGTCTTCCAAGGTCTCAGCCATGACTACGATATCGTCAGCGAATCGAAGGTGAGTGATGTACTCGCCGTTGATAATGATGCCGAGTCTTCTCCCGTCCAAGAGCTTGAAAACATCTTCCAGGCCGGTTTCGGTGGCCAGTGAACAGTTTCGGAGATATAACGTCTTCCTGTCTCACCCCTCGCTGCAACTGGATAGGTTTTGAGCTTTGATCCTGGAGGCGGACTGACATGGTGGCGTTTTCGTACAAACACTTTAGCACTTCGATATATCGATAGTCAATTTGGCACCGTTGGAGAGACTGTAGCACGGCCCAGGTCTCGATCGAATCGAAGGCTTTCTCATAGTCCACAAACGCCAAGCAGAGTGGCTGATTATACTCCTCAGTCTTCTGTATAATCTGTCGCAGCGTATGTATGTGGTCTATGGTGCTAAAGCCTTTTCGGAAACCGGCTTGTTCGGGAGGCTGGAAGTCGTCGAACCTGCGAGCGAGACGATTCGTAATGACTCTCTAAAACAATTTGTAGACATAGCTCAGAAGCGAGATGGGTCTATAATTCTTCAACAAGGTTTTATCTCCTTTTTTGAAGAAGTGTACCACCACACTTCCGTGCCATGCCTTAGGCGTTCGTCCCTTGAGTATGACGGAATCAAATAGCTTCTGAAGAGCTTTTAGTACCGGTGTTCCACCAGCTTTCAGAAGCTCAGCCGTGATCCCATCATCACCCGGTGCCTTATTGTTCTTTAGCTGTTTAAGAGCCATTCTAATCTCGTACTGGCTGACGTCCGGGATATCTTCGGTATAGTGTCGGGTCAATCTGGCTCTTGGGTCTTTAGCCTGATTATTAACAGATTGCCGTACACTCGTGTATAATTGTCCGTAGAACTTCTCGACCTCTTTCAATAGCTCTGGCTTTGACGAAACAATTCTGCCATCCTCTGCCTTCAGCTTAGTCAGTTGGCTTTTACCAACAGACAGATCCCTTGCGAAAACCTTTGAGCCCTTGTTGCTCTCAATCGCCTCCTTAATACGAGTCGTATTAAATTGGCGTAGGTCGCAAGTCAAGGACTTGGAGATCCATCTGTTTAAACGCCGATACTGAGTAGTATCTTCAGAGGACTGCAGAACCAAATTTCGTCTTTGTTCCATAAGTTTGTTGGTGAGGTCCGAGATCTTTTTGGTTCCTTTTGAACGACAGGTTTTGAAGATCTTAGACCCAGTCGTTTGGACAATTTCCACAAATCTGTCATTGTAATCATCCACATTTTCGCAATCTCCCAGGCATTCAAAGCGATTCTGCAGCTCGAGCTGAAAGTGCTCAGTATTCTGGAGCTGGATAGGTGCTGGTCGGAGCGTAGACTTCATCAGTCGACATCTTTCGACCTTTGTTCTAAGATTCAATGTGCCTCTTACCATCCGGTGATCGCTTCCTGTTTTTACTGAATTGATCACGGAGACATCATTGAATATGTGCCTCTTCGTCGACAAGATGAAGTCAATCTCATTTTTTGAGACACCGTTAGGATGCAGCCATGTCCACTTACGCTGTTCCGGTTTTCTGAAGAAGGAGTTCATCATAAAAAGGCCCTCCTTCTCCATGAAGCCGGCCAGCAGATGGCCACGTGCATTCCTCTTTCCATATCCAAATTGCCCCACTCTCAGCTCATTGTCGCTTCGTTTGCCCAGTTTCGCGTTAAAGTCTCCCATCACAACGGTATAGTGTGTTCGGGAGCTATGTATGGCTTTAGAGATATCCTCATACATAGTCTCCACCTTGTCGTCGGGGTGTTTCGAGGTTGGTGCGTGTACCTGTATGACCTTCAGCGAATACCGTTTGGTGATTCTGAGTATAAGGTACGCTACCCTCGTCGAAACACTCTCGATCTGGACCACGTTGTTGACAAGGGACCAGTGGACGATAAACCCGACACCACCCTGGGACAGTTGGTCGCCCTCCCGGAAATAGAGCAGGTTACCGGATTTGAGAGTCATGGTGTCCTCCCCCTCTCTCCGGACTTCACACAATCCTACGATATCCCACCGTAACCTGCTCAATTCTTCCTCGAGTTCAGCAAGCTTCTCGTCGGTTCGCAGTGTGCGCGTGTTGTACGTTGCCAGGGCCAAAGGTCGTCGGGGTTGGTAGCCTGGCATCTGCCGGGGATTCTTCGCACCCCTTGCCCCGCCGTTACCATGGCCGGTACCATAGCCAGGAATAGCGGGGCCGCCGGGGACTAGGGGCCGTTTCTTGGGTTTCCACATCATGGGGGTTATGCCGTAATCGCCACGCTTGGCAGGCGGGTTGGCGATCGCAGTTTGGTGGCTAGTACGCGGAAAGATGCTGCTGCCCATCCTCCGGTATTTGAATCCCTTAGTCGCCTCTTACGACACCCACGGGAGGAGATGGGGTGGTGCTATTCTAGAGCCACACCACAGGCCACAAGGCGGCTAACAATAGGTATTTATAATGTAAATGTAAGTGGAAACGCCAGGAGGACATAGACTGACCTTATTGGTGATGTTCTTCATAAAGGTCAGATGCGTAGTAATCGCAACCGGCGTGCGTATATGTACCAACTAATGAATTGACCAATTGTATTCACTTTTTGTTTGGCAGTGTTTACCTGTAGGTATTTTGATCCACAGTACTTTATACTACACAAAGCTCGACGAAGAAGACATTATTTATAATCATTGTATTTAGCTATAAATATTCCAAAGTCTTTAAATAAATTAAATGAGTTTATTCAGTCTACAACCTATATTATTATATCTATGTCTACTTTTATACTTGCGAAAACTTGTAATCAGCCTTTTTAATGTTATTTACAAACAATCTATTGTACTTGATCAGCTGTTAGTTTTCCAAAAATGTCTAAAATAAAATAAAATAATTTATAATAGCGTAGTCTGAACTGACATTAAGTCTCATATAATAAGGAAAACTTAAACATTTCGTCAAGTATCACAATATCCAATCAAACAGTAAATGAATTCCGATAGGGAATTGATTTATAACGGGTTCTAATCTAATCCCGGGGTTTAGTCGAGCTACGAAGGGTTAAGGCGGCATTTAACCCGGACTTATGTTGTTCAATGTTATTATAAATGGGTAGTAGAAAATCACCCACCACAGAAATACTGGGAGGAAGGTGAGAAAGTGTCTCCCTATCCAACCCATTTGTTGAAAATCTCCCAACTGGACACGAGTTGCCATGGCTGACCTGTTTTTTTTTTTTTAATAGAACGTTGCCCCACACTAGTTTCTCCTGTATCGTGGGTGCGTTTACAAACATTCAAATCCACATACACACACAGCCAGACCCGGAACAACTACCTGTAGGCCATACAAATGTTTGTTCCGTGCGGGAATCGAACCCACGACACGCAGCGCAGCAGTCAATCGCTCAGCCACTGCGCCAACCGTGCCGTCTATTAATTATTCGTTATTCTTTAAATAGACTACGGACACAGGTTGTCGGTAGCAAGGAAAACCTCTTCAGGTGGATTCATAGATGACTCTGCCCTGGTAAATGTGGTGTTGCTACACAAACGAAGGGACACTTATTATCGTGATCTGCTTGTCCTATTGCACTTCACAGCAGCGAAAGCGCCAAACAGACAGAGTTCATGTATAAAAACTGACACTAATTCTGTAAAATGTGTCGATGATGAAGAATAATACTTATCATGTGTGTTGAAAATGAGGAGCTCGTGGCTAATTAAAAACAGCCTTAAGGGTTGATTGAAGGTTAAGCTATGGTTGCCGAGGTTAGTCTGTGGACCGTTATAACATATCGAGACTCCTCTGTACCTCGGAAAGCACGTTAAGTAGTTGGTCCCAGCTATCATTTGTAGATCTTTGGCAGTCTTCTTCTTCTTTTCCAGTCTTCCCAAGGGATATCGTGTTACCCAGTAACTGGATTGTGGAGGTCAGATAGGCAGTAGCTCCATCCGGATTAAGCTGAATACTGGTATTTAGCTGAATCCGGTGAAAATGGAAGCCGACCCCTACATAGTTGGGAAAAGACTTGACAGATGATGTTGATGTGTGTTGAATGTCATAATTCATGACTTGCTTCGTTTTAACTCCACGATTTAGTCGTAATAGTTCTCTAAGGCGCTATTAAGCTTTAGAGTATATTACAAACACGTGTAGTAATCGCTTTGATAGGTCAAAATGTTTACCTCTCTCTTTATATGAGACCCTTTTCTGTCATGGCGAGTTAAATATAACATTTCTTACCTTAGGTAGTTCAATCAAAGAGTTTTCGGTGTGAAGAACCATCATCATCCTCTTGCCCTTATCCCAATTAATTTAGGGTCGGCGCGACATGTCTTCTTCTTCCATACATCTCCATTTATCGTCATCTCAGAAGTCAACTCCTTCTTAGCCATATCATCTTTCACATAATTGAAGCAAAAGAAGAACGAAACGACCTTAAAGAAAAGATAAAGATAGTTTTTATTTGTCCAAAACATGAGTATACATTCAAATGGCATGCAAGATGATAAATAAAATTACGTCACATTCATGTTTTGCCTGAACGTCGTACAAATACAAAGAAGTAGGATGTTACACAAGCATAACGTTTTATATGTATATCAATTTTGAATATAATTTGAATTTTTAAATGTTCAAAAAAAATAAAAACAGCAGGTGGCGTTCTGTAGATTCTGTCAACCCCTTTGGAAAAAAGGCGTCAGTTTATGTTTTTATATTTGCATTTGTGTGTTTATTTTCATTTTTTTTATTTCATGTTGTATGCCAAAGCCTCGCTAAATACATACTTTCTCTCTCTTTCTCTATTTTTTCAAGAGAAAAGGCAATCCTTATCACTCGTCCAACATCTTTCCATACATTACACCATCTACGGTCTAAGCTTGGCTTGCGCAAATTCAGCGGTATAGTTAGCGCCCCGAGGGATTCCATTTGGAGAATTATAGACGCTTCAATAACGTTGCTTCGCTGGTAATTCTATGGGGCTTTCATGTCGTGCAGTGTTCTTAGGGTATTTTGATTGTGTATTTGTATATCTGCAGTAATGTACTGCAGCAAATAATATTTGTGTGTGTACGTGTATGTGTGTGTGTGTGTGTATGTGTTTCTGTCCTCCCCCAAGGATTTCCACAATGACCGGTCCTGCGCCTTCCGCATCCATGCCCTTCTCGCGACCTTCACCAGGTCGTCGGTCCACCGTGTTGGAGGCCTGCCTACACTGCGTCTTCTGGCGCACGGTCGCCACTCGAGTACTTTCTTGCCCCAACGGCCATCTGTTTAAATAATAATAATAAAATAATAAATAATGCTGGACAATCCACACAGCATCATCTAGCCCCAAGCTAAACAGAGCTTGTGTTATGGGTACTAGATAACTGATAAACTTAATACAATACATTAAGTAGATAGATATTTTTATAATAAATAGCAAATACCCAGAACACCCGGAACAAATCTTTGTAGATCGTACAGACATTTGTCCCAAGGCCGGAATCGAACCCGCAACCTCCTGGGTCGCAGGCGGACCTTCGCCCGCCGCGCCACATGGTTGTCAAATGAATGAACTTTTTCTTTGTTTCGGTTAATAAATATAATCTTTGTAATTTCATCGATCTATCCAGATATAATATTAAAATTGTGAAAGTAACTCTATCAGTCTTTCTGTTACCTTTTCAAGCTAAATCCGCAGAATCAGAAAATTACGATTTATATGGTGTGGAGATGGTTTTAAGATCCTGAAAAAACATACAATAAAAGAAAAAGCGTTTATTTAGCAGAGACTCAGTTACACAATGACAATACTGAATATCGAAAAACAAAGAAAGAAGTAAAAATAATGATGACAGAAGTAATAAGAAATAAACCTGCTTATGGAGACAGTACCGGAATGTGACATCTTTAATGACACACTCAGGGTGATCATGTCAAACAGTCCCATGTTCTGTGAAAGCTGTTTGTTAGGTATTTAAGTGTATATTGTTATTATTAGTTTTATGTTTATTATGTTTTATGTTTAATAATTACTGTCATTGGCGCAAGCCGTTGTAATTATAATTATAAATAAATAAATAACAAAAAAAAAGAATATATATATCAATGATGTGCCTTACGGCTGCATCAAATGGGTCCAGTTCAGTAAAACTGCCCGACATCTAGTGTCTGACGCTGGTTTTCAACTGACTTGGACATAGGATAGTTATTAATCCGCAACTTCTTCTGCATCCGGGATAACCGACATTCACGCGGGAGAAAACGCGGGCAAAAGCTAGTCTATCCGTATGCCAGTAAAATTATTTCTCTTAAGATATTTCTCAGAAACAAGAATATTTGCTAAAAACTTTGGAAAATCATCCGCCCGCATACTTATTGCCGCTCAAGCCTATTCTGGAACGAATTTAAGTCGTCGGGGCAACGAGCCAACCAACAGCACGTAAAATTTTATCCGCCATTTTGCCTTTTGAAATTCGAAGGGGAAACGGGAACAATAGATTTTTCGTAACGGAAATATTTTGGGGTAGCACAGATAAGGGAAAATAAATTAAATATAAATAGAACGTGATTGTCTTTGTGAATTTTTAATGGTAAATGACTTTTGTACGGGCTTAGAGTCGTCTGGTTGGGATGGTTGGCGACCCATCACGGGCAGTTTTTTTGGGGATTTTTAAAAACAAAAACAGTCAGAAATAGATACTGAAAACTTTTGTGTTGGGGTGCGCTACTGCTGAGCACGAAGCCCGATTAAATTGCCGTGCAAAATTTTAATGGGATTTTCCATCTGGTATTTCTCAGTATTATCCTGTAGTGCATTTTTGTCCGGTTTATGGCAGTAGGCTCATCCCGTGTTATATAACTGAGAACTAAACATAAATATGGGTGTACAACACTGCCTAACCTTTCTGGGACTATAGGCGTAATGTTTTGTTTCTTGTGTAAACCTATAAAAGAGTGATATACACATACAGAAGTCACTGCTTGATCATCAACAATAAACTAGTTATTTAATGTTACTTAAAATGTCAACCGTCAGCAAACGTACTTATCTTAGTTTTACTGACGGACTACATGAGAGGAGGAAGTTCTCAATTCGACTGTTTTTGTATTTTATTTTTGTGTTTATTGCACGTGACCCCTTTGCCAATTGAGTTTAATGGTTATTTGTTTATTAGAAGGAATGTTGTCCAAGGTTGGTCCAATTTTGGCTTAGGTATGATGAGTGATTTTTGCGTTATCCTCATTAATCAATTTGAAGTTTGGGGGAATGAGGAACAGGGTGTAAAGTTCCTTATCCACTATAGAAAAGGGAGGATATTCCAAACAGACGGGTGTTGTGTCTGGTGGACTTCAGCCCGACGGTTGTCGTCGAGTTCTTACATACATATATGCTCAGTCGCGTGCATAACTTTAATATGGCGATGTAGGAGACGTCAGATTTAGTTCGTATATGGCGAGATAGATGTCGCTACAATACTAAATACACGTTGAAAATAACGATTACACTAAGTCAATATGAAAATTAATGTGAAAATACACACATCACTAATTTTAGTCGCGTACATAACCTAAAAAGAAATTCTGTTAGATTAGAAAACATTGCTGCTAATATAAATAAAAACGTCGGAATTTGACGACCGTTGTGGCGCGACGGGCGAAGGTCCGCCTGCGACGCAAGAGGTTGCGGGTTCGATTCCCGCCTTGGGACAAATGTTTGTACGATCTACAAATATTTGTTCCGGGTGTTCTGGGTATTTCCTATGTATAATAAAAATATCTATCTATGTAATGTATTGTATTAAGTATATCAGTCATCTAGTACCCATAACACAAGCTCTGCTTAGCTTGGGGCTAGATGATGCTGTGTGGATTGTCCAGCATTATTTATTTATTTATTATTTATAATCACGTCACCTCTCACAATGACGAAGATGTGACATTCGTCCTCCAACTATGAAAAGTTTAACAAAGTGATCTAATATTAATTCGTCCCATCGTGACGGAAACTTAGTTAAACATCGTGTGGGTGTGACGAACTTAGTCTGATACTTGGCATTTTAATATTACCGGGTCATTTTAAATGGCAAAAGGTTACAAGGAAAACGTATTAAAATCGGAGACTGGCGGGAAAACAATTAATTGAATTTCGGTGGTAACCGCATTTTCAGGAAGTTTAAGGGTGAAGGGATTTCAACGAAATGAGGTTAATTTTAAACTTGCACTGGGGTATTTAATAAATTTAACTGCTTGCTTCACCACCACTAAAGTTCCGGTAAAGTTTTATGTCAGAAACTTTACTAAAAATCTGTTTAAGTATTCAATGAAGTTAGGTATAAAGAAATTAAAAATAAACGGTGAAACAATTTCATTATTCACATAAAAGATTAAAGGTAAATATTGAAAGTGTTTCACTTTTAAATATTTTTAATAAAAGTTATAAATTAAAACAAATAAATTATATGTGGCTTTGATTTGTAATCATTCGCTGTGGGGTTCCATAAAACATAAGGTATTTAGGCTACCTACCTGAAGGAAACCCTGTGTTAGACTATTCTATAAGGACGGAAAGATCAAGCATTTCAAGTTTAACAGGGTTTCGATGTAAAAAGAAACGATGAAAACAATATCGAGTAAGCTGGACTTGTATTGAACTAGCTTTTGTTCACTATTACGCCCGCGTAAATGTTAGATATTATCTGTAAGAACGTACTACCGGGATAAAACCTTATCCCTATCCAGGTCCTGATCTACCCGTATGCCAAGTTATAGCGGACGGATTAACAAACATACAAACTTTCACATTTCTAATATTAAATATTAGTAAGTTGCCTGGTAAAGCCTACCCGCATTGAACCAACAAGCGCGAAGTAATCAATGATAAATTCATAAGATTACTAGTGACTTGTCCCGGTTTCGTACAAACATTTTTTCTTAAGATTTACACACAAAAATACCATCCCAATTTCCGATTTTTGATTTTTCAAAAAAAAAAATCTCTCGTACACTGTCCTGAAAATTTTAAAGTATACAAAAACCAATTCAGTTAAGTCGTTCGCATCATGCAGCAATTGTTTTTTTTTTCTTTTTAAATAAATAGTTCAAACGTTAAACTTCTCTTGCCGAGGTCAGTCTTTAGACGGGTGACCGTTTATTCTTCTCCATGCTCCGGACAGCACGTTAAGCCGTTGGACTCGACTGACATTTGTAGATCTTTGACAGTCGTAACAGGTAGTCAGAAGCCCAAAAGCCCGACAACCAGTTTTACCAAGCGGTGTAACAAGGTGTTCAGATAGACAGTCGCGCCATATAAAATACTGGTATTCAGCTGAATTTGGTTAGACTGGAAGCCCATCCCAACATGAATAGAAATCCATTTAGAAAAGGATAGGCAGATTATGAGATAGATAGATGTCGATGTTGTTAACTAAAAGAAGCCTCAATGGTTTATAATATCTTTAATTGTTTTTATTCCAGTCAACCTTTCCGTTTATGACAGAGTCCTATGATTACCCTGGCACAGAGCTAATCGGACCAGTTTGCTCGCAGTATGCGCCACAGAGCACATATAGTTAGCACACGGTTAGCACGTACAAACGCCACGGCTAAATGCATTTGTGTTGTAAAGGTAATCCGGTTGCGGTCGTTACTATTGCTAGCCTCTGGCATACCAATTGAAGAGGAGAGGACGAGCAATTGTTGGTGACGGAAATTGATAAGAGTGTTGCTTCATGTTTATCCATTTTATTCTGGTCATTTTTTCAATACAGGCACGCAACGACACAATACAAAATATACAAAATAGAAAATAGAATTATATGATAACAGAAGTAATAATAATATAAAGAAAACAAACATGAAGAAACACCAGGAATATATTTTTACCACACTTTTCCCAAACTACTGCATTTCTTGAAAGGCAGAATCGACCGTGGCGATCACCATAAAAGCGTCGATAATGAAGTCCGACAATTCCCGGAGAAACGATTCAACTGTCTTGGGTCCCGTAACGAAATTAATTTAACAGAAATACCATCTATATTTTCTATTTTCCTGGTTTCTTATATACAAACCTTGTCTAGAAAATTATGAATACAACAGAAAAATTATGAATACAAATTGGAAGAGCCGTTACAAAGTCATGATCTTTCATACTTGCGGCAATTGTTTTTTATTTAAATGGAGGATAGATAGATGTTGAAAACCTAACCCACTACTTATACTCAATTAACTATATAATTCCGAAATAGATCATTTGTATAACCAACTATGAATACACATTAAATATCAAAATGTAAGAAAAATTCAAATATGGTGATGGGAAATTCCTCCGTATTGCTATCGGCTGGTGATTATACCAGAACACCGGTCAGTCCACTTTTATTGGTGAAGTAAACCATCTAACCATAATCTATTTTTTTAATGTCGGTGTTAAAAATTGAATTAATACCGATACAGGCCTGTGCTGATACAGGTCTGTGCTATGTTAGTATCCCTAATTATGATTTTTAAAATTCGAGTAGTTCGTTAATATTCAACATTAAACTGGTCCGCCAAATCACAACGAAACAGGTAAAACTCCTGTTGCAAGGTTTTAATTAGTATATAAGAATAAGTCCTTCATTGACACTTTAAAATTAAAGCTGTTGTATAGCTTTACAAACTGATTGGAAGTCGTTCTTTAAAGTAATGCTTTCTTTTTCTCTGTTACTTTCTTATAGGCATTTAATAGTTAAGTGATATACACATAAGAACACCTTTTTTACTACCAATCTTCAATTGTAAGCCACATAAACAAGTCAACTCACGACATCAAAATCATCTAAATTGCAACCCAAAAACAAGACAAACTTGTACAATGTTACTATCACAGAAACAGTGCCGCTGTTGCAAAGCATCGTCAATCAGTGAGTGACGTAGATAAATCGTGGGTTGCCAGCAAATTAATCGGAGAAGACGCACTTTCAGACATTATCATAGAATAAGAAATTCGTGTAGAAGCGAAAATAAATTTGTGATTTCAATAGTGCCACAACTGATATTACAGATTCTTTTTAGCACAGGCTTGGCACGTAAGTATTTAACCTTGATATGCTATTCTACGAATTGATACGCTACGCTACGCTACGCTACGCTACGCTACGCTACGCTACGCTACGCTACGCTACGCTACGCTACGCTTCGCTACACCCCAATTGCTACAATACGCTGCGCGCTGCTACGCTTTGCTCCGGTCATAACGTGCTACTACGAGCTGCTACGCGCTGCTACGCGATGCTACGCTCTGCTACGAACTTCTACGCACTTCTACGAAACTCTACACGTCCCGGTAACATTATCGATATTGAACTCGGATTGTGATATCTGACTCAAGAATGTCAGTTCCGCTTCTATACATTCTTAGTGTATGTTGTTGTCTGTTGCCCAGATAATATTTAACGCTTTGCCGAGGTATTAATCGAAGTATTATATGGTTGGCTAAACATTTTGAAAAGGCGGACATTAAATTGCGATGGATTGTGTTCGGGTTCAATTCGAGTTCAGTGAATTTTAGCAAAAAGTACCTGTTTAGATTTTGGTACAGAATCATGAAATTAATTTTATATGAACAATATTTATTATTAATTATTAACTTTTTTTTTACTGAAAACCTCTCGTAGGGTCATTGTACTCATCGTTATGAACAACATAACAATCAAAAATACTTTGTGCCATCCGGGAATTCAATCCCGGACCTCATGTTTGTCACTAGCGCTTGCGTCCACTAAACCTACGAGACAGTTGTTGAGGCAGATATTAATAAACCATTAGGTCAAAAGATTTTCAAAGTTTAACTGAGCTTGCTTTGGTAAATGTCTTAATGTAGCAACCATCTATCTCCCATGATCGACCTTATATCTTCTATGGTTTTTAAGCTTAAGGCGAAGAATTAGCAAGCTGATATCCTAATCCTAAGTATTGTATGTGGTGTGAATTTGTTTCTTACGCATGCACGCCTTAACTTCTCAACCGATCATCATGTAATTTTTATACTCGTTGTAAAAAAAGACATAGGGTGCCTTGCAACCAGGAAAAAGTACTGTTCGCGAGCTAAGAAGCAGACAAACTGTAAACCAGGATATTTAATTACTATAAATAATAGGGCTTCTCTGACTTCATGGCATTCAGTTAGTTATTCACTTCATTACAAAACAAGAATCTTCTCTGACACGGGCGACGTATTTTTACCTTCCAAACTATTCTCATCCACCATCCTGTATAAAATAAGGTCTGCTATTATATTATACGTCTACAATGTTATATGCATTTAATATTAATAATACCTATAAATTATAAAAGCCTGTGTGCCTCAACCGAGAACTTTTACTTCGTGTAAACTTAACCAAAACTTATTTAATTTCGAAACTAAGCACACCTCTTCCGAGTAATAAACCAACAAAAACATTATTAAAAACTTTGTACACACGAATAATATCACAAGAGTAAAATATTGACAGAGCGGTGCCGTAGCCAAGTATTAATGAGCACAACAAGTGCGAACAGCATAGAGGGGCTTAACGCAGAATAGTACAGAAGGTCAGTCAGTTCTTGTATAATAGTACGTGTGGTTATATGTCATTACATCACAGGGTACGGCCATATTATGTCGACGACAAGATGTCGTACTGTCGACTACAATGACTGTTTGTGTGATTTGCCGTTAACTTGGAGGTCACCATCATCGTCCATGACGACTCCGAGGTAGTGAACGGTGCAATATAATTATGAAACATTTCAGCTTTAGAATCTTTTCTAAAAAATAGGTATCGACTACCAAAAGAAATGTGGCTCTTTCATTAAATATAAACGAATATCTAGGAACGCGTCAGCCACGGTGACGGTGACGTAGAGCGTCGACGTCACGTCGCCTGACGTGGTGTCGCCGTCATGTGTCGAACTATACTGTGTTCTCGGGCCTTCTGTACTATCTTGCAATACAAACATGTATAAATTCATTTGATCCATATTTGTTTTAATTGGATTGCTGCAGTTTTTTTAATTAGTGCACATCAGATGATCTTTTACCTCATGGCCACGACCTATATTCTTAAGCCACATGCATCTAGCCACAGCTACTGCTGCGAAAACAAATGAAAGAAGTTGTTCTGACTTGCGGAGTGGCGTTTTGGCGAGTATTACTCGCGCGACGGAAACAAGCGACGAGCGAGCTAACAGCTTGGCGGTCACGACTTCAGTGTGCCTAGAACGAATGCTCAATGTAACGTCACGTCAATTCGAACGATTTCAAAATGTATTGAAAAACTAGTTTCGAAAAAAAAAAATTATTTTATTTTTAAGACTTTACTCATATCAATGGGTGATACTAATTTACAATTTTAAATCGCTCGAATAGGGATGTGTCCTAGGTAAAAAGTCTATTTAGTCTGTCAGTAAGATTACCAAAAAATATTGGACACGTATTTTTTGCTTACTCAAATCAATAAAAAGTGATAATGATATAACACATCAAAGTTCATCAGACGGGGCTTGTGACGTCACTGTTACGTTAAAAGTGTAGCACGGCGTGACGTCACGCGCAATTTCAACGCACTATATCGTCGTCATTTTTGGTTTACGTGACAAAAGAAAAAATATGTATCCAGTATTTTTGAGTGAAACAACTTTCGGACCAATCAGATTTTTAAGGACACTACTCTATTGTCGGTACGTTTCCGTGAAGGATTCGTGTTACGCAATCTGAGCGGGTGTGAACAGCAAGCGTGGTCTGACAAGTCATCACTGATTGGTCGTAGTACGACATAATTCGGTTATTATTTAGCCACCGGCCCCACAACAATGAACATCCACGTTTTTTAATATTCACAAAATAATGAAACGTCAATAAAACCCCAAAATCCCTCGAGAGGATAAATGGTAAAGACACGAATCATAACATTCTCTTTTCGATAGTATCGTCAATACTTTGGCAAAAGTAAAATTGCCTAGTGGGCTCCAAAGCTTAATCGGATTGATACGGATAATGACGTCATCTCCCGGGGGGCACCAATCCTAACCCATGTTGTCTTATTGTTGATCGTGAATTATTCAGTTCGGGTGAACGGGCGAACGAGTGATGGGTTTCTTGGCTCCGTTGTTGTGCTTGTTTAAAATGTTTTATTTTAGTAAAGATCGAAAGCGCTAGTTCAATCGCCGAAGAAGAACGAATTACAATTCATTTGGCTAAAGCTAGGTTTTTAAACCCACAAGATACACCAAAATTCAAATGCAAAAAATGACATGATTTAAAAATTACAGTGTGCATTTCAGAACTACACCAAAAAGGTCAATTTCAACGGTAATCGCAGACAGATGGTGTCCGACGCCGGTTTTTTAATGAACCTATAAGGACCAGCGACAAAACATACAATTACTTTTAATATAAATAAAAGAGTAATAAAATGTGTTAGTAATGTTGTTCCGGGTCTGGCTGTTCGTGTATGTCAGTTTAAATGTTTGTAAACGCACCCACGACACAGGAGAAATTCCTAGTGTGGGGCATTGTTTAAAAAAAAAAAAAAAAAAGTTCTGATAAAAATGAAGTGTGTAGATATTATTGTTTCATAACAATTCTAGAATTAAAATAACACATGTGCCCAAAACTATTTTATTTAACAGTTTATTTTCGCCGATCCATGGCTTGATTCTATAGTCAATTAACTACGAGATTATTTTTTACCAGACACTTGTGTTTTTACGTGATGAGAAATCTTTGCACGCATTTTTAAGAATACACAAAAGAATGTGAGATTTGACATACGTAAAGTTTATGTGGAGAAAGAGAGTAGAAAGCTAAAAAAAAACAAATTCTGACCTAAAATAATACCCACTTATAATTTTGCAGCGATGCTAATGTGCACACGGTCTTAGATCTAGTAATGTTACCTTAGCGTTCAAATAATCTAATCGTACGATCCCATGCAATACGTAAACGATAAGTCATCTTGACATACAGTCTAAAGCTGGCTAGACAATGATTTACAGGTACATCCAAGTGTTTACAATCTAAATTGTAATGTGTTTGGACAGCTGCGAAATTTGACTGTTTTAGCTTTTTGCAATTCTTCAGTATATAAACTTTAACTTGACTACACGGTTGGCGCAGTGGCTAAGCGATTGGCTGCTGCGCTGCGTGTCGCGGGTTCGATCCCCGCACGGAACAAATATTTGTATGGCCTATAGGTAGTTGTTCCGGGTCTGGCTGTTTGTGTATGTGAGTATAAATGTTTGTAAACGCACCCACAATACAGGAGAAATTCCTAGTGTCGAGCAACGATTTTTTTTAAAAATAAATATAAAAAAAAAAAAAAACTATGCCAAACCTTACACTTCTCCATACGCGCAATATTCTTAAAATTTTCGTTTTCGCTTCAGGTATTAATATAATAATACAAAATAACTTAAAGCTGACCCGACAGACGTTTTCCATTCAAATTACGATTCATACACAAATTTCAGTAAAAAACGTAGCAGATTTTATCACTAATGCTCATTTGTACCGCAACATTGAAAGAAAATTACGAGTCTTTCGAGTCATTCTGAAGTGATGCGCTTAAAAACAATAATAATTATCTTTTCTTTCAATAGTTTCTAGTTTAGTTTTAAAAGTAGGTCTGCATGTGGCACCGGTAACCGAGATGTAGTGTGGAAGTCGGTTGTCTTGGTGGGAAGTGCATGTGAAGTGATGGAACCGTTCGTAACATATCGAGACTCCTCCGTGCCTCGGAAAGCACGTTAAACTGTTGGTCCCGGCTGTCATTTGTAGATTATTATTATTCTAACGATTGTTACGGGTAGTCAGAAGCCCGAAAGTCTGACAACCAGTCTTATCCAGGGGTATCGTTTTGCCCAGTAAATGGGTTGTGGAAATCAGATAGGCAGTCGCTCCATGTATAATACTGGAAGCCGACCCCAACATAGTTGGAAAAAGCCTAGGCAGATGATTCACCTTGAAAGCAAACAAATTATACAGTCCAAAAGCTTTTCAAAACAGTCAAAACGACAAACAAACTTCAACCAATCAAAGTACTTACAAACAATAATTTTAATTAGCTTCAACATCAACAACGTAAGCGGTTAGGGAGAGAACGGATAATGCATTCGGGGTCATGCGCCGCGCGTGATGTCTCATTTAGTTACAAGCGGGTGGTTTAGTACCTGAGTTTGTTTTCGGAAGTAAGAGATTATGGTTCTTTAAGGCGGCTAAGGCCTCGTTTCTCATGCTCAGGTTGTGGGTTCAAATCTTATAACATAACACAGCATTACGCCTGTATTTCCGAAATGTTTAGGCACAGGTGTACATTTGGTACACTCAACTGTCGCCATTTTTGCCTCGTTAGTGTAGTGGTCGCAAGTGCGACTGCGAAGCTTGAGGTTGGGCTCGCGATTCCCGGGTCGAGCAGAGTTTTTTGATGGTTTTCCATCAGGAATATCTCAGTAGCACCTCGGAGTCTGGATTTGTGCCCGGTTGATGGCAGTAGGGTCGCCTCCTGTACATGGGACTTATCGAATTCTTATTTATTTTATTATGTGTTTTTTTTAAACCAATTTACAGGAATAATTTACACACAAGTACGAATGTGGTATTTTTTAAGTTTATCTTAGCCGACACTGATATCGATGTCGGGAGGTATCGTGAGGAAACCTGGAAATATTTAAATATAAATTTGAAGTTTTGGTAACTTCAGCCTTGCTTCAGCAAGAATGGTGGTTAATACTCCTACCTTTTTTGTATGAGAAGAGGCCTTTTTCCTGCATTGGGAAGCTGGTATTATGATTGCGGTTTGTTTGTGTGATTGTGTTGTGGAAGCTGCTGGCTTCCGAGATGATGGTTTAATATAAAAAAATGGTAAATGATAATGGCTTATCATTATAATCCATCCATCGTTTCTTCGGTCTTTCTCTTCTCTTACCATCAACCTCTAGCAGCTGCTTTTGGTCTGACAAACATGTCACGCACACTCCGTCAAAACACACTTCATCGTCATCCTTTTACCCTTATCTTAATATATTTGGAGGCAACATGTCTTCTTTTTCCATACATCTCTATGTTCCATCATCTCAATAGTGATCTCCTTTATAACCATATCATCTTTTACGCAATCCATCGTTTATTCAGTCTTCCTCTACACTTGTAACCCTCCACATTCAAACTTCAATAATCCCTTCACAACATAATCCTAATTCCTCCACAGCACATGCCTATTCCATGACAACCAAAATCCTCACAATACACCCATCACCTTCAACCCCCTTATAGATAAGTTGTTTATATTGCGTGCATAAACAAACTTAATCGTTTGAAGAATCTCAGTGAGTTATTCGTACCAGTCCCACTATTCCGCCCTGCGATTTATCTTTCGCAAGAAAAGTTGCAAAGATGCGAACAGCGTTTTAACTTTCTTACATTTTTCTACTGAGCCACTCGGAGAGATCTTTTTGCGTCAGCATTTCCTTAAAATTAAATTCGTTCAAGGTTCTGAAACAATTGTAATTTGTCTCGAGATGTTTGGAGGAAGTGTGTTTTTTGTTTGGTTTGTTTATAATATTGCCATCATCATTATTAGCAGTGTCGAAATTTGTTTTCAAGTTGATGTTTTGGAGAACTGTTTTCTATGTTCTTGTCATATGAATTATAACGTATTTTGTATTGCTATTATTGTTCTGATTCATTATTTTTATAACACATAATAAAGATATACTTTTACTATAAGTCTTTATATTGTGTGCCTACTATGTAATATACTGCTGAATTATATTCCTTTAAAATAAAAATGCCCAGCTGTTCAGTAAAGACTTTCGACCAACTGAGATAAACTACTCACTAAACTCTTGGGTCAAGAGTCAGATGCAGCAGGCGGTCGTCTTGGACACGACACGCATTATGTTCCTAACTCCAGATCCCTAATTGCCGAATAAATTATATTTTTAAATTTATGAAACTTATACATTTACATAATAAATACTATTTCCATAATATTGATTTTTTTTTCTAATTATTATTTGGTTTCTTATTATTATCTCTGATTCCGAATGCCTGTGTCTATTTTTTTTCCTACCTAATACGTCACCTGTCATCCCGTTCTTACTATATTCTCTTATACAGATAGCTTTTTAAAAATATAAAAATACTGTACTTCTTACTTCCTTCCTTCCTTTTTGACGTTGCGTCGCAGATGGACCTTTGCCCGCTGCGCCACATAGGTCTGGCGCAGCGGGCAAAGGTCCATCTGCGACGCAGGAGGTTGCGGGTTCGATTCCCGCCTTGGGATAAATGTTTGTACGATCTACAAACATTTGTTCCGGGTGTTCTGGGTATATGCTATGTTTAATAAAACATATCTATCTATGTAATGCATCGTATTAAGTATATCAGTCATCTAATACCCATTACACAAGCTCTGCTTACCTTGGGGCTAGATGATGCTGTGTGGATTGTCCATCATTATTTATTTATTTACCTGTAACCACATATTGTGTATGGCAAGCAAACAATGTCATTATTAAAATCCAAACCGCAATTTGCATAGTTTTAGACTTCTGCAGTAACTATAAACTCTGGTTTAAAACTTTGCCCATTAATTTAATAGTATGTGAGGATAAACAAAATAGTATTTCGTGTCAAAGTTGTGTATTACGAGTATATCGACGTTCGCTTTGAATTATATTTTGTAAAATTTAAAGCATCTCATTACGAGTTCTGAGTGGTATCTTGAAGCACGTATTAGGTACGTTTATTTAGATATGTATTTTATTTAGAAGTTGTAGACTTAATTTGTATCTTGTTACTCATATGATCATTGTACAGAACTTTAGCAATACAGTCTACCAACCAGTCCGACATTATTCAGTTTTTTGTTGGAACTTAAATATGTCATTTATTTTACTCTATTATTTAATTTATGTATTCTGATCATAACTTGCACGGTTATTGTTTATTAGTAGTCTGTCACTGAAATTTCGGGGAACATTGGCTTCTAAGACACAGGTATCTTGCCTAGTTTAGGAGTCAAACGTTCGACTTCCAACTGTGCCACTATAGTACAACTTAATTATAAGTCTCTGTCTTGTACTTTTTGGTTTTTATGTACTATTTAATAAATAATATTAAAACAAAAAAAAAAAAAATTATAACCCTTTATTTGTATTGTATTTCTGAATTTGATTTTAATTTTAGAATTGAATATTATTTGCAAGCCTATGCGACGGTAGAATACGGAGGACTTTATTAAAAAAATAACATCTTTGTATCCATTTACCCATGTAAGCATAGAATAAATGATTTGATTTGATTTTGACAGCTTTTTTTATTAAGTTAAGAGAATTGAAGTGATGTTAACAATCTGTCTTAAATATACGTACTACAGGATAGTTGTATTTTGATTTTTAAAAGCATTCTAATTGACGTTAGGTTTAAATAAATAATTCGTGTCAGGTATCCTATGTAGTTACGACTTTATATTTTTTACTGTAACGTTTGTACCTCGTTTACTCCTCCGTATCTTGGAAAACACGTAAAGACGTTGGTCCCGGCTGTCATTTGTAGATCTTTGACATTCGTTAGGGGTAGTCGGAAACCCGAAAGTCTGACAACCAGTCTTACCAAGGGGATCGTGTTGCCCAGTAACTAGGTTGTGAAGGTCAGATAGGCAGTCGCTCCATGTAAAATACTGGTATTCAGCTACATTCAGTTGGACTGGAATCCGACTTTAACATAGTTGGGAAAAGGCTAGGCAGATGATGACGTTTCTATGTAAACAAACCATATTTCCTGGAATCACTACTATCGATGTGACGGGTCTATAACAATATCTATTATGAGACGGTATTCCAATAATTCCAAAACGAAATTACGTTAGAACAACCATCGTAGTTCCCTGCATCCCATTCTTAGAAATAGAATGCGAGGGGATTTCCAAAAAATATCACAAAAGAAACGGGAAAACGTTCGTATAATTGTTTAAAAGGCCGAAAAAATACAATTCTCTTATTCTATTATGGTGGTAAATAAAGTCTTTGCCACAGGACATCGCGTTATTAATTCGTTTTTGGGCTTTTTTATATTGTGTTTATAATGTGGACGATGTTTTAAGAATATAGATTTTCATGGACTGAAGGAAACCATACTATGCTTTGGTAATCTTTGTTCGACGGTCGACTGTCGTCATTTTAGTTCCATAAATATTCGCAACATAAAATGACGTCAGATTGTAAATTGAACTTTTGCAATTTAAATTGGTCAAGTTCTTCTGATGGGTTTTTAAGACAATTTCAATATCTAATGGACTATGTTATGTTGATGATGTAATACAATTTTATTAGCATACAAACAAACAACTAACAAGTGAAAAATAAAATCCTAAAAAAAAGTGTTTCTTTAAATAAATAGCAGTCGTTTATTTAGTTTGCGCGCTTACTATATTTGGTGCATTTGCGTGGACAGCATCAGTCCAACAGAGTCCGGGCGCTTTAGTTTGTTACTATGTTTAAGTTTGTTTGTTACTGTGTTTATGTGTTATGTGTGTTTTACTTTGGCAATTAGAGCAACTGCCTTTTCAATCTCCATAACCCAGTAACTGGGCAACACGAAACCCCTAGATAAGACTGGTTGTTAGACAGCCGGGACCCACGGCTTAAAGCGCTTTCCGTGACACGGAAAGGTCTTATAGATGATCACTGACTCAGGCAACCATTGCTTAACTTTGAAGATCTAATTCGTACGGCTGTTGAATTCAAAGCCATCATGGCGTTCTAAATATTTTACTGTACGTATATACAATATGCACCTCATCTTTCTGAAAAAATCACCAACTAAGTAAGTAGGACAGACACTGACTTAGTTGGTGATTTATTCAGAATTTCTAGGTTGTTCCCTCTGTATCTAGTAACATCTGTCGAAAGCTACACGTTCACTACTTCGCACCGACCGCAACAAACGCACGGTACGCAATGGATTTAAGTTCGCTTGCTATGAATTCGTATAGCGCTGCGTCGACTATCCGCACCGCACACACCGAGCGCCCGGCTGAACAAGATATTATACATTGCGTGCCGGTGACGTTACAGGGATTAGTTCTCCGCAAGTGTCGCTTTCTAGTTTAACGTTCATCTTCATGTGCCAACAAGCAACTGATTATAAAAATATCTTCGTCAATATCCTTGATAAAAGAAGTCACCATAATTTAAAAAAAAAATTGTTGGAATAGGCATCTCGCAGTTTATCCTTTAGGAATATCTACTGGTTAACCGAAATTTCCTGTGGGGACTTAACTAGAAATTAAGGCCTCCAGCTAGGGCGTAAGAAACTTAAAAGCTAAGCGACCAATCGCTTAAGGCACCCCCTGCGGGGTACGAGTCTCGGCTAAGGATGTCGCTGGGATAGGACAGCAAGGGACGGGCTGGATCTAATAGATTTATTATTTAGGAACTAATTTAAACAACTACTGGCTCAGCTACGCGGGCTTGCTCGAGCAAAGGGTCGGGGGGAGGATATTGACGGGGTTTCGGCGGCGAGGACGGAATGACGGCGGTCTGTGTTTGCGAACAGTGCTGGAGGACCTATTGCTCTCCGGAACAACTGGAGGAGAGTGGTAGCGTCATCATCTTAATAAAAAAAAAACACAATATACATGAAATCCGGATGATACGAAAACTCTGCCGACTATTCGTTCAATTTGTAAATATTTATAAAGCTGCGCGCTCACTAGCCGGCGCGGCGGCGCGCGGCGGCTAGTGAGCGCGCAGCTTTATAAATACCTTTTGTTAGTCGCCTTTCATTAATATTAATAATATTCGATTGTTTTAAAATTAAGATGAGTCTCGAATAAGAAATGAAAACAAACAGTAAAAGCAACGCGGTTGTTACAAATAATAGGTACCTATAACTGACAAGATCATTTCTAAAACTTTTCGAAGTTAGAAGAGAAGAATACCCTAAAAGAAAAGTAAATGAAATTAGATGAACATTTTAATGTATTTCGTGAAACAAAAGTTTATTCTTACTTTTTAATTTTTATTCTTTTGTAATCCAATTACAGAGGTGTTTGATCTCTTGTTTTGAATCGCGTGGAATTCAGAGCTGTGTTTTGCAAAACATTTCAGGGATTTTGCTTATATTTTCAAGCAGTAATATGTAACAAAGGGGTTTGAAAACATGGTGTGCTGTTGCGTTTTAGGGTTCCGTAACTTATAAAGAAAACCTCCCTTATAGGATCACTTCGTTGTCAGTCCGACTCTGTCAGAACGGTTTTCCTCAGGGTCGGGAACAAGTATTAAGTTGAAATTAATATCAAATACTAAATTTTGCGGTCCCTAAAGCGAGCTAAAATGAATGCTAGAACCTTTAAAGTAACAGCAATCAAGAAATACGAAATCGGCTGCTGCGCTGCGTGTCGTGAGTTGTATTCCCGCATCGAAGATGTATTTGTATGGCTTACAGTTCCGATTCTGGCTGTTCTTGTAACTGAGTTGAAATGTTTGTAAACGCGCGCACGATACAGGAGAAATTCCCAGCATGGGGCAATGTTTTTTCTAAAGCAAAGCAAAAACAAAAAGCAAGCAAAGCATAGTCAAAGCAATTATAAATGTTATGATATTTTTAAAGATCATCTTAGTTTCCAAATCCTATGGGTTCCTTTCCATTAATCTAGCAGCATGTAAGGCTATAAACAAGATCTCGCATTGAAAGAATTATTCTGATTATTGTTAATTTGCATATTATTATACCATACCTTACATTTTGCAGTTGCAGCTTATAATGTGATATAGAATTATGTGTAGGAAACCTTTTTCTTCAACTGTTAAGTTAAGAACGTTCTTCAATTCGGAGTAAAGAAATCATAGGCCGTATTGGGAATCGTGTTGCACAGTAACTGGTTTGTAGGGGTCAGAGGCAGGCAGTCACGCAGTCGCTCCATGTAAAATACTGGTATTCAGCTGCGTCCGGTTGGACTGGAAGCCGACCCCGACATAGTTGGGAAAAGGCTAGGTAGATAAATAAATAAATAATGCTGGACAATCCACACAGCATCATCTAGCCCCAAGCTAAGCATAGCTTGTGTTATGGGTACTAGATGACTGATATACTTAATACAATACATTACATAGATAGATATTTTTATTATACATAGGAAATACCCAGAACACCCGGAACAAATATTTGTAGATCGTACAAACATTTGTCCCAAGGCGGGAATCGAACCCGCAACCTCTTGCGTCGCAGGCGGACCTTCGCCCACCGCGCCACATCGGTCGTCTAGATCTAGATGAGGCCGTATCTTGAAGTACCACTTAGCCTTTACTTAATTCTAATTGCTCGGGTCTACACTCGATCAAAGGTTCTTTTTTCAACTGGAAATTCAAGTCTGTCTTTTAATCCGCAATTAAAAACTCTGCCAGTCGGGCATAGACTTGAGACGGAACCCTCAGGGCTTGAGTCCTACTAGCACTTGTCGGTGTTTTTTTTTGTGTTTATTAGACATTTTAATATTATCTCAAAACCGGGCGAGTTTTCAGATCTTGAGACTTATCTTGGTGTTGAAATTGGAAAATTATCATAGGTATGACGACTAAATAGTATAAAAAATACCTATATTGGACACGTATTTTCTCTTTACCTAATTAAAAGCGTCGATACATTGTGGTAAAATATTGAATGATGTCACATTTATACTTAGTTGTGACGTAATGAGCTCCCACTCCCCAGGCGTCATCACTGTAATAATATTACTAGCTAAACTGGCTGATTAGCTTTAGTTTTTTTTTTAATGTTGCTCCACTAGTGAGGAGCAACATTAAAAAAAAAGGAGAAATTCCTAGTGGAATTTCTCCTGTATTGTGGGTATATTTACAAACAATTAAACTTAAATACTCTTTTATTACAAACAGCCAGACCTAGAACAACTGCCTGCAGGCCATACAAATATTTGTACCGTGCGGGAATCGAACCCACGATGCTCAGCGCAGCAGCCGATCGCCCAGCCACTGCACCATTCCAATCATGACTTCAAAAATTTGAATCCCTTTGTTTATTCGAATTGCTACTAACTTTATCTTGCAAATAATATTCTGCCAATGCTATGTAAAAATCTCAAGTAAATCCAGTTTTGGAGCAAAAACATAATTACGGAAGCTGTATTTGTATATACAGAAAAGATGGATTGTCTTTGTAAGAGAAAGAAACGTAATTGATATTTTTTTTTTTTTTTTCAATTCAAATGATTTATTGCAATCCATAATGTACATACAGGTGGTAAAGATACAATTAGAGAAACAATTATGGACCCTGTCGGGCACTGCAAAGTTTGGATATGGTTGGAGAGAGGAAGAGCCGAAGTAAATAGCCTAATTACTTTATTGAGCCATAAATTGAAATCAGTGAATTAAAGACTTATTTTGTTCAACTCTTCCATTCCAATTCCGAAATATTATACCAATCTGTTCTACACCAATAATTTTATATTCATCTCCAAGAAATCCCATTAAAAACATTCCTTCAAAACCTTCCAAAAAGTTTCGAAAACAATTCTGTTTCCATTCATATTTTATTCCACTCCTGTCATTACACGTTTCAAATCCCTTCCTTTCTCACAAAAAGTTTTAATTGTTTTGTACTTAAAAAATAATAAAAAAAAAACAAGAAGGATCCCTCGATTTTACGACGAAACACGACCCTCAGACACAGATAATATTAGATACCAGAAGGTCCACTTCAGGAGCTCGTGGCTAAATAAAAACAGCCGCACGGGTTGATCGAAGGTTAAGCTACGCTTGCCGAGGTCAGTCTGTGGATGGGTGACCTTTCGTAACATATCGAGACCCCTCCGTGAATCGGAAAGCACATTAAACTATTGGTACTGGTTGTCATTTGTAGATCATTGACAGTCGTTACGGGTAGTCAGAAACCCGAAAGTCTGACAACCAGTCTTACCAAGGGGTATCGTGTTGCCCAGTAACTGGGTTGGCAGTTTCCCCATGTAAAACACTGGTATTTAGCTGCATCCGGTTAGACTGGAAGCCGACCCCAACATAGTTGGGAAAAGGCAAGGCATCTGCCTAGCCTTTTCCCAACTATGCTGGAGATGATGAAGGTCCACTTCATACAACAATCGACAATGCACGCACACATAGACACGCTTCACGTACAGCAAGTGCAGGTGCACTTAAGACTAGCATTTGACCGCGATCATCGTACGTATGTATCTATATGTGCGGATACTGTTTACGCTTAGTCTTTGGAGTCAGCCTACTGTACTGTTATCTGCCTCTGGTTTTTTATCTTTCTGTTTACACCTCTGCCGTGAAATATTATTTTTATCCCTTTTTTGTTGCAATTTTTAAGTCTTTAGCATCAACATTCAACAGTCTCTATTTACACACCTTGTGTAAGTTTTTTTTGTGCTCTTTTGCGGTCTCTTAACTCAAAAGGAAAAAAAACCGACTAATAGCGGGTTACGTGCATTTGTTAGAAATATTTAATAGTCAAATTTTGTGTTTTACGACCGCTTATGTTTGTTTGTAAATGGTGTGTGCTAATTAGTTCTTTTACTGGTAGAAAACAACACTATCAACACTATCGAGGGAAAATACACAGTTCCTGTGGAATAAATCAAGCGAAGCCGAGGGAAATAGCTTGTTCAGATAGTTTTATAAATGCATGGAAATTAAAGGTAGGTTTGGGATTATTTCCTTGTAAAATTGTTCTATTATATGTATATTTTTAACACTTTATTATCTTCGATAAAATTACGTGCCTAGTTACTTGTACAATTTAAATTATAATACGTAAGTGTGCTTCTTTGACGTGGTTTGCAATGGAACTGCAACGATTGAACGCTCCAGAACTGTCAAGATGCGATATAACGCAGCGACGATCCGACGGCAACCATCTTAAGACGACCCCTTCATCCCCTTCATCTGCTTAGTCTTTTCCCAACTATGTTGGGGTCGGCTTCCAGCCTAACCGGATACAGCTGAATATCAGTGTTTTACATGGAGCGACTGCCTATCTGACCTCCGCAACCCAGTTACTGGGCAACACGATACCCCTTGGTTTGACTGGTTGTCAAACTTTCGGGTTTCTGACTACCCGTAACGACTGTCAAAGATCTACAAATGACAACCGGGACCAACGGATTGACGTGCTTTCCGAGGCACGGAGGAGTTTCGATATGTTACGAACGGTCACCCATTCACAGACTGACCTTCGATCAACCCGTGCGGCTGTTTTTATTTAGCCACGAGCTCCTCGCGCTCACGATGTTCCTATAGGTAAACTAAGCTACTAAGCTCAATATAAACCTAAGTCTTTCTACACTACTGCGTTTGCTTTGATCTCCGCCAAGACAAGCAAAATCAAACATGCGACTAACACTTATTTTCTTCCTCCGCAAATTGAGGTCAGGACCCCACAACGCCGTGACACTAGCTACTCACTAGAACAACGTGACAGCTGTTTTTTCCCCAGGATTATTTTCATAGGCGTTTCTGTTTATTTCCTGAACAACATTTTCAATGGAATTTCTTTCGTCAATATTTCGCTTTGTGATCTGTTTCTCTATTAGTTTCCATGGTAACAGACTAGTTTGTTCCTATTTACTCCAAAGATTACCTTTTTATTTGTTAAGGGTGAGATTAAAACTCTTACACGAGTATAAATTGAAGATTATTGAATGTTTTTGTACTGGAAAATAAACTATTGAGATGGCTGAGCTGAGCATCTGCCTAGCTTTTTCCGAACTACTACTTTTTTTTACTGATGTGCCTGTCGTCTTTAAGTAGATAAAACAGTATAAGTAATAATACTACGTGGAGGATAAAATTGAAAACGGTTTTTTGTGAATGTAGATGGTATAATTAGGTGATGGTGGCACTGTTATATTTGTCTTATCTGAAACTAAATATTATTTTCATTGGAATAGTTTTATCTACATTCGTTTGTTTTAAATTTCCATTTTGTGAATTGAGTATTTTTAGGACTGAAAATAATTTAACATTTTATAAGCTACGCAACTCGCGGTGTTACCCGCAGTAAAAATTCACATTCATCAAACGCGTGAACTCTCAAACGCCCAAAGTTAAAATAGTCGTTTAGTTTTCTTAAATTTTTGAGTGTTCCGTGCGATTTTCTTAGTTTTTTCTTTCATAACAACCATTTTTAATTTTTAATTTACATTCACAAATTAACGAAAATGGCCCAGCGGTTTACGCGTGATCCTGTAACCAAGTGAAATACTTATTCATTAACACCAAAAATCATCTTCCTTTTTTTAAAATTTTATTACAAGAGTTTTTTTTATAAGTATTGTTACGTTTGTACCCCAAATAAACCTTATGGCGTACTAGCTAGAAAAATTATAGTTCTGGCTTCTTTAAAAAAATCAAGCGATTCAGAATGGTTTTAAATCTGAAACGTGCCATTTGTTTATGGCGGATCAGCTTTGTTTTACAGACGCGCTAATTTAAAAACATACGCTCAATCAAAGTCAAAATCAAAGGATTTATTTAAATTAAAAAGGCACTATGATAGATGATTCCAGTTGCCCCTTCCAGAATAAATAGTTTCGTATGGAGAAGAATAGGCAACAAACTCCACACTTATTCTTTTAAAATAGTTTTTTTTAACTATATTTTATAAACATTAATTGATAATTATACATATGTGCAGACGATGAACCTAGTTACGTTACTTAGGTAGAATAAAAATTACTATACCAAAATAATTACAAATTATTGCAACTAAGCAATGCAACAAAGATAAAAATATCATGTTTATAGATACATGGTGCTCACAATACATTTAGAAATATTGCAACCATAGATAATTGCCATAAATTCCTCAAGCAAATGCCACTACCAATTAGTTTTGCGTAAAAATTACAAATTCCTAGTGTGGGGAAACGTTTGACGAAAAACAAAAATCGTACCGACCGGCTAAGATTGACTTACAAATGACATCCGGGGCCTTTCAAGCCCACCGTGCCTCTCTCTCGTCTTTGCATGTAATGGATGGTCATCCATCCACGGACCGATCTCAGCTAGCGTAGCTTAACCTTTGATCAACCGGTACGGCTTTTATTTACGGTATTATTTACCCACAAAACTTAAAGAAATATTGGCCTTGTGACATTTAGTACTTGAGACAACAAGGACGTCCTCCCTCTACATAAGCAAAGCTTCCATACCTTGAACAAAGGAGTGTTTGTGTTGATCTTTCACTCTAGGTGGGGGAATCTAAGTCAAATAAAGTGGATCAAAGACCAACAGTAATATCTACGCGCGCATTCATACAGTAAAGCATGCTGCTTTGTACACATAATGGTAGAACGTTGTTTTACAGCTAATAGTTTTATACGAGTAGAATTTCGTTTCATATAAAATGTTTCTCATATTTCATTTCATTGTATTATCAATACGCAGAACACTTACATAAAGTCACATACAGTTTAATGTTAGAGTAGTGATATCATATAATAACAAATCAAATATAATTATCCTAATATTGTTTATTTAATATAAAACTTATTACCAAGAATATCATTCCAAGTGACAGTTTCGAAACGTTTCAATTCATACATCATGTAAAATTATAACACCGTGTTCACAAAACAAATGCGGGTAAATTCTTGTCAAGCAGGAAAATAATCTTGTTACTCTCATTAATAGTGACACATAGTAACTGTATTTATTTTCTGACCAAACCTACTTCTGGCATGCTATAAGTAAGCATGCAGTATGCAAGGAAGCATGCAATAAGCAACTTGCAAGCAAGCATGCAACATGCAACAGAAATGGTTTTTGTCATGGCTCAGTCGTTCCCACTCGAGCCTTATCGTCGCAGATGGTATTTACTCTCACCACCACACCTTCGGCTTTGCTGGCCGGCTGCGCCACCACCAAAAGCACCTGCTCTTCAGATTTAATTTAGACTCTAGGGGTAGGGCATACAATAGTACGTGGAGTCGGTTTACTAGCGATTCCTTACTGTCCCTAACTTTTGTAGCACAATATATTGACTTTTTTATACATTTTGGGAAAATAGACCGAACAAACAATATTCGTTGAAAAATAATTCTACTGTTTGTTAAGTTTGTTATACAAAAAAAGGTGTTTTTTTTTATTGAATTGTGTTTCTGTGAAATATATTTCATTCAAGTAAATATTCTTTCAAACAATAATATTCGAAGTAAAAATATAAGGACTAAATACTATATTATGAATCATTTTCTGAGAAACGAAATTCTGTGTAATTTTTGTCTTCCAAACAAGGGACACCTTTATAAATAAATAAATATAATTTTTTTTTGAAGACATCACCAATAAGGTTAGTGTATCGCAATAATATAAAAGTATTCGCCGCGATTGAACATAGCCTAGATAGCTTGCAGTAGGCATTTTTTTAATGAAATATTTTTGCGGCAATTTTTTACCCACTTTTCTCGTAGGAAGATCATCTGCCTAGCCTTTTACCACCTATGTTGGAGTCGGCTTCCAGCCTAACCGGATGCAGCTGAATAACAGTGTTTTACATGGAGCGACTGCCTATCTGACCTCCGCAACCCAGTAAGTGGGCAAAAGGATACCCCTGGGTAGTCAGAAACCCGAAAGTCTGATAACCAGACTGGTTATCAGACTTTCGGGTTTCTGACTACCCGTAACGACTGCCAAAGATCTACAAAAGACAACCAACCAATATAAGGAGTCAACTTAGGTCAAAGTGTCAACTCTGACTGAAAAGTTTAAACAAAGTTGTTGTTATTCTCACAATACACCCACACTATGTAAGCACACAATATATAAAAATGAAAATAAACAGTTTATCCCCTCCATATTATTTAGAGTGCACTTTAGAGCGAGTGCCGACAAAATGGCAACTACAGAATCTTCAATATTTTACAAAGTGAAGATAAGGGGACCGATGGACACGTACCAACACGGTGAACCCATTAACCTTAAGTTTTCTATGCACACATTATAAGGTAGCCTGTCCATTGGAGCGGAGCGGAGAGGAAAGGAGCGGAGTGGAGCGAAACTGGTAAAAGAAACATTTAACGATACTAACATTCCCTTCTTCGCTCTTCTTAGCTTCTGGACATCGTGGTCCAGAGGATTATCACCATCATTGCCATTCAATGTGGCAATGCTGCCAGCCTTCCGGGCACTTTTCCCGTTGACAGTGATGCGGATGAATTTTTCGATGCCCTGTGATTATTCATTTTATTTTATTTCTTCATGTATAGTTGTACCGAGATTATCCGATGATTATATATGTATGAGAGCCAGGACCATCTGCTTTCCGAAGCACGGAGGAGTCTCGATATGTTAACAGACTCACATCGGCAATGGGAGCTTAACCTTCGATCAACCCGTGCGGCTGTTTTTATTTAGCCACGAGCTCTTTTCTTTATCACGAACTATCACCAATCAGTCGAAAAACATCTCCCTTCTGCTGTAAATAGCCTTCCCACAATGTCTAGTCTTGTGGTTTTCAAATCCAGTGGAACGTGTGTGGGGAGGGGAGGGGGGGGGGGGCTTGACCGGGGTCTCTTCTCTAGAAGCTTTTGGCTCCATCAGTTATGCAATCTGTGATTACTATGCCTAATCCACTGCTATTAAATTCTGGCATTTTTTCAAGCGAATAATGTTTACATTTCACCCGAAATGTACCTGCTCACTTTTTTCTCCTTGATCGCTGCTATTCTTATACCGTACCTTCCACTCAGCTTCAATGGACAGGCTTACTCCTTTACACAGCTCCGCTCAGCTCAGTCGCTCCGCTTCTATGAACAGGTAGCCTTAAGGGACTATGTTTGCGAATACTTTTATGTCTTCACTAGCTTTAGCTCCGCTTAAGTGGACATAATTTAATGGGTAATCATTTTAAAATATGCTACCCGAGTGTGAAAGGGACTTCTACTTAATGTAACATCATTGTCCCTAGTTGAATTATAAGTTTCCTCCATATTCACGGGAATGCCAGGGGCATTCGCGTGGACGTTGTTTAAGGAAATTTTTATATGGCCTTAAAATGGAAGAGCCTTAACGGATGACGATTTTAGAGTGAGTCCAAAACGCTGACAAATTATTTTGTACAAGTAATATGCATAAAAGAAAAGGTTATTGGGTATCGATATAAAAAAAAAACATGTGAGCAATTTACACGTGGTAGAAGTGAAACTTTCAAAAATGTTGGCTTCAAGATAATGAGACGAATGTAATATTTTGGGAAGAGGATTTTAGTAATCATCATAGTGATACAAAGCTTGATAATTATTTTATAAAATTTCCACGACATAAAAGACACTGTACCTATATATAATGCTTCCTATCTCATTTTCTCCCACGTTAAATCTTATGAATTAATGTGTCTGTCTCTTTTTACTGACGCTCTTTCGTTTCATAAACACAAACAAAGCACAAGGATGCTAAAGAAGTTTTTACTTCTAAAATGAAACAATAAAGTCGAATTTTCCATTTTTTCATTGGTTTCTTGGCAATGCGTCTCTGGATGGGTGACCGTTCATATCATATCGAGACTCCTCCATACCTCGGAAAGCACATTCAACCGTTGGTCTCATTTGTAGATCTTTGACAGTCATTACGGGTAGTTAGAAGCCCGAAAGTCTGACAACCAATCTTACCAACGGGTATCATATTGCCCAATAATTGGAATTTTGGAGGTTAGATAGGCAGTCGCTCCATGTAAAACACTGGTATTCAGCTGCATCCGATAGACTGGAAGCCGAACCCGACATAGTTGGGAAAAGGATAGGCAGATGATGATGATGATGATTGTTTATAACTGTAAAAAATTGCAATTACGCTGTCCCTCCAAAATATCCATGAACCCTTAAAATATCGTGTAAAGAATAATCATAATAACAACCTGTGTCAAACGAGACGGCAAAGGTCTCTTTTCAAACAGAGAATACATGAGCATTGGTCACAAGGTGCGTTGCTGATTTAAGACTTCACTGTTTTAATTAGAAGGACAGAATTACGGTACTGTTGGCGCATTGACTTAGCGATTGGCTGCTATGCTGTGTGTCGCGGGTTCGATTCCCGCACGGAACAAATATTTGTATGGCCTACATGTAGTTGCTCCGGCTGTTGTTTGTGTATTTATTGAATTAAAATGTTTGTAAACGCACCCACGACACAGAAGTGATTCCTTGTTTGGGGCAAGGTTTAAAAAGAAGAAAAGATGATCAGGAAAAAGAATTTCGTAATTTTTACTTCACAAATGTCACTGATATCTAAGTTATAACCTAAACCCCCATCATTAAATGTGGAGTAAAGTTATAATTAGAAGTACCATAAATATTTCAAGTTTTAAGTTTGGCATATCTCTACTTCGCCTTAAAATTTTTGCCTTAAGATTAATTTCTTACTAAGATACTCCGATATCGTTATCTGTGTACCATTATTATAAGATAAGAAATATGTCGTTATAATATTATAATAATAAATATTTTGGAGGGTTACAAGAGTAGAGGGAGACCAAAGAAAATAAATAAATAAATAAAATAAAATAAATATGTCGTTACAGCGCCGTCATTATTAATTGTCTGTCACCGTATAATTAGTACCGTTATTTCACAAAGAATACAAAGTTATTTGTGTTTTTTTTCTTTAGCCTATAATGTCCCACTGCTGGGCAAAGGCCTCCCCATAGCCATCCAGTCTTCTCTCCGTGCGGTTATCTCCGGCCAATCTCTTGCAAACGCGTCTAAGTCGTCACCAGCGGTGACCTCCCTCGGCGACAACGCCCGTCTTCTGGCACCCATTGGGTGACGACTTCTGGCCCGTCGGTTCTGATGCATTCAACAGACACGTGTCTGAGTCGTCACGCCATCGTTTTCTAGAAAAAAAAAGATAAAGTACCTATACAAACGCAGATGAAGTTACCTCGAGGCTGGCTGCTAGTACCATAACTAAGTGGAGTATAAATGTGAACTTTATCAAAGCCAGTAAAGTGTCGTACCACTTTTTAAGCCCGAAAACCCCGCTTTAGTTATCCGATGTCCGATCCCTCTGTGAAAATATAGAATTTCCATGCCGCAGCAATTGGTTAGACTTGGATAGCCTAGCTTATTTTTTGTTTTTTGGCCCAAATTTTTAACAGCAAAAAATTCAGATGAAAACTTTTGTGGATGTTGCAAGGGAAAAAATGATACGAAACTCAAGAAGACCTTTGTTTCGCTTCAGGTTGTGGTTATATTTATTATGACCTCTTGAAAATATACAAATACTTATTTTTTGAGCTTGTAGTACGCATATACTCTTTGATTAAATAGAAAACCGGCTTATTGAGAGTTTGATTCGCACTTAAAGGTACCCGTACGAAAAAAATACGTTTGTAGTATAGCCTCCATTATTTTATTTTTTTTGTTATTTGTTGTTATAGCGGCAATAGAAAGAGGAGCGCGAGGGCTACATAAAAACTGCTGCACGGGTCAATCAGAGATTTAGGATACGCTTGAAGCTCGGTCTGTGGATGGGTGACCATTCGTAACATATCGAGACTCCTCCGTGCCTCTGAAAGCACGTTAAGCCGTTGGTCCCGGCCGCCATTTGTAGATTAGACAGTCGTTACGGGTAGTTGGAAGCCCAAATGTCTGATAACCATTCTTACCAAGGGGTATCGTGATGCCCAGTAACAGGGTTGTGGAGAACAGATGGGAAGTCCAGCTCCATGTTAAATACTGGTAACTAGCTGCACCCGGTTAGACTGAAAGCCTACCCCAACATAGTTAGGAAAAGGCTAGGAATTAAAAATGACACCATAATAATGTTCGAAAATTAATTTTAACGTTAAATTTTGAGTTCATCTCTCGTTAGCACTTATAATAATATTATGACGTACCCGAAACGAATATTTTCAATTTACAAAATTGATCGAGTTTACGTTACTTATTTGACGAAAACGTAACGTAAACTCGATCAATTTTAAATTTCAAATCGTAAATAATAATAAAGTAATTTCGCATTCGTCCTAGATACTTACATTCAAAATCAAAATCAAAATTCATTTATTCAAATTAGGCTGAGAATCAGCACTTTTTGAACGTCAAAGACGTTTACATAAGACAGTCCCCCAAAACGCCCACCCTTCACCACTTCCTAGTGTTTTTGCTGGGAAGAAGAAGTGGAGGAACAAACTCCCCAGCAACACGTCTGTCTGATAGGTTTGAAGAACCTGAAGCTATACAACACATTATGTCAAAAATAATAATTATGTCAATCATCTTTATACGTCATTCAATTAAATAATTTGCTACATGTTAGCTAGCACACACCAATATGCCAAAATAAATAAATAAAAAGTTATATATACCAAAATCGACAATTAACTCAAGCAAAGCCTGCTAAACTGAATACATAAAAAGCCTCCAAGGCAGTCCAAGGGCGTGCCCGCTGACATGTGCAATGCTGAATTATATCAATACAACTCATTCATACAATGTAATGAGAGGATCATGTCAATAACATAAAAATAAGGATAGTAGAAGAAACATACACAAAAATAAAGAACTATTAAACAGTAAAAGAACATAGTAACATTGTCCTGCGTTCAACAAAGCGACCAACTATTCTTGTCTTCTAAATAGTCGTTGATCGAATAATATGCTTTAGATACATACAAACATTTACATATATGTAGGTACAGGCTACCATTCTCGTTACTCATTCACCCAAACTGCGAACGAGTGCAACCATCTAAGCCAACACGTTCACAAGCGTAGACGCGCTGAGCTAATTCCCAAATTGCCATGACATGATATACGGCTGCCCAAAGTTCCTAACTTAAGTCTTTGTTTTGGACATCCGGGCTCAAACTCCGTCCATTAGCTGTAATTGGACGAAACCCTTTATAATCACTTTTAGAAAAAAAATTGAAGTGAGTCCATCGAAGTTTGTACTTTTCCAGAGCAAGCCTCTGTAATTTTATGCCGTCATCATCAGCATGTCGAGCTTTTTACCAAATATGTTGGATTTAGCTTTTACTTTATTTTTTGGAATTAATTAATGACCCAGGGCTTAGCTAACGAATGAGTTGGTTAAATTTCCTAAGCCGATGTGATTGGATCACTATGTTTTTGCAACTAATTTATCTTCTATGGTCAGGATTTTGTATGACCGTGAATACTTTTACAGGAACGAACTACCTATGTAAACTCACATTCAAATCACACACACATTATCAGACTATATTAGTCCACTGCTGAACATAGCCCTCTCCTAATGAGCACCATAGCGCCCTGTCTTCAGCTTGCCGCATCCAGCATTTGCCTTCAGTCTTTCACAGATCGTCATCCCACCTGGTCAGAGGGCGTTCTACACTACGTTTAAGCACACATTACCACACCAGTATTTCCCGAAAAGTTACGAAGTGCCTACAGTATATCTATTTTTAAGTCCGATGTAATCGAGGCGAGCCTATTGCAATCTACCGGTTCCAGATGAGCAATGTGAATTCTTCTATTATTTAAATCGAAGATTCGATTGATTTTCAATGCTACTGTCGATCACGTATCGGTTCTCAGTTCAGCGCGCTTACTCTTGATTTAAATTCCAATCGATCAACATTGGAATTTAAACGTTTCGTACTCTCTTTGAGTTCGAGTTTATTTTGACAGCTGTGCTTCGCCGAATAATATAACCACGTCACTGGAAAAGTAACATTAGACTCGTATTGGCTTTATATCGGAATTAAAATTAGTTTCGAGAGTAAGGCCCCAGTTCTTGAACTATGACAACCTCTACGACATGACATGAAGACCACATCAATGTCAAACTGATACCAGACTTGTGGTTGAATTAACCAAAGGTACAATATAGTGTCCTTAAAAATTCTGTTTGTTCCGAATGTTGGATTTCTCAAAAATACTGGACACGTATTTTTTCTTTTGTCACGTAAACCAAAGATGTCGACGATATAGTGCCGTCACGCCGTGCTACACTTTTTATGTAAAAGCACGCAACAAGCCCCTTCTCCTGGACTTTGATATGCTATATCTTTGTCACCTTTTATTGATTTGAGTATGCAAAAAATACGTGTCCAATATTTTTTAGTCATCTAACCAAATAGACTTATTACGAGTACATTTTTACCTAGGACACATCCCTATTGGAATAAATTACCACCTAACATGTCCAAACAGCATAGTGCGGTAAGAATGCCCAGACGCAAGAATGCACCGTATGCCCACTGAACCAAACCAGATCGATGCCACGTAGAACCATTTATTCAAGGCCCGTCAGTAATTTGACTGCGTAAAGCCGAACGATTTTGGGCACGTAACCGAACCCGGCCAGTTTATTACTGTTTATATCGTAACTTTATATGCTTATTACTATAAACACCACTTTATCGTGTTTGAGAGTTATGGCCTAAAAGATAGAAGATAATAATAATAATAAAATAAATAAATAATGCTGGACAATCCACACAATATCATCATCTAGCCCCAAGTTAAGCAGAGCTTGTGTTATGGGTACTAGATGACTGATATACTTAATACAATACATTACATAGATATATATTTTTTATTATACATAGTAAATACCCAGAACACCCGAATCAAATATTTGTAGATCGTACAACAAAGATTTGTTCCAGGGCGGGAATCGAACCCGCAACCTCCTGCGTCTCAGGCGGACCTTCGCCCACCGCGCCACATCGGTCGTCGTAATAATAAGTTTCTTGCATAAACAATTGATAATCATACGAGAATCATATTTAAAATGAACATTTTTAATATACTTAAACACAAGGTCAACAAGCTGAATTGTAGACCTTGGCTGTCATTAAACTAATAAACCCTAACCCCTCATACTGGTAAAAACTGTATCACGAGCGGTTAGTGTTTCTCGTTCTCAAAGCAGCACAATACTCACAAGTCCTCACTCGAGGTGTGAACAGATTTCAGTTACAAGAACATAGGATTGGAGTAAAACTTCATGTTTTGTTAGAGGTGACGTTAAGGACCACTTGGACATTTGAAGGGTTACTGAAATCTGAGGAGTTTTGTTAAAGTTTGTTGAAGCATCAAGTATTTGATAAGTAACATTTCATAATCTGATCGACGATAGACGTTGTGCGCTGGACATAATTTTCTAACGATATTTTTTGGTACTTATATAGTCATATGCCTAGCATTGTCCCAAATATTTTGGGATCGGCTTCCTGTCTAACCGGTTGCAGCGGTCCAGCATTTTACATCAGACCTCTACAAAGTAACCCAAAAATGTTTCACAATACCTGTTAATTACACAATACCTTCAAAGGCCTTCCATGGATAACATGATACTATATCATTACTAACTGTTCCAGAAATTAAAAATGTTCTTTTTTGTAGCTCTACAATTAAAAGGACATTTTGACAATAGGGATGACGTGTCCTAGGTAAAAATATATTAAGTCTATTTAGTCCGTCAGTAAGATTACCAAAAAATATTATTATTACAGTAAAAATTCTTAATCAAATCAAAGTTTAGAAGATGGGTCTTGTGACGTCACTGTTATGTTTAAAGTGTAGCACGTCGTGACGTCACGCGCAATTGCAATGACAATAGAAAAAATATGTGTTCAGTATTTTTGAGTAATCTAACTTTCGGACCAATCAGAATTTTTACCCTATTTCTAACATGGAAGGAATTTACAGGGGGATTTTGAAATGATCAGAAGGAATTTAAGTCGCAACATTCTTTTTTCCTTTCCGCGATATTAATTAGATTTATTCTTGTATGGTTTCAATGCTTAGATCTTTAATAAAAGAATTAAGAGCTCTTTTCAAAGGCAACGTGGAAAGTCGATCGTATGTTGAGCAGCTTAATTTGGTTAATTAGGGGAACGAATTCAAGGTGAGTCAGTCAGTAAGTGGATTAAAAAATTTCTACCTATGTCAATCTTGTTTTACTTGATCATGACTAATTACCATTCATCATTGAATGACGACCGATGTGGCGCGTCGGGCGGAGGTCCGCCTGCGACACAGGAGGCTGCGGGTTCGATTCCCGCCTTGGGACAAACGTTTGTACGATCTACAAAGATTTGTTCCGGGTGTTCTGGGTATTAGCTATGTAAAAAAAATCTATCTATGTACCTAATGTGTTGTATTAAGTATATCAGTTATCTTGTAACACAAGCTCTGCTTAGCTTGGGGCTAGATGATACTGTGTGTATTGTCCAGCATCATTTATTTATTTATCGTTGATTTTCTTACACAGCACTAATTTGTAAAGCCTTTGTTAAACAATTTAATTTAGACAGATAACACAATTATAACCAAAATGTCTACCTCGCTATTTCTGTCAAATGAAATTCTAGATTTTCGCTTTGACGCCTACATTTGTTACCTGAAGGGGATTAATCCGATTTGTAGCCATATTGTGTGAAACAGTAGGAATTGTGAGAGAACAAAATTTGTGTTGAAATTTTACGAAATTAAAGTAGTCGCCCAAGATGGATATAATAATATTATTAAGCTGACCTTATTGGTACTTTAAAGAAAAGTTACGGGTTTTTATTTTAGTGTGTATTATACTAATGGAACTACATGCAGCTGAGATGAGAATGCTAAGGGGGATGTGTGGTGTTACGCGAATGGATAGATACGAAATTAGTATATAAAAGGAACTCCAAAAGTGGCGCCTGTGATAGAGAAGTTGTGTGGAAATCGGTCATCTAATGAGGACCATATTGTGAGGAAAGTTTCGAGTATGAATGTGGAGGGTTACGAGAGTAGAGGGAGACCTAGGAAACGATGGATGGATTGTGTGAAAGATGATATGGCAAGGATGGAGGTGACTTCTGAGTAGACGGTAAATAGAAATGTATGTAAGCAGAAGACATGCTGGGCCAACCCCAAATATGTTGGGATAAGGGCAAAAGGCTGATTATATACTAATAGAAGAGTCGCAGAATTTGTAGCGTTCTGTGTGTCTACAATGAATGCTTGACGTAAATGTAACGTGAATATGAACGATTTTAAAATTGGAAACACAACTATCCTGTAGCATATAAGTTTAAATTTATGAGGCAATCACAATTTGTATCACCCATAGTGTAACTATGGGTGATACGATATATATATGATAAAAGCTAAATAAAAAATATAAATATATATTCGAAAGGAGTATTTGATTGTTGGTCTAGTAGTCGCAAACGCAACTGCTAAGCTTCAGGTCCTGGGTAAGATTCCCGGATCCAGCAATGTGAAATTGGAATTTTTCACTAGGAATTGAATTGTCATCATTTGACGGCACGGTTGGCACAGTGGCTGAGCGATCGACTGCTGGGCCGCGTGACTTTGCACTTAAGCATTCAACAAACATCAAGCATTCCTGCTAAGGACACTGTAGTCAAAATGTCTTAAATTTATGCACACATCATCATCTGCCTATCCTTTTCCAACTATATTAGGGTCAGCTTCCAGTCTAACTGAATGTGGCTGATTACCAGTGTTTTATATGGAGCGACTGCCTACCATTCTCACCTCTACAACCCAGTAACTGGATGACACAATACCCCAACAATTATAGTAAACCAGATTCCATCAAATAATGTTTAATTCCAAAATTATATTTAAATTAATCTTCTCATTAGCAGATATAATAAAAACGGACATTGTCGAAAAAACGACGACTTTTGATAGATGGTAATTCTTATGGACTATGAAAAAAATGTACTAAAAAAACTGTCTGATCCATTCAACTCAAAATCAACTTCTTTTTTTACCATCTCAGGGAAAGTTTTCATCATCCTTCTCATCCACGACAATGACGTCATTACGTTCGACAACCACGTCATTCCGGTGTGAACATAACTTACACGGACAGGATAAGCCCCGAACTACAAAGTCGTAAACCCAATTTGACAAGTTTGCCAATCTTGTCCGAACTTGTTCGGCGCTTCCTTGACGAAGGAAAGGCTGTACTAAAGGATAGGCGAAACTATGCGATGTTTTAGAATTTTGTAGATATTGAAGCGACATCTATCTCGGCACATACGAACTAAATCTGACGTATCGCGATATTAAACGGATTGAATATATATTATGCAAGAACCCGCGAAACCGTCGTCGTAGCCCACCAGACACAACACTGACGTCTGGTCAGAGGATCCTACCGTTTCAATGGTGGATGAGGAATTTTACACCCTGTTCCTCATACCCTCAAAGTACCGAATAGTAGAGCTTTGATATTGTAATGTTAGTTTTTGTCAGTGACCTATCTTTTAGTAGATTTTCTGAAAGGTAACTTCGAGATGTTTTTTTTTGGATTAAGTTTATTTATTTTATGTTTTAACCACAGGAACAGGTAAGTAAACATGTTACTCATTTAATTTTTTTTTTATTGGTCTATACTGTCTCACAGCTGGGCAAAAGGCCTCTAGCCAGCCCTCGGAGTACGCGACCAATTCGTCTCGCCACTTCTTTCTGGGCTGGCCTCGGCGGCGCCGTCCATCTTCGGGCACCTCTGGAGACTTTTGCCCAACGGTCATAATACATAATAATATTACATTTAAATTACCATATTTATTTATTGTATTGTAAATAAACGATACATCAAAATTATCTTCTACATTTTTACCAATAGTTTAAGCCTCTAAAAGTTTTGTTATAACTTTCTGTATCGACTAAATAAGTGTTACAGGCTGGAATTGTGCTTTTTGTATCGTTTTAACCACTAACACCGTATTCTATTCATAATGTATCATTTAACTACCATCAAAATCTTAAGCAATTTCAGTGCGAAGAGTATGTCTAATTCTAAATCTTAATTGCAATGTATTGTTGAGCAGAATGTAATCTTCGCACACTGTGTACTTAAAACAGACATTAGGGAATAAAATGACAATTAAATACAGAACAGCTTTTGGGATCTTATCGTTCAAAATGTCGCCGATAGTTTGTCCTTAAAGGTTGTAATAATTAAGATTGATCGTGGCCTGAGCATAGACTTATCTTGTGAACTGTAGATTAAAATAACAATGGCAGAATGTGTTGTAGGTGATAGCAATACAATTTTGGGGTTAGTAGAAGATGATAACAGTTCAACAGGGTAAACTAGGTACAGTTAAAACAAGTATTAAAGTTTTAATAGGTGATGTCATCGAGGCCATCTTAGAGGAAGCTGAGGCGGTAAAATAAAATACTAAAATATTTATACAAGAAAAATAAATCTACGTAATCACTTTTATGCCGTTCGCATGTATTGTTGGGTAGAGTGGCTCGTGGCTAAATAACATGAGCCGCACGGGTCGATAGTAGTTCAAGCAACACTAACCAAGGTCGTAGATAGGTGACTGAGATTCGCCCGTGCTTGGGCAAACACGACAGCCAGTCATTAGTAGATCTATAAGAGTATGACCAAGGTATGCCGTGTTATTGAGTAACTGGGTTAAGGAGGTCAGATAAGAAGTGCTTTCATGTAAAATACTGGTGATTCTGTTAGTTATAATTATAACTCCGCTAGAAACCTGCAAAGGCATAGATGGGGAGGTGGAGATACGATACGTCACACAAATAGGGTAGTGTCCTTAAAATTCTGATCGGTCCGAAAGTTGGATTACTCAAAAATACTGGAGACGTATTTTTTATTTTGTCACATAAACCAAAAATGACTGCGATAAAGTGCGTTGGAATTGGGCGTGATGTCACGCCGTGCTACACTTTCAACGTAATAGTGACGTCACAAGCCCCTTCTCCTGAACTTTGATGTGCTATAACGTTGTCACTTTTTGTTGATTTCAGGTAGCAAAAAATACGTGTCCAATATTTTTGGTAATCTTACTGACGGACTAAATAGACTTAATATATTCTTACCTAGGACACATCCCTATTATACCTGTATTATGTGTGGTGTAGCCGCGATTGGCTAAATCGTTTTGTCTACAGCAATCAATCATTTTGGTCCACTGTTGGATGAAGGACTTTGCTTATCTGCATGACTGTCATTCATAACCTTAATGACCCGTGATTTTTTAACACATATTATGGAGATTCAAGGACCTCGAAACTAATAAGACTGATATCAGCCACCCGGGAATTACTCTGCTTGCTGCATTTCTTCTTGTGCTTTTGTTCTACCTTATTGCTTTAGACATTATAGCATACGTGATTTTCTAAAATAAATACTATAATACAAAAAAAAACATCAAAATCCGTTCGGTAGATCTAACGTGAAAGAGTTTTGAAACATCCATCCATACAAGCTTTCACATTTATTAATGACAGTAGGATAATCATCATTTATGTAAGTATTAATGCGTTCTTAAGGTTGTAAATCGTATTTAACATTTTTCAAGTAAATAGATGTAACTTATTACCTTCTAAAACTCGCTTTTTATAAGCTACTCTGCCCTCGAAATACTAGCTTTCAGTACAGTGTAACCCTTAACATTGTTTTGTCCAACACCTGTTGCGACCATGCACCAATTTTGTGACGAAAATGATGGATAGTGTGGACGCTACCCGATATATTCTGTGCTACAAATAGCCCGTTGATATACAGACCTAACGTCACTTTTGGAACTGGGTTTCCGAAACAGTTTTGGATAATAAATCTGGACCTAGAGCTGTGGTGTGTTGATTTGTGAGTGTGTTTGTGAGAGATAAACGTTTGGCCACTAGGCATTTGTTTTTTGGGTTCCGGATTTAATGATTTAGAGGTTTTTGAGTTACTAACGCGACCCACTGTGTTGATAATGGAACGCTGACTACAAATGGTGGGAGTTGGTCCTGCTGTATAACGACGTAATTTAGTTTGAATGCTTCAAATACTTCGAGGAGGTGTAAAGAAGGCGACTATTGAGATAATGGCAAATGAACTCTGGGGCAGTGCTACGAAAACAAAACTGTCAGAACTTCAACGATCCCAAAATAAATTAATCAAAATGCTTTTTAACTACCCCTATTTAACATCAACTTCAAAAATCTATAATGATACAAAATTAATGAACATCAAGCAACTTTACATCTATAATTCATGTATATTCATTAATAAAGTGCTTAATAAAAAAATACACACCAACATTATATTAAATCAATATCGACAAGTCAGCCAACGAAGCTCACGACGAGCGAGCCTAATAGTGCTACCTAAAACTAGAACCAATTATGGCAAAAAAATGGTTACATTTGAGGGAGTGCAATTATATAATAAATTACCATCAAGCATTAGAAATGCACACTCACTCAATGCATTCAAAATTCAGCTCGGCCAGTATTTAACAGCAAGAAAAACACCCTCGCAGAAATGAATGCGTCGGGTGGGTCGTGTTTGTGAAACTGTACATAGAGGTGAAGTCGAACCTTTTTATATTGTTAACATTAATTTATTGTTCTCAAGTAAGTGACATTTGTGTATGTTTTATTGAGAATAAAGTTTCTTTAAACCTAGATATGCTGCGTCAACCCTAAATAAATTGGGGGATGATAAATGCTTTAAATACCATCTGGGAACACTTAGATCTGGTTATTAGAATTCAAGGAGAAGACTATAAAAAATAATATTATTTTTATACAATTTAATACATTCTAAATAGACAGAACAAGATAGAAACAGAACTATGAAGAAACACCATTTAAAAAATAAATAAAATTACAGCACATTAAACTACCCCAAACTGTCAAACTTTCCCAATTGGAAATGAACGTTATACTTTTGTAATTAAATTGAAAGACTAGCAATGAAATTTTACAGATTAGCTACCCCAGCTTAGTGTGCTGGCCTCTGTACATTATATAAAAAAGAAAAAAATACTTATCGAAATAAATATGTATATAAAAAATGGGTAAAGCGCAGTTCAAACTACTATTTTGTGATATAATATAATATGCGTCATTTCTTCATTATTCAATACTTTATAGCATGCGGTTATGTGAACGTGTCCATATAAATTGATTTCTGAGCGATATTGTTAAGCTATCAAATATTTGCTATACGCCATAAGTACCGTACTCTAAACTAACCTTTAATTACCGATAAAAGCCAAATAAACATAACCACAAAAGTAATAATATTCATTATATAACCTCCCTCATAATATTCGATAATATCTTTTTAATGTCTCCTAACGATCGTATAAAAATATATCAGCGAACCGTGAGTGAATTCTCTTGTATTGTGATTTGGACTTAAAAGATTCTGAATATTCCTTTGATTATTAAGTAATTGGGTTAATGTGGACCTTTTCATAAACCAGGCCTTGGTGTGGATACAGCCATGCTGATTGATTGATCTTTTAGTGCATGGATTGGTCCAGTTTTTGTTATGACGAGAGTTTTTTCGTTGGCTTTAGTGAAGCATGCTGTTAGGTTCAGTATCATCCTTGATAGGATCTATAGGTTCAGTCACATCTGTGAATGACTCCATGGGGTATCAATCTTGTTCTTCTTCAATCCGTCCCTCATTACTGAGAATTGTGGACACTGGACTCCTTTAGGCGTAAAATCTGCGTCCATCGACTCCTGTCCAAAGTTTCCATCACCAACTGCTGATATTTGCTCGAGGTTTCATTTACTTGGTCAGACCATCGTGTAGGCGATCGGCCTTGTGCTCATTTTTTTCGGTATTACCAATAATGACCAGCTTTTCGAGGCTGCTATCCCTTCTTGGCCGGGTAACGGGATAACCCTAATACAAATGCTGCTGACAAACTTCTTTTTTTGCAAAAATGATAAAACTATTAATACATGAAAGAAAAAGAAATAAAGTATCACAGGGCATCGAAACTTTCATCTACATCACTGTCGACGGGAAAAGGGGACAGTAGGCTGGTAGCATTGCATTGTTAAATGGCAATGCTGATTCTTTAGCCATAAAAAGGCCAGCCCTCTGGTCACGAGAAGAGTTAGACCAGGTTGATGTTTTGAAGTTCAGCTGTCTTTGATAAACATGTTTCTGTATGACGACCCCTTCACCTATATTTTAGAGTATTTAAAAACATGGTCTCCAAGCAATGTTCGATCAACCGTTTTTTGCCAAAATCTACTTAATTCTGACCTCACCGGAATATTTTTTCCTCGACACTCCCTTTCATTAGTAAGGGTTTCCTTATCAAAGACGGGTGTAATTTTAGTTATTTATTACATCGCCCGAGTCACCGATCTGACTTTGATAATGTCACCTAAGTTATTAAGTGCTTTCCCGCTAATAACTACGTAATATCAACGATTAGGGTTGTGTGTAATTTACGCAATAAAGATTAACATCGATGGTTTTCTACGTGTGGTTAAAAGTGCGTGGAGTGGTGGGCGGGGAATGTAATGAAATTAATTGGGCTAGAGGTGAATATAGCTGGGAAATATAGAATGCGGTCCTGTGGGTGTCTAAACATTTATTTTGGAAATCGGATGGGCTGTGTGCGCCTTGTCACTTTAAGCCAGAACGCGTGCTATTTTCGACCGCAATAACTTTAATTATGACAGGTTGAACTATGGTCTAATTGTACTTGGATATCCAAGTGTGGTCATTGTGGTAAAGTCATATTGTTGTTATTGGAACGAAGTTCCATAGCGCGGCTTGACGCGAGATTTGACTGTTAGGAATCGTCACGTAAGGAAGAACCGTTATGCCCCCTCCATGCGATTTTCTATCCCTTTCTTCCTCTCTGTGTCTTTTTTATTATCTTAATATATTATATATATCTTAATATATATATAAATTACTTGTCACGTTGTTTGTCCGCTACGGACTCCAAAACTACTGAACCGATTGAAATAAAATTTTGCACACAGTGTGTGTTTTGGTAGGACAGTTTTTATATCGATTATGGACCTCAATATTTTTTTATTGTAAATTAAATGTTTTCCTATAATTTCAAGTTCCATACATTTCTAACAGATGGCAGTGTAACTTAACTTTTGAGGCGGTACGAAGTTCGCCGTGACAGCTAGTATACTATAGTAACCGATTAGCTGTTGTGATGTTCCAACGCCATTTAATACAGGTTGGAAGAGACATCGACGCACATGAGTATTTGATTTTGGACCCCCAGCGTTGAAATTTTTCTATAGTTTTTTCTGATAGTGTTGTTACTTAAAACAGTATGAATCGTAAGAAAATCATCATTGCTATCTAAGCAAGTTACATTTTTAATTGAAAAGTTAATGCTTTAAGTCTCTAGTCAAAAACCTCACTGGGTAAGGTAGACATTTATTTTGTATTTTTATACTTTTAGTTTTGAAATTGGGCTATCAAAAGGATCTTTCAAAACCGACTAGTAGATTGAAACGAACGACTCAGAGATTTGAAATAAAGTAAGAACAGAGATAATACATATTATGAGAATAAAAAAAGAGAAAACCACTCTTTAGTTTTATTATATTAGGTCTTTACCTATGAAATTGCCGTTCTGCAGTACTGGCCATTTCAAATCAAAATATTTTTTGTTTGGCTAAGAATTCTAATTTCAAATTAATTTTATTTTAAAAACATGGATTTTTTTTTCCAATTGTAGTCATTTGTTTATTGATTAGTGTTACATTTTCATCGCATTTAAATCTTTTTCGTCATCATGGATACGTTAAAAATTCGAGTAATTATGGAATATGAGTACCGTCGTGGCAGCAACGCGGCACAAGCGGCCCGCAACATCAACGACGTTTACGGAGCTAACACTACAAACCAACGCACTACCTGTTATTGGTATGTTCGCTTCCGTTCTGGAAATTTCGACCTGAAAAATGAACCTCGCGGTCGTCCGAAGACTTTGGTCGACAATGACGAATTAAAGGCGATTGTGGAAGCTGATGATACACAATCTACGGCTGAATTAGTAGCAGCTTTCGACGTTAGCGTCAAAACAATATTGGTCCATTTGCGTCAAATTGGCAAGGTAAAAAAGCTTGACAAATGGGTGCCCCACGAACTCAATGATCGCCAGCGCGAAGTACGCGTCGAGACGTGCCTTGCACTGCTCAACAGACACACAAATGAAGGAATTTTGAACCGCATTGTTACCTGCGATGAAAAATGGATTCTGTTTGATAACCGCAAGCGCTCAGCAAGTTGGTTGGATCCTGGTTCAGCACCTAAACAATGCCCTAAACGAAAACTTACCCCAAGAAAAGTGATGGTCACTGTTTGGTGGTCTAGCGCCGGTGTGATTCAACACAGCTTCTTACCAAACGGGGTGAGCATTACTGCAGATGTGTACTGTGAAGAATTGAACACAATGATGGAGAAGCTGGCACATCTCCAACCAGCATTGGTCAATCGCTCGTCTCCGCTGCTCCTGCACGACAACGCGCGACCTCATACTGCACAGCAGACGGTCTCCAAGTTGCAAGAACTGGGGTTGGAAGCTCTCCGTCATCCGCCCTACTCACCAGACCTTGCGCCTACAGACTACTACTTTTTCCAGAATTTGGATAACTTCTTGGCGGGAAAAAAATTCAATACCCGAGAGGCAGTACAAAATGCCTTTGAAGAATTTGTTGCCTCCCGTCCAGCTGATTTCTTTAAGAAGGGCATCAATAAACTGCCACTGCGTTGGCAAAGATGCATTGATTGCATGGGTGATTACTTCGATTAATACAAATAAAAAATACATGAAAAAAATTCATTTAAATTTTTTCATACAAAACGGCAATTTCATAGGTAAAGACCTATTATTAGTATAGATATCATAACGAGAGGGGAAAATACTATGTTAGGTAATTGGACTAGACACAGATTCCATGATTTAACAGAATTGTTATCACGAAAGAGCTTAAACTCTACCAACCTGGGAGTGTGCATTGCTGCATTTATTGACGAAGGTTTTGATCTAGTGTAAAATAAAGGAGCCATGAATTTATCCGCCTGATTACAGGTCAAAGGTACCACACACATATTTCTAATATCAAGCATTTCAGGTAGAAACCCCTAAGAAAGTGACAGGGTCAAAACTAATAAGCTATTTATATGATAATTCCTCTTTCAGGGCGGATATTGGAAATTAGACCGGCTTTTTTATTAAACACGGTGGAAAAAAAATCTAATTTGACAAAATATCTGATCGAAGAACCTCTTATGCTGTGAAACATAAGGTTGAATTTTGTTTGGCAAATGGTAAGTCACTTAGTATGCGACATTTATTTTAATGATTCTGTATAAGGTCTCGCTCCGTTATGTATTGCACGAATAACTTTCCACTGAGTTTAATATTCTTGAAAATATCACCTGCGTATATCAATATTTATTGCTTTGGATTTGGGGTATTAAAGTATTAGGTATGGCCGTTTTCACTAACACTAAGCAAGACAATTTAATACGTAAACAGTAAGCAGTTACTTAGCACAAAAATATTTCACCATGAACAGGGCGAGACATAAGTCATGACACCGATTCTCTGATGCGTAATACTTAGGCGCTATCTAGTCACTAAGCAGCAGAGGACAGTTCCTGTATTTATAAGAACGTTCGCATTCCGCCTGCGACGCAGGATGTTGCGAAGTCGATTCCCGCCTTGGGACAAATGTTTGTACGATCTACAAAGATTTGTTCCGGGTGTTCTGGGTAAATACTCAGAATTTTTCTGATCAATCAGAAAAATTTTGATTGGTCCCGGCTGTCATTGTCAGAAATTAGGCAGTTAGAAAACCTGAAAGTGTGACACCGAGTTTTGCCACGGAATATCATGTTTTAACTTGTCAGGCAGTTGTTCCATGTGACATATTGGTATTCAGCTGCATCAAGATATACTGGAAGCTGAATCCAATATGTGTAGTTGGGACAAGGCTTGGCAGATGATGGTAAGGTCATCACTCGGTAAGAAGACCAATCAAAAAGTTATTAATACATAATTCAGACGCTGTAGGTAACTCATCATCATCTTCATTCTCTTGCCCTTATGCAAATTTATTAAAGGTTGGCACAGCATGTTTTTGCGTTATCTCAAAAGTCACCTATAGTACCCTAAGTAAATAAATAAATAATGCTGGACAATCCACACAGCATCATCTAGCCCCAAGCTAAGCAGAGCTTGTGTTATAGGTACTAGATGACTGATATACTTAATACAATACTTTACATAGATAGATATTTTTATTATACATAGCGAATACCCAGTACTAAGTCCTTTCTATCTTGTAAGTTATTACGCTGTTTGACTTACCTCACAAAATCAAAAACGCCAGAATATCGTGACGATATTACATGATACTCAGAACTGGCAAGATTCTGTTTTTAGCCGACCATAAATATCACAATGTAACCCTGTTCTGATAACCACTTACATATGGGCTTAAGTGAGAACTAGTGGAACATTGAAGGTAATATGTAAGTACATTTTAAGTCTATAAAAAGTATAGTGTGTGAAGTGTTGGTACAAACATAACATCAAGCCTGTATTCACCGAAAGGTTAAGCAGAGGGTGTAACCTATGGTGTACCCATATTTCGCAAGTTACGTTGTAGTCCACGGTAATAGGGGGCGAGCCTATTGCCATCAACCGGGATCAACTCTAGACTCTGGGCACTGAGAACCTCATGCTCAGCAGTAGCACCTTTCCACACCCACCAGGTAGTCTAGTCAATAGTGTTGGTAGGTTAGTATAGTAGGTTTTGGAAGGTATATTTTGTTAGTAGAAAATATTTTTTTTTTTTTTTTTTGAAATGAAGATGGATGTGATGAGCACAAAGAGTGACGTCATGAATAAAACAATAATTTATATCGTTAAATACTAAAAATCAGTAGATAAGTAATGTAATAATACAACTTTTTTTATTACAAGTTTCCGTACCCCAAAACACCGCCAAGTCAGTCAGTACATGTATCATTTTGCCTGAAATGAGCTATTTTTGAATAGAATTTAAAGTAGATATTTATAGTAAATAATCAAATTGGACAAACAAACTTTTTTTGTTGTATAAATACGACTCGAGCAGAATTAACAGGAAAATACTTCTTAGATAAATTCTACCTAGGTAGTTTTGTGATTCTTTTAAACAAAAAGTTCCCCGTAAATCAGGAATTTCTCCTGTGTAGTGGGTGCATTTAAAAACATCTAAAGTCACATACATAAACAGCCAGACCCAGAGCAACTACCTGTAGACCATACAAATATTTGTTCCGTGCGGGAATCGAACACTGCGCCAAACGTGCCGTCAAGTTTAAAGGTTAATGATTATTTACTTATAATATCTTACGCTGACCGCCTTCTACAACAGCCCAGGGAAACAAAGCAGTCGAGACCCAATCGCCCGGGGAAACAAAAGACGAACGTAAGAAGCCTGCCCATCAATCCAGGGATAACCTAAAGGTATTAGGGCTTGACTCTTATTTATATCATGTATATCCCTTTACGTATCAAATACGCGCATGAACTTTGTGTAACCATTTTTGCCTTTTATATCGTCATAAAACGTACGATTCTGGTGGTCGATTTGTAAAGCCCGTTGGGTATTGGACCGATGTATTGGGTTTATGAGTTTTTGATGTGGCTCTGTAGACATGGCTTTTATGTGATTCTTGTTTTAAAGTGTGAAAAGTTTATTTGACGACCGATGTGGCGCGGTGGGCGAAGGTGCAACGCAAGAGGTTACGGGTTCGATTCCCGCCTTGGAACAAATGTTTGTACGATCTACAAATATTTGTTCCGGGTGTTCTGGGTATTTGCTATGTATAATAAAAAAATATCTATCTATGTAATGTATTGTATTAAGTATATCAGTCATCTAGTACCCATAACACAAGCTCTGCTTACCTTGGGGCTAGATGATGCTGTGTGGATTGTCCAGCAATATTTATTTATTTATTTATTATTAGTTTACGTATTATAATTAGTTATACTAGGTGAAAGAGACATCGATAGTTTAACCCAATGTAGTAAATAAAGTTATATGTTTATATACACTTTCATTAACAACATAGTTGCATTAGGTAGTAAATATAATATTGTAATTTAAAATTGATATACTGTGCTCGTTTTGCAACTACTACTAATGTTCAACTCATAGGCGAGGACGCTGGCACCCTAAACACAAGTTAAATCTTACATTGGGTGCCAGAGCTCAACGAAAACACTCTTTTCTCTACTTGTAACGCATGCAGGGTGCAAGTATGTCTAGATCAGTGTTTCTTGTACAATTATTAAGTCAATAATATTTATATATATATATATAAATATATATATATATATAAATAAATATATATATATATATATATATTTAACTTGATACCATGAGGTTAGTAGGTACATGATTCTGGACGCCCCAATGTGGATGTTTATCGTCTGCTTTTTCACAATTTTTTTATTACTGATGTTTTTATTCTTCAAATCGTGTGAAAATCACCGCCCAATCAATCATTCAATAAGGTTATTAATAAAAAAGGAAATATTTTACTTATTTATTTTAAAATCTCATTGGGTTATTTTGAAATCAGGATTTTTTACAGTTTAAAGTAATATAATATATATAAATAAGAATAAAAAATAAGAAAAAGCCGACGAAAACTTTCAACACTAGGGGGTCCAAAATCTTGTACTGAACTCATGGTATCAGGTTGTGCGTGGCGGACGCTCCGACCCTGTATTAGAAATGTGTAATATATTTACGCAATTTAATAGTAGAAGGAACTAATGATGACCTTTGGACAATGCTTTGGATGGTGTAGTATCCACAGACGTATGAAGCGATTTTCTTTTTGGACACTATTGTATCGAGTGGAGCTCGTGGCTAAATAAAAACAGCTAAGCGGTTAAGTTACGCTGGCCGATGTCAGTCTGTGGATGGGTGACCGTTCATTACATATCGAAACTCCTCCTCCGGAAAGCACGTTAAGCCGTTGGTCCCGGCTGTCATTTGTAGATCTTTGACAGTAGTTACGGGTAGTCAGAAGCCAGAAAGTCTGACCACCAGTCTTACCTAGGGGTATCGTGTTGCCCAGTAACTGGGTTGTGGGGGTCAGATAGGCAGTCGTTCCATGTAAAACACTGGTATTCAGCTGCATCCTGTTAGACTGGAAGCCGACCCCAACATAGTTGGGAAAAGGCAAGGCAGATGAGACGAGTATCGAGTGGAAGAAGTCATAAAGCGGCGCATTTTCTACTATTTACTTATATACATTTTTATTACTACACTTTCTGAATAAACAAATAAGTATGTTAAGCTTTCCCAGTAAAAAACACTATCAGAATTGAAAACTCCATTAAAATTGTTAAACAATTCGCCGCCGATAATAGTTTATTGCGTCGTGATTTCCGTCCACGTCGCGGCACGTGACTCCCTCCAATAGAGGATGGAGCGTGAAACTTTAAGCGCTGCCTGTCCAGGAAGCTTAATTTATATTTGTTTGTCTGTTTGGTTCGGGAAAGCAGGAAGAGACGTCATTGGTTGAATTTTTAGGGTTTTCTAAAGGTTTGTGGTGGGTCTGGACGAAGATAGTTCACCTTTAAAAAAGAAAAAAATGATACTAGCTGACCTGGCGAACTTCGTACCGCCTCAATTTTTAAGTCACACTGCCATCTGTTAGAAATATATGGAACTTATACTAGGAAAAAAAATAATTTGCAATAAAAAAATTATTAAGGTATTGACCTTAATAATTTTTTTATTGCAAATTATTTTATCTTATTTTATTTTATTTTACTTTTATCTTATTTTATCTTATAATCGAAATAAAAACTGTCCTATCTTTTATGTTTGGCCAAAACACATACATTAAGCCAAATTTTATTAAATGTGGTTCAGTAGTTTAGGAGTCCATAGCGGACAAACAACGTGACACGTATTTTATTTATATTAAGATGAAGGCTGACTGCCTCGTTGGTCTAGTGGGCGTAAACGCGACTGCTAAGCATGAGGTCCTGGTTTCGATTCCCGGTCGAGTAATGTGTTATTGGCATTATTCACTAGGAATCTCATGCAACCTGGAGTCTGGTTGTGCTGACGTCAGAGGCAAGAACAATACACACTAACTACAACATTACCTTTTTTCCGACAAAAAGGGGTTTTTTATTTTTTCAATTGTTTAGCTTACCCACAAACAGAATTTAAATATTATTTTTATGAGTCTGATATAATATAATTATGTACATAAATTTGTACACCTCATAAGGTACATTTGTACAGTGTACAGAGGCCAGCACATCAAGCTACCACAATCTATCAAAAATGTTTGATAGTTTTTCAAATTTATTACACAAGAATAATGTTCCTGTTCAATTGGAAAAAATTGACAGTTTGGGGTATCTTGATGTGCTGGCGTCTGTACATTCTACTCTTCTGTAATAACTTATTTCCCTGTGTTATATAAATAGAGAGATTTCATTTGATCGGAATAAGGTTCTTAAGAAGCCCAAAAATTGGAAAATTTAAGTAAAGTCCATTGATATCGATTTTTTTTTGTAAATATCGAATCGTCTGTTGGTCTTCCATAAAAATAAAATTCTACACAGACAAAACCACGTCAGGATAATAGTATAAAACTATCATTTTGATGATATACTTCGCTCGAGCCACCGAGATGGGATAAAGCTACACTCATTCAATTTTAAAACCTGACCCGATTCTTACCTGTAACATTTAAGCCGATTCTGGACTCACCTAGTTTAGGCTCCAAAGATTTTCGGTCAGTCGGTATTAAAGACATAGATAAACTTGTTATATCTAGTTCTATACCAGGTGTTTTTATTTTTATGTGTGTTTTATACGGAATAATTGCAGTATTGCCCATAGTTAGATACGGTCGGGTGGATTAATATAGCTGAAACGTATAAAAAGGTTTATTAAGTAAATTTAATTTTGACTGCCTCGTCGGTCTACTGCTTAGTTTAAGGTTCTGGGTTCGATTCCTGGGTCGAGCGATGAATCATTTTAATGTTTCATTACAAATTTCTCATTAGCAGCCCGGAGTCTGGTTGTGTGCCCGGTGTATGGCAATAGGCTCACCCCTAATTACATGGGACTTAAACTATACTGGCGACATGTGGGTGTACTGTAGGTAAACCTTTGCCCAAACCCTTTGGGAAAGACCGCGTGATGTTATATAGTTTTCGAGATGGAAATGTAGTTTTTGGGGCTTATGGGTAAATAGTATCAGTCGCCATGCCTGTCGAAGTCGGTTATGGATGGGTGAGCATTCATTACATACTATGCACAACGGAAGGCACGTGAAGCAGTTGGTCCCGGTTGTCGTTCGTAAATCTTTGACAGTTGTTACGCTTTGTCAAAATATATAAAATATACTAGCTGATCCGGCGAACTTCGTCCCGCCTCAAAAGTTACGTACACTGCGATTTTTTAGTAATGTATGAAACTTATTGTAGGAAAACATTTAATTTGCAATAAAAAAATATTGAGATCAATAATTGAAATAAAAACTGTTCTATCTTTTAAGTTTGACCAAAACACACACAGTAAACTACATTTTATTAAAATCGGAATCAAAATTACAACGTGACACGTAATTTATATATATTAAGAAGATATATCAAACACATAGTATCGTGTTACCCAGTAACTGTCTTGTGTAGGTTAAATAGGCAGGAACTCCATGTTGCTGTTAAACTAGAAGCCGTCCCTATCAAAGTTGGGAAGGGCTAGACAGATGATGATGAGTTTTCGAGTTGCACTAACAAACAGGCAAATAGAGACGTTTCTAATAATAATAATTATGTTGAGGGTAGACAAGAGTCATCATCTGCCTAACCTTTTCCCAACTATGTTTTGGGGTGGTTTTCAGTCTGACCGGATGTAGCTGAATACCAGTGTTTTATATCGAGCGACTGCCTATCTGACCTCAACACATAACTGGGCAACATGATACCACCTGGTACGACTGGTTGTCAGATTTTTGGGCTTCTGAATAGAGACGTTTTTTTTGATAATAATTATGTGTAAGGGAGACGTTACCGAGACCTCTCCTCACAACTGTAGCTGCAACACATACTCATACATCATGCGCGCGCGCCGGCGGCTAAAGGATAAACTAGCGACGCAGGCGCGGCGCAAGCTTTTATATGTGAGCGAGAAATTCAAACATTTTCGACTCACCCACATATGATTTGATTTATTTTATAATGTTAAACATGTAGGTAGCCGCTGATAATTTTGTAAATATTTTTGTATATAATAGGTTACGCTAAGCAATAAAATTCAATTCGTATCTTAACCGTCTTTCACTCCAGACACCATAGGGACTCCTACCTCAACAGTGGTGACCCCGACGTGATCAAAAAGCTACAATGACTTCGTCCAACGCGGATTTGATGAAAGACGAGCAAGAAGTGTCCGGTGTCTCTGCCACTCTTCGCATTCCACCGGTGTCCGCTTCCACAAGTCAAGCAACAACTCACGAGATGACCACTACGGAGAAACTGAATGAGAAGATAGACTTGCTGACTCGTGAGATCGCTGAACTAAAAGCGAACCAATCATCGTATCGGCAAAGACGACCATTTCGAAGATATCGTTCCAGATCAAGAACACCATCGAGACCCCGCTCCAACCGCAGTGATTCATCGTTTCGTAATGATAGAATCTGTTACTATCATCGAAAGTTCGGGAAACAAGCTCAACGGTGCACACGTCCTTGCAAGTTTGAAGACCCAAAGACGACCTCGGAAAACTAGGACCTGCGTTGGCTGAGGCGGCAACCGGCGCGAGAACACTTTCACACCGCCTATTTATCACCGACAGGAACTCACGCCTGTCGTTCCTGATCGATACTGGAGCCAATATCTCGGTCATACCGAGGAAAGCCGGTATGAAAGTTACACCTACAAACTTTTGTCTATACGCGGCCAACAATACTACTATTTCGACCTACGGCGAGAAGACGCTCGAATTGGACCTCAAACTACGAAGACCATATCGCTGGAAGTTTGTAATCGCAGCAGTCAGCAAACCAATCATCGGCGCTGATTTTCTGAGGCACCATCGCTTATTGGTCGACATCGCCGGCGAACGACTCATCGATAAAGTCACGAACTTATTCGTCAAGGCACCAATGTCATACTCCAGCGAGCCAACGGTACGAAGCATAGACATTGAACAACCGTATCACCAGCTGCTTGCTGAATTCCCCAACATCGCTCGACCGTCATCAATGAAAGAAACGCCAAAGCATCGCGTTGAACATCACATTGAAACCACCGGTCCGCCACTGTATTGCAGGACTCGACCGTTAGCACCGCACCTCTACTCACCTGTGAAGAAAGAATTCGAAACCATGATGCAACAAGGTCTGTGCCGACCAAGCAAGAGCCCGTGGTCAAGCCCGCTACATGTAGTTCCCAAGAAAAATGGTGACATACGTGTATGTGGCGATTATAGAAGACTGAACGCGGTTACGAAACCCGACCGCTACCCAGTCCCAAGACTTAAAGATTTTACGTATCTTCTCCACGGAAAGAAGATATTCACCACGTTAGACCTCTGCCGTGCATATCAACAATTGCCCGTGCATGGACCCGATATTGAGAAGACTGCAATTACTACACCGTTTGGGTTATATGAATTCCCTCGTATGTGTCCCGGACTGATGAACGCTGGACAAACATTTCAGCGGTTCATCCATCAAGTGCTCAGCGAATGCGACAACACTTTTCAATTCATCGATGACGTCATCGTTGCTTCAGAAGACAAGGAGAAACACTATGATGACCTACGTGCTGTCCTACAAAGATTAGACGATTACGGGATTACCATAAACCCGTCGAAGTGCGTCTTTGGCAAGCAGACTGTCAAGTTCCTTGGCTATGATGTGTCAGAAGAAGGAATCAAACCACCACTTGAGAAAATCAAGGCTATCACCGAATACCCAAAGCCAGACAACATTCAAGCGCTACGACAATTCCTAGGCATATTGAATTTTTATCGAGATAGTTTACCTAACGCTGCAAGTATTCAAGCACCGCTGAATGCATTCCTTCACAACTCAAAAAAGAGGGACAAAACCAAGATCAGCTGGACAAAAGAAGCTGAAGAAGCCTTTGAAGCATGCAAAGTGAGCATACAGAACGCCACTATGCTAGCTCATCCTTCACCATCTACGAAGAACGCACTATCACTAATGTGCGACGCATCTAACACCTGCGCTGGCGCTGTTATACAGCAACGGGCCAACAACAAATGGATACCCCTCGGGTACTTTTCAAAGAAGTTTTCTGATGCGCAACAACGATATAGCACATTTGACAGAGAGTTGTTGGCAATCTATATGGCTGTGAAATATTTCCGTAAGATATACGAAGGACGTGAACTCATAATCTACACCGATCACAAGCCGCTTACATACGCCATTCACAAACCGCCGTCAGCTAGCGACACGCAGCGGCGAACACGGCAACTACTGTTTATCAGCGAGTTCACAACAGATATTCGTCATATCAGCGGAGCAAACAACGTGGTAGCAGATGACCTATCGCGTGTCGAGACAATCGACGTACCAACTCCAATCGACTACACACAGCTAGCAGCAGCGCAAGAGCGAGACGACACGATACAATCACTCATCAAACAAACCAATATTCAACTGAAGAAAATCACGGTTCCCGGAACAATTAAGCCAATATACTGCGAAGCATCTACAGCAGCCTTACGACCGTATTTACCTAACGACTACCGTTGCATCGCTTTCAAGGCCGTGCACAACATAAGTCATCCCGGTATCAGAACGACACGGAAAATGATTCAAGATCGATATTTCTGGCCATCAATGAATGTCGATATTGGCAATTGGGCAAGACAATGCACAGCGTGTCAACAATCAAAAGTACAACGACACACACGCAGCGACATCGAAACGTTCCCGACCTGCGACCGGTTCCAACATATACATGTAGATATCGTTGGACCGCTACCTACGTCATCACACGGACAACGGTACCTGCTAACAATCATCGATCGAAATACAAGATGGCCCGAAGCTATTCCTATGCAAGACATGACGTCAGAAACAGTAGCAAATAATGTCTATGAAACATGGATATGCCGTTTCGGTTGTCCAACCACTATCACGACGGACCAAGGACGACAGTTTGAGAGTCAGCTGTTTCACGAACTCACCAAACTACTGGGCGCAGAGAAAACCCGTACTACTGCCTACCACCCGCAGAGTAATGGTATCGTCGAACGGTGGCATCGATCACTCAAAGCTGCACTCATGTCAAGACTCACGGACAACAACAAGTGGCTGAACGAACTACCAACAGTGCTCATGGGACTACGCGCTGTTGCCCGAACCGATACCGAAACTAGCCCGGCTCAATTAACGTACGGACAACCATTACGTCTACCCGGCGACTTCTTATCACCATCTGCGAGCAACGTAAAGATGAGTCACGGCTACACAGAACGGTTACATCGCATTATCACTCAACTTACGCCGACGTATGTACCGCACAGCAACAAGCGCAGTATGTTCGTGCATAAAGATCTGCAAACTTGCAACTCTGTATTTTTGCGAGTAGACACCGGCCGCAAGTCACTTCAACGACCATACGAAGGGCCTTACCTTGTCTTGGAAAGAAACGACAAGTACTTCAAAATACAGATGCCCGGTAGAACAGCAAACGTCTCCATCGACCGCCTAAAACCGGCGTACACAATCAACACAGACATCGAACATCGCAGCGCGAACATAGCTACAAGCACAACAACAACATCTGCAACTACAGACACTAAGCCATCGGTGAAAGTTGAGCGAAGAACCAGATCCGGAAGACTCGTGAAGATGCCCGTACGTTTCGCTTGAGGGGGAGTCCTGTAGCTGCAACACATACTCATACATCATGCGCGCGCGCCGGCGGCTAAAGGATAAACTAGCGACGCATTTTTTTTTTTTTTTTTTTGGAATGGGCATCTCGCAGTTTATCCTTTAGGGATATTTACTGCTCAACCGAACTTTCCTGTGGGGGGCTTAATTAAAATTAAGGCCTCCAGCCAGGCATAAAAACTTATAAGCTAAGCGACTATCGCTAAGGGCACCCCCTGCGGGGTACGAACCTCGGCTTAGGACGTCGCTGAAGAGGACAGCAAGGGACAGGCTGGATCTGATTGTTCCATTATTTAGGGACATTTTAAACATTAATCGGCTCAGCTTCGCGGGCTGGCTCTAGCAAAGGGTCGGGAGGGGTGAATTGACGGGGTCGTCGCGACGGGCCTCGGCGGCGAGGACGGAATGTCCGTTTTTGTTTGCGAACAGTGCTGGTGGCCTTATCGCTCTCCTGGAGGAGAGTGATAGGATCATCTGGCTCTGTGAGTGTGTGTTTCGGTCTTCGAACTGTACTTATTCGCGAGGGAGTGTATCGGACGGCCGATGACACTAAGGGGTTAGGATGAGCGGTAGAACAGTCCATGAAGCGCTGGGTGAGTCGCTTCATGAACTGTTTCACCGTAGGTATTTTGAGATCTACATGGAGAGTCTCATTTCGGACGTAGAAGGGGGCTCCCGTGACTCTGCGCAGGAATCGGTTCTGGACGGTCTGAAGCCTATGAATATGATACGGCTTGGCGTGAGCGAACACTGCGCAAGCGTATGTCATGATTGGTCGGATGACCGAGACGAAGAGCCGCAATTTGCACCTGAGTGACAACTTGCTTTTCTCGTTGGTCATACAATAAAGCCTGCCGGACGCAAAGACGGCGCGCGAACGCGCCGCCTTTATGTGTTCGGCGAACGAAAGTCTGTGATCGAGTATCACACCTAAGTATTTGGCTCGCTTATCCCAAGGGATAGGCTTGCCGTACATGGCTAACGGACTAGGCGTGGGGACATTGCGGCGTCCGGGTTTCCTAAAGAGAACCGCTTGACTTTTGTCGGGATTGACCTCGACTCTCCATTTCCGGAACCAAGCGCCTAAGACGTTTGCGGAAGTTTGGAGAGTGCGAGCTATGGTGGTAGGGTTGTGACCGGTATAGTAGATGGCCGTGTCGTCGGCGAAAAGCGCCAACTGGGCCTTTCTACCCCTAGGGACGTCGCTAGTGAACAGCGAGAACAAGAGAGGAGACAGCACGGATCCTTGAGGGACGCCCGCGCGGATAGGGTGAGGTGACGATAGCGTACCGTCTACGCGATATCTAAACGTACGATTCGACAGAAAATCTCGCAAGATGAGCACGAGACGATCTGGCACATCGAGTTGGTATAGCTTGTATAACAACCCGTTGTGCCAGACCTTGTCGAAGGCTTTCGCAATGTCGAAGAAGAGGGCGCCGGTGAGCGCGCCTCTCTGAAAGCCCGCGCTGACGTGTTCGACTACGCGGTGCACCTGTTGAACACACGAGTGTCCCGGCCGGAACCCGAACTGTTCGTTCGGTATCAGGCTCTTTGCCTCGACATAGTCCTTGAGTCGCTTATAAATAAGCTTCTCGTAGATTTTGCCGAACACATTGAGCAGACTGATAGGTCGGTAGCTCGTGGGCTCAGACTTGGGCTTGCCAGGCTTGGGGATGCCAATAACCACGGCTTCTTTCCACGATTGAGGAAAGATATTGTTGCTCAGAGCGCCATTGAAGATGGCGGTCATGAGCATAACGAGTTGCGCGGGGAGGATTTGAAACACCCTATTGGTGATACCGTCCTTACCGGGGGCTTTGCGCGGTTTGAGCCCTTTAATGATGTCTTGCACTTCGTCCGGAGTGACGGGAGGCAGAGGATCATCAGGGTTGTCGACGGGAGGGAGCGAGGACCTACGTTCGACTTCGGCGTCTACCTTTAAGAGGTGAGCTTGGTCGAACGGCTGGGAGCTAAGCGAGCATTGAGTCTCTAAGCTTTCGGCTAGGCATTCGGATTTTTCCGAGTCGTCGAACGCGACGCTCTTATCTGGACGAGTGAGGGGAGGCATGGTAGCCTCTACGGTGGACCGGAGTTTCCTCTGGAGGTTCCAGAAGGCATGGTGGTTGGGCTCTAGCTCAGTGATCATCTTGTCCCAGCTCTCCGACCTATGCTCCGCCACACGTTTGCTGACAGTACGCTGTAGCATTCGCATGTGGGCTTTGTTCGCAGAGCAGGGAAAAGCGCTATAGGCACGGACGGACGCGTTCTTCTCGGTTATCAGAGCCCGTACATCGTCCGGTAGGTTCCAGCGCTGGGCATTCAGCGCCGGAACCCGCCTTGAACAGTCGTTCAGGACTGTCTGTACGTGCTCCGTAAACGAGTCGACTGCGCCCGTGGTGTCAGCGACTGAGGTGATTAGATCGGGGATGGAGTCGAGTAGAGGCGACGAGGAGGATTTCAGCTTTTCGCTTACCTTCCTCCAGTCGGTAACTAATTGAGTCGGGGGTGGCTGATCAGGGTCAAGCGGACCCGTACGGGGAACTAGCGTCATCATCACCGGACGATGGTCGGAGTTAAGCTCGTGGAGCGCCTCTATCGATTGTAAACGAAGGTTTACATTCTTTAGGAGCGCTATGTCCAGTATGTCAGGTCTATGGTCAGGATCGTGGGGAAAATGGGTATGAGTCATCGGGGCGATGACGTCATAGTTAAGGGAGGCGCCCAGATTGAGGACAGCCCTCCCTCTGGCGTTGGTTACATTACTATTCCACGCGGGGTGCTTGGCGTTGAGATCGCCCGCTATGATAACGGAGTCACTCAAGCCGAGAAGAACCGAGATATCGTGGGATAAAGCTGGGATGTCGTCCCTCCCACGAGCGGGAGGGCAGTACGCGGATACAATAGTAATTGGCTGATGGCCAGTCATGCCGAGCCGACAGATAGAGTACTCAAGGAGCGAGGTCGGGGGAGGAGAAGTTAAAGGGACACAGTGCAATGAGTTTTTATAATAAATCATTGTACCGCCCTTGTGACAGCGGGATCTATCATTGCGCACCATACGGTAGTTTGCAATTTTGGGGTCGCGGTTGTGCGGTTTGAGGAACGTCTCCTGTATGAGGAGGACGTCCGGTTGGTGATCGCGGAGGAAGTTGGCAAACTCAGCCCGTTGCTGGAGTAAGCCATTTATATTGACGTATCCTAACTTTAGGGATCGCGGTTTCAAGGTTCTAGCGTTAACGTACCTATCCATTGCGGTTATTAAAATGGGCTTCTAGGTCACGGAGCACCGAGGGGGCCTCCATGAGCGCTTCGATGCGCTTCTTAGGGTCTGTGGTAGCCTCTAAGCGATCGGCTAGACGATCGGCTTCGCGGTTGCAAAAGATTAAGTACACTGGCAATATGACGTTCATATTGCGCTGTGTACGGATTTTAGTGTCGTAAAGAGCCTGCGTAGGCTGAGCACGGAAGGCGGAAACCTCAGCCTCTGCGGTCTGGGTAGCCTGAACTGCAGGGGCTGGGGTCGGCGCCGGGATGGGTGAATCCATCAGCGCCGGTGGGTGGCTGCGTTTAGCCGCCAGGGCCGGGAAGGCCTTCTGGTGGTTCAGCTTGTTCCACGGAGATGACCTCTGTGGGCTAAGGCGCTCAGGGAGCGCAGACGATGGCGGGGGTGGCGCCCTAGTAGAGGGGCATTCCCTTTGTTGACGAGCGTTTGCACGTCTCATCAACCTTTGGGAAGATGACTTTGGGGCTCGCGGGCACCCTCGGAAGTTCGCGGTATGACCGGACTGTCCGCACAGAACACAACTCGGTGGTTCAGTGCACTGAGTGCGGTCTTTAGGTCGGTCACATTTGCCCGTGGCGTGGTCGCCCAGACACTTGACGCATCTGGGCCTGGCGAAGCAGTTTCGCTGAGAGTGGCCGTACAATTGGCAGCGATGACACTGGCCAATTAGATGGGGACGGTACGGTTTCTCGATCTTAATACCGGACAGGGCACACACCGTTTTGATGTTGAATATTGGGTGGTGCCCTTCGGTGGGGTCGCAAATAACAAGGACCATATCGTAAACTAGCCCACCCCGGGCCTTATGAAGGCGGTGGACGGCGGACGCGGGGACACCTTGGGCGCGGATGTCGGCCAGGATGTCCTCCGTTCGGATCTCCCTGGGGATACGCCTGATGACCACACGGGTAGGCGTCTCCTCAGGGAGGGAATAGGTGTGGAAGGAGATGGCCTTCCCACGTAAAAGGGATACTATTTCCCTGTAGTCATTTGCTGACGACAGGGTTACTTTGATACCCAGAGGGGTTGCTCGGGCGTTGGTGTAGTTGATCCTGCGATCAACACACATCTTAGAGACGGCCGTCCACTTCGCCTTGTCTTGGATGAAGACAGGGGGAGGTGGCTTCGCCTTACGGGTGGCGGTGCCGTTAGGGCCCGTACCGGAGGCCTGTGACAGGGGTACGGGGGAGCGGGGGGGAGAGGGCGCGGATTCGTCTACTGAGGACGGGGCGCCGATTTTTTTGGCCTTGGTGGCCTGTGAGGGAGCTTTAGAGGGCTTCCTCTTTCCTCCTTTTCCTACGACTTGGTAGTCGTCGTCGGACGAGGAGGAAGGAGACTCCTCTGCCTCTGAGCAGCTGCGCGAGCGAGGGACAGTCGTGTCCATCCTATCTAAAGATTCATCGGAATCGTCATGCGCGGGGGCTGGCATTCCGAGAATCGGACTTTTGATGCACCTGGCGGTAACAGGCACAAAAGCCGAGGCCGGACGGGTCGCGGGTTCCGGGTATTTCGGTGCCTTTGTCTTTTTGGACAAAGGCGCCGGACTACCTGCGTTCGTGGAAGAGGTCGGCGATAAGGGGCTATCGACCAACGGACGGGGCGCGGGTTCTGGGTATACCGGTGCCATTGTCTTTTTGGACAAAGGCGCCGGATTACCCGCGTTCGTGGAAGAGGTCGGCGATAAGGGGCTATCGACCAACGGACGGGGCGCGGGTTCCGGGTATACCGGTGCCATTGTCTTTTTGGACAATGGAAGACTACCTGCATTCGCGGACGGGGACGGCGACGAGTGATTATCGACGCGAATAATTCGCTCCGGTTGAGCGGCCAGCCTGTCGAAGGCGGCATTTTTCCCGCAATATTTTGCGCGAAAGTCCGGGTCCTTTAAGAGGACCTTTCTGACGAACGCTGCTAAGTCAGCGTCCGTCATGGCTGAACTAAGAGTCCCGTTAGGGAGCAATTTTGGGGCCTACGCCTAAACCTATCTCTAACTCTAACTCCCCGGGTGGGTACGCCCGGGGATGTGTGACCAAACCCTCCCTGCCGGGTGTAGGCAGGGAGGTGAGTACCTCGGGTGAGCCCTAAGCTTGTGATCCCGTCGCAAATCTTATTGTGCGAACGGGGCCCTGACCAGTCTGGTGCGAAGGGGTAGACACACCCAACCGACACCAGGTGAGTTGCTGGGGAAGGAAAACAGAGACTAGAGCTGACTAGGAGATCCCCCAAGGCCAAGCTTCTAGCTCCCTGCCGACTTGACTGCCTCACCCTGAAGGGGCTCGGCCGGTGTATCGGGTCAACACCGCACTCGGCTTCGTTGGCACCGTAAGGTATCCACCGAGAGACCACGAAACTGTGGTTTTAGCCCTGAAGGGGCCAAAGACGTTAGACGCACGTTTCCGTTAACGAAATAGCGAAATCAGTAACCCACTGTCTTGAAAAAGACGGCTCTGATGCACGGGATTCTTCGTAGTCGGCGACTACGGCGGAGTTGCGCGGAGGCGCAACAATGGCGGAGCGTGAAGAGTCACGCAGCGAGCGAGGAGCGGGAGCAGCGAGAGCGGCACGTCCGTTCGGGTCGAGCGCGTGTAGCGAAGTCACCCTAGCGACGCAGGCGCGGCGCAAGCTTTTATATGTGAGCGAGAAATTCAAACATTTTCGACTCACCCACATATGATTTGATTTATTTTATAATGTTAAACATGTAGGTAGCCGCTGATAATTTTGTAAATATTTTTGTATATAATAGGTTACGCTAAGCAATAAAATTCAATTCGTATCTTAACCGTCTTTCACTCCAGACACCATAGGGACTCCTACCTCACAACCAAAATTATAATAAGGTATCCTCTTGCTCTTACCCCGATTTATTTGGAGTTGGCGCATCACGTTTTCTTCTTCCATACATCTCTATTTGCCGTCATCTCATTAGTTACCTTTCTAGCCATATAATCTCTCACACAATCCATAAAATCAAAATTCATCTATTTAAATTGAGCAGAGAATCAGCACTTTTTGAACGTCAAAATTTACATAAAACAGTCTCCCAAAACGCCCACCCTTCACCACTTCCTAGTATTGTTGCTGCAACTCTTCAGCAACATGTCTGTCTGATAAGTTTGACGAACTTGAATCTATACAATATAAGAAAAATAAATATGAATCATTTTTATAAATCATGAATTAAATAATATGCTACAAATATTAGCTATCACCTACCAATATGCCAAAAGGTAATATATACCAAAACCGACAGTTAACTCAAGTAAAGCCACACAGAATAATTTTTGTTTTTTTTTTGCCTTTCTTTGCTCTTGTAACCCTCCACATTTAAACTAAAACCTTTCCTCACAACATGATCCTCATTACTCCGCATCACACGCCCATACCAAAATTATAATAAGGTACAAACTGGAAACTTATATGGTGTGAAGATACAACACAACCATGCTTTATATTCAAGAGCATCACACAAACATACAATGGGGATTAATAGAATACATTATAACATTAGAGAATATAATCCCTACGTTATAATGTACGGTTCTTGTTAATCCATAACTCATACATAAGGGGTAGATGTCTTGGAAGCCACAAGTTCAAATAACAAGATTGAATTGACCTCATTTTAAGTCAAAACTTTAAGTTTGTCTGAAAGTTTGTCTATCTAGTCCCTCACTAACTAGCAGCTGTGACTAAGGTCCTTAATCCTTCCCTACTTTATTTTTGAGCCCTTTTGATGGCAATGGGCTCGCCCTCTATTACATGGGACTTAAGGTAAATGCAAAGTGGCAACCCGCAAAATTCGCTTTTTAATAGGTTTTTTTGCAATTGCGAGGTCAGTATTAGTTTGTATAATATCGTATAGCTCTAAACGATCAATTCTTGTATATGTGATTTTTTTCCTACATTACATAGTATTATATTATTTAATAGAAAAGAGTAAAGATTGAAAAGTATACTCAGATGGTTTGGTCACGTTGAGAGGATGAATGAAAGACGACTAACAAAAGGTATTTATAAGGAACGGGGACGCCTTAGAAGGGCGGTTACTTCTAAAAGGTCAGGGGCGTAATACCCGCAACCGGTGTGCGTGTATGACCAGATGTATGAACGTAAACGAACCAAAAGGAGTATGTATGCATTGTAGCAGGTGACGTTCTGTAGTCTCTGCCTATCATCGTGGGAGAAAGGCGTGAGTTTATGTACGTATGTATGTGTACTATTATATAAAATGTGAAAGTTTGTGAGGATGTATGGACGGTTGCTACGGATTTTATGATAAGATCAGATAAGATATTTTATTTGCATAAAACATGGTATACAAGGTGTTACAGAAAAACATTAGATCAGACATGTTTTGCTTAATACTAAAGCATGCAAACTTATTTACTAAATATTATACATTATGATTTCATGTTAAAAAAATCATTAATGCAATAGAAATTATTACTATTGAGCCATTTATAAAATTGGATTTTAAATAATTTACAATTTAAAGTTTTAAACATTTTTGGTAATTTATTATGAAACTGTATAGTATATATAGCTCATACTTCAGAATAGCAAAGCGGCTATAATTTATATAAATAGATACAGAGATGAAGTCGAGGGTAGCGTTTGATTTACGTTACGTTTACTCTGCGCTTGGGCCTCAATACACCCACAAACACTCACAGAACTGAACTTCAAATAAAAAACACAAAAAACTTTGTGCCTCTTTCCCCAAACAGAGGCAAGACAAACGTCCACAAATCTTCCGGATAACAACACACGTCCCGTTTTTTCTTTACAATAAAACCCCTCATTTCGTATTCCATTCGATTCGAAGATGTAAAATCTTCCACTTCATTTGGCTGACGTAGAATCTTCGCCATTAAGACATTCAAGAAACAATTTGGCAGACTTGGGTTCAGTTTCGATTTACAAATTTACTTTTGCACCCTAAACAACGTACATGGTACCTTATTGTAACGTGGTTAAGTCTAAATTGGATTTGTAGAAGTGCATTAGTGAAACGAGAATGGCAAATGGGGCCAATGAGAATGTTCGCCGATTCTGTTCGGTTAAATGTTTACATGTGTGAGTTCATGCGACTTATAACGCTGTCTTGCTCTAATTACTGTTTGCACTCGTCTTGTAAGCTAACTATTTTAGGAAGGAACTTAGGACCAATAGGTTGCAATAGGTGTTTAAATTTGATATTAGTAAGTAACACTTCAGTGGAAAGAAATTCCTGCCAGGTGTGTTTTGGACCGCGCATAGAAACCAGTTGCATCATAGCATGATCCAAATTGATCATGCCGATAGCAAAACTGTGAGAAACAATGTTATTTTTGTGGTAGTATTTCATAATATTACTCATCATGAAAACTTTTGGCTTATGTAAAAACTAAAAACTAATTTTAGAACATCATAGTTTTTATCTCCACTTAAGAACACGTTTACCCCAGCGGTTGTCGGTTCTACGTGAGATATGGCCAGCCCACTTCAACTTGCTAATTCTTTGAGCTATGTCGGTAACTTTGGTTCTCTGTCGGATGTATTCGTTACGAATCCCATCCTTCAGAGAAACGTCGAGCATAGGTCTCTCCATAGCTCGCTGAGCGACTTTGAATTGGTGGACCAACCCTACCGTGAGTGTCCATGTCCATGCAAACTTAGTGTAGGACGCCCTCTGACCAGGTGGGATGTCGATCTGCGAAAAACTGCAGGCAGATGCTGGATGCGGCAAGCTGAAGACAGGGCACTATGGCGCTCATTAGGAGAGGGCTATGTCCAGCAGTGGAAAGGTATAGCCTGATGATGATAACGATGATAGTTTTTATCTAACGATACCATAATTTCAATTACACGCTGTTTTCAGGTATAGAGAGTGCCACCCCTAATGATTGTTGAACTTTAACGTTAAATATAATACACACCATTTTCCAATTTCACCGATTGAGTGCCAATTGTCTCCGATTAAAACGGCTGTATGTATCCTTAACGGAAAGACGGTCAAAGTATTAATGTTTCCTTTTTTTTTAGTCTACGTAACCCCAAAAATTTTCTGATGGAAGTATTTGCTGTTCGTGCTAATATATATAGAATGTTCCGTCTTGAAGTTTGCCAAAGCGATGGAACGCAGCATTCTGGGCGTTTAAAGACAAGACAGAATTCGGAACACTTCGTAGCGTCCCAAAACGGGAACTATGGACGACGGACGTGGGTAAGAAGACTGCCAGGCTCAAATGGGATTGGGAGGGTCCCGTAAGCCACATGCACTGTGACCGTTGGGCAAAAGTCTCCACACAGTGCTGCCCGAAGATGGACGGAGCCGCCGAGACCGGCCCAGAAAGTGGTGGCGAGATCTGGACTCATGAGGTGGCGCAGGGAAAGAATAGTTGGAAAGACTTGGGGGAGGCCTTTGCTCAGCAGTGGGACACTATAGGCTTAAAAAAATAAAAAAAAATTGTTCCAAGCAGGCCATTTCGCAATTTCTGCTATTGGAACCATTGCTTTTAAAATTTCAGTCAGTATTTTGAATCTAATATTTTCTTCAAATCTTTAAAAGCTTCGAAAAGATTTAACGTCTAAACATTAACTTAATCAGATTAATGGATCTGATCAAGTTTGGGTTATAAAAAAGACTGTGACCTCTGACCTTGATTCGGTGTTTCTACCCAGAGTAGTCGGGTACGAAATATCGATCTCATAAGAAATTGATCAGCATCTGAATAGCCTTTACTCAACTAAATTGGTGTCGGCTTCCAGTCTAACCAGATGCGGCTAAATACTATAGTATTTCATGTGGAACATCTACCCTCCTCTACAATCACAATTAGTAACTGACTAACACAATACAACTTGGTAAGACTGGTGGTCGGAGTATTAGCTTTCTGACTACCCGTAATGATTGTGAACGATCTATAAAGAACAGCCTGGAGCTACAGCTAAACGTGTTTTCCGCAATCTAATATAATTTGTCTCATCAATAAAATAATAAGTAATGCTGGACAATACACACAGCATCATCTAGCCCCAAGCTAAGCAGAGCTTGTGTTATGGGTTCTAGATGACTGATATACTTAATATACAAAACATTAAATAGATAGATATTTTTTTATTATAGGTAGCAAATACCCAGAACACCGCAAACAAATCTTTGTAGAACGTACAAACATTTGTCCCAGGGCAGGAATCGCACCCACAACCTCCTGCGTCGCAGACGGACCTTCGCCCGCCGCGCCACATCGGTAATCAATGTCAATCATCAATCTATGCTCAATTGTTCACTTCACACTCCTTACATACAACAAAATACGCTTCAGTACAACCTACGTACGTGTTTCCAGTGCAAAATAATTCTCATCGCAAAACATCAAAATAGCAACATTTGGACTCAAATTACAAGCATGCTATGCCTGAACGGAATTTTGTAACTAACTGACACACTGGTGGCGGTAATGGAAAGCAGATCTGTAATGTTGATTGACGCGATAAAAGTGATGGGAGTAGCGACTTTCAGTTCGAAAGCAATTTGCGTTGTTGTGGATGGATTTACAATCGAACTACTGTAATCATTGCTAATGGATTTTAGCTTTGCAGTTAGATGAGAAGCTTGTGGATATATAAGAACAGCTGCACGGGTTGATCTAATATGAAGCTACGATTGCTAAGACCAGCTATTACTCATCGAGACTCATCTGTACCACGGAAAGCACGTTAAGCGCAGCGTCGCATTTGTAGATCTTTGACAGTCGTTATGAGTAGCCAGAAGCCCGAAAATCTGACAACCAGTTTTACCAGGTGGTAACTTGTTGGCCAGTTTTTTGATAATGGAGGTCAGATAGGCAGTCGCTCGACATAAAATACTGGTATTCAGCTGCATGCGGTTAGATTTTGACGACACGGTTAGCACAGTGGCTGAGTGATCGACTACTACGCGTATGTGTGTTTTGTTGAATTTTTGTAAACGCACCCACAACACAGAATAATATCTTATCGTGGGGTTAAAAAAACAGACTGGAAGCCGACCCCAAAATATGGTTGTGAAAAGGCTAGATGATGACTCTTGGTTACTCTTTCTGCAGTGGAAAGATACAAATTTTATAAAGAAAACAAGCCCCTCACACTTTTCCCAACCTACTGTAACTCCTGAAAGCTAGTAACGACAACAAAAAAGACGATTCAATGATTAATGGATCCTAAATTTCATTTTTTTTTAACGTTGCCCCACACTAGAAATTTCTCTCGTATTACAAATTACAACACAACATTTAACATAAACACACATACACAAACAGCCAGACCCGGAAAAACTATCTATAGGCCGTGAATACGTGATACGTGAATCGAACTCACAAGAGGCGGCGCAGCAGTCATTCACTCAGCTACTATGCCAACCGTGCCGTCAAAATTGTCAGCTGTTTTAATCGCACAATTTATCAAGACACCAGTAACCTCAACTCATAACACCAAAACACTATCAAAACCAGCAATGACACGCCTAACATCACATTTGGCTCATACCCAACCGCTTCCCCGAATGAATCCGCTGCACATCGTAGTAAACAGTGTGTACACAATCATGATACCACTGCGGTTGTAACAGCTGCTACACAGACGTGTCGTGACCTACTGCCGTTAAACATTGATACTCATATTGCAAAATTTTACACAAATCTAACCTGTGCGATGGTGGTGGAAGGGTCAAATTGCTTTATTTATTTGTTTTTGGAGTTCGACATTAGTGTTTTCAAAAGGGTTTGTTTTTAAGAATATTTATTTATCATCTACCTATCTTTTTAGACTGGAAGCGCTTCCAGTCTAACCTAACGCAGCTGAATACAAGTATTTTACATGGAGAGACTGCCTATCTGATCTCCACCAGTCAAGTCTTAGCAAGGGTTATCATGTTGCCCAGTACAGTTACTGGGCTTGACATGATATGCCAGACTTTCGGGCTTTTGACTACCTGTAATGACTGTCAAAGTTCTACCAATGACAGTCGGAACAGTTACGAATGGTCACTCATGGACCACTGAAATCCGGCGCGGTGCCCCCCCCCCCCCCCTCCCCATGGCTGTGTTTTAGGATACACAGCAGTGCAACTGCCGAAAATTTTCTGTGTTTCACTTGTAGTAAGTATTTTCTTTTTACTAACAATATTTATAACACAAACCGTACGTATGTACTAACCCAATGTTTTGAATTGGGCAATTAGACATTCTTTTTTTTTTCTTTCTTTGATTTGGGGACGTTGAACGCGCTTGCTTCAAAGTTAAAAGCAAACTAGGGAAAGATAGAAAAAGACATAAAAAATAGTTTACCTATGTTTTAATGTAAATTAAAAATACATTTAAAAAAGGGTTGTAATTTTGAAGCCTTTGTCTGCGTTTTTGTTGATCGTGTGTCGTTGCAGTGTTTTTATTTGAAGTCTTTCATTATTATTTTTAATCTCAATTCTCTTTTAACTTAAATAAATATTGTTTAAATAGCTATCTTATGGCAATATATTAGCAGAAAACAATCTAAAACCACAGTTTTACTATGTAAACATATTGCTTTGACAAACATGCCATAAAAAATAATTATTATATTAAATTTATTCTAGACTTCAACGGTTGAACCACAGCAAACAATAAAATAATAAAATGAAGGTTTTAACTTGAATGGCTCACGGCTACAGCCACGCATCTACACAAAACAAATAGGCACAGAAGGTCAGCTTCTTAAAACTAGCGTAAACAGACGCACGCACACATAGACGCGTACATACTGATATCTAAGTAAGAAAAAAGAAAAACACTTTTTCCCCCTGACGCTTTACTCGAGCCAGCCCACGTTGCTAAGCTAGGAGTTGTTTAAAGCAGTCCCTAACTAATAACTACCATATCCAGCCCGCCCCTTTGCTGTCTTCTCCCAGCGACGCCCTAAGCCGAAGCTCGTACCCCGCAGGCGGTGCCTTCATTATTATTATTATTCATTTAATTCAGACATTGTCCATATGTACTTACACAAAATTAAAATAAAATATTAAATAAATAAATATAAATAAATAATTAAATACACAATGTCATAAATACAATTAATATTAAATACAAAATGTCATATATAGAATTAAATTAAAAGCATAATATAATATAAGCATGGTCTAGAGGCCCTAATTTGTATAAAGTCTCCACAGGAAAGTTCGGTTAAGCAGTTCAAAACCTTAACCCTGAAGGTTAAACTGCGAGATTAACCATTACAAAAAAAAAACGAATACAAACCAAACCAAAAGTATCAAGTATGTTTATTGTATAATAATAATACCAGGCAGTTACTGTCCTACTGCAGGGCAAACGCTTGCTCAAGACGGGTTGGCGATTTCAGACTCTTATATTAATTATGAGTCCAGGTTTCCTCACGATCTTTTCCTTCACCGATGTCAGTGATTTCCAAGATAAACTTAGAAAGTACATATGAATTGTAAAAGTCACATTGTTACTTGCTCAGGTTTGAACCCATAACCTCGAGCACAAGGGGCGAGGCCTAACCCACTGTGCTAACACGACATTATTAAATCAAACTAACAAGTGCAAAAGTAAAAATAAATAAGTCTAAATTTGATAAAAAAAAAAAAAACGGGCTATAATATTTAAATCTGCATTAAGAATGTCGTGTCTGTTCTGCTGTCCTTTAAAGAGTTATTTATTTTGGAGCCAATTCTGGTCGAAGAATCAGGTCACGCTTAACTGGAACTAAATCGGCATGTAAAATTTCAACTGCTTACGATTTAATAAGAGAAATTGGGCCAAATATAACTTGCAATATTTGATATCAGTGTTTTGTCTAAAACACTGATACAGGTGAAAATAAATAAAATCTTGTTGACACGTTCCGGGACACTTCGACTATTTGCAAATGTCACGATATGACACTTCAAAATCCCATACATTTTGTCATACCGTCTACAGCCGTACTACCATATATTACATATTTTTTTTTTGATATGACAAATGCGGCCACACGTGCCTATGGGCCGAACGTCATACCATGACTAATAATGAGTAAGGCAATGAGACAGTGCGGTTACAGACGGTACCGTCTATAGGCGGTCTGCCATATTACATATTATATATCGAGATGACGTCATGAGGCGGTCAGTCCCGGAAAGTGTTAAAAACGAACCTGTACAGCAACAAAAAGGCTCTAATCTCATCCTAAGCAAAATTGATAAGTACATCTGTGCAAATATTCGGATAGGACCCGCGGCTATGATGCCACGGACACACCTACCTCAGACGAAGCATCGAAGCGTGTCTGCGTGCGTGCATTTTTACTTATTGTACGGACCCGACCTTCTATTACCAATCTATTTTGTGGAAAGTATCCATGTACCAATAAAATGAATTGCATTATTATACTTGCCGCAATCAGAGTAAACAAAAGGTTTGTTATTAAAATGAATGAATAAACAAACGCTAATTAAAACCTTGGTACCATACTTAGCTTTGCTTGCGTTTGGACATGCGTTTATAAAACCCAAAGCCAGTTGTGTTGGCCTTGTAGAATTATTTTTCTGAAAACTTCATTGTTTTCTTTCTAGCATGTTTAAAGTTTATACTTCAGAGTAATCCTACTGATATCCTACTTTTAATGTGAATGTAGAAGTTTGAGAGGATGTATGGATGTCTGTCACTCTTTCAACCGAAATCTACTAAACTGATTTAGATGAGACTTCATAGTATTTTCTATAGCTTGTATTTCAGAAGAATACATAGGTTATAATTTATGCGATACATAACCAGAGAAGAATACGAGTGACTCCAAATACTGAGACGTTTTGACATGAATATAATTGTTTAAATAACTTAACTTCCATGATTGACATCATTAAGTTGGACATGGGCTACCCCCAAAGATTTCCACAACAATCGGTCCTGCAATGCCCTCATCCATCGGCTTCCTGTGATTTTCACCAGATCGTCGATCCACCTATCCTAGCCTATCCCTGCTGCGTCTTCCAGGACAATCCATTCATTTTATTTTCCAAAAATTTCAGAATCAGGCAGCAGATTCGTCAACTACCAGTATTTTCATTCAGATTGTTACAAAAATATCATTTTCAATACAGACATGTAGCTCCAAATATATTGATCATCGAACATTGAAAGGATATTGTACCTGCATTTGTATTTTAGGTCAATCGTAGTTGCGTCGCATTATGCGGAAACACGGAATGTGAAGGCAGTGTTGGTAGGTAGCGGACATACGAATAAGCAGAAGCGGGTGGCTTTATAAGTACAGAGTATGGTAATGAAAGGAATGTTGGATGCAATACACGTTACAATCATCAAAAGTAATGTTGAAGTAACTGTCACCAAAGGACAGTGTCAGTTTTAATTTTAATCCGTGGTGCTAGGCAACTGGATCATACCCAGTTTTAATCGTTGATTTGTGCCTATTTGCCTAACTCTGTTCTGTCTCCTCCTTAATATGATGGGAAGTGGAAATGATGTATTTAACTCCGCCGCTGTTCTTTTCTGATTAATTTCGTAGCGGGATCCCAGTCAGTTGAATCATTTCTCCGAGACTCGTCGGGCTTCATTTTCTCAACGCTTTTCTTGTGGTCACTACTGTTGATTCCGGTTTTCTGGAGTTGCAGTGGTTTAGGAATAGTGTTGTTGCGGGCTTTTCACCAAAGGACAGACACAATAAAAAAATATCAGGTTTATAAATAATATATATGTTTTAATAACCATCATTCTCCTGACCCCACTATCGCAATTTAATTGAGGTCGCCCTCCTGACTATCCCAATTTAATTGAGGTCGGCGAAGCATGTCCTTTCTTCTATACATCTATCTCTATTAGCCGTCATCTCAAAAGTCATCTCCTTCCTAGCTGTATCAAATTTCACACAGTCTTGGTTTCACTCCTACTCTGGTAACTCTCCACATTCATTCTATTCTTTTTCTAACAAAATGACATTTTTTTTAAAATCTTTTTTCACATACCGACTACTCTCATCACTCAGCCCTCACCCTTACACAGTTCGAAATACAAAACAATCTCGTTGAGTCGCATTGTGTCCATGCTGATGATTTCGGATGGCCCGCTTTGTAAAGTCGGCTACCAAAATTACGTATTACTGCACTGGTTGCGTTATTGGATGCTTGATAACAAATGTTTTGAGTTTTTATTATGGTATTCTCGGATGAACCTATTTTGGTATGTGGTTTTTATTCTAGGTCATCGTCTTCACATATAATTATCTGATCAATGTATACAAAACATTGTAAAACAACTATTTGAAAAGAATAAGGGTGGAGTTTCTTGCCTACACCAAACCAACTTTCTGAAAGGGGCAGCTTCATAACATATGCCTGTATTCCGCAAAGGGTAGGGCAAAGGTGCACCTTCATAATAATTATAGTACATTACATTTAAAATTTGACGTTCAGAAGTAACTTTGATACTCTATTGAAGTAAACGATTTTATTTTGCCTTTCAGGGGTTGCTATGCTTTTATGCTCGTCTTGTGGTTAAGATTTGTTAGAAGATAAGGTGCTAAGACTTTTTTCCCAACTATGATGGGGTTGGCTGCCAGTCTAACCGGATGAGGCTGTACCAGTATTTCACAAAATTCAGGCCTATCTTACTTCAACAGCCCAGTTACTAGGTATACGATAGCCTATTGGTAAGACGGGTTGACAGACGTTCGGGCTTCTGACTACACGTAGAGAGTGTAAAACATCTAAGACTGACAGCAGGGACCCAACTGCTTAGCGTGTTTTCGAACGCACTGATTTTTCTCGGCAAGTGATGTCTGGATGATCGCCCATTCACAGACTGACCTCGGCAAGCGCATCTTAACCTTCAGCTGTTATTATTCAACTAAATGAACCTCAAAGAACCACGCCTACATACACTTTTAAACCAATTTAATTTAAAATTACAGGTCCAATCACCATTGGAGTTGGAAAAAGGATTTAAATCATGAAAACTACATTACAGGTTTGCATTTAAAGGATCCGGCGCGAAAATCACAAATTACTTTCCGTTGCTGTTCGTAGTAAACTAAGCCAATATTACGTTCCCACGAAAATTCATGCTGGAATCACTGATATGAAATTAGTTTCTCCAGGGTTGGTAACTAGTCATTGCTTTTGTGCAGTTTGGTCGAGTGAAAATATTTATAAACTCGAGCCTTTCTCGGCAGAAACTGCAGAACGATGCTCTTTTGCTTACTACGCACTCTGACCTTTATGAAGAACATCACCAATAACGTCAGTGTATGTCTGTGTGTCCTTCTATAGAATTATCATCGTTATGGCGCGTATCTACATGGATCATACATAGGTCATCTCTAGTATTACCACAATGACCGGTCCAAGCTTCCTGCTTCCAGTTTATTCCTGTGACCTTCACCAGAACATTATTCGGTCCACCTCATCATCATCATCATCTGCATAGTCTTTTCCCAACTATGTTGGGATCGCTTTCCAGTCAAACCAGATGCAGCTAAATACCAGTATTTAGCTGCACCTGGTGATGATTTATTTCAGTAACTGGGCAACACGATACCCCTTGGTAAGTCTGGTTACCAGACTTTCGGGCTTCTGACTACACGTAACGACTGTCAAAAATCTACAAATGGCAGCAGGAACTGATGGCTTAACATCCTTCCGGGGCACGCAGGAATCTCGACATGTACATCAGTCCACCGTAAAAAAAAATGAGCATCAAAAATTTTTGTTCTCCTCCTTCGTCCACACATCCTTCGAACCACAAATCTTCCGAATGACTGAATCACTCTCTCGTTCGTATATTGGAAATTTTCCGCCACACATCCCTAGTTTCCGTGTCTATTCAAATGGAATTCTCTAGGTCCGTTCACATACTCCATATATTTGTAAACATGATAGCGTTGCGGAAATGATTAGTGTAATTGGTGAAAATGGAACTGAGCTCGCTTTGTGCCATGCGATTGAGATTTCATGTCGGTACTAATAATCTAGTTGTTTGGCCGACTGAATAACCTAATTCATGTTTTGTAATACATTATGTTATTAGAAATTGATATTGATTATAGCATAGTGACCGAAAGGGAAATGGAAAAGGTTTTGCTGGTGCAGGACACGGGCGCCCGCCGCCAGTAGGGACTGGTCATCTCTTAGCTGCCACGGCCTGTTTCAATTTCTAAATTGTCAGTTGGTTTTGGTTTTTAATACAGAAGCTTTTAATGTGCACGTCTAATACATCGTTCTCACATTGATAATTTGAACATAAATGATGTATCCAAATATTTGTAACAAAATCATGACTTAAAAACAGAGTGACCATGGAGTTTCTTGCCCGTTCTTCTCCATAGGCACCTACACTTTGGAATGGGCGACTAGCTTCATTTTTCCGATTCTTTGACAATTCAAAAGTACCTGAGATTGGTTTAGTTGAAATAAATGCTTTGACTTTGACAGAAATTAAGCAATTCGTGAAAGAGAATCAAAGCAAGGTCGTAGTAGTAGCGATGACTGTAGAGTCGAAAGAGTTCTCGTGTGATGACTGCGTACTGGAATACGCAGCGTGGGTCTGTTGGCCCCCAACAGGGTAGACCGACGATCTGCTGAAGATTGTGGGAAACGGATGGATGAGGGTAGTGCTTAGCAGGACCGTTGTAGAAACGTTTGGGAAGGCCGACCACAGGACCGATATGGAAACGTTTCGGGTAAGCTTACGTGCAGCAGTTGTTATCTTTCAGCTGAAATGATAAAGATGACGACGAAAATAATGAGATGAATGAATGTTATCAAGATACCAAAACAGTGCCTGAAGATACTCAAATTGAAATTGCTCCATTGTCCATCCATCTTTATGTCAACGTCGTTAAAAGTCACATTTCATTTGGCTCTGAACCCACGGCGGGCGTACAATTTACACTTCGCCGGTTTCATCCCCCGGGTTCCTTTTATAAAATGCAGTGGCCGCTGTGAATCGGAAGCCACAGGGTGCCAGGAGTACGAAGCGACGGCCAGCGGTAACTATAGACTTGAACATAGACAAAACAAATGTTAGTAAGAACTATTCTCTGTTTTACGACGTTTATCAGTTTAGAAAATACAGACTGCATTAATAACTGATTTTGAAAATAGGGGTAGGGCAAACAATTTAAACTGCATTTTGTATGTATGTTTACTTATATCTCCAACATTCAGTAATCGATTTGGATGGTTTTGTTTAAAGCGGGATTCTTCTGGCGTTGTACATAAAATATTAACATTTGGCCAATCTACTGATACTTGAGTCAGATTCAATAATTCGCATTTTATTTACTTTGCCTTTATTGGTAGTACCAGTAATTGTTATGTAAAATAACTTAGTAGCAAGAATCCCGTGTACCACCACTTAGGCGATTGGCACACTTTACCGCATCACGCAGAACTACAAACACTGCGCGTGAATGCGTTTTCTGTTTGTCGCACTACGCGTGTTTTGTATACAAACAGAGATACTTGTAAAAAACGTAAGAACACGCACTCCCGCGTTATGCTGCGTGATGCGGTGCAGTGTGCCAACAACCTAAAAATTAAAATTATCAAGTATTTTTTTCTACTGATTGCAAGCGCGATCACAAAACTATGATCCTAGGTGACATGGTTACACGATATATATAGTTACTAGATCCCAGTCAGTTTTTTTTTTCATTATAAAATGTATCAATACTGGTCTTCACTACGGGGATTTACTACGCCTGGTTTAAAACAATATTATGTGAGCTCGCTCTCGTATTACCTGGGTCCTATAAATAAACTTTACACATCTGCCTTTTTCCTTGTAATATACACGTAGAATTACTTTAATTATTAACAAAATTAATAAAATGAACAACAGAAAATCATAAAATAACTCCCGTATCCCGAATACATACTCATCATAACAATAGAATTCCAATTCTACTGGAGCACACAATAAAACATCAACACTAAAATTACTTCCCCCGAATTTATATCAATTCAAAGGGACTCTCATAACAATGCCTTTAACAATCTATACAAAATCCATGCCTAAATGTTTTTTTATCTGTTTGTCTGTCCATCGGACAGTTACCTTCTGTTCCCCGAGGAAACCGATACACAGGGTGGAATAAATATAATAAATAATAATAAATAATGCTGGACAAACCACACAGCATCATCTTGCTCCAAGCTAAGCAGAGCTTGTGTTATGGGTACTAGATGACTGATATACTTAATACAATACATTACATAGATAGATATGTTTTATTTTACATAGCAAATACCCAGAACACCCGGAACAAATATTTGTAGATCGTACAAACAGTTGTCCCAAGGCGGGAATCGAACCCGCAACCTCCTGCGTCGCAGGCGGACACTCGCCCACCGCGCCACATCGGTCGTCTAATACAACATACTTTCCGAGGCACGGTATTCTTTAACTACCAGTACAAAGTGATCAATGCATCCAAATGTCACAGTCTGTCAAAATCCAGTATACAGTTTTCGAGATACCTTGAATATCTCGACACGTTCATAAACAACATACAAATTTAATAGCGGATAAATAAGTGGTGTAGAATTTTAATTGGTACGTATGGAAAAATTTGTGTCTTGTCTATAAAGATAAAAACCGGCAAAATGCTAGTCGAACTTGCTCACTAAAGGAACCGTTCCCAAAGCGAGCAAAATATGCCGAATAAATCACTATCAAATCACTGGTTTTGATTTAAACATGTCACAAAAATTTATGCTTGATTTATTTAAAGTCCAAAAAATCGTTGAGTGACGTATTAGACTTTAATTTGACATTCATACCTCCACGCTATTCTATGAAAAAGCCTCTTGACAAACCGAAAGACAGACAGACTGACAAACGAACAACGAAGTGATCCTATAAGGGTTCCGTTTTATTCTTTCGATGTACGGAACCAACAAAATCAAGCGCTGGTGGTAAGTTAAAAGTTGTTCCCGAAAAATCCGCAAACCAAGTCGCGAGCAAATATCTAGTTTATCGATACCCAACCCATTCATCCGTGAACTATAATCACATCATTTATAGGATGAATTCAACCTTCACATTCTGAAGGATGAATTTAAATGGGGGATGAATATCAAAGCTATGGCTGATGGGAATCAGTGTCTTTCCAATGCACACGCTTAGGGAGTCGGGTGGTAATGTAAGGTAGGCTTTTTAGGGTTAAGGATACAACGCTCGGAAGAACATGAAGACGTAATGTGGGAAATTGGTAAGTGAATATGTTAATTGAAAGGTATTCAAGGAGAGCAGTTATAATGTCGAGATTTGGTATGTGTGCGTTACAGATAGTGAGTACTCTCTTACGCAATAACACCTTTACCCGGTTTTTTTTAAGGTTATTAGGACTAAGCCTTTGAGGAAAATATGCGTTATGTAGTTATAAATTAAAAAAAAATCTGGCAAGCCATAGCTTTGAAAAAAAAAGAAAAAATATACAGCATAAATTAAAGTTTCCAAATAAAAAATTATGTTTCCTTTTTTTTTGTTGGTTATTTAGTTAGGATAAATTTTGTCTAGTGTATTGATGAATGGTTAAAGTGAGAGCGTATAACAATAACTATGTCAAATTTATTAATCATCAATTTCAATACTTGGGGAGAGCGAGACACATGCTAAAATGAGTACTAAAATAAAAAAAAAAACCGACCTAATTTACGTTTACAATTTTTAGTAAAAGTATTTGTTTAAACCAATGCACAGAAATAAATATAATTACATTTACCGTCGCATCAAAAGAATATTGATAGATGAATGTAATGTCTTATTGCATTTTATCTCTTATAACAATCAATACAGTTTTTTTTTTGATATTGTTCGTCAAGTCATTGATCTCTTTAAGTTCTGAGAAGAGCTAGCCTATTATTAACACATGCGTACAGTAATTGAACGGACCCACTTAAATATGTATGTGTGCTTTTTTGATCAAGAGAGGAATGCATTACCAATCGCTGCAGGGCATTTAAAAGAGCCTTAGACGGCTGAGTTTGCTTCTGTGTCTCGTAAGTAAGAAGATCTTCTAGTTTTTAAAATAAATTGAAAGTATATATGTTTTTAGACATCTTTTTATTTAAACATCTTTTGAAGTAAAAAAAAATCATGTCTGTGCCGTTAACCGTTTAGGATTTTTCTCGTTTGGAGCCAACCCTGGTTGCAATAGCATTTAATCATGGTATTACATTAAATCTCCACCAATCTTACATAAGTATGCCAAGAAGTAGTCGTAAAATAGCTTGAAAATTTTGGCGACGACTTACATACGAACAAGTTAGTATAAAGCTTGTTAAAAGGAAGAAAACTGACATATTGTTATTTTTTATTTTAATTTACGTCATAACCAAACATCACTCACCATTTAACAACTAGATCTTGTAGACCGGTATATTTAACTATTACAAAAATAGGGCTTCAGCGATTGATGGCATTTTTTAACCAATAAAAACCAATTCTGGTTTAATGGTATAAACCAAGTAAACTGTAATGCTTCTGTTGTATTTATAAATAAATAAAAAAGTACTTCACTTCATTACAAATTACAAATCAAGAATCTTCCCTGAGACGGGCGACATCTCCCATCTTCTAAACTATTCTTCCTCTTTCTTAAATGATTAAAACCATAGAGAACCAAGGTTCTCACATACAATGGGGTCTGTTAAACCTCTACAATCCTTATATAAACAACCAAATTACCGTAACCCCAACGTTATTGTAGGTAACTATTCTCAAAACTAAAATAACAGCATCCACCAGTTTTGCACACCACATTTTCAGGCGACACGTAAAGCCTTTTATTCCGGCTGACATCACTTCGTATTGTTCGTTCTGCTGATAACTGAAGGATTATTACGTTTTGGGCAAACGGAACATTGCCAGTGCGACAATTAACAGTACAAGATAGCAGAGCTTCGTAATTTGTTGAGCTACCAGAAATTTGGGACAAAAGGGATGCCTGTTTCGAAGCATCAATTTCATTCGAGAAATGATCCTGTCTGGCTTCTTTGAATGATGCGTTGGTATGCTTGGAAATACTTAAATAATTGAGAGCCATTTTGTTCTTGTGGGGCTTGTGGATTAATTATAACAGTTGCACTGGTCGATCAAATTCGCTACGCTTGCAAAGGTCGCTCCTTGGATGGGTCATCTTGGATGATGGATGGAGGGATGATCATCCTTGACATACCATATGTGCCCTAGAACAGTAAGTTACAAAGAAATAAAAAAAAAAACATTAAGCTCATGGATAAATATAATCAGCCGCACGGGTTAATTGAGGATTAAGCTAGGCTACGCCGAGGTAAGTCTGTGGATAGGTAACCATTTGTAACATACCCAGACTTCTCCGTGCCTTGGAAGGCACGTAAATCTTTCACAGTCGTTACTGATAGTCAGAATATCCAAACTCTGTCCACTTGCCTCACCAAAAGACGTCAGCGTGTTTATTTAAACAAGAAGTATCTTATAAAAACAGAACATGCTAATCTAGACTGCCAAATACCATGAATTACTTTCCTTACACCAATTATTTATAGAATTTACCCTTTAGGATTAGGTATCCTAAAGGGGGAGAATTTTATTAATTTTTAAAAAAATTTACATTTAAATAAAACAGCATAAAACATTTCCAGTATTTTTTAATGTACGTAGTACAGGTAGGCCTGTATTACGTTTATTTAAAAATACTAAATCACTGCCAAGCAATTTTCTCCTTCATAATTTCGATTACCTACCCATCAAAAGCCATCAATTTTCAAAGCCTTAACAGATTACGTCCTACTTTACCGCTAATGTGTCCTTTCCTTAAGACCTTGTTGACGATGGGCTCCAAAGAAACTAGGTCGGCAGTTTAAAACTTCCTCAGCCCTGTCTTAACACTCTAAGGGTATTAACAGACGTGCTGCTTTTGGAATCAGCGATTTATTTGCATATCGAAAACTCGATATAAAAACTGAGCCCTTCCAGCTTAAAGTTTCAATTGAAAGCTAATCTGGCTATAATTTGTCTCAAGATTAATCACTAATGATGGCTTGATCAATTACTCCCTGTAGTGAAAAACTTAGCATTTTGGAACAGGTTTGTCTGTTCAGGATCAACCTCATCTTGTAACTGTAGTATGCCTAAGTTCTGATTTGAGTGTGTGTGAGTAAAGCTTAACTGGACTAGTCTTGTAAAATCGTGTGTCCTGTGTGCTCGAATCATTAAGAGACCACATTGTTTTCAGACTATTTAATCATTGCAAAACAAATTTATGTTAGTTTGTTTCGGTATTTTGTCTAAAAGTAGTCGGTTAGAAAATAAATAACGCATCTTAAAAACTGACGTTTAAAAGTTATACATTTAATATATTTACTGAATTAACATCATTTATAATTTAATCGCTACTTGGGAAGCTCGATACAGATACTGAATTTGGATGCCAGTAACATCGGTTTAGTGAAACTTTAGCATATGTGGAACATGCGATAAATGCTCAATTCCGTTACGCTACCCTCAAGCGTAGCGTGTGGAATATTTGCCGTGCAGTACCGAAACAGTAGCTAGAAAGCGATGCAGCGCTAAACAAATTAAAAAATCGCTGACGCCAAAAGCGGTGTGTCTGGTAAGGCTCTAAGAAAAGACAAATTCGTTTGATAATACCCCTGAATGGCTGTAATTAAGTTGTTTGAGAATTATTACGAGTTGAATTTTGAGTGGTAGGACTTATAGGTGCGGAGTTCAGGTGTTTTTTGAACCAGGTACCTACTTGTTTTGCTGACTTATTTTCTTTGGGCTTAGGTTATCTTACCTTTGAGTTGAATATAGCTACCGTAGTATTCAGAAATAAGAGGTTAGACAAACTTTTATATGGATGGAGCTGAAAACTTTTTTTGCATGATAGCATACGGTCAGAGCCATATAAAATCAACAGATTCAATTACACCAAGCGAAAAAAAACTAAAAAAAGACTGCTGTTTTTTGTTATTTGACCACATTTAAATCCGTCCACAAAATCGCTTTTCCGAGTATTTTTGAGTTAATTAACGCGAAGCATACATTTACAGAAGAAACTATAAAATACCTTATAAATTGTCATGATGGACCAGTGGTTTAGGCCTCGCCTCTTGTGCACGAGATTATGGGTTCAAACCTGAGCAAGAACCAATATGACTATTTCAATTGATATCTACTTTCTACGTTTATCTTAGACATCACTGACATCGGTGAAGGAAAACAACGTGGGGAAAACTGGACTTATAATGAATATAAATCTGAAATCGCCAACCCGTCTTAAGCAAGCGTGGTGATTAATGCTCGTGCCTTCTCTATATGTGAATAGGCATTTGCCCAGCAGTGGGACAGTAACAGACTGGTATGAATCATAATTGAACACGTTTTGAAAAAAATAATGAAACTTTTGATGAATGACGCAGTCAGTATTATTTATTTTGAAAGCTTCAATCGCATTCACAAGGAATGCATTATTTGTAATAAGTTAGGTGCATTTATCACATTGAATTAATATAATAAAATCCTTTACTCGTAGATGCCCTTATCCCAATTTATGTTAACATATCTTCTTCCATACATCCCTATTTGCCCTCATCAACGGTGACCTCCCTTCTAGCCATATCATCTTTCACACTATCCAATTCATCCTTTTAAGATGGGTAAAAAAATAAATTTGCAAATGTTTGACTAAATACCCAACAGTGAGCGTAATATTTAATTTTCACGGCAATCTAAAGCCTTTACGACCCGTCGTTCGTTAGTATTACGACCTGTAAAATGGTATACAAAAAGCGAAATGGACTATTATTTTCCAAGAATGTTGCCAATACTGACTAAAACGAGGTATCGTGTTGTTGTTGTTGTATATAACTTTTTATTTATTTATTTTGGCATATTGGTGTGTGCTAGCTAACATGTAGCAAATTATTTAATTGAATGACATATAAAGATGATTGACATGATTATTATTTTTTGACATAATATGTTGTATAGCTTCAAGTTCTTCAAACCTATCAGACAGACGTGTTGCTGGGGAGTTTGTTCCTCCACTTCTTCTTCCCAGCAAAAACACTAGGAAGTGGTGAAGGGTGGGCGTTTTGGGGGACTGTCTTATGTAAACGTTTTTGACTGATTCTCAGCCTAATTTGAATAAATGAATTTTGATTTTGATTTTGATTTTTGCCCAGTAACTGGATTGTTGAGGTCAGATCGCTGATGTAAAATAATGGTATTCAGCTGCACCCGGTTAGACTGGAAGCCAACGAAAAGGCTAGGTGCCAATGCTGACTACTGTTTCAGTTACGGAAATTAAAATCTGCTTAGTGCGTGTTGGACCACAGTGAAAGTTCCATAGTCGAGATCAGCAATGACGCATGTACAATATTGAATTTACGCCCATCTTCCTAGCCTTTCCCCAACTATGTTAGGGTTGGCATCCAGTCTAACCAGATACAACTGAATACCAGTATTTTACTCGGAGCGATTGCCTATCTGACCTCCACAATCCAGTTATAGAGCAACACGATACCCTTTGGTAGACTGGTTGTCAGACAATATTGATTTTTTGTAAGGGGCATTTCCTCTAACACCTTTTGTATTTATTAACTCGAAAACATAAATATAAATAGGGATAGTGGTAAAAACAAGAAATTATATAAAGTCCGTCAATCAGATAATTAAAAAAATTTAGACACTATTTTGTTGGTTTTATCATATTAATAAAAAAGGACTTGGCCAGCTTAAACATATGAAAGTTTGGGAGTGATTAACGGTACGTCACCATCATCATCATCTGCCTAGTCTTTTCCCAACCATGTTGGGGTTGACTTCCAGAGCGACGGCCTATCTGCTCTCCACAACCCAGTTACTGGGACACACGATACTCCTTGGTAAGACTGGCTGTCAGACTTTCGGGTTTCTAACTATCCATAATAAATTTCAAAAATCTACAAATGACAGCCGGCCACGTCACCAGCATGTATGAACAAACAAGTGACGTCACGCTAAAATTTTTCAATGTATCGACATAATCTTTTGATCACGTAACAATAGAAAAAATACGTGCCCAATATTTTTGATCAATAATTTTATCATCAAATATTTGTCCAATTTTCTTAACATATTCGCTACTAAACCAACCTTCGTTTTTCCTAACGCCACGAATACAACAGAACACTACGACCTTGAATAAAACACAATGCCTACGTTACATATTCATACAAAAATCACCTGGTAACCAAATTATGTTCATAACTGTCGAAAGATTAATGACACCAAATTTTAACATAAATCCGGTTACCTAAATTCAGAGCATTCAAAAGAATAGTGATCTAGCGTAATGTCTGTATTGAAGCGAAATTGCTGTTTTCATGTTTTTGGGAGTACAATGATAATTTCTTTGGTGCCTGGTGCCGTGCCCATAAAATACCTTTTGTGAATGTATCGTGGTGTTAGATTTTTACTGGAAATGTTTTAGGCTTATAAGTTTTATAATATTACGTTCCAGTTCGGGGTTTTATGATTTTTATGCTTAGAGTGTTACGTGGATAGATAGGATCATAAATGAGTCGTCATCATCATCATCATCATCAGGCTATACTAGTCCACTGCTGGACATAGCCCTCTCCTAATGAGCGCCATAGCGCCCTGTCTTCAGCTTGCCGCATCCAGCATCTGCCTGCTGTCTTTCGCAGATAAATGAGTATGTGAGAGGAAATCCAAAAATAGCGATAGACTGAGAAGTTGTGTGGAAATCGGTTGTCATAGTAAAGGAATCTGATGCGGAGGAATGAGGAATATGGCGCGAGGAAAGTTTTGAGGATTAATGTGATAAGAGTAACAATGAAGGAAGTAACGATGGATGGATTGTGTAAATTAAGATAAGGGCAAGAGGATGATGATGATGACGAATGAGTTCGTGACTTTAGTGGGCCGAATCAAAATTGTAAAATTGGAACACACTTGGGCACTTATTTTTTAGAGGAGCTCGTAGCTAAATAAAAACAGCCGCACGGGTTGATCGAAGGTTAAGCTACGCTTGCCGACGTCAGTCTGTGGATGGGTGACCGTTCGTAACATATCGAGACTCCTCCGTGCCTCGGAAAGCACGTTATGCCGTTGGCCCCGGTTGTCATTTGTAGATGTTTGACAGTCGTTAAGGGTAGTCAGAAACCTGAAAGTCTGACAACCAGTCTTACCAAGGGGTATCGTGTTGCCCAGTTACTGGGTTGTGGAGGTCAGATAGGCAGTCGCTCCATGTAAAATACTGGTATTCAGCTGAATCCGGTTAGACTGGACTAACCGGATTCAGCTATGTTTTCCCAACTATGTTGGCATAGTTGGGAAAAGGCTAGGCAGATGAGATGATGACTTGGGCACTTATTTCAGAAACATTTTATATGACTATATATAACGAATTATATGTATGTAGTCATAATGAAAAAAAAACGGCTAGACCAGAAATTCAAGTGCTTTTTTGAATTCGAATGAGAAAATATGGGGAGAAGACGACCTGAAAATCTTGAATGGGTTGGGAGTAAAAACTGCAATAAAGGGAGGAGCTGGAGGTTACGATATGCTTGCCGAAGTCGATTCGTTAAATTGAGACCACTTTGTTTTTTGTTCCCGAGCTGGAAAATCGTCATGGATGTCACCTCAGGGCGGAGGGGTCTGTCAGACTCTTAGTGACTAAAAACCAAACCGGTGTTCCATCTCACACCTACACCGGGGGCCGAGAGAACGTGCTATCCTTCCGCAACCCAAGGCTCGGAGACCACCTACTACATGTGAATATCCTTCCATGACTTGGAAAGCAAGTTATGTTTACCTGAAACGGCGACAATACAACAACCTAACTGGAAGTTATATGTTTGAGCCGTTTGGGGTTGAAACACTAGGGCCATGGGGTCCGTGTGCCCATTTAGTTTTTTGAGAAATCGCGAAGCGTTTAGTCGACTCTTCACGTGACCAGAGGGCTGGCCTTTTTTTTGGCCAAAGAATCAGCATTGCCATTCAACGTGGCAATGCTTGTGATTATTTATTTTATTTTATTTCTTCATATATTAATAATTGTATCATTTTAATGAAATAAATACCTAACACTTTTCTTTAGAGTTATTTTTATGTTTTTGATTTTGAAATCATCTATAGTACATGATACTACTGTATATTAATCTAATAATGCTCAAGACCTTGTTCGTTTTTTTGTATTGAATGCGTTGCCAAACTTTGAATGTTTTTTATTTCATAGCCCCTTAGGAGCTGACACCGCGGGGCACAGCTACTACAAAAATATTTTTATAAAAGCACATTTCACGACACATCTATGAATTTTATACAGAATAAAATAATATTTTATTGAACACACTCTTATCCGAAGCACCTAAATCAATCACGTTGACACATCCAGCTACCAATTTTCACCTGAACTTTCTTGAGCGGTGTTCTATGAAAAATATATTAACAATAGGCGCTGGCCCGTTCTGTGCTCTGATTTATAGCCATAATACAGAATGCTATTTATTATAAGCTTCCTATAAAATTGAACTGGATATTATTCTAGATTTTTGTTGGCAGTAATGTGAAATATTCACAGCACGTCACGAAATAAAAAGCATTGTTGTTTCGTTGAAAAGGGAAGCACGATCTATTGTGTTGGTATTAAATTGTGCCGAATTCTTTGATGAATGACGTTTAAAAGACTCGTGTTAATGTGATTGTAATGAGGTTATATAAGGCGGCACGGACTTTGACACACAATCTGATACAATGAGTTCGGTGCATGATTATAGTTTGATTTTACGTGTTTTTCTGATGTTTTTTTGAAACTTTAAAGCGTAAAAACATGATTTTTAACAGTGAAATTTTGTAATGAAAGACGTATTTTTTACATTTTAATTAATTAAAAAGATCTTTGGGCTAGCTAGCAATCATGTTTTTTTGGATGATGAATCATCAAATGCTGACAAAACCATTCAAAACTGATTGATTCTGGACCCTACTTACTGTACTCAACCCTGTATACATAATTTCGGACAATGTGAAAATAGCTTTTATCAAAATTACACGGTTGGTCAAAAAAGAGGAGGTATACAGAGGCCAGTACATCAGGCTACCCCAATGTGTCAAATTTCTTTGATAATTTTTCATTTTTATTACAAAATCATAAGGTTCAAGTTCAATTGGTTAAAATTTGACACGTTGGTGTAGCTTGATGTGCTGGCGTCTGTACTATAGGTTGCTCGTCACTTTGACCTTGAGCTGGGCTAGCGGAGAAACGGAGTTTTAGTAGTATAAAAAACCAGCTCATAGGCTAAGCTAGTTAAAAAAATCTAATGATAAATTACTTTGTATTGTAAACTAGATAAGTACAATTAGGTATCGGAATGAATGTTGGGTGTGGCAAAAGAAACATGAACGCCAATTAATACAATTTTTTGAAGAAAATTCGCTCAGGGTCATGGAGTTGCGGATATCGGCCCGTAAAACAATACAATACAACAGACATGAACGAAGAATAAATGCTGTAGAAATGCGTACCTTGTGTTGTAATGCGTGTGATGTAACTATGAATGATACATTGAGGAATTATGAAACATAACCACGTTGTGGTTTAAGAAAGGATGAAGAGACAAAAAACTATCAAAATAAATATATTGCAACCTGTGTTGTTGGCTGGCTGTACTGGCACTGCCGCGGTGGTTGCTGTGGCCCTCAAACGGCGCAATTACTGTTACCTGATTGGTTACTACAGTTTTGAGCCGTTTGGTGTTGAAGCGCTCGGGTCAAGGGGCCCGAGTGCACGTCTCCTTTACAAGGAAATTTCTAGACGACTGATCGACACTTCACGTGACCAGAAGGCTGGCTCATTCTTTGCCCGAAGAATAAGTATTGCCATCCAACGTGGCAATGCTGCCGGTCTTTTAGGCACGTTTCCAGATGACAGGGATGCAGAGGAATACTTTGACGCCTGCGTGTCTTGGTCGGCTTTTTACAAAATATATTGATACAGGGGATGTGAAGGCGAAGCGAGCTGTCCATAACTACTAATGCTAGGGATTGATAGTCCACTTCACCTCACTTTCCGCGACATTTCTACAGAATCGACCGGCTGTTCTATTTTAGGTAACATCCAAAATGTCTACCCAAGACAACATAAATAGAGTACTCAAAACTTAACACAAAAACTACCATCCTTTCAGAACCCACAAGTAAGTTTTCTATCCAAATCTTTTTCGCGATAAGAAAGACACGCGACGGTGACGTCACTCGCTCCTCGAGTTCTGAAAGTTATACATTATGAGCACGTAGTGTGTTCGGAAGTTTTTCAAAGAAGATTTTGCCAAGTTTCGATTGGCACCCAGGCCCAAGGTCATTTCCAAAGTTTGCAAGATTTGATTAGCAGTTTATCGTCATTTGTTTTGTATCTCGATTCGACTCCAGGAATATGAGACTTGTTTATCGAAAGAAATAGCTGTTCATTATTGACTAGCTGTGTACGCGACTTCATTCGTGTAAATTTCGGTTGGCGCAGTGGCTGAGGGATCGACTGCTTCACCGCGTGTCGTGGGTTCGATTCCCGCACGGAACAACTATTTGTATGGCCTACAGATAGTTGTTGCAGGTCTGACATTTAAAGTCAATTATAGTGTAAAAGTTAAATATTTATTATTTAAACAACAACGACATAGGAGAAATTCCTAGTGTGGGACAACGTCTAAAAAAAAAGGGATGTACCCCCATTAAGACGGGAGGGTCTTCCGATCTGGCCTGGTGATTTTTCCTCATATTGGATGTATCCCTTATTGAATAGGATATTGTTTACATTTTCATGGGCTTTCATTTCCTTAGCGCGGAGCTCGCATTTTTTAAATAAAAGTAGCTTTAGTTTTCTACTTCGTATAATATGTGCTGGTGCAAATCCAGTCAAATTGATCCAGCTGTTTCGGAGATAAACCAGAATAAACAGACAGTTACACAAAGTTTTCTGCATGTATACTAACATAGCTATTAAGGTTTATGTATACTAACAGATTATGGAATTTTCTCAAATAAAATGATTATAAAGTATTATTATAATTTGCCTATACTTTCATATCTACGGTCCTCACATGATCCGTCCAAGATAATGTCTGGACTTGACAGATCTCTGAGTTTCTTTCGGATCTCAGAGTAGTCAGATTGCGAAACACCTAGATTAAAGAAATGTATTACTTTTTGACGTGTAAAAGTGTTTGTAAAAACCTATTTACAATAATTTATATAATTTGTCGTTATCATTAATCATTTACTTTCGTATTATATTTATGAATTTAGTAAAAAGCTGTTATTTTGAAATTACAAACAGACACTTCAAATTGTATGTATTGTATAGACATAAATTTGTGCTACTGTTCGTGACAGTTTTATTCATTTAGCTTCTAGATTATTGACAATTCTTTAACATAGGATAATTGGAATTTTTTCCAAGACATGTCGGTTCAGGTTTTCGAATTATTGTTGGCACATGGAACACAAACCTTTGGTATACTCTAAATTGGTATTCCATATATTTTGAAAATATTGTTATATGTCATGCTTGCCTGTTCAGCATACGTAGCATGACCACCATAGAAACGGGTGTTGTCGACGGAAGAATAGACAACATGACATATTTGTTGAAAGATTGCTACCGTCCTAAGCATGGCTATGTTCAAACTGAAGAGAAGAAAGTTTTCTTTTATCTACAGTCTACGGGGCGCCCCGTGCTCGGGTAGAAGAGATGTCAAGTTTGAAAGAGGGAACGTGGTCTATTCTTGGTAGAATAGATATAGAATTGGAAATGCCACGCGTGCCGCACTAGTACTAATTATAAGTACGTCCGCCATTTCTTAAGTCTGTTTATAAGTTTCGATTACCTTCATAACAAGATGGTATTTACTTTTGAATTCTTTTTAAAGGTGGCCATCTGCTAGTTCAATCTTGATTTAAATTCCTATCGATCGACATTGGAATTTAGACGTTTCATACTTTTGAGTTCGACGCTAGCGCCAAATTCGAGGTCGAGCTTTACGCTCATTAACGCTACGCTCAAGTTAATGTTGACAGCCGTGTATTTCGCCAAATAATATTAATCACGTGACTGCAAAATTGTTATTGGAATCGTATTGATTTTAGATTGGAATTAATATAAGTTGAAAGAGTTAGGCCCCTGGTCTTAAACAATCCAAAAATTGGATTCAATTAAACATAATAATACCAGCCTATTACTGTCCCACTGCAGGGCAAATGCCTCTTCTCATAGAGAGAAGGCACGAGCATAAATGACCACGCTCAAGACGGGTTGGCGATTTCAGACTTATATTAATTATAAGTCCAGGTTTCCTTTGTTTCACCGATGTCAATGATGTGCAAGATAAACTTAGAAAATAAAAAAGATTTATTTTTTTATTTTTTAAGTTTATCTTAAAAAAAAAGTCACATTTGTATTTGCCCAGGGTTGAACCCACAACCTCGCGCTGAAAAGGTGAGGCCTAAACCACTGAGCTATAATGCCATAAATGCAAATACCATACTTAAATAGGTGATGACCGGTAGGTAAATCCTTGTGGTAATACATACCTGGTGCGTACATATTCGCGAATATTGCAACAGTCCTTGAAGTTTCAAGAAACAAAGAAAAATCCGAAGACGAACTACCACTAAATCTGTACCATTTGACCTAGAGATCCGAACCCAACCTTTGGCACAGCGAGCATTCTCTCGTGTGCCAAATCATAGCCTGGAAACACGTCCATAAATTAGGGCTACACACATGAGTACATGCACAATTTAGTGCTGCTCTATTAACACACATGTTTGATTCAGTGATTCTGGTTATTCAAGAAAATGAAGCGATGAAATCAGATCGTATTTAAGCTTGAATTTATTTAGTAACTGCGCGACTCGAGACCGTTGGAACTTTATCCAGTAGTATATTTAAAAATACACACAGTCTACAGACAGCTCAAATGGCGTTGGACAGGACATATGTCGAGAGAAAATATAGAAAAATATAAAATATATAGTAGGTTAGCAACAGAATGGTATCCAAGGGATGGAAAAAGAAGTAGGGGCAGACAAAACAAAAGATGGGAAGATGACTTGCGGAAAATAGCTGGCCCAGTATGGAGTCGAGTAGCCAGAGACAGGAATACATGGAAATCTTAAGAGGAGGCCTTTGTCGACAGACAAGCTGTTCAACAAAAGCAACCAGTTGCCGATCACTTTAATATAAATAAGAACTTGAATGTACATTTAGTTTTTAACAAGTAGGCATGTATTAAGTTATTGTACAAGAAACAGCAGTAAAGACTATATTTATTTATTTTATAATTACTTTTTTAGGGGAAATGGCATCTGGCAGGTTAACCTTCGAAGGAGCTGGCTGCTTATCTGGACTATCTTCTGGTGCCTTAATACATTTAGGCCTCTAGCCAGGGTATACTCCAACAACTGTACGGGCACGCTCTCTGGGATGCGGACTTCGGCTGCATGTTTGGAGGGATGGCAGCAAGAGACAGGCTGGATATGGGAAAGACGCAGTAAAGTTATATTGCCGATACGAGTAAGTAGTCAGAAGCCCGAAAGTCTGAAAACCAGTCTAACCGAGGGGTATCCCTGTTAAACAGTATTAAGTGGGTGGTTGTGGGAGGAACATGAGCATTCGCCGGTATTGAGTTGCATCTGATTGGACTGGTAGCTGATCTTTATCCGAGGTACCACGCGCGCCCCTCTTAAACGTCCTAGAACTGAGGAGGCCCACAGAGGCGAGCCGGCACCGGGGTTGCGTGTGAACTGGAACACCGGGTTGGTTTTAGTCAGGTAGCCGATCTTAACGTACATAGTTGGGAGAAGGCTACGTACATATTAACTTATGTAACTAATTAGTTCAATGAAGATTACATTACAATTTGTTTCTTGCCAATTATTCATTAACCGTATCCGGTTACGTTGAAATTCGATCTCATTTCCATGTCATACTTTGACAAAAGGCTTAATTATTATTGAAGATTTTAACTTTCCAATGAACACGATACGCAAAGAAAATAGATTTGGTAGCAGTATCAATTAGTTTTATAACTCATTAATTTATTATTTCCAAAGATTTTTACTTTACTACACAATACAAAGTTACGCCGGTATTGCCTGAAGGGTTAGGTAGAGACGGACTTATTGTACACCCACATGTGTTATCTAACTTCGGGTTAGAGACATTTTATTCTCATAAAGAAATTTACATTTCACTTACATGAGCATACATTTAATTGTACAGCTTAATATTACTGTCCTTCGACACTCGGACTTGCATGTAAATTCACCGTAATAACTAAATAACTTTCACAATATAAAATAAGTTTTAACTACCGTTATTGATTTCTGATTGCAGATCTAATTTACATAATTAAATCAGTTAACCGCTCGGGAGACCTAGAAAAAGCTAGCGTGACGACTTAGACGCGTTTGCAAGAGATTGGCCGGAGGAACCCGCACGGAAAAAAGGCCTTTTCCCAGCAGTGGGACAATATAATGTAATGACCGGGGTTCTACGTGGACTGTTGAAAAGAAGAACAAGTTACAGGCACACAATTTAAAACTAAAAACTGAACTTACTAATTCCTATACTAAAACAACAATTTAAAACTAAACAAAAAAGGGAAGAACAATAACTTAATAATTCTCCCAAAAAGAAAAACGCATATCCGGGTCCGAACTCGTGGCGAAGTGTTAGAAGTTGGCCGCTATGTCCCGAAACCAGCGGGCTTCCTTGTAATCATGGCGAATATGTCGTTCGTACTTCGAAACATGACCAAAGTCTAGCCTATCTGGATAATAAGGGCGTTTCCGCAAGCTGAGAACAAATAATGTAGCAGTCGGCATTTCAAACCATCCCCACATTCCACAAACATCAAAGAATCTAAACTTCGTGAATTAGACGTAAACACTTACCCCGTTTCATCCGCTAACCGCACACAAACACACAATGTCGCACCGAAAACAATAGTTATGACTTGTGCTGGTGACTATTTCAGCGCAACGTGTCTGCCAGCAATTTAATTAACCCCGGAGTACTTGACAGTTGGTTCACTTTTTCAGTGTCTCACACTCAAGTGATCTATGCCGGTAGAAATCTTTTTCTGCCACCCTCACTGGTCAATTTTTTAGAGCTTACCGTAGCGAGCCTAGCCGCGCCATCTAGCGTTGACCGGAGAACTGCATTCATGATCATTACAATAAGCTAAGAAAAAAGAAAACTGTTGCTGAAGAGTTTTTAACACTAGGGCAATGGGGTCCGTGTGCCTATTTACTTTTTGTAGAACTTGAATATATACAGTATAAGACAAAAAAATAATATGAATAACGTTTGGTCTTCACGTGACCAGAGGGCTGACCTTTTTTAAGCCAAAGAATCAGCATTGCCATTAAACGTGGCAATGTTGCCAGCCTTTCTGGACACTTTTCCCGTTGACAGTGATGCGGATGAATTGTTCGATGCCCTGTTATTCTTATTCTTTTTTCTTTTCATGCATTAATAGTTTTATTGCTTTATTACATAAAAAAATAATACATCACAATTCACAAAACCTTCTTCAAAAGGCGCCTGGTCTTTTGGGGAAAAGACCAGAGAGTATGGGATTACTACCTCACTAAAACCACCCCAGTGTAATCACTGGGGTGGTTTTCCTCTTAAGAGACCACTCCGGGACCCCCTCTGTGCAACGCCTGTTAGGGCACATCCCATCCACGGCGACACGTGATCACTATACCGCCGTCTTCCCTAAGGTAATTCGGTGGGCGATCAGAGTCCCCACTCTGAGCACCCGTGACCCCAGAATCCCACCTGCGTTAAACATACATTGTTCCCAAAATCTAGTAACAGATCAGCAAATTAACGTACCGTAATTAATGTCCACATTCGCCTCTCAGCCATCAGATACCAACAAATCGAATTTCGCCTCCACATTCGGAGTACTACATAGGTCTGCCACTTACTGGGCCAATTAATAAACGGGCTAAATGCAAATTCAATATATCTCTTGGTTCGAGCCAATTCGAGCTTCATGAATGATATTAGTCGTTGTACCTACTGGTCTTCATGATTGAATTTGTCCAAAAGTTTTGTGTTTTAAGGGAGTGCAATAATTGCTTTGTTATAATTATATTAACAGCCATCCGGGAAATTCTTCTTCTTATATAGAGAAGGCACGATTATGAATAATTTAGCTGGCTCAAGAAGAGTTAGCAATTCTAGATTTATATTAAGCTAGGTGAGCCCTAACGGTGTTACCCACGGCTAAAGTTAATCTATAAATCGCACGTCTTCTAAAAAACAGTCATAAGCCACAAATTGTCTTATTCAACTTTCATCCGTATTTAAAACGTAAAGTGAATATTTTGAAACTGATTAAAATCTGTTAGTTTGGGATACAACAGTTTTTCAGCGGATGTGCGATATACTCGTATAACAATCAATCCCTGAGAACCTTGGTCACGCCATAACTTGGGACCGAATTTACCGACTTCATTTTTTTTTAAGCCTTCTAATACTTTGTAACAGATTCTCACAAAAAGAAAAATTAAAACAATAGCGCAGAAAATTGGCAAATTTCAGCAAAACTGAACGACTTTTTTAACTTCGCGAGTTTGGTTGTTCGCGCGTTTGATGAATGTGAATTTAAACCGCGGGTAACATCGCAGACCGCAGCTACTGTTAATATAATTTATAATAAACTCTTCTTCGTAACAAACATGTGGATGTTAGTTATTCTTACCCGCTAAAACTGCTGAACGTATTTGAAGTAATTTTGATGAACACTTTTTCTTAAATATTAGTGCGATATAAGTCCAGGTTTCCTCATGATGTTTTACTTTACAGATGTCGGTAAAGTTTGAGATAAACTTAAAAAGCACTTACATATCTATTTCTTCACTAATATTAAAAAGAGGTAAAATTTATATGTAAATTTGTATGTAGGTGGTAATGTAGGTAAAAAATATTTTCACTCTTAGAAAGCTACATTATTCCTGAGTGCTATTTAGGCTATTATTATTTTCTTAACTACTCTTTAGAGGGGGTGGAAGGGATGTTCAAATTCGAAGGGAAGTACGATATCAACGCAGACGAAGTCTCGTGCTAGTGAATTGATAAAGCCACAATATGACTCTACCGCATCGCAGAGCGTGATAGCACTTTCTAATTTTTAACCAATTTACGAATATAAAAAGATTATAAATAAATAAATAAATAAATAATGCTGGACAATCCACACAGCATCATTTAGTCCCAAGCTAAGCAGAGTTTGTGTTATGGGTACTAGATGACTGATATACTTAATACTTTGCGCTCCAGTGGCTTTAGGCTCCAGTGAGTCGTGGTGCAGTGCTGCGTATTGGCTGGCTGCTAGGGTCGACCAGGAGAGGAAGTGCGTCTCTGCTTGCTGACCAGCCGAAGTGCAGCGTGCGTGCCAAGGTTGCTGAGAAGGTTGTGGGTGACGACCAGGCATGCGCGTTCGCTGCATGCTAGTGGTCAGGATACCCGTAGAAGTCGTATTTGCTGACTGGCTGTATGACTCTCTGCTTGAAAGCTTGAGGAAGTGATGATGACGTCACGCTGAGGTAGCTCTGCTCGAAGGCTGCGCTGACGTTCATGTTAGGGGTCACCAATTTGGAGGTATGAGGAACAGGGTGTAAAGTTCCTCATCCACCATAGAAAAGGGAGGATCCTCCGACCAGACGGGTGTCGTGTCTGGTGGGCAACTGCCCGACGATTGTTGTCGGGCTTGTTTATATATACTCAGTCGCGTGGATAACTTTAATATCGCGATGTAGGAAACGTCGATTTAGTTCGTATGTGGCGAGATAGATGTCGCTACAATACAATACATTACATAGATAGATATTTTTTATTATACATATTGCAAATACCCAGAACACCCGGAACAAACCTTTGTAGATCGTACGAAGATTTGTCCCAAGGCGGGAATCGAACCCGCAACCTCCTGCGTCGCAGGCGGACCTTCGCCCACTGCGCCACATAGGTCGTTATGCATTCGATGAGTTTTTATGTCCCAAGTATCTTCAATACTACAACCTTGTGTAGTATACAAATTAAGGTAACCAACCCTAGTATTACAAATTATGGCACCTTTGGACAAAATGAGAACAGTTTTAGTAAGATGCGGTAAAGCTCTTTATAAAAGGCTTAGTTGAGAAGTCCCCCAACGATGCATTTTACAAAAACGTACTGCCACCTGGCCTACTTCTGCAATGCAGCATTTTTATGGCTTAAAGAACTTAGTAGTGACATTCGTACCTAATGGAGTGTTTAACTTTTCAAACTAAGGTAATATCGCCTGATACTATATGCTACAGCACATGACATGCCACAAACCAATCAAAACACATCGATAGAAAACAATTAACCAATCAGAACGGTGATATCTCTATCAATGAGGTACCTTAGCCCTTAACCCGACACGGCTACGAAATAGAAAGGTACAGAAGGGCATCTCCATACAATTCGCGAAAACGCACGCAGACATATGCACGCTTCACTTACAGTAATTGCAAAGCGATCGCGACTGTCATTCGTCTGTGATCGCCGTTAGTACGCGTGTTTGTGTGCCTACACTGGTTTCAATTATTGGCGAAGTGTACCTAGTAGGTATGTTTGACGTAAACGTAAATGTCAGTTCGAATGATTTTAAAATTGATAATTCTCGTTTCGATTTTAATTTTTTATCCATCACTGCTACTACGAAATAGAAAGGTACAGAGGGAGGCTCCATACAATTCGCGATAACGCACGCACGCATATGCAGGCTTCACTTACAGCGAATGCAACAGCACTCGTGACTGTCATTTGTCTGTGATTGCCGTAAGTACGCGTTTAAGGGTGCCTACACTGATTTCACTAGTAGGAATGTTTAACGTAAACGTAAAAGTCAATTCAAATGATTTTCAAATTGATAATTCTCGTTTCGATTTTCATTTTCTAATCTATTGGTGACACTAATTGTGCTTGCCTTATAAATTGAATTTCGAATTGTCGTTGTATTTACGTCAATAATTTAGGCCCACTGACCTTCTGTCTGTGCCTATCTATTCGGCGCTGCTTCAGCCAATGCCGCATAGAATTGAATAGTGTTCACCGTATACTAATAGTGGTATGGTTTGCGGCATCCTGGAATTTCAGGGTTAGATGATGGATAAATGGTGCGATCAGATAAGATTGTTCAGTTAAGCTTCATAAATGACCTATTATTTCTTGCATACTTTAGTATGCAATAAATAATAACTCAAGTCATGATGGCCCAGTGGTTTAGGCCTGGCCTTTTGTGCACGAGGTTATGGGTTCAAACCTGGGCAAGTACCAATGAGATTTTTCAATTCATATGTACTTTCTAAGTTTATCTTGGACATCTCTGACATCGGTGAAGGAAAATATCGTGAGGAAACCTGGACTTATAATTAATATAAGTCTGAAATCGCCAACCCGTCTTGAGCAAGCATGGTGATTCTTGCTCGTGCCTACTCTATATGAGAAGAGGCTTTTGCCCTGCAGTGGGACAGTAACAGGCTGGTATTATATTATACTTGAGTATATGAAATATCCTTAAAGTGATCAATAGTTACTTTTGTGATTGATCTAACGAAACAGGCTGCATCTATCCTATCTTATCCTTACTATTGTAAATGCAGATATTAGTAATCTCTTTTTACACTTGATAGAGGAAGGTATAGGTTATTTAACATCATGATACGATCATTAGGAACGAATGCAACCACGGAGCACAGCTAGTGAGGAATAAGGCTGTAGTGATCATCATCATTCTTTTTTCTTTTATTTATTTATTAAAAACGTTGCCCCACACTAGGAATTTCTCCTGTTTCGTGGGTGCTTTTACAAGCTTTCAAACTCACATACAGAAACAGCCAGACCCGGAACAACCATCTGTAGTCCGTACACATATTTGTTCCGTGCGGGAATCGATCCCATGATACGCGGCGCAGCAGTCGATCGCTCAGCCACTGCGCCAACCGTGTGGTCTCATTATGGATTACTAAACCATATTTTATTAAAACGTTCCGAAAGCTAATGGATCAGCAAAACGTTTACTTCATAGAGATAGTTTCAATCCCAAACGACTCAAATACATATCTTCCAATTAGGTTATTCTATTTACATCGTTTGAAGTTTTAGAGTGATACATTTTACGTTTTCCAGTTCTACAATATTAGTGGAACTGTCCCAGATTTAGTCGCGGAAAACCCTGAAAACAGCAGCTCGGAAATATAGCTCGACAGTTAAGCATGACTACAATTTCAACCCAAAAATTAATTCGTTCGTTGCAGGGTACAGGAACGCAATGTTAAGGGAGCAGTTCTGTTTTGAGGCTTGACGAGTAATTTGCTACAGGCAATGTTGGGTTTACAGAATATTAAAACAGAAGTTTTTTTTTTTGAATAAGCATCTCGCAGTTTATCCTTCAGGGATATCTACTGCTTAACCGAACTTTCCTGTGGGGACTTAATTAGAAATTAAGACCTCCAGTCAGGGCGTAAAAACTTGAAAGCTAAGCGACCAATGGCTAAGGGCACTCCCTGCGGGGTACATGCCTCGGCTTAGGACGTCGCTGGGAGAGGACAACAAGGGAAGGGCTGGTGAAACAAACGTGAATTTAAAGTAAGTTAGGTACAAATGGACGGGAGATCAAGACCATCCTTTTGTGTTGCAACTTAACATAATAACCGACCAAGAGCGAGTTGGGCACAGCAAATACGGTTCCGTACCACATTGACTCATCGAACACCACACTGAACGGTCGCTGGTCTGATGTCACTTTTACATAATTGCGCATAATAATTATTTCAGCTACTATATGACGACCGATGTGGCGCGGTGGGCGAAGGTCCGCCTGCGACGCAGGAGGTTGCGGGTTCGATTCCCGCCCTGGAACAAATGTTTGTACGATCTACAAATATTTGTTTCGGGTGTTCTGGGTATTTACTATGTATAATAAAAAATATCTATCTATGTAATGTATTGTATTAAGTATATCAGTCATCTAGTACCCATAACACAAGCTCTGCTTAGCTTGGGGCTAGATGATGCTGTGTGGATTGTCCAGCATTATTTACTATTTCACATTAGGAAACGGCTCTAACGACTTGTAAAAGTTGGCTCAATATTGTTTAGTTAGTTTATAATGTTACCAACACCATGATTATTTGTGATTTAGTATAAGTTATTTTATATGGACCCTGTTGCCTTAAATACATGGATGATTAAATAAAAACAAAACTGATAGCTCTGCTAAAATCCTAGTTTTAGGTGAGAAACTTAGGGGAGATACGAGCTATATCTTCAAGATCACTGGATCAACTGACGTAGAATATTTTGGTTGTATACCTATGGGTAAATCTGCGTTTCTGACGGAACCCTACTAATGGTGTTGCTTCCGTACGTTTTTATGTTGCCAGTACTTTCAATTGGTTTTTTTAAAGTATGTTTCATATTAACAAACCTTTGTCTCTTGGCAACTTGTAAAAAAACTTGTAAAAATATACCCTCATAGCGTGATCAAATAACCCCATATCTACCTACCTTTGTTCCATTGTTTTTCTTACGTAACTACGTTTCGGTCTGGTTGGCGTTTCCGAGAACCTCTTCGGTTAGTGAGTGACCTATTTTGTGTGTCCGGTCACAGGAATTACAGGGGAAATGGTAATAAAAGTTGTTATATTCGTAAGAAGTTGGCAGTTGTAATCTTCAAAGCGCTAATGTTTCCCATTACTTTGTTCTTATTGTATTCTGTTATTAGTATTCTTAAAAAAAAGTGTGTGTGGATTAATAACACACGAATGAAGTCAAACTTTTTCATGATATATTAGTTTTAATCTCTCACTTCACTATTTATTTAAATGAAATTGAATAAGTCCATTTATTATATCACTTGTTATCATTTAAATATTTATTTATAAGTCACAATTTAAGTAAACAATCATGTCGCCGTGACTATTCAAAATGACAGAAAATGTGACGATTTTTTTCAAGATGGCGTCGGTATGTGTGACGATATTTTTTAACATTGCTATAAGATTTCTCCCATACGGCGATAATGAAGTTTCACTTCAAAAATGGTTGCCCCACACTAGAAATAGCTCCTATATCGTGAGTGCGTTTCCAAATTATAATCCCACAAACACAAACAGTAACAGCCAATCTGTCAGCCACTACGCCAACCGTGCCGTGAACGCTCACCAATTGTTCATATATGCATATATTCTTTAATTATTTTTATTACGGTGGTTATATTACGCGGTAACACTGTTGTTATAACGGTTTATAGGTGGTTATTATTTTTTATATGGTATTTATAATTCAAAATAGATAAAATTGTTTTACATAATGTCTCTGTAATTAAATACGTTTGTATTTGTATCCCTTTAGTAACTAAATTGCACTATTTGCCTCACCAAAAGGTTGCCTGATGGAAAATGCGTCATTGGCCAACGATCTAATACATTTGGCTGGGCCAAAGTGCATGCAGTAGGCAGGAGGATCGGGTTTGGTGGCTTTTCCAGTGGACTACAATTAAATAAGCTAGTTTAATAGAAAATGTCATAGTTCTTCTACTGCCAAACAATGCCTATGCTACACTATTTTTGGCACTGCACTAATTTTACACTGCCTAAATACAACTTCGTCGATGTTCTAAATCAATTTTAAAGTTTCATCTAAGCTTCCTCATTCAAACAAAAAATACAACTTGTCACAACTTGTCTGGTATCCGGGAAATTAAAACAAAACACGTTGCTGCAACATGTCGCTATCGTTCCAAACGAGGTTGACGCCGAGGTTCAATGCTTTAAAACGTGAACGAAATATATTATATACTTTTGAAATGGAACTTTTTGAACAGGGATAGAAAAAATCATTTCAGCCATGAGCCATTAAGCCTCCCTTAAACATTTCCACAATAATCAGCGCTGGGGCATAACTCTTTAAAATAATTTTAATTCCGATACAATTTCAATATAAAATTTGCAGTCACGTGATTATGTTATTTGGTATAATACACAGCTGTCAAAATAAATTCGAACACAAGAGTAAGAAACGTCTAAATTTCAATGTCGATCGCTTCTTGCGATCGTCATCACACCAGATCGTCTGTCTACTTATATACCCTCAAGGTGAGAATATAACAACCTGATTGGGAGTTATATATTTGAGCTGTTTAGGGCTGAAACACTAAGCCCATGAAGTCCGTGTGCCCATTTAGTTTTTCGGGACATCGCGAAGCGTTTGGTCGACTCTTCATGTGACCAGAGGGCTGGCCTTTTTTTGGCCAAATCAGCATTGCCATTAAACGTGGCAATACTGCCAGCCTTCTGTGTTGGTACTTTTGCCGTTGACAGTGATGCGGATGAATTTTTCGATGGCCTGTGATTCCTTTTTTTCATGTATTAATAGTTTTAACATCAAACTACGAAACTAATACTTATTTCAACCTTAACATCAAATAGAGATGACGTCACCACAACATCTGCAAAAGAAACACAGTATTTTCCTCCACTTTCATTCATTCAGTTTTCCTTAACGGATTGACAACTCAAATAATATGCCACCTGTGTGCTCCAAAGACTATTTGTATGGCCTTTGGCACAAAAGCATACTGTCTGAATATTTGTTCCAGACGGGTAGTCGTATGTATTGGCGCTTTAGATGAAGTAAACTTCAGTGTTTCTACTGTTTGTGTTCATTCTCTGTGCTGTGGGTATTGACTTTGATGTTTATTTAAAGAGGAAGCTGGTGTTATAAAGACGATTTCAACTGACTGCAGTGAAAGCCTCGAAAAATGGAAAACTCGCAGATTTTTGATCGTTGATACAGGTAGTCTTAATCCTGAATGCCGGACAACCAGGTCTGTCCATGGGATATTGTGTTACCCAGTAACTGTGTTGTGCAGTTCAGATAAGCAATGGCTCAGCTACATCAACAACATAGTTGGGAAAGGTTTGCGAAATGAATTTTGCGACAGTCTTGAATGTCATGTACGGATTAATGGCCCAATTTCTACTAAACTCACATAACTATGATTAATGTGTGTATGTTCGTTACATGCATATACACCCTTGATCATTATAAATGCGCGTAACACAACCAAAATGTAATAATAAAGCTCATAAATACAACACAGAGTTGATTTATATTTTATAGTATTTTTTTACGATGAGAATTTGGGCGAAAAGTCTTTGGAAGAGCGCGTGTAAGTTTTGTTTTTGTAATAATAAAATGCCTCACATCAGGAGTAACATTATTTATGTATGTTACGATTATTAACGTTGAAATACATAGGCCAGCACATCGAGCTACACCAATCCGTCAAATTTATTTGATGGTTCTTTAAATTTACTACAAAAGAATAAGATTCATGTTCAATCGGGAAAATTTGACAGTTTGGGATGGCTTGATTTGCTGGCGTGTTGATATAAAATAACCTCTGAAGTTTATTTTCATGAGTAAAAACAATAGTACAAACAACAGGATTATCCGTGGACTTACATAATACCTTGTGTAATTGTTAACACCATACCTTTATTAAATATTTCGCGAGATTATAAACTGACGGTAAAATTTCATAATCAATAATACGCTTCAAAATTCTATAAGTAGTTTATATTTTTCCGTGTTGTGCCTACAACTTGTGAACTAGCAAAAATCAGAACGTCAAGTGGGCGCTACATGGCTGTCGCAAGTTCCACCGACCAATCAGGATCATGTACCTAGTGAGTGTAACTATTTAATATTTTGTCAGTTTATGATACTGACAAAAATCGGATAGATTGTAAAACTTTGCACTGATTGGTCGCCAGTTAATGTCTGTACACAATTTGTCGTCATAACACGGAAATATTATAAACTTTCGACTTTTGATGCATACCTATTATTGTCAATTTTAGGTTCTGTCAGACAACTCGAGAACGTGAGACCGCAAAAATATTAAAGATAAATAGGACTGCGTTATGTAATAACGAATTAAGCGACGAAATCGAAAAAAAAGAGTTATGAATGCAGATCGACTATAGGTATGATAAACTATGTATTCAGCTATTTTTGTGTTCAAAAATCACTCTTACGGCCTTATAATAAGGGGTTGAATCAAGCGACATTTCGAACTTTGCTAGACAGTAGTGCACACATTCGTTTTGTATTAAAGAATTATGCGTCAAAGTTACAGTTACAAACAGTTTTCAAATTGCATAAACGAATTAAACACGTCCACGATGAAGATAATTCAGTTTTGCCTTTTGATTTAACCGTTTTTAAACCGCAGCATCGAATTAACCACCTAAAATGGTATTTAATTCGTTAATGCGTATCACCACACGCGCAATCTTTCATCCGTTCGTGAATGAAGCGCCAGCTTCTGGCGTTTCATTCGTTATTGCATTCTATTTTCGCGGGTTTTTGCGTACGGGACGGGGTGGGGCGGCAGCGGGTGGTCTCATTACGCATCTAACGTAATAACGGAAGGATGTTTTGTTTACTTATCCATCATTTTTGTTGTTCATAAGTGAATTTATTGAAAAACAGCGTTAAAATGGATAAATTTAATAAGAATACTCGTGGTTACCGTTTCATTGCTCCATTAACAAGCAGTGATGCAATGCAAAGTAATTCTCTACAGGTATGTATCGTATACCTACTTACTACTCGTTTATTACCTACATTACATTATGTTGTCTAGTAATTCTGTTTACCTATTTATCTATACATATCCTATTAAAGATAAATAGCTATTCATTTATTTATCTACATACAGATAGTGCAATCTACGAAGACGCGCCCCACTCTTCTTCCTATTATAATCGCTTACAGTACAAGTGTACGCGCTAATTACTGTATAAGTAATTACATAATATAGGTAATTAGTGTGTATCGACAAAACTAAAGCACTAACAGACTGTAACACACTTGTACGCGACTAGGGAGAAGAGTGGGGCGCGTCTTCGTGGATTGCACTATCTATACCTACTAATGTAATAGGTATAAAATGACGAAATCGTCGCGCGCTTTTTGACATTACTAAATAAAATCCTTGATGAAATCCAACTTAAACATTAAGTGGTGAATTACACACATCAACGAACGACAACGAATACCTAAATCATAATTGACATGATTTTATTGTTTTAAGGACACTACTCAGATTTACGACAAAACCCGGATACAAAATAAATACACCCAGCTGCATGATGAGGTACTTATCTGTCAAATACTTTTTTATGTTTTCAAATCTTGCATGTTAGTGATTTGTGGGTTTGGTGTTAGTATGTGAGGTTTTGCCTAGCATGTGGAGAGTATGAATGTGTGACTTGTACCGATTTAAAGATTTTTCTTGTATTCGATAAGACTTGCCTTGCCTCTTTACTCGTTAAAATAAAGTTATGTACAATGACCCCTTAAGAGGTATTGCGTTTATTCTGTTACTCCCTGTATATTTTTGTACAATAATATACGTATAACCTGCAGTAGATGGTTCGCTCAATATTACCATTACTTGTTTTATATTTTTAGATAACCAAAGTATCTGAGGCTACCCATTACAATGTTTTACCTGAAGATGAGTTATTGGAAGCTAATGAACAAAGAGTATTACTAGATATATCTAACTCCATAAATCTTGTTCATACAACGACAGAAAATGACGAAAATAATATAAGCGTCTGTACCGAAGTAGATGATGCGTACCAAAATTTAATTCAGATGGAAAATGATGACTTAGGCTCAAGGTATTTAGATTCCATAGAATTCAATACTACAGCAAATTCAAACCATGAGTTACAACAAGAACCACAAGAAAAAAGTTACAACAACATTGAATGTTCTCAGCAAGAAAATGCAGATCTTACAAACATCGATTTATCTATATCAACAGTCAATCTATGTGACAATAGCCCCAGTATACTAGACAATAATATGACTACATCTCAAGTTAGTGTTTTAGCTGAAGAAAATTCACTTATAACTCAAATCAGAAATATCAACTGGCAATCATAGTGAAGGTGATCTACAGAACCCGATGATATCTGAACCAATAATAAATGAAAATAGAACTGGACGACCAAAGAAGGGCAGAAAACGGAAATATCCTGATCAAACACGTGAAATTCGTAAAAAGTTATGTGAAACTAACAATCAATACATAAATCAAAAGGGAGAAGTAGTCAATCAACGAAAGTTTATCGATGTTCGCTGTAATGATGGTTGTCATGAAAAAATATCGGTAAAAGAGCGCCAAGAAGAATTTTCAAAATTTTGGGAGTTATGTTTTGAAGGAAAGTGCTTGTATATATCTTCCAACGTGAAAGTGACATCAATAAAAAGGAAAAGAAACAAGAATTCAAATAAAAGAAATAACACTCGTGTCTATTCTTTAAAAAACATAGTTGTTTGTGCCAAAATGTTTATCGATACTTTAAGAATTTCATCTGCAAGGATTGACAGATACTTAAAAAAATGCTCACGTCCGGAAAAAAATGAAGACAAAAGGGGAAAGGTATCAGGAAACACTCGTAAGATACCTCAGGATGTTGAACAAAGTATTATCGAACACATTGATAAATTCCCAAAATATAAGTCCCATTACTGTAGAGCGCAAACAGACAGGATGTATTTACCACCGGATATGACTTTGTCGAAAATGTACGACTTATATTTATCGGAAGCAAGCTTTGATGAATCAAGAAAGACAGTTTCATTTGCATCGTATAAAAGAATATTTTATACCAAATTTAATCTACAAAGGAAAAAGCCTCAGAAAGACACGTGTAATAAGTGCGACCTATTTGCTGTAAAAATCAGAGATACCACTTCACAAGAAACCAAATTAAATTTAGAGAAGGAAAGAGAGCAGCACCATAAAGAAGCCGAAGACGCACGTGCAATGAAAAGACAAGATATAACTTTGGCTAAGACTTATGATCATATTGAAACCCTGACATTTGATATGGAAAAAACACTGCCACTGCCAAGAATTCCAACCAACATCGTATTTTACAAACGCCAACTGTGGCTTTACAACTGCGGTGTGCATTCAGGAAAAACCGGTAAAGGGTTTTGTTACGTCTGGGTGGAAGGAATAGCAGGCAGGGGAGCACAAGAAGTAGGCTCCACTTTACGTAAACATATATCTTTAAATCTAGACTCAAAAGTCAAAGAACTAATCCTATGGTCAGACTCCTGTGGTGGCCAGAACCGAAATATTAAGTTGACTCTGCTACTATTTGCAGTACTAGAAGAAAATGACAACCTAGAAAAAATCACCCTACGATTTATGGTCCCTGGGCATAGCTTCTTAGAAAATGATAGCGAGTTTAGTGATATCGAATCAGCGTTAAAAACCCATACTCGGCTTTACACTCCACAAGACTACATTGATGTGATGACCAGTTGTCGTAAGAGAAACAAGTTAATAGCTAATAAAATGGAAAGTTTAGACTTTGTCGGAGTTTCTAAAATGCTGAAGACAATAGTGAATAGAAAAAAAGATATAGAAGGAAATCCTATAAGCTGGTTGAAAACTAAAGAAATAAACATTTTTAAGGATAGACCTGGTCGGATATTTCTTTCAACCTGTCATGGCGGTCAAACCCATGAAGTAGATCTTAATAAAAGACCAAAAAGAGGGGCAATAAATAACCCATTGACATTTTCAAGGCATTATGAGCAACTTTGGCCACAAGGAAAACCTATTTCTCAACCGAAGCTAGATGATATAAAATCCCTCCTTCATCTCATACCATCTGATGCGAGAAAATATTACGAAAATTTAACTGGATCTCGTGATTTAGAAGATGATGTTGAAGGTTTTGATGGATCCATTGATTTTGAAGTAGAAGATGAAGAATAAAAAATAATATGGTACAGTGTATAGGTAATTAATAAAAGAAAAAAAAGGAATAAAAGTATTAATAAGATGTAGAAGTGTTACAACATTTGTTTTGTTTAAGTAAATTTTATTAAAATAACTGGATTTAATCTTATGTTCCAATTTATTTCACCCGAAAAAAATCGCAATAAAGTATCAAACGACAATAATGCCGTATAGTACGTTATTGATAAATAAAATGGTCTGAATATGGCTTAAAACACATTAACAAATTAAGCGGAAAAATGGCTATAACTACAAAACTGTATAGTTTAGCCTTATATTTTTTTAACAAATGTGAACTTATACATATTTTATATGTTCAGAATAAAAATTATACTCTTGACATATTAAATGTATGCACAGCGACCATTTTAGGTTTGAAATTTTTGAAGCTCATTTTCTCAGGATTCGTTAAATGGCGCTTAATCGGTTCTTACATAACGCAGTCCTAAATGGTAATGAAATTTTTGTTTGCAACGGAGCGACAAGTTTAATCTGACAGGTCTCCCTAGACCATAACGTCACCATTTGGAAATATCTTTATCCTCGCTGTTCATAATTTTGTTATAAATTACGACCTAAGAGGCGCGGCGGGCGTTGCGGGTTCGATTCCCGCCTTGGGTCAAATGTTTGTACGATCTACAAAGTTTTGTTCCGGGTGTTCTGGGTATTTAATAAGTAAAATAAATAACTATATATCTATGTAATGTATTGTATTAAGTATATCAGTCATCTAGTACCCATAACACAAGCTCTGCTTAGCTTGGGGCTAGATGATACTGTGTGGATTGTCCAGCATAGTGCTGGACAATCCACACATACTTTATTACAAATATATACTTTATTATAAATACCAGCAAAAATATGCTTCTTTAGTAAATAAAAGGGTCTTAGCTTCATAGAGGTTCGTGTAATATAACCTAAACATGTGTTTATTACTCTAGTGGACGGTAGTCGTAAAAATTGCGTAGTTACAATAAAAACCTTGTAATAAAAATACGAGAAAAACAAACGGAGTATTTTTTAACGTAAGCTAGCTAGTTGGAAATTTCTTGTTTTAAACTAGGTTGGTCTTATTAGGGACCAATATTGTTTCTTTTTTATAAAAAAAAAGCTAGCAGACTATTGACAACTCTATATTTAAAAAGTAGATAACGATTTTTCCATTTTTTTTTAAATAAGTAAATGGGTATTAGTAAAGAAAAAAATATAAAAAAAAACAAATGCTTACCTAAGGCTGCTGATCAATAGGATTGCATAAAATCTGCACTTTGCCCCAGTCAACCAATTCTATTGGTTAATATTTCTCCGTTTCTCCACTCCGCCCCGGTGGACATTCAGCCCTAGTCCTTGGTTCTTTGAAAGAAAGAAAGAAAAAAACATTTATTCAGCACAGGCTCAGAGGCACACAACGACATAATACTTAAAAACATAGAAAACAAAAAAAAACACGAGTAACAAGATATACATTAACAATATATGCGAGTAAGTATACATATATTATTAAGTATGTGCCTTACGGCTGCGCTAAAAGGGCCAGTTCAGCAAAAATGCTGGACAACTAGTGCCTGACGCTGGTTTTCAACTGGATCATGGAACATTATATACTCCTGGGACTATCTCAAACATGTAGAGTAAACGTGACGGGTACGGATAAACCGGTATAATACATGTTAATTATTTATTTATTTCAAGTCTTTATTCATACGAGTATCTTACCGATTGAGAGAAAAATAATTTTATTTTCGATTACTTTTAGTTCGCGAATTCGTATTAGGGTCTCTGTTGAATACACAAGACGTAAATATGCTCGGAATATAATATCAATAAACAAAACCTCCAAGGTAAAGGAACATTACTCAAGAAAGGCGTAGTTCTTTTGTTATTTGAACATGGAATCATGTTAATTCCATATTCAAATAACAGAAAAAGTACGCCTACATGCAAGATTCTCTGCAGAATCTACGTAGGGACCATAATCCATGTCTCCTGTTACCAAAACCCACATTCGCTCACTACTTATATACCGAAACAATGGTCCATTTGGATCCCTAAGCTACGAGTTTACCTTGAACGTATAAACCTGAATACGTGTTGTATATCGCAAGGTATACCTGAATTAATCAGGCCCTACACGATTAGATTAACCGGGTACCGGAGGAAAAGGTGTTTTATACCCTTCGCTACTTATTTAATTTTCAAGACACGCTTTTACTTCTTGTTAGAGAAGGAATGTTGTGTGAATATTTTTATATAGATGAGAGTTTTTGCTTTAACATTGAATAACAACATTTTTAAATGTAATACGTGATGTGTTATTGTCATGCTTGTGGTTAGGTACTAACAGTCGCATGGGTCGATCGAAGGTAAAGCTTCGCATGCCGAGGTCGGTTCCTGGACGGATGACCATTTATTACATACCGAGACCACCATCACGTTAGGCGGTTGGCTGTATGTATGTGTTTAAAATCTATATACTAATATATGTACATATAGTCATCTGCCTCGCCTTTTTCCCAACTATGTTGGGGTCGGCTTCCAGTCTAACCGGATGCAGCTGAATACCAGTATTTTACATGAGCGAATGCCTATCTGACCTCCACAACCCAGTTACTGGGCAACACGATACCCCTTGGTAAGACTGGTTGTCAGACTTTCGGGCTTTTGACTACCCGTAACGACTGTTAAAGATCTACAAATGACAGCCGGCACCACCGGCTTAGCGTGCTTTCCGAGGCACGCTAGGCCGGTGGTGCCATGTAACGAACGGTCACCTATCCTCAGACCGACTTCGGCAAGCGTAGCTTTACCTTCGATCAACCCGTGCGGCTGTTTTTATGTAACCACGGGTAAGTATGATATATGTACATTTAGTAATAATTATAAAGAGGTAAAATTTGTTTGTAAGTTTGAATGTAAGGGGTAATCTCCGGTACTAATGATCCAATTCTAAAAGACTCTAACCGAACAATTCCAAAACTACGCTTTAAAGAGGATGGAGGGAATGTTAAAGTTTGAAGGGAAAAATACAAAATCCACACGGACGAAGTCGCGGGCGAAGTAACATTTTTTTTAATTTATTTATTTTTTAATTTATTTATTTATTTAGGTTAGCCAACAATTGTTTACACAATACATTAATAATATCTTACATAATAAATACATTTATAAGTGCAGCAATCACTTACAGGCTAACACAACATGCACCATTTTATTGTTTTACATAATAATACAAAGCCAAAAAAGATATAATATACAATTAAAGTTATTCAATACTTTTGGTGATACGCGAGTAAAAATAAAAATATCAAAAATTTAATTCAAATAATATAACAATAAGATTGAAACATTAACATTAATTTAACAATTTTTTTTTTTTATATAATATAACGGAGCTTAAAAGTTTCTTTATTTGTTTGTACGCGCTAATCTTTGGAACTATCAGTCGGATTTGAAAATTTCTGCATTTGATAGCACTATTCTTGAGGGAGGTTATACGCTATTTAATACCACCCTTTTTGTACATTTGATAGCCCAATTATTGTAGGAGGTTATAAGCTATTTAATAACACGCTACGACCATAGGAACGGAAACCGTGGGGCACTACTTTGTAGAAAAATGACAGTCGTTACCGGTGGTCAGAAGCACCAAAGGCAACCAGTCGTACTTAGAGGTATCGTGTTGCCCAGTAACTGGCTTGTGGAGATCTAATTAACAGTCGCTCTATGTGAAATACTAGTAGGTAGTAACCAGCATCTCGTTAGACTGGAAGCTGACCTTAACAGGGTTGAGAAAAGGTTAAAAAAGTACCAGCCTATTACTGTCCCACTGCAGGGCAAAGGCCTCTTCTCATACAGAGAAGGCATGAGCATTAATCACCACGCTTGCTCGAGACGGGTTCGGCGATTCCAGACTTATATTAATTATATAAGTCCAGGTTTCCTCACGATGTTTTCCTTCACCGATGTCAGTGATGTCCAAGATAAACTTAAAAGAAAAAAGGTTAGCAGATGATGAAATGAACAGTACAGTAAAGATGTAAGATCCCAATTGAATATACGGAGAAAGAATAAATCATTCGGGATGGATAGAAGCCCTCTTATTTTATACACTTTTTCTCTAGCGTTAATTTATAGTTTGCCTTCAGTTCTTCCGGATTTAATTTTCAAGGAAATACTGGACAAAGAGAATTTATGAAGCTGAATTAATTTTACCCACTCACTGTTAGAGTTAAATCCGAAATTATACTTTTAAAATACTAAACTCGCGAAAAATAAAATACTTGAAAACAGAAGACGATCTTAGAAATAAATGGTTGTAAAGAAAACATCATTTAATTCTTCCATCACGAACCATTACTCATTTACAATGATAACACACGAAAAAAAAAGTCGTTCAAACCAAATGCTTACTTCTAGTTTAATAGATTTTACACTTGAGGGGGTGATGGAAACCAATGTCGGAAGACCCCCGACAGAGTCCACATCTGTCTCCTTTATTAGGGCTTATCTTTGAAGAGGAGGGGGGGAATAGTTCCAAGTTATAGTGGGCGTGTTTAATAACGATCAGGAGGTCTTGTCAAGCAGTCTCTGAGTATAATGGACGAAGTTGGACAAAACTTATACCATCAATAACTGATGGCATAACTTCGCGAGATTTTTTTACTTATTACATAGGGTACAGATGGCTCCATAATTCTTTTCCATAATCTGTACTAATAATAGATGAGCACCTCAGGGGTTAAGGGAAATCCGTAACGACATAAGAAGGAAATAAATTTTGAGATAAAACATTTTGTTTTCTGATTTCTGCGAGAGTATAAAAGCGCTGTATCACCCACATGTATCAAATATTTGATAACGCTATTGGGTTTTTGCCGGTAAAGAGGCAAAAACAGAATGAATTCAAGTTTGAAATATCGTAAAACTGAAACATGCATAGACTGAATTATGTTTAGCGTCAGTATATTGTAAAGATTCAAGTTCTTCTTACTTGTCAGACAAATATGTAGCTCTTGAGTTTGGTGTTACACTTCTTTTTCACTGCAAAAATACTAGGAAGTGGTTATGGGAGTGCTAGGAGTAGTTTGGGGCGTTCTGAGGGACTGTTTTATGTAAGATCAAAAAGGCTGATGTAGATATGATTTGTGTTGTTAATTTCTTTGGTAAATTTAAAAGTTGGTTTCGCATCATTCTATATCTTACAAATGAAATTGATTACCAAAAGTAGACCAATACTTTTCGCATATAATAACCATGCAAGTAAGTAGAATCGGAGGCACCACATCATCATAAACATCATATTTTTTACATGAAATTGGCGAATCATAACTTGTTTTTCTATACAGATGTATAGAAAAAGATATGCCGTCATTTCATTATTACAACCCCACTTCTTAACTAGCCATATCACCCTCCACACAATACATAAATCGTTTATTTGGTCTTCCTCTACTCTTGTGACCGTCCACATTCATATCTACTCAAACTATCGTCACAATAGGATTATATTTCCTTCGCATCACATGCCCCATGACAACCGAATTCCACACAAATTCTCGGTCACCGGTGCCACTTTCAAACTTCCACTTACATACTGATGTCGTATTCTATCCGATCGCGTAGCTAACGTCAGAAGTACCTATATAATCGAAGTAACCCCATACCAGAAAATGTATTGACCACAAAGTAATAAAATCAAGAACCCATCATTTTTCATTTGAACAGTGTCCAAACTGTCAGTATTAATATCAGTATAGTGCATTATCTGAAGGGTTCTGTCAGTACCCATACTGCCACCCATATACCGTTTACAACTTAAGTGGTTGGGTACACAAACTAACTTGTTCTCGAGACTGGGCAGTTGTTTGTAATATCCCGTCTGAATCAATTTGGTTTTCAGTTGCCTCAAGTGAGTTAATTTTAGCATCGTGAACTTTGTTTGTTTATAATAACTATCGGTCAGTTTACTGAGTATCTGTAGTTATATTAATATGGAGTTTGGAAAAGGAGAAAGAGTGTGTGAAATATATTTTTAGCAACCTACGTGAAATATGCAATATATGTATTTGTGGAAACTAAGCTAACTGTATACTAGTATCTTACATCGTGCCTATCTGACCCCCACAACCCTGTAACTGGGTAACACTCTCTGATAAGTCTGGTTGTCTGAATTTCGGGCTTCTGACTACCCGTAACGACTGTCAAAAATTTAAAAATGACAGCCGGGACCCACGTTTTAATGTACTTTCCGAGGCATAGAGGGGTCTAGCTATGTAGCAGGTCACCCATCTACGGACCAACCTTACCGTAGCTTAACCTTATATTAAACCGGGCTGTTATTCTCAAGCCACGAGCCCCTGAAATATTCGAGAACGATACAATTTGCTAAATATATCCAAGCTGTTTTTGACACCGGAAGAGATCCAACTGAATTTAATATAACAAAAATATATTTTCACCTCGTCGTATATGAATACGTCAATCCCATCGAAAATTCCTGTGTGAAGTTATTTTTGATTACCTCAACCTTTACATTGTTTGCCTTTGAAATGGAATTGACTTTAGTTAACAATGGATTGAATATTGATAGGTGAATATACGTCTACAGCTTTATAGACAAGTAGAACGAAGCATGGTCATCATCTGCCTAGCCTTTTCTCAACTATGTTGGGATCGGCTTCCAGTCTACCCGCATACAGCTGAATACCAGTATTTTACATGGAGCGAATGCCTATCTGACCTCCACAACCTAGTTACTGGGCAACATGATACCCTTTAGTAAGACAGGTTGTCAGACTTTCGGGCTTCTGAGTACCCGTAACGACTGTCAAAGATCTACAAATGATAGCTGGGACCAATGGTTTACCGTGCTTTCCGAGGCTCGGAGGAGACTCGATATGTTACGAACGGTCACCTAACCAGAGACTGGCCTCGGCAAGCGTAGCTTAACCTTCAATCAACCCGTGCGGCTGTTTTTGTTGAGCCGAAAACAAACATGGTATGATTGGTAAATTGAATATAAGAAAACCAAATCCCGTAATTAAAAACTCAGTATAATCGCAGCGACTTCCAATTTGAAAATATTTGTCTTAAATGTAGATAAATTTCACTTGTTTTTGGGACTGAAATACAAATGCAAACATTCTTAATAATACGGGAACATACACTTTGTTCCAAGAATAGAGTCTAGCAGCCACAAAAAAACAAAAGCCAATCGAGAAAAATAAAATAACGCGTAACAGGTCATACGACGCCGCAAATTCTGTGCCCTCAGGCTGTCGCCGACAGAGTCAGGATATTGTCCAGAAGCAACTTCTCACGAACGACCCGCCGACCTCGATATATCAGTGCATTTCCTTCCTAACTGAACGCTTACCCTCGTTACTTTATCTCCAAGAGGAAATACAAAAGTATTCCTGAATAATAAAGGAGGATATAAAACTTTTTGGCTTCGGTACGTATCTGAGAACTTGCGAATGAATATGTAATGTTCTATTCATGATTAGTGTTTGAACAACTTTTATTTGGTTATCGATGGGGCCGGTTTCTGTTGGTTTCATGCAGAAATTAGTTAGTAATTAGAGCCTCACGTGTGCAGTGCAGTGGACTAGTATAGCCTGATGATGATCGCATCATCAGGCTATTATATACTAGTCCACTGCTGGATATAGCCCTCTCCTAATGAGCGCCATAGCGCCCTGTCTTCAGCTTGTCGCATCCATCATCTGCCTGCAGTCTTTCGCAGATCGTCATCCCACCTCGTCAGAGGGCGTCCTAACCCAGCGGTTTTCGGTTCTTCGCGAGTTATGGCCAGCCCACTGCCACTTCAATTTGCTAATTCTTTGAGCTATGTCGGTAACTTTGGTTCTCTGTAGGATTTATTCGACACGAATCCTATCCTTCAGAGAAACTTCGAGCATAGCTCTTTTCATAGCTCGCTGAGCGACTTTGAACTGGTGGACCAAACCTACCGTGAGTGTCCATGACTGGGCTCCGTAGGTCATGACGTGTCGATCTTCATGTTTAATTCTAAGTTGTAGTTTATTCGTTTTATTTTAAACGTGTTTTTTAATACAGTAATTAATATCATTTACTAACCGTGTCCCTTCCTTGTATCAAACAGCACTTTTAACAATTGATTACAGCTGTCATTTGTAGCTCTTTGAACAGTCGTAACGGGTAGTCAAGAGCCTGGAACTGACAACCAGTCTTATCAAAGGGTACCGTGTTACCCAGCGACTACGTTGGTCAGAAGGCAGTAGCTTTATGTAAAATACTGGTATTCAGCTGTTTCTGGTTTGGACTGGAAGCTGACCCCAATATAGTTGAGAAAAGGCTCAGCAGATGACTATAACATTAGAAAGATGCAATGTGCAATAACGAAATAAAAACATTGTTATAATGACAACTGATTTTACTTCGTTATTTTTAACAAATGATTATTTCATTTTATCGGGGAAATCTTACTGGCCCCAACATCATAAACTGAGTATTTCTTACTAATTATCTGAGTTTATTATCACAATTCAAATTACATCAAAGCAAATGTGTTTAAATCAATCTCTATAAAATATTGCGTTAATTACAACTTTCTATTTTTTTTATTATACTCAAAACTTACTTCAATAGTTTTAAAGAAAGACTTTGGAATTAACAGACTTACTTAAGACAAAGTAAACTTCCAAGATCAATCACTTAACAACACTGGAAGGACCAGGACCAATTTTTCCAAAATTGAAACACAAAAGACCAAGAAAATGGCGACTAAATTAATGAACGTGCACGCACTTGGGAAAGGTCAAATGATTTCATAAGATCAAAACTTGGATAACAAGAGCCGATCACTCGAATGGCTGTTGAGAAAAGTTTTTTCATTAGCTTACTTGACTTGGCGAAGTCAGGATACTGTATGATTCATAGTAATTGGTTTTTGTTGTAATCTATATGAATAAGATCGTAAAAGCCAATGACGAGACGCAGCATTCGGGGTCTTTTTGTACAAGTTCATATTCTTAGGCGGTATTTTAGATCTTTTTGCTGCTTTATGTCTATAACATGGAAGGGAGAAGTTTTTAATAGTTTATGTAGGTGATAACAATTAGGTATTAGTTCGGCTAGTTTGAAATTTATTATTTAAAGTACGATAATTTACGATTAATTTTCTTTTATGGTTTTGTTACTCTCTTTCAAAATCAAAATCAAAATTCATTTATTCAAATTAGGCTGAGAATCAGCACTTTTTGAACGTCAAAAACGTTTACATAAGACAGTCCCCCAAAACGCCCACCCTTCACCACTTCCTAGTGTTTTTGCTGGGAAGAAGAAGTGGAGGAACAAACTCCCCAGCAACACGTCTGTCTGATAGGTTTGAAGAACTTGAAGCTATACACACACACACACATTATGTCAAAAAATAATAATTATGTCAATCATATTTATACATCATTCAATTAAATAATTTGCTACATGTTATCTAGCACACACCAATGTGCCAAAATAAATAAATAAAAAGTTATATATACCAAAATCGACAATTAACTCAAGCAAAGCCTGCTAAACTGAATACATAAAAAGCCTCCAAGGCAGTCCAAGGGCGTGTCCGCTGACATGTGCAATGCTGAATTATATCAATACAACTCATTCATACAATGTAATGAGAGGATCATGTCAATAACATAAAAATAAGGACAGTAAAAGAAACATACACAAAAATAAAGAACTATTAAACAGTAAAAGAACAAAGTAACATTGTCCTGCGTTCAACAAAGCGACCAACTATTCTTGTCTTCTAAATAGTCGTTGATCGAATAATAGATTTTTCGAATAATAGATTTCGTTGAAGATTCCCAATAGATTTTTTAATAATACCAGCAAGTACGTAAGTAGTTTTAATAATACTGTACCACTACAGGGCAAATGCCTTGCTCATACGGAGAAGGCACGATCATAAATACCACGCTTGCTCAAGGCGAGTTGGTAAGTTCCGACTTTAATTTTAAATCCAGGTTTCCTGACGATGTTTTTCTTGACGAATGCCAGAGATGTCTAAGATAAACTTAAAAAGACACGAACAATTTGTTTTATATCTGTAAATATGTCGTGGCTAAATAAAAACAGCCGCACGGGTTGATCGAAGGTTAAGCTACGCTTGCCGAGGTCAGTCTGTGGATGGGTGACCGTTCGTAACATATCGAGACTCATCCGTGCCTCGGAAAGCACGCTAAGCCGTTGGTTCCGGCTGCCATTTGTAGATCTTTGACAGTCGTTACGCGTAGTCAGAAGCCCGAACGTCTGTCAACCAGTATTACCAAGGGGTATCGTGTTGCCCAGTAACTGGGTTGTGGAGGTCAGATAGGCAGTCGCTCCATGTAAAATACTGGTATTCAGCTGCATCCGCCTAGACTGGTAGCCGACCCCAACATAGTTGGGGAAAGGCTAGGCTAAATGATATCTGTAAATATGTCTTTCCAAACATTCTGTTTTCATCATAACGTAGGTGGAACTATGTTCATTGTTACTATTTTAAACCGAGCACTTACGGTAACATTCGGCTTGGAGTGTTGCCATAAAAAGCCATCTACGAATACACGTATGTAAATCTTTTGTCGTGAACCTATTAGCGGTACAGCTGATAATATATCCACCAAAACAAAAGATTTTCAAAATATAAATTTCACGCGTCTACTGAACGAAAATTACAACATTCTCATGAGAAATACCGATAATAAATTCTCTGTAGCCGGGGAAGCTGCTCGGTTTTATCATGAGGGGGTGAACGCTCAAATATGTCGGCGTATCGACATTATAAGGGCAAAAGGGTTGTACTAACCTAACCCACATTTGTTAACAAGAACTTACTAGTACGGCCTATCTCAACATACTTTTTACGAACATCTGTTTTAAGTACCCCGAAGGGCCTTAAGAGGGCGCCTAAAGCAAAATTGCCAAAATGTAGATTTTATCTTACATTGAATTGGTTTGTCATGGGTAAAAAGAAGATATTTTGAAGTATTATAATATATTCAAGTCATATTCAATATGTTTTATAAAAATATCTATCTATGTAATGTGTTGTATTAAGTATATCAGTCATCTAGTACCCATAACACAAGCTCTGCTTAGCTTGGGGCTAGATGATGCTGTGAGGATTGTAAAGCATTATTATTTATTATTTATTTATTACGGTACAACATGAAGTAAGGTCTTATTTCCACACTACTTACATGCAAATAGATAACAAAAAAAATACATAACTAGTTAATTGTACTTCATTTTACATGTCGAAAAAAGATATTTAAGTATTCTATTACGATACCATGGTTTCAGCACTTCTTATACCAAGGAAGATAAATCTTCCGTCGCATATTGCGGGGACTACACGCTTCTTTATATTAATACGTAAATGGAAAATTCTGAATTGGCATACTATAAAGTTTACATGGAGAAGGCGTAGTTCTTCGTAGTTCACAAACGGGAGGTGGGCAAGGATAATAAAACTTTTCAGTCTTTATACGCCCTCTTAACCAATACTTGTACTACAAAATCTTGAAATTTCGATAAATTTACAGGAATTTTCCTTCAAAATTTTATTGGTGATGTATCCACTTTTGTGTATTGTTAAAGTTTGATTTGTGTTCTGCTTTCTTAGCATTTCTCGTAAACTTACTCGGGCAATAATAATAAACTTCAATCTCCTATTAAATTCCTTTAGCAAACAAATTTCCGGATATCCTTCCCTAGTATTATGATCAATTAGGTATTGACAACCGATCTTCTTCCCAGCAAAAACACTAGGAAGTGGTGAAGGGTGGGCGTTTTGGGGGACTGTCTTTTGTAAACGTTTTTGACGTTCAAAAAGTGCTGATTCTCAGCATTATTAGAATAAATGAATTTTGATTTTGAAGTGGTGCGACGCAGGAGGTTGCGGGCTCGATTCCCGCCTTGGGACAAATGTTTGTACGATCTACAAAGATTTGTTCCGGGTGTTCTGGGTATTTGCTATGTTTAATAAAATATATATATCTATGTTTTGTATTGTATTAAGTATATCAGTCATCTAGTACCCATAACACAAGCTCTGCTTAGCTTGGGGCTAGATGATGCTGTGTGGATTGTCCAGCATTATTTATTTTTTTAATGGCTGGCCGTTGTTTGTCAGCGAATGAATAAATTGTAGGTTTTTATTCAGTAGGATTGCTAGAGACATCCAATTGCGTCATTTAACACATTACTGGCACTAGCCATGGACTCTCCGTCAATGATGGCCAAGAAACGGCACTGATTTGTGATTCAGAAGTATGCACTCCGTGCCGTTTTGTGAAAATAAATATATTATATTGGGAACATTTTTTTATTGTATACTAGCTGCGCTCCACGGTGTTACCCACGGTTAAAATTCATATTCATTATATGTGCATACTGTCAAACGCGAGAAGCTAAAATTGTCGTTCATCATCATCATCATCATCATCATCATCAGGCTATACTAGTCCACTGCTGGACATAGCCCTCTCCTAATGAGCGCCATAGCGCCCTGTCTTCAGCTTGCCGCATCCAGCATCTGCCTGCAGTCTTTCGCAGATCGTCATCCCAAAAAAATTGTGGTTCACTTTTCTGATCATATTAAATTTTCGGCGCATTTTTTTCTTTCCGTAAGAACTATCTACAAAGTATTAGAAAACTTAAAAGATGAACGCAATTTTTTTTTTCTTGGTGAATTGAATTGGTGAAGTCATTCAAGTTATGGCATAACCAAGGGAAACGAGGATTCACTTTTTTGTGTAAAGATACGATTGAGTCTGGACTTTATTACCTAAATATTTGATTATCCTGTAGGTATTTGTGTTGTAACTGTGCTGGTCCAGTGGTATTTACAAAGGCGAGCCATTTATTTTCACCCTTACCCTAAGAACATCGGTATTATTATTCAAAATCCTTAAAGATAAAAGACATGTGGCATAGCTCAACCCGCTCTCGGGACGTCAAGGTCTGTAAAGATGTATTCTCATAGAGTCTGAGACCCAGTACTGGAAACAGTTTGAGTATGTCGAAAAATTGGGATACCGATGTCATAATACACTGGTTTCAACTTTATATCATGCATCTGAGTACCAGTATTTTACATGGAGCGACAGCTTAACTGACCACAATCAAGTTACTGGGTAATACGATACTCTTTAGTAAGGTTGGTTTGTCAGACTTACAAGCTATTGACTACCCATACGTTACGACTGTCAACGATCCACGAATGACAGCCGGGACCAAATGATTAACAATACCGTAACTGCTTTGCTATCAGGCAACCAAGTATGTTCATACATGTACGGTCTCGATACGTAGGTAGCTAATAGATGGTCACCCATCCACTGACCGACCTCGGCAAGCGTAGCTTGACCTTTGATCGATCCGTGGGACTGTTATTATTTGTCCATAATCTAACTTTGTACTATTACATCCATTTCTATGTATATGGGGTGCTTCCATGAGTACATGATTCTGGGCCCCCAATGTTGAGATCTATCGCCAGTTTTGCTTTTTTTTACGTCAATCTTTTAAAAATCCTGATTTCTAGCTAAATAACCCAATGAGATTTATAATATAACAGATAAATCAGTTTCTTCTTAATTTGAAATCTTATTGGGTTAGATATTAATCATGTTTTTTTTACATTTCTAATGGTATCAGGTTGTCCATCGTTGTCCCTTTCACCCTCTATGTACATTTACTTAACCTTTCAATTTATTAAAACCTCCTCAGTGACCCGAAGGCCATTACGATTGTAAGCATTTATTAAATTCAAATATCTACCGCCGTACCTACAACAATTTACATAATTTGCGGAAAGTAGTTAGTATCCATTCCTCGGAACACAATATCCCTACTAACAAAAGCAATAAATTAATTAAATTGAATTTCTAAAAACAATTACAAGTCAATTGAAAATGTAATGTAAACACGAAATTGTAAACTCAGGCTCCCGCTTTCGGGCAACAATGGAAGCAAAGGTGAGGGGCCAAAATTATGAGGTTTGTTATTCCAAATTGTTTCCGATTTTGCACTGAAAATTGCCCCTAACTTTAGAAAATCTGAGTTGAACGGAGATTAATGTTCCGAGTTTGGCTAACTAGCGGTGTGGGAGGCGTTTGGAATGGAATTTTTTGTCCAATTGTTAAGGTGCGCGTTCACCGCGCTGCCCGCAACGCGCTCATGGTGCGCAACGGATTGAACAGATTTTTTAAATAAATAAATATTTCTGGTCAATCCACACAGCATCATCTAGCTTCAAGCTAAGCAGAGCTTGTGTTATGGGTACTAGATGACTGATATACTTAATACAATACATTGCATAGATATTTTGAACTATATATAGCGAATACCCAGAACTCCCGGAACAAATCTTTATAGATCGTAGAAACATTTGTCCGAAGGTGGAAATCGAACCCGCTGCGTCACATCGCCAATTGCCGATTGCATGCGTCTTTGGCCCGCACCGGCTTTAACGCACATACGTGTCCGGCACGGATAGAATAGAAAATAATAGTTCTTTATTTGCACAGAAGTAGGGACAGGTTGCAGATGATAAGTTTAAAATTAACCTTATTCTAACTACCTTACTAAGGCATGAAAATAGTTTCGTTAATTAACAAACTAGCTTTATAAAAAAGAATCATATACTCGTATACAAATATGTTACTAAAATTGAAGTCTCTGTGTGTACATCTTGTTTCTAAATGCATATTTAAGTTTATACCGAGATCGACGGGACTTTCTCTGGCAGATATGAGTTATGAGGTTCCACATAAAAGTATAAAAATCCATGTTTTGTTAAATTCCACGCGGGCAAAGTCATTTATAGTGACATTATAGTTGATGCAGTGCTATACGAGTTCATACTAAGCAAACTAAAATCCGTTGCGTTCCGTGCGTTCGTTGCGGCCGGTGCGTTCTAATGTACGCGCAGCTTTACGGTTACGGCACTATGTTCAATGAAAGGCTGGGTTGCGTAAAAAACGGTTGAGAGTCCGCCATGTTTATAAAGTAGGTAGTGAATTTGGTTTTTTGTGATAAACTGGGACCGATGTAGGAGAATTGGGATGTAGTTATGATTTTAGTCGGCGGCACGGATGAACAGGTTTTTCTATACAAGAATGTGGAAAAGTTCGAAAAGTTAAACAAGTTTTTGTGACTAAAAATTTATACATCCTGGATATCATCACGCGTGTATAGTCCATGAAGGGTTAGGCAGAGTTTTACCTTCAGCAACCCACATTTTGCTTTTAGTAGAGGGCGAGTCTATTTGCATCATCAGCGAATAAATACAGACTCCAGGATGCTACTAAACAAATTCTAATGTAGTTACCCAATAACACTTTGCCTTACCTTGGATTCAATTTACTTTCTTATCTAATTAAAGTATTTAATTAATAATTTATTTAGAAACCATAACACCTGGTAGGGACCGTGACAGTTATTTTTCCAAAAATCCCCACTAGGCCGAGTTTATTTAAGTAGTGGGGATTTCTGGAAAAAAAGTAACAGTCCTCACTGGTGGGAGTTTGAGGATGGGGAAATTTGGAATAAACCAAACCCAGAATCTACTGCTTAGTAGTAGCACTGTAGTAGTGCACTAATAAAAATAAGTCATGTTAGTTATTTTTAAAATTTTAAGTATTTACATATATACAATTATGACATAAAACTAACTGTACATATACATATTTACATAAACCAAAATAAAATAAAAAGCTGACCAAGACACTCAGGCGTCAAAGTACTCCTCCGCATCGCTGTCATCTGGAAAAGTGCCCAAAAGACTGGCAGCATTGCCACGTTGGATGGCTATACTAATTCTTTGGGCAAAGAATGAGCCAGCCCTCTGGTCACTCGAAGTGTCGATCATTCGTCGAGAAATTTCTTTGTAAAGAAGACGTGCTTACCAGTTAGTTAAGTATTTGCGCCGTTTGAGGGTCTCAGCACAGACACAGGTTGCGTCCCACACCAAAGGCCTAACCACCTTCAAAAAAAAAAAAAGTAAATGTGTGGTTTGTGATTTCAAATTTCAGTAAGTACATAATTATGTCAAACTGTTGAAATAAGCGATCCACTGATAACGGTAAACATTGAAAATACGTCATAAATTTTCTTTAACGTCAAACGATACATAATGATGGGAAATCTTTTAATAAATTATTCGTCAATTTGATACGAAAATAGTCTTTTATTTAAATAACTTCAGGCAGGTCACTTACTTTTTCTAAAGATTTTATTAGAAAAAGCGCGTTAATATTCATTCATTTTCATATCCTTATTTGCATTCCATTAAGTGTGAGGATCTTACAATGAGCTTAAAGCTTAGTTACAACAAAAAGTATATTATTAATATTGAAATAAAATTAAAATTAATACTTAATTGACATTGATAAAATAATCTTAAATGAAATAAATAGAATGAAAAACAATAAAAATAATAGGGTATTTGACACAGACCTATCCAAAATATATATGAACAAGAAATTTATTTAGAAAAGATTTCTAGAAAATTGGTTTAATCAAAAAGTAAAGAAAAATCGGTGGATAAATGGAAAAGTTTTACGCATTTGAAGATTTTCTAGCATCCTTGTCACCTAGAACGAATAAGTCGAAGTCACTATGGCGTTTCTGTCTAGTGACGTCAGATGCTAGCATTGATGTCAATTTTCAGCAAAGATTTTAAAAAACTGACAACTTTGCCATTTTGTAAGGTTGTTCAATTTATTTTTACAGTGTTTTACCTTTTTTTTAAGCTTCGGGAAATCTATAAACAAAAATCAAGTCGAATACCTTATTTGAGCGGTTTTATGTGTACTGGTAAATATAAATATAAAAGGCTACACAAAGAAATGTTGAGTGAATAATACCAGCCTGTTACTTCCTACCTTAGGGCGAAGACTTCTTCTCAAACAGAGAAGGCACGAGCATATGTTGCCGATTTCAGATGAATACGATATCTTACAGACGACCTTTGGATGAACTTCATAGAGGAGGAGCATATATAAATATGGTAGTCCGTATTATACTTTACATCATAACTAGTACCTTGATGACCGAGCTGTTCTCGGATAAAACGACGTTTTCTAAAAGTGAAACCTAGCTATATCGATTTATCGCCCCCGAAACCTCCTGCATACTAAATTTCAAGAGAATCGTTAGAGCCGTTTCTGAGATTCAGATTATATATACAAGAATTGCTCGTTTAGAAGTATTGTATTAGTACATTTGAATTTGTCTCGATTTGTCGGATTCAGGAAGCGTGCATGCAGGGACTCGAACGTGCCAATGATGTGTCATCATCTGCCTAGCCTTTTCCCACCTATGTTGGGATCAGCTTCCAGTCTAACACTTTTTACATGGAGCGACCGCCTATCTAACCTCCACAACCCAGTTACTCGGCAACACGATACCCCTTGGTAAGACTGGTTGTCAGACTTTTGGGCTTCTGACTACCCGTAACGACTGTCAAAGATCTACAAAAGACAGCCGGGACCCACTGCTTAACGTGCTTTCCGAGGCACGGTGGAGTCTCGATATGTTACGAACGGTCACCCATCCACAGACTGACCTCGGCAAGCGTAGCTTAACGTTCAATCAACCCGTGCGGCTGTTTTTATTTAGCCTCGATCTCCTTTAGATTTAGTTTATAAACTTTAGGGTCGCTATGCACGTTACCCCAAGCAGGAAGAGTCCCAATTTTCGCAATAATGAATCGAAACACAAAAATAACTTATCCGCCACATAAAGTTCGATTTGACGCGGGTATAACCTCAATGCTTGATAGGATATTAGATCACTTTTGGGTACACATATTATGTACCAAGGGCGTCAAAACCTATATTTTCGATCCCAATCCGGTACCGAGTTTTAATTAACCCTTTTGTGTTTGAGACTTTTATAGAACGGTGTGTTAAAATAAATTCGGATAACGAAATGTTTGCCCGGTATTTCGAGGAATGGTATGAGTATTTGTGTAAGCCATTTGATAAATGGTAGGCACCAAAAAACATCATAGCGTTTAGAAATGTCAAGGTAATGTTGGATTCAATTAAATGAAAATATAATGAATTTTTCAAATGATAGGTACAAGAAAACTAAGAAGTTTGGTATGAGCATCATCTACTTAGTCTTTTCTAAAATATGTTGGGGTCGGAGTCTAATCAGAAGACTGCCTATCAAACCTTCTTGGTAAGACTGGTCGTCACACTTTCGGGCCTCTGACCGCAACGTGAAGTATGTCACTGGACCAACGGTATGAGGCGGACGTGCTTTCCAAGGCACGGTTAGGTCTACCAGTCCGATCTCGGTAAACGTAGGCTCACCTTGAAGGTCAACCCCAGTGGCCGTTATATTTAAGACACTAGCCCCCGTAGATAGAGATAAGGCTAGGGAACGTTATAGGGGAAACAGAAAAAGTAAGGCTTACGTGTGAGACAGAACATGACAGTGAGAACAGCAGTGCTATCCTGTAAACATGTCTCCGAGAAGACAAAGGTGAAGTGAAGGCAAAATGCGTTGTCATCCCATTTTAATGCTAAGCATTGACAACTTACCCCACCTTACTTGTCCCCAGAAACTTTTACGTAATAGACCGTCGAAACCAAAATAGTAACATTAAATTACAAATCCATTCTTGAAACTGACCACCCTTGGTTATTCAGTGTTTTTAACACTAAATCACCCACCTACGCTAACATAAGACAAACGGTTATCGACCGTCGAGTAAGCGTTTTCCCGGAAACGGATACGCCTTTGGCCGTCACCGACCTTGTGTTTAAATCTTTATCAAGTAAAACAGTTAACCCAAATTAATCGAGGACTGAAATCTCATCGTCGTCTTTTATTTAATTATGTACTTTTAACAATATCATCTAGACCTTCAGTCTTACCATGAGGTACGGTTGAAGTTACCCAGTTACCGTTACGAGTAGTCAGACTCCCGAAAGTCTGACTACCAAGGAGTTTCGTATTGCCCAGTTACTCGGTTGTGGAGGTCAGACAGGCAGTCGCTCCATGAAAAACACTGGTGTCTTCAGCTGCATGCGGTTATACTGGAAGCCGACGTCGATTATGAGGATGATGAACACTGATTATAATGATGACTTTTGTATTTTTCCGTCAACCTTATCTTCTAAAGGTCTACCTACAACACTGGATATTTCCAATTTTTACCTGTTTTCACTAAGACTATGATGTAACTAGATGTAGTATTTGTAACGCGAAGGAACATATCACAAATCACAAGGTGGTGGCTAAAACTACCAATGAGAATCACAATCGTAAATTTAATATATTACCCAAATTGAAGCGCACTTTCTCGCAATTTAGGTCATCATCATCATCTGCATAGCCTTCTCCCAATCATGTTGGGGTCTTCGAAGGCAGCTGAATATCAGTATTTTACATGGAGCTACTGCTTATCCACAACCCAGTTACTAGGCAACAACATACCCCTTTGTAAAGCTGGTTGTCAGATTTTTGGGCTTCTAACTACCCGCTATGACTGACAAAAATCTACAAATGACAGCCGGGGACAACAGTTTCACGTGCTTTTCGTGGCACAGAGGAGTCTTGATATGTAATGGAGAGTTACCCATCCACAGATTGACTTCACCAAGCGTACCTTAACCTTCGATCGATCCGTGCGGCTGTTTTTATTCAGCCACGAGCTAGTCCCATTCTACATTCAGGTATCATTAAGTATAAGTGGAAACGGGTCTCTAGAAAAGTCCTAACAGTAATTATAAACTATGCGACTAAGTGCTTAGGGCGCTCCCAAATTATAGGGTTCAGACTTGGGCTTAGGTCCTCACTAGTGGGAAGACAGCAAGGTTATATCGAATCAAAGCCGTGCATTAGAGAATCATAGCATCAAAGCTGTGTTCCCAAAAGGATTAGGCAGAGATGTGCCGTGTCCAATAGTACACCCAGATTTCTGCAGTTACGTTAAAGTGCGATTTAATAGGGGGCGAGACTACTGCCAACTGGCACAACAGAATATAAAATAACAAATAATTATATTTATTACTCATTCTGTCCTCGCCGCTGACGCCCGTCGCGACGACCCCATCAATGTCCTCCCCCGACCCTTTTCTCGAGCCAGCCCGTGTAGCTGAGCCAATAGTTGTTTAAATTAGCCCCTAAATAATACATCTGGTGCCCTTAGCGATTGGTGCATTTGAAGGCATTAATTTCTAATTAAGTCTCTACAGGAAAGTTCGGTTAAGCAGAAGTTATCCCTGAAGGATAAAATGCGAGATGCCCATTCCAAAAAAAAAGGTATGTATAAAAGTTTTGTAAAACACTTTTACCCATCATAAAATAAATTAGAAGAGCTGACTAATCAGATGTTTTTGAAGTCCAAACGTTGACTTGGTCACATCAATCTATGGCGACCATGCAGATTAGTGTCTGAGTTGTGTTTAAGGAAAAAACTACAAAGATATAAGTAAACCTGTCCAGTAAGTGCATGCATTTGTCAGTGATCGTGTAGCTCGAACAAAGGAAGGTATTAGAGTAATTTGAATTATTCGAGTCATTGCCTCGAGCCAAACGGTTCGTAAGATTATTATCATAGGTATTATCGACAGCGTTTACTCTAATGATTACTACGATTTACGTAAAACGTTTCGGCTCGATTTAACGCGAACTGAATGATTTCCGGATTATCTTTTATAAGCCAAACTGCTTAAGAAACCATCTGGGATTGAATACTAGGAACCGATTTATTTTTCGTAAAATACAAAGAAATAAAATTATGGATACTATAGTTTATACCCGACCGCCGCAGATAGCCCGATACACTATTCCCAAACCACTGCAACCCCTGAAAACCAATCAACAGTGGCGACCACCAGAAAAGCGTCGAGACAATGAAGCCCGACGAGTTCCGGAGAAACGATTCAACTGTCTTGGATCCCGCAACGAAATTAATCAGAAAAGAACAGCGGAGGAGTTAGAAAACAAATACATAATTTCCACTTCCCTCCATATTAAGCAGGAGACAGGACAGAGCTAGGCCAATAGGCACAAAGGGACTTTTACAACTGGGCTTGACCCATTTGCCTAGCACCACGGTTAAAAATTATGTAGACAGGGCGCTATGGCGCTCATTAGGAGAGGGCTATGTCCAGCAATGGACTAGTATAGCCTGATGGAGATGATGATTATGACGGTTTAAAAATAACATTGATATAGACGCCACAGATAGAGGGTCCTCTTCGATTGTATGCTTACATGTATGTATGTTTTATATGATGTGTCTACCTTTTGTCAGGTACCTACTTAGCTACTATGTTGTGTACTATTAGGATTTCAACATAACTGGTGAAATGCGGGTGTACTATTTATAAGTACCTCTGCTTTGCCCTTCAGGGAAAACAGGCGTAATGTTATGATGATATTCTGTTGTAATAATATATGATAATAGTCGTAACCTGCTTACAAATAGACTTTTCTAATACCTTACCAAAGAATTTGTACACACAACACAAAATTACACGATTCATTACCATTTCACCGCAATCAATTTTCCACAGTAAAAAAAAACCTACTTTCTTAGTTCATATCCATTGGGGTTAGAGTTCAAAATCGTGTAGCAGATGTTTTTTAAGATGTTAATATCGGTATCGATTGTCATGTAATGTCGATGTTGCGTGATAGAGTGAAGGTTACATCAAAACGTGTATAAAATATGTTTAAAGTAAACTATATATTTTACTTTTACGATGGGTATTTTCTTTGTAATAGCGGTAAGATAAGGATTTTATATATCGCTTTACGTAAGAATTATCTTGATCACAATGCACATAATCGCGCGCGGGCACACATTCCAAAGTAATGTGAAGGAAATTCATAATCCATTTGGTACTTTATAAGTTCGAATTTTGGTCTGCTCTACGATTAATATTTGACAAAATGAAAGGCATTGCCAGTGTCTAGAAAAACAAGAGTTGATCGAAGGTTAAGCTACGCTTGCCGAGGTCAGTCTATGGATGGGTAGTAATTCGTAACAAATCGAGACTCCTCTGTGCCTCGGAAAGCGCGCCAAGCCGTTGGTCCCGGTTGTCATTTGTAGATCTTTGAAAGCCGTTACGAGTAGTCAGAAGCCCGAAAGTCGGACAACCAGTTTTACCAAAGGGTACCGTGTTGGCTAGTAACTGGGTTGTGGAAGTTAGATAGGCAGTCGCTTCATGTAAAATACTGGTATTCAGCTGCATACAGTTAAACTGGTAGCCAACACTAACATAGTTGGGAAAAGGCTAGGTAGATGCTGCCAGAGTCAGCATGGTTACGTAATTTGTCTGCAGGACCACCAATGGAAGTAATTTTAATTCCTATCTAAAGCCAATACGATTCCAATGTTAATATTGCAATCACGTGATTATAATATTTGACGAAACACACAGCTGTCAAAATAAATTAGTAAAAAGTAACTCAAGAGTACGAAACGTCTATATTACAATGTCGATCGATCGGAATTAAAATCAAGAGTAATCGCGCTGCGCCTCCCTCATAAATCGGCTTCTTGCGATGGTCATCACACTAGATCGTCGGTCCACCTTTTCTATCATGGTATCCAGACTCAAAATTCTCTATAAAAATAACTAATTTTTTCATCCTTTTCATCAAATAGATTACGACGCCAGTAAATCACATCTGCAAAAGAAGCACAATCTTTTCCCCCACTCTTATTCATTCAGAGTATTATGATATAGGTTTCCTTCAGCCTGCCTTGAGCGAATCGCAAGAGATGTCAAAAGTATTTTATAAAGAAGCAAGTGACTTCAGCCTGTCCATTCTGTAAAAATGTCCCCGAGATAACGATAAAGTGAGCATGAACTGAAATGTCAATTTCTAACGTTAGTATGGGATGACAGCTCACTTCGGCCTCACTTTCCAGAATAATAATAATAACAGAATAATGTTGTGACTCAACACGGGAACCTAACTTTTTAGAAACTGTTCTGTGCTGGTCTTGTAATGTCATCATCATCTTCAGAATCAGAATCAGAATTATTTATTTGTAAAACATAGGTGAAGAACATATATACATTAATCATACATGTCAAGGTCTTAAATAGATAAGTGTTGCACTATGCTTTGTCATTGTTGACATACAAATATTAAAGTCAAAGTTAACAAAATTTTCTATCAATTTTTATACAAATACATTAAAATAATCAATTTAATAATGTCCACTACAAGAAAAAAAACAAAAAACACACAAGAAGATGCGAGAAATTATTCGTCCGTTACATTAATAATATGAATTAATAAAATTACAGAATTTAATCAAATAGTCATCCAAAATTAAAATAGTCATCCAAGTCAACATTAATAATATAGATTTATAAAATTACATAATCTCATAATTCATCATATCATAATTTAATCAAATAGTATTACCATTAAAATAGTCATCCAAGGTATAATAACATTTCTGCCTAGTCTCTTATGCATTATTATAAGTATCTTCTGCCTAGCCTTTTTCGAACTTTGTTGGGGTCGGCTTCCAGTCTAACCAGATGCAGCTGAATACCAGTATTTTACATGGAGCGACTGCCTAACTGAACTCCACAACCAAGGAAGATTTTTACAGAATAGCACTGGCTGGTCATAATGCCTTGACGAAACTTGGTAATTATGGGTGACAATTTTGTCGTTGTCTGTCAGTTGTAGTGGGCATTCAGACACCTATGTTTGTTACTGGACGTTTGCGCTCTAAAACACTAGAGTACCTCTTAATTTCCCTCACATTGTATGAGCTCATCGTACAATTATTTACACAAACTGTTATTATGAACTCTGTATTTGACTCTGCAGAAATCGCAAGCCAGACTGCGATGAAGCTTAAATACTAAAGTCTGGCTTGATCCTAGTGAGTGTAGTTCGAGTCGCTTCACGTTTGTATTGAGTAGATATTGCTCATCTCATATAAGGCTTTAAGACACTTAAAATGTGGAATGAGGAATGTTTGAAGTGCTCAAAATTGATATACACTCCTGGACTCCGAATTGAACCACCATGTGTTTTTATGTATATAGGCCTAAACCATAAGTAAACATAAATAATGATAAGTGAAAAAAGTTTTTTATGCATTTTGGAAGCTGAAAAACTGGCAATCAATTGGGTGTCACCATCGTTCGAAATTTGAATTCACTAATTTGAAAAATAGAAGATTTACAGCTTTATCATTTGCATTTTACGGATTTGCACGCCCCGCCTTTTAGAATGCAAACTTGACACAACTCGAGTACCCAACTCTTATAATCTAGAAGAAAAATACAATAATTGATTATACAAGACATGCAAAAGTAAGTATTAATCGTAGGCTTGTTTCATCCATAATAGTTAAAGCCATCTTATTTGAAGTACTCGTAGCTTAGTAGTAACAGGCGTACGGGTTGATCTTAAAGGCTAAGCAACGCTTGTCCGTGGATGGGTGACCACCCATTATATAAATAGACCCCTACATATCTCGAAAATAACGTAGAGCAGTTGGAACCAACTATCATTAGTAGGACGTCAGATAGGCACTCTATTAAAACACTGGTATTCAGCTAGATCACATTTCATTCACAATATGGTGGGTACAAATACATCTATCCTAATCAAAACACAGTATTCACATGCATAACAATTTTTTTTTAAGATAGTGTAAACAACGTTGTCTATGCTAGTATTAACTGTGTGACGGACCCGGCGTCTTTCTCCTACAAGTTTGGTAAAAACTATTGACATAGTGAATTGCTCAAGCCACAAAAATCGTGTTCCCCAGTGACAGGGTTGTGGAGGTCAGATAGGCAGTCGCTCCATGTAAAATACTGGTATTCAGCTGCATTCGGTTAAACTTGAAGCCGACCCCAACATGGTTGGGAAAAGGCTAGGCAGATGATGATGATGAAATGTTCATGCCTTCTCTGTATGAGAAGAGGCCTTTACCCTGCAGTAACACAACAAAATACTGGTACAATTTTTAATATAATTTACTTCAAACGAATTAAAACTCTTGACACTGTAAAAACTCTTCTTCAAACCGCCCGTTCCAGCGAAAACGAAATTAGCTAGTTTTGAGAACTAAATGATGCTGAATATAAATCTGTTTACAGCCCCACCAGCGCCAAAGCTTTGACAGCAAAAGAATTTTTAATATGACCTCTCGGTTTTAATATTTTTAGAGAACTATGAAAATCTACCAGAACAAAAGCTAAAGTAAGATTCTTTCGAGCCATTTCGTTCGTAGCTTTTCTGATATTGGCTTGTGCATAAGGATTGTGGAAGCTGAGAGCTTGAATGCTTGAATTTCGAGATAAAACTGAGGTGGGGAGCGTATGAAAACTGAAGTAACGTAGGTTACGTTTTGCGAGTACATGGTATTTGAAACTAGGTGAGCGCTTCTGAAATTGTCCGATAGATTTGTCAGCATTTTGTTAGGACACATTCTCTTGGAAAAATGTGGATTTTCTCCGTATTGTACAAGGTAGTTCTCGATGTAGTGGGTATATGGATAAAAGATGACGGTTTGCGTTCAGTTTATTTTTCTGTATTGGTTGTATATTTTTGTTGAGCGGTTTTCAATTTGTTTTATATGTTATGTTAAGAGTTTTAGTTTAGTGGTATGGGGAAGTGTGCCTAGCACGAATGTTTGAATCTGGTAACGTCAATTTGAACGATTTTGAAATTGAAAATAGAACTGTTCTCCAGAATTTTGGTGGCCAGCACTGTTAGTATAGGCCATAGATATTAATAAACTCTTTATAAATTATAAAATACATATTAAATTTAACTTCCCAAGTTTCAAGACCGGGTAAAACCGCGACGCACAGTAGTATTACAAAACAAAATTATAGATAACAATTATATTATAATAATTGTTATATGCTTGCCCTAGTTTGCCTAAAGCCAACCTGTAATTACTTGTATAAATATTAATTAATTTATGGAAATCCTTAAGTAATTGCTTGTTGACCTAATGATTATGTCAAATAGTTTTGATTTGATTGAAATACTATTTGGTGGTGATTGTATTTAATGAGACACATGATAAACGATATTCATTTCTGTACATAACGTTGTAAGCCCCAACGAAAAATGATGAGATTGTTATAAGTTTTACGTGTCTCTGTGTGTGTGTCTGACTGTGGCATCATAGCTCCCACACGGATAAACCGATTTTGCTTTTGTTTTTTTTGTTTGAACTGAGAATTAGTCGGGAGTGTTCTTAGCTATGTTTGATAAAAATCAGTTAAGTAACTGGGAGTTATATGTTTGAGCCGTTTGGGGTTGAAACACTAGGTCCATGGGGTCCGTGTGCCCATTTAGTTTTTCGGAAAATCCCGAAGCGTTTGGTCGACTCTTCACGTGACCAGAGGGCTGGCCTTTTTTGGCCAAAGAATCAGCATTCAACGTGGCAATGCTGCCAGCCTTCTGGGCACTTTTCCTGTTGACAGTGATGCGGATGAATTTTTCGATGCCCTGTGATTATTTATTTTATTTAATTTCTTCATATTATATTAATTATTGTATCGTTTTAAAGAAATCAGTTCAGTATTTCAAAAGTTATCTGTATTTTACTCTTTGAATATGGGTTTTTTCGCAAAATAACGTGTCATAATTACGTGATTCTATAAATTGTCGATTGAAGCGTGCTAAGTTAATTAACTCCCCGACGCTAGTACGAGGTTAATATTTTGCTTCTTAGAAGTTTTTGTGCCGGGGGTTTTATTTTAATTTTTAATTTAATTTTTACAAACACTTTTACATGTCAAACAAGCAATTTAATTTTTTTTTAACTTGGTAATACGACCTAGTTAAAAAATATATAATGCTTATAACAGTCAAGTAATATATTTGTTAACTTTACAGTGATACACACTAAAATTCATACTAAAATGACTGAAACTGACATACAAAAAAAACTACGGAGACAAAGGCAGAATGCCATTTTTACGGACACACTTTTCACTATATTCTTTAAAAAAGACATTTTGTTTTATGCAAATCGGCAACTATAGTATGATACCCTACTTAAAATAATAGTAATCCTACGTTAACACATTTAAAGAGATCATTAAATTTGTATGGACATAAATGGGCTTTTAATGGTGTATTAAAAGTAGAACTATTGTTACAATTTAATCATCTAACTTGTAATATAGTTGGTCATTATAATCAGTCTACCTTTCAGGTCATTATAATCAGTTCACCTTTGGTTTCAGGAACTAGTTATGCATCTTGCATTACTAGTACCTGAAACCACAGCTGTGACACACATACTGACATACGAAACCCTCAAAACAAAATTTAAGAAAATATACGTATAAGATACACATATAACATCATGCCTGCATTCCCCGAAGGATTAGGCAGAGGAATACCTACAGTTTGAGTTTTTTTGACGACCGATGTGGCGCGGCGGGCGAAGGTCCGCCTGCGACGCATGAGGTTGCAGGTTCGATTCTCGCCTTGGGACAAATGTTTGTACGATCTACAAATATTTGTTCCGGGTGTTCTGGGTATTTACTATGTATAATAAAAATATCTATCTACGTAATGTATTGTAGTATATCAGTCATCTAGTACCCATAACACAAGCTCTGCTTTGCTTGGGGCTAGATGATGCTGTGTGGACTGTCCAGCATTATTTATTTATTAGTTATGTTTTTGAGTCCCATGTTATAGGGGGTTAGCCTATCCATATGCCATCAACCAGGCATACATCCAGACTACGGGCTGCTACTAAAAAAAATCTAATGAAAAATCCCAATCAACACATTGATCGACTCGGAAATCAAACCCAGGACCTCATGCTTAGCACTAGCACTTGCATCCACCACACCATAAAAGCAGAGCATCAATTATAGCATCATCGTAGGTCTAAATATAATTTCAAAGTGTTACTACAACAGTAATTGCCAATTAATAATGATTACTAAATCGGTTTCAACCAGAACAATAATATAAGGTATCAGAATTGGCGGTAACACTACGCTCAATTTGATTTCTATAATTAGAATGTGTGACAACCAGTCTTACTGTAGGGTATCGTGTTGCCCAGTAACTGGTTTGTGGAGGTCAGATAGGCAGTCGCTCCTTGTGAAATGCTTGTATTCAGCTGCATCGGGTTAGACTGGAAGCCGACCCCAACACAGTTGGGGAGATGCTAGGCAGACCTTCTCTATATGAGAATAGGCCTTTGCCCCTCAGTGACACAACCAAATGCCGATACAATTTTTAATATATGCGTTATCGCTCAGTGATAAAGCCCTACAATCAGATCCAGCCTGTCCCTTGCTGTCCTCTTCAGCGACGTCCTAAGCCGAGGTTCGTACCCCGCAGGGGGTGCCCTTAGCGATAGTAGCTTAGCTTATAAGTTTTTATGCCTGGCTGGAGGCCTTAATTTTAATTAAGCCCCCCACAGGAAAGTTCGGTTGAGCAGTAAATATCCCTAAAGGATAAACTGCGAGATGCCCATTCCAAAAAAAAAAAAAAAAAAATGATAAAGCCCTCAAATAAAGAGAAAATAAAACAAATTAAAACGTATTTTTTAGAAATTAGAATGTCTATGAATGTACAGAACCTCATGCTTAGCAGTCGCATTTTCGACCTTAAGACCTACGAAGCAGTCAGACCAACGCGACAGTCTACTTATAAGGTAATTCTTAAAAAAATATTTATCCAATTACTAATTTGTACAAACAAACTGGTAACACATATTTACAGTAGACATATTTCTACGAATATTAATCTGCTCAGTGCAGTCAACAGACGGCAAAAAATAATTAACGAACAGCGTAACACATAGTATGTTATTATTTATTCTTGGAATTGGACTCTGTAGGTTTCAGTACGACCAGTTTTTATATTTATGTCTTGTAGTTGTAGTATGTCTTTTATATTGATGTGTTGTCATGATCATCATCTGCCTAGCCTTTTCCCAACTATGTTGGGGTCGGCTTCCAGGCTCACCGGATGCAGCTAAATACCAGTATTTTAAATGGAGCGACTGCCTATCTGACCTCCACAACCCAGTTACCGCGCAACACGATACTCCTTGGTAAGATTTGTTGTCAGACTTTTAGGGCTTTTGACTACCCGTAACGACTGTCAAAGATCTACAAATGACAGCCGGGACCAACGGCTTAACGTGCTTTCCGAGGTACGGAGGAGTCTCGATATTTAACAAACGGTCACCCATCCACAGACTGACCTCGGCAAGCGTAGCTTAACCTTCGACCAACCCGTGCGGCTGTTTTTGTTAAGCCACGAGCTCTTCTGCATTTAAATGCATAATAATAAATAGAAAATGTTTTTGTTAAAAAGGGTTGGGCATGGCACGCGCGCGTTTTTCAATTGGCTCAATGTCTAAAGGTTAAAAAAGTATAATAATATAACAAACACATTACGCCGGTATTCCCACAGGGTTAGGCAGATGTTGTTTCAGAAATACTTTTTTTTATTAACATGCAACTTAATACTGAACCGTAAATTGCAAAAAACCTATGAAAATTTCAATTGCGAGGGTTTTACGCATTCACTAACTATGCAGACTTAAAAATTGAAGAACATTTAAATTGTACAGGCGGCGGCACGTAACAAGCTACCCCAATCTCTCAAATGTTCCCAATTGAAAATTAACTTTAGATTTTGTTAAAAAGTTGAAAAAGTAACAAAGAAATTTGACAGATTTGGGTAGCGTGATGTGCTGGCCTGTACTTTGGAATAAAAGAAATATAATTTACGTATTACCTAAGATACAAAGTCCATTCACAAAAAAAGATTCCTCAAACTATACTCTACCCGGCAGGCGAAGTAAAATGTCTATTCTGTAAAAAAATCCCGTCTGAACTTAGGTGAAGCGAGAATGCACTTTCAATCCCTAGCATTAGTATGGGATGACAGCTCATTTCCCCTTCACTTCACCTACATTCTCACGTAGATATTTTACGGAATAACACTGCTGGACCTAACCCTAAGCCAACGAACGATCTAGCATCTCGCTATTTTCATTTCAAACGACAGCGACACCCAAATATGAGAGTTTGAAATAATTGTGCCTTAAAGAATGAATAAGACAAACACTCACACAAACACTCCCAACGTTTAGCCACTACCTCCGGTTAAGAAATTAGTTAACATCAGAATTATACTATTATTTTAATAACACTACTATTATAAATCTGAAAAAATTGTCGGTATGTGTATATATTTGTTACTCCTTTAACAACTGAACGGATTTGGATGTTTTTTTTATGAAGTTTTATATCTCAAAAATGTTGGGATGGTAACAGCGTCTCATATTAACTTTTTATCTGCGGTTGAAACCGTGGGGTACTGCTAGTTATTAATATTTTAAAATGTGTTAAACCCACTGAAGAACACCGTCATTCGAGATACGGGATTTATCTAGTTATGAGGCCAGGGGTCTTATTTATCTGTGAAAGCACACCTCTATCAATTTATTAACACTTTAACTGCCAAACAACAAGACACAATAGAAAATGTACTGTTTGTCGGTCACCTAGCGTTTAAAACAACATTGAGGTTAACTAAGATAAGCTTTTTGGTACAGTAAATAAAATAATAAATAAATAATTCTGGACAATCCACACAGCATCATATAGCCCCAAGCTAAGCAGAGCTTGTGTTATGGGTACTAGATGACTGATATACTTAATACAATAGATTACATAGTTAGATTATTTTTTATACATAGCAAATACCCAGAACACCCGGAATAAATCTTTGTAGATCGTACAAACATTTGTCTCAGGGCGGGAATCGACCCCCAACGTCCTGCGTCGTAGGCAGACCTTCACCCACCACGCCACATCGGTCGTCAGATAAATGATAAATGATTAGTTACTTACTCAAAGCTACGAATATGTACTAACATACCTATTCTAGTTCCTCCTCCCTAAATACTCTTCAGCCCCAAGCAGGGGTGCTTTGCGGATTTCATAAAAGTCGCTTATGGGATTACGCGTTCAAAATTAGTGGTAGGTCCAATTCTCTGGAGAGGATAATAATGTCTCATATTGCGGTTATATTGCGTAACATCGAAAGAGAGGTATGCACAGGTAGTACCTTTAACTTATCTTAAAAAACTAGACTATTGTGAGTCTTACTCGCGCACCGAGGGTCCCGTAAAAATTTGAGGTCATCATGATAAACTCATAAAAAAAAAACGAACAATTCCAACATTATAAACCTAATCATTCATTACAAGGCGTCATTAAATTCATCCTCATCGCTGTCACCTGGTAAATAACCCAAAAGACTGACGGCATTACCACGTTGAATGGCAATGCTTAGCATCTGGCGAAATTGGTTAGTTGTACAGCTAACCAAAATAATTAACGTTACCTACCAAAGTTCGTCAACTATGAACATTACATTACTCTGTGTGCATTATAAAGCACACTTTGGAGTTGATTTGTTAGTTTGTAATTGCACAAAAATATTCTTTTAAGTGATAAAACTATAAAATGACGATTTATGGACTTTATTGGTGCCGTAAAACATTGCTTCTTGCCTAATTTCATGTTTCTAGGTCAACGGCAAGTACGAGTAGCTTATAGGTTTTAATTTAATTTATGTGTAAATAATATGTCGCATATTTTTTTAGTTGACTTAGAAGATTTTTTTTGGTTCAGTATTTGATATTAATTTCTACTTGATACCTTGATTTCTGAAAAAGGATCTTGATAGGCATACAGATGACAAAGTGATCTTATAAGCGTTTCGTTTTTCCTTTGAGGGTATGCGACCCTAAAACCAATTAATTATCATAGCTTTCTAAACCTAAGCTGCGTTAATGACGGCCAGACAAATCGCTGCATTGGGTAAGTTATTTGGTAGTTGGAGAATAAGTGCATCGTCCGTGTGTGTACTACTAACGCTATGAAATCTTTCAGTCTCAATATAAAACACTAGTGGCCAGTTATTACAGGCACAGCTGAAACAACCTCTATTTAAGTGTAACTGACAAAGTTAAATAAGCTAACTTATACTAACTTCTAACCTATATTATATATATTATATGTGATTTTCATTTTGTGATAGTGCTAATGATTCATCTCGTTTGTGGCCCATATCCTATACAAGACAGCAGGTTTATTAATTCATCGTTATAAACGTCTAACTTCATTTTTAAACCTTTTAATCTTGGTAGCATTTTGAATCGCATTTTTTTATGACAGTCCCGTTGATGCTTGTCTAATCAATACCCAGTCTCCATCGCGTACCCACATGAACTCTTGACCTAATTGCTAACAACCGTCGCGACAACGGTTCCTCTGACCACTTAGAACTACAACCCAAACTCAATTAGAGGCAACCATTACGGTGGGGCCTTAAATCGAGGCCAATTTGTACGAAACGGGTCGGATTAAGGCTTAAAACGAGGCAGTCAAATGCCTAGAGTTCATTGGTCTGTTGATTTAAGTGTAAAATGATGATAAACTCATTAAATAAGTTTGTTACTGAGTTCAATTAACGATTTAGGTTAACAAAGCCAAACTTTATCACTTAAGTTTATTTTAAATATTAGGTCTTTACCTATGAAATTGCCGTTCTGCAGTACTGGCCATTTCAAATCAAAATATTTTTTGTTTGGCTAAGAATTCTAATTTCAAATTAATTTTATTTAAAAAACATGGTTTTTTTTTTCCAAAAGTAGTCATTTGTTTATTGATTAGTGTTACATTTTCATCGCATTTAAATCTTTTTCGTCATCATGGATACGTTAAAACTTCGAGTAATTATGGAATATGAGTACCGTCGTGGCAGCAACGCGGCATAAGCGGCACGCAACATCAACGACGTTTACGGAGATAACACTACAAACCAACGCACTACCTGTTATTGGTTTGCTCGCTTCCGTTCTGGAAATTTCGACCTGAAAAATGAACCTCGCGGTCGTCCGAAGACTTTGGTCGACAATGACGAATTAAAGGCGATTGTGGAAGCTGATGATACACAATCTACGGCTGAATTAGCAGCAGCTTTCGACGTTAGCGTCAAAACAATATTGGTCCATTTGCGTCAAATTGGCAAGGTAAAAAAGCTTGACAAATGGGTGCCCCACGAACTCAATGATCGCCAGCGCGAAGTACGCGTCGAGACGTGCCTTGCACTGCTCAACAGACACACAAATAAAGGAATTTTGAACCGCATTGTTACCTGCGATGATAAATGGATTCTGTTTGATAACCGCAAGCGCTCAGCAAGTTGGTTGGATCCTGGTTCAGCACCTAAACAATGCCCTAAACGAAAACTTACCCCAAGAAAAGTGATGGTCACTGTTTGGTGGTCTAGCGCCGGTGTGATTCAACACAGCTTCTTACCAAACGGGGTGAGCATTACTGCAGATGTGTACTGTGAAGAATTGAACACAATGATGGAGAAGCTGGCACATCTCCAACCAGCATTGGTCAATCGCTCGTCTCCGCTGCTCCTGCACGACAACGCGCGACCTCATACTGCACAGCAGACGGTCTCCAAGTTGCAAGAACTGGGGTTGGAAGCTCTCCGTCATCCGCCCTACTCACCAGACCTTGCGCCTACAGACTACTACTTTTTCCAGAATTTGGATAACTTCTTGGCGGGAATAAAATTCAATACCCGAGAGGCAGTACAAAATGCCTTTGAAGAATTTGTTGCCTCCCGTCCAGCTGATTTCTTTAAGAAGGGCATCAATAAACTTCCACTGCGTTGGCAAAGATGCATTGATTGCATGGGTGATTACTTCGATTAATACAAATAAAAAATACATGAAAAAAAATCATTTAAATTTTTTCATACAAAACGGCAATTTCATAGGTAAAGACCTATTATTACTAACTTCAGAGTTCTTATTGATTTTTTCATATGGGACAGATATTAATATTAATAATCCTGCCAATCAAAAACTGCTTTTTTATCTACATAATCCTATTACATTAAACAGTATTCATTTCTGGACAAAGGTCAAGAAGCACCTATTGGAGAAGAGTGTGACTGTCATTTGGTTTGTCCATCTGGAAATTCTCAGAAGCAAACCGTCGTCCATCATCGTCAGTTTTCAATAGGCTAGCCTCCTACAACATGGGACTCAAACATATCTGACGACATGTGAGCATACTAGTGTACACCTATGCCTTACCTTTCCGGGCTTATAAGCGTGATGTGTAAAGAAAAATATTATAATAATACAAAACACAAAACATCGCCAACAAAAAAAAAACCTATGACAAACGAGTTCTTTTCAATCTAAAACTAGAAGCCGATCAAACTAGCCGGCCAGTTCTTTAACTTGAAACTTCATGAATCCGCATCGACGTATGTTTTATTTATTAAGAAACTTATAATGAGGCATAAGTTGTGCCTCGAGGCGAGCCAACTGCTCTTAACACTTCCGCTTACTCGGAAGCCACACGGTATAACGACTTCTTTGAAAGTTTAATTTGTCTCTGTCATGATCAAAGTCTTTGTTATTCTTTAAAATAAAAATGTCTTGATAAAATTAATTAGTATGTCATTGTAGGTCTTCTAAGTAATTAATGTTATGGAGTCGGTAGTAATTAGTGAAGAAAAGTTAATTTGTTATTATTGTGGCTGAAAAATAAAATGCCATGGACATTTTAATTAGCTTAAGTGAACTTTAGAAGCCAAATTTAAAAAAAAAATCTACAGTATTCTAATTATTATTTTTTTTGTTTGTCGAAGTTTGTTTAGAGTTTTGAGTTTCCGTGCCTTTTACAATTTTTAGATTTATGCGCAGTATGTTCAAGCTAGCAGTCTCAAAATAATAACAATAATAAATAAGGGAGGAAGAAATCATCAGTATCGGTGTCAATAAGAGAAATACCCCAAAGGCAGGCAGTATTTATATTTGTTTGTGTAATTTTTCCCCACACTAGGATGTTTTCCTGTGTCGTGGGTGCGTTTACAAACATTTAAACTTACATACACAAACAGCCAGACCCGGTTTCTACGAACATGTAGGCCATTCAAATATTTGACGCATACGGTAATCGAACCTGCCACACGCAGCGCATCAGCCAATCGCTCAGCCACTGCGCCAACCGTACCGCATTGCCACGTTGAATGGCAAAACTACATACATCTGCCTAGCCTTTTCCCAACTGTGTTAGGGTCGGCTTCCAGTCTAACCAGATGCAGCTGAATACCAGTGTTTTACATGGAGCGACTGCCTATCTGACCTCCACAACCGAGTTACTGGGCAACACAATACCCCTTGGTAAGACTGGTTGTCAGACTTTCGGGCTTCTGACTACCCGTAACGACTGCCGAAGATATACAAATAACAGTAGGGACCAAAAGCTTAGCGTGCTTTCCGAGGAGTCTCGATATGTAACGAACGGTCACCCATCCACGGACTAACCTCGGCAAGCGTAGCTTAACCTTCGATCGTCCCGCGCGGCTGTTTTTATTTAGCTACGACAAACTGTTTGATAAAAATACCAATTTCATCACATCATCGTTTTTTTAATAAGATTAATTCTAATTTCGTTAGAAACCATCAAAGGCTTAGTTGCGCATAGACCAGAGTTACAAATCAGTAATTTATCTTTTTCTCTACGTAGTCGATTTCCCCGCCTCAGTTTAGCCTCAAAACCGCCTTGTTTCAGTCCTGAACTAGACACGTGATTGACGCTAGCCCTGTGGCTCTGACGTCATCAAAGTTACAGGAATAGCATGTGGTTTTCACCTGAGCTTGTGGTCGTAGACTCGTTGCCTTTCACAATGGTCGAGCTGAATGGTGCTAATCCATGTACCACGTATAAGGACGCCATTTTCTGATGACAAGCTCAGTAGCTTAGTGGCGGAAACAGGGTTATCCCTGACATATCCTTATACTTTACGATAGCATATTTGAGTATTTTCTTTTTCAATCCATAGATCAACATTGGTTTTTTTTTTCGTTCGCTACATTGCTCAACTGTAATAATGTACCTTTTTAGTATAGTGGTTTTTATTATATTATGCAGATATATCGGCTTCATATTATAATTATCTGATTAATCTATACAAAATATTGTAAAGAAACTAACCACACATAACTACCCTTTGGCAATCATTTATAGTAAATTATTTAAATTTTAAGTTTGACGTTCCTTCGTTCGTTTGTTTGTTCGTTTGATGTTCATGTGTCAATAACGATATTTTCAATTGTCTTTTTGAAATAAATGATTCGACTTTTGACTTTGTATTTGCACGTGTTGTTACATCGTTCTCACATAACAACGTTCGATGTGGCGCGGCGAGCGATGGTCCGCCTGCGACGCAGGAGGTTGCGGGTTCGATTCCCGCCCTGGGATAAATGTTTGTACAATCTACAAAGATTTGTTCCGGGTGTACTGAGTTTTTGCTATGTATAATAAAACATATCTATCTATGTAATGTATTTTATTAAGTATATCAGTGATCTAGTACCCATAACACTAGCTCTGCTTAGCTTGGGGCTAGATGTTGCTGTGTGGATTGTCCAGCATTGTTTATTTTATTAATCTATGTTTAACATGTCATTTCAACATGAAAGATGTAATTAATATTTTTGTAAAGTAAGTAACATAATATTATTATGAATTTTGCTTCCTTCTCGTGTGACGTGAATGGATAAAATAGGAAGGAGTAAGAAATGAGAATGTAAGAGGAATTCTGAAAATGGCGCTGGTGACCTAGAAGTGGTGTGGAAATCGGTTGTCATGGGGACCGTATTATGAGGGAAGTTCTGAATATGAATGTGAAGGTTACAAGAGTAAAGGTAGGCCAAAGAAATTATGGATGGATTGTGTAAACGATGATATTGCTAATATTGAGGTGAATTTTGAGATGAGGTGAAAAAAAAAAAAATGCGCTGACGCCCAAATGAATTGGGACAAATCGATGGAATGCCTCGCCCGTGCGTCTCTATGGAAACCTACTGCCTACTGCTTTGGAATGGGATTCATCTTTATGACTAACGGACTCGACTTGACAATTTAAAGTATAAATGGTGTTTGCACTGCTGAGAATGAGACCCTGGCTTAGATTCGCGTGTCGTCCAAAGTTGGCAAGTTCTGGAACACACCTTTGCCTGACCCTTTGTAGAACACAGGGGCGTAATGTTATGTCACGTGGGTGTACCTCTTTCTGGGATTAGGCTCTTCGCGGAATATAGTCATCATGTCATGTACTGTGGATGTACACCTCTGGGGATAGGCCCTTGTTATGTTAGAAAAGTGCCTATAGAGTTCCTTGCCCGTTGTTCTAGATGGAAACCTAAACCGTTTTGAAATGGGTTGCTAGCTTCATTTTCTGAACTGGTGTGAGTACTATAAACCGTTTATTTAATTAATTATGCCTTGTTTAAGTTTATTACAATGTGTGTCGTGGGTATAGGAAATCATTTTATTATGCATTGGGGTAATGTCAAGTAGAGTTTTAAGAATGAGAATAGTCACGTCTTATTATGGTTTATTCATGAAAGTGTCAGTTGATTCGTCTTTTTCACACAGAAACTGAGCGAACTATTGATCGTTCATGGGTCAGAGAGTGATGTTTTTAATAAGCAAAAGAAAGCAGAAAATAAAGTATGAGTAAAAAGAATACCAGCCTATTACTGTCCCACTGCAGAGCAAAGGCCTCTTCTCATACGGAGAACGGATGAGCATTGATCATCAAGCTTGCTAATGGCAGATTGGTGATTTTAGACCTACGTGATATATTATAAGTCCAGAATATTTCCGTACGACGGTTTTCATTCACCGACATCAGTGATGTCTACGATAAAGATAGAAATCAGGTACATAATAAATAGAAGAAGAATAGAATTGGAAAACTCACGTTGGTAGGTACTTGACGAGATTTGAACCCACAACTTCAGGCAGGAGATGCGAGGCCTTCACCACTAGGCAATGGAGATGTGTATTGTGCTATATAATGCATTGTACATTAATTTAGTCCACGAATACACTGAATACATCGAAAAAAGAAATGATTGCAGTCCGCATAATAATTCAACAGAAAGCAATATTAAATTCCGTATAGTTTTAATTCGACTTTATTATCGGAAGCATTAAATTGCACTTTCGGACGATGTACACCTCCAGTCCCATTGTAAATTACATAAATTTTACCAATAAATATAAAAGCATTTAGTATTTTACATTAATTCGAACGAACGAAATAAACGAACCATATATACTCGCAGGTACCTGGCATCGGAAATTGTTAAAATATTCGCTAGCAATTCAATGAGTTTAACAGTCATAAAGGGTTTTTGGTGCTGTGTTTGGTACTGTCGGCAACAGAAGTCTATCGGACTAGTTCCTATCTACCAAGGTACCTTTGTCCCGCTTCTCCTTAGACAGGTCTGCATTTCTGTCTCGGGTACCTAAAGGCTCTCCTTTAGGTACCCGAAACAGAAATGCAGACGTGAATGGGTCAGTACTTGAAGCAAGCTGATAACTTGTTCAATACCTGTGTATTGAACAAGTTATCAGCTTGCTTCAAATACCGACCCAAAAATTTCGGACAGCTTTTGGACTAACTTAAGGTAATGTTGTATAAATGTTTATATAAACTAAAAGTACACAATATATAAACTCAGAAAGGGATCGTCACCGTATCAACTCGAGCTGTGCGGTATTCTTTGTATTAAAGGATATACTGCTTCGCAGACTAATCGGAGTCGTAACGTAATCGCCTAACCTGGGGACAAGCTCTACAAAAGGAGATACGGTGACGATCCCTTTCGGAAATGATATGTGTAAGACCTTCATGAGACTTTTATTACTTTTTTATTTTTTTTAGTTAGCCTGTTTGGTCCCACTCTTGGGAAAAGGCCTCCCAACATTCCTTCCACGTCTCCGTTTGGTTTGCTTCATCTCGCCAATTCGCGAGGAAGGCATCCAAGGCGTCCCGCCATCTTCTCCTCGGTCTGCCGAGGCTTCGCCTAGCCGGACCGGCCGTGGCCGTTTTATTACTAGGCAGTTTTTCGTAAAGCCATACGTAGTTTTGCATGGTACCCTTGTGCTGGGAAAATTTCATATTCTCTCATGTTAAAAGGGGTGTAATACTTCAAGTGTCGTCACCGCTATTCCGATACAACTGTAACGTTCTCATGGCATTTCTTTTGTTTTAAGCGGTATACGAATTAGTGTATAAAGACACAGGTTAAGTATAGTATAATATACTGATGAGTAAATTAGGTGAGAAGAATTTAGTCTACTATGTATCAGACTAGCTCGTGCTCGCAGCTCGGGAATAGTACTTTTTTCTTAATGAAAGGTACTTTATGAAGTTTTCTGTACCCCTGACTACGTATATGCAAAATTTCATGATGATCGGATGAGAAGTTAAGGTGTGAAAGCGTAACAAACAAACAAATTCACATTTGCATTTATAGCTGCGCCCCATTGTGATAATTGCGGTTAAAATGCACATTCATCAAACGCACTAAGTAAAAATAGTATACATTTTTACAAAGTAAGAAAAAACTCAAAAAAAAGATGACTGAAATCGTTATCAAGTTATTAAGTTATGGCGTGACCAAGAGAAAACAGGGATTCATTTTATATATTCAGATATTAAATAAGGATGGTATTTACCTACCATCTAAGTACGTTACCTCGTTTTAGTTCCGAAATCCTCCGATCATGCTCCCAAAAGTTAATCACGTAGGCATATCATTTTTTTTGTCAACCTTACTTAAATTCAATGTAAGTGTCGAATACAACACACACACACACATATAAACACTCTTCACAATACGAGTTGAATTTATAACTGAATATTGTAGAGGCTTTCTAGTGAGGCTTTGGATTACAGGTAGGTATCTTTTTAAAGCTTTTGTATAAGTTTTTTACACGTTTCACAACCGGTCATTGAGTTCCGAAACCTGTAACGGCAGATATTTTTTCTACAATTTCTGGTTAGGTTTTTTTTTGCGCGGAACGAAGTTTAAAAGAAAAGCCTCGGTTATTTTTTAACACGTTGACTATCTGCTAGTGAAAGTCCCGCCAAAATCGGTCCAATCGTTTTGGAGATAACCAAATTATTTAAACAGATAGACAGACGGATAAAGAAAATGAAAACTGTTTTTTCGGTATAACTACTGTATAGTCATAGTAATTTATTCCTTAACAAGGTAATTTGTATGTGAATTGTCATCATCATCATCATCCTCCTGCCCTTATCTTACCCACATACATAAATGAATAACACACTTACAGTTTTATAATAAGATTATTACAATTCGATTTTTAATAATTATGTCAACTTTAAAAAAAAATACATTTCATCGACAGTATATAAGTAAAAACTAAATATGAAAATTTTTATTTTTTTAACATTACATACAGACACATTTTATGTATTTGTATGTCATATCAACCTCCTGCCCTTATCCCAATTTATTTGGGGTCGGCGCAGCATGTTTTCTTATTCCATACATCTCTACTTGCCGTCTCCCAATAGTCACCTCTTTTCTATCCATGTCATCTTTCACACAATCCATCCATATTTTCTTTGGTCTCCCTCTACTCTTGTAACCCTGCACATTCATATTTAAAACTTTCCTCACAACATGATCCTCATCCCTTCGCATCACATGCCCATACCAAGACAACCGATTTCCACACCATTTCTCCGTCACAAGCGCCACTTTCAGACTTCCTCCTCTTACATACTCAATCCATTCACACATCCCCTCAGCATTCTCTTCTATGCTCCATGTCTGCCTTTCATTCATCATTTATTTATTTGTTTGTATTTATAATATTATCATTCTCTGTTAAGCTTTTTCCAAACAATGCGAGAGTCGGCTTACAGTGTAATCGAATCGCATGGTAAAAACAAAAGAAGCCTTTAAATATGGAAACCTTAATCATTTTACGAAAAAAAATATTTTCCGGCCCTTCTTTACATACACACTCTTTACATACATTCTAATTTTACAGCACGTAACCATTTCTATTCTACAACATGCATATACTATGGGTAATTTGGACTTGATACCTTGTCTCAATCCTATAAAAAATCTCAACCAGGTAGGAAAGCCTGAAAAACCGACTCTTTTTCCGTATCAGTGAAAACGAATTGTCAATAAAGACGGCTTTACGATTCGCTTCTAGTCGGTACTATGGGATTTTTAGTCATCTACTATTCACTTTATTTCTGATAGTGAGACTACGTTATAATAATATGTCCTTTTTGTCAGAAACTGTATGAGATACTAGTTGACCCCGCGACTTTGTCAGCGTGGAATTTAACAAATAAACATGGGTTTTTATTTTTATAGTCAGACCTATTTATTTCTATAATCAAAGACATATCAAAAACCTACTTTTAAATAACACAAAAATAACAAAAAATTGTTAGATTTAGTTTTGGAATACTAGTATTGCTTCACGTAATTACTGCTTAATTTAGAAAAGACAATTAATTCAGGTTTTTATTTAAATACGCCTCAACTATCCTTTAGTGCTTCACTAAATAAAAAAATGGCGTATTGTCGACACATAATAAGCTCGTTTTAGCACTTATTCCAGCCAAACAGGTAACTGGGACCTTTCCGAATATTATTTTAAAAGTATTAAGCTATGATACTGTAGAGTTTCATCAAAATCCGTTCAGTAGTTTAGGCGTGAGAGGGTAGCAAACATCCAACATTTCTACAGAAATACTAGACACACCAACCAGTTCACTAGTCAATAAATTATAGTTTTTTCAGACTTGTATTAGTAGTAGGTCTATATTGTCTTACCCTCATTCATCATCATCAGGCTATACTGGTCCACTGCTGGAAATAGCCCTCTCCTAATGAGCGCCATAGCGCCCTGTCTTCAGCTTAAGTACCCTCCTTAAGTCAACTTATCCATAGTTAGTGTTAAACTAAATCTAAAGATAGCATGACCTTTTCACTACCTCGGCTAAGAGGGTACGTAACCACAGCACTGTTGAGTAAACCAGCCCTTTCGCCTTAAACTAATGCCGGTTTCACTAAGACAAGGCAACACCTAAATTATTTTTTATTGTTGCATTTTGAACTATCAACGCTAAACCAAACGTTGAAAATCCAACACTGCGCTTTTATTTTGGCATTCAGTATCACTTAGTAAGTGAAAACGGGCATAAATCTATTACTTAATTGGTTCGACCTATATACGAAAAGCGTTTCCCTGTCGCAGACCTTTTTCGATGGAACATCGTCATCATCCTCCTGTCCTTATCCCAATTTTATTTGGGGTCGGCGCAGCATGTTTTCTTCTTCCATACATCTCTATTTGCCGTCATCTCATGGGTCACCTCTTTTCTTGCCATATCCTCTTTCACACAATCCATCCATCTTTTCTTTGGTCTTTCTCTACTCATGTAACCCTGCACATTCATACTCAAAACTTTCCTCACAACATGGTCCTCATTCCTTCGCATCACATGCCCATACCATGACAACCGATTTCCACACAACTTCTCGGTCACAGGCGCAACTTTAAGACTTCCTCTTACATACTCATTTCTTATTCTATCCATTCGCGTAACACCACACATCCCCCTCAGCATTCTCATCTCAGCTGCATGTAACTGCCTTTCATTCATGCCTTTTGCGGCCCAACATTCTGATCCATACAAGACAGCAGGTCTGACCATTGTTTTGTAAATCTTCCCCTTAAGTTTAAGGGGAATATGGGGGTCACAGGTTGTTCCCGTTACCTGCCGCCATTTCATCCACCCTATGTTAATTCGGTGCTTGACAGCCCGATCTATTTCTCCGTCACTTTGCACGAGTGAACCGAGATACCGAAAGTCGGAACAGACCGGGAGAAGCACGCTGTTAAGCGACATTGCTTCAGGACTGGAGAGACCGCCGAAATCGCAGAACATATATTCAGTTTTGGTTCTGCTGATTTTCAAGCCCACACTCTCCAGCCTCTGTTGCCATTTCTCCAGTCTGCTCTGGATCTCAGGTCCATCTTCACCGACAAGAACAATGTCGTCGGCAAATAACATGCACCGGGGTGCCTCTTCCTGTATGTCCGACGTCAGAGCGTCCATTATCAACAAGAAGAGGTAAGGGCTTAATGCCGACCCTTGGTGCAGTCCTACAGCCACACTGAACTTGTCGGTGTTGCCAGCAGCCGATCGGACATACGTCCTAGACCGGCTGTACATTGCACGAATTAACTCCACATACTTCCCAGGCACACCTTTCTCTTTCACGGCCCACCACAACACCTCCCGGGGCACCCTATCATACGCTTTCTCCAGATCAATGAACACCATGTGCAAGTTTTTATGTGCACGTCTGTATTTCTCACACAGCTGGCGGAGTGCAAAGGTGGCGTCCATTGTTCCTCGACCTGGCATAAACCCAAATTGACTTGGGGTAATTTCACTCTCCTCTCGCAATCTTTTCTCTATCACCTTCTCCCATACTTTCATACTATGTGACAGGAGCTTTATCCCTCGATAGTTGTTGCAGTCCTGTACGTCCCCTTTATTTTTGAAGATGGGCACTAGTGAACTATTGCACCACTCTTGTGGGATCACTTCCTCATGCAACAACTTATTGAAGAATAAAGTCAGCCACATACATCCATCTTCTTTTAATACCTTCCATACTTCTGCTGGTATATCATCTGGGCCCATAGCTTTTACATTTTTCATACTTCTAACTGCATTCCTAACTTCATTCATGCTAATTTCTCTCTCCAAACCCATATTTACCTGTGTCTCTTGAAGCATACCATTCCATTCATTCTCCTCGTTCATTAACCTATCAAAGTAGACCTTCCATCGCAGTTTTATTTCATCATCTTCACACAGAACCTTACCAGCATCATCTTTAATACATTTAATATGCGTTATATCTTTTGCCCTTTTTTCCCTTGCTTTCGTAATCCGATAGAGTTCCTTCTGGCCCCTAGGGCTATCCAGTGAGTTATAAAACTTCTCCTGTGCCTTAGCCCTAGCGACTGCTACCACCTGTTTTGCTTTCCTCTTCCATTCTTTGTATATCATATTCTTTTCTTCTTTCAAACTATCGTTCCCGTTTTCTACACCCTGCCATTCTCTAAACGCAACTTTTTTCTGATTAAGTACTTTTTGCACTTCTTCATTCCACCACCATGTATCCTTATCTATTACACCTTTCCCTTTCGATTCTCCGAATACGTCTTTTGCTACTCTTCTTATACAATCTGCCATCTCATTCCAACAATCATTCACAGATTTTCCCTCCATATCCTTCATATCAATCATTTTATCCACAACTTGATTTTTAAACAAATCCGAACACTCCTCATTTTCTAACATACACCATCTAGTTTTTGGTGGGGGCCGTTCTTTGTTATTTCTGGCGGACACACTTACTTTAACCTGCATAACTACCAACCTGTGTTGTGAGACTAATGCTTCGCCTGGCAGCACTTTACAGTTTTTGACACAAATCAGACTACTCCTTTTTACCAGGAAGTAGTCGATTTGTGTCGCGTGGTGGCCACTTTTATATGTGATCAGGTGCTCGTCTTTCTTCTCAAACCACGTGTTTGTTATTGCCAGGTCGAATGCAGTAGCAGCTTGCAGTAGTGCCTCGCCGTCATTGTTACGGTTTCCGTACCCCCAACCACCATGCACTCTCTCATACCCAACGTTCAGCTTTCCAACATGCCCGTTAAAATCACCCCCTACATACACTTCTTCACTCTCTTGCACATCTCTCATCACACAATCAAAGTCCTCCCAAAATTTATCTTTTATACTATCCTCACATCCTGATTGGGGTGCATACACGCTCACTATCTTTAGTACCAGACCCTTCACAATCACTTTGACAGCAATTACTCTATCACGAATTCTATTTACATCTACCACACATTCTTTTAGCTCGCTATCCAGAACTATACCCACACCATTTCGCTTGCCATCGCTTCCACAGTAGTAAAACTTATATCCTTCTCCTATCTCTCTAGCTTTCGCCCCCTTCCACTTTGTTTCTTGCAGACACGCTATATTTATCCGTCGCCTTTTAAGAACATCTGCTAACTCTCTTCCTCTTCCAGTCATCGTACCTATATTCCAACTTGCATACCTCAGCCTTACTTCTCTTTCTCTCCGAGCTTGCATCTTACGTCGCACCCGCCCGTTTTGGTGCGACAACCCTTGTCCATTTCCCGCAGGGGCCGGGTGCTGCTCCTGCGCGTCGCCTGTGGGGTACGCCCTAGCCCTATCGTGCAACATATCTTTCGTACTATTCATGCTGCTGTTGTTTTGGCATAGTTTTTATAGTCGGCCGCCTGCCTGACACCAACCCTCCTTGGGAATGCTATCGTTGGTGGTATACCCGCCACCGTGCGGGTGACCTAGAGTGCTTAATATTTTGCACCAGGTCTGAAAAACTCCCTTAGTCGCCTCATACGACACCCACGGGATGAAATGGGGTGGTCATATTCTTAGTCCGTGACCACACAGAACGGAACATCGTATGAATTTTTAATCATTTATCTTGGCTGTGACCTTTTCTTCATCATCATCTGCCTGCCTGATTGGTATCTAAACAAATGCCAGTTGAGTATATCACCAATTATGTATGTATTTTTTCATACTGGTGCCAATACTTGGGGCAGCTTCATACCATTGTGCCGGCAGGATACAGCACGACATACGCTGGGAGACTGTGCCACGTGGGAAGAGCTTCGCCGTGAACTTAAACCTCACTCCCCCCCTGACCTGAGAACCGCAGACGCGGGCCGGCACCAACCGGGGGTTGAGGACGTCCACGATGGAGGACATCCATGAGGACTTTCCACCTCGGCACAAAGGTTCATTATGTTGGTATCTGAGCTGATTGCCACTCATCATTTATTTAACCTTTTCCTAACCATGTTGAGGTTGGCTTCCAGTCGAACCGGTTGCAGCTAAACATCAGTATATTATATAGAACGACTTACGATATCCTGACCGGAATCGACCAACAAAAGTGGAGATGGACCGGCTATATGCTGGGGTCTTAGTTATATGGCTTTTTATTTCTTTAAAACGATATTATTAATATATTATGAAGAAATTCAATAAAATAAATAATCACAGGGCATCGAAAAATTCATCCGCATCACTGTCAACGGGAAAAGTGTCCAGAAGGCTGGCAGCATTGGAACGTTGAATGGCAATGCTAATTCTTTGGCCAAAAAAAAAGGCCAGCCCTCTAGTCACGTGAAGAGGCGACCAAACGCTTTTACAGTTATATAAATGGAGTACAATATTAATAGATTGGTACCTAAGAACCCTCTTTGGAGGAGACTGGCTCGTGACTGAGCTCAGTGGAAAGAGCTACAGGAGGCCTTTGCCTAACCATATTCTACAACCCAGTTGCTGGTACCATTTGGTAAGACTGGTTGACTTTTAGGATTCGGACCCGACACATGGCAATACTATTAGAACAAAAAGGCTACTTAGTGACAGAAAAAATCACTCTAATACCTAAGCCCGTGTTGAATACACTGTTAGCCTTGGAATCAGTCATGGGAGCTCAAGTTGGAATTTCCGCGAACAACCTTAATTTTCACTGAAAATCTTAAACTCAAAAAGACAGCGACAGTATATTACAACAGGAAAGACCTATTACATGAAACAAGTTAAATGAGAAAACTTCACGCAAAGTACACATTAATATATTATAACAAACATTTTGAAGCTCAGTTACATGTTACATCACAGGTTAGACTGTAAACGACAGTAAACTTGGCAAGTAAAAATGACTCGTGATTTAATTTATACAGAAACTTGAGGTTGAACAAAACTGGCAACATTGTCGGAATGGGGAATGATAGACAATTGACATGGCACTACTGAATTGAAGTAGAAGTGAGTGAAGTTTTGACGACACGGTTGGCGCAGTGGTTGAGCCATCGGCTGCTGCGCCGCGTGTTGTGGGTTCGATCCCCGCACGGAACAAATATTTGTATGACCTACAGGTAGTTGTTCCGGGTCTGGCTGTTTGTGTATGTGAGTTTAAATGTTTGTAAACGCACCCATGATACAGGAGAAGTTCCTAGTGTGGGGCAACGTTTTTATAAAAAAAAAAAAAAAGTGACAGACGATGAAAGATGGCAAGACGAAGAAGTAGATCATGATCATCATCATCCTCTTGCCCTTATTCCATTTATTTTGCGTCGGCGCAACATGTCTTCTTCTTCCATACATCCTTGACGACCAATCAAGTTCGATTCCCGCCTTGGGACAAATTTTTGTACGGTCTACAAAGACTTGTTCCAGGTGTTCTAGGTATTTTCTATGTATGATAAAAATATCTATCTATAATATAATGTATTGTATTAAGTATATCAGTCATCTAGTACCCATAACACAAGCTCTGCTTAGCTTGGGGCTAGATGATGCTCTGTGGATGGTACAGCATTATTTATTTATTTTATTTATATTTATCTCGTTTTGCCGTCATCTCAGAAGTCACTTCCTTCTTAGCCATAACATCTTTCACACAATCCATCCATCGTTTCCTAGGTCTCCCTCTACTCTTGTAACCCTCTGCATTCATACTCAAAACTTATCTCACAACATGATCCTCATTCCTTCGCATCACGTGTCCATACCATAACAACTGATTTCCACACAACTTCTCTGTCACAGTTTGTTTCAAACTTAAGACGAAGAAGTAGATAATGGTGCCAATTGCCTTGTTCACAATCTAAACTATCTGAAATTAGAATTTTGACATCTCTTTCTTACCGATAGTTCGAGAAAAGGAAGGCGATAGTTAAGTACTTAGTTAGAGATGCTAAATTAAATGCCTTGAGCTTGACCATGATTTTGGTAAATCCCTTTTAAATTTGTAATTTGTTTGTATGTTTCTGTTTAAGTAAAGTTGACAGCTTTTCTTCCGTCCCTTTCTAGTTTTATACGAGAGAAAGAGATAAAAATAGTAGTCTAAATATAGTTCGTCAATATGGGAATCGGCCGGATTAGTGCCCGTATTACATATAACTTAAACATTACTGACAAAATGTGGGTGTATACCCCTGGGGTACACCTCCGGCATATCTTGTACTTCTCGAAAGGTCACCTTCAGAAATTACAAACGTGATGTTTAGTTGTGTTACATAAATTATTATGTTCGTTTTACTGTACACCCTGATCCTACATTAATGGCACTTTTATGATGTAAATTTGTTGGATTTACTTAGTCGGAATCTGTGTTGTGTTTTGTATTTTTGATGCTGTACTCCCTATATATGAGAGTCAAGGACTTTTCGATACTAAAAGTGACTGTATTTTTCTCACAATGCACTTATAGGATAATATTATCATACATATATCAAGAAATAACATTTGTTTAAACATACTTGAAATTTTTTAAATCAATTATTTTGTTTAAAGTAGAAAAAAAAATTACAAAAATGTTTGAGGACGTCCGGATGTCTGTCCGTATGGATCTGGCACTCTCACGACCTCTGTTTGCTATTGAAAATCTCTGGGTAATTCGTTGTCGTTTAATTACAATTAATAAAAACCTAAAAAAAATATGAAGAAGTGAAAAATGAGATTATGAGGCGTGCACTTTTGGATTTTCCCATTTTTTTTACAATAAAATAAAGTACAATAAATTACAATGTACAATAAAGAGTATTCTTTTCTACTGGAGTCTATTTCCACGAGTACAGTTTGCCTAGCCTATTCCCAACTATGTTGGAGTCGGCTTCCAGTCTTACCAAATGCAGCTGAATACCAGTATTTTACATGGAGCAACTGCCTATCTAACATCCACAACCCATACCCATATGTTTATGGTGTACATTTATGAAATTATTGAATGGTGATGTAAGTGTATTAGGTATTAGTTGTTTAAATAGGTTGATGAAATTCTCAACAACATTAACAACTCACCATCAACAACAACAACAACTCATCATCAACTTAATGTATATTCGGTGAATGTCAATAATTGTATTAAAATGTAATAATTTTCTTATAAATGCAAACCTATTTTAAATAATGTGTGCGTAATGTGTCCTGCACTAAAATATCAGTGACCTGATCCTTACTTACTTACATACTTACAGAAACTCTAAAAAAGTTGTAATTTTCCCGTAGTACGGGACTCGCGTTTGCGCCTTACCAAGCCCACTGGATCACTGTAAACTGGCCCATTCCTTGTTATTGTTGCGACAGCCGAATAAAAATTATTTTGAATCACCCTCCTTTGTACCTAAGTACGTAATAGTCGAGCCCTTTTCTTTTATCAAGGGTATCGTTTCTTTGAGAAGATATCTTGTTACAGGAATTTTCGATAGTAAAGAAAGAGGGGTTCTTGAAGGCTCTTGTTTAATAGTAACATGAGTAGAGAGTATTTATAGTATGTCTAGATTTTTGCTATACCGGTAAAACGGGATGAATATAAAAACGTAGGGCTGAATATCAATAAATCTTTCAAAGGAGACTTTTCATGGTAGTTAAATAATGATAAGTAGCTCAATTGGCGCAGTGGCTGGGCGATTGGTTGCTGCGCTGCGTGTTGTGGGTTCGATTCAAACAGATATTCGAACAAATATTTGTAGAGTAATTAAATATAATATTCACATGATCAAACTAAGATACTGTCTGGACTTTAAAAAATACTGTGATCTCTGAGTTTCTTTCGGTTTTTCTTCTCAGATCAGTCAGATACGCCAAGTATAAAAAAATACGTTACTCGTTGAAGTGTAAAAGTATTTGTAAGAACCTATTTACAGAAATAAATATCATTTATTATTTAATATTCCTGCCAGTCTATTTTGTATGAAAAATGCGAAAAGTTAGGTGAAGTTAACAGTCGAACCCTAGCATTAGTATTTAATTATTAAAAAAAAAAAAAAAAAAATTATAGCTCACTTCACTTTCACTTCACCTACAGATACTTTGACAATTTACAGAAGTAACAAATAACTTAAACTTAAACTGTAAAAAGATATCTTTTTACAGTTTTCTAATTTCCCTTTAGGAGTAAAACGAAAAAAAAATCGCATTAAAAAGTGCAAAAGAAGAAAACCTGTCAAGACATTTTGCACGTGATAAAACCTTCATATTCACAAAAACTCCCTTTAAAACTCACACCATTGTCACTAATATGACCTTGGCGAAAGCAACCATTGTGTACACAAATATTATAGGCCACCTTCCTTCAATGGGGCACTTTCCAGCCAAAAATGACTTCTTTTGTCGGCAACAACAATGCATGATTTATTGGACAACGTCATCCAGCCGTGACCTCAAAGGTGTTCTAATATAGGTTGGTTGTGATGAGAGAACAGACAGGTGTGTGCTTTCATTTGCAATTTTGTGGATAGATTTGGGAGTTTTGTGACTGAAAATGATGTTCATTCTTGAAAAATTTATAAAATAGATGATAACAATAAAAATCTTTATTGCCCAGCCATAGGATCCAAGAAAAAAAAGTACTACAAAGCTCAACGAGAGACCGACCCTAAACATAACCTCAACCACTTCTAAAGTCTGTCATGTAAAATCAAATTATGCTTGGTGATTTTGGATTATATCCACCATGAGACTCTTTAGACTCTTAATTTACTTTCCTTTCTTTTTTTAATCTTTCTACTTCTCTCCCTCTTTTGTCCTATTCCCTTTCTTTATTCTCTTTACTATTCTTTCTTTCTCCGTTGTAGATTATTTTCTTTCTTTATTTTAATCTACAGAAGCAATAACTCTCCAGGTTTTTTTTCTCCTCCTAAGATTGAAAAGTAACTATAATCATAAACAATGTACTTTAGGCCAAATCTATAAAACAAAAAATATAAATTTACTCCTAAAAGTTCTCTTAATGTTTCAACATTCCAAAAAGTTTCACTTTATTTAGATTGGTAGACTTGTTAGAAAATTCCAAATACTTGTAGGTTTAGACCCGATAAATGGAAGGTCTCAAATAAAATTCTTAGCTAAAAGGGATCGTTATTTCTTTCTTAGAAAGGATGGAAATTTTAAGGTTCAGCCTGCTTAGATACGTTTGCATACACATAGTTATTTCGTTGGAATATCTTTTCGTAATTATGTTCAGAATTCTATTGGTTCTTTTTGCCTTTATAAAAGGCGGTACTGTGTTAGATTATTTTCTTTTTAAAAGGATCCTGATAAAGATTACGTAAACGTGTTTCCTAGTAAAGCGATTCAGGGGATTTTGTTAAAGAGATTGCTTAAATAAGGCTACGATCAACGATTCGTTTTTAACGTACATTTAATGACGTTTCCTTTACTTTTAAGATTTTTTTAGGTGGCTGCCATGTGCCGAAGTGGGAGGCTGTCTGTGGATTCCTTAGATCTTTCACTTTCCACGTCAGTTTACATTCGATTAGCAAAATTTTTAATTTTACCTACGGGCTGGCAAAGTCACTCCGGTTTAAATAAAAACTGATAATGTCATTTGCAAAATATTTTGTTTTCACAAATTCTAAAATACCATTCTCACCATTACCACTGTTCTGTACTGTATTGTTCTACGTCGTGTTCGTCATTGTGCCGATAGTTGTGACGGCCAATGGTATAATAGCCAAGAGCCTCGACAGACACATAAGGAGGCTCTCGTTAAGCAGTTGTATTGAGGGTTTGATACAGAGAGCAGTACTCCTGGACACGGCGCGTATCGTAAGGAGGTTCCTATCTCAAGACCCCTGACCGCTGGTAGCGTGGACCCTGTTCCCAATGCCGGTGGGCTACAATTTTTTATTTTTTTTTAATGTTTTGTTTTTAAATTTGTATTGAAATATATATTTTGTAATAAAGGAAAAGTTTAGTAAAAATAATAAGGTAGTTTACCCTTTCATATATTACAAAGATATGTTTGTTTTCCTTTTCCATTCCTAGGTTTTTGTTTTTTCATTTAATTCTTGTGTAAGGTGATATTTAAGTTTTTTTATCCTTTTATTGTAATTGTTATGTTACGAACGATATTTATTCTTTCATTAAAATAGCGTTTTTTGTTTAGTATATATCTTTTAAAGGTTTCTTTCACAAAGTTCCGAGAAAAACGCAAATAATAACTTTACTAGAAAATAGAGTGTTCTGTCAAATTTGGCGATTATGTTTTCATTCAATACAAAGAGTTATTTTGGTTCTACGTATTTTAAGTTTCCAGTGTACTTTTTATTTGCCTGTTCTTTCAGATTAAATATATGAATTCTTATATTTATATGAAAAAGACTGAAAGAGACAAAAAATATTAAGAAAATCTAGGAATTGCCATCATACTATTATTTAGATTAAAAACGTCAAATAAAATCTTGAGCTTTTAGCTAAAGGATCCGAATAGAAATTTGACATAACTTAAAATCATCATTTGCCTAGCCTTTTCCCAACTATGTTGGGGTCGGCTTCCAGTCTAACCGGCTACACCTCAGTGCCAGTGTTTTACTTGCAGCGACTGCCTATTTGATTTCCACAACCCTATTACTGGGTCACACGTAACCCTTTAGCAAGACTGGTGGTTGGTTTAGGTTTCTAACTATTCACAACTAATGTCAAAAACTGACAAATGACAGTCGGGACCAACGGCTCAATGTGATGTCCGAGGCACGGAAGTATCTCGATTATTTAATGGTTGGAAACCCATCCAAGGACTGAGCTTACGACTGACTGACTTGACCATACGGACATGCGAATGATTTATTTTAGCCACAAGCCCCATAAACTGTACCTAAAATTAACAAAGATGATAATATTTGCCTCAGTTTCACCGTAAATTTTAATCTTATCAAGTGTCGTATCTTCGCTTCATTAATCTTTGACTACAAAACCGACAACCGATGTTGTTTGTCACGGTTTTAGGTGTTAAATAGTCTCTCACCCGCCGCACTTTGATTAATAATTTACGTGTAAGATAATTAAACATAACACCTCACCTGTATAACGTTATGGAGTAGGCAGAGGTATGCATACAGCAGTGCCATTTTCCTAATATCTCCCTGTGAAAATGATTTTGAATTTTAGGTGAAGTGACCTGTAATACTAAAGTTTAAAAAAAAAAGTTGATACAAGCTAGGAATATCTCCTGTATTGTAGGTGCGTTTACAAACATTTAAGCTCACATACACAAACAGCCAGACCCGGAACAACTGCGTGAAGGCCAAACAAATATTTGTTTCTTGCGGGGATCAAACCCGCGATACTCAGTCACTGCGCGAACCGTGCCGTCACCGTCAGTTCACTTCACCTATCTTCTAGCGGAGATATTTTTACAAAAAGTAACGGCTGTAGACTTGAGTGTTCAATAACTAGGAATACACATCTTTGGAGGAGCTCGTGGCTAAATAAAAACAGCCGCACGAGTTGCCCGAAGGTTAAGCTACGCTTGCTGAGGTAAGTCTGTGGATGTGTGACCGTCAGTAACATATCGAGACTCCTCAGTGCCTCGAAAGCACGTTTAGCCGTTGGTCCCGGCTGTGATTTGAAAACCTTTTACAGTTGTTACACGTAGTCAGAAGCCCAAAAGTCTGCCAACCAGTCTTACCAAGGGGTATCGTGTTGCCCAGTAACCGGGTTGTGGCAGTCAGATAGGCAGTCGCTCCAAATAAAAAAGAATGGTATTTAGTTGTGTCCGGTTAGACTGGAAGCCGACCCCAACATATTTGGGAAAAGGCTAGGCAGATGATGACGCATCATTGGCACGTTCGAGTCCCTGCATGCACGCTTCCTGATTACGACAAAAGAAATTCAAAGTCTTGTATGTAAGCAAGTGTACATTAAGTCTGTAATGATGCATACGGGTTTATGACGTACAACGTCCGTATGTTAGTGCAGGGATAAAGCAGAATATCGGTGTTAGGTATATTTGCCTGTGACATGTTGAGTAGAACTCTCATTCAGTTCAACCTTGTAACGCAAACCGCATTTGGTATGTTCGTTCTCGAAGCTAGTTAGTGTAATCACAGTATTGTCTAGTTTTTGCTGTTTTTTTTTTATGCTGGCACCTTGTAGCTATTTCTTGTATTTTTTTAAATCGAATTTTTATTTGTGTTCTATATTTTATGTGCACCAAATAATCGATCTATCCATGTATGAAACTACGCATCCGTGGAATTTCGATCTTTATGATATATAGATAATGATAAATGCCGCGTCGGTCTTGTGGTATGCGCTATTACTAAGCATGAGGACCTGAGTTCGATTCACGAGTCGAGCAAAGAGATATTACAACTTCTCAGTGGCAGCCTAGAGTATAAATATATCTACGTTTGATGATAATAAGCGGCCCCCTATAACATGAGACTAAAACATAAATGGAGAATAGTGGGCGTACTGTAGGTACTCCTCTACCGTACCTTCCGGGAATAACCGGCCTGACTTTACGTCTATTGTTTTGTAACTTATTAGAAAGTCAATTATGGTAGGTTACTGATTACTTGGAAATCGAAACAGGCGTTACATGTGGTAACGATAGAGCAAAAACTTCTTTCAACTTTTTTTTGTAATAATGGTTATTCATTTCTCGCTTTTCATTGGGTCATCATCATCATAATCATCAGGCTATAGTATTCCACTGGTGGACATAGCCCTCTCCTAATGAGTGCCATAGCGCCCTGTTTCGTTGGGTCGGTTTGTAATCTTAGAAAAATAACCTAATGTCAACTGATCACCTTTTACAAAATATTGATTTCCTGATGCAGGGATATGAATAATGTTGAAGAGTTCTCCTGGTACTTCACCATCACCTCCATTTCACCATATGCATTGTAACGAGCAAGATAAATACGGTAACTACACAAAAAGTAAACTATACTCAAACAAATTTTTATGCCGATTTTATTGGTCTCACACCTCATCATCATATTCTGCCTACCCTGTTCCCAGCTATGTTGGCTTTTAGTAAAATCGGATGCGAGGAACGACTGTCTATCTGATTTCCACATCCCAGTTACTGGGAAACACGATACCCCTTGGTAAGACTAGATACATTTTAGAATTTCGGGCTTCTGACTTGGTGTAGTCTTGGACTCACACCTACACAGCATAATTATTCCAAACTACTACAGCTATAATATAAATTTAATATATATCAAGCCACCTGAGAGCCCAAGGTTATACGCTATACAAACTAGGGTATCCCCTATAGGAATATCCGATGTGTAGATTCATGCTGGTGTAATTAATGCATACCTTCGTAACCCTTTCATCTGACACCTTCTGATAATTGAAACAGATAAAATATAGCGTATACTGTTATAATTGCCGAATTTACATGTATATTGTAAAGCAGTATTTTCACTGTAAAGCTTTAATACTGTGATGGTATCTGATTCGTTTTTTGTTTATTCTGCAAGTGACGAATGCACTGTAGCTTTAACTGTTCGTGATTTCTTTATATGTATGTTTTAGAATTAAGTAACTATCGCGTGTACTTTAACAATTATGCATTCAGCATTTTAAGTTTGATTCCAAACAGACACTTTTGTTATATTTATTTGTATAGAAACCCATCCATAAGACATAAAGACAGCCTAACTCATTATACTCGTACATCATAAATAAGCTTTCAAACTTCACCTAATTACACAACAATCTTTTGCAAAAGGGGAACATGAAATCCAATCACACACTCTCAAACTCACACATAAAAGTTGTTCTATAAAAGATAAGCGAAGGAAGAAATTCAATTTGATATTTGTCGGCAAATGACTGAAGCTCAAAGACGCAATCATGAACCGTTGCCTCTGAACGAAGTGCCACACGCAGTTACCAAGAATTCAAAGCAAAGTTTAACGCTGCAGAGTTATGGAGAAATAAAATGGTTGCCATTTTTTGATGTCATGGATATCGATATTTGATGTTTATCTTTTCTATACGTACTCTTGTTATGCCTGTGGCTTTATTTGTGTTGCTCATTATAATATTCTACTTTAATAACATACGCCTAAATAAATAACACTACTCTGCCCACCCCAGAGAAGAACTGTTAACTAACTAACTAGGCGCCAATTCACCATTTACAAGGTTATGCAAGGTCGTAAATAGCTGCAGTGATCAAATCGACGTACACTTTGAAAGTTTGGGCAAATTGAAAGCCAAACTTCATAAAAACCTACCTTTCTAAATATATGTGTGTGTTTACGTATAATAAGTAGGTACCCTATATTTTTGCATTTCTGGATTGATGTGTTGATTATTTACAGTTTTAGATACCTGAGTCATTTAAAAGTAGATTAATACCTACTTAATTTTTACAACTTATTTATGCATGCGGAGTTTGCCTGTAAGTGATTGTTGCACTATTGAATACATACATTCGCATGTTACCTTTAGCATAGAACCTGTGTAAACAATTGTTGGTGAACCAAATAAGTAAATAAATAAATAAATGTGAAATTGAGGTAAAATCCGACGAAAATTTTCCACGCTGGGTGTCCAAAATCATGTACCGGTCTCATGGTATCAGTCTGTATCTGATACCCACCCTGTATATAAATTTAAAAACAAATTACGCAAATCAATAAGTGCAGTAATGATAATAAAGATAAATAATAATACCAGTCTAGTACTGTCCCACTGATGGATAAAGGCCTTTTCTCATACAGAGCAAGCACGAACATTAATCACCTTGCTTGTTCGCCGGATTGGCGGTGTCAGACGTACGATTTAACAAAAAAAACTGCCGTTTACTACATTTTGTCGAGTTATGCGAACACATATGTGTCAAAAATCAAAATCAATCATTATTCCAATCAGCACTTTTTGAACGTCAAAAAAAAACGTTTACAAAAGACAGTCCCCTTAAACGCCCACCCTTCACCACTTCCTAGTGTTTTTGCTGGGAAGAAGAAGTTGTTGAACAGGTGATTTCTTTATTCATGTTTCTGAGTTGAGATTGCCTATTTGTTTAATAAAAGTTGATTATACTCATGAGTACTTTTACCCGCTGAAAGATTAAATAAAATAAATAAATAAATATTGTCCGGTTATATAAAAAAGTAAAAATATCTGTTGTGTTGTCCATCGTGCTCGGCTGCTTGCAGCGTATTGAAATGACGGTAAAGTGCACGGATTAATTATCTCCTATTATGTATAATATATGCGTAATAAGGCTGACAGCGCAGCGTTGGAAACAGGTTTTTTATTTGATCTGACATTAATTTATCTGTTCGCCCGTTACCAAAATATTAATTATCTTTCTCTTGTGATATACACAATACAACAGATCATACACAAACACTTCACATTTTCACTGACATAACGCTGTACCTATGTACATTACATCATAATTTACTTCACATAATCATACCATATTATAGAACTGTTTTACGTCCGTGACATCTCACAATCTCAGGTCCAGTTGAAAACCAGCGTCAGGCACTAGTTGTCTGGCATTTTTTTGCTGAACTGGACCCTTTTAGCGCAGCTGAAGGCACATACTTAATAATATTATATACTTACTAGCTGTCACGGCAAACTTCGTACCGCCTCAAAAGTTAAGTTACACTGCCATCTTTCAGAAATGTATGGAACTTATAATAGGAATACATTTAATTTGCAATAATAAAATATTAAGGTCAATAATCGAAATAAAAACTATCCTATCTTTTAAGTTTGACCAAAACACACACTATGTGCAGCATTTTATTAAAATCGGTTCAGTAGTTTAGGAGTCCATAGCGGACAAACAACGTGACACGTGATTTATATATATTAAGATATATGTATTTCTTGTTACTCGTTTTTTATGTTTTTCTATGTTTAGTATTGTATTTGTGTGCCTGAACCTGTGCTAAATAAATGTTTTTTTTTTCTTTTCTTTCAAAATCGGCCGAGTGTGTTTCGTGAAAAATGTTACGTAACATCTGCCTAGCGTTTTACCAACTGTGTTGGGGTCGGCTTCCAGTCTAACCGGATGCAGGTGAATACCAGTATTTTACATGAAGCGACTGCCTATCTGACCTCCACAAGCTAGTAATGGGGCAACACGATACCACTTGGCAAGACTGCCAGACTTTCGGGCTTTTGACTAACCGTACAACAGTCAAAGATCTACAAACGACAGCCAGGACCAACGACTTAGCGTGCTTTCCGAGGCACGGAGGATTCTCGATACGTTTCGAATGGAGTGATCATCTACACTGACTTCGGCAAGAGTATCTTAACCTTGACTCAACCTGTGCGGCTGTTTTTAATTAGCCAAGGGCTCCTCAACAAGCGCAGTACTTTCACGGTAATATTATAATACAGTAGTGTAACTCGGCCGCATGATAGAAATAAATGCCTACAGCCGCGCGGTACGTAAACATGCGTTAGGGCTGCCCGTCTCCAGCATTTTAATTACATTTGCCTACTATCTGTTTCTATTTAGTTTTGTGATTGTAAATATCCTTTTTAATTTCGAAAACTATCTAATGACACACAGACGGTAATTTTTTTTTTCTAGTATTATTCATACACACAGATAATAAACAAATATAATTAATACCACGTCTTTACTTTGAATTATGCAAACTAACAAAAAACATATGAACCGAAGTTTTAACACAAGCGTAAGTAGGTAGGTACCTACCGTATCATGATTCATTCAGAACCGCATATAACTACCTATTTCACTCGTCTCAATAACTTTCCGTTACTGTATTCGCTTTATTTATTAATCCAAACACCTTTGTTTTCGCTAGATAAAAGGAAATACTTATCCATTAAAAAGACACATATTATGTACCTACCTTCTAGTAAGTAAAATTATTTTATAGTCTTACCTTTCAGAGTTTCCAGGTAATTTAAAAAAACTTATGTCTGAATGCGTTATTGACGAATTCATACAACCAAAAACAGCACAATATTTCCTACTCGTCACATTAACTGATTTTGAGAGAAAAAATTGCGCGGTTATTGTTAAAAAAACAACACACCGTCCGTTCGACACTGCGGTACAGCCGTGACTGTCTGCGCCCCGAGCGCAACCCGAGATCGAGGCGCGTATGTATAGTTCGCGTTTCGTCCGTTTGTATGAAGTTGGAGTACTGTATAATAATATTAACGTGGTACTACCGTCATTAATAAAAGGCGTAGTTAATGTCTTCTATTGTCAAATAATACAGGTAGTTACACTAAAGGTACTTAATACACCATAGCATTTTAAAACAGCAACTGAGATTATTATTTTACGAAAATGGACGCCTCGTCACTGATGTCCAGCAACATCTTTTAAGGAATCATTAATTATAGCAGCACAGAAAATCCTCCTGACAAAAACGTACCTACTTCGCTCGCAAGAAAGACGATAGTACTACCCCAAGCAAACTCTTTCCCCAACAACCCCTCCTACCATTAAAAAGTTGACGACACGACAAAAGAAGTTCAATTTAATTGTTTTCCGCAAACCTCTTTAAGACCAGGATCTACATCCGCATTTTATTTATGTTTGTCTTGCTATAAAACGTTACAGTCTATCTTTTCCGCCACATCGTCACTCGCTTTACGATATTTAAGAGCTTTTAAATTAAATGAACCGTACCGACTCCAACTTGGATTGTCTTTTTATGGTTTTGTAATAAATTTTGGTTGAAGCGATTATGTTGTAAAAAGTTTCAACAGCCTTCGTAAGTCGTCGAGTGTATCGTTGGTTGGCCCATAAATTTGTTGGTGAAGTTATAAAATATACTGCTGTCGTAAGGGCCTTGGCAGACATGCTACTTCAAGCAATTCGGTCGCTTGTGGACTCTCAATACAACATACTTTAACTCGATGTGACTATTATTCTCAGCCAATTCAAAGGATGTCTGAAAGAGATCACCATGTGTGGTAAGAACGTTGTTCACTTGTTTTAAAATGTTCTATGTTGTTTAAATTGGTTTATAAATATATACATAAAACCCGACATAGCCTGAAGTATTGCCAAACTTATGTGGAAGTGGGTAGGGTGTATTGCTCGAAGAACCGATGGCTATTGGGGCGAAAGGGTTCCCGTGTGGCGACCGCTCACCGGACGAAGCAACGTGGTCCAACGATCGGGTAAAGGTCGCAGTAGCCGATGGATGAGGGCAGTAAAAAACCAGGTTGTGAAAGTTTTTGAGAGAGGCCTTTGTCCAGCAGTGGAAGTCATTTTAGCTGAATTGATGATAATAATAAAATTTCATTATAACTAAATAAATATTGCTGTTTTTCTTATCATGACATTTCCGATGCAATGATGTTTTAAAAGGCGGAATTTCGTGATCACTCAAACGCACAAAGTTGCCATAACGAAATTCAGCATCTAAACAATCGCTGAAAACGGCGGGTGTTTACAAAGTGCACAGTTCCACCAAAATGCTTTTCAGAAGTGAAGAAGCTGGAAAGTCGCTGATGCGGAAAGTAGGATACCTGAATCAGCCTTAGTCTTTGTTAAGGTGATATAAGACCAATTAATGAAATTTTAATTTTATGACTACATAATAATCATAAGGCCAAAACATACAATCGTAAAATTTCCTAAATACAAGGTTACACTTTGTAGAATTTCCTTCTACGTGTTTATAACGATAACATGCATTAAACATTCACAACGCCCTTATTTCGAATAAGACGTCAACTTTTGCCGCATGTTGCGGGTGCTAATAATTGTTTTTATCTCAAAAATATAAAATTATGTAATATAATACATATACTTAATAATTATTATTATTTTATTACGTAATTATAATAAAATATACTCTTGCAACCCTTACCATACCTTCCAAAAAAATAGTGCGTGCCTTTACTGCCAGAAAACGAGATACAATAGAAACTGTATTGTTAGTCGGTCACCTGGCTTTTAAGGTGTTAAATGTGTTATGTATTTATGTTAGGTTATTGACTATCTTTCCTACACACGTCCAGACTCTATTTGACATTTACACTTATCAAATATCTAAACTTGCAATCAGAAAGTCGCAGAATCGCTGATTACAAAGTAGCGTGTCTGCTCGCTTAAGTAAATGTGAAGGTTTATCTGTTTCAAGGAGATTGAGGGCATTAGCGAAAGTGTTTGGTTTGCTCTCGCGTTTGTACGACGGGTTGGATCCTTAAATGTCAATTCAACTTTTAAATACGGATTTGGTTCAACCTTGTCTCAAGTTGAGCCAAGTCTCGGCTTTCCTTCGTTTGTGGGTACGTAATAAAGCTTACATAAATACGAACAATTATAAAATTATATTTGTTTTAAATGTTTTACTCATTATTAGTATTTCTTTTTTATTTATTTATATTTAGAGGTGATAATAATATCGTCCTTGCCACATACATTTAAACCAAAGTGCATTTATGTTTTGTTGCCTTAGCATGTTTATTCTAATGCCTTTGAAATGTTATCGGTCGTATGTTCATAGTCTCGCCATCGTTGCTTTCACTTTGAGGGTCTCTGAAAGGAGTCTCTCCAAGCAGTATTAATAAACATCGTACTGTGATCCCAAACGTCCAGCGCACTTTGGACACCTAGTACTCTATAACAGACAGTCTAGCTGATCAATCTTTTCACTACAACGGTAAATTTAAATGTCTCTCTTCTAAATTTGGAAAACATGTAGTGCTATTCGTCCTGTATAGCTAAATCTCTCTCTTCTACAACGGTCATTTACTTATTTGACTTTACTTTACTAAGTAAACTATTCTTGTTAGACAAATATTTCAATCATATAAATCCTTTACTTACATTTTGATACGCGAAAATGAGCATTAACTGCAAATTTATAAGGTTCATACCTCTGTAAAACGTTTACTTTACTAAGCAAAGTAAACAAACAAATTTTTTGTCAAACTATGCATTTTTTATTTCATCATCATCCTCTTGCCCTTATCCCAATTTCATTTGGGGTCGGTGCAGCATGTCTTCTTCTTCCATACATCTATTTCCCGTCATCTCAGAAGTCACCTCCTTCTTAGCCATAAATCAACTTTCACACAATCCATCCATCGTTTCCTGGGTCTCCCTCTACTCTTGTAACCCTCTACATTCATACTCAGAACTTTCCTCACAACATGATCCTCATTCCTTCGCATCACGTGTCCATACCATGACAGCCGATTTCCACACAACTTCTCTGTCACAGGCGCCACTTTGCATTTTTTATTTACGTACCATTATTTAACCATTTTCCGTGCCGATGCAGCAAACGAATTATCACTATCATCTTTTCAGCTAAAAGGTGCGCACTGCTGGACTAAGTCCTCCGGTCCAGTACTTCTCGATTCCACCAGACTCCCTAGGCATTCATAAAGTCATGCATACACCTTGTAGAAGGCTTCCAACTCTATCCCTTCCGGTACGTCGAACAAACAAGTGTAGGTATAAATCTCTTACGCTACGCTACGCACGCAAACTATTCGCTTTGTTATTAATAGTTCCACGAAGCACTACGCGTAACATTACCCCTGAACATGCAGTTATTTATAGGAATGTTATATAATAATTATGAAATATTAGAAGCATCATCAACACTAATTACGTCACACCCACTTGCAATTCAAAACGTATTTATTTTAATTGTAAAATCGTCACCTACTAATCGATGTGGGTGTTACATTCGTAGCAAGTGCTACGTTCGAGCTACGAATTACTACGGCGTAGCAATTTCTGACACGAAACGATTATTTCATACGGTCTAAATTAAATATATGATTATGTAAATTGATGTGGGTAATATGTAAGCGGGTATTATTTTAAATGTAATGGGTATTTAACATAATTGATTTGTTCGGTATTATGGTAATAATATTTGGTGTTTCATTAAATATGATGTTATGCCGATTTAATTTTGGGTTTGTTTCGATAGTCTTTATATAATAGAAGGTGTTTTGTTATTTTTTTATTAGGTAACATGTCATCTGCCGAGGTTTTTTTTCAATAATGTTGGATCTGCTTCCAATCCAATTTAATTCAGCTAAATGCCAGTACTATACATGGAACGATTGCCTATCTGACTTTCACTATTCAGTTACAGGGTGCATGATGCCTCTTGGAAGACTGGTTATTAGACTTTCTGGCTTCCAGGACCAAGGATTTTACGTGGTTTCTAAGGCATTGAATCTCGGGATGCAATGGTTGGTCACCCATCTGCAAAGTGGCCTCCGCTGGCACTTAGATGGTTTTCGGCTCGACTTAGATCGCCTCCATTACATTCCTACTTAGTATTATGAACTTGAAAATATTTATGTCAGATGAAGTACACAGCAATGATACAAGTCCAAATTATAATTTTAGTACTTAAATACTTATAGCTATGTTAATAAAAATTAAAGTGATCATTATTTTGGACATGTATGAGCAACCACCTCAGGATTTGGCTGTCCACTCTGTCCGTTACCACGCGCTCAGAAGCGTGTTGGTGCTACCATTTACCCGAGATCACAGGGAGGCCGTTCTTTTGCGAAACACTGCCTGGAAGTTAGCCATACTGTGGCCGATGAACATACAGGAGGCACTGCGCCGCCATGAGAGCCCCAGCAGACCCCTGAAAGCGTTCTTATACTAGACACGCAGAGCTTTGTAGGCTTTTTGGTTAACAAAGAGCTCTATCATCACTATAATCTTTGAACCGAGTCGTTATACTATAAAACAGTTAAGAAACAATGTCTTATCTTTCCTTACAGCTTTATTATTTATCGTACAAACTATAATAATAATGGTTTACTTCTTTAGTGGTTATAGTACGTTACAGTGAAAGTTATGGCTGTTAGCCCCGCAAAGGACGCTTTTAAGGACTTATAAAACTATGCAACTTTGTTTTATCTTTGACTAACTTTTGTCGCAGTTTAAGTAGTACGGTTTAAGTTATGGGTACTTGTAGTACTTAGTCTGTGGTGAAATAAGAAACGTTCTGAAACCACCGTCGGCGATCAATGGTTTGTTTTTGTCTTTGGATTATGGAAGTACGTAAAGTAATGGAGAAAACGATCAGTGCTACCGTTTGGCCTACCCTACATTAAAATCTGCGTCTGATGAGTGTGGTAGCTGGAGGTTTGTGGGGGACGGATAGACAAGACCAAACCAAGGCACACACTTGTCTCGTCAAATAATCAATCTTCTTTGCATCTAAACAGGCTTGTGCCGTTCTATGGGAAAATTTATTTCAATATAATATTAAAATGACTGTCTTGGAAAGCACGTTAAGCCGTTGGTCTTGGTTGTCATATGTAGATCTTTGACAGTCGTTACGGTTAGTTTGAAGCCCGATTGTCTGACGGCCAGTCTCACCAAGGGTATCTTGTTGCGGAGTCACTGGATTGTGGAAGTCAGATAGGCAGTCACTCCATGTAAGTGTATCTACGTCTCTAGTCTACTTGTAGGTGTATCTAGTTAGACTGGAAGACGTCCTCAACATAGTTGTCAAAAGGTTAGGCAGATGATGATGAGGTATTATATTGATTGTTTAATACATTTCTTTTGTTTTGTTCCATTTTCTTTTAAGAAATTGCACCTAGTCCAGCATTATTTATTTATTTATTATTTTAAAATGCACCTACCACTGTTTGCCCCTGCATCACCCAAAGTGACTAAAAATGAAAACACATATGGTATTAAGTATGTATATATTAAATAAATACATATATAAACAATTAAAACAAGGGCAAACATTAGCGCTGTGACGATACTACTGCCAACTTCTTATGAATGTGCTCACGAACTTTAACTTTAAAGGCCAATCAGTTGGTTGTACAAAAATAGTTGGTATCACTTTAAGCGAACAAAACTTAATCAAATCGAAACTTTAATCAGTGCTAATGTTCAGCTGTAATGGGTTTGACCACAGAACAGGTGCTCTTTAAGCTAAATTACTGGTTGGACGTAATGGAAGATTATCGGTTCGGTGGGCTACCGCAGCTGGACGCAAATTACCGCAATACCATTCGGTGTGATTCTGTTCCATGAAACTAGGTGCCGTTACCTGGTTAGTTTAAATGGAAGAGCTTAGGATGGGGTTAGAGGATATTTAAATATATGTATTTTTTTTGTATGTCATCATCATTATCATCTGCTTAGCCTTTTCCCAACTATGTTGGGGTCGGCTTCCAGTCTCACAGGATGCAGCTGAATACTATTGTTTTACATGGAGCGACTGCCTATCTGACCTCCACAACCCAGTTACTGGGCAACACGATACCCCTTGGTAAGACTGGTTGTCAGACTTTCGGGTTTTTGACTACCCGTAACGACTGTCAAAGATCTACTAATGACAACCAAGACCAATGGTTTAACGTGCTTTCCAAGGCACGGAGGAGTCTCAATATGTTATTAACGGTCACCCATCCACAGACTGACCTCGGCAAGCGTAGCTTAACCTTCGATCAACCCGTGCGGGTGTTTTTATTTAGCCACGAGCTCCTCAATAATTAAAAAAAAAAGAAACGAATCTTTTTTTTGAGACACGCACAGGAAATCAAAACAATAAAATAATGTTGACTAATATGAAAGAAAGAAAAAACATACATTCAGCACAGGCTCAGGCACCCAATGACACAATGCTTAACACAGAAAACATAAAAAGGAACAAGAAACAAAATTAAATGGACAAGGGACCCTCGATTCTGTATATGTTATGCATGTTTCTAGAATCCATCACTAAACCAGCATTTTCTAGGACATCCATAGGTCCATCGTTCGCTTCGTAATTAATTTTTAACCGTTCCAAATAATTCACCAGTTTCAGCAGTTTTAGCGGTGGCAAGCTTTTTCAAAGGAGCTAAAATAGTGTACGGCACACGACACCCTTTGCACGATAATACCCTTGTGCCGCAAATGCTTAGAAGCCGCAAGAGATTCATGAACTATGTCCTTTCACTCACTGGGGAACGTTCTGGAGAAAGACTCAAGCTTCCCTAACCATTACGTTAGGTATATCTGCTGAAATTCTCCAGGTTGGAGTGCAAATGTGGTGCTGTTCCATTAACAATGGGACACCTGATACTATGTTCTGTCCCTGATGCTTGCACGTTGCATATAAGGAGACTGCTGATGGCACCAATCTCATTGTTAATTTCTACTATGCTGTTCTGTTAAAATCTCCCCTTTAAAGTGGAATAAACTGTCATCCTGTACTAATGACGACACGGTTGGCGCAGTGGCTGAGCGATTAACTGCTGCGCCGCGTGTCACGGTCTGCGTGCCCGCAGGGAATAGAATATTTGTCCAGCCTACAGGTAGTTGTTCCGGCTCTGGCTGTTTGTGTATGTGAGTTTAAATGCTCGTAAACTCACCCACGAAATTCCTAGGATTTTTTTTTATTTCATGATGACGACATCCCACGTCGTTTTAAAAAAAGAAATATGGGATGAAGTCCGCATGAACTGAACTGTTAATTAATCTCTAGCGGATTGACGGTTCGGTATACACTTCATTAAAGTTTTCTTGCGGAGGTTTTTACAGAACCAGCTGGGTCATTCGTACCCTAAGAAATTTTAAATAAACACATTTCATTAAATGAAATTCCAAAAATATATGCAATCAAATCTATTATTACAGGTTTTAATATTCATGACCTTTGCGAAATATCTTGAGTGTGAATATTATTCTCATTAAAACTTCTTAGTATAAGCTATTAATTGTCTTAGAACGTTGAGAATCTTGTTACAATACTCGATTTGAAGTTTAAAATCGGTTAAAAGTTTTCTTGAAGCAATAATACGTCTGTTATTTTGAGATACTTAGAGTAATTACATTAGAGATGGATTTCGAATATTCTTGAAATCTTGCTTGTGTAAGCTTAAAAACGCCTCCCATAAGGTGGTTCGATGACCTATTAATAAAACCGACTAAGTTAATAAGTGTTTTTTTATTCAGCGTGGCAATGCTGCCAGTCTTTTTGACGCTTTTCGTGTTGACAGCGATGTGGATGAATGATTGCCCTTTTAAAATTATAACTTATAAAATTTCTAGTTGTTGAGCGGGCCCAACGCGCTCTTATCAAGTGCATGTATTTTAAAAAGAATAGATATCCTACCGAAGATCTATTTAAAATTAGTAATTTGCTCTCGGTCAGAAAATTATATGTTACACAAATTGTACTAAAAAAACATAAGACACTTTCCTATGATCCTAGCATTTTGTTAAAAAGAAGGAAAGATATTATTTTAAATATTCCTAGTACAAAGACCTCACTTGCCAGTATGCAATTTAGCAAAAGATCTGCTGCGCTGTATAATAAGATTAATAAATATACTTACATTAATCCTAAAAATTACTATGAAAGTAAAAAAATGCTAATGGAATGGATAAAAACACTTACCTACAACGACACCGAAATACTTCTGAAACATTAACACATACACTCACCCACTCACTCAGATATACACACATACACTCACCCACACTCACATATTAACCTACACCCACTCATACATACACTTGATTTATTGTATTATTATTATTTTCTGTATAAAATTACGTCTTGTTTACCGTTAAGACACATTTTGTTACGGAAGAGCGGAGCCTCCTAACACAGGCATTATCTGTTTAAAAGGATGCTCCAATCATAAAAATTGTTAAAACGAAACTTGCTTTACCAATAAACAATTTTATTTATTTTATTTATTATTTAAAAACTTACTGTATAATATAAAATACTAACAGTCCTTGATTTTTTTTGACGAACATGTCATAATCATAATCATTTAATAAAATGCGAATATGGGTACAAAACAAAAGGTATTAAACATACGATAGTGTCCATTAGCCATATCCTACCATAAGGCACATGTCTCATAAGTTTGACTGAAAAACTAAAAAACTGATAACCAGTCCTACCAAGGGATATCGTAGTACCTAGTAACTGTGTTGTGGAGGTCAGATAGGCAGTCGCTCCATGTTTATAATTCTGTTTTTAAACTCTGATTCAAAGTTTACTTGAGACTATAACTTGTAACATTTATTATTTTATTGGGCGGTGCTTACCTATAAGAAATTGTTATACTAATCTTTGATGTAAGAATTTTTATTTTAACATGTAACAGTATAAACAATTGTTTGGTAAGCCAGAAACAATAAATAAATAAAATGCTTTGTTAGTTTGGAGGACGCTAGGCAGATGATGATAACACATTAGAGACAAAACTATCACTTATAGGAGAAGATTGAGTAATTTTTCATTAAATAATATTTATCTGCTAAATAAATTCGCACAACTTCTTTTAAAATCAAGCAATGCTTTAAAAGCTCTTTTTACCTGAAGTAACTCACGATTGGAGTCCCATTTAATTACGACACCATTCGTTGATTGTGTTACTTGCTGTCGAATGCAATTGGACCTTTTGATCGCACTGGAATCACTAATTAAAAAAAAAGATTACTTCGAAACTATCTCTTCATTAAACTGGATATGTTTTGTTGTCTTTTTCGGAAGCTCCAGTCTAGTAGGGCGTTAGATAAAGAATATTGAGTATTAAAAGTCATTTACATAGTTATTTGTGAAATAGAATTATTTTCAAGTAATATAGAGGCACTATATCCCAAAAAATCTTTTTTATCTGAACTAATATTATAAAGAGACGAGGTAGAAAATTTGTAAGTTACTTTGTAATGGACGGATGGATGGAAAAACTCAAAAAGTACTAAACTGATGTTTAAAATTCTATCACCTATAGAAAGCTTTCAATAGGGGTGGGAGTGGTTTTAATGGGGGTGTAATTAGTTCATAGTTCATAGGGAAAGGTACAAAAAATACGTGGGCGAAGATTTATGAGGTATTAAATATTCTTAACAGGTGCCTTTTGAAGTTCCTTAACCACGTTTCTACACCCACATAAATTAATTCAAATTTGATTTGAGATAAATAGTCAAGCTAGTTATATTTCAAGTACCAAGCAACCTCTCTACGAAGCACCTTAAATCAAATCGATTCAGTCGTTGACCTTTGAAAACTTCGCAGAAAATGGAAAACCAAGTGCTAAAATTCCCTCAACATCTCTACTAACTCCTGACCTTTGAAAACGTCGCAGTGAGTGGAAAACAAAGTGCCTATCATTCCTTCAACATCTCTATTTACTCTGCTATTAGCCCCATTATTCCCTACAATAATATTGTTACCACACTCCACAAACAGCCAAAACAATCGACACCTAACATATATCGGGGCTCTATTTCAATAATCAAAATACAATCTCTCAGACAACATGCCTTTCAACAATATTGAATTTATATACACAAGGATATGCATAACACAATATTATATGTATGGCCTCCAGGTAGTTGTTCAGGGTCTGGCTGTTTTTGTGTGACTTTTTCCTAGCGTGAGGCAACTGAACTAGTTTTTAAAAAATAAATAATAACAAATGTTTTGTAGAGTCTTTTCTCGGGTGTTTACGGACCTGGACTTAGTTAAAGGTGTGGTTGTCCCTAAATACAGACCAAAGAGACACCTCGGCGACCGAAGTAGGCGCGGCGGTCACACGTTCTCACGTAGGGACATGATATGAACTGAAAAATCTCCTAACTTTTCACAGGAATACGACAAATACCTGAAGTGGTACACTGAGAAAACAATTTCGGGTATAAAAGAGATGCGGCATATACAAGAGCAGAGAGAGTTATATATATATTGTACATAGATTCATACATAAACCCACGCCATTTTCCCATGGGTATAGGCAAACACTACACAAACTAGTCCTTTCGCTACGTTTAAGTTCATCATACATCTGTTAGTTCTTGGGTGAAGTTTGCCAACTGAAAACTTCAACAATTTGTACTAAGATTTAAACAGCGAGTTCTATAATTATTACCAACGTAATAATTTTGTTTGATTAATTTTCGTTTCATTAAGTTGTTTGCGTATGCGCACACGTACAGCTTTCACACTGTGCTGCGTCGCCGCATCGCTTCGTTGATGTTCCGCACGCGTGGGAGCGTCAACACCATCCTGAACGTGCTCAGCCACAAGCTAGACAGCCCCCTTCTGGGGCACTGGGTTTAAGCACAAGTGCGTGTGCCCGGGGCCCCAGAGGGCGGCAAGTACTTAAATTAGTTTTTTAAATGTAACTAACATAATTTTTAAGTTTTTGTGCCATTAACAATTTATGGACCATAATTATGTCTGAATTAAAAGATTTTATTTTATTTATTTTTATTATTTTATTAATATCTAGGTAATTTGACGTTTATGTTTTGGCCATGTACGCTGGTTGCGAGTACTACACTCCAGACATTATTGAAGAACATCACTGCAGATACATCATCTGCCTTATAAAATTCCTTTTGTTAAACGCTTTCATTCATCCCCTGTAGAGTAGTTAGTTCTAAATTCCCAGACTATGTCGATATTCAACAAAAATACACTTGACATTCAATCTCCAATGGATTCAGTCACCGAGAAAAGGAGACAAAAAAAAAAGAAGTAAAATATTAATGTATTTAATTCGGTTCACTACGAACAAGGTGTGATGAAAAGGACTATTTTTGAACGAAGTAACCGTAGAACACTGTCTCCTAAGTTTTATGTTCTTGGTACGGGAGACAAGTGAAACACAACACAGCCAGTGACAGACTGATCTATTCACTGTTAACACAAATCGCGTGGGCGCAGCCACGCACACATATGTAGATAACATTTGCATACATACACAACACTAAGGCACAGGTTTCTCTAGTTTAAGATACAGGGTTTCCACCATTCCAGACACCTTTGACGACACGGTTGGCGCAGTGGTTGAGCCATCAGCTGCTGCGCCGCGTGTTGTGGGTTCAATCCCCGCACGGAACAAATATTTGTATGACCTACAGGTAATTGTTCCGGGTCTGGCTGTTTGTGTATGTGAGTATAAATGTTTGTAAACGCACCCACGATACAGGAGAAATTCCTAGTGTGGGGCAACGTTTTTTCTAAAAAGAAAAAAAACAAAAAAGAAAAAAACAAACCTATTTAAAAACCACTTTTTTGTAACCTTCATCATATTACCTAATTAATGCAACAAAGGTATTAAGTATCAATAAAATTATAATTATTTCCTTCCTTCCTTCTATACAAGGATCCTATTGGTACTGCCCGCAACTTTTTCCGCCTAGAATTTAACAGAACATGGGTGCCTATTTTATTTGCGCCGTAACCTAATTCTTTTTCTAAAACAAAAGTAACTTCAGTTTCTCGTTATAAGATAGGTCAAACGCCGACCTTAAAAAAGTGACTTGGATAGACTGAATAAGGAAAGCGAAGGATCCGGTGTTATGGCGCAGTTTAAGAGAGGCCTCTATCGCAATGGACTGCGATAGGCTGAGTTTTTTTATTTTTTTGAAATATAAACCACGTTGCCCCACCCTAGGAATTTCTCCTGTAGCGTGGGTGCATTTGCAAACATTTAAACTCACTTACACAAACAGGCCAACCCTGAGCGCCATAAAACATTTGTGACCTGTAGGCCATAAAAATATTTGTTCCGTGCTTTAATCGAACCCACAACTCGCGGAGCAGCAGTCGATCGCTCAGCCACTGCTCCAACCGTGCCGTCAATGTTGATCTATGGATTGAAAAAAACAAAACACTCAAATATGCTATCGTTTGGTATAAGGATATTTCAGGGATATCCCTGTTTCTGCCACTAAGCTACTGAGCAATTTTTTTTTAATAGGATTTTTTTTCTCATTTTCACAGTTACTTGACAGTTATATTATGATCCTTACCTGCAAGGCTGTTGTAAAGCACATCCAAAGTAGTAGAACACTTTGTGAAGAACTAAGGTTCTTCACAAAGTAAATAGTAATGGTGGTAAGACTTCCCAGGATAAGATCCTGGGAACTCTTACCACCAATACTATTTCTACTGTCAATTATCGATGCTTTGTTCCGATATGAAGGGTATTGTTCCAGCCTTTACTATGGAATGCCTCTACAACAACGCCCAATGATGCCTCTGGAATTGCAGACGTCCAAAGCTTGTTACCAGTTGTACTTGTCACCAGTACGAAAACAACAGAAAATGTGTAAAACAATAAGTACACATGTCCAGCCATTCCTGAAAGAGATAAATATCCAACTAATAAAAATAGGAACTTTGCTTTGTGAGATAAGTTTTAGTGATAGAGTTCACTTATTTCTGCCGCCAAGAAGCATTGTTGTGTTCCAGTTTAAAGGAATGTTACGGTTGCCGGTGAAGTTGGAGACACACGGGACTTTTCAACTTTGTCTCTTAGCTTGATAACGAATTGGCAATCCTGTGTTGCAGGTGCAATCAATTTCCTGTATGGCCACTTCGGTGTTTAGGACCTGTGCACGAACAAAAGCGGGACTGCAAAAAAAACAATATTCTACCATACTCAGGAAGTGGCTCAAACCTATGGTAAAAGCCAATAGAGATGTGTCCTATTTAAAAATATATTAAGTCTATTTAGTCCATCAGTAAGATTACCAAAAAATATTGGACACGTATTTTTTGCTTACTTAATTCAATAAAAAGTGACAATGATATCAAAGTTCAGGTGAAGGGGCTTGTGACGTCACGCCCACTTTCAACGCACTATAATAATAATAATAATAATACGTTTATTTCGGAACTTGCCATATCGTGTTAGTAACAATTTATACTTAGAACTAGTGTTAGTAACAAAAAAATAAAAAAATAAATAAAAATAAAATAGGTACTAGATATAAACTGGGTGAGACCCACCGAACCTGGGAAATGTCTATTTGACCGCGTGCAGTCGTATCCACCGCCCCAAGATCGGAGAGTCCCACCTATCAGCCAGCGTTCTGAGAATGGTGTATATGTATACTATACCGTCGTCATTTTCGGTTTACGTGACAAAAGAAAAAATACATGTCCAGTATTTTTGAGTAATCCAACTTTCGGACCAATCAGATTTTTTAAGGACACTACCCTATTCTTGAGTATAGTAATGAGTATTAAATTATATTCATAACACATTGGCAGTGGTGTAGTTAAAGCTGTACTGGTGTAGATTTATTTTTATTAATAAAAAAATACGTTGCCCCCACAACTAGGAATTTCTCCTGTGTAGTGGGTGCGTTTACAGACATTTAAGCTCACATACATAAAAAGCCAGACTCGGAAAAACTACCTGTAGGCTATACAAATATTTTTTCCGAGCGGGAATCGAACCGCTCAGCCACTCAACCACTACGCCAACCGTGCCATCGTAGATGAACAAGTCTCAGATAAAGATTATACTTACACTGTGTTTATTTAATTCTATCTCAACGTACCTGCATGCCTTCCCTTATTAAGATGAGCACTGGAAATCAAGGCTGTGTTGTAGGCCCCCCATGACACAGCATCAGTGCGTAGTGCATCCGCCAACTATTCTCTGAGTTATACTTTCCTTGTGGTTTATTTTCAGTAACATAATTTAAGCAAAATTTATTAACCAATACTAAACTTTTATTACTCGTAACACCTTAACTGCCACCGAGACACAAAAGAAAATCTATTGTTTGTCGGTCATTTGGCGTTCAACGTGTTAAAGTTTTTTTTTTCTTACTTCTTATAAATGCACGTTATCTGTGGCAAATAGTTTTGTTTCGTTTTGACATGCAAACGTCTAATAAATCGATGAACAGCATGCACGAAAAAGGATGGCTCACTGTCCGGTTACGCTCATTTTACGCTTGCGCCGCATCTATCTCTCTTCCACTCGATTGGCTTGTCGTTGTCATGTTAAACTACCGCCCGTAAACCAACTTTACAGACAACCAATTGTTTTTGTGGTTGAGTCGCTTAAATTTTTCAAACATTCATCATTCTATATAAACAAAAATTTACTTTCAACAACCTTTATTTTCACTACATAATAAACTTAAGCCTGTAAATAACACAAAAGACCTTCATCATAAAAACCATACAAAAATAATATATTACTTGCTCGATTGGCTCAAAAGACTACTTTGAGTATTCCTACTCCCAAAATGATCCTTGTCACGACTTGCTTCCGAAGGTGAAGCGAATTAATTGTGTAATTAGCACATTAATTACGCATTAATTAGACCTTCCCTTATTATATATACGCATTGAATGTAGCATTAGGAATTAATTATTGATTCTGTGGATGACAACTTTGACGGGGCAAACACATAGTGCAAAGGAGGTTTTATCCATTCTTATTTTGCCTGACAACCCCATCAGTTTTATTACAAAACGAGTTTTTACTTTAGTTCAGATTATACTTTTATATTTTATTATAACAGCGATTAAATTATCTTGTCATTAAAGTAATCAATGTTGTATTTAAAACTATATCTCAGTAAACATAAAGTTTAAAATACAAATTGCCAAAAAATGTTTAGCTTGGACTAACGTCAAAACTCATTTTGTACAGAGACGGTTTTTATATTTTCTTGGAAACAATTAAATATTCTCTTTTATGTTCTTTGTGACTAAAGTGGTCCGAAAGTGTTTGTACTATGATAATCTGACACGATTTAAGTCTAAAAGTAGCGCCGGGGACCGAGAACTTGTGTTGAGAAAACTGTTGTCATGGTTTCGACTTTTGTGATGCGGATAATTCACGGGTATGTAAGGAGGAAAATTGGTATGAATATCCACATTTATACGAACAATAATTAACAAGGTTAAGGTAACACGAGTCGAGATTGGTTATAATTGTGGATGGTTACAACAGTAGAGGAAGTCTACGAATGTGTTTGGTTACACGAGTGGAGAGAGACTATGCTTTTTTATGGTTCCACGAGTATAGGGAGACTACACACTACACAGTGTTACTAAGAGGTATCGTGTTGCCCAGTAAACTGGGTTGTGGAGGTCTGATAGGCAGTCACTCCATGTAAAATACTGGTATTCAGCTGCACCCGGTGAGACTGGAAGCCGACCCCAACATAGTTGGGAAAACTCTAGGCGGATGATTATAATGATGATGATGAGTATAAGGAGACTATGAAGTGTAGCAAAAGAGACATGAAATCAGAATAAATGTGGTAGAAGTGCTTTCCTTACAAAATATGTGTGGTGAACGATTGAAGAATGATGTTTTAAAACAACGTTGTGGTTTCAAAGAACATGTAGTGACAACAATTGAAGAGGGTATGCTCAGATGGTTTGGTTACGTTGGGAGGAAGAATGAAAGACGACTAACAAAAGGTTTGTGTGTGGCAGATGTAAGCAGAAACGCCGGAAGGGGACGCCCTAGAAGGAGGACATACACTGACCTTATTGGTGATGTTCTTCAAAAAAGTCTAGTGCGTGGTGCTCGCAACCGGCCGTGCTGTATGACTAGAGTTATGAAAGTAAGCCAAGTGAAAGGAGTATTTAGGGATCGTAGTGGGTGGCGTTCTGTAATTTCTGCCTACTGTCATGGAAAAAAGGCGTGAGTTTATGTTTGTATGTATACTACGAGTAAGTGTAACTGAGAATTTGTAAAGAAGTATATGTCTTATTCTATAATAAGATGCATCCCAAATAAAATTAAATCAGGGTGGCAGGATGATGACACTAAAATTCAATCTGGGGAGTCTAGTTACGGGATGAATAAAACGATAAGACTTGGCACGTTAAATTCAAAATCGTTATTTATTCTTAATTCCAAATGACAGGTAATTACACTTTCATATACACCACTTACGTAAGAATATATTTCACATTATTTTTATTTACATTTAAACATTATTGTACTCAATTGGTATACTTTTTCATTAATTTTAATTTATCAACTTTGATAAATTTCAACTTTTAATTTAGTTTTTCAGCTGTATACAGGAAATTCAACGTATTTACATGAAATTAATTTATCAGCATTACAGATAATTACTAACTATACAAAATTATATTATAATATCATAACATATTTGGCTTATTACAAAAGCGTAGTTCCACTAATGACACAGAATTAATTGATTTAATTTATAATTGAAACTAACGCCAATTTTATCCATAATAAAATTAATTAGTAATAATTTGATCATACCAAATATTTCACAAAAAATTGGATTACCAATAAATTGATTGAGTGATAAAATAATATTGAAATCTGACACTAACCAGAGCTCATAATATTCCTTTCTGAAGTCTTAAGTAATATTTTCCTGTTCATCCTCATCAATTCTGTTTCCTTGTCAAGGTTTTTCATATCCATTTTACCGATGAATTTTGAAACTGTTCGTGTATTCATTCATACCACATCTAAAAACATTTTACATTTAAATTCAACCGACTTCAAAAAAAGGAGGAAATTCTCAAGTCGACTGTATGTTTTTTTTTTACCAATTTCAGAAAAGGTGGAGTATTTGTGCCTTTGTTTGATTCGTTTTATGCCACCGACTTCCGAAACTAAAGTTATTTTACACCTAAAATTATGTGTAAAATGTTTTTGAGAGCATGAATAAACTTTACAGACTACACTAACTGCAGTAAGCGTATTATTTTCAGTTTAAATGTGACCACGGAGAGTTGCAAACTTCGCCGTTCTAATATACGCCAAGTTTCTCCTATCTTGACAAAATTGTAAGCACGAGTAACTTTACCCTATACAGATATTAAAGGGGCTCAAGATCCTTGTTTAAGATGTTCACTGACTTAAGGAAGCATTACTATAATATAGTTTACCTTATCGTCATGAAAGGAAATATGTGGCAAGTAAAATATGTACTTCCTAGTTTTTTTATACGAGTAGTGACGATAAATTATAAATAAATATTATATTAATTATATATATTTATATATTCATTATATAAATAAAAAAAAAATATATAAATTAAAGTTGTCTTGACAATATCTTGATAGCATGACCAATTCTATATCTATTCTACTGAGAATAGACAACGTTCTTTCTTTCCAATTTGATCTATTCCATCTCTTTGATCTACCCGAGCACGAGGCGCTCCGTAGACTGTATAGATAAAAGAAAATTTTCATCTCTTCACTTTTAACATCACCATGCTTAGTATGGTAGAAATCTTTCAACAATCTGTCGTATTGTCTATTCTTCCGTCGACAAAACCCGTTTCTATAGTGGTAATGCTACGCTTGCTGGTAAGACAAAATGGAGCTTATTACATAGGTGTTAAGTCTAATACGGCACCACGTATATTTGTCCACGATATCTTTACACACTGCGGACAGTCACGATAAAAATTCGCCATGGTTGTTAAAATGTACGGCGAGGATGTTACATAACAGCAACGAACAGGGAGGTACAGAAAGCCAACTCGAAACAACAATAGCAGTATAAAAAGTAGCTAGTAGCTTTTGCCGTGGCTTCGTCCGCATGACTGTCGCGGAGTCGTGGATCAATAACTATCCTATGACCTTTCCAGGGTCTCAAACTACGTTCGATCAGAGACCAGACCCATGTCGAAGGCGCATCGTTTTCCGTGCGCGCCTCAAGGAGACGTGTCAGCAGAATTGACGGGGCCCACTAGAGAGCCGAAGCCTGACAGGGTTTACGGATGTTCGATAGAGCTACCTTCGAACGTAAAGGGCAAGGACGGAACACGGAAGGGTTTTAGTCAGTAAAAGTCTGACACGCCCTCCCTTTCCACCACGAACGGGAGATCTCGTTGGATGATTTCCCATCGATAAAAAAGAGTTTCAAAATATCTCCACACCAAATTTAATTAAAATCGGGTCAGTAGTTTATATACCGTGAAGGAAAAGAGACAGAGCTACTTTCAAACTTATTATTTTAGTATGGACATTACTCGTACATCATCATCATCCTCTTGCCCTTATCCCAATTTTATTTGAGGTCGGCGCAGCATGTCTTCTTCTTCCATACATCTCTATTTCCCGTCATCTCAGAAGTCACCTCCTTCTTAGCCATATAAACTTTCGCACAATCCATCCATCGCTTCCTGGGTCTCTCTCTACGCTTGTAACCCTCTACATTCATACTCAAAACTTTCCTCACAACATGATCCTCATTCCTTCGCATCACGTGTCCATGCCATGACAGCCAATTTCCACACAACTTCTCTGTCACAGGCACCACTTTCAGACTTCCTCTTATATACTAATTTCTTATTCTATCCATTCGCGTAACACCACACATCCCCCTTAGCATTCTCATCTAAGCTGCATGCAACTGCCTTTCATTCATTCATTTTGTGGCCCAACATTCCGATTCATACAAGACATACTCGTACATATAACTAGCTAATATTCTGTACCATATTGTGTTAATGGTCACGGAATATTCTTTGTTTCTTTGTTCTTTGCTCCCCGCCGTGTAACTGGTATTTCCTTTTACCATTCCATATTAATATTTGCCTTATAATAGTTATTATGAGTCCAATTACTAAATTCCATTAAGGACAGTACATACTAACATTTTCATCAAAACATTGCTTACGAATTTTTTGTAAATACATTCTGTGAGATTAAAAAAAATACGGTTACAGAACGACTTTCAGTGCGATTGTTTAGATAAACACATAAATAACAGACGCCAGCACATCAAGCTACCCCAAACTGCCATTTTTTTCCAACTGAACATGAACCTTATTCATTTCTTATAAAGTTGAAAAACGATAAAAGAGATTTGACACATTGGGGAAGCTTCATGTGCTGGCTTCTGTACTAACTTAAAATGTGCAGGATTTATTAATATTATATATTTGAATAGGTTGACATCTTCCTTGGCAGGTAGCGAACCATCTGCGTTTATCAAGATCCATGTCAGACTGTGGCTATTAACAGCTTTTATTTTTAAATCATCATCTGCCTAGCCCTTTCCAACTGTGTTGGGGTCGACTTTTAAGCACGCATATGAGTACCAGAATGTAACAAGTAATACTATACTATATGGGCACACTGGTAGTCAAACCCGGCTGTCAAACAAATGACAGCCGGGACACGTTTGTCCCGGCCGTCATTTGTTTGCATCGCGCCGCGGAAAGCGTCAAACCGTTGTTTGTGTTGCTTTCCGAGGCAAGGAGGGGTCTCGGTCAATCACTCATTCACGTGCTGACTTAATCAAGCACCGCTTAATCTGGAAGATAGACCAGAGTTGGTGTTAAAGCTGAGCCACAAGCTCCTCTATAAGCTTTTGTTTTTAATGTATTCCTTTTTTACAAATGACAAAACTCTCTTCCTGGTAGATAACGTAAGCCGTTTTCCTTTATATGTCAAAAATCGGAACATGTACCTAGGTGCCAGTACAATAAAGATCTTTGTATTTTACGTGAGGCTTATTATACGGAGAGGCTCATCCATCCTCTTTATCGTTACCTTACCTTTTGTTAACAGGCTTTTTGCCTTGTGTTTATTTCCTTATCACATTTTAAATGGGATGGGTAGCCTTTGCTCAAATGAAATGAAATGCACCAGGATAGCCAGAATTTGTGCCAGGTAAAATAATGATGGAAATTTGACGTTACAGTTTTGTACCCATGTTTTTATGAAAATACAGCTCAATTATGAAGCCTTTAATCCAATATGATTTTGTTTCAATAAAAAAACATACTGATCCGGAATATAGGAGCTACAGTTAAAATCATAAAGCAAATAATCCAAAATGAAATTACTGTAAACAAAGAGATTATTTCAATGAGTTTTACAGCGCTTTTGAATATAAACAAAGTGTGCTCGTATCAGCATACTATACAAATGATTTACGTCCGTGACATCTCATAACATGAGGTCCAGTTGTAAACCAGCGTTAGACACTAGATGCCTGGCATTTTTGCTGAACTGGACCCATTTAGTGCAGCCGTAAGGCACATAATTAATACATATGTCGGTGAAAGCTATGAGTCGGGTTGATTGTTGAAGATTGTCTGCTTATTACTAATTGGAAACGTCTAGTAGAAAACCTACTTGGGTGAAGACGATACAGGAAGTGGCAACACTTAATTGACGGTTGCCATAGGAGACATGGCTGTCTGAAATTTGAAGTGGTGGAACGTTAATGTTGGATCGTTGGATTGGGCTTTTTTATGGAGGCGCGGGTGCGAGAGGTTATTCTGCCATCCTGTATCGAACTCACCACGTTTACCATATTGTAATACGATTCCACCTTCCTAATCGAGTGATATTGCTAAATTATGTTAACCTTAGTGGATTAATAGACGTCTGTACTAAGTGTTGTGACTATCATTTCGGTTATTCACCATGTATGATCATCCTGACGACGAGGTGTTTCCATGTGCTTCCGATACATATATTTTCTTATTACTTCTGTCATTATTAATATTACATCTTTCTTTGTTTTCGATATTTAGTGTTGTCATTGTGTGCCTGAGCTTGTGCTAAATGCTTTTTCTTTCTTTCTTAAAATAAAATACAAAATCAAAAACATGTTTTCATCATCAGGCTATACTAGTCCACTGCTGGACATAGCCCTCTCCTAATGAGCGCCATAGCGCCCTGTCCTCAGCTTGCCGCATCCAGCATCTGCCTGCAGTCTTTCGCAGATCGTCATCCCACCTGGTCAGAAGGCGTCCTACACTACGTTTGCCGAGTCGTGGTCTCCACTCAAGAACACGTTTACCCCAGCGGTTGTCGGTTCTTCGCGAGATATGGCCAGCCCATTGCCACTTCAACTTGCTAATTCTTTGAGCTATGTCGGTGACTTTGGTTCTCTGTCGGATGTATTCGTTTCGAATCCTATCCTTCAGAGAAACTCCGAGCATAGCTCTCTCCATAGCTCGCTGAGCGACTTTGAATTGGTGGACCAACCTTACCGTGAGTGTCCATGTCTCGGCTCCGTAGGTCATGACGGGTAGGACGCACTGATTAAAAACACGTTTTAGGCACAGAAATATTCGCTTCAAATGCTGCATTCGCGTTACCTAGTAGATTATATCGATTATCCATCAAAAGTAAAATTACAACGCATCGAACACTAGGCCTAGGCTAGGCCTACATAATTTATGTGCGGTAAATCCTGAAGCCTACAACCACCACTTACTCAGTAATCAGATTAAAACATAGCAGCGGAATAAAGGTTAGAGGTTTTACAACTTTGAACAACATAAATCAGGTTCAAATGCATATAATATACCGTAATCTTAAATAAATAAATCAACATTTTAAAAACGCGTGTTAAAATATATCTACATCAAAAAGCCAATAGTAAAGTGTAATCAAGTCCTTATTTCCAGACATTACTTCCAGTTAAACAGATGTTAGCTTATTGCTTGCATAAATCAAGTCGACTTTAGAAGTACTATTGTCAAGTCACAAAAAAAGTAAAAAACTTGTAGTGTAATTCGAACTTTACGACTGGGTATTAAAGTTGTTTTCCCAAGAACATAATAATGTCTCTGTTTACAGTTTGAAAACTAAATCGCAAACTCAGTATATTATACCTAGTTACTGTCTTTGGCATAAAAAGAGGACGCAAAGTTAAAATTTGAAGAGAAGATGATCAGAATTAGCTTGCAAGAGTCCGTCTTAGGATACAAACAAGTAAAACTAACTAAAATCTTGTGAAAACTACAGCAGCACTTTAAAATGGTACGAAAAATATATTTGCAGTAAACATGGAAATAGTTCCAAATATCTCTAAAGTACTAACAGAAATCGAGTTCAGCATAAACACGATTGCAAAAGTTGTTAAAATTGCGATATGGAATGGCATGTTGCCAATCCATCGTATCGTTGCACAACAGTATCTGAGTCGACCTTAAATTTGCATGTAACAGTTATAGGTGGAATATGTGTAAGTACGTGTACCGTAAAGTTGGGCTAATTTAACGGCTTTATTCCCGCCTTGGGACAAATATTTGTACGATCTACAAAAATTTGTTCCGGGTGTTCTTGGTATTTGCTATGTGTAGTAAAAATATATATCCATGTCATGTATTGTATTAAGTATATCAGTCATTTAAAACCCATAAGCTGTGCTTAGCTCGGGGCTAGATGATGCTGTGTGGATTTTCCAGAATTATTTGTTGATTATTTATTAATTTCGAACAATTTCTTGTCATCTCGAGAAGAAAAACCAAACGCAAGAAATGAGATATTCACCAATCTTATATACAGCTGAAAAATACTATTAACATCAGAGAGTATTGTTTATACACAGGAGATTAGTTACAACAATATAAATTACGTATCATACAAATGACGTTATCCAAACTCTTGGTGGTTTTGTATGACGAGCATCCTTAGGGCAATGAGGACCACTATCAAATGTGTGACTGCATGAGTCTGGGAACAAGCTGCTGATGAATTGTTGCCATGTTGCATCGCAGCTGGAGTTTCACCTGTAGACAATAGGAAAGGAGTTCATTATATTCATTATAGACGACCGATGTGGCGCGGCGGGCGAAGGTCCGCCTGCGACGCAAGAGGTTGCGGGTTCGATTCCCGCCTTGGGACAAATGTTTGTACGAGCTACAAATATTTGTTCCGGGTGTTCTGGGTATTTGCTATATATAATAAAAAATATCTATCTATGTAATGTATAGTATTAAGTATATCAGTCATCTAGTACCCATAACACAAGCCCTGCTTAGCTTGGGGCTAGATGATGCTGTGTGGATTGTCCAGCAATATTTATTTATTTTATTATACATCTTAGACGGCACGATTGGTGCAGTGGCTGAGCGATCGGCTGCTGCGCTGAGTGTCGTGGGTTCGATTCCCGCACGGAACAAATATTTGTATGGCCTACAGGTAGTTGTTCCGGGTATGGCTGTTTGTTCATGTGAAATTATATGTTTGTAAACGCACCCAAGACACAGGATAAATTCTAAGTGTGGTTTAACGTTTTTAAAAAAAGAAAAGATATATTTTTTTGAACAGCAGTTAGTTAAAAAAATACTGCGTATTCAGAATGGATTTGCATTGAGTGTGTTTGTAAGACTCTTGCAAAGTCTAAACAGCTGAAGATATGAATTTAAATTCTGTACAGCAGTTGTAGTTTAAAATACTCGTAAAGCGTCATATTTATGTAGATTTCTCGCGAATCTACATAAGAATTGATGTAGATTTGCGATGAATAAATCTTCAAAATGATTGTTAAAATACTTTTTGTATAAACGAATATTCGTTTATATAGACTGTCTTTTTTCGTACTGTTGTATAAACTTGAAACTTTAAAACCACTCCTCAAGGTTGACGGGGGTCAAGAGTGTGCTTTAGTTTGTATCAATTATAATTAAATAAATAAATAATGTTGGACATTTTTCCTAAGGCGGGAATCGAACCCGCAACCTCCTGCGTCGCAGGCGGACCTTCGCCCATTATTCAAGTAAATAATAAAGATCGCAGTTATTAATACCCTTTAACACGTTGAACGCTAAATGACCGACAAAGAATACATTTTCTATTGTGTCTCGTTGTTTGGCAGTTAAGCTGTTAAACTACCCTTACCCACCAAAACTACCCTTTAAGCGGAGTGGGGAGGGTGTTGATCGTAGCAAAGTATTACTCAACATCATATAGATCTGCTAGGAAACTGTGCAGGTACATAAAATGTGTACAAATATAATCATCGTAATGGACCAGATTCATGGCTTCCACAATGCCCTTTGTTCAGTAAAGGATTAAATCTCGCCATACAATAGACACGTAGGTAAGACTTAGTTCATACTTTCCAGTACCGTGCGTCAAAGATTTTCTACCATCGGATAAAATATATCTCCTTAAAGACTTCAGTATATCCATTTCAGACATTAACACTATTATACACTCTCATAGTCGCTTCACGGAAAACACATCTTATAAGTCTTTTAAACTCACAACTTCATATCGACTTTATGGCTTAGAAGTCTTCATCCTCCGAATACACTTCAATATCGAAATCCTATTTTATAACTATAGGAACTCCTTTTAAAAGTTATCTGGAATTTATCAGGCACGTCTCATCTTTATCTAGCATACCGAATTTCAATTTGCCGGCTTCAAAGAGGGAGGTTATTGATTTTCTTATTGAGTCACTGAATACATTTAAACAATGTCGTAATAAAAATTAAAATAATCGACATGGAATTAGATATTTTTTGGTATAGTAATAGTACAATCATTTACTCAAAAAATAGGGAGTTACCAGGAAAGTTAAGGATACGAATGTTTTCATCGCACTCGTAGAATAACTCGTCAGAAAGGAGTTATCGTCAAAAAACTGCAAATAGACGCCATTTTTCCAATATGGCGGCGCGAGCGGGAGCGGGTGGTTCAGTTAAAATTCATAAAGAGCACATCAAAATCTGTTAAATTAAAAATGAAAAAAATAATAGTATTTAAAGTCTGTTAGCTTGTACACACGGCTTGTATCTGACCTTTCACTGAATGGTAAAATCAAAATCAAAATCAAAATTCATTTATTAAAATTAGGCTGAGAATCAGCACTTTTTGAACGTCAAAAACGTTTACATAAGACAGTCCCCCAAAACGCCCACCCTTCACCACTTCCTAGTGTTTTTGCTGGGAAGAAGAAGTGGAGGAACAAACTCCCCAGCAACACTTCTGTCTGATAGGTTTGAAGAACTTGAAGCTATACAACATATTATGTCAAAAAATAATAATTATGTCAATCATCTTTATACGTCATTCAATTAAATATTTGCTACATGTTAGCTAGCACACACCAATATGCCAAAATAAATAAATAAAAAGTTATATATACCAAAATCGACAATTAACGCAAGCAAAGCCTGCTAAACTGAATACATAAAAAGCCTCCAAGGCAGTCCAAGGGCGTGCCCGCTGACATGTGCAATGCTGAATTATATCAATACAACTCATTCATACAACACAATGAGAGGATCATGTCAATAACATAAAAATAAGGATAGTAGAAGAAACATACACAAAAATAAAGAACTATTAAACAGTAAAAGAACATAGTAACATTGTCCTGCGTTCCACAAAGCGACCAACTATTCTTGTCTTCTAAATAGTCGTTGATCGAATAAATATATATATAAATAAAGCATATTGCTTTAGAAAAAAGGTTTGATTTAACTTTAGCTTTAAACGCGTTAAAAGGTAAATCCAAGGTAATGCTATACAGTGAGAGGTCATCTTATACTGGAATTGTATTGCTTGGTGGCCGTGTGTACCTTCATCCTAAATATGTAAATATGTACATACATACGAGTATGTGTCTATATAATAAGTGAAAGCTTGTGAAGATGGTGTTTCTTACTTTTTCACACAAAAACCAACGATAAAATCCGTTATTTTGATAAAACTTTGCAATGGTAAAACTTAAAGACATTACTTTAGAATAGCACATAAGATATAAATTTAAAGATTTGAACGCAGACGAAGTCGCGGGTATATCGCGGGTATTTAGAAAACGATTTACAGAAATGAATTAAAAAGCAATTTCTTAACTTTATTTAAAACATCTTAATAATACGCATCAAGAATCTTTACGACTTCAAGAACTAAACTAATGACAATAAAATAATTACTTCGCTGAAGTAAACAGTAAAACTTTATAATTAATAAGTGCCTCATTTATCTACGAACGAATTGGGTGTACATTAAACTTGCCTAATTTTTCACGTTTTCACGAGTCTCTCAAAGAATTAGGGTCCCCCGCAAATCTAATTACCAAAAGGGGCTTTGTTTCTGTAACTGTGTTCTATCTCAAAAATGTCATTTCACCATTGTTGTCTATTACATTATACTCATTAGCCTTTGTAACTACGTCATCTAAATCTTCTCTTGAATCTGAAACGAGATTGTGTTTATAGAATGAATTTTCTAATTTATCATTTATGCGAAGTATTTAATCAAGTTTGGTAACGGGATTCGGGTTATTGGGTAAAATTTCTGATGGTTGAAGTACTTTTCGACTTCACAAATATTTTATGCGTAAATAAAAAATGTGTTTGTTCCATTTTTGAAACGTTTCGAGATTGTGGAAACGGAATAATCATTGTCAAAGTTTTTTTTTTGACGTTTAAAAGTAGAATGACACCATTACAGTTCCTTCTTGTATCATTTACCTCTTTGACTATTAAATATGAGTGCCTTGTAGTTATATTTTATTTTTCAACTGGGCACGTATTATGACGACCGATGTGGCGCGGCGGGCGAAGGTCCGCCTGCGACGCAAGAGGTTGCGGGTTCGATTCCCGCCTTGGGACAAATGTTTGTACGATCTACAAATATTTGTTCCGGGTGTTCTGGGTATTTTCTATATATATAATAAAAATATCTATCTATGTAATGTACTGTATTAAGTATATCAGTCATCTAGTACCCATAACACAAGCTCTGCTTAGCTTGGGGCTAGATGATGCTGTGTGGATTGTCCAGCAATATTTATTTATTTATTTATTAAGCTTTACATCTTTGAAAGCCTTTTTGAACCAGCACTTAAATAACGTCTTGTATTATATCCTAATGTCCGATAAAATTCTAAAAAGAGATAGACAGCTCTGACAACCAACCTTCTTGGTTAGCAAATAAATATCTTTTACTAAGATCAAATATCAAATTCAATACCTTCGTCATATTTTACGTCATCTTCAATAAAATCGAATAGATTTCTACGTTTCTTGTAGAAATATTGCATAGGACTATAATCTTTAAACCCGTTTCGTTAATGCATATTTTCGAATTCTCGAGCTCCGTTTACTTCACAGGCAGAATATTGAAGTGGTACCCGGTAGCCATAACGCCGATTTACATCTCCAGGCTTTATAAAGTACTAGCGAAACTACCTTTTGGAAGGAAGAACTAGAATATATGTATATTTTTTTTTTGTTTTATTTTTTTTGTTAAACTTGTAAGTTTGACGTTCAGAAGTGTCTTTTTTTAATGGTCTTTATGAAATAAATGATTTGAATTTGACTAGCTGTTAGCCGCGACTTTTTACGCGTTTATGTTGTATTTCATCATTTTTTTATAAAAAGGATGAATATTTTCTAATTTCTTTCACCAAGTCCGAGGCCAAATTTCCTAACGTTAAGTCAAACAGACAGAAAGGTGATGGACAGACAGTTTCTTTAAAATTTATAACATTCTTGTGTATTTATGAACAAAAAAATTGTGTTAAAAATAAATAATTTATTTTTGTGCGCCGTAAATATTTCAAGAAAGGACATTTTAAGTCGTCTCTTAATATTTTGATACACATTGAATACCGAACTAATAAATTTTAAAAATAATATCTTGCAACATTTGTACCACCCTTAATAAATCATTGAAGCAGACAGCTGAACGTAAAGCTGGTTGCATATTGGCGGCGTATTTTCCCGTTAAATCCGAAAGAGGTTTTAAAGAATTACACGAGTCGGGAAAATCCTTGTCAGTCTTAAACGTATTCTATTTATTTGTCATTCAAGTTTAGCATCCAACTTGAAAGGTTTACGTTCCTCAAACGACCTCCATTGATGGGTTTCTGAACTAACTGTTTTGTTGAATCTTTTGTGTGCAGTCTGAAAGTGTTTTTCAAAAATACCGTTAGTTAAGTCCAAAGGACGTTAAGAGGTGCATGTATGGCGTTGATATAATATAATTATAGCCCTTGTGCTTTTCATTTCTTTATTTAGTTTATGGCACTCCAACAACTTCGGTTTAAAGAAGTTTATTTCTCAAACTAAGGCACTAAAACATACATAACAGACATCACAAACAGTTTTAGGTAAAGTGAATTCGACACTAATAGAAGTGCAAAGCACTTGCATAATAATAAAATAACAAATCAGATACCATCACAGAATATAAGTTAAACAAAAAACTGATAATTAAAAATGGGCTATTTACACAAAGCTGGTAGAAAATACTGAATTATTTAACAAAAAAATATATAACTAAAATAAAAAAAAAACACTGACTTTGCTATGTGTTATTTTAAAAACGGCCAAGTGCAACTTACACAAAGGGAATACGGAATGATGATGTTTATTATTGGCATATCTTACGTATTTGTTTCCTCCACAAGTTCTTCTATTGTTTCTAACAATATCAACAAAAAAACTCAGTCAGATCTTTTGTTTACGGAATAAACCATTTTGATATGTTGTCTTGCTTTGATCTCAACGATACCTTAATCAAAAACAGTAACCATTGGTTGAACGTTCTATACTACGTTCTATAACGTCTTATTATTTTTTACAATTATTATTATATTAAATAATTTGTTTTATATATTAAAAAAAATAAATGTAATTTAAAATGAAAATTAAATATTGTTATTTATTATTTTTGGTATTTGCTCTTCTATTGTGACATTCTAACCAGCAGGAGATTATTGTTCTTTTCATAGCATTTGTTTTTTATATACTTTTTTAAACGTGAATACTGTATTCTTTCCTCTATTTTGTTGTAAATGTTGTGCACGTCTGTACTGACGTAAACTGTCATGTCACTGTTCTCTGTTATTTGTAAATGTTTGTGTTCATGTAGTTGATGTGCCTTAATAATAAATATATAAACAATACATGTACTTACTCTGTATAACATGAACAGTAACTGAAGCCGCTTTAGCATTGGCAGGCACGCATGTATAGTTGCCGGCGTGGCGCGGCTCAGCCTTGCCGATCACCAGCTCGCTGGTTTGACGGCCATTGTGGACGCTCACGCCATCTGTGTGGAAAAAAAACAACTAATCGTTAGTTCAAAGCTATGGAGAAAACAAAAGCTTATCGGCTTTATAAGAGTGTCTTTTGAGAGACAGGAGGAGGCCAGCACAATCTGTCAAATTTCTTTCATAGTTTTTCAACTTTATTACAAAAGAATAAGGTTCGTGTTCTATTGGGAATATTGACAGTTTGGGATAGTTTGATGTGCTGGCGTTTGTACATGGTAGTAGTAATTATCGCTAGCTGCCCGAAGTCTGGATTTGTGTCCGGTTGATTGCAACAGGCTCGTCGTCTATTTCATGGGACCTAAACATAACTGGTGAAATGTGGTTGTACTTGACGAACACCTCTACCAAGTACTACCCTTTTGGGAGTACAGCTGTGATGTTTTGCATTTGAGGTAAGTACGATATTATGTTGGGGGATGAAAGGTGACGACCGATGTGGCGCGGCGGGCGAAGGTCCGCTTGCGACGCAGGAGGTTGCGGGTTCGATTCCCGCCTTGGGACAAATATTTGTACTATCTAGAAAGATTTGTTCCGGGTGTTCTGGGTATTTGCTATGTATAATAAAAAACATCCATCTATGTAACGTATTGTATTAAGTATATCAGTCATCTAGTACCCATAACACAAGCTCTGCTTAGCTTTGGGCTAGATGATGCTGTGTGGATTGTCCATAATTATTTATTTGTTTATTTATTTATAAGGTAATTCATTTTTGTACGCAAAGAACAATGTGTCATAAAGCCAGTAATAATGTAAGGAAAAAATAATCACACTACTTAACATGATTAATTAATATCATAATAAGCTTGTAGATGATTGAGATAACAAGATCCAAGGGTCAACCTCATCCTTATTTACTGTTTACCTACCTAGCCCACGTATTCTTTTGATCCACAGACAAGAGAAATATCCTTCAATGGCGTGGTTTTATGTTCGTAAGACTAAAGAGGTTATATTTTCATTGTTTATGGTCACAATAACTTTCTCTGGATCTTCGACATCAGATAGGTACACAATAAATATTTATTATCTTTGAGGTATTTAGATTACGGACTCATTTTTATTTCGTTCGTATAGTATTACGACAAGTCCGTTTATATCATTTTTGAAATCTCACAAAACTGTAATAAAATTTAAAGTCAAAATCACAACTGGGAAACTGAGAAAAACCATAAACATACATGTGAATGAAATCTTCTCTTTAAAACAGCAGAAAGACAAACTAAATATTACAACTATGGTATAAAAAAACGACATTGTTGAAATCAAGTTAAAATGTCGCTGGTATACTAATAGGGCCCGTTGTGATGCTGGCATAATATAAAATTATACTTGACATGTCAACGCTTTCAGTTCTTGATTATGGCAACACTATGACAAGCAAAGAACAATGTGCCTAGCACGAATTGTAAAAGTACATGCAACGGCAATTCAATCGAATTTAAAATTGTAAAATGTGTAAATCCCGTTTATTTTATAATATTAGTTCATTTTTATGACATTATTCATATCAATGGGCAATGCTAATAAAATTGTGTTTGCTTTATAAATACCCAAAAGACTTTAATTTTAAATTTTAAAATCGTTCGAATTGACGTGACGTATGTGTCAAACATTCGTGCTGGACACACAGAAACTTTTCTTTTGACAAACAAATTCAAATTTTAAAGTTCACTCCTCCAACTTGAACTAATCCTATAAAATTGTCCTCCAGACCTCAATATCTCAAAACCAAGCCAGTACTACATAAATTATTTATTTCCCTAGCTTCACTCTCCAGATTGAAATACAAGTAAAATAAGACAAAGGCGAACGTCCACTTCGAGATCTGGTAAATTAGGTCACCAGCCTTTTGTTTACATTAGTGGAGATGCTGTGAGAGTTCTTTAGAATTGAAATGTACTCCGTGGTAAGGGAAGTGGAATTATATTACTCTTCCCATCTTGTGTGAAAAATATTGTGACTTAAGATTTCTTGATGTAATTTTCCACGTAAATATCAATATAATTATCGTTTAAGGTTACATTTTGAGACTCCTCTGTGTCTCGGAAAGCACGTTAAACCGTAGGATATTTGTAGATCTTTGACTGTCGTTAAGGGTATTCAGAAACCCGATAGTTTGATAAACAGTCTAACCAAGGGGTATCGTGTTGCCCAGTTACTAGGTTGTGTAGGTCAGATACGTACGGTACATAAATGTTGTTATTTGTGGAGGCTAATTATTATGTATCTCGGACTTCAAAAAATCCACCAAATTATTTTATGTAACTTTAAATCTTGTTTTTCGGGACATCGCCAAGCGGACCAGAGGGCTGGCCTTATTTTTGGCCAAAGAAGCAGCATTACCATTTTAAATACCGAATTTTAAATTGAAGTAAGAATATAATGTCAATTATTATCCTAACTAGTAAGCCATGTTTAATTTTAAAATTATGATAGAACTAACTACATGCATTTATTTATACAAAAATAAAATAAAAAGCCGACCAAGACACTCAGACGTCAAACTATTCCCTCGCATTGCTGTCATCTGAAAACGTCCAATAATTTCTGGTCATCTAACTAGACTTAATATATTTTTACCTAGGACACATCCCTATTGGTACAGACTCATCCGGTAAACAAGGGCATCAAATGACGGTCAACATTTAGTGGTGTCAGCGTTTCGATTTCACGTGTAAGGCTGTTTCCATGAGCTGTCACGAGGCTACTACATGCATACTCGTGTTATACTAGCCTGTTACTGTTCCACTGCAAGGCAAAGGCCTCTTCTCATATAGAGAAGGTACGAGCTTTAATCACAATGCGTCTTTAATGACGAAATGATCAAATTATATTTATTTCTGTTAGTGGGTTTTAAAAACACTTTTACGTCATAAAAAGGAATGTAAGATTAGATTTTGATAACGTCGGTGTTACCCTATATGACTATTTGTAAAGAAACACCAAACAAGCTCGGAGGTCACAGTCTCTTTTTAAAGTCCAGACATTATTTTGGTTAGATCATGTAAGGACCATGCAGATTAGTGTCTGAGAAGGACTTTAGAAGAAAGAACCACACAAATATGAGTGGACCTATCCAGTCAGTGCAAAAATTTGTCAGCGATCGTAGAGCTCAACTCAGAACTAATGTTGGTTGGCGAAATAGGGATGTGTCCTAGGTAAATATATATTAAGTCTATTTAGTTCGTCAGTAAGATTACCAAAAAATATTGGACACGTATTTTTTGCTTACTTAATTCAGTAAAAAGTGACAATGATATAGCACATCAAAGTTTAGGAGAAGGGGCTCGTGACGTCACGCGCAATTTCAACGCACTATACCGTCGTTTGTTTTGGTTTACGTGATAAAAGAAAAAATACGTGTCCAGTATTTTTGAGTAATCCAACTTTCGGACCAATAAGATTTTTTAAGGACACTACCCTATTAGACTTATATTTATTACTATTACAGGTTTCCTTACGATGTTTTCGTTCACCCATGTCAATAGTGTCTAAAATAAAATTTAATAGTACAGGTTATGAATTTAAAAAGCCACATTGATACTTGGCCGGATTTGAACCTACTTCTTGTATGAGAGGCGAGACTACTAGACCAGAACATGCCACGACTGCATGCTTGTACTTAGTAATAGGACATACTATAACAGGCTCTTAGATAAATTTTCCACTTTATTACAAAATGTTAAGGTTCAAGTTCAATTGGCAAAAATTTACAAAATCAAAATCAAAATAAAAAAAAACAAAATTCATTTATTCAAATTAGGCTGAGAATCAGCACTTTTTGAACGTCAAAGACGTTTACATAAGACAGTCCCCCAAAACGCCCACCCTTCACCACTTCCTAGTGTTTTTGCTGGGAAGAAGAAGTGGAGGAACAAACTCCCCAGCAACACGTCTGTCTGATAGGTTTGAAGAACCTGAAGCTATACAACACATTATGTCAAAAATAATAATTATGTCAATCATCTTTATACGTCATTCAATTAAATAATTTGCTACATGTTAGCTAGCACACACCAATATGCCAAAATAAATAAATAAAAAGTTATATATACCAAAATCGACAATTAACTCAAGCAAAGCCTGCTAAACTGAATACATAAAAAGCCTCCAAGGCAGTCCAAGGGCGTGCCCGCTGACATGTGCAATGCTGAATTATATCAATACAACTCATTCATATAATGTAATGAGAGGATCATGTCAATAACATAAAAATAAGGATAGTAGAAGAAACATACACAAAAATAAAGAACTATTAAACAGTAAAAGAACGTAGTAACATTGTCCTGCGTTCAACAAAGCGACCAACTATTCTTGTCAGTACAGTTTGGGATAGCTTGATTTGCAGGTCTGTAGCTAGACAACTTTTGGATAACATTTTACCTGACATTAAAATCGTAGCTATGCACATTAAGAAGCCGATGGTTGAATTCTGCCAAATCTCATGATGATTGTGCAAATTAATCCTTGTTAAGACGTTACAATGAAGAATAGGAGTCCATACAATAAATCTATTCCCTTCCTTTGCTTACATCGCTAGGGAAATAAGGTACTATAATACTTTTGTACTTTTCTTTAGCTTAGAACCCACCTGACTACTAACGAAGTACGGTGCTCAAGGGATTACAGACGCTTATAGCTTTGTAAAGAGACTTTGGCAAAATGGCGTCGGTCATTGTAAAAGAAAAAGACAGGTAGTTTTTGTTTTTATCCAGATAATTCATGGATGATATTATTAAATTGGTAATGAAAGATTTCTGATAAGTTTATGATCTTCTGATCGGTTTATGGATTCGCTGTGCAATTATGATTATTTTATCACAAAAAATTACATGTCCTTTTTGCCCTACTGGCCCAGAAGGATACTATTGTTTCTGGATTGTTTGTATGTAGATACTGTAAAGGTTTTATTCAATAGCAATACATATTTCATACAGGCTAGATACAATCACTCAAGTTGAAATAGAACTACATATTTAGAAGATATAGAAGATGTAGATCGTGTCACTTTTTTTTTAATTGGGATAAGCCCGCCTCACTATTCCTAAACCACTGCAACTCCTGAAAACCAGAATCAAGAGTGGCGAACACCAGGAAAGCGTCGAGAAAATGAAGCCTGACGAGTCCCGGAGAAACGATTCAACTGTCTTGGATCCCGCAACGAAATTAATCAGAAAAGAACAGCGGCGGAGTTACAAAAATACATCATTTCCACTTCCCTCCATATCAAGCAGGAGACAGAACAGAGCTGGGCCAATAGGCACAAAGGGACGTTTACAACTGGGTTAGGCCCAGTTGCCTAGCACTACGGATTAAAATGCCTCGTCGGTCTATTGCTAAGCATGAGCCCCACGGTTTAAAATTAACATGTTAAGATCGTGTCACTTATTACATCTAGAAAAGAGATGATTCTTCAATGCGAAGTGCGTAGGTATATAAAAGGTAAGGTAGGTAAGGTATATAAACCCTATCTTAAAAGCATCCAAATCAGTGGAGCCCTATTTTTTGTAGCCATTAGCTCCCGATCTAGTGCTAAAGTCTAGCCTCTCCAATATGTATTTTTTTCTTTGGCACGCCCTGTCGACCAAACCACTTGATAGAATTTAAATGGATTTCATCATTCGTCTTGACATCCTGAATGACAAAAATGTACAGAAAAAAATATAATTTATCATTTACTGCGTCTAACCAAGCTTCATTGCATATTCACGTACGAGATATGGTCAAAAAGATTCCTGTCTAAACTTTATAATTAACTAGCTCTCTCTAGGCTTCATCCACGTGGAGGTCGGCAATTCGCCCACAAGAACGTACTAACGAGATGAAAACTCCCCGGTTCCGGCTGTCATTTTTAGATCTTTGACAGTCGTTATAGGGTTGTCAGAACCACCAGTTTTACTGTTGCTTCATGTAAAATACTGGTATTCAGTTGTATTGGTTAAGACTGGAAGCCAAACCCAACATAGTTGGGAAAATGATAGGATATTATTTACGACAGTCCCAAATGATACTAAAACAACATTTGATCTCTCATATTTTGAATTCAAAATTGAAATTACTAAATGGCGTTCCGTTTCGAATATACCTGAAAAAGTACCATGCTGAATCAACGTACAAAACTAGAAGTTAAAAAGTACTAATTACCATCCCACTTAGCAATTAAACTGAACTGGGTTCAACTTTCTATTTGGATTTGCTGTTCCGTGCGTCGACTGTTACAATTTTGTTTTGGTTTTTAACTTTAATGAAATATTTTTAACTGGATCGTTACTTTAGTGGTGGCAAACGCTGCTGCTGAGTCCCTGGGCTTAGTCTCCGGGTCGGGCATAGTTTCATTGGGTATTTAGCAGCCTGTAGTCTGAATTTGTGCCAGGTTTTATTAAACATAACCGGAGAAATGTGTGTTTGTGTGTGTGTGTGTGTGTGTGTGTGTGTATGTGCGTGCTTGTGTGTATATGTGTGTGTAATAAAATATAATGTATAATTCTTTGCTTATTTTAACAATCTTTTAAAAACTATCCGACTATTCACTCTTCTTTTATATATATATATATAAGTAAATAGTAGGCGCGACCCGAGAACATGACGTGTACTGTCACGCGCGTTTGCATAGAAATTGTTCTACGGATATACGAGTACACCTATCGCGAAGTCGTCTCGCATTGTCGCGTCACACCTGTCTGCGAGAACCACACGTTGAGGTAACGCAGTGTGATTAAATATTCACACGTGTATAGTTTCAAGAAAGGCATAACCGCCATACTATAGAGAACTTAAAATTATGTTTAAATTACAAAGTTGTGAAGTTAAATTTCAAATCTGAGATGGCGGTCGTAGTTTCTTTTTTGTTCCCAATTTAGAAGTTTTACATTTTACTGTAACATAGAGTGATGTGATTTCTATAACGGACAGCATTATTTAACATGGGTGCGTGGATGGGTTATGTGAAATAATTTTATGAATGGAGGATCTTTTTTTGGCCAAAGAATCAGCATTGCCATTCAACGTGGCAATGCTGTGATGCGCATGCATTTTTTGATGCCCTGTGATTCTTTATTTTTTTTATGTATTAATAGTTTTATTGAACAAGTTATAGTTGTATTCTGATACAAACAACGTCATTATATTTATACAACATCCCGCAGACTGAGTCTCGGGCACAAAAAATAGGTGCAATTTAACCTCAAATCCCATGAATAAAATACAAATTAACAAAATCTGTCACGCTCAAATTAAAAGCCAACGTTTCAATATACCTCTCAATAATCAAAGCAATAGGCTTAATATCAAATCGGGAGGGTGATCGATCAAAATCGAGAAATTCATATCGTGAGTCATTTGTCACTAGATCGTTCAAATAAGTTTATTTCAATCGGAAATGGTTCTGACGAGTTTTTTATTTGAGACCTTCGGGTCACGTCTGACGGTCATTTGTTGGAATGGTGCCCGCTTTTGCTCGTCCACTCCTTCTCACATATTACGATTTGTGAAATAAGTTTTTTGCACATGTACCGAGTCTGTAACATCTGGCTTTTTAGAGAAATGTTTACACGAAGCGTTTGGTTGACTCTTCACGTGACCAGAGGACTGGCCTCTTTTTTGGCCAAAGAATCAGCATTGTCATTCAACGTGGCAATGCTGCCAGCCTTTTGGGCACCTTTCCCGTCGACAGTGATGCGGATGAATTTTTCGATGCCCTGTGATTATTTATTTTATTTAAAATCTTATATTAAATGTTTACATGTTTCTCATTAATCGTATATATGTATTTGAAGAAGTAGAAGAAGTAGAAGTGCCAGCGTATTTCTGTCCCACTGCAGGCCAAAGGCCTCTTCTCATACAGAGAAGGCATGAGCATTAATCACCACGCTTGCTCAAGACGGGTTGGCGATTTCAGACTTATATTAATTGTATAAGTCCAGGTTTCCTCACGATATTTTCCTTCACCGAAGTCAGAGATGTCCAAGATAAACTTAGAAAGTACATATGAATTGAAAAACTCACATTGGTACTTGCCCAGTTTGAACCCACAATCTCGTGCACAAGAGGCGAGGCCTAAACCACTTGGCCATCATGACATTTTTGTGATGTGAACATGTATGTGAACTTTATATGAAATAGCGGGTTATTATGTTTTCTGTACCGTCTTCCATGCGGACGAAGCCGCGGCTAAAAACCATACAAAACATATTTTCTGAAAGTAATGTATACCTAAGTGAAATACTGAACGATACTCATATTAAAACGCTTGGCCCAAGGACCCAAATTTAAAAATGGAAAGCATTTCGTAGAAATGTAGCCAATGCTTTTAACACTGTTATGATAAAAAGTCTTTTGGTCACGTCGGGTATGCAAAAAAAACCTTATTTACATTTGATATCGCTTTGTGATCCCAGCGGAGTGTTCGTGGGTTCATGTGGGTTTTAAAAGGTACATATTTAATCATACATTTCTTTTATTTAAATCGGGGAGCACCGGTATATAGACTGTTGTAGCTTTTGCAACACAGATATACTCGTATGATTATTATCAGTATTTAATTTATTAAATAAAGCAATACAACTATATGTACATGAAAAGAAAAAAAAGAATTTTAAAACATTGTAAAACTTATCGGTATCGTTGTCAATGGGAAAAGTGCCCTGAAGGCTGGCAGCATTGCCACGTTGAATGGCAATTCTGATTCTTTGGCAGAAAAAAGTCCAGCCTTCTGGTCACGTGAAGAGTCAACCAAATATATTTATATGACAGCACGTTATGACGTTATGACGGCACGGTTGGCGCAGTGGCTGAGCGATTGACTGCTGCGCCGCGTGTCATGGGTTCGATTCCCGTGCGGAACAAATATTTGTATGGCCTACAGGTAGTTGTTCCGGATCTGGCTGTTTGTGAATGTGAGTTTGTATATTTGTATACAGGAGAAATTCCTAGTGTGGGGCAACGTTTATTTAAAAAAAAAGAAAAAAAAATTTGCATTCCGAAAAAATAAATGGGCACAAAGACCCCATGGCTCTAGTGTTTCACCTTCAAACGGCTCAAATATAGAACATCCAATCATCAGTATTGTTTTTAAGTAAGTATTTTATCATATGCTGCTTCGATCAACGGCTTCTAGTCATTGCTGGCTGTCGCAAAAAAGCCAGTGCTGTGACTCTGTGTCGCACCTGAGCTGCATCATTATGCTTAGCGATGGCCGTTTTGTATTGATGTGACTATAATAATATTAGTACTCTGTTTGTATAGGAAACAATGAGCATCTTGTTTCATTACTTCTTGGTTTTAACGCGTAATGTTAATAGTTTCAACTAACTCCACATTCATCATATTATCATCTGCCTAGCGTTTCCCTTATGTAACTATGTTGGGGTCGGCTTCCAGTCTTAACGGATGCAGCTGAATACCAGTATTCTGCATGGAGCGACTACCTATCAAAATTCTACAACCCAGTTACTAGGCAACACAAGACCCCTCGGTAATACTGGTTGTTAGACTTTCGGGCTTCTGACTACCCGACTATCAAAGATCTACAAATGACTGCCGGGACCGGTCACATAGTTCGTCTTCTCCATATATTTTTTTTACGCGGGCGTCGATGTTCTTTCCACTCTGTATTAATTGTATATCATCAAAACATTATTCTTGTAACACCCAAAGAGATAAACAGACTAATACACCAACATTAATCAATTCTGCTCAGTGTCACGTGTGAAGACCCTAAAACTGTTAATCGCCGTCATAATATTGGCCATTTATCAGAAAGACAGCACAATAAGTAATTCATACTTGCATGATTAATAGACTTAGTGTCAAGTAATAAAATAATTTGATGAAAGAGAAATATGTAGTTAGAAGAGCTATGAATATGGAACAGGTAACAAAAGCAATTCACTTAAAAGAGATTTTAAAAATGAAATAAAAATAGATCGAAGGAAGATCGAAGCAGAAGACCGTAACAAAAAAATTTGGATTTGAAAAATTAGTGACAATTTCCGCATTTTAAAAATAGAATGCTCAGTGGTATCCTTCTTGTCGACAATTTTCTGTCTTTACGATCAATTTACTTTTTGTTTTGTTTTAAGGTACAATATTTAAGTAAAATAATAATGATAATAATCAACTTGCAGTATAATTAGAAATTCCAAGCATTAAGTTTTTACCTGACGACAAAAGGAGCGGGTTCTCAATTCGACGCGTATGTTTAACTTTTTTTAATACCATGAACAAAGAATAAATATATAAAATACACTCACTTAAATCATAGTTGATCATCCTGTTCTCGAAGTACCAGAACACGTAAGATGGCGGCTCCGTGGACCTCTTCACGACGCAGACGAGCCTCAGCATCGATCCTTCGTGAATTATCTTCTCTGATTCTCCCACTATCTCCGCGTACGCCGCTGTTAACAAGAATAATTTAATTTATTAGTTTAATTAGATCATCATCAGCTTCTTCTTTTGTATGCTGTTTCTATTTATTATGCGTCCGTGTGTCCATTAAGTTTTTCGGGACATCGCGAAGCTTCTGGTCGACTCTTCACGAGACCAGAGGGCTGGCCTTTTTTTGGGCCAAAGAATCAGCATTGCAATTTTTCAATGCCTTGTGATTCTTTTTTTTTTGTTTTTCATGTAATAATAGTTTTAGCAGTTTATTTAATTTTTAAAAGATTACTGGCTGGCCTTTTTTTGGCCAAATAATCAGAATTGCAATTTTTCAATGCCCTGTGATTCTTTTTTTTTTGTGTTTCATGTAATAATAGTACTTAACAACCTGTTATCTAAGTAATAAGATTACTTAGATAACAGGTTGGGAATAATGATAGCCGTCCGGAATGCAAAATTTCTCGTTGAAGCACTCTAATTTCTACTTCCCTTTGTATCAGCTATCATAGACGGTATTTCAGTTTTGCTTACTGCATTAGCTTACTAACTATTGTAAGTTGGTTCTAAATTCTCCGCCCTTTGGAAAACCGAGTATAAAAAGAAATATGCTGGCCGCTCACGTAAAGCGTTCGCATTCATATCATCATAACATTGTCATATCATTGTTAAAATATAACCCTCCAAAGTGCGCAATTATTTCTCATAGAAGCTTTTAACACTTCTACTATTCTTTGTATCAGCTATCAGCAGTTCAATTTTAAGATGTGGTAAGTCGGATCACGATTCTCCATCCATAAGAGACACCAAGTATAAAGAAAAAGTAATACTGTTATTTTGTTTTATTTGAAGGTCCGCCTGCGACGCAGGAGGTTGCGGTTTCGATTCCCGCCCTGGGACAAATGTTTGTACAATCTACAAAGATTTGTTCTGGGTATTTTCTATGTATATTAAAAAAAAATATATCTATGTAATGTATTGTATTAAGTATATCAGTCATCTAGTACCCATAACACAAGCTCTGCTTAGCTTGGGGCTAGATGATGCTGTGTGAATTGTCCAGCATTATTTATTATTTACTGTGCCTGTTGTTTGCCTTAATCATTTCTACTCAGATCGTTAAAACTTTGAAGTTTGTTTTAATTGATGCAAAATTTTGACCTATAACAAAATTAGGGAGGACTAAATTCTCATCGACGTACAGCTTAAATTTTGCCCATCAAGCTGCTGTAATTTCTCGCTCGCCTTTTACAACACCCCAGAGATATACTTACTCAACTAATACGGTATTCGTAGGCAAGCAGGGTACCTACTTAAAATATTAATTATCAGACGTAACCTCGGCTGGTATAATCGCATTGAAAGTTACGGCACTGTTACTGAAAAGGGTGGAGGAAGTCACATGAGTAATTATAAACAGAATGCTCTTAATATACTTACTCACAGGCGATCTTAACCTACTTTCCAAGTCGCGAAAACTCGTTTTATAGTAGGTAGGCAAAATGGAGGCTCATTTAGAAATTTTGCTCAAAGAAACGTAACGAAAAGAGAGAACGCCATTTACTATCTGCGCGCTCTACTCAATGGAAAAGTTAAAACTCTTCAAAATTAAAACTGACAAGATGTTCCTATCTCTATTAAGAAAAGTAAAAGGAATTCAAATAATTTCTGAATAAAATAAAATTTAGAGCAAAATGAAACCAAAAAAGTACCTACTATATAACAAAGAACCAGTTTATTTGACATCTTCAACAAAAGAATATGTCAAAACGTCAAAATCATTGCTTCAGAGAGAGATATTATCAAAAAAAATGAAACATTATTCTTACAAAAATAGAAAGTAAGCTAGTAATAATGAAACAACTGAATATTACAACAAAACAACAGAATTAATTATAAAGCCACGTCCGCAAATTGGCATGCCAGATCAATGAATTTATAATGATTATTTTAATTTAAAATGTTCACAAAGGCTTTAAAATAAAACAGTGTAATGAATTTAAAGTTGACGAAATTTCAGTTTTAAATTTTCATGTGTGCAGGAAATTGAATTATTAATAGTGGAGGACTATTTAAATGTTTCAATCGGAATCGTTTATGAAAGCGGGTGTATATTTAAGGAACATTAATTTTGCAGCTGTATTTAATCTTTGTGAAAACAAAACTTAAAAAGACACGGTTGGTTTTTCAGTTTCAAATTTAAGATATACTTTTTTATTATTTGTAAATACTTTTTATGCAATAAACACTGATATTCCTAGTTAAAACACTATTCTTAGTTTTAATATAATCTATCACGTAGTATATTAAGTAAGAGTTAAATTGCTTATTAGTCTTTTATGTAGGCTAGCCTTTTTTTCTTCTAACTAGGAACTTCTTTTATTCTTACTAACAAACAAAAAATAAAAAACTGATATTGTTACCTGCATAGGCTTTTCCTAACTACACAAGTTGAGACTAGCATCCACTCTAACTGGATGCAGCTGAATACCAGTATTTTGCATGGAGCGACTTTCTATCTGACTATTACAACCCAGTTTGACAGCCGCTTTACAAAGCAGGCTCTCCTACTGACTAAGCAGCAGCTGCGCACAGTCACAGCCACCGTCACAAGTCATGGGTCATTTAACAAGCACCTCTTTACTATAGGAGTTACAGATAGCCCGCTATGCAGAGCCTGCATGGAGGTGGTCGAGACGGCGGACCACGTGCTTCTCCACTGTCCAGAGGTTACTGCATACAGGGCTAAATACTTCGGGAACCCGGTTACTCTCCGAGAGATCGCCAGCAACGTCAGGGCGCTGCTGTCTTTCTCGGGGAACTGGGGTGGATCGAATAAGGTATTGTCCCACCCTTTACGCAAAATACGCGCTACGTCATGGAGTTGCGGAAATCGGCCCGTCTACCAATACCACCCAGTTGCTGAGTAGGACTGGTTATCAGTCTTTCAGGCTATCTCACTGTCAAAGATCTAATAAAAGCCGGGACCAACGACCGAAGGTCATAAGCACACATATCAACTCAGAAAGGGATCGTCACTTTAACAACTCGAGCCGTGCAGTATTCTTTGTATGAAAGTCCCTACTGCAACGCACACTAATCGGAAACGTAACTAAATCGCCTCGCCTCGGGAAAAGTAGGTTATTATATTTACAGTTTATAATCTATATATAAATATTTCCTTTCCCTTTTCTTATTAAGAAATTGCACCAACCACTGTTTGTCTCTGCATCACCTAAAAGTTGACTGTATAAATGCCTATAGCATTAAGTCCGCCTCTGTGCATGTGTGTGCTCGAAGTATTAAATAAATAAATAATATAAGATCTAGACGATACGGTGACGTTCCTTTTCCGAGTTGATATGTGTGCTTTGACCTTTAGTGTGCTCTGTAGAGCACGGAGGCTAGATATGTGTATATGAATCGTCACACACTCACAGTCGGACCTACGCAAGCGTTGTTAACCTTGAAGATCGACCCGAACGGCTGTTATTACTTACTACAAGCCCCTTTGATAAAAATACTAACAGTCCTACAAAAAAAAAAACAAACAACATGAAAATTGTTTTTCTCAACAAAAACGGGCAACAATAAACAGAGTCTTACTTATTCAAAAGCTTACCTTTCAGTCTATTTAGACAACACAAGAATAACAAAAACAGTAGCTAGAAGTTATATCAAAACTAGATGCTACAAACAAAATAATAGCTGACAAAGTACTCACCAACTAAAACAAGCTTGAAGAAGATACTTGTAGGCGGGTGGGTCGGAACCTGGCACTCGTAGTACCCGCCGTCAGCTGACGTGGCGAATCGAATGTGTAACGCCCAGTCCTGGTAGAAATAAATCACGTTAACGGTCTCCGAGTGTGGTAACTAGTGGTTATCGTGATAGAAAGTTTGGTAAGGGTTTTATAAGAATCGATTGGTACAACCAAGCGAAACGTGTGCTAGAGAGAAATTTGGAATCATATGGTTCTACATTTGGATGGGTAAGAATATTTTTAGAATGAAAACAATGACGGTAAAGTAGATATTCATAATTATGTGAGAACGCATGTGTAATTGTTTATAAACAAAACATTACCCGTCTATTCCACGAAGGGTTATCCAGAGATGTACATATACCCCATATCACCCTTATTGCATGTAATAAATCAACATTTCGCCAGTTATGTTTAAGTCCAATGTAATAGGGAGCGAACCTATTACCATCACCCATGTTCAAATCCAAACTCCGGTTTGCTACTGAGTAATCCCACATTAAGAAACCCAATAACACTTTATCCAGCCCGGGAATCGAACCCAGAACGAGGCCGTTTAATACGATCGAATGATGTTAACCTAGATAGCACAAATTTTATTCTTCGTAGAAATACGGCTTCGTTGGAAAACAAACATAAATTGATGAAACAATCAATACGATCGGCCACTTAAAGTGTAATCGAAACAAGAAGCTGATGAGACAAAGGAGATAAACAAACAACGAGCAACAGCAATAATTCGTGGATACAGTTCCGAAAGATTTAACCAAACAAATCTAAAACAATTTTCGATTTCAATCCAAATCCAGTGAACTGTGTTGTAATCAGTAAATTAAACAATACAAGCACAGTATAAGACTTTGGAACAAAACCGCGAGGAACATTTGAAAGGAATTTGACAATAATGGGTGTTCTTAAACTCAAACTGGCTCGAACGTCGAACCTCTGGCATCGTTTACTTTAAGTTGTTCATGTATCTTCTTGTACCTGAGTCAATGTTGAACTCTTTCATTAAAAGTCTCTGCTTTGTTTTTGAGTCAAGATTGCTAAAGTTCAATCTTAGTAACTTGATTCAATTATACACAACATTTCCTTTATAACACAGTTTGTTATGCAAGCAAGCTCTTTTACTGTAATTACCGGGGGTATAGTTAGTACATCAAGATAACTTACTAGGTTTAATTTGCATTTTCCTTATAACTCTAGTTTAACATTTAACGTTCTTACATTCATACTATCTCTTAAACTTTTATCGCAGTCTCGTAAACATGCTCGCAAATTTCCAGCTTTATTCGTCTTATTAAATAATCTTACAATCTAGCTCGCATTCAGCATAACATACACTTGAATTTACACCCGGCTTACGTAATACATTTCAAAAACTAAATGAACCAAAAATGTAAACAAAGACTACAAAATCCAGACTCCCTCATTATGCGCAAAGAATGGAAGCAGAAAATTCAAATGGAACGTAACTTTTGAACGGCGGATGGAGCGAGATCGACGTAAGATTAATTTAATCGCGGGCTCTTCACCGGGACATTTCGAGAGCTCTTGGGCCTCCTGACACGAGATGTATGTATGGGTATAAAAAGTGTTTGTGTAAAGGGAGCGGTGTTGATGATTTTAATCAGGGGAAAATAGGTATGTTTTGGGGTATACGTGTTTATGTAGAGTGATTTAATTTTATATTTGTGCCGTGAGTTGAGTGACGGGCTGGCTGTATTGGTGGAAATTTGGTGAAAGTTTATGTTGGAAAGAAAAAAATACCTATACCGTTTTGTATATTTTTCTGGCACAGGCCTAAGAGTTTTAAACTTTTATTTATAACTAGCTGTGTCCGCGACTTAGTCCGCGTGGGATTCAACAAAACATGAGTTTTAATTTATTTGCAAGTGGTTTTATCTTTTTTCTTATTCTCTTAATGATTTAGTCGATGATGTCGGTGCCCGCTTAAACTGGAATGAGTTTATGTTGTCATCTACTTGAATGTATAAAATTTATGTGTGTACTACCATCCTTGAGATGACGTCAAATAGAGATGTATGGAAGAAGAAAATATGCTGCGCCGACCCCAAATAAATAGGGATGACTACGATCATAATAATAAATACATAAAAGTAGCCTAAGTAGTAACTTAGGCTACTTATAACATCAACTATCTGCCAGTAAAGTCCCGTCAAAATCGATCACGATGTTTCAGAGATTAAATCCAAACAAACAAACAGACAGGCAACAATTTTTAAAAATGTGTCATGGTATTACTACCATACCATACTTTTATAATAATATGCATTTAGTAAAAAGCTATTATTTTACCATTACAAATGGACACTTCAATTTTATTCGGCTGTAAAGATAAATACGAAATTCGAAAATCGATCAGGAAAGAATATTTCAGTCACGAGCAACGTCATAATGTTTGACAACGTGTTTTACCTACCAGTTCTTGGATGATGGGGTTACACAATACAGACTTACAATACAGAATTACAAAAAAAAAAACAAATAAGGAATTTCGACAAACTATCTTCATAAAAACTTGATGAAACCAACCTAGCAGAATTCTAACTCATAATATTACAACAAAAAACAGCAGGAACACAGTGAAACACTTTAATAAAGACGAGACTAGACTCCGAAGAAGAACCGCAAGAAAATTGAATCAGACGTAGCAAGCGGATCTCTCTATCTAGGCAGACAAAGACGTTCTATAATGTCCATGCACAAAGGAAATGCGCTGTTACTGTATATGCATGCTTCGTTTTTATCCCTCACCGGTTTGTCTTTAGCATAAATTTAATATGCTACAGATAAAATACACTGGCAGCTTTAAAATTTTGTTCGGATTTTATCTAGGAGTTTTAGAGGATCACATTCTGTGTGGCTTTTGATCGTTCAACAAGCGGCAATTGATGGATATTCAATACTACAGAACTCTACATATCCCTTAAGGGGAATACAGTTGAGAATAGAGTTACAACAAAACTGTTCATCTGGGGAGGTATAATACCTCCCCAGACGAACAGTTTTGTTGACAATACCAACCATAAGGTTAAAGATCCTGAGATTCTTCTTAAGAAGAAGACATGCTGCGCCGACCCCAAATAAATAATAAATAAATAATGCTGGACAATCCATACAGCATCATCTAGCCCCAATTAACCAGAGCTTGTGTTATGGGTACTAGATGACTAATGTATACTTAATACAATACATTACATAGATAGATATTTTTACTATACATAGCAAATACCCAGAACACCCGGAACAAATCTTTGTAGATCGTACAAACATTTGTCCCAGGGCGGGAATCGAACCCAAAATAGATTGAGATAAGGACAGATCATGATGATGATGAAGTTTGAAGAATCCTGAATTAAATTGCCGATAATATGGATTGATTCTTCCCTGATATGATAATTTTCGTTGCTCCCACAATCATATTGTTTTGAACTGGTTAAAGGCTAGCTCATGAAACAAACGCATGAGCAATATGGTAAACATTAATATCCTTTGTGTATTATAAATTCGGTGTGGTTTGTACACTCGGTTGACAATTCATCAATAGAAAATCCAGTAACGTATGCGGTATCGACATAATCATTTCGGAATTCATTTTGAACTAATTTGTACGAATCAAAGGTATTGTTTGGTGCATGATAATAAGCTTTAGGCTTTGATATTGACCATTTGGTTTCGGTATTGATGTTATTCAGAATTATTTCCAGTTACTGTGTTGAAGGCTCAAATAATATAATTATTTTCGTTGAATTGGCTTCGACAGGGAGTGATTTAATAATCCTTACTATTTTGCCGGATTTATTAATGTTACCGGGAATACAATTATTGTTTTAAAATGAGGATAAATTAAGCAAATCGCGAACTAAATATGAAATTTCACAACAGATTGTATCGCGTGTAGTTCCTACAATATAGAGCATATTGTAGGAATATATGATATATAATATATAATATATATATATTGAGCATATATGTTTGCGCTATCATATGCCCTATTCATTGTCATCAGCCTATTTGAGTCAACTAACAATTTGGACGAATGTAGCTGCTTACCAAATTTATCCTTAGAGCGTCTTTTTGTCTGATATTACGCATTTCAATGCAATTGTTACTCTTCAAAAAGAATAAAAATATTAGTAACCGACCGATGCTACGATTTCGGCCATTTTGGAAAAAAAAAATCGTGATTTCGTTTTCGGCCGTAAACTAGCCGAAGCTTTGGTTGAGCCAAAAATCATTTAGGGGTATGAAAAATAGATGATGGCCGATTTTAAGACCTACCCGATATGCACACAAACTTTCATACATATTGGTCCCGCGCCGTTTCGTAGGAGTTTGGTATCAAACATTGCGACACGAGAATTTTGTACATTAGATTATTGTTTGTTATATTATTATTACATAATCAATAAATTCAACAATAAACACATGAAAAATTGTATTCTGTAATGGAATTACCGTGTTTTTTCGATAGACTTGCTCTTTGTCTCCCTAGGTGTAACAAACAACTAACAATATTTCAGGATAACTACAGCGGAAATACAATGTTTAGTGCCTAAATAATTTTCGGAGCGGATATTGTCAGATACTAGATTAGATTTCATTTAACATCAATACTATCTGTTTTGATCGTATTGATGTTCAATGAAATTTAATCTTTCTGGCTTTCAACACCCTCAACATACATCATCATCTGCCTAGCCTAACCGGATGCAGCTGAATAACAGTATTTTACATGGAGCGACTGCATATCTGACCTCCACAACTCAGTTACTGGGCAACACAATACCCTTTGGTAAGACTGGTTATCAGACTTTCGGGCTTCTGACTACCCATAACGACTGTCAACGATTGATAAATGACAGTCGGGATCAACGGCTTAAAATGTTTTCCAAGGCACGGAGGATCCTCGATATGTAATGAATGGTCACCGATCCACAGACTGACCTTGGCAAGCGTAGCTTAACCTTCAGGCTTCTGACTACCGGGAACCCTCAACATACAAAACATCTTCAATTTATACAGCAATAATTCCAACCAAACCAGCATGTTTACCAAAATTGTTTTCTTTGGAACCGGGCTATATATTTCACCAAAACCTTTGTACAAGTTGTAAGATAACATTATATTAGGTCTTTACCTATGAAATTGCCGTTCTGCAGTACTGGCCATTTCAAATCAAAATATTTTTTGTTTGGCTAAGAATTCTAATTTCAAATTAATTTTATTTTAAAAACATGGATTTTTTTTTCCAAAAGTAGTCATTTGTTTATTGATTAGTGTTACATTTTCATCGCATTTAAATCTTTTTCGTCATCATGGATACGTTAAAAATTCGAGTAATTATGGAATATGAGTACCGTCGTGGCAGCAACGCGGCACAAGCGGCACGCAACATCAACGACGTTTACGGAGCTAACACTACAAACCAACGCACTACCTGTTATTGGTTTGCTCGCTTCCGTTCTGGAAATTTCGACCTGAAAAATGAACCTCGCGGTCGTCCGAAGACTTTGGTCGACAATGACGAATTAAAGGCGATTGTGGAAGCTGATGATACACAATCTACGGCTGAATTAGCAGCAGCTTTCGACGTTAGCGTCAAAACAATATTGGTCCATTTGCGTCAAATTGACAAAGTAAAAAAGCTTGACAAATGGGTGCCCCACGAATTCAATGATCGCCAGCGCGAAGTACGCGTCGAGACGTGCCTTGCACTGCTCAACAGACACACAAATGAAGGAATTTTGAACCGCATTGTTACCTGCGATGAAAAATGGATTCTGTTTGATAACCGCAAGCGCTCAGCAAGTTGGTTGGAACCTGGTTCAGCACCTAATCAATGCCCTAAACGAAAACTTACCCCAAGAAAAGTGATGGTCACTGTTTGGTGGTCTAGCGCCGGTGTGATTCAACACAGCTTCTTACCAAACGGGGTAAGCATTACTGCAGATGTGTACTGTGAAGAATTGAACACAATGATGGAGAAGCTGGCACATCTCCAACCAGCATTGGTCAATCGCTCGTCTCCGCTGCTCCTGCACGACAACGCGCGACCTCATACTGCACAGCAGACGGTCTCCAAGTTGCAAGAACTGGGGTTGGAAGCTCTCCGTCATCCGCCCTACTCACCAGACCTTGCGCCTACAGACTACTACTTTTTCCAGAATTTGGATAACTTCTTGGCGGGAAAAAAATTCAATACCCGAGAGGCAGTACAAAATGCCTTTGAAGAATTTGTTGCCTCCCGTCCAGCTGATTTCTTTAAGAAGGGCATCAATAAACTGCCACTGCGTTGGCAAAGATGCATTGATTGCATGGGTGATTACTTCGATTAATACAAATAAAAAATACATGAAAAAAAATCATTCAAATATTTTCATACAAAACGGCAATTTCATAGGTAAAGACCTATTATAACATTTGTGCAATCGTGATAACCCTACATTAATGTTGTCTGAGGCAATTCTTATACCTTTGACGGCGATCGATTTTTCAGATCCCTGTATTTTTGGGGCATCACGTGCTAAGTTTTCATTGACAATTTTATTACGGTCGTAAAAATACTTTGTCACGGAAACAAAAGTAGACACAAGTTCAATAAGAAACAGTTATTATGTCATCCACATAAATCCGGTAAGCTTAAAACTTTCGACAAGCAATAATCTGCAGTGCTTCATGAGGTACAGACGCGAGAGAGAGTACAGACGAGGTAGTACTCCCATATTTCGCCACTTCAGTCAGAGTTTTGTGTAGTAGGGGTGAGCCTATTGCCATCAAATGGCACATATTCAGACCACGGGCTGCTACTGAGGAGTTATAAATGGGATAACCTAATAACACTGCCCGTATCAGTACAGAGGCCAGCACATCAAGCTACCCCAATATGTTAAATTTCTTTGACATATAATTTTATATATTTGCGTCGCGATGCTTCTATGCATTTTGTATGAATGGGATGCGGAAGAGACATAATATGTCCACGCCTCGTCGGCGTCACAGGTACGTCTTTTCTGTGTGTCCAGCGCCTTAATAAAAGTTAACAAGATCATAATACAAATCGTTCGAAATAATACTGATTCATTATTGTTGAAGGTGGAACCTCAAAACATTGACAACGAGAATAACATAAGATAAGAGAACTCTTACAAGATCATTCACTTACCCATCGGTATATTGGCCCTTCTCCATTCTATAAGATCGTATCTTCTTATTCAAACTTAATTTTGCGGTCGGTATATTTTATTATTACAACCCGATTCTGTAGGTCCCTTTATTACCTTCAAAGGGTCCTGAAATGGAACTGTTTGTTACAATCAGAGGGCCTTTTGACAAGTCCTTTGGCTGTAAAATAGTTTTAACGACATGACCTTCGATGCTTATGAATGTGAAATTATCGTTATCATCTAGCAAAGCCTTTTCCTAACTACAACATAGTAAGAAAAAGGCTTGGCTAGATGATATAAATGGTAAAGGTTCAGCTTCCAGTATAACTAAATTTAAATTAAAAATCAATACTTTAGATGGAGCGACTGCCCATCTGATATCCACAGCCTAGTAGCTGGGATTGGACTACTTTGTGGAAAAACTAGTTGGTAGATTTCCAGGCTAAGGACAGACAAAGATCTTTGAATGATAATAATCGGCTAACACAAAACAGGTGGAAGGGTCATCGACACATATTCTGATACCATCGATTCAGTACATCCATTATCTTGACCTGATTGGGTTACAGAAATCACGATTTCTATCTTACCCTACGAGATATTTAATAAAAAGTGAATAATTATATTGGAAAAAGTTTATACGGTTAGATAAACATCATGGTTTTTACAATTTTTACTAATCGTATCGTCATCTGCTTAGTCATTTCCCAACCATGTAGTCGACTTCCAGTTTTACTGGATGCAGCTGAATACCAGTATTTTACATGTAGCGACTGCCTATCTGACGTCTACAACCCAGTTGTTGCCCAAGCAACACGGTAATCCTTGGTAAGAAGGTGGGCTTCTGACTACCCATAACGACTGTCAACGATTAACAAATGACAACCGGGACCAACGGCTAAACGCGGTATTTAAGGAGTAGTCTCGATATGTACTGAACTTTCACCCATCCACAAACTGTCCTAGGCAAGCGTACCTTAAATTTCAATTAACCCGTGCTGTTTTTAATTAGCCACGAGCCCCTCCACGAAACCTATGTTATATCTTGTAATATCTGAGGTCACAATCGGCATATACCTTCATCATCACTCCATTTAATTGTAGATCGGGTTTTAACCTAACCAAACGTAGAATAATTCCAATATTTTACGCTAAGTGTCTGCTAACTGACCTTCGCAACCCAATTACTGTACGACACCAATTTTCTAAGGTCTGGCTTTTAGAACAATTAATGGTCGAAACACCATTTGTGTATCATTTCCAATTGGTTAACTTCCCTAATTTTAGTTGTGTAATTGCTTATAGTTACTTAATTGTCTATTTAAAGGTTCCGTATTCAAAGGTCGGTATCGGTGCCTACTTTGACCGCGTGTGTTGTTTGTTCTGACTTCACAGGGCTCGTACCCAGCTGTGACTGCCTCGTTGTGTTGTTTTTCACACTATTCCCAAACCATTGCAACTCCTGAAAACCAGAATCAACAGTGTCGACAAGTCTCAGGGAAACGATTCAACTGTCTCGGATCCCGCAACGAAATTAATCAGAAAAAAACAGTGGAGGAGTTAGAAAAATACAAAATTTCCACTTCCGTCCATATCAAGCAGGAGACAGAACAGAGCTAGGCCAATAGGTACAAAGGGATGTATACAGCCGGGTAAAGCCCAATTGCCTAGCCTTGACATTAAAATGCCTCGTTGGTCTACTGCTAAACATGAGATATTGAGTTCGTTTTCTAGATCCAGTAAAGTGTTATAGGGTTTTTCCCATCTGGCATTTGTCAGCAGCAGCCCAGAGTCTGGATTTGTGCCCGGTTGTTGCCAATAGGCTCGCCTCCTATAACGTAGGACTCGAACATAACCGGCAAAATATCCATGTACAATAAGGTACACCTTGGTCTAACCCTTGGGGGAATACTTCACAGACGTGAAGTTATTCCGGTTGATTTTTTTACAGAATTCGTGTAACAATGGTCGCTTTCATGGTAAAAGAAGATTAACTAGAGTATTTTTTTTTATTATTTACAAAACAATGGTGAGACCTGCCGTTTTGTATGAATCAGAATGCTGGGCCGCAAAAGGGACGAATGAAAGGCAGTTACATGCAGCTGAGATGAGAATACTGAGGGGGATGTGCGGCTTTACGCGAATGGATAGAATAAGAAATGAGTATACAGTAAGAGGAAGTCTGAAAGTGGTGCCTGTGACCCAGAAGTTGCGTGGAAATCGGTTGTCATGGTATGGGCATGTAATGGCAGGAATGAGGACCATGATGTGAGGAAAGTTTTGAGTTTGAATGTGCAGGGTTACAAGAGTGAGGGAGACCAAAGAAAAGATGGATGGATTGTGTGAAAGATGATATGGCTAGAAAAGAGGAGACTATTAAGATGACTGCAAGTAGAGATGTTTGGAAGGAAAAATCATGCTGACCCCAAATAAATTGGAATAAAGGCAGGAGGATGATGATATTTTTTTAGTATGGAACTCTAAGTGTATTCATTTATGGCCGTGCAAACGCCATATTTATAGAAAATAAAAACTGAAAGAAGAAAAAGTTTTCTACCATTGTAGTTAGTCTCAGTTTCACCTCGACGTTCTTGTTTGTCCCCATTTATAAATATAGAATCAATTTTTCCAATGCCTTGTCATTGAAGGGCACTGCCGTTTTCTTATAAATTTAAAATTAGTTTGAGGAATTTGTATTTCATAACTCTCTGTCAGGTTTATGGAAAAATGGTATTTTATTCTACAGATAATTACTGTTTTACGAACTGATGTCTGATTTCTATGACGCCATGTGTGATTTCCATTGAATACTTTGTCTATTATAAAGGATTTCCTAGAATGAAGCCGTAATAAGTACACAGTAACTGAGAAGTAAATCGGACTTACAAGACGTATAAAATTAGCACAGTGTGGATAAAAATGGCATGTAATGGGAACAATTTGGGACTCCCAGATTCAGATGGACATTTGAGTATTAAACCAAACTGAATAATGATATGAGTATTCATAAAGACATCATATAATAGGGTTGTGTCCTAGGTAAAAATATATTAAGTCTATTTAGTCCATCAGTAAGATTACCAAAAAATATTGGACACGTATTTTTTGCTTACTTGATTCAATAAAAGTGATAATGATATAGCACATCAGAGTTCGGGAGACGGGGCTTGTGACGTCACGCCGTGCTACACTTTTAACGAAAAGTGTAGCACAGCGTGACGTCACGTGCAATTTCAACGCACTATACCGTCATCATTTTTGGTTTACGTGACAAAAGATTAAATACCAGTCCAGTATTTTTGAGTAATCCAACTTTCGGACCAATCAGATTTTTTAAGGACACTACCCTATTATGTTGCAGCCAACTAGCTTAATTAGCCCAACACTTGGCTCGGGTGTTCGTTCACTTGCTTCGCTCGCTCACTAGACCCAACCATCTCCTTCTAACCTAACCTATCCGAGTCGGGGTGCCCCAAGTATCGAGTTCGCTCCGCTCGCTCTAGACCTAAGTTCGCTGATTAGTAGTGGCTAGGCTGTTGATTGAACGGGTTCTTAAGCTAGTTGGCTGCGACATATACATACATCAAGAATAATACATTAATCAGCTTTTACTCTTTTAAAGGCCGTACAACAAAAAGTACAATTTGTGAAAATTTAACTGAAATTGGTAATAAAAAATATAGAACTAACTAAAATGCCTTTCAAGTAATTCTTCTAAACTCGCAAAAAGTTTAATGTACTAAATGGTGCGAAGGTATATTGGTCTATCTGTCTTGTGATATGTCTGGTAGAAGCAGTTCCGTCTTTGTCTGGCAGAGAGTTAGAACCGCTAGGAACTTCACCCATTTTGTAATGCTTTAACATTTTTGTCTGCTTTAACTTAATAATTAATGTTGGTATCGAAAAATCCTGCCAAAAATGGGGTTAAAAAGAAATGAACTCTGATCAGTTTCACAGTCGTAGAAGAAAAACTAGTTGTTTCGATTAATACGATTTCTCGTTAATTAACCCTTCGGTTTGTTATAATATTGGAATATCCGTGAAATCTTGTCAAGTCAACTTAATAGAGGTCAATTAGGAACCCTTTGTCAACTTGATTTGATTAAATCCTAGATCCTTTTGGACGCCAGTAATTGGTTACCGAAAACCTTTTGGCTATTTCTATCCCCTTAATAATAAGACAAACTAGTTGATTGAGCGATTGACGACATACAAATAATTAATATAATACAGGGTAGAAGGAACATCGACGAACAACCTGGTACCATGAATACAGTAGATATAAATGTCTGGTTTAAAAAAAGTCGGGATTTTTTAAATTTTTCTTTCAGAAAAATGAACGTAGAAATTTGGAAAATCCAAAAAAAAAATTACACTGAAGTATTCAGAATCATGTAGTGAACTCAAGGTATCATGTCATTGGTGCCACACAAGGAAATAAAAACGATAATATCTTGCATTCAAAAACATTTGTAGGTTAGACATTCACACGATCATCTTGTACCTACAACCCCCACTACTTGCGACACCAAGTCTCGCATGGACCGCAGTATCATTAGTCACGATCAACGTGAACTATTAGAACCTCATTTATCGAGGTTTAAGCGATTAATTACTTCCGCTTGCCATCGCAACGAATAATTTCCTAATTTCCTTGGAGTAGCCTTGGTCGTTTCTAACTTTAAAAGTTGGTAAACGCCTGATTTTAAGTCATTCCTCGGGGCATACTTAAGTAGGAGATTTAAGAACTTCCTCAGGTTATAGATTCTTTCGTTAAAAGATTTGGGAAATGACATTAAAAATTATTAAGAGAAAAAGTCTGAATTTATGCTCGATTGACAGGAATGGCGTTTTTGGACTTTGATAAAGCTTTTGATTTTATCGAGACCTAAGCAATGCCACAGTCCCAACTGCTGTGCCAAATTGACCATTTCAGACCTTACTCATGACCAAAACTGGAAACCTATCCTACTGCAGCATGGCGTGTGACAGGAAGTTACAACATCTCCTAAACTATTCTTCACGGCATTGACAGACATTTTCAAGTTCCTTGAGAACCTCGCATATTACTCATCTTCGATTTGCTGACAATATTATAGTCATTGCTAAGACCCTGGAGGAGCTCGGTACGATGCTCGATGATCTCAGGAGATTCTCTTTCACTAGAATTAATGAACATAGGCAGAACGACGATCATGTGAAATGCCCATGTTGTACCCACTCCTCTGCAAGTTGAAGGCGCTACACTCGAAGTTGTTGACTATTAAATACCTTGGACAAATGATCTATCTAGGTAGGTTCAACTTTGAGAAAGAGGTCAATCGTCAAATCCAACTCGGCTGGGCAGCATTCGGGAAGCTAAGCAAAATATTTGCATCCAAAAACAGAAGGGTACAGTGTGTGTTGGCCAGTAATGACAGGGATGAATGATATGCATCAGAGACGTAGACGCTCACAATGGGCTTTATAAGAAGGCACAAGGCAATATAAAGGGCATTGTTTTGAGTTTCACGGCCAATCATGAATGAAGAGATCCACAACACAGTGATCGCAGAACCGATGGCCGTTGGGGCGTTGGGAAAAAGTTCTAGTGTGGCGACCACTAAACGGATACCGCAGCGTGGGTAAGCTTGTCATACAGGGAAGCAACGGTGGATATAGTATGCGTACGCACAGTCGAGGGAGTCGTCGAGGGGCATCACAGCATGAGACAACGGCATGCCGTTTGTCGTGACAAAGTAAACATTTCGTCGTAAAAACAACATGGCTTTTTATGAATTCTATGTTTCGTAGTCCGTTCCACGAATGTCCTAGACCTTCAAATCAACCTTCGTAACCTTATTGTCTTTACTTTATTATAAATTCCAGTATTATACGGACTACATTTTGACCCATATTTAATTTCATAAATTCCTTTCTCTCCAACGGATTTAGATAACGCTGACCGGGACCGAACTCATTGACCTGTATGACTCCATTGAATTCATTGATTAAATGAATGCTGAGGCCCGGTCCTGAACTACAACGTGTTTAAGTTAAATGTTTGTTTTTTTTTTACTTTTGGGATTTAATATTCTATTGACAGCATTGCACAGTACTTTATATCGGGGATTGTTTTAAAGCTAGCTGCGCCCCGCGGCATTATCCGCGGTTCGTTGTAAACAAAAACGAATTATTAATCAATATCACCATTATCCTCCTGACGTATTCTTATACCAATTTATTTGGAGTTAGAGCAGTATGTCCTCTTCTTCCAGTCATCTCTTTTAGCCGCGATATCTTTCCTAGCCATTTCACCTTTCACACAATCCATCCATCGTTTCTTTGTCTTTCTCTACTCAACTCTAATCAACGTGTTCGTCTGAAAGACAGACTTTTGAGATTTTTTTCTTTATTAATTTTATTAAATAAAGTTGCCCCACAGTATCTCCTGTATCGTGGGTGCGTTCACAAACACTAAATTCACATACAAAAACCGCCAGACTAGTAACAACTACCTGTAGGCCATACAAATATTTGTTCCGTGCGGGAATCGAACCCGCGACACGCAGCGCCAATCGCCCAGCCACTGCGCAAAAGGAAATGTTCGTCGTATTTGCACAAACTAGACCATCGCTGAGCATATAGCTATGGAACATGCTCACACCGCCAACTCCATCGCCGGCCATAAAAAAATCTAATCATAATCCTTTCCTGCCTGTATTGGGAAAAATCCAATTTGGGTTACAGCTATTAATTTAGCCTATTCACCCACTAACGACCGCTAAATGTATACCCAGCCCACTCCGCGATGCATTCACCCATTACGAAGTAATTATTATGAATATAAAACCGCATCACTATTTCACAAGGGTATTAATTAGCTTTTAATTGAATATAGCGACATGTTTGTAATTAGTTGTAGGCTTTGTAGTAGTTTGTACAATGGCATGTTTTGTTGTAAGTACAATTAATGAGAATGTGTTGAGGATTTGCATCGATAATTTTGTATTGTTCATTAGTGAGTAACTTCAAATTATTGGTGATGTTCTTCAGAAAGGTCAGGTGCGTAGTACCCGCAACCAGCGTGCGTGTGTGGCCAGATGCATGAACGTTGAAAAGGAATATGTATCGATCTTAGCAGGTTTCGTTCCATAGTTTCTAGCAATAAAGGCGTAATTTTAAGCATGTACATAAGGATGTGTGTATTATATACAATAAGAGAGCCAAGAAAGACTATGTTTAAAACTAAAAACAAATGACGGTGATGACATTTTGTCCTCTTGAGTCCTTTAAGTTTATATTTATGTTACGTTGAACAAGATATGGAACGTTTTATATTATAAAGGCCGGACAGAATGAAAAATTGAAAAGAGTGAGCAAAAAGAATAATAGCTTAGGATACAACGCAGGAAACCTGGACCTAACCCTGAATCTCAAACAAAAAAAATATAAAGACCAACATTAATAAAAAAAGCAACTAACTACAACATTATGTAGGTATCAGCAAATGCAACCATAATTCGATCGAGAAGAAGTTTACTCAGAAGCTTTTAAATTGTATATTTGCACAAAATCATAATCTTACCTTTACATGTCTTCCATGCGCTGAAAAGAATCTACTGTCAGCACTGTACGTGACGAGACCAACTGACAGTAACGAGTAGTCTTTTCTTCGTATCCATGTCACCTGTTAGAAAGAAAGTAATTTAATTGACTAAATAATTTAATTTAATCTATCTTAAATCGGGATGGGTCCTAGGAAAAATAATTATATAAGGTCTATTTAGTCCGTCAGTAAGATTACCAAAAAATTTTAGACACGTATTTTTTGCTTACTAAAATCAATAAAAAGTGACAATGATATAGCACATGTAGCATAGCAAAGTTCAGGAGGTCTTGTGACGTCACTGTTACGTTAAAAGTGTAGCATGGCGTGACGTCACGCGCAATTTCAACGCACTATATCGTCGTCATTTATGGTTTACGTGATAAAAGAAAAAATACGTGTCCAGTGTTTTTGAGTAATTCAACTTTCGGACCAATAAGAATTTTTAAGGACACTACCCTATTCTATTGTGATCTTGTAAGTACACTATAACTATTCAAACAACAGTTTTAGGGTCAGTAATAATAATTCTAATATCATCATCTGCCTAGGTCTTTTCCCAACTATGTTGGGGTCGGCTTAAAATCTAACCGGATGCAGCTGAATACCAGTATTTTGCATGGAGTGACTGCATATCTAAACTCCACAACCCAGTTATTGGACAACCCGATACCCCTTGGTTAGACTGGTTGTTAGACTTTCGGGCTTCTGACTACCCGTAACGACTGTCAAAGATCTACAAATGACAGCCGAGACCAACGGTTTAACATTCTAGTAGTTTAACTTTCCGAGGCACGGATGAGTCTCAATAAGTTACGAACGGTCACCCATCCACAGACTTGGCAAGCGTAGCTTAACCTTCGATCGACCTGTGCGGCTGTTTTAATTTAGCCTTGAGCTCCTAGATATAAATAACATTAATTATATCATTTTGTTGGTTAAAGATCGCTTATAAGTAAAAACTCATTCCAAACATTTTATAAAGCCAAAAAGAACGATACATCACAATCAACAAAAAATAAAACATTTTTAGAAAGCCACACAACAATTCGAAAGGACCATTCACAAAAAAATATTATAAGGCACGCGTCGACTACCCACATTTGTGTTTATACGAGTTATGAATTTAGCTTAACAAATTTTTGTAATTTTCACCCTTAACGAAACAACAAACATTCTGGTTGGAGTTTTGGAAGTCATTCAAGAGTTATACAAAGTTCCCATTGGAGTTCTATGCGTGTTTATACACGGTTTCGTTGGAAAGTTTTTGAAGAATTTCGTTTTGATTGTTACCCCTATATTGGACGTTGGAACAGAATTTTGTAGGAACAAGTTCAATAAAATACAAGCATCCAATTTTGTGTTTCGATTATGTTTGGCTTAACTGAATTTTTGGTGGGTTTATGTTTGATAGCCTAGCTAGAATGCAAGGAAAAACTTGGAATAAATTTAGGTGGATAGTTCAAACACGTCAACGATTTAATAGGTTGTAGAAACAACAGACAGTCTTGTATGATGAAAATAAAAGATTATTTTATTGTTTAATTTTTTTTGCAAATTGGTTTGACAATCAAAAAATCTTAATTCAATTATATGTATCAACTTACCGTGTTTTCGGTGATATCACTAACTTCACAGTGCAGTATCGCTGTAGTTCCTATTTGAGCTATAACTGTTGTACAGTTTTCAGTCAAAAATATACCAGCTTTACCGCCTTTCCCACTTAATTTATTAACGGTCGAACCCGCAGAATCTCTGTACATTTTCTTAACTTTATTCATAGACTTAGACAGCGAAGTTTCATCTAATTCTTGTATAATTTCTTTATCTGTTATTCTATCATGTTTAGTGTGTCTCCCTCTACTTATTGTAACCTCATCTAAAATGTTATCTATATTATGTACATCATCATTATATTCATTATCTAATATTGAGGAGAGGCGAAGTGGTTTGGGTAGTTTTGGATATGTTGTAAGAACATATTCTGTTGTTGTATATACTTCTGATAGTTCTTCTCCATTTACTGTTGAGAAGGTGACTGTCGATGGTGATGGTGACGTTGTTGTTGTTCTTCTTCTGTGACCTGTCAAAAGAAAACAACATATGAATATTCCGTATAACATGTCTCATGAAACACACGTAGCAGGTAATACTTTTACAAGCGACGTAAAACCCTTAAAACTTGGAATAGAAATACGAGAAATAATGTTGGGAATTACAACAATGCTTGAGTGGCAGGTCGTTAGTGGTGCTTATATTAACGGTATGATAATTTGTTACGAAGCACGTACTACAAATTTTTACGTGAAAGAACGGTTAAAATATTTGGTTTACCCATTTTACGTTTTGACTTTGATTTATTTATTTGGATGGTTATTGATTTCTTATCAGCTTGACACTATATTTGATTGACAAACTCTCTTCTCTATCCATCACTGCTATGACTGTATGACTATTCGGATCTCGGATATTAATTATCTACACCTACTTTCAGAATCAAAATCAGAATCATTTCTTTGGTATCGACATTAAGGATCTTATAAATAGTGAAGGTTCTTGCTATGTTTTGTCGTTACTGACATACAAATAAAATAAAAGATTACAAATATTACATGTCAATCAAAATAAAATAATCGCAAATAATACCAAAAAATAAAATAAAAAAAAATACAAAATATTCATACTAAAATTATCACCTCAATATTCATCCACACTGTAATAGCATTTGTCAAGTAGTATCCCCTGAATTTTCTTACTGGTAATTCCTTCAGGTAGTTTTCTATACATTTTAGGAGCAGCACCAAATAAGCTCTTCTTTAATAATGCAGTTTTGCAGTTGATCGAACAAAACAAATTCTCATACTGGGCTCGAATTTGAGTTTTTTTTACTGATGAATATACACACACACACACACACATGTAGGTATACACATACTCGTATATTATATTTAAACTTTTTAATTATCGGTTTACATATTGTCTTAAGAATATCTTGTTTACAATAATTTTGCTTTGAGCCAAATAATTGGATACAAGAGATACACTTAACCATTTTTGAGTGGGGTTTAGACTTTGAATCTGCTGTTATTTTAATAAATAATAATACTCGTACACATATTTTTTATCACTTGATTTATAAGTATTTTAGCTAATGAAAAAACATTTTTGTACCTATTTTCTTAGCTTTAAGTGTATTGAAAAATATTAGTTTTGAAATCAGCCTTTGTAAGCTTTCATTCTGCAAGTAAATTTATGTTGATAAAATACTAAAAACATTCGATCTTCCACTGACAAATCAATCGTAAATTACTTTCTTTTTCTTGGACGCAGAAATAAATTTACCTTGTTCATAGATTAATTTAACGTATAACATACTTAACGCAGACCTTATCTTTTACGCAAACGGTCTTAGAAAGAACATAAATCTCCACAAACTACTAGCCATAATGCCGACCAACGTCAAGCCTAACATGCTCTTTAAGACTAAACACACGCCATTGTTTACCCTGAATGACCTCTATAAATGACGTCATCCCCGTAATATCACAGCCTAATAGCATAACAGTAATACAAAGGCAGCTCCTAGGTAATCCCGTCGGCAATCAGACCCGGATTAGTAAGGGTAACGGACGAGCGATGTTGGCGTGACCAATGGGAATTTGTTGGACAATCGGAATTGTGTCGTCGACGAGCCCTTTCGTAGATCGGCGATTGTTTTGATGTGGTTTTTGTTCAAAGATCTTTGTACAGATCGTCTTATCAATCAGCATGGTATGAATGAATCTTTCACCATTTATTAGTTTTCTATTTTGTTATATCAATTACGTGGTAAGACTTACAATTCCGGATTTTTGAAGAAGAAATATCTAAATATGCCTGTTAGTTATATTTTGAGGTGCCGGAAGCCAGGGTTTCCAGCAGCACCTCAAGCACGAACCAAATTGCTCAGAAAAGTGCCACTGACGCGCGTCTTGCCCGCACTACATGGCACTGCTGACAGAATCGATTTATTTTCCTGCTCTCTGAATGAATTCACAAAAACAATATTGTATGTGTTATGTTAATAACAATAATATTTAAATATTAATGAATATAAGTAGTGTTTGTGATATATAAATAAAATTATTACAGTCACACTGTCCTTCAAAAGGTCGCATACCATTACATAAATTTTGTGTTTTCCTTAATTATTTTTGCAAAAATGACAAAACATCACGTTCATAAAATCACCTAAGTGAAGTTGCAGAAATAGTTAGTCATAATATATGTAAGTTAAAGGAAGAGGTCGTGGCTGAATAAAAACTCGATTGAAGGTTAAGCTACGCTTGCTGAGGTCAGTATGTGGATGGGTGACCATTCGTAACATATCGTGACTCCTCCGTGCCTCTGAAAGCACGTTAAGCCGTTGGTCCCGTTGGCCATTTGTACACCTTTGACAGTCATTACGGGTAGTCAGAAACCCGAAAGTCTAACAACCTTATATAGTCTTACCAAGAGGTATCGTGTTGCCTAGTAACTGGGTTGTGGAGGTCAGATAGGCAGTCGCTGCATGTAAAAGACTGGTATTCAGCTGCATCCAGTTAGACTGGAATCCGACCCCAAGATAGTTGGGAAAAGGCTAGGCAGATGATGAATATGTAAGTTAAAGCAAAAATAGGCGCCGAAATATCGTTCACAAATAACACTTATAACCCAGATTCATCATGTATGTGACATGCAATGCATTTACCTATCTTGTGAGAGACTGGTGTCTAAACTAAGCCGAGGCCTGTATTTAAAGGCACCAATTTAACTAAAACAATTGAATTTGCCTCTCTAACTGACAGAAAGCGTTAGAAAAGGACGGTAGCAGACAAGAACTAAGTTAGAGATGTCTGATGAATGAAGATGAATAAGTTTACGCCCTGAACTTCACCAACTGCTTACATGAATTACAAGTTCTGGTTTACTTACAATGTTTTCCTTCACCGATGTCAATGAAAGTCACATTGGTACTTGCTGTATTAGCCTGGATTTTAACTAACAACCTCACGCATGAAAGGCGAGACTTTAACCGCCGGACCATTACATAGCTTGACCCTTTCTTATTGTTATTATATAAACCGACTTACCTACTACTAAAAACATCAAAGTTTCAGATTATGTACGCTATATTGGCAACCTTTGAGACGTAAGTCCTTGACCTTTACAAGTACTTATATCTTAATGGCTATTATAGCTTGAAGTTTGTTTATAATACTATTATTTAGATTTACCAACTATTAGCGTACAAAGTGAGTTTTATAAAGATGGGATTTTAGGGTTAATATTTTTAGGTTCAGCGAATTAAAATGAGGTTATATTATGAATGTCATAGTTCGTGACTGAGTGATAAATGGCGTACAGGTCGATCTACAACATTCAACTTCTCGAGGTCGGTTCGTGGATGGGTAACTATCCAGGAAAACATGGATTCGTATATCCTTGGTAGATTGTTATACGTAGTCAGAAGTCTGCTGTGGAAATCAGATATGCAGATAGGAAGGGAGCATTCATTTTTGCGTCTAGGAGTACCGGCTTCTGCATCAAGCTGTTGATCCCACTTAATCTAACGAGAGCCTCCTCAGGTGTTGGTCGAAACCCTTGGCTTCGAAATTAAGCTATGGGCAGTCACGTCAAAATATCTGTATTTTTTTTTAAAACGTTGCCCCACACTAGGAATTTCTCCTGTATCGTGAGTGCGTTTACAAACATTTAAACTTACATACACAAACAACCAGACCCGGAACAACTACCTGTAGGCCATACAAATATTTGTTCCGTGCGGGGATTGAACCCGCGACACGCAGCGCAACAGCCAATCGCTTAAGTACTGCGCCAACCGTGTCGACAATTATATTCGTACCCAAAGTATTGTTCGTCGACCCTTTAAGCTCCTTAGTTGAAGTCTACAATTTATGACAAATGCTTGCACTGACTGGAAAGATCTCTTATCTGTGTGGTTATTTTCTCAAAAGACCATCTTAGGCACTACTCTGCACGGTCCTCACATGACCTGACCAAGATTATGTATGGACCTTAAAGGGACTTCCGAGTTGCTTCTCAGAGTAGCCAGATAGGGAAACACATAATTAAAAATTGTACTTGTTGATGTGTAAAAGTGTCTGTAAAAACTCTTTTACAGAAATAAATATAATTTATCATTTATAATTTTCTTAACTCTCTCAGCTTTCAAGATATGCTAGCTATGAGGGTCTACTTTAATATGTATTATGATTATGATAAATACACTATTGAATTTTTACTTCAACAGTTTAGTAAGAAAATAATAAGGACAGTTTAACAGGCGTAGATATTATTTGGAAGTTATTTACATATGTACAAAAAGAAAATAAAATAAAAAGGCGACCAAGAAACTCAGGCGTCAAGTCGCTGTCTCCTGGAAACGTGCGCAAAAGACTGGCAGCATTGCCACGTTGGATGGCAATACTGATTCTTTGGGCAAAGAATGCTTTTATTTATAATTTAATTTTCTATTTCTATAATGTATTAGTGCTTAGTAAAATTTTTAATGTTTACTTGTAAACTTAATTTTAAATAACATAATTATGTCACCTTTTTGCAGCATAAAACTTGCCCAATTGTTACCTAAATGGGAGAACTTACTGGCTCCTGAAATACAGGTATTCTAACCTAGCTCTGGAGTCAGAGTCTCACAATTTTCTGCAACCTGTTTTATGCCAATAAATAAATTTATTATTATTTATTATTATTATAATGAGCCAGCCCTCTGGTCACGCGAAGTGTCGATCAGTCGTCGAGAAACATAATACACTATTTAATTTCATAAAGGCATTAATTAAGGTGTTGTCAGTGAAATCAGACAGTGACCTGTTTACGCTTCTCATAGCTATTCCGTTCCCCCCTTGAGTACCATCTCAACATCACCCTGTATATTATCCAGTCGTACCTATATCTCCAGTATATACTGTGTCACTAGGTCGTGCAGTTTCAGTTGGAAATAGACTGCAATCTCATTGCACGAGGGAGTCGTAGTAAGCAATTAACGGATACTATTAATTGAATGGATTGCATCATTCAGTTCTCTGCTGATAGCTTCGGAATGTGTAAGAAACCAGGCAAACTGATTAGCTCATAGCTAAATCAAAACAGCCGCACGGGTTGATTGAAGGTTAAACCATGCTTGTTGAGGTCAGTCTGTGGATGGATGACCGTTCTTAACATATTGATACTCATCTGAATCTCGGAAAGTACGTTAAGTCGTTGGTCTCGGCTGTCATTGGTAGCTTCTGACAGTCGTAACGGTTATTCATCTGACAAGCAGTCTTATCAAAGGGTACCGTGTTGCCCAGTTTCTGGTTTGTGGATGTCAGATTTGCAGTCGCTGCATGTAAAGTACTGGTATTCAGCTGCGTCCAGATAGACTGGAAGCCAACCCCAACATGGTAACGAAAAGGTTAGGCAGATGATATATGGTGAGCTGGCCATGATGTGCTTAAAAAAGCTGATATTACAAAACACCAGTGTTTCTTGAAGCGTTCGGCAGAGCTGTTTTGTAACTACACCAACATATCGCTGCAATAGTGGGTCAACCTGACTGATAAGCCAGTCACAAATGCAGGCATGCATATTTAACTAAACTGCTTGAAAATAGCCCTTACTGGGTGGCATTATGTAACTCATTTAAATAACGCTACCTGTGAGGTCCGGGTCTCCAGACAAAGTGACAATCTGACAACGATAACGGTTGCGAATAAGTTTAAAATTCATAGGTTTGACAAGCGCTATTGAAATGTCAATAAATCTTTTCCTTTTTTTGAAAAACGCTGTCCCACACTAGGAATTTCTCCTGTATCGTACGTGTGTTTACAAACATTCAAACTCACATACACAAACAGCCAGCTCCGGAACCTGTAGGCCATACAAATATTTGACCCGTGTGGGAATCGAATCGAAAAAAAAACAATCGAGTTAATTTAAATATGTACGAGTACATAAATAGGCTAGGCAGTTCATCATGACACAGATATATTCACGACTTTTTCCCACGGTGGCAGGCTTTCTTATCCTCTTATACTTATTTTGATTCGTTTAACTTTTTACATCTGGTCATACATGCAATACATGCAATATTAGTATTGGTTGATATATTCATTACAATTACAATAGTGTGGTATGTGCAGACGTCAGCCCAAGCAACCCCAAACTGTCAGATTTTCCCAATTGAACATGAACCTTATTCTTTTGAAATAAAGTTGAAAAGCTATAAAATAAATTTGACACATTGGTAGCTTGATGTGCTGGCCTCTGTATATAGGTTATAAAAAAACAAAAAATATGGTGCTTCTGTTATTCTTCTATGAGTTAATATGACCCATGACTATTTAATAAGTACCTAGAAAATGTCTATAATGCAATGTTGATGAATATTATGACTGTTTATGCACCATCTCTTCTTATCTCACGATTTGTTCGCCTTGATATGCGGCTGACCATGTTAGAGCTATTCTGTATATTATAATTATCTTGCATACAGTGTATCATGTACACCATGTATAAACAAATAAATTCTTACTTACTTACCCACCATAATAACATACAAAAGTTATATTACTATGTCGCGTGGTCGAACCCAGACAGCCATTTAACTTTATGTAAACGATTATATCACTAAACTGCTCTGATAACGGTGACGGAAAACATCGTCAGTAACTGGCATGTCATACAACAAACATTTTATTTTAAGACGTGGCTTCTAATAACTAGCATTGGACCAGGTCCTGGTGGATGAGAAGGCCTGTGCCCTAGCCGTGGACATGTTGAAGGCTGATTATATGATCGCTGGTAGATCACAGACTTTATCACTAGTTTATGATTACTGACTTTAGTCACTGCCCTATAGATATAATCCAGCATTGCTCATGTCAGCGGCCACGCCCTTGGACTGCCTTGGAAGCTTTTTTAGCAGGCTTTATTATCTACTATACTACTATGCCAGCCTGTTACTGTCCCACTGCAGGGCAAAAGCCTCTTCTCATATAGAGAAGGCACAACCCAATCACCGAAGTAATCACCACGCTTGCTCAAGACGGGTTGGCGATTTCAGACTTATATTAATTATAAGTCCAGGTTTCCTCACGATGTTTTCCTTCACCGATGTCAGTGAAGTCCAAGATAAACTTAGAAAGTACATATGAATTGAAAACACACATTGGTACTTGCCCAGCTTTGAACCCACAACCTCGTGCACAAGAGGCGAGGCCTAAACCACTGGGCCATCATGACTTTTTTAGCAGGCTTTGCTTGAGATAATTGTCGATTTTGGTATATATTAGTTTTTATTTATTTATTTTGGCATATTGGTGTGTGCTAGCTATATGTGGCAAATTATATAATTTAATTGATTTATAAAGATGTTTAATATAATTATTCTGTTTTTGGCATAAATGTTGTATAGACTCAAGTTCTTCAAACCTATCAGACAGACGTGTTGTTGGGGAGTTTGTTCCGCCACTTCTTCTACCCAGCAAAAACACTAGGACGTGGTGAAGGGTGGGCGTTTTGGCGGTCATAAAGTGCTGATTCTCAGCCTAGTTTGAATAAATGAATTTTGATTTTGAGAATATCACTTTGTACACAGACCTTACACACCATGCGAGGCAAGTACGGGCGTACAAAACGCTTGTGACAAGACATTATTATAATGGTATGCTATAGTAAACTGATAAACTACACTAACACTATGTGACTCAAGCCGTGTCACAGTAGCCGTGCTAGCTGGGCAAGACAAAACAGCTCTGCTATCATCTAGCTGACCAGCTTAGATATTTCTTTATTCTTTTGTTTCACTAAGTTTACCTTGGACATCACTGACATCGGTGAAGGAAACCATCGCGATGAAACTTAGACGTATGATATAGTTTTTATAAGACTGAAGTTATAAATACGCTGTTCGTGCCTTCTTTGTATGAGAAGAGGCCTGCAGAGAGACAGTGACAGGCGGTTTTTAATGTGTTTTCCCACGTTATGAGCTCAAGTCGATACTGGGTAAGAAGAAAATAAAATGAGTTTAAAGCTATCAGGAATAGGGTCCAAAGTTCCTCTTTCACTATAGAAAGGAGAGGATCGTCCGAATAATCGGATGTTGTGTCCCGTGAACTACTGCCCGACGATTGTTGTTAATATTCTGTATATATGTATGTTTTTTGTTTTTTTATTTGGAATGGGCATCTCGCAGTTTATCCTTCAGGGATATTTACTGCTCAACCGAACTTTCCTGTGGGGGGCTTAATTAAAATTAAGGCCTCCAGCCAGGCATAAAAAACTTATAAGCTAAGCGACTATCGCTAAGGGCACCCCCTGCGGGGTACGAACCTCGGCTTAGGACGTCGCTGAAGACGACAGCAAGGGACAGGCTGGATCTGATTGTTCCATTATTTAGGGACATTTTAATCATTAATCGGCTCAGCTTCGCGGGCTGGCTCTAGCAAAGGGTCGGGAGGGGGCATCGACGGGGTCGTCGCGACTGGCCTCGGCGGCGAGGACGGAATGTCCGTTTTTGTGTGCGAACAGTGCTGGTGGCCTAATCGCTCTCCTGGAGGAGAGTGATAGGATCATCTGGCTCTGTGAATGTGTGTCTGGGTCTTCGAACTGTACTTATTCGCGAGGGAGTGTATCGTGCGGCCGATGACACTAAGGGGTAAGGATGAGCGGTAGAACAGTCCATGAAGCGCTGGGTGAGTCGCTTCATGAAATGTTTCACCGTGGGTATTTTGAGATCTACATGGAGAGTCTCATTTCGGACGTAGAAGGGGGCTCCCGTGACTCTGCGCAGGATTCGGTTCTGGACGGTCTGAAGCATATGGATATGATACGGCTTGGCGTGAGCGAACACTGCGCAAGCGTATGTCATAATTGGACGGATGACTGAGACGAAGAGCCTATATATGTATGTATCTTTTTCCTTCTCTATCAAGTCCATACAAAGGTTGTCTGCAAGAGATCGATTTTAATGATAAAGCCTCCTATGTAGTTCTTAAAGTAATTATTTGTATTTTTGTATGGTGTACAATAAATAGTATTCTATTTTATATGATAACTTTAAAATGGCGATCTAGCTGATATAAAATTGATTACTTACAGTCTGTTATATTACAAAGTTACTGCAAGCCTTGCAGCCAGGAAGCCAGTTTTATCACAATTTCTTGATATTCTTTAACTCTATATATGGAGTTTCATTTCAAATAACTCCCGTTTCTAACGTCGTTCGCAGAGCTCGAAATGTCTACTCTTATGACATATAATAGAGATAAGCGCCGTCGCGTCAGATTCGATAGAATCTTTTATAGCATTTCCTGCAACACTCGGATTTGAGCCACAAATTCAATATATAAGATAGCAAAGAATACTAGTTACTAGGTTTATCTGGGTATACGCTCCTTTTCCGCAAATACTTTCGATAATGTTACCGGTGTATAATAATATAATAATACCAGCCTGTTACTGACCCACTGCAGGTGATCTCTAAATGACAGCCGGGACGGGAGCTTAGAGTTCTTTCCGAGGTACGGAAGAGTCGTCACCATCTATCTGCCTAGCCTTTTTAACTATGTACGGGTCGGCTTCAAACCTAACTGGATACAACTGAAAACTAGTAATTGACATGGAGCGACTACCTATCTGGCCTCCACAACCCAGTTACTGGGCAATATTATACCTGACTGATTGACTGACTGGTTGTCAAATTTTCGGGCTTCTGAATTCCCGTAATGACTGTCAAAGATTTTTAAGTGGCAGGTGCGACTAACGGCTTAGTGTGCTTTCTGAGGCACAGAGGAGTCTCGATTTGTATTCAACGGTCAACCAATCACAGACTGACCTCGGCAAGCGTAGCTTAACCTTCAATCGACCCGTGCGGCTGTTTTTATTTAGCCACGAGCTCCTCATTATCTTTGTATCCATTATTTTAAATCGGCAAACATAACATTTTCAAAGGAGACTCGATAAATACTGTAATTTAAAGTCAATTTTGTAGGCGTTGTTGTTTCGAAGTCTTATTTTACACGCCATTTTAGCTTTGAACATATAATTACCAAAATGTCTGAGGCTAATTAGAAGTGTTCTTTCACTTGGGGAACTATTCATATTTAAGTTATATTTAGACATTTTTGGTTTCAACACGTGTAACAAATACAGCGTGATATGATAAAAAAGTTCCACACAGTTTTATCATTGGACCCAAGCTATGCAAGCCCGTATCTTGGGACCCAAAATGGAGGGTTTACCTTTAAACAATTTTATAAACAAATTCGTGGGTACATTACATAAATTAATAATAAATTAATAAATAATGCTGGACAATCCACACAGCATCATCTAGCCCCAAGTTAAGCAGAGCTTGTGTTATGGGTGCTAGATGACTGATATACTTAATACAATACATAACATAGATAGATATTTTTTTATTATACATAGAAAATACCCAGAACACCCGGAACAAATCTTTGTAGATCGTACAAACATTTGTCCCAAGGCGGGAATCGAACCCGCAACCTCCTGCGTCGCAAGCGGACCTTCGCCCGCCGCGCCACATAGGTCGTCAATAAAGCAACAAAAGATAAAATATTTAATAATAAAATTAAAACAGTCTACAAATACGTATCGTACCTTTTTAATACTGAAAAGTTTTCCCTGAGGTCTAAATTATCTACGATGAGCTTGTAAGGCTTAGTGAAGCAGAGTTGTTTTGTACATGCATCACGGCAAGCGTAGCTTAACCTTCGATCAAACTGTGCGGCTGTTTTTATTTAGCCACGAGATCCTAAACTATGTTAAGATATTAAACACTGTCTCACCTTTCTTATGATGCCTGGTGAAATTCCCAAAAACACTTCCGAGCCGCTGTTGATTTCTTGTCGTACACAACTCCAACGATTTCAAATCGTCCGCGTTCTGCGTAACCAAAATGGAAGACCTCTTCGACTCCATAGCACCCGTGTTCACTAGCAACTCTGCTTCAAGTAAAAGAACAATAGAAGCGTAGAGTAGTTTGAGTTCTCTACAGCAAAGCATTGTTTTGGCACTATATTGTGGTCACATTGGTAGCACTTCACATGGTATACTTAAATTAATAGTCATTTTAGGCACTGCTATCTTCTTTTCTTGGGGTCTGGATGTGGTGGGTGGTGGCGCATTCTAGAAAGAAAGAAAGAAATTGATATTAGATATAAATGAACACGTTTTCAAGTCGTTGAAATTCGACCATTTTGATTCTTAAATAAAGATACGTAGCTATCGCTTCACGTATTCATATCATAAATATATATTATTTGTGTTCATATGTACGTAAGTATGTCATGATGGCCCAATGGTTTAAGCCTCGCCTCTTATGAACGAGGTTATGGGTCCAAAACTTGGCAAGTATCAATGTGACTTTTTCAATTAATATGTACTTTCTAAATTTATCTTGGAAATCACTAACATTGGTGAAGGAAAACATCGTAAGGAAACCTGGACTTATAATTAATATAAGTCTGAAATCGCCACCCCGTCTTGAGCAAGCGTGGTGATTAATGCTCGTGCCTTATCTGTATGAGAAGAGGCCTTTGCCCTGTAGTGGGACAGTAACAGGCTGGTATTAAAATACGTAAGATTGTGTACATACGTACACACACGTATATACTCCTCAAATGTTGACACAAATTATGTGTTACTTAGCTCATTAAAAGTATAATCATAACCACATTACATTAGGAAAACAAACTAAATTAACAAGCTATATCATTCTTGTTTAAAAACATGCTTTAATGCTACTCGTTAAGGTCTAAAATGCTAGTTCATTCCTTTGTTCTAATGGTTACGTGTCTTTTAATGAAAACGTAGGGGCCCTGTATTGTCTAGTGTTTGTTTTAGGGTTCCATTCCGTATAATGAGGAACCCTTTGTGGTTGTCGATGTGACTTGGTCTGTCCATCCAACTACCTGTCAAATTTGGAATAGTTATAAACAATCCTTGATTCCTTTAAAATGGAATGAAATCATATGCAATCGGAGCCAAAACGGGGGAAAATCCAAACTAGGTCAGATGTGGAGTCATGTATTTTGTACATACCTACATTTTTTTTTTAATCAATGAAATAAATTTCTTTAAAATACTCTTTCTGAATTTGTATCTCTGAAGATTACAAAGCAAATAATCTAAAATGAATCTAGTTGATAGATGTGTTTGTAAATATTACATATAGCATAAAAAAAATCCATACACAAACACAAAGTTTAAATCTGTCACTAATCTAGTTTTATTGTGACGGGCAAAACCTAAAATGTTAAGTACAGAACCTCCGTTAGCAAGTCCGACTCGCTTTAATCTAGTTTTTATTACGCTGAAAAAATGAGTTATTTCTTTTTCTACTGGCTTGCAAATTATATTACTTTCGTATCTGCTTAACATAATTATTCTCCAAGTTATTTTATATGCGTATCTAAGTAATTAAGTAAGTGTTCTTTTATCACAAATTCACTAGAAAAACATATAATAACATTGATACTGAAAATAAAATAAAACAATAAACATCGCATTTAAAACCTTTTTAAAACACACAAAATTTGAAAGTGGGGCGTTTCACAAAATAATATCCTTCGTTCAAAATCGATATCGGCTCCAATCTTCCTTTACCGAGGAAATTATAAACATTTAGAAGTAACTTACCCCAATCCTTAACACCTTAAATGCAAAGTGACCGACAAACAATACAATTGTGTCTCGTTGTCTGGCAGTTAAGTTGTGAAAACCTAGAATCTGATGTTTGAAGACACAATCCCAATATAATCTCCACTTTATCTAGCATTTACCTCAGTAAACCTAATCTCTTCCATGAAAATATACCAGCCCCTCACTTGCCTAGATTGAAAATCGATAAGTACATCTTTATCGCTTATACTTAGAAACGATTGTGTGAGACCTTGGCTAGGCGTTACGTTTTAACCGAAGCGGTGCGAGTTAGCTTAGCCGCACCGCTAAGCTACCTCGCATAGCTCTTCCAAAAGAAAAATCTACCAATAGGATGACTTTATTTTCCTGGTGTCCTCGCTCAGCGTAGTTCTCGTGAATAAAAACTTAGTGTAGTGAGGTTTTTGTAGTGTGTACACACAAAACATGTAGGTACCTACCTATTCAAAGGTTGCATGTTACATTTTGTGCAGAATTATCTAGTTTTCTACCCATTTTTTTTCCTTTCAAAACAAACGAGATACTATGCGACATAAGTAAGTGAGAAATGTGTATGACACATACACTTCACGATTTCACTGACATCACGCTGCATTTACGTAAATTCCATCATTATTTTACTTCACATACTCACATCATATTATAGAACTGTTTTACGTCCGTGACATCTCACAATCTCAGGTCCAGTTGAAACCCAGCGTCAGGCACTAGTTGTCTGGCATTTTTGCTGAACTGGACCCTTTTAGCGCAGCCGTAAGGCATATACTTAATAATATAATATATGTATACTTATATAATTATATTTTTAATGTATTTCTTGTTACTCATTTTTTATGTTTTCTATGTTTAGTATTGTGGTGTTGTGTGCCTGAGCCTGTGCTGAATAAATGGCTTTTCTTTCTTTCTTTATTTTCTTTCTATGATGCAATTAAGCTAAGTGATCTTCTGAACTACCAGTCAATAAGCGCTCAAAGTGAATGGTGCATCTAGTCACCATCTTTTGCCCCCTCGCTCAGCTCAGCTTCCTCCCACAGCTTAGCCTTATAGTGATATCGAGTTTTATAAAACCTTCATTCTATTTCAAATTAAATCAATACAGTGTACAAGCGATAGTAGCAAGTGATAGTTATTCAGGCCAATCTTCGGCCATTAGTCATTCTAGAACTGGTTCAAATAAAGTTTCCGAGAACTTCAGCGGTGTGAGCTAACCGTGTAGGTGGAAAATCGTAACAACCAATAAAACTACATTGAATAGTTTTTCGATCGACTGCCTTGTTGGTCTAGTAGCCGTAAACGCGACAGCTAAGCATGAGGTCCTGGGTTCGATTACCGGGTCGAGCAATGTGTTATTGGGATTTTCCATTAAGAATTTCTCAGTAGCAGCCTGGGGTTTGTATGCCCGGTTGATGGCAGGCTCACCCCCCAAAACATGGGACTTAAAGTCAAAACTGGTGAAATATGGATATACTTAGGTACACCTCTGCGCTTCCCTTCGTGGAAATACAAGCGTAATGTTATGTTAGTTTTTCGATATTGTAAAATGTATCCATTTATGGATAAATGAAAGGCAATTGCATGCAGCTCAGATAAGATTGCGGTGTTACGCGAATGGATAGAATAAGAAATGGGTATGTATGAGAAAGTCTGAGAGTGGTGAATCCGACCGAGAAGTTGTATGGAAATCGGTTGTTATGTTGTGGGCAAAGTTAAAGTAGGAATGTGGAGGGTTACAAGAGTAGAGGAAGACCAAAGAAATGATGGATGAATTGTGTGAAAGATGATCTGGCTAGGAAGGAGGGGTGAGTATTGAGATGACGACAAATAGGGATGTATGGAATGAGAAGACATCCTGCGCTTAACCCAGACACCAGTGTATTTATAGTCATTTAGCTTAAAAAGTAAGGCATCATAAACAAACACTATAGTACGACCAACATTTATAATATAATATATGTTTCATTCTGTAATTTTAACACAGCCTTTAGTCATTTTAAAAGAGTTCGGTCAAAACAAACACTTTGTTTTTCGGAAGCATTTTGTTTAAAATAATACGTTACTTTGCTCACCTTTATTATTTATTATGTGTAACCGACCTGCTTCCTACACACCTTCCTAAAATAGACCGTGTGAATGAAAACATGCTGTGTTATTCGTTTGAAATTTCAAACACAATTGTGATGGCTTCAATATTATTCTATGAAACAAGAAAGGATCGATTTTTTTTAAATATAGGTTAACGAAGGTGACGCGGTGACGGTGAGGGTGTAAACTATTTTGACATCTCTAACTTAGTTCATAACTGTCAGTCTTGCTGAGTTATATTTGCGTGAGAGTTGTAAAGTCTCTATATTTATTTAGCTAAGCTCTTGCACTAGGAAAACGACACGAATGTGTACACACTACCTTTACAGGGCGAAGAGGACATCGACGTACAAACTGTCCATGATTTTAGTACATCATTCTTGACCTTGTATTAACATAAAGGAGCCAGTTTGGGGGTAAGAGGTTTCTCATCCACCATTGAACAGGGAGGATCCTCCGACCGGACGGGTGTTGTGTCTGGTGGGCTACTGCCCGACGTGACGGTTGCTGTCGGGTTCTTGAATATATATTCAATCGCGCGGATAACTTTAATATCGCGATGTAGTTAACGTCAGATTTAGTTCGTTTGTGGCGAGATAGATGTCGCTACACCAGTATCCAAACCTCACCCAACGGCTAAAAACTTGCCTAATCCATCGGAAAAGAGAGGTGTCTTGTCATGCTTTAAAAAATGCGTAACCGACACAGAACGAGTGGAACTGTGAAATGAGTAAACTTCATTTATGGTAAAATAGTAGACTTTGCACTAAGGGGAAAAAGTAGTGTCATATGACGTCACGGGCGCCATATTGAATCCCGAGCGTATCGGAGGATTTTAGTGTTAATTCACGAGCGGAGGAGCTGGGCATATAATATTCTGATTGCAGCGAGGGATTCGAGCTGGTCTAAAGCAAAGATCCCCAAGGAGTACACTCTTTACTTTTCACATCTACTGTGAGATAATAAAATACAATTCGATTTTCAAATGAGTTATCTTCTTTACCTAAAAGGTTTAATACAATCTTTTAGTTGAGGTTCTTCATTCAAAACACATTTTCGACCAACGGGTTATTATGTTATATTATTGCCCGGATAGACCGTAGAACAGTAATGACTTACTTTGGGTTGGCGTATAATTTGATAGTATCGAGCAGTTGGTGTGAAAACATAATTATACACTTTCGATCATAAAACCGACGAATATAGTAACGCTCTAAATAACCACTGTCCTTGCATTCATGATTTTCCTACTACTTATTTAATATTTATTTATATACATGTTATTTTCTTTCTTTCATCTTCTTTACTATTGAACATCTAATGAGGGAACGTAAAGTGGGAATAGTATTGGCTTAACTTAATGTTCAATTCCCGGTAATAGTACGTACTCGCAGGTGCAGTACACAGATGCGACAAGATAAACGAAGCCGTTATTGTATTTTTCTATTATGTTGTCTTACAAAATAGTGTATCTAATGGGTGATACATTTTAATATTTATTTCTGTAAAATGGTTTTTACAAATACTTAAAAAAAAAACAAAAAAACAATTTGTTTTTAAACTACATAGGTCGGTGTTTACCCTAACTACCGTGCCCTAACTACTGTGAGAAGTAATACCAAAACATATTATAGGTTCTGATAAAGTCCAGATTTTTTCTTGGTCATCATTCATGGCCTCACTCATCATCATCACAATAGGTATCTCCTATTGTGATGATGATGAATGAGGAATGAAAATAATGAGGATCATGGTGTGAGGAAAGTTTTGAGTATGAATGTGCAGGAAAAGTAGAGGTGATGGATGGATTGTGTGAATGATGATATGGCTGGAAAAGAGGTGACTTCTAAGATGACGGCAAATAGAGATGTATGGAAGAAGAAGACATGCTATACATAGGATAAAGACAGGAGGATGATGACGATATTGAGATGATGATGACAAATATCCAAGTTAGTAACAACATCAATAACAATGACACTCAGCTAAAGAAAGCCTTTTCACCGGCCTCACTGAACCCTAAAAATTGTTCTACCGACATGTTTTTCACCTTTTTCAGCAATAAGGCTTTTAAAAAAAGAAAAAAAAAATTTTTTTTCACCTTTTTCAGCAATAAGGCTTTCATACAACCCTATTTCAAAATTGACACCGACACTACGTCATATTCGGAAATGCTAGTATCTACAGTTCGTTGAAAGCCACATATCCGTCAACGGACAGTATGACGTCATATTTCAGCATTTATATCACGCCTCCCGTTTCAGCTTAGTCACACATAACCTTGTTGTGAATTAATTTTAGGATTTAGGATCGGCATAATGCATTCGTACAGTCACTGAGAGAAAATTTTGATCACTTTTGGTCATTTTAACCGACTTCAAAAAAAGAAGAGGTTCTCAATTCGGTTGTTTGTATTAAAAACCGTTATTACAAACCGCGTATAGCTGTTTATCTAATAAATAAGTTAAAGATAGTTATATGATTTTTATTATGTATTTAATTGGCGCAGCGGGCGAAGGTCTGCCTGCAACGCAGGAGGATGCGGGTTCGATTCCCGCCTTGGGACAAATGTTTGTACGATCTACAAAGATTTGTTCCGGGTGTTCTGGGTATTTGCTATGTATAGTAAAAATATATATCTATGTAATGTATTGTATTAAGTATATCAGTCATCTAGTAACACATAACACAAGCTTTGCTTAGCTTGGGACTAGATGATGCTGTGTGGATTGTCCAGCATTATTTATTTATTTTATTTTATTACCTACGCAAATTGTGTAACAAAGTTAGCACAATGATTTTATGCTCAGATTGGAGATACTTGGCTTGGCACCGACTCCAAAAATTGATACATTTTGTTATTGGTACCTAACCAATAACAAAATGTATAATGTAGGTTAGGTTATATAGGTAATAAGGTTAGGTTATATAGGTTCGATTTTCAAGATTAAGTAGATTCGATTTAGTATTATTATATACTTTTTAGGGCCAATAGGGAGTTTTTGGAAGTTGGTTTCTTCTTTGTTATTAGTACTAAACTCGTTGCTTATCCATTGAGGTAGATATCTTGAAGTCGACCCTTGACGTGACCAGAGGGCTGGCCTTTTTTGGCCAAGTAATCAGCATTGCCATTCAACGTGGCAGTGCTGCCGACCTCCTGGGCACTTTTCCCGTTGACAGTGCGGATGAATTTTTCAATGGCCTGTGATTACTTTTTTATTTTATCTTTTCATGTTATAATAGTTGTATAAAGAAATAAAAAAAAAGTTGAAGAGATATCTTGAATGAATACTTTAATAATATTATGCCATTAACATTCATAACTTTGAGTCTCGCCTTATAATTTGCTCTATATTTTATGGCTTTTTTTATTTATCATAATGTTTTAGCTACGTAATCACTTATCAGTAAATAAAAGGGAAGACTGTGTGAGTCTGAGTCATAAATACAAATGTATCTAGTTCAGTTGAAAACCAGCATCAGACACTAGTTGTTTGGCATTTTTGCTGAACTGGACCCGCTCAGCCGACAGGCTCAATTTTTGTTTTTGTGAATACTTCGTTTCTCATATATTACTTTTCGTATTTTATTTATGTCAAAAATGAACATAAAAAACATGTGCTCAGCCTATGCTTCTGCTGATTAAAATAAATGTTTTATTCTTTCTTTATTCCTAATTCAGACACAGATGTAATATCGATTTGTTAGCTTAAACTTATTTGATTATTCAGAATTGTACTTTACCTGTTCAGTATTTTTCATAAATGGAAAAAAATGACGTAACCATTAAAATTTGCGTCGTATCATATGACAAGGTTTTAGTTGTGCTCAACATGTTCATAAGCTGCGGACTAAACAGAAAATAAAGCGAATAACACAACGCATATCTCCACATTACGCCTTTTCCTCATAGGGTTGGGCAGTTTTTTTTTTTTAAAAAACGTTGCCCCACACTAGGAATTTCTCCTGTGTCGTGGGTGCGTTTACAAACATTCAAACCCACATACACAAACAGCCAGACCCGGAACAACTACCTGTAGGCCATACAAATATTTGTTCCGTGCGGGAATCGAACCCACGACACGCGGCGCAGCAGTCGATCGCTCAGCCACTGCGCCAACCGTGCCGTCTTTCCATATAGTATAACACTGGTGAATTCAAGTAATACTTAAAATATGTTTCAGCTAACAGTACTGGGTTCTTAATGAGCCAAAGTTTACATACGCTGAATAAACAGTTCATTACGACGGTTTCTCCCGAAGCTTTGGGCAGAGCTAAACCTATATTATACCTAAAATTACCTACGACTAACAACATTGAATACGATTAGACATGGAAAACTAATAAAAATTGTAGTACAACTCAGGAACACTAAAAAGGTGAAGTAAAACTAAAAAGATTGTGAAGCCGTCAGTGCTAGGTTTTTAATGAGTCAAAGGTTTCATGGGCTGACTGAACAGTTAACGCCTTAAAACGTCTGTTTTACCCTATGGGTTGGGCCGAAGTGAACTTAAAGTATAGCTATAAGAACGACTAACTACTTTGAAGACGATTATAATTGACGTACACACTGGGTTCTACAATCTAGTCTATCATTATTGACAGGTTTCCAGACCCTAAATGAGGTACGCAGACCTGTATCTTAGGTGTCAAACATGTTTTCGGTTTCCATATATGATTAAATACAACCGTGACATTTCAGTTACATACTAAAATTATACACAATATATATTAGCAAATTCAGCAGGGAGCATTGAAAAGTAAAGAAAATTGTGGTACTACTCAGAAACAATAAAAAGGTCAAGTAAAACTTAAAATATTTATTAGCTGCCAGTGCGTGTCAACAAGATAAACTTATATGCATTATAAAAACTTGTTACACTGTCATGAAGAGATGCAAACGGTACATATTACCTATATCTAAAAGAACTATTATCTATCTTGAAGGCGATAAAAATAATTTGGTACAACTCACTGTCATGATGGCACAGTGGTTTAGGCCTCGCCTCGTGTGCATGAGGTTATGGGTACAACCCTGGGCAAGTGCCAATGTGACATTGGTGAAGGGAAACATCGTGAGGAAACCTTGACTTATCATTAATATAAGTCTGAAATCGCCAACCCGTCTTGAGCAATCCTGGCGATTAATGCTCGTGCCTTCTCTGTATGAGAAGAGGCCTTTGCCCTGCAATGGGACGGTAACAGGCTGGTATTATTCATTTTATTTTTATAACTCAAAAACACTGAAAAGTCCAAGTAAAACTTAAAAGTTTCTAAGCTGCTAGTCAATAAGAAAATATACGATACAAAAACATGTTCCATACGCATAACTACGGCATTATATGCCTGTTTCGTTCCCACATTGTTTCAGCACGATTAGTATTCACATCACTCGTCATCATAACATGGCACTGGTCCGCCATTACACATCTAATAACATCAAAAATATAAAACAAACAGGAAAAATTGACGCTACATGAGACCGCGTGTGAAAAAAAAAAAAAAAATCTTGGACAGTAAAAGAATACTAACACAATGTAACATTATAACATCACGCCTGTATTTAGCGAAGGATTAGGCAGAAGTGTCTCACGAAAGCCCTAAGTGTGTGTGTAGGATTTTAGATGCATTGGGTTCGTTCTCGTTGAATGTATGTTGACACAATTATGTATTTTTTTGGGGTTCCGTATCTCAAAAGGTAAAAAAAGGAACCCTTATAAGATCACTCTCTTGTCCATCTGTCTGTCCGTGTGTCACCACCGATTTTCTCAGGAACGGGTGGACCTAGCAAGTTGAAATTTATACCAGATACTGAGGTTTGTTTTTATTTAAAACTTAGGGCTTCATGTTCTGAGTGGAAGGTCCTTTAAACTACCTATATATATTTTTAATTTATGATTTATCTAGAATTTCGAAGTGAAAACATCTTTAGTTGCGTAGAGAAATTTTATTAAAAACACTTATTGGTTCGCGTCACCGACATGCAAATGTGACGTGTGTCAACAACACAGTTGCTCCAAAGTTTTCACTTTTGCCGGCAGTCCAAAAGGCTGTCAATTTTTTTTTAATGTACTTACAGAGATTTATTTACTTTTTAATTGAAAATCTCACTGTGTTAGATATAAATCCTTATTATGCGGTTTTTAAACTCATTACTTGTAAGTTTCCATAGTGTACAATAAGGAGTATTCTATTCTATTTTTAAAGTTTAAAAAGAAAAAACATCACGATAAAACGTAGAAGTTAACACTTTAAATACCAGGTTACCGACAAACAATACATTTTCTATTGTGTCTCGTTGTGGTTGGCAGTTAAGGTGTTAAGAGGGAGACTGACAGTCTATATATGTCTCTTTCACACCTTATAATATTGAATTGTCAACATCAAAGGATCATTAACAGTATGAATAAAAAAGGAAAAAAAATAACGGGTATCTTTTTATGACGCGTACCGAAAAATTTGCGTGAAAAATAAAGATTACATGTTCTTGGACTGTTAAAGAACCTAGATTGTTATCAAGGTAGGAAGCAACATCTTCGTACAAAAAACAGTCCGTTGTAGGAAATATCTTCATGAATAATTCATGCTTGGTAGTAAGATGAGGAAATATGAGTCAAACATATTCGAGTACCATTTCGTGCGTGGTACAAGTTGGGTTTGCGTACAGTCGGATGAAAAAATATTGAGGCCGTATTATGATTATTTTTTCTTTACTGCTTACTGTAAAGGGTTAAAAGAACTCCATGGACACACAATGGAGTTCTGTCTAGACGAAAACAAATGCTTTTGAATAGTAGCACAGAAAAAACAAAAATATACAGCATGAAGCAAAAAAAACACTTAAACAACAACAAAAATGGTTAAATAAACTTTTATTTCTTTAACAAAAATACAACCATTATACATACATGAAAATATGAAAGAAAATAAATAATCACAGGGCATCAAAAAATTAATTAAACTATTATTAATTAATTTAATAATAGTTTAGTATAACATATAAAGAAAATATTCAAGTGTAACTTAGATTTTACATAATTAATTGTTGTTTCGTAAAAATACGAAGATTTTCAAAGATTATTTAAAAAAAAGTATAAACTGTAAATATTTTTTGTCATGGATTTATGACTCACGTTTGACCAATTTTTCAGATTCATGTTCAGTTTTAAGCAGTAGTAATATATTTTCTTACTAAGGAGACTTAATAATTTTTATTAGTCCCTCACTTGTGTTTAGACTCATAAATAAAGCGTTATGTGACGTTGCACTTTAAGATGGACCAACACAAATGGTCCAAGGGCATTAAATTACCACATTCATCTTGAAATAAGCTTTTTAGTATTATGTTCTGTAACTAGCAACCGTATGCGACTCCGCATGTGTATTTATCCTTTTAAATGATAGCTTAGGCGTAATTCTGAAGTAAATGCTATTACAATGTGAAGTTTCATTAAAACACATTCAGTGGTTTTTGCGTGAAAAGGTTACATACAAACTTCCGTCCATATGTTTTTGTAAACTTTCGCATTTATTATATTAGTAGGATAGGATATACATATATAGGTCAGATAGGTTGTCGCTCCATGTAAACATATTGGTATTCACCTGCATCTGATTAGACTGGAAGCCGACCCTAACATAGTTGGGAAAAATGCTAGGCAGGTGATGATGATGATGAGGATAGGATAAGTAGCAATAAACAATTAATTGTGAGTCCTTACACTGTGCTGAACCAAGTTTAAGGAGTTACTTGTAAAACATTCACTCTTAATGTCAGATTTTTTTTTGTCAAAGAGTGAAGCGTGAGTGAGTGAAGTTGTGTGAGTGAAATTTATTGTTGATGAAGTTAATTTGATCCCACAGTGAAATAATTATATGTTTGATTTAAATATTTGTATTTAACATAGCTGGCGAAACGTAGGTGTTACTATAGGTGCACTTCTGCACAACCCTATTAGGAATATGGAAGTTTATGTTTTTATTTCCCTCACACTCACACACACAGATTCAACCATTTTTGTACGAGGATCTTTTGGCACGTGGCAAAACCAAAACTAACGCCCGCCATCTTTTTCCCATCAGCTGTCAATCTTAAACTTTCGCATTTAAAATAAGATTGTGATTAAGTTACATAAATGTTATATGCGAAACGAGTATTTTCAGTTTTAATTTAAGTAACGTAAACGTCGCGGGTTCGTGTCCAGCTTTCACCAACAAAGTGAACGTAGTTAGACATTTTTAATCGCCTAATTGCGAGCTCGCCTTCATTTTCGTTTTTCAGGCTAAAAGGATAAGCTTGTACTAAAGAAAGCAATTTGTCTCCTAACCGTTTTTGTTTCGTATTGCAGAAACAATTTTATGGTTGCTGTGTTGTCGTTTTAGTTTTACCTAAATCAGAGGTACCTAATATATAAGCTCACTGATTCACTGGGAAAACGTGCAAACTGTTAATAAGATAAGGCCATAAAATAATCTCCACGGGTAGCAATACTTATGTGTACAGTCAACGTACATCAGCTAGCCTAGCTAAGTATGGATTTTCAATAGAATAAGAGGCCAGCTTAAGCTGATTTTGTAACCACTGACCTGTTGTACGTCAGACTATACCAGAAAAGCTACTACTACCTTTCAGACTGGATAATATTTTTACCACAGCGTTTTTATTAAGAGTGGGTACAAAACAACATTGAAACCCGTACATTTTACATAAATAGGCATTTTCGGCATAGACAGTGTCAGTGTACTATTCAATATTTCTGTGTAACCAGATAATACCTACATTTGGGGGTCCAAATAAGGCAATAAAATGAAATTATAATTTTATTAAACTGGATAATCATATCTACCCAAGTCAACTATATTTTTTATAATAGATTAATTTTGTATTGAACAATGGCGGCTGGCTTCCAATGCGCGTAATTATTTAGAAATTCCTTCAATTTTTATTAATTACGATAAAACGCTTACATCACTTTCGAATTATTTTCTTTGAAAATAGATATTAGGGTGATGGTTGATTTTGCTCCGCGTCCCCTCTGCCAGGTTATACTTGTATGTACTAAATATTATATCGAAAGAACAGAAATCTATTAACGCATATAGTTTTAAACTTACTGACTTACTCTTCAATCTTTACAAAACACTTCTTGTTTATTTTAAATACATAATTCATTCCCTCACTTTCACGACACTATCACTACACCACTATACATGTGTATTATCATTTCATCATCCTCTTACCCTTATCTCAATATATAAGGACAGAAAGATGATAAATGGGTTGGCATGTCTTCTTCTTCTATAAATCCATATTGCCGTCATCTCAAAAGTCACCTTCTTCCTAGCCATATCATATTTCACACAATCCATCCATCGTTTTTTTGGCCTCCCTCTTGACTTGTAACCCTCCACAGTCTTACTCAAAGCTTACCTCACCACATGATCCTCATTCCTTCGCATCACATGCCCATACCATGACAATCGATTTCCTCACAACTTCTCGGTCACCAGCGCCACTTTCATTTACCCACTTAAGAGTGGTTTCCAAAATGTACTTTAGAATACACATAAACACTTCATATACTATCTATCTTTCTATGTTTCTGTTTGAATTTCGAATAAAGCCACAAAATTACCCTTTGAATCGAAAATGTTGACCCAATTTTAACAACAATTCAGTACTCGTGACAATACAATGATAATTGTAACGCTCACACCAGGCTCTTGTGTATCACTGAAATGTTATTCAATGTGTACTTTATTATTACTTTTGTGCTTGTCTTGTTTTGTTTCCTGCTTCTTGGAGAAAAATGATTTTTCCTTCCAAAGCCTTTTGTTGGATCAGCTCATATTGTTCCCTCTCTTAGGACACAGGTTTCCTTTCTGTTAGAGGAGGTGGGCCGATAGTAATCCCCTGCACGACCCCGATGTGGGTTGGTATATGATTTATTTCTACGAGTTTTTGATCCTAAAACAGTGACAATATTTCTTCCCAGTTTTTACCTCGAACACTAAAACTTACAACTCATATGTATTTCTTTAAAACGATACAACTATTATTACATGAAGAAATAAGATAAAATAAATAATCACAGGGTATCGAAAATTTCATCCGCATCACTGTCACCGGTAAAATGCCTAGAAGGCTGGCAGCATTGCCACGTTAAATAGCAATAAATAAATAATGCTCGACAATCCACAGAGCATCATCTAGTCCCAAGCTAAGCAGAGCTTGTGTTATGGGTACTAGATGACTGATATACTTAATACAATACATTACATAGATAGATATTTTTATTATACATAGCAAATACCCAAAACACCCGAAACAAATATTTGTAGATCCTACAAACATTTGTCTCAGGGCGGGAATCGAACCCGCAACCTCCTGCGTCGCAGGCGGACCTTCGCCCGCCGCGCCACGTCGGTCGTCAATGATAATTCTATGGCCAAAAAAAAGGCCAGACCTAGTCCCGTGAAGTGTCGACCAAACCATTCGCAATTTTTCGAAAAACGAAATGGACACATACCTAATAGTTCATATTATACGATTTGTGTGTTTATTTTGAACTTTATATACAGTAGTTCCAAGACGCATGAGTACCCTTAATATCATCTTGAGAATCTTTGTCCATCCATCAGGATACATTCGATTGAAATCATGTAATAATGAAAGGTGGCAGGAACATCGCACAACTTGATGCCATGAGTTCAGTACTTTATTCTGGGAGCGGCCTTTTCACATTTTAATGCTTTTTTATACTTTAAACTGTAAAAAAATCGTCATTTTAAATAATAATCATTTTAATGTTTATTTACCAAAAACAATGCCTTACCTTTCCTTTAGCAACATTTACACGAGTTTAAAAAATAAATCCGAGAACGAGACAATTTACTTTTGAACTCTATACTAGGTCGACCCTATTTGATGATGTTCTAGGTTGGTACTGAGCTACACAATTTATTTCTTTAAAACGATACAACTATTATTACATTAAGAAATAAAATAAAATAAATAATCACAGGGCATAGAAAAATTCAAATTGTTCTAGGTTGGTGTTACCACACAAAATATGAATAATGAGGCATATTACTAGAACAGAGTTTATATTACAAAAAAAAGTAAGAAAAAAATATGAAAAGAATGATTAAAATAAAATTATTTACTTATTTCCTTCCACTCCACACGCCCTGTACTTCCTGATATACCTTCCACCCGATATTGCACTCAATTATATAAATAAATAACACGCAATAAAAGTAAAACTCGCCAAAAAAACCTTTAACAATATCGCAAGTAGAACAAGAATTCTTGCTGACTGTACAAGCAATTTCTGCGTAGGGAGGCACAAAAGTGTATAGTGGATTACCGGATAAGAAATAATATAATTTTTCGTAACGTTTTCTATTCCACATGGTGCTTGCTATTGAAAAATGGTTGACGTTTGTTATTACATTTGGGATGTGTTGTATAAGAAATGAGAGGAAATTCTATATTGTACTGTTTTTTGTAGATCTGAGTGGCGTATTTATAGAGGGCTTCGCTTTTGAGAGATGCATTGAAATCTATGCTGACATCATAAAGTTGAATAGTTTGTTTATTCTTACGTCGTCGTACTTATAGTTTCAGGTGGTAGGAGAACCCGTTGGAAAAAAAAGCTTTAAAAGTTTAAAAAAAATAAAAACTGTTAAAGCTATTTTTCTATACTAATCAATGCACAACGATGCCAATTCCTTTGACTACAAGTTGGACTAAGTTTGAGCTATTTTCATATTTATCTTTCTTATAAAACAAGAAAATACGGACATATATGAGAGCTGTCAATTTTAGAGGAATTCAAGCTTAGGCACAAACATTGTGTGTCACACAAAAACTAATTTGACGTCTCTAACTTCTATCTATCACCGTCCTTTTCTCGATTTGTCTATCAGAGAGAAATATCAATTCTCTCATTTAAGTTTAATTAAAAAATAATAAAATTAATAAAAAAATTAATTAAAGCGCTAAATCCACTGTACATATACAGTGGATTTAGCGCTAATATCTTACGAACGAAGCTATAGGAACCGATACCCAACTACCTTAATCACGGTGATGGAAAGGCAACAAAGGGGTTTAATCAGGTGAACACACTACAATAACCTTCAAATTACCTTTACCTTCTGGCTGGAAGGCCCAAAAAGGTAGACAGAAGGATATAACCCTTCTTGAAGGTATGAAGCATCAAAATGATGAAGGTCAAATGTATAATTTAACCTTATATTATTCAACATAGTTCACTGACATTACATAAGGTTCTTGACAGCTTGCGGGTAACAATAATAATTATGATTTGTATTTCGAACAACAGTTTGAGTTGACGTTTGACGTGCCCATGAAAACGTAACGTAAATTAGACCAATTTTTGAATTTTGAATAGAACTGTACAGTTTTAATTTATGCGACAAGCACAAGAGGCGCGTTGAATGCGTTTATGGCCAGACTGCTGCGACGCACGGACTGTTGTCTTTTTCCATACAGTTGATGCGTTAAGAGCGCAGTGCGATGCCGCTACAGCGCACGCATGACGACGTCAGGACGGCAACGTCGCAAATGCTACGTGTTTTGTTATTCTTTACCTGAATCCATAGCTCGACTGATGTCAGACAGAGACGTCACTTAAAAATGATTGGCCTGCGGACTAGCACGGTTTCAATTTAGACAGTCTATGACAGGCTGTTATTGCCCAGCAACGGTTTTGCAGGACCAGATAAACGGCACTACAACTGTGCGGCAGCAGTACGACAAAAAGCGTATAAATTGAAAAACTCTTATTATCATCCATAGATCACTGGGATAATTACGTTACATATTTATTTACCGATGAGGCGCGGCGGGCGAAGGTCCGCCTGCGACGCAGGAGGTTACGGTTTCGATTCCAGCCTAGGGACAAATGTTTGTACGATCTCCAAAGATTTTTTCCAGGGTGTTCTGGGTATTTCCTATCTATAGTAAAAAATATCTATCTATGTAATGTATTGTATTAAGTATATCAGTCATCTAGTACCCATACACAAGCGCTGCTTAGCTTGGGGCTAGATGATGTGTAATCCACACATCATCTCTCGTCCAGCATTATTATATTATTTTTATATTTGTAGTTATTGTATTATTAGTAGTATTGCCCAGTAACTAGGTTGTGGAGGTCAGATAGGCAGTAGCTCCATGTTAAGTATTGGTATTCAGCTTCATCCGTTTAGATTGGAAGCCGACTTTAAAATCATTACAAAAGGTTACTACTTTATCGAAGCCTGCGAAATTCGAGAGTAATTACGTTTTTAAGAAAAGAAAGAAAAAATATTTATTCAGTACAGGCCCGGGCCTGTACTGAATAAATGTTCGCCCGAGCACGCAACGACACAATTCTTAATTTAGAAAACATACAAAAAAAATTGTATGAAACAGAATAAGTATTATGAAAACATTAAAAAAAATATATTCATATTATATTTTATTTTTTATATTTTGGAAGATACCACCTGACATGCTGCGCCGACCCCAAAGAAATTGGGATAAGGGTTGGTGGATGATGATGTTTGAAAGACATATGCGTTTCACTATTATATTGACGGGTTTTCTCGTGTATTTGTGTCGGATTTACCAGCCAATTTTCGTACTTGAATAGAGGCCTCACCTTACTCAAGGATTTACGTAACAAGGTCACAATAAAAATCCCGAATACCTAATAAACAAAACGTTAAACATACGGAGGGCCTAAAGCCTCCTGAAATATGGCACGATATACACACGTCGTATAAATGAATTCGAAAATAAAATTTAATTAATGCAAATCCTATACCCGAATTTGAAATATATGGGTCATTCTCAAATACTTCGAAAAACATTTTTACTAGCTGTGCCTCGAGGTTTCACCCGATTTGAGGGTCGAAGCGCGATGTTAAATAGTCTCCTCAAGAATTTCGCTATCAAATACAAAAAGTGTGAGCAGATGGGCGCGTTAAAAAAAAACTAATTCCTCGGGGTTATATTCAAGTATGAGAGTACATGCCACCATTCTGCAAAAAAAATACGTTTAAAATATCATAATTTGTTTGCAGCTGCTTCAGTTGTCTATTTCTACACAAAAAGTGAAGCTGAAGTAATAATAATAATGGTTCATTTCTCACCACAACATTACAGAGGTATCAATACAAAATACACAAGATACTATTATTATACTGTGAGAGACTGGTGCCTAAAGTAGACGTAAAGTCTGTATTTCAGGACACGGAGGTGTCTGTTCGTAATGTCAAAATAACAGCTTTTTATAACTAAAATGCATATCAAAGTATATACGGTAGTTTAAGAAAAAAAAAACAATTTATGAGTCCGTTTGTTCCGGCTAACCTCCAAACTGGCTAACTGACGGAACTTCACTGGCAAATAGTTCATGCCATGAGCTGTAACTTTATATTTGGAAAACCAGTAACTAGGGTTACGCACAAAAAAACCCATGAAAATTTGTTAAATTACACATTTTAAAAAATCGCTAGTTAGCTGCAAAATATAACTATGAACCCTTGACTTCTTTTGCATACAAACTTCAAACTCGTTCTGAGTGACTCGAGAGAGGAGTTGACAAAAAACCCTGTCTTAGTGCACTTCTCTACCCTCATAAGAATAAAAAAAGATGTTGTATTTGTGTATTTCGTTACGAGAAAAACTTCAAGCGCATGTAACATTATGATACGAGTATGACTATTACAGAAAAAAAAAATACGAGGAAATATATCAAGCAAATATAACGTTATAATTATAATGTCTTTTTCACAAAAAATGCTAAAATTTATATAAATCGCAGTGGCCCAGCCTAGAAATTAATGCTCCTGCTTCCTATATATGAGAAGAGGCCTTCAGCCTGCGGAGAAATAGTGGGACTGATATTATTATTATTAGTAAAGTTTATATCTGAATGTCAAAATGAAATAGCAAACAATTTTCAAAACTGGGAATAACCCAATAAACGTCCAACGTCCATCTTGTTTTTATTCCCCATTAAAGCTCTTGTGATGTGTATCCGACCAAAAGCCAACCCTAATCCCTAACAGGAAGGGATGTAATAAATCGAACTGAAGCGAAAAATATGCAGACTTGCGGATCTCATAGCGGAGACCGTAATCCCGGCGGTCTTATTCGGATATTATCTAGAATGGAACCAATCTAGGTACGAAAGCATAAAACTGATGGATACAGAAGGCTGGCTTGAAATTTTCCACAAACTGTTTACTCGGTCACTTCGGAAGACGATGTTAATCGATCATCGTAATCGTTATTTTTGATGACGCATTTTTGTTATTGACAAACATCAACCAGCACATCACAACAAGTAACATTGAACAACAAAACAATTCTGTTGGCACTGATAAAACAGTTGAGCATAGCGCCAGAGCTAAGAATGACAATCAACAAAGGAAGACGATGATACTTCTACTTTAGCTCATGACATCATGGCATTAACCTTTTTTTGTCATAATGTGGCGTTCTGAACGGTAGATATAACATAACTACATTAAAAAATACTCAATCTTTTGTCCTGATATCAAAAGCTCGTTGTTAAATAAAAACAACCGTATCGTGTTGCATAGTAACTGGGTTGTTGAGGTCAGCTAAGTAGTCGCTCCGTGTAAAATACTGGTATCTCAGCTGCATCTGCTAGACTGGAAGCCGACCCCAACATAGTTGGCAAAAGGCAAGGCAGATGATGATGATGCTGCTAAAAAAATCAGTGTAGTAAAAGACAGCTATAAAGGACGTGAAAGAAGAGACAGATTGACAAGAATGCACGTCGTTCTTAAACAATCTCCGTCGCTGGTGGGAGGGCAGTAAGGAATAAGCTGGATTGGATCAAACCCCTTTCAATGTATTTGTATATTTCTCTTACAAATCCGACCTTCTGTTCTTGTCTATCTTGTGACGAAAGGTACTAACGAACCCCCTAAGTCATCGGTGATTCGGGTTTTTGAATATTCAGACGTTTGATCTATTGGCCTGAGTAGAGTACGGTCTGATTTGATTTGACTATCTATAATTGGCCGTTGTGCTTTAATATGTCGTCATTTCTTTTCTGTTGTGTACTATGCTTTGTGTTTTGTCTTCAGTAACATATTTTAACCAAAATAATTTACATACTAGGTGTACTACTACGTTTTTTTTAGCTTCTAACATAAGCCCGTATTTCTGTGGCAAATCAACTTCAATCTATTCTATTCATCCTCATCATCCACCTGCTTCTTCCTAACATCTATATTTGCCGTCATCTCAAAAGTCACCTCCTTTCTAGAATATTTCTCACACTGCATCCATATTTCCTTTGATCTTCCTCTACTCTTGTAAGCCTCCACATTCATACTCAAAACTTTCCATACAACATGATCCTCATTCCTTCGCATCATATGTCCATACCATGACAACCGATTTCCACACAACTTCTTGGTCAAAGGCGCCACTTGCAAACTTCCATTATTAAAAAACCGAACTGTGATTTAAAAATAAATACAAAACACTAAATGAAAATTTAAATTAAAGAACTCCTTTGACAAAAGAGCTTTAAGGTAGAGAAGAGATCCTATCGGGTGCAGTCTTCAAGATGTCGTTGCTTACGTTACAAAACGAGATTCAGGTTCTATTTAGACTGTTGTTATTGCATATTCGACCTTGACATTTCTTTGCCTCGTGTTGATTAATACGTTATGTGGGAATGCTAATTAACTACATGTTGGGGGTTTTACACGTGTCTCCCAGGATTTCAGAGGAACGAGTTAGTTATACTACTACCCACAATGCTCGTTATCAAGGATGCTGTTGAGGTGGGACAACGTAAAGTTTCTAGATTAATTTGGTCTACGAAAGATTAAACTTGACTTTGGTCTAGACTGAATCAAAATGGTTGCTAACCTAATTGTACAGGGAGGATAAGACATCGACGGACCACATGATACCATGAGTTCAGTACATGCTGCCGGACCTCACAATATTGTGATTGTAACATTTTTGTCAGATTTTTTTTATAAATGTATAAATATCATAATTTCTACGTGAGATTTTAATGAGGGACGTAAAGTTTTCATTTTTAATTAAAAATCATATCGGGTGCAAAAGAAATGATGATTTTTTCATGACCTTTACGTAAAATAACGAAGAAGCCAACGAAAAATATCATCCCTGGGGGTACAGAATCATGTTATAAACTCATGATATCAGTTTATGAGTCAATGTCCACCCTGTGGTGGAAGGGAAAACAAAAAAACAACATATAAACAGTTATATGTTGTTTTTTTATCGAAATTAACTCTATAAATTGTGATTATAGTAACTACCACTTTTCTGCTGTTTTAATTATTGTTTTTTTTTAATATCTTTCATGTATTTGACGGAGCATAGAAAAAATGTCGGAACGAGATATGACTGCTGTCAGTCTGGCGGAGCGTCGAGCACCGGCACTTGCCTATATACATATTTATTGTCTGTTTTTATTTTTTATTGTTTTCTTATTATTATTTTCTGTTTCATTTATTTTTTCTATTTTGTTCCTTTTTATGTTTTCTATGTTAAGTATTGTGTCGTTGTGTGCCTGAGCACAGGCTCAGAAAAAAGAAAGAAAGCAGAAAGCAGGATAAAAAAAATTAAAATAAGCGCAGGCTTAGTAAATGTTTTTTTTTCCATCTTTCTTTCTTGTTTTATGTGTCTATAAACATAACGATTTAGGAACTGATCTGTTGCATTGCTTAATTTGAAAATACTTTGTACCTATTTAATTACTTACGTAAAAAACTATTTTATAAGAATAATCAATAATAGTTTCTTCCCCATACTTCTATATATTACTTTATTTATTGGAAGAAAAAAAATAGAATAATATTTTTAAATAAATAAATAATTTGAATTTAATAGTAGTAGTGGCCTAATGGTAGCGGCTTGTACTCACCTGGTTGAACGAAACGATACAATTTACTTTGTGTAATTGATTTTATCAGCATTGCTCTTAAAGCGATGACCATTTACCCGCAATGGGTCCGCGTATTGGATTAAAACCCGCTCCCTATCACAGATACGAGACCCGAGACTTTAGTGGAGGTATCGTAATAGGCTGATTATGCTGTGCTCGTTCTAATGTGTAAACACACACTGTTATCCCGTTACACCTTCAGATTAAAAACATTATCTAATGAAAGACGACTAACAAAAGGACTACGAGGTTGTGGGTTCAAACCTGGGTTAGTACCAATGTGAGTTTTTCAATTCATATGTACTTTCTAAGTTTATCTTGGACATCACTGACATCGGTGAAGGAAAACCTGGACTTATATAATTAATATAAGTCTGTAATCGCCAACCCGTCTTGAGCAATCCTGGCGATTAATGTTCGTGCCTTCTCTGTATGAGAAGAGGCCTTTGCCCTGCAGTGGGACAGTAATAAGCTGGTACTTTTTTTTAATAAAAGGTATTTTTATAAAGCATATGTAAGCGGAAATGCCAGTAAGACCCCGTAGAAGGACGTACTCTGATGTACCTTTTTGGAGAACATCACTCATAAGAATGAGTGATGTTCTCCAAAAAGGTCAGGTGCTCTCTACGTGTACTCGCTACGTGTATGACCATATGTAAGAACGTGAACGAAGCACAATGAGTATGTAAGGATCGTAGCAGGTGGCGTTCTGTAGTTTCTGCCTACCACCATGGGAAGAAGGCGTGAGTGTATGTATGTAATAGCTAATCAGAATCTATCCATCTAAAATGGAAACGAATGTAATACATTGTTATCAGAATATTTAGCGACACTCAATTACACAGACACAGAAAAACTTTTAGAAGTTGTCATGATTATAATATTTTATTCCCTCGTAAGTTTCTACTTTTGTATATTTACATAGGCTAGGCTAGTTTTAAGTATTAATGTAACTAAGTATATGCTTTTTCTCATAGTTGTTAAAAAGATTATTTTAAGTCAGTTTTACTTATATTTTTAATCTCCCTTTGTATTTGTAAAGGAAAGTGATGGCCTGAAACACAGGTTTAAATAAACCTAGATCGGGCGGGTCGCCACCTAACATTCTAACTCCGAACAATAATTATTACATGCACCTATAATAAAAATATTTTAGCTTTAGTTTATTAAATTGTATTGGAAATTATTACTGTTGTTGGCTAAATGTACACTTTTTGTAATCGTTTTTTTTCAATAACTTTTATTTATTTATTAATTTATTTTTATAAAAAGGTGAGATTTGACTGTTTTTGCTTGTTTGTAATGGATAAACACAAAAAGTACTACACCAACTAAAAATACTTTTACCTTTAAAATAGCGAGTAACATAGGCTTTTAAACTACGCTCTAAATTACCCCCTTTAAAGCGCAGTTAATCATCCCTTCCACCCGGAGGGGACAACAAAGAACTCTTATACCTTTTAAATGAGCAATTGTTGTATATATATGAACATATATAGTATATAATCTGAATCTTGGAAACGGCTCCAACGGTTTCGGGAGCGATAAATCGATCTAGCTAGGTTTCATTTTAAGAAAACGTTGTTTTATCCGAGCTAATTTTTATCTAAAACATATCTGGCGAAATGTGCGAATCACTTTATGTGTACCTCTATCCAACCCTTCTGGGAATACAGGCGCAATGTTATGTATTTTAATGATTTTTTGTTTCTTTTTTTGTATTTATTTATTTCGTATGGTGTGCCTGAGCTTTGTGCTAAATAAATGGTTTTCCTTCTTTCTTATTAATAAATTCTTCAACCAAAACAAGAGAACCATTTAAAACAAATAGATTGGATATTGGCACGTCATGCGAATTTGGACTAAATCTATCATCGGTATAACATGCCACTCAGATGTTCACGAACCGAATCCAAAAGTATATTTTTATACGAGAATGAAACAAAACTGAGGCCATTGACATAATTCCTTACCGATATCCTCAGATAAGCCTGGTTTTACGGGAATGCTGACAAAAAAAAAATGAATTCTTACAAAGTCTGGATTCAATTTTTGTATTCATTGGTGCAAAAATTTCTTATTCCGATTCTCGTATCGGAAACTTGTCGGTTGGTACAAAGTTGTATTTATACAAGAGTTTTAACGGATGCTTAGGATTGGACGTTTGTTGAATATTTCTAAGTCGTTTCTTTCATTGATTCGTTGAAGTATTGGAAATTTCTGCAGATATTTCAAAGGCTGCTTTTTTGAAGATTTGAGATCTCTATTTGGTTAAAAAGGACTTCGTGGGTTGATCGAAGATTAAGCTACGCTTGCCGAGGCCAGTCTGTGGATGGATGACCGTTCGTAACATATCGAGACTCCGCCGTGCCTAGGAAAGCACGTTAAGCCGTTGGTCCCGGTTGTCAAGTGTAGATCTTTGACAGTCGTTACGGGTAGTCAGGAACCCGAAAATTTGACAACCAGTCTTACCAAGGGGTATCGTGTTGCTCAGTAACTGGATTGTGGAGGTCAGATAAGCAGTCGCTCCATGTGAATCACTGGTATTCAGCTGCATCTGGTTAGACTGGAAGCCGACACCAACATAGTTGGGAATAGGCTAGGCAGATGATGATAGATGTTTTGTAGAGAAACCTGAGTGTATTATAGGTACACTTACAGCTACCTATCCCAACGGGGAATACATCCGTGATGTGCGTGACTCTTGCCACTAAAAATCTTTCATCAAAGCCAAATCTTACATTCACATCCCGGATGAGAAGCATCCACGTTTCCAATACGATGCTGTCAAAGGTTCTTTTCGAATTCAGTTTAGCATTCCGTCTATGATGATAGAAACTAGAGGTCACGTTTTGAATATTGATGTGTTGCTTTGAGATAAATTGGATTTTCATTCAAATTTCGGGATCGAAAGAGAATCTTAGCCTTAGGTCGTCGTGATAATAGTATATCTGTTGCTTGTCAGCAAGTTCAGAAAGGGTAAAAAAAACCGACCAAGTGCGAGTCGGCCTGACACACGACCAACCGACCAAACAGCTGACTGACTACTACTAACACTAAAACCATTCGTTATAATTCATTATCATTTTGCTTCATGTATATTTATTGGTTTTCTTTATTTAAAAAAATAATTCAGTCACCATCAACATTCGATATTTCGCATCCCCGGGTCCCGTGACGGCCATATTTATTTTTTGCTATAGCAGCAATAAAACTCATCTACCTTTTCCCAACTATGTTCGGGTCGGCGCCCAGTCTTACCAGATGCAGCTGGATACAAGTATTTTTCATGGAGCTACTGCCTATCTGCCCTCCACAACCCAGTTACTGGGCACTGGCACAGACTTTCGGGCTTCTGAGTACCCGTAATGACAGTCAAAGATGTACAAATGACAGCCGGGATCAACGGAACAACCAACACATTTTCCGAGGTACGAAGGAGTCTCGATATGTTACAAACGGTCACTGATCCACAGACGGACCTCGGCAAGCGAAGCTTAGCCTTGCAACAACCCGTGCGGCTGCATTTATTTAGCCACGAGCTCCACACAGCACCAAAATAAATACACACTCGAGACTCGAAGGTTAAATGTGAGTGAAATTTCTACTAACTACCTATTACTGTTGATGAGATCCAGCCCATTAACAGACGGACCGATGGAGAGCGTACCATACCATTTCCAATAACACTTTATTATTAACTAGCTTCCGCCCGCGGCTTCGCCCACATGTTTGTTGACAAAAAGTAGCCTATGTCCTTCTCCGGGGTGCAATCTATATCTCTGCCAAATTTTATCGAAATCCGTTCAGTGGTTTAGGCGTGAAAAGGTAACAAACAAACTTACTTTCGCATTTATAATATTACTAGCTGACCCAGAAAAACGTTGTTGTGCCACATAAAATGTTTGGGGTGGACCACCCTTATCATTTAGGGGTATGCAAAGTTGATGTTGGCCGATTCTCAGAGCAACCCGATATGCACACAGAATTTCATACAAATCGGTCCGGCCGTTTCGAAAGAGTTTGGTAACTAACATTGTGACACGAGAATGTTATATATTAGATACATAGTAAGGATAACAACAGTATCAAAAGCTTCACAAGATATAAAAATGTACTCTCCACTATTGCCGCACTCCTACACACAATCTACCTTATTTCAACGAGCTAGTTTTCTATTAGCCTTATAAGTTTCAGCACTGTCCATTAGCTATATGATATCATCTACTTTAAGAGCACAATGTTTGATTCTGATCTCATCGGAGCCTTATTGTGTGGGAGTAAAGATATGGATTACATTTGAGTACTTTTTGATTAGGAAATATGAAGACCTTTTGCTTTCAAAGAAGGAGTAGTGGGTAGTATAAATTTCATGCTACTAAGTAGTGTCCCTGCTACTATGTTACCTTTTGTAATAGAATTTATTTTGCTAAACCATCTAGGTTTAGCAAAATAAATAACATAGCATATTTGTAACACGGGCTTTTTCAAAAACCTATTTCAGGCACCAGTCTCGTCCACCTGTCTTTTTTAAACGATCCATTATTGCGAAGTAAGAATAAATAAATGAATTGAATAGCAAACATATTTTAACGTCTTTTTACGTTTACCAAATTCTCAACAGTAAAATGCTTAATCCCGATTTTAATTCGTGACTTTTGATTCCATTTTATTGATTTAATTTTTATCCACTGTGATTTTTGTCAGCAGTTTGTGAGTTAATCACGTAACTATTAGTCTTGGCCACCATAAGTGGTATATTATGTCCTTGCTTGTGTTTCTGTTATTGAAGTCCGATTAAAAAATAAAACTGACAAAAGCTTGTACATAGAAAAACAAAACATGTTTTAACTATTGTTCCAATTCTTGTCAGCGTTAATAAGTAAAGAAAGTAGTTTGTAACAGTTACATTTTGACAGTAATTATACTCAACTTTGCTCAGCCAGCAAGAAACTGGCATGACACTATAATAGATAGTATAGAAAAAGAAATAGTCCTATCAAAAATGAACACGTTTATTTGACGTTAAGTTAAGTAAAAGTTTAAGTTTAAGTTTCGAAGTGACAGCGACAATAGTCAAAGTTTAATTTGGCGAAAAATTTCGCAGAATCTTGCTATGTTCCTTTTGCTTTGATGAAACAAACTCTCAAGTAGTATTAAGAATAGTTGAAGTTCCCAGTTGAGTGTACGCTTTTGATTACGAGCAGCTAAAGGGTGAAAATATTAAGACCTCTTGTTAGAGACAGAAATTAATAATTAAACTTGAAGTAAGTGCTAGGAAAATTACAGATTCCCTGAAGCCCGCGTAGATTATTTTTATACAGTAATGCGTAAGAGATGCGCTTCTCTGGTACGCAGGGTGACCACCAACAGCATCCTAAAAATGATCTCCGGCCGACTGGATTGCGCGATCGTTAACCGGTGCTGCAAAATTTCTGCTGGTCTTATAGCGTGATGAAATTCAGGTAATTAATTTATATTATATTTTTTTTTTACTTACATAGGCTTTAAGTAAAATTGTTACTAATAACTTGAGTTTTGTTGCATGAATCATTTTTATTATTATTGTTAAAGTTTACACCCCGTCATTGAAATTTTTTCAAGCACTTGTACTATGTGGTAAAAAAAACGTTCATCTGGCTATCTTTTTGTACACCTACCGAATCTTATGAATATCTTAAGGAGCCAATATACTCCTATGTACCATTTTGCCACACTAACCAACCTTCCAGTAAACATAAACAAGATGGTAAAATAAAAAAAGATATAAAAGAAAAATATGTACATATTTTATTTTACGGTAGAATAAATAACCATAAAATAATAATAGTTTGTCTAGACTCGCTTAACCTTCAAGGACTAGATAAAACTATAAACAAGGTATACGCATCATACAGACAGAATATTGGTATGACTTCAGGTTGTGGGCACATAATCCAATTATTTCTCCAATTCAGGGAAATTTTAATGTTGAGTGAACCTATAATCATAGAACCGAACCTGGGCTGGTCAAACAATAGCGCCACATTTAATGGTTCTAATGCTGGACAACCCACACAGCATCATCTAGCCCCAAGCTAAGCAGAGCTTGTGTTATGGGTACTAGATGACTGGTATACTTAATACAATACATTACATAGATAGATATTTTTATTTAATATTTTTATTATACATAGCAAATACCCAGAACACCCGAAACAAATATTTTTTGGCGCTGGCGGACCATCGCCCGCCGCGCCACATCGGTCGTCAGTATGAATATCATGAGGATGTCGGCGAGTTGTATAACCGAGACTGTTCGTGTGCTCTCATCGGTATTTGTCTATGTGTGCTGAAATAACTTAAAAGTATGTGTGTTCGCAGAGAATTCATTAATATGAGTCAACACCATCTGCTTTTTCCTTATTAGGGTCGGCTTTCATGATATGATATGGCTAGAAAAGAGGTGACTCATGAGATGACGGCAAATAGAGATGCATTGTTGAAGAAAACATTCTGAGCCGACCCCAAATAAATTGGTATAAGGGCAGGAGATCGTCTAATCAGATGTAACTAAATACCAGATAGTATTCTACGTGGAGCGACTATATATCTGACATTCCAGCTAGTTGCTTGGCAAGCAGGTTCTCATTGGTGAAATTGGTTGAGACTACCGGGCTTCTGACTACCCGTAACGCCTGTCAAAGATCTACGAATGACAGTCGGGAAAATGTATGAATGTATGTATATTGTTAATGTCACAGTTATTGACACTTTGATCTTTAATTTATTCTTACTTTATAATACCAGCCTCTTACTGTCCCACTGCAGGGCAAAGGCCTCTTCTAATACACAGCAGGCACGGGCATTAATTACCACGCTTGCTCAAGACGAGATGGCGATTTCAGACTTATATGAATTTATAAGTCCAGGTTTCCTTATGATATTTCCCTTGACTGATGTCAGTGATGTACAAGATAAGCTTAGAAAGTACTTTACCAATTAAAAGGAAATGTTAACAACCGCCGAGTAAAGTTACTGCCAGTATAACCTTCAAATTCACCACAATTTTTTGGAGGATTAGGTTTTCCTCGAAAGTGAAATTGTATTGTGTGATTAGTTTCATAACATCACGCCAATGATACCAATGATCCATCCAGACTTTGTCGGTTATGTTTAAGTCCTATGTTACAAGGCTCTTTCAGCTTATTGTTATAAACCGTGTACAATTCCAGACTACGGGCTGTGACTGCAAAATCCAGACCAATAAAACTTTACCCGACCTGGAGATCGAATCCGAGATCTCATGCGTGCTTGCTCCTACTAGACCAACGACGCACTTACGTAAATACATAAACAATTCCCTTTTATCTTTTGTAACTTCCCAACCTTGACCTTTGCCGGTAAAAGAACAACTTAACAGAGAGCGACCAAGTCGGTCCTATTAGCTATTCAACAAGTCAAAATTCGTGACTCATTTAAAAGTCTGAGAGCAGAGCGAGGAACACCACTCGTTTTATTTATTTACTCTGAGTTGGTGCAGACATACGACATGAAACGTACACTTAAGAAACATAGAATTGACAGCTGATATTTATGCAAAACCTCTTTTCAAAGCTGAAACTGCTTTTAAAATTGTTGCAACTGATCATAGTGTATGTTGCATGAAGTATTGAAGAACGAAAGAAATGATGGACAGATTTATTTTATTTATTTTTTCCATCTTTTGACTATCGATACAGGGTGACCTAATGCGACAAGGTACACAATAACAATATTACATTTTGTTTCTAATCACAAACAGTTTTGATAAAAGATTGTGTAAAAGATTGAGGAGCTCGTGGCTAAATAAAAACAGCCACACGGGTTGATCGAATGTTAAGCTACGCTTGCCGAAGTAAGTCTGTGGATGGGTGACCGTTCGTAACATATCGAGACTCCTCCGTGCATCAGAAAGCACGCTAAGCCGTTGGTCCCGGCTGTCATTTGTAGATCTTTGACAGTCGTTACGGGTAGTCAGAAACCCTAAAGTCTGACAACCAGTCTTACCAAGGGGCATCGTATTGCCCAGTATCTGGGTTGTGGAGGTCAGGTAGGCAGTCGCTCCATATAAAACACTGGTATTCAGCTGCATCGGGTTAGACTGGAACCCGACCCCAACATAGTTGGGAGAAGGCTAGGCGGATGATGATTTGCCTTTCATCGTGATATGAAAGCTGATAGAGTTGCATGCTATACTGCGCCGACCCCAAATAAATTTGAATAAACACTGGAGGATGATGTGGTGTTGTGGTAACTTGCGGGTTTACATTAGTAACTATCATACTCATGCAACCTCATGACCGCAGTGAAACTGCAGTACAGAATACGCGCAGTAAATCCAACGCTGCGGTGCTTACTCGTTTTTCCAAATATCGTCAAATTGAAACGTCAAATTTGACACGTAATATGTTACTGTTGTTATTATGCTGCCCTTATGGTATATACTTAAAGTGAATCGAGTTGCAATTAATCTTGTAAGAAGGCAGTATTTCAATGAAATAACACTTTGTACACTCACATCACTTAATATGATCCTCAATTATTGAAAACACTTCACAAAATAATTATAGACCGATTAGATAAAGAGAGGTGAATTCAAAAATAACGTCCACCGAGCACGTGGTTGCGCGCGCACTTTACCATGATCCAAAATCAACGGCTCGATTTACAAGATGGCTGCCTCACCAGTGCTTGGTGTTCGTTCTTGACATTGGCAGTAGTATAAGAACTCCTTTGACAGTCTAGAAAATTGGAGACGCTCACATACTTGTCAAATTTTAACAAAAAGATATCGTCAACATCATCAATCTTGGTTAATACGATTCAATGAAGACGACAAATGCAATTAATTTTGTCGTGGAGGCCAGGCTCCTGAGATAACTTTGTTTTAAAATAAATAAAGTATTTTGTTTTTTACGGTGCCTCCTTAATAGCGTACACATATCAGTACATTACAAAATAAAGTCACTTAATTAATACAAATTTAAAAGAATACAATAATGAGAAACGATAACCATGAAAACGAAATCGATTGTTAAAAAGATTTTAGATTTGTGATGGTCATCAACTCACCACTACCTTTGTTAATGTTCTAGTTCCTCTTACCAAATATTTTTATCTATTTTATTAAGCTGACAAGCACTTTAGTTCAATGTTGCGATACATTTTTGCCCACTCCGTAATCTGATTGAGTCTAAATTGATCACGCTCGTGTAGTTCTGAAGTCAATACAATTTATGATGTCATTCAAAAGGAATCAGGTAAGGGCAGAGTAATGGCCCTGTTGTAACCACTATAGTTTACCTAGGGGTTGGGTTTGAACCAGGGTAGGCGTATACATTAAGCTCTCAGTTAAGCAACACGATAACTGGTATAATATGGGTGCACAGGCTGGACCGTGTGGCATATACGTATGTGTGTATATCTGTGCGACTTGCGCTGTGCGGTTCTCAAAACACCGTCTCAGGCAATCAATTGCATGGTTCTCTCATGATCTAACCTAGATAATCTCTGGCCTTATAAAATAACTGTGACCTCCAGTTTGGTTCGGTGTTTCTTCTCAGAACAGTCAGGTAAGAAACAGTTCCCAAACCTAAACTATTCCCAAACCACTGCAAATCCTGGAAACCAGAATCAACAGTGGCGACCTCAAGAAAAGAATCGAGACTATGAAGCCCGACGAGTCCCGGAGAAAGGATTCAACTGTCTTGGATCCCGCAACGAAATTAATCAGAAAAGAACAGCGGAGGAGTTATAAAATACATAACCTACATTTCAAGCAGGAGACAGAACAGAGTTAGGCCAATAGGCACAAAAGGACGATTACAACTGGGTTAGACCCAGTTGCCTAGCACCACGGTTTAAAATTTAACACTGATATTAATCGGTCCTAAATGATGGTTTGCTTGTTTGACGTAAAAATATCAGTTTCATTAGTTTGCATTTTTTTTACTACTAGAATGAAAACAATCTAAGTCGTGTGACGTTCATACACATACACCCCCGCTCTGGGCCCGCGTGGTGGATTAAGGTCACGCTTATAGTGAGGAAGCCTAAGTCTCAGTAATGAACACATAAATAGCACACACACATTGACGACACGGTTGGCGCAGTGGTTGAGCCATCGGCTGCTGCGCCGCGTGTTGTGGGTTCGATCCCCGCACGGAACAAATATTTGTATGACCTACTGGTAGTTATTCCGGGTCTGGCTGTTTGTGTATGTAAGTTTAAATGTTTGTAAACGCACCCACGATACAGGAGAAATTCTTAGTGTGGGGCAACGGTTTTTATAAAAAGGAGAGAAAGACATAGACATAAAATCACGCCTTTTCCCATGGCGGTAGACAACCATAGAACGACCTGCTACGATCCGGCTTTACTCCTTTTCATTCGTTAAGGTTCATTCATCTGGTCATATTCGCACGCCGCCGGTTGCAAGTATGACGTACGCAAAGAAACATCACCAATAAGGTCAGTTTATTTCCTTCTAGGGCGTCCCCTCCCGGCGTTTCAACTTACATCGGCCTTATGAATACATTTTATAAATAATAAATAATTCTGGACAATCCACACAGCATCATCTAGCTCCAAGCTAAGCAGAGCTTGTGTTATGGGTACTAGATGACTGATATACTTAATACAATACATTACATAGATAGATATATTTATTATACATAGCAAATACCCAGAACACCCGGAACAAATACTTGTAGATCATACAAACATTAGTCCCAAGGCGGGAATCGAACCCGCAACCTCCTGCTAAATATAATGTAAATAATAATCCACTTACTGTGATTCAAAAATATTAAGTTAACGCAACCCATTTACACGTACCACCCAAGTCACGATACAGTACTCAAGAGCTGACCTGTACATTCAATTATTCAAAATCCCACCTGAATTACCGTTGTAATACCCATATAATCCCGCAATTCCGCCAATAAGGAGCCAGGATTTTATAAGCAGAGGTTATTGGGTAATCTAAAATCTGCCTAAGATTGCTCATATTTCGGACCTTCCAATACGTGACCGACTTTGGAAGGCTTGTGCTTGTGAAAATTCAAGTGAGGCTTTAGAGTGGATTTATATTTATCGTTTGTAAATATAAAATTATCGTTATAGGGTTGAAGGGTTTTTTTTTTAAGAAAGTTAATTAAAGATATAGTATAATATAACATCTTAGAGTTTAATATAACGTCACGTCTGAATTTACTGAAGGGGTAGGCAGATGTGTATCTTATAGTACATCCACATTTCTTCGGATATGTTTAAGTCTTATGTAGAAAGGGGCGCGCCCATTGCCACCAACCGGACATCAAATTCAAAGTTATTGAGTAACTCTTTATGTGCATATTTTTTTAAGACAACGTTGCCACACACTATGAATTTCTCAAAAAAAAATGGTTTTGTGTGTGAATGAATTAGCTAGGAATACACATGCCATTAACTGGCTTAATAGTATGCAAGTGCACTGCCATAACAAGTAAGACTTGCTCTACGCCCTTAAAAACGTAACCAAGCATCTTTAGTATCCCTTTATAGTAAATTCGTACACGCCTCCTATTTGGCTGTTTATTGATCCTTCGTGTATGGTTAATATATCCTTGTTAGTTGCCTGAAAGAAGTCACCGGAACATATATCGCTTCCTTTAAAAAAAAAAACGTTTTATTTAATGCCCTATGATTCTTTTTTATTCTTTTTATGTACATAATAGTTTTTTATTAAGTTAAGTAATAATTTAATTTCATGAAATTAAAAAGTTTTGAATTTAGTTTTATTAAAAGGCAAATAATTCAGTTTTAATTTTTTGTTTCTCCTTTAGTTAGCTATGTGTGCCGGAGTATGTGCTCAACATATGCTGTTACTTAAATTCCTTTTTTGTCTAACATTACATTATACAGTCTGTAGGTACTTTAATGAATTCAAAAATTCTTTCACTGATGTAAAATATAGACAGTCCAGAATGACGCCATACAGAAATAATAAATAATAATCCATCTTTTATTAGAGCGTGAGCCTAAAATTTTCTGCCTACGACCAAAATGCCTCGCGCAAAGGAAAACATGTACGAGTAAGCAATTATATTTTAATTTGTGCGTGTCTTGTCACAGAAAATTGTGAATTATTTATATACCCCGTAGCGACGATCCGGGTCATGACAAAGTTGGAAACAAATTATTTTAGTCAACGGTTCTCATTAAAATTATTATAAAATGTGGGTACTTGTACTCATTTGCGTGGTTGATAACGAGCATCGCCTGTGGGAAGTTGAATTTTAAACAAAACACTGGCTGAATTTGTGGTACGTCACATTGTTGTATATGTTAGTAAAATACTAAAGTTTCATCGCAACAACAATACCAGCCTGTTACCATCTCACTGCAGAGTATAGGCCTCTTCTCATACCGAGAAAAAACGAGCATTAATCACAATGCGTGTTGGCGATTTCAGACGGGTATACTATGCCAAATCGAATGCCAAATAATCGCATAACAATTGGTCGACCACTATAAATTGAACGTCTAAATACTCGTCTTCATAATATCGAATGTTCATTAAATTGAACATTCAATACATCGATTGTTCAAAATATCGAATGTTTATTTGGTCGAGAGTTCAACTCATCGCATATTAATTTTATCGAAAGATCAATTACTGAATACTTTTTTTAGAACACAAGAAAAACGTAAAGTTCACTAATAAATCATGTTTTAATCTTTAATTATTATCTTTTATAAGTACATTGAATAAATTAAATAATTAAATGTATAATTGTATTTACAAACATAAACTTTCGTTAAAAACAAGTCTACTTCTGACACACTTTCAGTTTTAGTCTTAGCACTTTACACACCCGCGACTTTGTTCGCGTGGATTTCGTAATTTTCCCTTCGCACTTTAACATCCCCTTCACTCCCTTTAAAGCGTAGTTTTGAAAATAATAATATTCTATAGCACTCAGGAATAATGTAGCTTTGTAACAGTAAAAACCTTATGAGAATGGGATCATCATTTTTAGATTACCCCCTACATACAATCTTACAAATAAATTTTACGTATTTATTATATTAGTACAGATCAACAGAAATAAGCTTATTTTACTTATTAGCTAGCAACTCTATACACCTTAAAACGTCAAAAACCATGAGACACACAAAGAGATCCCAGACCTGTTTTAATTTTAATAAACTTCTGAATTTCAAGCGTTATGCATAAGCCTACGCCGATAAATATGCATGAGGATACGAACGACATGAGGCAGACAGGCTTAAAACTAGACGTGTAGGGTGTAACATCTAGTCTAGCGTTTGTTTCCTAAAATAATACTCAGGTTCTAAACCTGTTCAATATTTGATAGAGGCTGATATTTGCTGGGTGAGCTTTAGTAACAGAATCAGATAGACAGAACTGTTTTGAGCTATTGATAAGCAGAGCTATTTGGACGTTAATTTGGATCATGGTCGCAATTAACAAGTACTGCTACTATCTATTATTTTATTAAAGTTCTTTTATTTATTAAATTGATAATAATTCTACTGTGTATGTGTATTATTCACACTACTAATATTATTAATGGGAAAGTGTCTGTCTGTTTGTCCGTCTTTCGCGGCAAAACAAAGCGATGAATTGACGTGATTTTTTAAATGTAGTTAGTTGCAGGGATGGAGAGATACATAGGCTACTTTTTGTATCTTTCTAATACCCCACTTCCTAACGCGAGCGTAGCCGCGGGCAAAAGCTAGTTAAAAATCAAAGGTCAATCATAGGGTATCAGAAAACTCATCCGCATCGCTGTCAACAGGAAAAGTGTCCAAAAGGCTGGCAGCTCATGTGAAATAATATTAAAAAGGTATTGGAGAAATATAGCAGAATCAGAGTATATGGCACTTTACTGTTCTCTTTTTTTTAACTAGCCTGTTGTTGTCTTACAGCTGACAGAGAGGGCAAAGGGCCCTCTCTTCAAATATAGACAACGTTCGAACCAAGTTTGCTCAAAACAGGTTGGTAATTCCAGTCTAATTTTTAATCACAAGTCCATTTGACTCCTCACAATATTTTTCGTCGCCAGTGTTAGTGATGTCAAAGACAAACTTAATATTTAACATATGCATTGATAATATCACATTTGTGCTTGAATTTAAAACCACAACCTCGTGCATGAGAGGCTATAACTTTTGTTATTATTATTACAGTAACAGATAAATATCACACCATTGAACGAACAGATTGCGGAGCTCCTTTTGCATGTATGCAGTCGATTCTATAAAGTCAATTTCACTATTGCTTCCACTCCATCCGTCGTCAAAAATGCGACATTGCATTTCCTGAATTGGCCGCTCCTCAGTTCAATTTGTGTGAAAATAGTGAACGTTTAAAGTAGACTTTCATAAAATTGTATTGGTTCTTATCAAAGACTTGGTTCGTTATTGCTAATTGCAATCAGGGCCAGCAGTTCTCTGTCTCTCTCTCTCTCTCTCTCTCTCTCACCTCACCTCTTGCCGACTATAGGTCAGCAAGAAGTGAATTGAAATTAGTTTCTCCAACATGCATATGAATAGGGTCCATTGATTGGTCTCTCTAAGCTAATTAATTAGCAATAGACTTAGTGTCAAGTTATAACATAATTCTATCAAAGAGAAATATGTAGTTATGTAAAAAGTAATGAATATGGAACAGGTCACAGGCAATTCACTAAAAAGAGACTAAAAATAAAGTTAAAAAATAGATAGAAGAAAGATCGAAGCAAAAGACCGTTACAAAAAAATGTAGGATTTGAAAACATTGTGACAAATTCCGTATTTTAAAAATAGAATGCTGAGTGATATCCTTCTTGTCGCCAATTTTCTGTATTTAAGAGTACGATTCGTTTACTTTTTGTTTTGTCTTAAGGTACAATATTTAAGTAAAATAATAATCTACTTGCATTATCATTAGAAATTCCAAGTTCTAAGTGTTTTAACCGATGAAAAAAGAACGACGTTCTCAATTCGACACGTATTTTTTTATCTGTGACGCATACATCTTTACAGTGTCATAAATAAATAAATAAATAATACCAGCTTGTTACTGTCTCACTGCAGGGCAAAGGCATCTTCTCATACAGAGAAGGCACGAGCATTAATTACCACGCTTGCTCAAGACGGGTTAGCCATTTCAGACATATAATAATAATTATTAGTCCAGGTTTCCTCACAAAGTTTTCCTCCACCGATGTCAGTGATGTCCAAGATAAACTTAGAAAGTACATTAGAATTAAAAAAAAAACACATTGGTACTTGCCCAGGTTTGAAATCATAACCTCGTGCATAAGAGGCGAGGCCTAAACCACTGGGCCATCATGATAACAGTGTCATATCATACATTAAAGTAATCAAAATTACCATTCAATAATGTGTGCATATCGACATAACTTAAACGAAACTAGGAACACAAAACATGAAATCTAAAACATAACTCAAACAAAATCGTAGAAACTTGGCGAACTTGCCTCAGCAGATCTTATAATATGACTTATTCGGCGCTCCGAGCCAAATGTCATCACTTTAATGCATGCAAAGTTTGCAACAGGAGCGTATTCAGCATAGTTGTTCTATTTTAGGCGAGACATATATATACATACATATATCTTCAAAAGGTTTATGAAGAGAGATGAATTTTTGAGCTTAATATCATCATCTGCGTAGCCTTTTCTCTACTATGTTTGGGTCGGCTTCCAGTCTAAACGAATGCACTTGAATACCAATATTTTACATGGGACAACTGCCTATCTGACCTCCACAACCGAGTAACTGGGCAACACGATGCCCCTTGGTAAGACTGGTTGTCAGACCTTCAGCCTTCTGACTGGCCGTAATGACTGTCAAAGATATACAAATGACAGCCGAGACCAACGGCTTGACGTGCTTTCGACATGTAATGAACGGTCACCTATCTTGGCAAGCTTAGCTTAACCTGAGATCAGCTCACGCGGCTGTTTTTAATCAGTCACAACCTCCTCTGTTCTTTTAGTTTTATCATCACCAATACCATTATTGTCTTTTTCTTGATCATTTTACTCTCCCTCATCGTCATTCGGGCTTCTGACTAACGACTGTCAAAGATGACAGACGAATGACAGCCGAGACCAACGTTTTAACGTGCTTTCCGAGGCACGGTGGAGTCTCGATATGTTACAAAGGGTCACCCATCCACAGACTGACCTCGGCAAGTGTAGCTTAATCTTCACAAAAAGACACGTGTTCGTCGGTTTAAAGTTATGATAACGTTGGTAATGTTACAAACCTCATAGATTAAATCCAAATGAGAAACTGCCAAAAGAAAGTTATCGCGATCCATCGAAGTAAAGATGGGTCGAATCAGGAGTCACCAAAACGAACGTGCTATGAATTTATTATGAAAAACGTGGGTTAGCTCAATATGTCTTACTTCGCTCTTCGGAAGTGGTCATAATTTTATCTTTTTCTTTATCTTTATCTCATAGTAACTTGTTTGCCCGTTTAAATTTATGATAGATTTTGGGGAAGTAGTATCAAGTACAAATTGTTATTTTTTTTTTTTTTATTTAAGACGGGCTTGCTCTTGAATATTATCTAGGTCCAGAGGTGAAAGAGTCAAAGTCAACGATAGAGTGAACTTACCCGGAAGAAGCCTATTCACTCTAACTTTGAAGGTATTTGGGTTGAATGCGTTCGGAAACAGACGCAGGTATAAATAAAAATAATTAATAAATTGTAATTAGTAATATGTAAAATAACATCACGCCTGTAATCCCAAAAGGATTAGGCAGAGGCGTACAGATTGCGTAATATATCTGCAAAACAGTAATGTTGTGTATGTTTAAGATGACGAAAATCAATCAAAATAAGAACGAAAACTTTGCGAATAAAACAAAAACAACAGTTTAAAATCATGATCATGATACAATGATGAATGACAATTTGTCTATGAATAAGTTTATAATAAGAACTTTTTGCACGGAACCAACTAAAATAAATCAATTAGAACAAGATGAGGTTGATGTTTTCTAGCTGGTCAGCTAGAAGAAAAAACACCAAAACTAACTCAGAGGTCACAGTCTCTTTTGAGGTCTAGACATTATATTTGTCAGATTGATCATAATTATGAGGACAAGCAGATTAGTGTTTCAGATGGTCTTTTGAGGAAAGAACCGCAAAGATTTGAGGGAGCCAGTCCAGTCTGTGTACGGATTAGACATTAACCATGTAGGCTTTACTTATTTTATCTACATAATTATTTTACACATGAGGGTCTAAGGCTGAATAAAAACGGCCACAAGGGTTGTTCGAAGGTTAAGCTACGCTTGCTGAAGTCAGTCTGTGGATGGGTGACCGTTCGTAACATATCGAGACTCCATCATGCATCGGAAAGTATGTTAAGCCGTCGCCGCGTCGGTGCCGGTTGTCATTTGTATATCTTTAACAGTACCGACTGTTAAAGATATATACGGGTAGTCAGAAGCCCGAAAGTCTGACAACCACTCTAACTAGGGGGTATGACCCAGTAGCAACCAGTCTTAGCAAGGGGTATCGTGTTGCCCAGTAACTGGGTAGTGGAGGTCAAATAGGCCGTAGCTCCGTGTAAAATACTGGTATGTAGATGCATCTGGTTAAACTTTAAGTCGACACCAACATAGTTGGGTAAAGACTAGGCAGAATGATGATGAATTATTTTACACAGGTGCGTAACTTTTTTAAGTATTCATTTATAACAAAGAATATTACCAACAATATTTGCTATCATAATATTTACAATCATACCTGGAACAACAATAACACTGTATCTAGTATTTATTGATGCAAATAACTTGCCCGTGTTTCCCAAGGAAGATACAATGTTCTTTGTTAAAGAAAAATATTGCGACTCGGCAGAGCACCGCCATCTCGATGATTTGTTTGTTTCACTTTGATGTCGTGTAATGTGTAACCGAGATAAAGTATGTATAAGATCAGGTATGGGTTTTGAAACTTAGACAGAAGGCCAAGTAAAGAATGTATGCTTTTAAGTAGCAGATTAGAGTAGCTATAAATTTTCATCATTTTCTAAATATTATCACAATCATCCATGAATTTAGTCAATAAGTTTAAGGTAGCCTGAGCATTCTCTTTCTATGTGTCTCTAAAGTTGTCATCTAAGTATTCACCTCCTTTTTATTCATATAAACAAAGAATCACCTATTTATTCCTTAAAGGCAGAGGTGTATCTAATGTACCCATATTTCGCCAATTATATGGCTAGAAAAGAGACTCTTGAGATGACGGCAAATAGAGATGTATGGAAGAAGATATGCTGCGTCGATCCCAAATTAATTGGGATAAGGGCAGGAGGATGATGATGATGATTTCGCCAGTTATGTTCAAGTCCCTAGTAATAGGGGGCGAGCCTGTTGCAATCTACCATAGCCATAATATTATGTTTTTGCAAATATTACATAACATACCATCACGCCCCTGTTCCCCAAAAGTTTGGACAGAGGTGCACCTATAGTATGGAATGACGATCTGCGAAAGACTGCAGGCAGATGCTGGATGCGGCAAGCTGAAGACAGGGCGCTATGGCGCTCATTAGGAGAGGGCTATGTCCAGCAGTGGACTAGTATAGCCTGATGATGATGATGATGAGCACCTATAGTAACACCCACATTTCAACAGTTATGTTTAATAGGTAGTAATAGGGGAGCCAACCTATTGCTATTACACAAATTAAGAATATTCCAACATCTTGGCTACTAAATCTATCATGTTAAATGTAATTATAGTGGTAAAATAACTCACATGTCTCTTTCTTACACACTCTAAAACACATACCTAACCACACCACACATTAACACTTACTCACACATACAAAGAAATAAATAGTTTTTCTCTAACGTAGACACTCCCATACCCATACATACAGTCATGCGTTGTTTGTAGAATGTTTTTTTTTTATTATTTCTACTTTTTATTTTATCTTTTGTTGCTTTATGTAATGTAAAATTGTATAATGGCAAACCCTCCATATTGGTACCCAAGATACAGACTTGCCTAGTTTGGGACCAATTTTCAAAACTGTGTGAAACTTTTTATAGCAATATTTTTTCATTTATTTTTTTGTTAACCGGGCACGAATTCTAACTGCGGTCTGCTGATGAGAAAAGTCAAAAACAAAATTAAATATCATTTTGATCTATAGATATCCCCACGATAAAACTTTTGAAAAGAGAAAACCGCCATGCATTTTGACGTGTTACTTGAAAACAGCCAGGTATAATCCTTATCTCTTTTATACTCAAAGCCAGTTGCTCCTCCACATATATAGCTTGACTTATAAATACTTTAAGGCGGCAACTCAAGACAAATTGAGTTGAAAATGTAATCCAGCCGCTTTAAGTAGCAGGTAGCACATTAAGTCAGGATGCTGTATCTGGGACATGACTAATTACAGACTTTCGCTTTAGAGGAATTAGAGGAGAGCCTGATATTTTATGTGACGTTGTAATTCTGCTGTGAAAGATTATACCTGCTTCAATTACAAGAAAATTTCGAGGATAAATAAATAAATAATGCTGGACAATCAACACAGCATCATCTAGCCCCAAGCTAAGCAGAGCTTGTGTTATGGGTACTAGATGACTGATATACTTAATACATTACATTACATAGTTATATATTTTTATTATACATAGCAAATACCCAGAACACCCGGAACATATGTATCTTTGTAGGTCGTACAAACATTTGTCCCAAGGCGGGAAACGAACTGGCAACCTCATGCATCGCAGGCAGACGTTCGCCCGCCGCTCCTAATCGGTCGTCAAATGGATGAATGTGGAGGGTTGCAAGAGTAGAGGAGGACTAAATTAACGATGGATGGACGAAGATATCGCTAAAAAAGAGGTGGACTATTAAGAAGACAGCAAATATATATGTATGTATGGAAGAAGAAGACATGCTGCCAACCCCAAATAAATTGGGATAAAGGCAGGGGGTAAGGATAATGGTGAATTAGGTTGGGATAATTGGGAAGTTAACTATTTCATTTTGATAAGTCATTTATAAACCAATATCACAGCCTATTTCCAATGGATAAACGTAGCCTCGACGAGTGAGGATTCTTAAATGTAAGTTCAAAGTATCACCAAAGGCTAGTCACGCTATCATATACATTATTCTTAAGACGTCCACCGCTAGACATAGGCCTCCCCCAAAGAATTGTACAACAAATGTTTGTATGTATGTATGGCAAACATTATGTTATATTATGGCTCACTTCATCATTCGAAATGTCTCTATTATCACGTGTCTTACAAACTTCGCTTAGAAATCAATAAAGTTGAACAAAGTTTAAATTATTCGATAATTTACCAAATTTCAAACTTTACCAAGGTAACTTTCTCTGAAATTGGTGATTTAAGTTTTGAAAAACTTTATTTAACTACCTACGTGACAGTATTCAATGAGTATCTTGTCGAAAATTTATACTCCAGTCACAAACTTTCATCAAATTTGAATTGTGATAAAAATTGGTCTCATTTTTAAATATTTTTGCGCTTTTATTTTCCAATGATTGGATTTGGATTGCTTCGTTGGTCTAGTAGTAGAAAGTGCTACTGCTGAATATGACGCGGGTCCTGGGTTTGGTTCCCGGGTCGAGCAAAATGTTATTGGGTTTTTCCATCTGCAATTCTTCAGTAACAGTTCGGAGTCTGGATTTTTGGCCGGTCGCTGGCAATAGGCTCGCCTCCTAATACTGGATGCAGCTGAATACCAGTATTTTACATGGAGCTACTGCCTAATTAACCTCCATAACCCAGTTACTGGGCCATACCCCTTAGTAAGACTGGTTGTCCGACTTTCGGGCTTCTGACTACCTGTAACGACTGACAAAAAATGACTGATCTAAAAATGACAGCCGGGACCAGCGGCTTTCCGAGGCACGGAGGAGTCTCGGTATGTACTGTCACATACACTTACTCTTCGGGGATACAGTTGTGATGATGTCTTGTCATGTATTTTCCATTAGGGTAGACAGGGATGCCACTAGGATGTCCACTGAAATTTGGGGCGAGTCTATTGCCCTTAATTTGTTGATAGAGAATCTGATTTTGTACTCTGTAACAGATCAAAATCAGATTTTCGACTGCGACAACTAAGACAATGAAGTAGAAACAGCAGTACATAGTGACTCACACATTAAAAGTAACCAATCGATTTCCACAGAAAAACGACCTTTGCCTATTAAAACAATAGAATACTAGACAACGTCGAATCAATTCAAACAAGCCTCTTTAAATATTTAACCTAACAATTTCGTCAACTTAAACAGGAGAGCTATTTAAGTTAAGTGCAGCTGAATACCAGTATTTTACATGGAGCGACTGCCTATCTGACCTCCGCAACCTAGTTACTGGGCAACACGATACCCCTTGGTAAGACTCGTCAGACTTTCGGTTTTCTAACTACCCGTAACGACTGTCAAATATCTATAAATGACAGCCAGGACCAACGGCTTTCCGAGGCACGGAGGAGTCTCGGTATGTACTGTCACAGTCCCTCATCCACAGACTAACCTCAGCAAGCGCATCTTAATATTTGAGCGGTAGTAATTATTCAGCCACGAGATCCTCCTCGTAATTAAAATCTCTTTAAATACGAACATATAAATGCATAAATCATAAAAACCACTCAATTAAGACCAGTTCATATACTTGAACATCAATCACTAGTGAATATTAGTAGAGGCGAAGATGCTAGAAACATGTCTAACCTAGTTTTTATACCAAATGATTTATAGGTACGAGTTTTCCGGTAGTACTTTGACTTTCATTTGCCGTTCTATCATCGGCGACCTACATGTAAAGTTAAAAAGGACTTTTGGGGTTGGTACAAGTGAAAGGAGAATTTAAAATGTATTTTTTTGCTCGTTTTTGGCTGTACTGATTTGTGATTAGGGTTCTAGAGTTACTTTTCCTTCTCGCTGCAATCACTGACTTCTACTTGTATTGATTTAAGGAACATTTTTATTCGATAAAACGAAATGTCTTTGTTTGGTAGAAAAGGTATAAGGTTCAATGTACATAATTATGTTAAATGACTAGGCTCATAGTACCAGGCATTTCGTTCATAACTGTGATTTGGGCGCTTTGAAATTATGGGTAATTTTCTTATATTTTCATTGGATGCGATTATTTGCCTGAGTATCTTCTTTGAACCCTCTTTTTCTTTTAACTAAACAATATGTATATGAAACAGAACCACAAAAAAAAAGCATTATACCTCACTTCGTTAAAAAAATTGTTTGCCTGATTGATTGAAAAAATAAAAGTGATTTTCAAAACCATTTTACAGAAAAAAATATCAAGTTTAATTTTATCATGAATAATTCCACAAGACTAGGTAAACAAAAAGCAAAGTAAATAAACGTGGAAAAATCTAGTGACTAAAAATATTTAGGAAAACAAATGGTTGCGTTTTTAAATACCGCTCTATCTGCATAACTTGTACCATACCTACGAGTATGTCGATTCCTCTTTGGTCTAATCAAATAGCCCGAGGCGACCGTATTTTAGTAAGATTGTTCTTTATTTCCAATGGACGTTTTGTTCAGTTTTTATATCCATCTGGAATATTATATTTTAAGTAAAAAGTTCTATATGTGACCGAACTATTCTTGTATCCGTGGAATTGTATGACTTCATTTTTTTTATTGCATTAATACATTACATATATACATTTTGCGATTGCTCATTTCTTTACATAGTAATGTGTTCACTAGGAATTCACAACTGTGGTGGTACGGACGCCAGTACATCAAGCTACCTCAAATTGTCATTGTTTTTCAATTGAACACGAACCTTATTCGTTTGTAATAAAGTTATAAGATTGTAATATAGTTTTTTTGTATATGTATTTGTAAGATAGTTAAAAACTATCAAATAAATTTGACACATTGGGGTAGCTTGGAGTGCTGGCCTCTGTACTAAAAGATGTGCATATCTGTAACAATATTATAGTTTAGTAGGTCTCAAAGAATTCAGATATAAAACAAAACACTCAACATCACTTGAATCGGCAAATAACCCACTCAAGGCACGAAACACATCACCTTTTACAGTATCTCTATAAAAAAGTCCATTCTCTTTGAAAATCTCGACGACTCAATTCCGTTTTATGTTGACTTTACACCCAACGCGACGAAGTTCGTCTTAAGTCCGTTTTACACGAATATAAACATAACTTATGTACGCTCGTGGAACGGCCCTAATAAATTGTAAGCGGATTCTGGGAGTATAATGTGTGTAAGCTCATTAAGAGATTATACGGCTGTGTTTACGCATTTGTTTAGATCTGTGTATATATTAGATTCTGAATATTGCTCAATTGAGTAAATTAAGCCGGTTTTCGGTGTGTAGAATTTAGAATTAAATGCGTTAGTAATACATTTTGTGGTATGAGTTGATTTATTATGCTATGTCATCACCAGGGATGGAATGATTGGATGCATAACCAAAACTTCAGGTTTTTGCTCGGTATGAAATGGACTTTTGTGTCTAAAAAAATCTCGCAATTCTGAGATTGTCGGGCGTTGACGGGAAAAATAAATGTAATATTACAAGGGAAACACAGATACAAATTATACACATTAGTTTATTTATCTTGGTACAAAAAAAGAAAGGCGGAAAAATTGTTTTAGCAGTTACGCTTAAAGAAAACACAATATACGCAGGTACAAGGCTAGCAATTTCGTTATATAACAAGAAAATGGAAAGAAACCGCCTTCCGTGTGGGATAAATCGGGAATCGAGTTCATTTCCTGCTGGTATCGAAAAAACAGATTTTTCGATTTCCCACAAGCCTTCGACAAGCTAAGCAGATTATTAAAATGTCAGCAGTACTAAAATATCCAAAGAGTTATAGTTACATTGGATACATAGGGAAGATTTAAGACTCATACATAATTGACTTATAAATCTTTTGAAGACCGTAAAAGTTGCGAAGGAAAAGGGTTATGGTTCTTAAAGGCTAGGGGACGCAATAAAGGCAGGACCGAGGAGCATTATTGTAAACTTAAACCTTAAGTAACATGCTTCCGAAGGGTACGTAATCACTCCAACCCACGACGGAAATCAATTAAACTAAGTACTTTGTTGATTCAATGGTGAAACTATTAGTGATATGCTAACAATGATTGATTTCTGATGGAATTGAGTTAGGCTTGATCTTAAGTGTTTAACTATCTGGCTTATGGGAACTTCATCAGCTGGCGTGTTGTTTAGTAGTAATGATAACAGTCTTTTACTGTTCATCTGCAGGGCTAAGGCCTCTTCTCATACAGAGAAGGCACGAGCATTAATCGCCACGCTTACTCAAGGCAAGTTGAGTTGAATTTCAGACTAATGAGAATTATATGTCCAGGTTTCCTCAAGATATTTTCATTCACCGATGATAATGATGTTTAAGTTAATCTAAGATTTTTTTTTTTTTTCAACAATACTATCAACAGCTGTTACACCGTTAAAATCTGGTTAGTTTGTTTTTTTTTTTATATCTTCATATGAAAATGAGTATGTTGTGTAAACAATAGGGTAGTGTCCTTAAACATTCTCTTTGGTCCGATAGTTGGGTATTTTTCTTTTATCGGGTAAACCAATACTGACGACGATATAGTGCGTTGAAATTTCGCATGACGTCGCGCCCTGTTACTCTTTTCACGTAAAAGTGGCGTCACAAGCCCCTTCTTTGTCACTTTTTATTGATTTCAGTAAGCAAAAAATTAGTGTCCTATATTTTCTGGTAATCTAACTGACGGACTGTTGTACGTTTTCACGGTATTTCATAAACAATACTTGTCTTGTGTTACTGTTAAACCAAATATTTCATATCGATTGTTTTGTTTCTAGTATAATTATGATACATAGGTAACGTGTTTTAACTTTAAAAAAATCCTCTTCAAAATTTTTTCATCTCCCAAAATGTTCAGTATAATCAAAATAGAATCGAGATCTAGACATTGATAGTCGGTTGAAGATAAGTATATTTATCTAACTATTCATTTACAGAACAACCTAACCTTAAATTGTACCGCTTCTGTACATTTTGAGGTCAGCTTGTAAATATAAGCTTGATATACGGTCACGCGTACCTTATATTATAATATTATGTACTTCAACATACATGTTTAATGCGTAGACCCCGACTTTTGCAAACTATCCTTCAGTTTTATCAGTCCCTTTAATTTTAACGAAATTGTCAACTGAGTCTCTTTAACTCGGCAATATTGCTTACAAAAAATTACTTACGCTCTGTTCCATATCACTGACAATGCGACATATTTGTCAAAAAACTTCATAATTGACACCTTTTTTCAATAGGTACTGATTATTTTTTTAGGAATGTCGGATTATTGTCAGATTCTCACCTCACCTTTTGGTTTGAGTATGCCCCTGGTGCTATTACTTCGTATGATAGCTAGTTTTTAGGTATTTTGTTGCGTAGTTCTTGCGTTACTTTCGTTGTCTAAAAACTAAACTAATTCCTCTTCCCTACTCAAAGGTATCATGAGTGAGGTAAGACCCTCAGTACGAAATTCAACCTTCATACATAATTTCAGAAGGTTGAATTTTGCGCTACAGCATAATGACTTGACAAAAGCGTGTTGATATTACGCCTTTGATATTCATTACGGAGGTCTATTAGGAGATTTTTCGTTCAACAGGTGTAATTAAAGTGTGCATTAAAAGGGCTTCAACGAATGATGATACTTCGGTACTTGACATATTTTGGGCTGTCAACCCCGCACCGAATATCAATCCTGTTATCTGGTTATTTCGAACGCGGTTTCAATTTTTCACCTTTCACCAATTTAGAAAAGAGTAAAAAGAAACGGGACTATGTGGGGATCGGTTTCCGTCTAAGAGGATGCAGTAACCTGTATTTAACATGGAGCTGACTACTTATCTGTCCAAACACGATACTCTTTGGTAAAACTGGTTGTCAAAGTTAGGGATTATATCTTCGTAACCACACCAAAAGCTTTACCGACCAAAGTGATTAAAGAGGCACTGAGGGGATCTGGTAATGTGATAGATGATGCAGGGACTGGTCATGGCAATCGTAGCTTTACCTTCTATCAAACTGTGTGACCGTTATTATTCAGCCACGAGCCCCTCAAAACGATAACAAGTCTACTACGAAAACCTGTCCATCATTTATTTTTATACTAGCGGCCCGCTCCTGCTTCGCAGGGGTATAAAATATGTATATTATACATATAAACCTTCCTCTTCAATCACTCTATCTATTAAAAAAAACCGCTTCAAAATCCGTTTCGTAGTTTTAAAGATTTAAGCATACATAGTGATATAGGGATAGAGAAAGCGACTTTATTTTATACTATGTAGTGATGTTCCAGTGAACAAAATAATATTGATTCCAATATTTAAATTAAAGTTCAAACGAACGAACATGGAATTTTTGGACACATTTCAAATGAGGTAGCCGTATAGTTTAATTGGATGGTGGCCGAGGTAGTCCAATTAGCTCCAGCTAACTAACTTAAGCTTAACTAAGACAGAGTAGGTATGTTTTGTACTAGTTGCGAGCAAATGATGCATGAATACAGTTAGGGCTAATATGAAGAGACAACCATTCTGTCTTCGAAGATGACTTTGCTCTGAGGTATTAGTTTGAAAGATGGCTTGTTCACTGTTAGTTTGACGATTAATGAAATAAAGGGCAATGGATAAATATAAACAGAACGGTTATAAATATATAAAACAATACAAAAAAATGAAAGAAAAAAGTTAAACGAAGCTAATTAAGACTAAAGTTTTCATAACAGTTTTAACCTAAACTCCTTACAGCGTCATCTATGGTATCAAGATAAATCTACATTTCACATTTCTTTTATAAATATCAATACTCAAAACAAATCATTAACAGATTGTCTTGAAATTCAAAGACCTCTTTTCTTTGTTCTCGGTGAAGATTGCTGGAATTCGATGGATAAGTACAGTGCAGGACCGTGTCCAAAAGTGAACGATTTTTGGCTGATCGATGTGATGGTGGGTGTTTAAATAACATTCACTTCTTAATTAATAGAGTATTCAGTATCATAGGTCTAGTTACTGTTGAATATTTGATCCACATTTGCTTACTGTCGTTCAGTAAACAATGGGCAAGTCACTGATTCGAAAATAATAGCTGCCCATGAATGAATAAACGTAACGTTTAACGTTTGGACATTCATCTATACCACTTTCCACAAGCGAGGCTTTCCCAGAATATCTTATGCTTCCAATGTGAATGTCATAGGTTATTTGTGTGGTGACTGAAACATAGCCAGTCCTCCATCGAGGTCAGCCAGGCCATCAACTTTTTATAGACCGTGAAAGCTTACTATATATCTACGTAAATAACTATATTTTGCGTACACGTTACATAATCATCATCATGCGCCTAACCTTTTCCCAACCATGTTGGCTAATTCGATCACGGTTTCTTTTTTTTTCGTTTAGTGGTACTAATGCTGAAGAAGACTACAACATGAATAAGAATCCCAGAGTCATCATCTGCGTAGCCTTTTCTAAAAGGTCTTACCGGTTCTAAGTGATTACCAGTATTTCACATGGATCAATCTATTTGACGTTACCTGTCTATTTTGACCTTCACAACCCAGTTACTGTGATAAACCATACCCTTAGGTAAGACTGGTTGTAAGAATTTTGGGCTTCTGACTACCCGTAACGACGGTCAAAGATCTTTAAATGACAGCCGGGACCAACTGCTTAAAGTGCTTTCCGAGTCACGGAAGGGTTTCTGTAATTATGTAATGGATGTTCATCAACGGATCGACCTTGGCAAGCGTAGGTTGACCTGGGTGGCTAATATTATTTAACCATGAGCCCCTCGTGTTCTACATTATAATATTTAGGGACTATTTTGTTAACCCCATTAAAAAACAAGTTTTATTATCAGCCTTCTATTTGTTTAAAGTTTTCATCAAAATCCTCCGACGTATATGTACTCTACACATACAAACTATTTCAACTCCCGAGTTGCATTTTTTATCAGCTTTGAAACAAATAGTCGTTTTATATAACTGGGGCATAGAAACCGCGACAAAGGGTCGGTCAAGCGTGGGTTTCACGAAAATAAATCGACCAATTACGTAACTCGTTCGATGTGGGCTCAGCTGCTAATTTTGTCTGATACTTTGGATCTCACACTGAGGAGCTCGTCGGTCAGATTGTGAATTGTTAACTGTTCTTATCGACACTCCTCCATGTCTCCGTAACCACGTCAAGCTGTTGGTCCCGGCTGTCATTAGTAGATCTTTGACAGTTGTTACGTGTACTCAGCATCCCGATAGTCTGACAACCAGTCTAACTAACGGGTATCTTGTTGCACAGTAACTGGGTTATGGAGTTCTGATAGGCAGTCGCTAAATGTAAAATACTGGTATTCCCTTGAAGCCGATTATGGCACAAGCACAGATTTTTAATTATTTTATAATGTACCTATTGTTTACGATTTATGACGAAGAATGGAAAAACTTTTTTTTAATTTGTAACAAATTAAAAAAAACCGCACGAACCAACCTACTGGCCAAAACGCCTCTCACGCGAGCGATCCGTACTATTAATGAAATCCAGAACAATATAGACATATTCTCTTGTCAGTTCAGTGAACTCGCAAAGATGATTTTATTTATAATATGTTATAAGCTAGATTAGGTTATACTACTTTTGTTATTGTGTTCTAGGTTTGCATTTTGTTGTTATAATAGGTCTTTACCTATGAAATTGCCGTTTTGTATGAAAAAATTTAAATGAATTTTTTTCATGTATTTTTTATTTGTATTAATCGAAGTAATCACCCATGCAATCAATGCATCTTTGCCAACGCAGTGGCAGTTTATTGATGCCCTTCTTAAAGAAATCAGCTGGACGGGAGGCAACAAATTCTTCAAAGGCATTTTGTACTGCCTCTCGGGTATTGAATTTTTTTCCCGCCAAGAAGTTATCCAAATTCTGGAAAAAGTAGTAGTCTGTAGGCGCAAGGTCTGGTGAGTAGGGCGGATGACGGAGAGCTTCCAACCCCAGTTCTTGCAACTTGGAGACCGTCTGCTGTGCAGTATGAGGTCGCGCGTTGTCGTGCAGGAGCAGCAGAGACGAGCGATTGACCAATGCTGGTTGGAGATGTGCCAGCTTCTCCATCATTGTGTTCAATTCTTCACAGTACACATCTGCAGTAATGCTCACCCCGTTTGGTAAGAAGCTGTGTTGAATCACACCGGCGCTAGACCACCAAACAGTGACCATCACTTTTCTTGGGGTAAGTTTTCGTTTAGGGCATTGTTTAGGTGCTGAACCAGGATCCAACCAACTTGCTGAGCGCTTGCGGTTATCAAACAGAATCCATTTTTCATCGCAGGTAACAATGCGGTTCAAAATTCCTTCATTTGTGTGTCTGTTGAGCAGTGCAAGGCACGTCTCGACGCGTACTTCGCGCTGGCGATCATTGAGTTCGTGGGGCACCCATTTGTCAAGCTTTTTTACCTTGCCAATTTGACGCAAATGGACCAATATTGTTTTGACGCTAACGTCGAAAGCTGCTGCTAATTCAGCCGTAGATTGTGTATCATCAGCTTCCACAATCGCCTTTAATTCGTCATTGTCGACCAAAGTCTTCGGACGACCGCGAGGTTCATTTTTCAGGTCGAAATTTCCAGAACGGAAGCGAGCAAACCAATAACAAGTAGTGCGTTGGTTTGTAGTGTTAGCTCCGTAAACGTCGTTGATGTTGCGTGCCGCTTGTGCCGCGTTGCTGCCACGACGGTACTCATATTCCATAATTACTCGAATTTTTAACGTATCCATGATGACGAAAAAGATTTAAATGCGATGAAAATGTAACACTAATCAATAAACAAATGACTACTTTTGGAAAAAAAAATCCATGTTTTTAAAATAAAATTAATTTGAAATTAGAATTCTTAGCCAAACAAAAAATATTTTGATTTGAAATGGCCAGTACTGCAGAACGGCAATTTCATAGGTAAAGACCTAATATTTTTAATTTAATTTTAATTTCTTATGTCTTTTTACGTTTTTGGTTACTTTTATTATAGTTTATTAGTTATTATGCCTCACTAACGCATTAGGTTATAAGTATCTGTAATGTTAGTGATAAGGGTGATGAATAAATAAATAAATAAATAAATAAAATTTGTACGGATCTCTCGGTAGGCCAGTCCGACTCACACTTTTCCAGTTTTTAGTAAGTGAAGTCACAATGAGCTTACTTTTAAAACTAATTTCGATTCTGATCTAAATCCCATACGATTCCAATGTTAATTTTGCAGTCACGTTATAATTGATTGATTAATATATTTTACTAGCTGTCCTGACAGCTGTCAATAGCGCAAAATGTCAAACGTGTTAAGGTAAAGTTGGTCGAAAAGTTGTCTAATTTTTCTGCGCAATATTTTTTATTTTTCTTTCTGTAAAAACCTCCTCTTTAAATTAACAAACACAACAAAAAAAGAGTTAATGAAATTGGTAAAGCCGTTCACGCGTAATGCCGTGACCAAGGGAAATAGGGATTACATAGGGATAGATTTGGCAAAACTCAGCTGTCAAAATAAACTCAAGAGTAGCGTTTAGCGCGCGCCAAGCTCGATTCCGAATTTGGCGTTAGCATCGAACTCAATAGTACGAAACGTCTTTATTCCAATGTCGATCGATCGTAATTAAAATCAAGAGTAAGGCCGCTTGTAGACGTCCGTTTTTTCCACCGGACAACGGACCGTGTCTTTCACATTTGTATGTGCTGGACACCGGTTCGGCATCCGGTGCATTTACACACATTCATTATAAACCATACACCACCGCGTATCCGGCGAAAAAAACGGTCCGTTGTCCGGTGAAAAAAACGGACGTATACAAGCGCCCTAAGCGCGCTGACTACCAAACTCATGAATGATTGCTGGTTTCGAATATAGTAACAAGTTGGCTTAACTAATAATACCACCCCACTATTACCGCTTAACGCGACGGCTGAGAGATTAGATTTGTTTTCTAGTTCATTGAACAAACGAACTTTTCTCTAGCGACCCCTAGGGTGTTATTTTATAAGGTTAAGTTAAGTAATGTTTCACGTTTGATATAATATTATGTGAACTTAAATATAACATTACCTAGGACACCCTGTAAAGATAGATTTGAGGTGTTTAAACAAATGAATAAGATCAATTTCCAGGTTAGGCAATGTGTTATTAAATTCTTCCATCTTAAATTGTTCAGTAACAGTTGGAGTCGCAATTTGTGTCCGGATCATCATCATCATCTGCCTAGCCTTTTCCCAACTATGTTGGGGTCGGCTTCCAGTCTCACCGGATGCAGCTGAATACCAATTTTTTACATGGAGCGATTGATCCTACCTGACCTCCAAAACCCAATTACTGGGCAACAGGATACTCCTTGGTAAGATTGGTTGACAGACTTTTAGGGCTTTGACTACCCGTAATTTGTGTCCGGATGACTTATTTATTTATTTATAGTCCATTTGGCCAGTTTACTTACTAACAAAACAGAAGAATCCAAAAAAATAATAATCAAAGCAAGTATTTGCGGTAGAAATTATACCTGATTCTATACGTTTGAGTTCGTGAAACACAAGTCTTGTTAAATAGAAATTTGCAACGAAATATCTCAATAACACATTACTCGACTCGGGAATCGGACTTAGGACCACATGCTGAGTACTCGCGTTTCGACCACTCGACCAACGTGGCAGTAAAAAAAAACATAAGAAAACCTCAAAAATATAATTACTTAAAACAAAAACCCTTTCTTTGAATTTTTGACATCTAAAAACGTTGCGCAAACACTATCTGTCCTTGTTTTTTACTTGTCAGTAAAGTAAGAGGGTAGAAGACTATTTGGGGCTTCAGTGTAAGACGTTAATGAAAAAATAAAGTCCCGTCTTTATCTTTACATTTTTCTTCAGTATCTCAACTGTCCATCTTTGCAAAGGAAGGTATTTTGCTTGTTCTTCGCTTACTTCAAAGGCACAAAAAATCTTTTGCAGAAAAACAGGTAGAAATTTCTGCCCATTTTATTTATAATAAATCTTCAGAGTGAATGCTTAGAAACACTAAACTAAACTATTGGTAACTACAGTTTAGAGCCGTTTAGGGTTGAGGCGCTCGGGTCATGGGGCCCGAGCGCACGTCTCCTTTACAAAAAAAATACTCGTCGTCTGATCGACACTTGACGGCTGGCTCATTCTTTGCCCAAAGAATTATTATTGCCTGGATGGCAATGCTGCCAGTCTTTTGGGCACGTTACCACATGACAGCGATGCGGAGGAATACTTTGATGCTTGAGTGTCTTGGTCGGCTTGACGACCTATGTGGCGCAGCGGGCGAAGTCCGCCTGCGCCGCAGGAGGTTGCGGGTTCGATTCCCGCTCTAGGACAAATGTTTGTACGATCTACAAATATTTGTTTCGGGTGTTCTGGGTATTTGCTATGTATAATAAAAATATCTATCAATGTAATGTATTGTATTAAGTGTATCAGTCATCTAGTACCCATAACACAAGCTCCGCTTAGCTTGGGGCTAGATGATGCTGTGTGGATTGTCCAGCATTATTTATTTATATATTATTTTGTTTTTGTGTATATTTATAGAACTTAACAATACAAAACCAACCTGTTGGTGTCCCACTGCAAGACTAGGGCCGCTTCTTATACAGAGAAGGCTCGTTCATTTAAAACCACGTCTGGCCAAGGCAAGCCATGTTAGATTTATAATAATAATTATAAGTGGTGGGTATCAGAAATGACTGTGATTAACTTTTTAAAATCATTATTGTGGTCTAGTTGTCGTATGTTCTACCACTAAACATAAGGTTCTGGTCTCGATTCCCGGGTTGATCAAAGTGTTACTGGGTTTTCTATCTAGAAATCTTAGTAGCATTTCTGAGTCTGTAACAATGCCTGTTTAACGGCGATAGGGCCGCCCCTTGTCCAGATACTGCTTAAACATTCCTGGTAAAAGTGGGTGCACCTACTTTAAATACACCTCTGCCTACCTTTGGAGTATAAACACGTGATATTGAATAATGAATTTAAAAAGTCACATGATGAAAAAAATTGCCATAAGTATTTATATTCGAGTTTCATTTTTTTTTTAAATTGAAACTCGAATATAAAAAACAGTTGACTGTAAATATTTGCGGTTTTGATAAAACCTGAGCGATAAAAGCGCTTATCGCCGCCTATTGTAACAGTATTTATAATCAAAGCGGAACCACAGGACTACATACTTCACGTTCACCCTTATTTGTGAAAGTTCCACGAATTAACACTAATATGAAATAAATTGCTCTTCAGAAACAGCTGTTATTAGTTAAGAAACTATTTTGTAAGTGTAATTTTAGGTGCGGTAATAGTTTCATTGGTCCCAGCAATGTATTATGTAGTTTGGTTAACACCACGTGTATTTCAGATGTTTATTTACCAACAAATTATTTTCATAGAAAAGAAATGTACGATGTGTATCAACTACGCTTCGTCATCATCGAAAATTTAACATGACAAAAGACCCGATTAGATTCGCGCGCACTATTTGACTACCAACTTACAAAAACCGCAATGAAATTCAAACAACCTATTCTAATAGTACAAACAGGTAAAATTTTATTTGTAAGTTTGTATGTAGGGGGTTATCTCCGGAACTAATGATCCAATTCAATCGTTTTTTTCCACTGTTAGAAAGGGGCCTTATTCCTGAGTGATATAGGCTATTAGTATTTTCAAAACTACGCTTTAAGGGGGGGGGGGGGGGTTAAAGTTCGAAGGAGAAAGTACGAAATCTACGCGGACGAAGTCGCGAGCGAAGTGCTAGTTCTTTATAGAATGACTATGTTCCCTGATTGTACTATTTCACTGTAATGTTGGACAAACTGCCTGGTAGTCGAACAGTGCAGCCGGGACGTTATGTCTAAAGTTACCTTACTAAAATATTCACATACGACAGTGTGACAAAGGACCTTGAACAATTTTTTTTTTAAAAGCCGTTCAAAAGCAGACTATAACCTACTGATTAAAAGTGTTTACTTATGCCCATAAGTAAACACTTTAAGCAAAGTTAAAAAATGCCATTTTTCGAGACATAGGTACTCATTTTTAAGCTGAAGTCACAACGATGCTTTTAATGTTTTCATTACTGATAAAAATAAACAAATAAATGTATAGAGAGCTAACAAACACAAGCACATACAAACCATAAATCATAATAGAATCTAAAAGACTTTGGCACCAGTGTCCTCTATATGCATTCCACCACAGCATACATTTCTGGATTTAAAAAACCGTGAATATTGATCAAGGTAATAATAACAGTACACCTCTCGGTACTAAATTAAATTTAAAGTCATCAATCAAATTACAAATAAATATTTCACAACAGAAAATGAGTCAACAATAAATTTAACTGCATTGAAAATCGAAGTAAAGTTAGCAAGTACTTAACAACTCACTCAACGAGCTATTTATCAAAAACTTTGCGCGAACATTGTAGGCGAACGCCCAAATTAATTTGTAATATCACCTCTTCTTCGCACAAAAGGCGAGGACAATACTGAAGAGAGACTCAATCCCAATTTGTTAACTTTACTTTACTTTGACTGACAAACTTGCTTGATGCCTCCATTTTGAAACTTGTCCTGTCTTGATCTTGTCATATTTCCAGAATTCATTACATCATTTTAGTTTTGATGGCGTATGCTGAACACAACGAAAGCTGTTTATGAACTTAAACGAAGTAAAAGGAGTATGTAAGGGTCGTAGCAGGTGGCATTCTGTATTTACCTACCCCAATGGGAAAAAGGCATGTTGCACATTATTCGTCATTTCATCTTTTGTCAATAAGACTACTATTTAAAAATAAAATTTATAAACGATTTATTAAAGATTTAACTTATACGTGAATTAATCTTCGCTCGCACACTCACGCAAGAGCTGTCATTAACACCATATGAGACGTTACTGTCTGGTACTGTAATTTGTTTTGGTTTAATATTGAAAATTGAAACTCAATTATTGGTAAAACCAAGCCTTATCATTAAATTTCGATGAAAACAAAATTATCATGAAATTTTTATAGACACATTCCATTTTCGTAGATGCTGATTAAAAAGTAACTTTACATAACATTTCTTCTATCTAATAATGAAATCATTCAAAATCATTTAATGGCAGAACACAAGCATTTAAATGAAGTTTTTTTTTTCTTTTTTGTTTTTTATGAAAAAACGTTGCCCCTCAATAGGAATTTCTCCTGTATCGTGGGTGCGTTTACGAACATTTAAAGTCACATACACAAACAGCCAGACCTGGAACAACTACCTGTAGGTCATACAAATATATGTTCCTCGCGGGGATCGGACCCACAACACGCGGCACAGCAGCCGATGGCTCAACCACTGCGCCAACCGTGTCGTGTCAACTCTCTTTCTCGACCGTTCCAGTACCTAATAATTCAGCTCAAAAGTCATTGACAGACTGTAGAAAGATTCTAGAATGGTGGAGGCTATAAATTTAACAGAGCTAGCACAAAAGAAAGCCAGGGAAACTAAAATATTTACTTCAAACGTAAACCATATATCAGTTACAAGGCTCGCATTGATTCTGTGACAGGCTCCGCGAATACTTTTTATAGGGCACGTGTTTCGAACGTCTGAGGAGGCATTCTCGGTATGTGAGAGGATTTAAGGGAGTTCTACATCGCTGGCGAATGAGTGGAATCTATTGGTTCTACAATACAAAACAGATTTCAAGAGTATTCACGGCTTCTTTGAGATTACTACTTGAGTTTTTAGTCCTTAGATTGTTTTGTAGTCTATCTACTAATCTTCTCCTTGGAATTCCAAGTTGTGTTCAAAACAGTCACTAATTCTAAGAATTTACTTTGATCTCGTCTGCTAACTGGTGACCAACAGATAGAGAAATCGTGTTATAGAATTCTGTAACTAACAATAATCGCAGTAGACTTAGTATCAAAAAGAAAAGTGAAAGAAAGACGAGTGCCGTTCGACATGCGGGATATTAGAAATGGCATTATTTACTTAAAAATAATTGTTATAATTAATTTCACATTGTTATTAAACTATATCATTAATTTTAATGTAATGTACAAGAAAATTTTGTACCCCTCTTTTATAATTTTGGTCATGGACGAATTCCAAGATTTGACATAGTTAAAATTTTAAATGGACGAATTTTGACCACTGGCCGACCACAACTCACGGTTTCACCTTTAAAACAAACATCGACCTTCGTTCTATCAATTGGAGACACTTAAGTAAGATGTGTCCTTATACTTAATCAAACCAGGATACTATATCAAACTCAGTGTGGAAATACCTTAACACAAGCGAGGCATGTTCTACGTGTCGTTCCGATTGTCTTTTATTTGTACACTGGTTTTTGCTCACAAATAATTTACTTTTCGTGAAAGAATGTTTTTCTATAGACCAAGTTCAGCTCGAATGCTTATAAAAATACTGAAGCAGTTACTGGCTTAGCAGAAAATGCTTTTTATTGTTAGATTCGATCAGAAATAGAGCAACGTTTATTGGCGTTGTTTTATTATGCTCGTGTCGATAACTGGCGTACAAAGGCTGTGTTCTACTTCATTGTCATCATCTGACTAGCCTTTTATCAACTATACAGGGTGGAATACATTGACGCACAATATGCTGCCGTGAATTCACTACATGATTCTAGAGCCAACAGCGTTGAAATTTTTCGTCGGATTTTAGGTTTTTTTCTGGTGTAGTTTTTACTTAAAACAGAGAAAAGCATAATTTATATCTAACCCAATGAAATTATTAATAAATAAGTTAAAACTATTAAGTGCTCATTTAAAATATAATTGGTTTTTATCGAAATCAACTGAAACTGATGGAGTTTCAGTTAAAATAATTAACAGTAAAAACCTAGAGAGTAGGAAAAACAGACATTTTTTTTACTTTGGGGGCTCCAAATTCGTGTACTGAACTCATGGTATCAGCTTGTGAGTCGATGTCCTTGTATTGGGAACTAAAATATCTTCATAAAAAGATAATTACACAGATCACTGTTTTAGGAAATCCTTTAAACTGTAAACTCTTGAACCAGACAAAAACAAGCTCAACTTTGTTAAAAAAATCTATGATAGACGCTCAGTCTATCAAAGAAATATTAGAAATTCAAATACTTCTTTTGTTTTACCACAGAGAATATTAAAAACAAAACGGAAAGTAGAGCATTTGAAGTTTTTAATTTAAAAAACATAAGAATAATGGTTCTAATGAATGACAATTAAATCACAAAGGAGTGCTTAGCGTAAGGTGAAGATTAAAAAGTTTCGTGAAAAGGGATCATTATAATAATTATCTGTTACGGCGCTTAGTCACGCATTGTTGGCAGTTGATCCCTTTTTGACGAATATTTTTTTGTTTAAAGGGTATTAGTGAAACCCTATTAATGTCGGGTTTGGTGTTTGGCCCAGATGCGGCGGCGGTAATAATATTTTGTCCCAATTAAAGCTATTTTCCCTTACATTTTAGTTCTTTACAAATTGATTTATTTTACATAACCTGCAATAAACTGTTCCGTTATCATTTTGTAACTGAGCGCTATCGTAGATTTTTCTTACATAACATCACGCCTGTAATCCATTAAAGGTTAGGCAGGTGTGTACCTGTAGTTCATCCACATTCCACTAGATATGACAAAGTTCCATAGAGGGCAAGCTTATTGTTGATAACCGGACGAAAATCTAGTGTCTGGGCTGAGAAGTTCCCAATGGAAAAAGCCTAAAACACATTGCCCTACTCGGGAATCGGACGTAAGACTCATTCTCAGCAGCTGCGTGTGCGACCACTGGACCAACGAAGCAGTTTAGAATTTTAGTTAATGGTTAAAGTTTAGAACTTTGTATCGCTAGTTAATTTCCTTTAATATTGTAGTCACGTTTTAGCTTTCCTTAAATGTTTCTTCAGGTCAATGTACTAGCAACTGTCTACTTACTTTCCGCAGTTTTGTCGAAAGATAAAATCTGATCGTAGAATGATAGTACTCAAGTCTTTCTTCTTTAGTAGGTAGTAGGCACAGTTCCAATTTCAAGATAGTAAAAGGTTCCTTGCCAAAAAACTTAATTACTCCCGATAGCTGGAAGTTGGTGAACTTATAAAGATTCTCAGAAGTGATATCATTGTGAATGATTGCTTATTAACTAAATCCATGACCTCTCCTTGTCTCGGAAAGCACGATATGCCGTTGGTCCTGGATGTTATTTGTGAATTTTTGACAATTTTTTCGGGTATCTGAGTACCCGAAAAGTCTAACAAACAACAATTTTAGACGAACTATGTGGCGCAGCGGTCGATTCCCGGCTTGGGACAAATGTTTTTACGATCTACAAAAATTTGTTCGGGGTGTTCTGGGTATTTGCTATGTACAATAAAAAATATCTATCTATGTAATGTATTGTATTTAGTATATCAGTCATCTAGTACCCATAACACAAGCTCTGCTTAGCTTGGGGCTAGATGATGCTGCGTGGATTGTCCAGCACCATTTATTATTTATTTATCTATTATATGCTGAGACTATCCTTGTCTCGGAAAGCACGATAAAACGTTGGTCCCAGCTGTCATTTGTGAATTTTTGACAATCTTATCGGGTACTGGTAGCGCCAAAGTCCAAACAATTAGTTGTGAAGGTTAGATAGACAGTAGTTCCATGTAAAATACTAGATCTCATTCAGCTTCCAAACAGACTGAAAAGTTGAATTAAAACGCAATATTTTGAATTATTAACCAAAAATGTGTATTATTCTCCCTCAGTGACCCATTATAAAATATTATTCATTATCTTATTTGGAATGGCCATGTTTTTAATTTTCGACATTTTAACATTGTCTAGAGAAATTGTGACAACCTACGTATTAATTTATGTATATGACATTGCTTCTTTTGTTGACCTAATTTTGCTATGTAATTAAGACTGTTTTATTATTATTTTAAATAAATTTAACGTGAAATTTTGTACGTCTTCCAGCAGGATGGGTCAAAAACTGTTTTAATTTTTTTTATGACATCCATAAATTACGATGTTTAAAAAAAATAATTGAATTGAATTAAATAGAATGTTTGATAAATTGCTAGGCAGAAGATTAAGTAGTAACTAAGCGGTCCATTTGTTAGGACCAACCAACAACTAATACTTACTTTTGGTGTCCGAAAACCATCCTAACTTTTTGCCTATTTATCACTGTCCCATACAAAACCCTGTAACTTTAACTTCCTAGTTCTTGCGACGAAAAGTGAATACTGTTAAATGTTTCTCATTGGATTACTAACTTTGATAATATTATTGTCCTTTAGTAATGCTCTTAAAGCGTTTTTACCTAGCAACTCTTGGAAGATTAAATTATTAGGAAAAAAACTTAATAAACAATGGATGGTTTGTGTGATACATATCAAATGGCTAGAAACGGGAATCTTTCAGAGGGTACGGATGATAGAAAGGATAGATACCTTTCTAAAAAAGACTTGAACGAAACTTTTGAAAGATGTGTTTGCTTGTATGTTTGTTTGTAATGGATAAACTCAAAAACTGCTTCACCTGATTTAAAAAGGCTTTCTGTTTTAGAAAGCTACATTATCCTAACATCCCTCACTCCACCCTTTTCAAAGCGTAGTTATGACAACCAGTCCTACCAAGGGATATCGTGTTGCCCAGTAACTGGGTTGTGGAAGTCAGATAGGCCATCGCTCCTTGTAAAATACTGGTACTCAGCCGCTTCCGGTTAGACTGGAAGCCGTCCCGATATAGTTGGGAAAAGGCTAGGCAGATGATAAGATTTTTTTTTCTTTTTTATAAAACGTTGCCCCACACCAGGAATTCCTCCTGTATCGTGGACCGGGTGCGTTTACAAACATTTAAACTCACATACGCAAACAGACAAACCCGGAAGAACTACCTGTAGGCCATGCAAATATTTGTTCCGTGTGGGAATCGAACCCGCGACACGCAGCGCAGCAGCCAATCGCTCAGCCACTGCGCCAACCATGCCGTCCGAGATTACCTGATAAGCTATCCTTGGCCGACTCGGCACGTGTTAACTATCCACTTCATCTTTTTTTTCTCGTAAGCTTGAGGTACAGGAACACCCTTATCGTCACCATAGTAACAATCCAGCCATTATTCTTTTATCAAACGCAAACAATCGTGACATATCCATATGTATGTATTTTTACTCTTACGAAGACCCCTTTTATTTTTCATCGTCGAGGGAATCGTAAGAACTTCTAAGTGTTTGAGCGGTAAACATTCCTTATTCTTATAAAACACGGTATGAATAAGAGTTTGCGATCAAGAGACTTGGAACTCGATTATCGAATCGGCAAACAATCGATTCGATAATCGAGTTATAAGTCTCAGGATCGTGCTCTCTTATTCATTTCGTGTGTGCTTTGCATGATGACGTCTTTTCATGCATATAAGGCTATTTTGGTCGATGTTCCAATTATGAACAATGCTGTTTATTTCAAAGTGAAGTTATACTCTATTGTATTTATAAGTATTTTTACACATACATAAACAAAAAACTGGTAAAAAAGGAAGGCAAAGCATAGAGGTGGTGTTTATTACAATACGAATCTCTTCCAGTGTTACCAGAGATAGGAGATTTTCAATGAGACATGCGTATCCAGACACTTTTTTACTACTGAGACTATTAAAAAAAATAAGTTTGTAAAAAAAAAAATATTTTTTCTTCGTTGGGGTAAGATTCCGACAGAAATGATTGATATGTATTTTGTCACACAGTGATTTTAACAGGTATTATAACATAATCAACATATTATACGAACTAGACATTTTTTGAGAATTACTCAAAAACCACTCGTCAGAATTAGACCAACCTTTTATGGAACTTTATTTATATTATATAGATTATTATAATCAGTGAAGATATCGCTTAATAAACACACAAAAAACAGTCGAATTGAATCTCCTCCTGTTTTCTCAATTCACGGTAGAATAACTTTGTCTCACTCTGACATATTTTTGACAGACAAAATTCCAAAGATACTTGACAATAATTGAAGTTCACGACAGATTAAGTAAAACTAAAAACTATAAATTTAAAAAGATCGCTATTTTTTAATTAAGCTGATGGTTACTTTTAGCGTTATTCTCACAGTCCTGTTGATTAAAACTGACACAAACAGGCCAGAAAATAAAATTCAATCTAATTTTTCTCTGAAATAGACGTGAGGTTGTGTATGATAAAAATCTACTAAAATTACTTCTCTCGTCGTTATTGGTGTGGTTTTAAAGGTTACCTGATGGTCGCTTTTAACATTTAATGATCAAAAAGTTTAAAGAACCCACACCAATCAACGAAATCCGACTTTTCCCTTTACACTTTGTATATGACCAATGGTTTGTACCGTATATCAGTTTATACATACCTTTGTTTACAAAAGTACATCTGAATAGTCCAAAATTTTGTAAATATAAAGCAAAGAGTATTATAATACCTTCACAGAAACCAAAAACCAAACATTAAAGTATTGCAATGCAAAAAATTAAATCCTGTACATCGAAATCAAAGCTTGCACGAATGAAAAAATCACAACACAAAACATTAAATACAGGGACGTATTTAGGAAAAAAACAATTCTTTATAAATAAAACAAAATAAGAGAAGGGTTAAACTCGGTTTTAAATCGAAAAAAAAAGTTGAAAAAACAAGTGATCTGCGGTAGACCAGACGATTCAATACACGAACGTGTCCGTATGAATGAGCCTAGATTATTTATTTTTCATGACGCAATAAATTTATTTGTACAATTTTTGGTGCGGCCCTGTCCCCATCGAATGGACGCATTGGAGCGTGCTAAACTGCGGTATCGTATCTGTAATTGGATTGTATCGATATTTTAAACTTTTATGACGATTTAGATTTTGAATCATTTTAAAAACATAACTCTATTTATGAAATTCGTCGAATGCCCTCGTTGTTCGCCAATCAGAATAATACAAAAGAGCTCTTGGCCATAATTGGCAGACTGATTTTAAGTAGACAGTCACTAGTTTCTTCATGAATACTAATATTATTCGTGACTGAACGACTAACAAACAAAATAATTTAAATTTAGCGTGATTGAATTTGGATCTAAAGCAGCTAGACCGAAAAGTATTTCGAGTAAAACATAAATACAAGTTACGAATAAAAATAACTATCGTTTAAAAATAAATTGTTCAAGTAATACGGTACCAGGAAAAAACACCTCTGTATAGCCCTGAATAAATATAATTTACCCTAAATCGAAAATGAAAACACAATAAAATTAAATACCGATATGAAATCACGTAGCTAACCTAATACCCCAAAACGTCGGGATAAAAAAGAATTTATGGCCAGTACCTTTTGATATGATTAGTATGAAAAGAGGTTTACCAGAAAAATGTTACGTCGCTCCGGAGAAATTGTGAATAGGGAACAATTTTTCAAACTTTGCCACCACATATTATAAAAATTGTTGAATGTTTGATCCTCTTTGCAAAATGAGATATACTCGTACATTCAGGATTTTAGATTAACTTTTAATTAGGGTTTATTAATATCATTACTATGTTAGTAGTAGGTTTCCAGTCCCACCGAGTTACTAGTTAATACTCCTTGGTAAGAGTGGTTGTTACACTTCCTTGCTTCTTTTCTAACTGCTTGTAACGACTGTCAATAATATTTTACGAATTACAGGCCCGGCTGTCATTTCTAAATTTTTGACAGTCCAACAACTGCTCAATGTGCTTTGTAGGGCACCGAAGGATTTAACCTTCGATCGACCCATCTGGCTATTATTATCTTGGCCAAGAGCCCTACTTAGGCTTTATAAACATAATTTTGTAATCATAAATCGCTTCGACGGCACTGCATAATCTCAACGTTAATGAAACAATTTGAAATTTGGGTGATAAACTGGTATTAGTGCATGGAATAAGGATTTATAAAAAGGTTTAAAAATAGTGCAATGTCAATGGCGCAGCACTGACCAACAATACTAATACGACTGCAAAGTTAAACTCAAAAATTAAATTCTTTTTCCAGAAACAAGAAACACTCCATTCCTCTTTCCCCTTATTAAAGTTTCAAAATTATTTCCAACCCACCTTTAAAGTATATTTGCTCTGTGTCGAACTGATGAATTTTTGAATATTTAACCACGTTTGGTCGTTAAGACCCGCGCTGCGAGAGAGTATGTCACGGTAAGCGAGTAAAGGCTGAAGGAGTGCCTCATTTTGTCGTGTCCGCTACACTAGTTGTAGATTGCGAGGTCTTGAGTTTTATGTACTAGCTAGACGGTTATTTCTTCTGACTCTCTAGGGATTTGTCCGGGAGGATACGGGTACATTATTAACTAAGCAAAAACTGATACACAGTGGAATAATACGTCACTTTAAATCTAAACACTCATTTGATCTCTACAAAGCGCTTAGTGAATCTGATAAACAACAGTCAAAAGCCTAGCGTTAAGCATGAGGAAACTTGGTACGTCTCTTGGGACCCAATACTAAAACTCATTAGTGAGTTCTGTTAGTTTCTCATTGCAAGAATCTGACCACAAAATAACACTTTGTAACCACTTCAATGAGCATAAGTAGCACGGGCTCTGCATAGTATATGTTATATGTCTGGAACTTTTGTGTTTAGTATTTTCTTTCGAGAAAATAGTAGACATATTTAGTAGAAACAATATTATCACTTGAAAATTGTGTGGAAATTGGTTGTCATGAGGCAGATGAGGAGGAATAAAGATCATGTTCTAAGATGTTTTGAATAAGAATGTGGAGGGTCATAAGAAGAGAGAAAGATCAAAGAAACGATGGATGGATAGTGTGATGGATGATAATTATGGCTGGAGCGGTGTGTATTGAGAGAAACATTTATTTCTTTAAAACGACGCAACAATTAATACTATTATTATATGTTAAAACTATTAAGTTAAAATTACTTTGTTAAAATTATCATTATGTTGCCGTGCCCTAACCGGGTCTCACGTTGGAACTTAACTACTTTTAACACCTAAATGTAAACATGAATGCAATAAAGGTATTTGATTTGGATTCATACCTCGTAGGAAAGGAACTTTAACATTTTCATTTTACCATTTCTTTATCACTTTTTGCAAAATGCTTTCTGGTAGTACTAAAAGCGATGGTCGATAAAGATTCTTTTTTTCCAGTAATATTAACTAAACTCCAATCAACAGAATTCATTTGTGATATTTCGCTTTTCCAAATTTCGGAGAAAAGGGAAGGAATGGTATTTTCACGGAAATTTATCATCATAAAAGAATGAAGTATAACGTGCAAATAAAGACCTTTGATTTTAAAGATACCCCATTTATTTTAGTTACAATGAACAGAAAAATAAGGATACTTTCAATAGGTTTGTAAGGAGGCATAATTAAACTGCCTCATCATCATCTGCTTAGCCTTTTCCCAACTATGTTGGGGTCGGCTACCAGTCTAACCGGATGCAGCTTAATACCAGTATTTTACATGGAGCGACTGCCTATCTCACGTCCACAACCCAGTTACTGTACAATACGATACCCCTTGGTAATACTGGTTGTCAGACTTTCGGGCTTCTGACTACCTGTAACGACTGTCAAAGATCTACAAATGACAGCCGGGACGTAGCTTAACCTACGATCAACTCGTGCGGCTGTTTTTATTTAGCCACGAGCTCTACTTAAATTAATGAAACTGCCTAGAGTAAAATTATTTTAAATACAAATACAAATACAAGTACAAAATCTTTATTTCTGTATCAAAAAAGTTTTACATAAGTTGGTGATTGCAGCCTCCTTTTAAGCAAGTAATGCCTGTATTAGGACATTCCGCTCTTCTACATCAACATACAATAAATAAAAAACTTAGATTTAACAGCATGCTTGAGTATTTGTGAGAGTTTGAATGTAAATATCATCAATTATTCCTAAAATGAGCTACCATGACAGACAGTGAGTGACTGTCTAACAGACACTCGAAGTCGCACCATGAAGTTTTATTTTAAAACTTTTATACGGACCGGAACAGACACAGACTAAATATTAGACCAAATGATTTGACCGTCAATTCACTAGATCTAAGTGGAGCTACGAACACCGGTTTTGATAAGGACAACCAAATGTGTAACCGGCTGTTCCTGTAAGACAGTTATCGAGATTGGAAACTTGCCCAATTGATACCGGAACCAGGTTTCCAGCCTCCGCCTACTGAGTACAAGAGATAAGGTGGTTAAGTTGGGCTGTCACGTGACTGGTCGGGAGGATGTCAAATTAACGATCACTTAATTTGATATCCTCCCAGCTTACATAACATAACCATCAAGAACATTCACACCTCCATTCCCCGATAGGTGTGGCAGAGTTGCACCTATAGTATACACATTTTGTCAGTTATTAAGTCTCATATAATAGGAGAGCCTATTGTCACCTAACCTAACCGTTAACATGTAGCAAATTATTTAATTGAATGACATATAAAGATGATTGACATAATTATTATTTTTGACATAATATGTTGTATAGCTTCAAGTTCTTCAAACCTATCAGACAGACGTGTTACTGGGGAGTTTGTTCCTCCACTTCTTCTTCCCAGCAAAAACACTAGGAAGTGGTGAAGGGTGGGCGTTTTGGGGGACTGTCTTATGTAAACGTTTTTGACGTTCAAAAAGTGCTGATTCTCAGCCTAATTTGAATAAATGAATTTTGATTTTGATTTTCACCAACCGGGCACGAATCCAGACTCCGGGCTACTACTGAGAACGTTCCTAATGGGATAAGTCAATTAAATAAATAAAAAAATAAAAATTCATTTATTTTTCCACATTGATGTAACACAGTACAGAAAGTATAATAAATGGAGTGGACTGGAGCCTAAACTAGGGTAGCCCTGTATTTCAGGACTCCAGGTCTTCCTCCCGCGGCGAGTGAGTCCGTTACAATTCTTTGGAGGATGCAATGTAATCAATGTATATATGCGTGAGTGTGTGTGTGTGTGTGTTGTGCATGTGTTATGGTGTGTTTGTGTATGTGTTATGGTGTGTCTGTACGTGTGTGTGTTGTGCATGTGTTATGGTGTGTTTGTGTATGTGTTATGGTGTGTCTGTACGTGTGTGTGTTGTGTATGTGATGTGTGAGAGTTTGGTTGCTCGCGTCTGTTTATGAGAGTATGCATTATGTATGCTTGGTTATGCATGAGTATACTCAATTACACTTTCCCTGACTTGGGAATCAAACCTACGCCAAACCTTACGCTAAGCTGTCGTGTAAGTGACCATGCAGGACGCAGTGGACCACGGAGGCAGTCTTGGATAGAACGACAAAAAGCACAAAATACAATTATGGGAGCAACAGTGACAGAAATAGAATCTCGAAATTATCGCTAGAAAAAGCGATGAAAACTCTTTTACGGTATTAATCCAATTAATTCAATGGAGAAAAATCTTTGCTCAGAGCTCTGCCAGGCAACAGCTAATATCACAAATAACTCGGGCAAACACTAAATTCCTTACGTAATTTGTCCAGATTGGTCACAACACAGAATATCAAGAAAATTCCGAATTTCGTTCCTTAAGACGATTATATTCTTGATTGTATTACTTTTTACGTGCTCACGCTGCCAAATAGTAGCGTTTATGAGTTTAGGCTAAATGTTCTACTATCAATGTCCGCTAGACTAAATAACCTTTGACATTGGCTTAGGTATTATGAACGGAGTATATGAGACTCTAATTTTCGTTTTGACTAAAGGAAACACCAAAATGAACGCCAAAATACTAGAACACACAACACAGTTAGAAATTCAACTCTCGAAGCTTAGCTGAGCATTGAATATCCAAACGTGCTTTTAATTTCACATTCATTTCGACAAGCTATGTGGCGCAGCGGGCGAAGGTTCACCTGCGACGCAGGGGGTTGCGGGTTCGATACCCGCCTTGGGACAAATGTTTGTACGATCTACAAACATTTGTTCTTGATATTTGCTATGCATTATAAAATATATTTCTATGTAATGTATTGTATTAAGTATATTAGTCATCTAGTGCCCATAACACAAGCTCTGATAAGCTTGGGGCTAGATGATGCTGTGTATTGTCCAGCATTATAAATTTGTTTTATTTATTTATTTAGGTGTTACCAAATGCTAATGAAAACGGGCAGAAGTGACCGTTAAATACGAAGGCAAAATTGCTTTGAGTGGTTTATTGCAGTAGCATTCAAGGCTGATTCAATAGTGCTCGAATACAGGCCAAACGTTTATAAATTTATTTGGATATATTGATTAAAAATGAAAAATAATGTATTTTTTTTTGAGTAATAATATAACTGTTTCATAAGGTATGGAGAATAGGGAGAAAAGTTCCTCATTCATCATAGAAAAGAGAGGATCTGCTGAGGCTGATGTGTCTGGGGAGCTAATGCCTGATGGTTGTTTTCGGTTCGTATATTTATGATCCATCTCGAGAAAAATATCGCTATCTAGGATAAATCAGTCTAGTTGTATAATGACCGTAATATATGTAGCTTTAACTTTAAAAGCGAAAGTAGGTATTTATCAAAAAATGCCACGAACATGAATATCTCCACAGAACAGTAAAAAACATCAAACATTTTGCTTATCACAAAGTAGTACTGCGTATTTGGTTTCCGGAGTACAAAATCTGTCAGAACTCATTCCTTTGTTCCAAAACATTCTTCATCTTCTGTTGTGGAGTCACTTGAATAAAAACTTTCACTTCAACGCCGTTCTATTTTCGTGGCATCCAACTATCCATAGCAGTGAGTTAAGAATATGGCTTAGAATGGGCTTTTGATTTACTAAACTCGAAGATTGTGAGGTCAATCTCATGGAATCTCGTTAATCATTTAAATAGATCCACTGTTTATTGCTTCAGATTTGATTGTGAAAACGGAAACTTCCCTTATGACAATGTTTTATTGTTCTTTACATGTCACAAAAACAACTAAGGTAGCATATTCTTTGAGGGGTGCCACAAGGCGCCATTCTCAGCCAAGCTATTGAATTGAAATAACTTATAACATTTTTCCTATCGCTCGGAATATTGAAAACTGCGATCGTGGTCACGGTGGACTGGCTAGGAGCCATCTGCACTCGCCGTCGTCGTACGATAAAAAACAAGCACTAGATCCGAAGAAAAACAACCGATTGGACTGCAGGCACATACGTACTAGAGGAAAATATTGAAAATTCAAGAAATATTGCGAAATGAAAGCTGTTTTTTCAGTAGCAATTTCGGTGACGTGAATTAATTTGACTCGAAATGAAAACCATTTCTTTTCAAAAACAATCGAACCTTAAATAGCTACGTCAAACATTTGCAAAACCAAAGTCATAACAGGTGTGCATTGCCATCTTAGGGACATAAACATAGTTATCATCAATGATCTTGACAAAATCACCAGGACTAGGTAATACGGGAAATTAATCAAAAACATAAACCTAATCTTTAAAGGTTTAGGGTTTCATATGAAAATCTAACTTTACTTCTCAACGTACAATCCTGTCTTAAGAATCCCATGAAAATAAAGAAAGAAAAAATAAATTAAACTCACTGAAACTCGTGCGTAAAACATTATTATCAGGTATCTCAGTAGCAGTTTCATTTGTGGATTTTGTCTGAATAACATTTTATTGGGCTTTTAGGTCACACATTAAAAATACTGCAGGTACACTTTGTTTTTTCCAGATACCAGGAATACATGAACGACATTTATTTTTATGTTAAAAGATCGCATACGCGAGGCATGTATGTAAAACAGGAGTTGTGTTGCACTTTCCACTCCAATATACGCATACCATTATTTTGTTTGGTTTGAAAATTGTTGAGCGTGACGTTTTTATAGCAATAACGTGTTGTTACGATATCAACAATAGCACCGACGTTATTAATGGTCTACAAATAAAAGTAGTTGCCAACTTTATCATCATCATCTGTCTAGCCTTTTCCCAACATTGTTGATTCGACATCCACTTTACCTACAAACAGCTGACTACCAGTACTTTACATGTAGCTACTTAACTGTCTATCTGACATATACAACCCAGTTACTGGGAAACACCCCCACCGACACCTCTTGGTATTACGGGTTGTCAGAACTTCGGGATCTGACTACTGTCAAAGATCTACCAATGACAAGGGACTAACTAGTAATAACCTATTTTATAAACAGTAAAACTACCTCGCTAGAAAGAAAGGAAAACATAGAGATATGTATGTATTTAAGGAATTTTTAGTGATAGCAGACGGTAAAATTAATTACAGGAAAACAAATAATAAAATATAAATAGTCTTCCTTATTCGTAATAAAGCCCAAAAGACCACACCGTACGGTAAATTGATGCTTTCGTAAAAAACAAAATACTCTTTTTGTTTCGAACAATTTTCAACCTAATGTTTTCTTTTGTTTTTGCGTTGTTTGCTGGTAAAGTATAGGCGTACAATTTAAACACATCTGCCTAATCTTTTGGGGAGTATCGGTGTGATGTTATTTCAGCAAAAAATACATTAAGGTAGCTCTTAGCTTCATTGGTACCAAATTGAGATGCCAGTTTTCTTTTTGGAACATCTACTATGTAAAATTCTCGTGTCGCAATGTTTGTTACCAAACTCCTCCGAAACGGCTAGACCGATTTGTATGAAATTTTGAGAATCGGCCAACGTATATGTTTCATATCCCTAATGGATAAGGGTTGATTAATTCCCTAGAAATAATTTGTATGGCAAAACAACGTTTGCTGGCTCAGCAAGTATTATTATTATAAGTAATTTTAACTTCCTCTTCATTAGTTTGAAAATGATCTTTCGCTTAATTTCCCTGTTCGACAACCGTGAAGTTAATTTTATACATTAAAAACTCGAACATTTAACGTTATGTCCCTCCTCTTATTTCGGCAGGGGAAACTGCAAAAATAAAATGCAGGGGCAAAAATTAATGATGCCTGAAGCGACACCAATCAGTCTAACGATCGCCACGACGGCGACGACGGTCGCGCAATTATCCTGGGCCGGTCGTTTGTGACCACGTGCCTGCTTCTGGGCACGCGGCCTACAATCGAACATGAGACCGCTTTGTTTTGATTTAGCAGGAAGTTTTGGAAGGACCAATTTTCATGGTCTTTTAGTTAGAGTGAATGAAAGGGATCAATATGGTTAATACAATGGTACTTATACTCTCAGTTCTACTGTATGCTATATGCTGGATACTGTAGAATGTTGAGTAAAAAATCTCTTAGTAAGACGACTTCTATTGTCACTTTTGGATGAACTAGTAATGCAGTAAAAAGTCGGTCAAAGGACCAGATTCATGAAAAGCTATAACGAAAGCTTCTTCTGTATCGTTTAATGCCTGACCGCTACTGTGATGCGTTTAGCATCCAACCTAACCGGATTCACCCCTTGGGCAGATTAGTTTTCAGATTTTCTAGCTTTTGATTACCCGTAACGGCTGACAAAATTCTACGAATAACAGAAAAAGCAACTGCGCTATTTCCTTTCGTTATCTCGATATTGAATAGTTCACCCATCCACGGACTGACCTCGGCAAGAGTAGCTGAACCTTCAATCGACCCGTTGCGGCAATTGTAATTTAGTTAATAGCCCCTCAACGTTTTATGTAAACAATAAAATCAAATGGGTATCTCAGGTATCAGCTACGATAAAGATTATATCGTCAAATTGATTCTTTTATCGAGAAAATCTTATTAAAAACTGTGCGTGAGAACGAGTGCCAATTTATAAGAATTAGTGTGCGATAATCATAATTTAGTACACGTCGTTGAACTAAAAGGCTTCTGAGGTATAACCTACATTCTTTTTATTACGGCTAAGTATAAAAACCGTTAGAATGGTGTAACCACGTAGTAAAAATTCATAAACTTATTTCGTACGACATGAATTTGTATTAATTTTGCAAATTGTTTTGCGGAGTTGTGTTTGTTGGTATGTCGCTTTTTGTTTTGACGTCATTTTGATTCATTTATGTTTTTCATGCACGCTTCTTTCTTGTAAGGTTATTTCCATTTTTATTTTACGCGGAATCGAGTATCATGAAACTGTATTAAAACTGCCGTGCCGCCTGCTACGCTAACTCTTGGTAACAATCGAAGTAAAATGCCCTAATGCGACACAATTAATAAGAAATTCAGGGGGTCAGATTCCAGTCTAACAAGATGCATTGAAGTCCAGTATTTTACATGGAGCGACAGTTTATCCTACCTCCACAACCCAGCGACTGGGTAACACGTATCGTGTACCCTTGACAGGACTGGCTGACAGACTTTCGGGTTTCTCATTACCCGTAACGATCGTCAAAGATCTCAAAATCATAGCCGGCACCAACAGATTTGATTGGAAGCATCGTGGGGTCTCGTTTTATATTGGATAGTCAATCATCCACGGACCCACCTCGGCAAACGTGTTATAACTTAGCCATATTATTCATATAATCATATAGCTATTTCATAAAAATAATATCCTGTCGTATTTACATCTGTTCTAAAAGCATTAAGGGAAATGAACAGACATATAATGTATATTTTTAAGACCAAAGTACCTACCTACGCCTACGTAAGCTACGTTTAAGCTGCCAACCGTTAAGAAATACCCTACACTTCTATACAGTGTGCCCTGAATTTCTTCTAGGCCTTACTTACTGGACTTGACCTAGACGTTATTGCTACGTAAACATTTATACAACCACATTTATACTAGTTGATGTTTAACCTCTTCTATGTATAAATAATAACCTTCGAATCTACAAGTCTAGATAGTAGGTCTGAGTTCTGGCTTATTATTTATACATGGTATAGTGTCTGTTTGGGAGTAAACCAGTCTGTGGCTGTCTTCCACGAATAAATTATATCAAGTAGATAGTCTACCACGAACATGTTTACACTGACATCGCACTGCAGTAGTCAACTATTAATGCTTGATTAATACTCTTTCACAAATCGTAACAATACTTAGATTTTATTTTATCTTCTTGTATGACAAAGCGCCATACGGGTCCATGGACGGCTGCCGAGGTTTGTCTGTGGATGGGTAACCGTTCATTACATATCGAGACTCCTCCGTGCCTCAAAAAGCACGTTAAGCCTTTGGTCCCTGCTGTCATTTGTAGATCTTTGACGCTAACACTTTGATAGTCTAACAACTAGTCTGTTATGGAGGTCGGATAGGCAGTCACTCAATGTTAAATATTGGTATCCAACTTCATCCACGTAGACTGGAAGCCGACCCCAGTGCATGATATATATAAAAAAACAACCTAATTTGCACACTCACTGTATAGGCATAATTATATTTGTATATGCGATGAAGAGTCATGCACCAACACCTGGACCTGGCGTTTATGTTTAGAAAACCCAATAAATAGTTGTACCGTCTTTCAAATATCCAACTTATTTCATTCCATTTTATAGTTGTTTGGTGCAACTATAAAATGGAATGAAATAAGTCATAAAAGATTGATGACCGAATGAATCAGAAAGCTATACTTGAAATTTAAACTACACATCAGAATCACAAACATAAGAAGATAACTACGTAGGTAGATATTTGTACTGTTTGAAGGACCGATATCCGCAATTCCACAACTCTGCGCGTATCTTGCGTAGGTGGCTATGCAGCAACAGTAATAAATACTGCAAATGATGATGATAAACACACAAGATTAAAACAAGGTCATAACACTACTGAAAATTCAATGTCTCCCTTCCAATTTTTACTAGAAGCAGATATTTTGGGCTCTCTGAAATACTGCCAGATATTAAGGCAACGTAATACACTGCATGATATCAATCTTTACCATCAAAATTCCATTTATATCATAAATTAATGGCAGAAAATTACTTGAGCGTATATTAAACGGTGCTTTCGTCTAATGTGAATAGAAAACAGTTCTTTATAACGATATTTATAAAATAATTTAGTGTTGCTAGTCACGTCATATTTTTTTACAGTGTCAAAATGTTAGGTTCAATTTATAAAATAATTGTAACGTACACAATAATTACAGGCCAAATGTCAAAGCATAAAAAGCGGCCGATTAGAACAATGACGTTGAAAGACTATCGACGGCTAAAATGTAGACAAAATGAAATATCAACGAAACAAAACACAATCCAAACAAGAATTGTGTTAAAGATGAAATGGCTAGAGAGGCTTCAAATATGATAGAGGATTTACCTTTGGTAGGAGACGTGTTGCACTGACTACTAATAATCGAGATAAGGGCAAAACAATGACGGCCAAAAATGTATGGAAATGGGACGTGAACACATTAACGTATACTATAAATTATAGACGTAATACCAAAATGGCTACCCTCGTCGTAGAGGCTCGACAAAAAGATCAATGAATTAGTACTCCTACAAAAAAAACTCCAATTTCAAATTGTAAACTTTGTAATGATTAATAATAACATCGCAAATGTATGTAATGTATTACTCTTTCAATTGATCTCGAAATCATTTACTGCAAATTCGACGCCAGATAGTCAATCAGGATACCATCACGCCATATCTGACATTCCCATGTTTTCGGTAACAGTCTGAAATGAGAACTACGAAAAAGTTCCATCCATTTAAAGTACAGAGAAAAAAGAAACTTCTAAGGAACTACAGGTCATCATCTAAATAGCCTTTTCCCAACTATGTTGTGGTCAGCTTCCAGTCTAACTGGATGCAGCTGAATACCAGTGTTTTACATGGAGCGACTGCCTGTCTGACCTCGACAACCCAGTTACTAGGCAACACGATACCCCTTGGTAAGACTGGTTGTCAGACTTTCAGGTTTCTGGCTACCCGTAACTATTGTCAAAGATCTACAAATGACTACCGGGACCAACGGCTTAGCGTGCTTTCCGAAGCACAGAGGAGTCTCGATATGTTACGTACGGTCACCCATCCATAGACTGACCTTGGCAAGCGTAGCTTAACCTTCGATCATCCCGTGCGGCTGTTTTTATTTAGCCACGAGCTCCTAAGCACTAAGTACGAGTTCTAAGGAACTACAGGTATATGCAAAATAATACACGTCTAAGTTGGGGTTCTTTGAAATTTTCTTTAGAGTATCATGTGCCGCGAGGTAAGAGCATATCTGACTTTCAAGTAAAGGTCTGTTAACAGAATTGAAGCCTTTTCCATGCCGTATTAAACATCAAAGTTAAATTCTAAATTGGATATGAAACGCAATTAAGGTCTCAACATAATTATTCATCCTAAACATGATGAAAATTATCTGGCTATGTGGATCTCATGTGACGTTTGTTAGACGTATATTACTGACGCGTTAATGACAGTTGTATGATTCGTACTATTGATTTTTAAACAACATTTTAATTTAAATACTTAACGGGATTTTCGTTTCAATCCACGCAATGTTATACAGCAATGTGTACTGCGAAATAGAATACATTGTACTGAGTACGTTTTATAGATTACATTATTTAGAACTACAATCAATTTTAAGGAAACATTGAAAAATTTGTCGCTGTTAGATAAAGAATGGGTTTTTGTACAAGAAATAAAAACGAGAAAAACTAAAACTCATATCATCTGTCCAGCCTTTTCCTAATTATGTTGAGGTAAGCTTCTGGTCTAACCAGATTCAACTGAATACCAGTATTTTACATGTACCGACTGCCTATCTAACCTCTACAACTCAGTTACTGGGCAACACGAAGGCACATAGTCTGGTTTGTGCTTGTGGCTGTCAAAGATCTACAAATAAAAGCCGCGACCAGACCTTAATGTGCTTTCCGAGGCACGGAGGAGTATCGGTACGTAATGGACGGTCACTCATCAATAAACTGACGTCGGTAACCATAGCTTAGCCTTTGATAGACCTGTGTGGCTGTTTTAGCGAGAAGATCCTCGAGCCACGAGAAAATATTACTATCAAGTATAAAAGTAAAAATAGAAAAAAGAAACTGCACGAGGCCATAAAGACTATCTCAGCATAATGCTGCAATATTTAAGAATAAAAATAAATACCGAACCGTATAATAGATTTGCAAAAGAAGATAGAAACAATACATCACATTTCCAATTAGAAACCATTTAGCTCCGTCCCGATATCGACAAATCTAAAAAAGCAGGTAATCTGTTTTACGTGCCGTGACAGAGTTAATTAGTTCCAGTCTGGGGCCGAAAGTCCTAAGCCAATTACTGCATATAAAGTATCCAGATGAATCTGGCCATCTTGATACCGTAGTTGGATTGGATAAAAGAAAATCTATTCGGGAAGAAGAAAGAATCATGGTTCTTCATTGGAATTATTGCTTGTGAAATTTCAAATCCTAGTAATGATAACCATATTTCCAATAAAAGAAAAAAAAAATTATATGATGTACCGACCCCAAATAGAGGACGATTAAGACAGAAGAATGGCGATGAATAACCAATAGATTGCCATTGTACCAATTTTCCTATATAATATTAGTTCATCATCATCATACTCCTACCCTTATCCCAATTTATTTGGGGTCAGCATTTTTTCTTCTTCCATACATATCTATTTCCCGTCATCTCAACAGTCAAGTAATATCTAGCTATTTCATCTTTCACACAATTTCATCGTTTCTTTGGCCTGCCTCTACTATAGTAAACCTTCACTTTCAAAATATAATATGACATATTTCATTTGAGTGATTCAATAGTAATTAAAGTCAACGGTAATCATTATTTTAGGAATATTAACGTACGTATAATATATAATATAAGTCTGAAATCGCCGACCCGTCTTGAGCAACTGTGGTGATTAATGCTCGTGCCTTCTCTGTATGAGAAGAGGCCTTTGCCCTGCAGTGGGACAGTAACAGGTAACACGTCAGGTAATATTTAAATCTCAAGATTCCTAAATCATAATTATATAATATCAAATCCAGTTTTATGAATAAGTAATTTGATTCATTCATTATCAAAATTCTAGTAATAATAAATTTCGAGCTCATAAAAGGTTCTGCTCCCACTGAAGTTTCAAATAAATGTTAGTTAGATTCTGTGAAAATAATTTCACTTATTGAAAATCCAATGAGAATTAGGTTTTTTGAGGTACTGGAAATATTATTCACTGTTCGCTGAATATACTGAAAGCACTTGATTTGAAAGTACAGCCTTAACTATCGCAAGTTGAAATAAAATAGGATAAAAAGATAAGTAAGTTTTTGCTTCCGCGCCCCTACTCAAAGTAGAAAATTATTCATTCCTTTTTTGAAAACCTTTAAACTTTATTTATTTATTTTTTCTAAAATTTATAATTTAAATAACCCATTGTATTTAATTTTTCTGTTATTTAAAAATTGTCATAACGATCGGAAATCATGTGGAAAATGTACACTGCTTGGTTCTATAATTCTCTCAAAATTAAATAGTAATAATAGGGAAAATTATTTGCGTACCGAATAAAATAGACAGAAAATAAAAGTTATGTTTTAGTTTAAATGTCATAAAATACCGCATTTAACATCATCCGTCATCGTTACAGTCGGGGCCTAAATTATATAGAAATATGTATATTCAGACTTTTTCCGTCGGACTCCGTAGAATACGATTAATATTGTATAGTAAAAGTAGATGAAATATTTTAAAACCAACTTTTACAATGTATTCAATTTCAAAAATAATTATGCATAAAAAAATATTTACCTCTTAAAAATCCACTACAAAAATATTTATTCACTTAACTCACTATCTCCTGTCACTTCAATAATTCTAAATACACTAAATAATTCAAAATCAAGTTTCTAATTTAATTAATTTCACGGTTCACGATCCATATATTCCATTAATTTCAACCATCACAATTGTTCCGAACGAATTGAATCGCGTCAGATTTGATCTAAAAATTTTATCGCGATCTCCCACAATTCGGGATAGCGGCCATTAGCGACCGTCCGCAACGAGGTACGAAAACGCACTGGGGTGTCTTTACGTACGAGCGTGCGAGAGAGACAGCGATACTAAAGCAAGAGGGGTAGCCAGTGAAATCTATATGGAGCTTATAAACTGCCCACGAAAATACTACGGAAGTCTCAGGCCATTCAGCTTGGACGTCAATAGGTTCTTCAAGAATATTTGGCCACCGTCAAGAGCAAATGATTTTTAGCATTATGTAACACCCTTCTATGACTCGCGAGTCCTACTAATGGAAGTTTTATTAATGTTTGAATGCATTCGAATTTTGAAATATACAACGTTGGTAAAAACAATAACAGAACTTCAAAAATTTAACAGCATACGCGGAAAAATATGTTTGACAATTCCGAAAGCGCTGAGCCTGTCAGATAAAATTTCATTTTGTAGGATATTTCACGGAAATCACGAAAGGTCTCTTTTATTTTTCCTTTATTTTTGTTCGTGAACAGCTTTGTGTCGTTTGCTACCAAATAATTTATAGGAATATACTGTGTATCCTTTAATATTCTCGACCAACCGTTTCTGTCCAGAGTAGTGCATATAATATTATTGCAGCGTAAGCCCTTGTCTTTTTGTTCACACTCCTAAATATATTCAAAGGCAAGACACATTTTTGCTATCTGTTCAAATATGTTACTTGGCTTGAGGGGTACAAATTTATTTGATAGGTTTCATCTTTATCACGAAAGAATAAGGTTCATGTTCAATTGGGAGAATCTGACAGTTTGGGGTGGCTTGATGTGCTGGCGTCTGTACAAGACCAAAATTGCCAATCAAAAATTAATGTTACGTCAAATAGGCATGACGAATGTATGTATACAGTAAAAAAAACGTAAGTAACCAAATGATATTTTTGAGCTACCTTATACGGGAAAACATTATAACAAAATCTGTTAAAAAATCACCACGATGTAACCAAATAACCTACCATCCGTTGAAAATAAAGTTACCCTCTGATATTTTTTTTTGCTGTAGCAATTACAGTTAACAGCTGATCTTAATTTGTTCTCTCAATATTAATTTTAAATTACTTTAAAACGATAGAACTATTAATATATATATGTATGTATAGTGTTAAGGAATTTATGAATTTTAGGACAAAGGGAAGAGTTGCATGACATGTAAATTATATTTGACATTTTTATTTTAAGCTATTGACATATTTTGTAATTGAATTTCTTTAGTTAGCATTTGTAAGTTGATTTTTAGAAAAATTGTAATTTAATTATTTTTATTTGATATTTGTAATTTGATACTATAGACAATTCTTGATTTAGTAATTATTTTATTTTTGACATTAGAATGTTATTTTTTTTTTTATTAGAATCATTTGTACTGTCACAAAATTTGCATGCCGAATTTACATAGTTGGCGGAATATGAAGAACTATTGTTTATTTGTTATAAAATCTGTAAAATATTACATTTCAGGAAAATAAATAAATTTATCTATCTATCTATGAAGAAATAAAAGTAAAAAACACAGGGCATCGAAAAATTCATCCGCATCACTGTCAACGGGAAAAGTGCCCAGAAGGCTAGCAGCATTGCCACGTTGAATGGCAATGCTTATTCTTTGGCCAAAAAAAAGGCCAGTCCTCTGTTCACGTGAAGAGTCGACCAAACGGCTCGCGATTTCTCGAAAGACTTAATGGGCACATTTTAAATATTAAGTTTTGTTGTTTTAATGCCTGTTCTTAATTACTCATCAAGTAAATACGGCTTATAACTTCTTCTGCGTGGTTTTCACAATAATAGTCTCGTACCGTATTAGTGTTTTATGGTACAAATAGTAAAATATCGTGTTAGCAGGTTTTGCCAGTATACGCGAAATAGAATTTTACGTCGATTGGTATTCAAAACTAAAACTCGAAAAAAAGGTACTTAGCACGTTGAACGCCAAATGACCGACAAACAATACATTTTCTTTTGTGTCCCGTTGTTTGGCAGTTAAGGTGTTAAGAGATATAAAGAGTACTTCATCGTCGATATAATATTGTTCTTAAGCCAATAATCGCCATTTCTTTCTAACTTATATCGTTAGAGTGGTTAAATAACAACAACTTTCATAATATTAGGTCTTTACCTATGAAATTGCCGTTCTGCAGTACTGGCCATTTCAAATCAAAATATTTTTTGTTTGGCTAAGAATTCTAATTTCAAATTAATTTTATTTTAAAAACATGGATTTTTTTTTCCAAAAGTAGTCATTTGTTTATTGATTAGTGTTACATTTTCATCGCATTTAAATCTTTTTCGTCATCATGGATACGTTAAAAATTCGAGTAATTATGGAATATGAGTACCGTCGTGGCAGCAACGCGGCACAAGCGGCACGCAACATCAACGACGTTTACGGAGCTAACACTACAAACCAACGCACTACCTGTTATTGGTTTGCTCGCTTCCGTTCTGGAAATTTCGACCTGAAAAATGAACCTCGCGGTCGTCCGAAGACTTTGGTCGACAATGACGAATTAAAGGCGATTGTGGAAGCTGATGATACACAATCTACGGCTGAATTAGCAGCAGCTTTCGACGTTAGCGTCAAAACAATATTGGTCCATTTGCGTCAAATTGGCAAGGTAAAAAAGCTTGACAAATGGGTGCCCCACGAACTCAATGATCGCCAGCGCGAAGTACGCGTCGAGACGTGCCTTGCACTGCTCAACAGACACACAAATGAAGGAATTTTGAACCGCATTGTTACCTGCGATGAAAAATGGATTCTGTTTGATAACCGCAAGCGCTCAGCAAGTTGGTTGGATCCTGGTTCAGCACCTAAACAATGCCCTAAACGAAAACTTACCCCAAGAAAAGTGATGGTCACTGTTTGGTGGTCTAGCGCCGGTGTGATTCAACACAGCTTCTTACCAAACGGGGTGAGCATTACTGCAGATGTGTACTGTGAAGAATTGAACACAATGATGGATAAGCTGGCACATCTCCAACCAGCATTGGTTAATCGCTCGTCTCCGCTGCTCCTGCACGACAACGCGCGACCTCATACTGCACAGCAGACGGTCTCCAAGTTGCAAGAACTGGGGTTGGAAGCTCTCCGTCATCCGCCCTACTCACCAGACCTTGCGCCTACAGACTACTACTTTTTCCAGAATTTGGATAACTTCTTGGCGGGAAAAAAATTCAATACCCGAGAGGCAGTACAAAATGCCTTTGAAGAATTTGTTGGCTCCCGTCCAGCTGATTTCTTTAAGAAGGGCATCAATAAACTGCCACTGCGTTGGCAAAGATGCATTGATTGCATGGGTGATTACTTCGATTAATACAAATAAAAAATACATGAAAAAAATTCATTTAAATTTTTTCATACAAAACGGCAATTTCATAGGTAAAGACCTATTATATAACAGTTCCTAGAACGAAAATAGCGTTGATGTAGTGTAACAAAAATTTGTTAAGGAAATTGTAACAACAAATATTTGCATGCTATGTTATATCTTGGCAAAACATGTCTGCTCTGTGTTGTTTTACTGTAAGACCTACTTATACCATGTTTAAGGCAAATAAATATATTAAATAAATAAATAATAAATAAATAATGCTGGACAATCCACACAGCATCATCTAGCCCCAAGCTAAGCAAAGCTTGTGTTATGGGTACTAGATGACTGATATACTTAATACAATACATTACATAGATAGACATTTTTTATTACACATAGCAAACACCCGGAACAAATCTTTGTAGATCGTACAAACATTTGTCCCAGGGCGGGAATCGAACCCGCAACCTTCTGCGCCGCAGGCGGACCTTCGCCCGCCGCGCCACATCGGTCGTCGTTATTATTATTATTATTACCTATTGCAATTTTTATTCCCAACTTGTTTTTGCTTTCCCAACTATATTTATTCTACCAATGCTTCCCTTCCGTCATTTAATTCTAATGGATGGTGTTTATTCTATTGGGAGATGAACGGAGGGTTCGACCCAAAAATCTGCCTTGCTATTTTTATTAGAAGTAATTTTGGTTTTATAAAAACACATAGATGGAATAACTATATAGCATCACGCCTATATTTCTCGATGGGTTGGGCAGACGTACACCTATAGTAACACCCACATTCCGCCAGTTATGTGTTAGATGACGACACGGTTGGCGCGGTGGTTGAGCCATCGGCTGCTGCGCCGCGTGTTGTGGGTTCGATCCCCACACGGAACAAATATTTGTATGGCCTACAGGTAGTTGTTCCGGGTCTGGCTGTTTGTGTATGTGAGTTTAAATGTTTGTGAACGCACCCACGATACAGGAGAAATTCCTAGTGTGGGGCAAAGTTTAAAAAAAAAAAAAAAAAAAGTCAACCGGGCACAAATCCAGACTCCGGGCTGCTAATGCGAAAATCAATCCTATTGGAACACTCAATAACAATTTGACTAGGGAATAGAAACAACAACCTCTCGAGTCCTTGGGACTACTAGACCACCGAGCCAGTCAAGTAATTATTGTTTAAGAAAAACAGATAGATGGAATAAAACCTTTGTTAAATTTTGCTATCGAATATGTTCTGCGAAGACTGTAAAATATAACCACAGTGGGCTAGTTGTTCCATGGTCGGACAAAGAGTCATTGGAGTTCTACATCTGGAATTTCTCAGTGGAAAGAGTCTGGATTCATACCCAGTTCAAGGCAATAGGCTCGCACGCTATTAGTTAAACACAACTGGCGATATTGGGTATACTATAAGTAAATCTCTGTTTGACTCTCCGGTACACCGGAATACAGGCGTGATATTGTTACGGTGTGTTAAAATATGTCATTATAACTGTCCGTTGCTGCATCATCATCATCATCCTCTTGCCCTTGTCCCAATTCATTTGGGGTTGGCGCAGCATGTCTTCTTCTTCCATACATCTTTACTGGCCGTCATCTCAAGAGTCACATTTGATTTGCATGTAAATGTAAAAAAGTCCAAATATAATTTTCAAATCTATAATCATACTTATGTATTGTATATCTTTAAATAGTACACCACGAATTACTAACATATATTTTCTCCTTCTGTATTAACTCTACCAAATGTTGTTTGTAAGAAATAGCTTTTAGCGATAAGGCTGCCCATTGCACCCTTAAACTTATTATTTGAACTTAATCTCATTATAGAAGACGACCGATGTGGCGCGGCGGGTGAAGGTCCGCCTGCGACGCAGGAGGTTGCGGGTTCGATTCCCGCCCTAGGACAAATGTTTGTAGGATCTAGAAAGATTTGTTCCGGGTGTTCTGGGTATTTGTGTATGTTATGTATTATAAAAAATATCTATGCAATGTATTAAGTATATCAGTCATCTAGTACCCATAACACAAGCTCTGCTTAGCTTGGGGCTAGATGATGCTGTGTGGATTGTCCAGCATTATTTATTATTATTATTTCTTTATTTGTGCGTTTTCATGGTGTACAATCAAGAGCATTCTATTCTATTCAGTATGTACATGTGTGTAGTCATGAGCAAATAGGATTACTTCTCCTGCAAAGTTTCTGGAATCTAAAAGCATGGTAATGTAGAACCGGGCTGGTTCCACAAATCCACAGATTCCGGCTAATTCATAGAAGGCATTGGCATTTATATGAACTCAGCTGTATAACTATATGTATACAACTCAGTATTGCTCACTCAGTGTCCGGAACTAAACCGTATAAGCTTTCTTCTCAATTCCTTTCATTCCTTCTCAATGTAGGTATGTTTTAACTATGCCTAATCGGTTTATTCCAGAAATCCACACCGACAAATCCCCACCAGTGGGAATTGTTACTTTTGTTTTCCAGAAATCCCCGCTACCTAAATAAACTCGCCTTTTTTGTGTTTTTGTTAACGTGGGGAAACCTTCAAAAGGCGCCTGGACTTTTGGGGAAAAGACCAGGGAGTGTGGGATTCATACCTCACTAAAACCACCCCGGTGATCACCATCAGCACTCCATGTGCTGATCACGTGGCGTTACAAATAAACTCGCCCTAGTGGGGAGTTTTGGAAAAATAAGTGTCATAATCCCCAACAGGTATTGTTGTTTCTAAATGATTAAACAAAAATGCGTCTTTAATTTAATTATTTCTGAATTCATTGTAGAATTATTTGCACTGTAAACATTACAAAACTTCAACCACCGGAAGTCTGTTTTATAAAGCATCCAATTTGCATTCAGAGATTAAACAATATAAACATCACTAAAAAGAAGGAGAATTGATTTTAATGTTTAGTATATAAATATTCATCTGGTAATTTTATATTGCTGGTTAACTGTTGCGTATATTACATGCCAAACGCCCGTCTGCCCACGGCTGACTAATCTCTTCTTAATTATAATTTAGTATGTCTATCACATTTACCTTACACTAATAATCCACTATACTAATTCACTAATGAGTATTGTTATTATTTGTGTTTTTTTCTGTCTTCTTACAGAGTAATTCTTACCACTGTTTGTCTGCATTACCCAAGGTCGACTGGTATAAAATACCTACGGCGTTAAGTCCATCTCGGTGCATTTATGAGCACAAATTATTCTAAAACATAATATCACGCCTGTATTCCTAAAGGGTTGGCCATGAGTGCACCTATAGTAACCCACATTTCACCAGTTAAGTTTAAGTGGACTAATGAGGAAAATCCTAGTGAAAAAACTTAATAAAAATAAATATTATAATACCAGCCTGTTACTGCCCCACTGCAGGCAAAGGCTTCTTCTCATACAGAGTAGGCACGAGCATTAGTCACCACGCTTGCTCAAGACGGGTTGGCGATACCAGACGTATGTTAATTATATATGTCCAGGTTTCGTCAAGATGTTTTCCTTTACCGATGTCAGTGATGTCCAAGATAAACTTAGAAAGTACTTATTTATAAATTGAGTCACATTGGTACTTGCCCAGGTTTGAACCCATAACCTCGTGCACAAGCGGCGAGGCCTAATCCACTGGGCTATCATAACAAGAGAAAAATTTAGAATAATAAAATATTGTATTAACAAAAAAAAAGGTTCGGATATTCAGTGATTCGACTAAACAAAAGCTTGAAATTGATTATCATAGATACAATTAAATAACACACCAAACAATTCAGTCTAAGAGCGAACCTTGACAAATTCCAAGAAGCAGCATCTAAAACACCGTCTCAAATGACTATATTACAGAAAAAATAAACATATTTTTATCTCCGACTCTGAAAAAGCATGGTTCATTAGCTCCTTTAGGAAAATCTCCAACAAAAGGATCCTCCACGAATTTTTTCTTGGCCGGGGTCCGGAACTCAAAAAAGCTCTCGTACCTACAATTACGAAGGGAGGTCTTTCTTGATACAATTATTATTTCTTTTTTTTTTATTGTGTGGAGAAAGGAGAATGTTTTTACGTCTTGCTCAGTCCTATGACTTGGAAGAGTTTACTTAAACTTTTTTGGGTACGGGGCTTTTGAGCCACTTTGTTTTATTTAGTTGCTTGGGTAAATTTAAATGCTTCCGCGAGTATATTTAAGCGTAGGTATGTTTTCTACGCCCAGAGCAAATTCCCAGTAATGTGTAGAGATGGGATTAAATTTCATTTTCATTTTCGCCAAGAGTTGGCGAAACTTAATTTCGGCCGTGTTCATTTTCGGCCAAAACAAATTAAGTTTCGGGGCATCAATATTAAAAATTAAATTTTTCATGTCATACATCTATAGGCGCACTTCGTGCTGTCACGGGACGATCGTTGAGCCAAGCCCCCTTTACGCCACCACTGTCAACTACGTTTTTAGTAAACATTTTCTCGCATATGCCTATTAAACGTATAATTTATTATTAGCTAATTTTGCCTGCGAGAAATGTATTAAGTTTATTTTCATATTCATATTCATATTCATTTATTTTGCGTACCATAGTGTGCATAAAAGATGTTACAAAAAGCTTACAGCTAAGGTACAATTATGGATCCTGTTAGGGCACAGCAACATGGTATTATTTATATTATTTTTGAGTGTTTAAGATTAAACTTAATAATTAAAAGATTAATTCTGTATCTGTTTTTAAACGTGAACCTATCGACAAACAATATTTTATTCCTTGTTTGATTTTCGGCCTAAAATGCATGTCGGGCCGAATTTCGTTCTTGTTTTCGGCTGAAACAAAAAATTCTTTTCTGTCGGACTTTACAGACTGGTATTATAACCGTGTACCGTACGGATGTTATAATAGTGAGTAATGATTTTACTAAGGTTTTTATTCTCATACTATACAGTTCGTATACAGTCAAAGAAAAAATTGCTAATTACCATAACTAATTATCATATTTACCTGGTTGCAATAGTTTTCTGTTCATGAGTACAGTCAGCCACTCAGGAGTGGTGCTCCAGCTGACAGTCAGAAAGTTTTGGCTAGAAAGGAGGTGAATATTTAATTGAGATGACGGCAAATTGAGATGTATGAATGGAGAAGATAATCTGTGCTGACACCAAATAAATTATGATAAAAACATGATGGTTTTGAAATGACATGGAATTAATTAAATTAGTTGAAATAGCATTTCTTTTGACAACCAATGTGGCGCGGCGGGCGAAAGTCCGCCTGCGACGCGGGAGGTTGCGGGTTCAATTCTCATCTTGGGACAAATGTTTGTACGAGCTATACAGATTTGTTCCGGGTGTTCTGGGTATTTGCAATATATAATAAAAAAAAGCTATCTATGTAATGTATTGTATTAAGGAAATCAGTCATCTAGTACCCATAACAGAAACTCTGCTTTGGGGCTAGATGATGCCTGAGGCAGAGACACCGCCACCCCATGACCTCGCCCGCCTCGTAAGTTACGGCGAGAGGAGCGGGATGGAGGTTGTTATTGGGGCTGACGCAAATGCCCATCACCCACTGTGGGGCATGGACACGCAAAATGATAGGGGTAAGACATTGGTTGAATTTTTATTTACAACAAACCTATCCCTATTAAATACAGGCTCCGAACCAACATTCGTAACCAGAAGAAGCCGCACGATCATTGACCTCACCATGGCCTCTGAGGGTGCAGCGGAAATCACCTCGGGCTGGCAGGTCTCCAAGGAGACCTCGTGCTCGGATCACAGGTGGATCCGCTTTGACATCCAGGTCTGTGCGACACCTATACCGCCACGACGCAACCCAAGGAATACGAACAGGGTTGCCTACACACGCACGCTTGCTATCAAGCTGGCGACACTAAGCAGTCCACCAAGGTACGTGGACACAACGCAGATAGATGCACAGGTCGAGCACATCACTGCATTAATGATAGACAGCTACCATACTGCCTGCCCAGTAACCACACTGCCCGTAACACCAGGTAAACAACCCTGGTGGGGCGCCGAACTGGAACGCAAGCGCGGTAAGGTAAGGAAGGCTCTGAACAGAGCCATGAACACATGGGCTGACGAGGACTGGGACGCATACTACGCGGCCAAGTCTAGCTACAAAAAATGCATCAGATTCAGAAGCACCGCAGGATGGCGTAAGTTCTGTGGCAATATTGAATCCTGCCAACAAGCAAACAGGGTAAGGAAAATACTGGCGCAACAGCACACACCTGGGCCAGCCACTCTCCGTAAACCTGACAATACCTTAACCACATCACCAGAGGAAACGAGACGCGTCCTAATAGAAACTCACTTCCCAGGAAGCGTCCTCACTCAGGAAATTGATTGGTCTGATACAATGCAAACACCGTCAGGAAATGACTGGCTATACGCAAACAAGATGATCACATTGGAGAAAATCCAATGGGCCATCGAAAACTTCCAACCCTTTAAGGCAGCCGGCCCCGATGGTGTTTTCCCCGCCCTACTGCAGTGGGGTGGTACCTCGGCTGCCGTAAGATTAGTGCCTCTGTTGCGGGCATGCCTGGCCTACAGACACATCCCGAAAGGTTGGAGGGAGGTGAAGGTTATATTCATTCCTAAGCCAGGCAAGAGTGACTACACAAACGCTAAATGCTACCGACCTATCAGCCTGACATCGTTTCTCCAAAAAACCTTGGAGAGACTATGCGATAGGGAGCTAAGAGACGGCGCTCTTAAAAACATACCACTACATGGTAACCAACATGCATACTGCTCAGGTAAGTCGACGGAGTCAGCTCTTCACCTGGTGATTAGCCGGATTGAAGAAGCTATTCACCAAAAGGCTACCTGCCTAGGCACATTTATAGACATCGAAGGCGCCTTCGATAAAACAAACTTCTCCAGTATTAGTACCGCCCTCTCCAAACATGGCGTGGATCAGGTATTAACAGATTGGATTACTAACATGTTAAGCAAACGAGTGGTTCGTCTGGAAGAGGACCAGAACATGGCCTTGATAGCCAGGGGTTGCCCCCAAGGAGGCGTTTTATCTCCCCTCCTCTGGAACCTGGTAATAAATGACCTCATCAAAATTCTAAATGACAACCACTACTACACGATAGGTTATGCGGACGACCTCGCAATCCTTGTGTCAGGGAAGGTGACAGGGACGATCTGCAACCTCACTCAACAGGCACTACGCATCGTTGAACGATGGTGTAGGGAATTTGACCTTTCGGTGAACCCCACTAAAACCGAAGTAGTCATGTTCACCAAGAAAAGAACACTAGGCCACTTTAGCCTACCAAAACTATTCAACACAGAACTCCAACTAGCGAACGAGGTCAAGTATCTTGGGGTCATCCTTGATAGTAAGCTAAACTGGAGTAATCATCTAGACAACAAACTAAACAGGGCCTGTATCACCTTTTGGCAGTGCAAGAAAATGATAGGCAAGAAGTGGGGCCTATCACCCAAAATCATACTTTGGCTATACAACACTGTTATCCGACCAATGATCGCATACAGTGCCGTGGTCTGGTGGCCCCGCACCAAACTAACTACAGCCTCAAGCAAACTTCAACGCATGCAGAGGCTAGCTTGCATGGCAATCACGGGCTGTATGAGGACTACTCCTACCGCAGCTCTTGAAGCAATGCTGGAAATCCCGCCCCTCCACCTGTTTATACAACAGGAAGTGACGATGGCGGCGGTACGCCTAAAAACACTAAATCTCTGGAGTAAAAGAGAAACACAACACTCCGCGTTACTTGAGGGACTCTACAAGGAGTTCCCCTTGACTAAAGCCATAAATGACCGGATTCCCAAGCAATTTATCTTCGATAAAAGATACAAAATCCAACTCCATGAGGATCACCGGTACGAGGGACAACGTCCAGCAGAGTTGCATATTTTCACAGACGGATCCAAGACAGGTACCGGCTCTGGCGCTGGCATCTTTTCGGAGGACCTCAATATACATATAGCCACACCTCTAGGGGCCCACAATACGGTGTTCCAAGCAGAGTGTATGGGTATATCCCTAGCAGCCTCAGCTATCGCAGCCAGACAGGTTCAGGACCACACTGTCCGTATTCTATCAGACAGCATGTCGGTCCTGCAAGCACTAAAATGCTACACAACCAACTCTGGGCTTATATACGAATGTCATCACCGCTTAAAACCTGATTTAAGCGGTGATGACATTCGTAACGTATTCGGTATTCTAAACAACATAACCATTCAATGGATCAAAGGACACAGCGGTTCTCGTGGCAATGATGCTGCAGACGAACTCGCAAGAAGGGGATCTAGCATGGCAGTAATGGGACCGGAACCCATTGTACCACTCCCCTTTGGGTATATACGCACTCTGGTAAGGAAACGCACTAGGGTTCAACACAACAAAATTTGGTCAGACCATACAGACTGCAGGCTGTCCAGGGAGGTACTCCCTGCAATTGACGGCCGCTTTACAAAACAGGCCCTACAACTGACTAAGCAGCAGCTGCGCACAGTCACAGCCGCTGTCACAGGTCATGGGTCATTTAACAAGCACCTATTTACTATAGGAGTTACAGATAGCCCACTGTGCAGAGCTTGCATGGAGGTGGACGAGACGGCGGACCACGTGCTTCTCCACTGTCCAGAGGTTACTGCATACAGGGCTAAATACTTCGGTAACCCGGTTACTCTCCGAGAGATCGCCAGTAACGTCAGGGCGCTGCTGGCCTTTCTCGGGGAACTGGGGTGGATCGAATAAGGTACTGTCCCACCCTTTACGCAAAATACGCGCTACGTCGTGGAGTTGCGGAAATCGGCCCGTATAACAATACAAAACAATAGATGATGCTGTGTGCAATGTCCAGCATTATTATTTTGTACATTTTTTTTTTTGCTTCACATTCAAATAATAGGTACGATATATAAGGCTATTATTATTATTATTATTCATTTATTTCAGACAATGTCCATATTACTTACACAAAATTAAATTTAAATATAATATTAAAATTACATACACAATGACACACACAAATAAATTAAATACACAATTTCATAAATACAATTAAAATTAAATACAAAATGTCATACATAGAATTAATTAAATCTAAATGAAATTATACACAATACGGTCAAACAATACGAGGAGAAACGCTAGTATGAAGCTGCATCCACCTCTGCAACAGGGACAGGTCCCACCGCTCGGACAACACCATCAGGAGACTGTTTGAGCTACTTCGTATGCGACTTAATAGAGAGGCGCTCCGCTTTCTTATGATTGCGAAAAAATCATCCGTCCGCGTCTCAGCAAACATCGTCGAAGCGCTACAAAACCGCGGAAGCCCCAACAGTATCCTAAAAGCATTGTTGTACTGCACACGCAGTGCGCTGTACGCCCGCTGCGTAAAGTTGGCCCACAGGCTGCACGTGTAAAACGACTGACAAAATGAGTCTAGCCGCCTTAACCAAAACGCATAGTAAAGTTAGAACAGTGTAGCCCTAGCACGGCTTTCTTGCAAGAAGCTTACCAACTGAAAACATCAACAATTTGTAGGTAAGTACTAACATTGAAACAGCGCCTCTACATTAGTACGTTTCACATTTCGTTTGACTAATAACTAAGCAATTGTACGTATTCGATTGGTAAACTTCTCGTAAGAAATTAGTACTATGGCTTCATATTTATAAAGTAAATGAAGCAAGAAGTGGCCTTCTTTACTTTCTGCTTATTCCCATGGGAATATGGCGCGTGTATATGTTTATATATAAGTCAAGTTGTAACAAACTAAAAGCTCGAATAAATGTAAGGTAGATCTGAAGATTATACAGGTTGTCTCTTTATTTATTTATCGTTTTATTTTATTTAATACTTTAAGCACACAAATGTACAGAGGCGGACTTAATGCCTTAGGCATTTAGGTTTTACTTCGTAGGCTTGTGTCTAGTGTTTCGTGATTACAATTTACTGAGCTAAACATCAGTATCAGCATGCAGTTGAGATGAGAATGCTGAGGGGGATGTGTGGTGTTACGCGAATGGATGGAATAAGAAATGAGTATGTAAGAGGTAGTCTGAAAGTGGCGCCCGTGACCGAGAAGTTATGTGGAAAACGGTTGTCATGGTATGGGCATGTTGTGCGAAGGAATGAGGACCATGTTGTGAGGAAAGTTTTGTGAGTGAGAAGGATTACAAGAGAAGAGGGAGGCCAAAGACGGCACGGTTGGCGCAGTGGCTGAGCGATTGGCTGCTGCGCTGCGTGTCGCGGGTTCGATCCCCGTACGGAACAAATTTTTGTATGGCCTACAGGTAGTTGTTCCGGGTCTGGTTGTGTGTGTATGTGAGTTTAAATGTTTGTAAAAGCACCCACGATACAGGAGAAATTCCTAGAGTGGGGCAATGTTTAAAAAAAAAAAAAAAGATGGATGGATTGTGTGAAAGATGATATGGCTAGAAAAGAGGTGACTCTTGAAATGCCGGCAAGTAGAGATGTATGGAGGAAGATAACATACTATCCACATAAATTGGGATAAGGGCAGGAGGATGATCAATTTAACGGCTTAACCAGATGACAGCGTTTACCGGTCTCGTAGACAAACAAAGCTAGTGGTTGTAAGCGATATGGCATCAGGTATGGGTTTGCAAAGTGTTCCTAGGCTTTTTTATATTTTCTTAATGGCATCCACATTTCTAGATAGGTGCCTGGTTTATGGCAACAGGCTTGCTCCCTATTCCATAACTGGCGAAAAGTGGGTGTACTACAAATCTGCTTCTTCTTTCTTTATTTTTTATTCTTAAAAAAAAAATAGTTGCCAGGAATTTCTCTTCTATCATGGGTACGTTTACAAACATTTTAACTCGCATACACACACCCAGACTCGTGACAAATATCTATAGATCACCCAAATATTTGTACCGGGCGTGAATCCAACCTGCGACTCGGAGCGCAACAACCAATCACTCCGCCACTGGACCAACCGTTACGTCAAACCCGTGCTTAACCCTTATACAGGGAATACAGGCATGATGATAGGTTGAAATGTCCATAATATAGGTACTTAACACCTTAACTACCAGACAACGAGACACAATAGAAAATGTATTGTTAGTCGGTCATTATTTCAACTAAGTATTTCTTGGTATTCATCTCAGTAGTAACAGTTAATAAACATGAAAACAGTCTGTGTATTTATTCTTCTTTCGACAAGAAAAATAATGTTTATCATAAATAAAAGTTTCCTAAAATTATTTATTAACACAACTGACGAGGAAAGTGAGTAAAATATACCAGTACTCTTGGTCCGCCCAAAAAATCTCACGGAATAACAAGCGGGCGCCATTTTCTTTGAGCGAATTGTTACCAACTTCCACAAACTTCTTTATTGCCTTTCACGAATAACTTCTGTCTCATTTTTATTTTTCTTTCGCTTCAGTAAATATTGATAAACTGATTGATTGAATCGGGAACGGTTTCGATTAATTATTATTGAAGGAGTGGCTTTTTATTGATGCGATTGGATTTTTTACTTTGAGAATTAAGATGAAAGTTATTAATATTAATGTACACTGACCTTTTGTTGTTGATGTTCTTCCAAACGGTCAGGTGCGTACATGACCAGATTTATGAACGTGAGCGAAGCCAAAAGAGTATGAAAGCAACGCAGAACGAGTGGCGTTCTTTGGATTCTCCCAACCCCCATGGGAATAAAGGTGTGACTTCATAATATGTATGTTTGTATGTAGAATTAGGATAGATAGACGACACGGTTGGTGCAGTGGTTAAGCCATCGGCTGCTGCGCCGCGTGTTGTGGGTTCGATCCCCACACGGAACAAATATTTGTGTGACCCACAGGTAGTTGTTCCGGGTCTGGCTGTTTGTGTATGTAAGTTTAAATGTTTGTAAACGCACCCACGATACAGGAGAAATTCCCAGTGTGGGGCAATGTTTAAAAAAAAAACGCTTTAGTTCTGTAGTGCTTATCTTTAAAAAATATTCTCATGGAAAATTGGGTGACCTGAGTTGTGACAGTCGCCCTTCCAGTGATTGTCAAATAATTTTATTATTACAATCAAAATCGAATAACGAGACAACAAAATTATTAGTATGCTCATGTTAGGTATTTTTTTTTTATAATTTTGGTTTTTCGTAGGTACATTTTATACTTTTTATGAGCTAGTATTTATGTGTCTAAATATATATTACTGGTTAGCTTGATGACACTGGCAGTTCCCTTCACAGCGAATTTCCCTCAAGCATTTGCGGTGAGACTGCAGGCAGATGCTGGATGCGGAAACTGAATGCAGGGCGCTATGGCGCTCATTAGGAGAGGGCAGTGGACTAGTATGTCCAGCAGTGGACTAGTATAGCCTGATGATGATGATGATGATGATTTGCGGGAAGATTTTTTACAGAATCGACCGAGAGATCCAAGGAAAGTTCAGACGGACTGGATACAGCAATTTCGAATTTTTATGGTTTTGATACTATGTATTTAGTGATTCTAATAAAAATATAACATTTATGAAGGTTGCACATCATCTACGTAGCATTTTCGGCGTCCAGTCTAACCGGTTGCAAATTAATACCAGTATTTTAATGGAATGACTGCCTATCTGACCTATATATATGAGACATTATTAATGTAGCATACTCATGTTTGACTTTTAAGGGCGCGTTCCTACTACGTCGTAACGACTAATTTATCGTTCGACGACTGTCGTCTCTACCTGTTCCCATTATAACGATTGTTTGTCGTCAACATTTTTTATCGTTTAGTGACTGTCGTATCTAGCTGTTCCCATTGGATCGCGACGGCATTTTATCGTTTCCCGGCAGTCGCTTTGTCGTGTACACATCATCAGCAAGTTACAAATCTAGTCGCCTCTGTTTTGTTTTAAGTTTTGTCCCAAAGGACAGCCCTTTGTTCCACAAGTGGAATTGAAACTTCCGGTGTTATATTATTAGCCATTGTTATACGTCCACCATGCGCAGGAGTCTGACAAGTTCTAACACGCACAATGCAAACCGAGTACAGACACGAGGGGCGCGTGGGTGCGAGAGGGAAGGGAAAACACGTGTTCGTCTACATAGAGTTGCCGTCCACGATTTTTTATCGTTTTACGACTGTCGTGCTTGCCGTTCCCACTGTCACGACAAAGTGTCGTCACTGCAAAAATGTCGTAGACGACAGTAAATTGTGTCGTTCTAAATGTGAACACCTCCATTTAAACATATAAGCCACGACACTTAAAACTACACGATTATCTGTCGTCACGACACGGTGGGAACGCGCCCTAAATTGTAAATTGACGGCATGGTTGGCGCAGTGGCTAAGCGATCTACTGCTACGCCGCGTGTTGTGTGTTCCATTCCCGCAGGGCACAAATATTTGCCTACAGGTAGTTGTTCCGGATCTGGCTGTTCGTGTATGTGACTTTAAATTTTTGTAAATGCCCCTTCGACACAGGAGAAATTCCTAGTATGCGGCATAGTTTAAAATATATATATAATAGGTCTTTACCTATGAAATTGCCGTTTTGTATGAAAAAATTTAAATGATTTTTTTTCATGTATTTTTTATTTGTATTAATCGAAGTAATCACCCATGCAATCAATGCATCTTTGCCAACGCAGTGGCAGTTTATTGATGCCCTTCTTAAAGAAATCAGCTGGACGGGAGGCAACAAATTCTTCAAAGGCATTTTGTACTGCCTCTCGGGTATTGAATTTTTTTCCCGCCAAGAAGTTATCCAAATTCTGGAAAAAGTAGTAGTCTGTAGGCGCAAGGTCTGGTGAGTAGGGCGGATGACGGAGAGCTTCCAACCCCAGTTCTTGCAACTTGGAGACCGTCTGCTGTGCAGTATGAGGTCGCGCGTTGTCGTGCAGGAGCAGCGGAGACGAGCGATTGACCAATGCTGGTTGGAGATGTGCCAGCTTCTCCATCATTGTGTTCAATTCTTCACAGTACACATCTGCAGTAATGCTCACCCCGTTTGGTAAGAAGCTGTGTTGAATCACACCGGCGCTAGACCACCAAACAGTGACCATCACTTTTCTTGGGGTAAGTTTTCGTTTAGGGCATTGTTTAGGTGCTGAACCAGGATCCAACCAACTTGCTGAGCGCTTGCGGTTATCAAACAGAATCCATTTTTCATCGCAGGTAACAATGCGGTTCAAAATTCCTTCATTTGTGTGTCTGTTGAGCAGTGCAAGGCACGTCTCGACGCGTACTTCGCGCTGGCGATCATTGAGTTCGTGGGGCACCCATTTGTCAAGCTTTTTTACCTTGCCAATTTGACGCAAATGGACCAATATTGTTTTGACGCTAACGTCGAAAGCTGCTGCTAATTCAGCCGTAGATTGTGTATCATCAGCTTCCACAATCGCCTTTAATTCGTCATTGTCGACCAAAGTCTTCGGACGACCGCGAGGTTCATTTTTCAGGTCGAAATTTCCAGAACGGAAGCGAGCAAACCAATAACAGGTAGTGCGTTGGTTTGTAGTGTTAGCTCCGTAAACGTCGTTGATGTTGCGTGCCGCTTGTGCCGCGTTGCTGCCACGACGGTACTCATATTCCATAATTACTCGAATTTTTAACGTATCCATGATGACGAAAAAGATTTAAATGCGATGAAAATGTAACACTAATCAATAAACAAATGACTACTTTTGGAAAAAAAAATCCATGTTTTTAAAATAAAATTAATTTGAAATTAGAATTCTTAGCCAAACAAAAAATATTTTGATTTGAAATGGCCAGTACTGCAGAACGGCAATTTCATAGGTAAAGACCTAATATATTTCACGTACCTACTCATAAATACTAAAAATATACAACTTTAACTCTGAAATCTCGAGGAAAAATCTGCTGTTTCCTAAATATTTTGTCGACTCATGCAAACATAAACAAACAGCTGTTTTTTTTTCATAAGTTGATCCCATAGCTAAGAATATATTCAAATTCAAATTCTTTATTGCCAACAAAGTGTACAGACTTTTTAGATGTTAACATTAGGTAGGTTCTTAAAACTTAGTTGCCTGTTAAGGCATTGCAATTTAAATGGTTAAAAAAACATAGAAAAAGAAAAATATACACACTCAATATCATACTTCTACAGTAACATTATATGAACTATAATTGGACCGATTTAAGCAAAAATGATTCAGTCCACACTAACCTCATTTCGAGATAATAGAGTTTAAAGTTTATTTCGGTATTTCTCTGGCTTTGTAGTTCTAAATGTTATGTTTTTAATTTTATGTTATTCTAAGTGTTCTAAACTAATTTACATGCATGTATTTAGTAAATAAATTTTAATAGTTTCGTAGATATTCAAGAAAACTTGCGCGTGGATCATTATTACATAATACATTTTGTATGGAATTAGCTGTGTAGGCTGCGGAAAGAAAAATGCAAAAATGTTCCAAACTATGACAAAAATAAAAGCTTAAAAATGTTTATTATTTTTATTTTATTTAAAAAAACACAAATGTTACCCTACTCCTCATCCAAATCAAAGTCGGGTTCATCACAATAACCATCTATATCGTCTATTATTGCATCGTCTCCCTTCAGTTTTTTATAATAACCAATGCAATCATTTGGTATGAGATGGAATAACGATTTCAAATCGTTTAACTTCTTTTTGTTAATCAGTTTTCCTGAAGGCCATAATTCTTGCAAATCTTCTTCTATGACACCCAAATCAACACCTTTTAATTTCTTTTTAATATTCAGTTCTTTGTAGTCCTCATTAAAGGAAGTTCTCATGAACAAAGAATGTTGAGTCTTTTTTGTGATTAAAATAATATAAAATAAATATAATAATATTAGGTCTTTACCTATGAAATTGCCGTTCTGCAGTACTGGCCATTTCAAATCAAAATATTTTTTGTTTGGCTAAGAATTCTAATTTCAAATTAATTTTATTTTAAAAACATGGATTTTTTTTTCCAAAAGTAGTCATTTGTTTATTGATTAGTGTTACATTTTCATCGCATTTAAATCTTTTTCGTCATCATGGATACGTTAAAAATTCGAGTAATTATGGAATATGAGTACCGTCGTGGCAGCAACGCGGCACAAGCGGCACGCAACATCAACGACGTTTACGGAGCTAACACTACAAACCAACGCACTACCTGTTATTGGTTTGCTCGCTTCCGTTCTGGAAATTTCGACCTGAAAAATGAACCTCGCGGTCGTCCGAAGACTTTGGTCGACAATGACGAATTAAAGGCGATTGTGGAAGCTGATGATACACAATCTACGGCTGAATTAGCAGCAGCTTTCGACGTTAGCGTCAAAACAATATTGGTCCATTTGCGTCAAATTGGCAAGGTAAAAAAGCTTGACAAATGGGTGCCCCACGAACTCAATGATCGCCAGCGCGAAGTACGCGTCGAGACGTGCCTTGCACTGCTCAACAGACACACAAATTAAGGAATTTTGAACCGCATTGTTACCTGCGATGAAAAATGGATTCTGTTTGATAACCGCAAGCGCTCAGCAAGTTGGTTGGATCCTGGTTCAGCACCTAAACAATGCCCTAAACGAAAACTTACCCCAAGAAAAGTGATGGTCACTGTTTGGTGGTCTAGCGCCGGTGTGATTCAACACAGCTTCTTACCAAACGGGGTGAGCATTACTGCAGATGTGTACTGTGAAGAATTGAACACAATGATGGAGAAGCTGGCACACCTCCAACCAGCATTGGTCAATCGCTCGTCTCCGCTGCTCCTGCACGACAACGCGCGACCTCATACTGCACAGCAGACGGTCTCCAAGTTGCAAGAACTGGGGTTGGAAGCTCTCCGTCATCCGCCCTACTCACCAGACCTTGCGCCTACAGACTACTACTTTTTCCAGAATTTGGATAACTTCTTGGCGGGAAAAAAAATCAATACCCGAAAGGCAGTACAAAATGCCTTTGAAGAATTTGTTGCCTCCCGTCCAGCTGATTTCTTTAAGAAGGGCATCAATAAACTGCCACTGCGTTGGCAAAGATGCATTGATTGCATGGATGATTACTTCGATTAATACAAATAAAAAATACATGAAAAAAAAATCATTTAAATTTTTTCATACAAAACGGCAATTTCATAGGTAAAGACCTATTATAATAAATAAATAATAAATTTCACACAACGTTTCAATAGACGAGATCAGTACGAAAGTACCTACCCACGACCTAATAAAGTAATAATGTTTGCAATGAGTGCAGTTTTTTGTTTTGAAAAATATTTAATGACACAATAGTATTTACTCAACAATTACTTAATAAACAAATTTGCCATAAATTGCGAAGTGGATCCTTTTTGTTTATTCAATTAAAGTATAATATAGTTTTCATTTCAAAATTGCAAAAACGTTTCAAGCTCTGAAGTTCATTTTGTGTTAAAATTTAAATGAAGAAAACACGCAGCAGCATTATTTGCAAAAAAGATTCAAGTGAGGTGGATCGTTTTTGTAAAACTTTAACAGTAATTTTTCACTGCGCTTAAAGTTTTACAAAACGATCCACCTCACTTGAATCTTTTTTGCAAAACTTTAGCGCATTTGAAATGGTTGGTTTAGAAATATGCAAAAATGATCTTCAATAAGTTTGTCTACATGACCACATTATTCTAAAAAAATAGAATAAATTTCATGCAAAACATACAATTTTATTGCAGGTACAAAAAAATGCAATAAAAGATAGAAGGTTTAAATAGTTATATACGTATTTCATTAAAGTTTTCGGTATAAAAATAATATTTTGTTTACTTTTTAGCCGAGATATTAATGATAATTTTATATTTAACCGTGAATCGTTTTTTAAGAATTGAATTTTTCGTTTTTCTTTAATTAAATAGAATAGTCATATTGTGGTCTGAATCAGTATACTTCTGTAGTCGAATGTTATTTGGAATTGAGTTAAAATGATTCAAGGTTATTGGAACATTTAAGCAGAATGATTTTTATAATATTTTCCATATTGTATAAAAAGCATTATTGTTCCAAGTAGTTTGAATCATTATAGCAATAACAAAAAACCTATATCAGGGCAACCAAGAAAATGCAAAAATGATTCTAATAGCTTGAAACATTTATGCATTATGAAAAAATGATGTTCGCTATGACAGTTGTGGTTTGGACCATACGGATTTTCGTCAATTATTAACATAGAGTTCCGAGTCTTTGATATGTTAAAATATACCTTATTTAGAGTACATAAGTCACAAAAACTCGAAATTGTCGAGATTGTGGGTTGGATCATTTTTGCATAAATCGGTCCAATTATTCGTACATTTTATTTTTATCATCGTATTCTTACAATTTATACCCCATTAAAATTAACTAAGTTTAAAGTAATTATTTTGCTATTTTGTTTTTTTTTTATTTTATGTTGTTTTTATTTTAGTCACCCCCTGATATATCTCCGGTCAACTTTATCTCAAAATTAGGACTTTTTATCGAAATCTTCATACTAACAATCTATATTACTATAACCATTTACTAAAGTAAAAAACGAAACACATTTCGTGAAATCCTTATTTTTCACTACATTTTTCCTCAATAAACCATTTCTCGGAAAACGTACGATAACTTCAGCGCTGACAGCTGCCATGTGAATTTCTTGGTACTCACGCACTTTGGAGGACACAGTTATCGCTGAAATCAGATAAAAAACGTGTTATGGGTGTTATGTAACAATTAATATTGGCACACTCTCTATCGTCCACACACTTATATACGTAGTTATTGGCATATAGTCCACAAGCTCATTAAGTTCATCGTCTGCCTAACCTTTTCTAACCGGATTCAGCTGAATACCAGTATTTTACATAGAGCCACTGCCTATCTGACCTTCACAACCCAGTTACTGGGCAACACGGTACCCATTGGTGAGACTGGTTGTCAGCCTTACGGGCTTCTAACTACCCGTAACGACTGTCAAAGATCTACAATTGACAGCCGGGACCAACGGCTTAACGTGCTTTCCGAGGCACGGAGGAGTGTTGGTCTTGGTTCCACGAGCTTATTAAGTTCTAAGTGTAATTACAAGATTACTGACCAATCCTACACCGACTTGACAGTTCCACGGAAATCCTTTAACGTTAAGTTATTCCTTTAACGGATTATCTCAGATACTAATCTGTATGGTTCTCACAATGGACAGACCTGACTAAGATTTGCGTTTTTTTTTTAATCTTGATTTATTTTAATGGCTTTTATCACTTAGTGATAATATCACCCCCATAACAGCTACATTTAACATATTAACACTAAACTAAACAATGCGTATTACTTATTATTATACTTATGACATCTAAATAAGTCTTTTCGTGTTGATATATTTCGAACAATACTCGACACAACATCTTAGCCTCCTCCGATAAAGGGGATGCTAGAATGCAGTGACCTCTGAACTTTATTTTGGAGTTTCTTCTCAAGTAGTCAGTTAGAAAGCATCGATCTCATGAAGCACTAATTTATTTATTTTTATATTGTGACTTGTAAAATTGTTTTTAGAACCCATTAACAGAAATAAATGTAATATACTCGTACATACACCCATATTTCGCCAGTTATGTTTACATCCCATGTAAAAGAGGGCAAGCCCAATAACATCAACCGCGCACATATCCAGACTCTGTGAAGCTACTGAGAAATTCCAGACGAAAAAACCCAATAATACTTTTCCTGCCCCGGCATCGAACCGAGGACCTCATGGTCAGCAGTATTGCTTGTGACAACCTTTTTTTTGTATCATAATTACTGTTAACTTATTCAATACGACAATTCTATCACTATCTTTGTGTATTTTAACAATAAGTTCCTACGAAATCAAATCAATCATAAATTATAAACTTATCACAGAGCCGATAATTCCAGCCAGTCTGTAAAGTTTCTTGTCTATGCAACCAATTTAGGATGCAAGGTCGCATGTGCTGCCTTCGACCGCAAATTCAATTCAATGCAAAAGCAATTACTAATGTACCAAAGTTCTAAGATCCATTTGCACCAAAATCCGAGTAGTTATATTATAGTGCCGTCTCTCTCTTGGGAATGTAAAATCCATTAAATTAATCGAGTAGTTTAATATACATTGTGTGTGAGTTTTGAACGGGTATACTCATACGCACTTACACTATAGATTATATTTATCACTATGGCGCCTGTCCCCATTTACCCACGTGTCCAAAAAAAGTTTTATTGAGATTTTAATAAACATCAAATACCATCAAAATCTCTTGACTTTTCCGGTGGATTTTAAATAGATTTTAATGATATAACAAAAACAACTGCATAATCGGTCGCTGCCTATCTACATTTCTACAACCCAGATACTGGGTAACACGATACCCTTTGGTAAGACTGTTTATCAGACTTTCGGGCTTTTGACTACACGTAACGACTTTCAAAAAATTACATAAAACAGCCGGGTCCAAAACCTCATCGTGAATTCTGACGGATCTCGGTGGGTAATTTTCAGTAGCCCATCCACGATGAACCTCGGTAAGCGTTGCTTAACCTTGAAGATCGATCTGTGCGGCATTTATTACATAACCATGAGCCCCTTAACTCTTGTGTTATATTAGTGTTAATTTTAAACCGTGGTGCTAGGCAACTGGGCCTAACCCAGTTGTAACCGTCCCCTTGTGCCTATTGGCCTAGATCTGTTCTGTATCCTGCTTGATATGGCCCTCCATATACTAAAAAACATAATTTCCACTTCCCTAAGTGGAAATTATGTTTTTTCTTTAACTCCATCGCTGTTCTTTTCTGATTCATTTCGTTGCGGGATCCAAGACAGTTGAATGGTTTCTCAGGAACTCGTCGGGCATCATTGTCTCGACGCTTTTTGGTGGTCACCACAGTTGATTCTGGTTTTCAGGAGCCGCAGTAAAAATAAAATACTCTCGTGTTAAGTGTAACTAATTAAAGTAACATAAGCTTAAAGGACCACCCCATAAGGACAATATTTTTACTAACAATTTTGAGTTATTTGACCTGCAACTAATATAAATCCATTTAATCCCTATCAAATTCTTTATTAAATATAATTATTTTAATTAGATCAGGTGTATCTTCTATCTATCTATCTATTACTTGAAGTCATCATGCTATGAAAGAAAATAACAATTCTCAAAAACTCAAGGACTTTTTATTACAATTTTTTTACAATTTTCATTTAGGATTCCTACCTGTTTATTTTGTTTTTCTATGTATATATGTACGAATATGTATTCAGTTTTATGTTGATACTAGCTGAAACGGCAAATTTTCTTTTGCCATAAAACAAAATCTAAATTACAAAAACTAAAAAATAAATGAAAAATAGATTACGACCGATTCTCAGACCTACTAAGTACGTAATACATAATACACATAAAATTTCATAAAAATCGATCAAGCCGTTTCGGAGGAGTATGACAACTAACATTGTGACACGAGAATTTTCTATATATGTAAGTATAAGACTAGAGTAAGTAATTCTGTAAATAATTTATCAATGACTGTAGTAAATAAGACCTGAAGAAGCCTATGGCATTAAGTCCGCCTCTGTACATCTGTGTGCTTAAAGTATTAAATAAAAAAATAAATAATAAATAAAGTAATGATTTATTTTTACAATTTTAAACAAATGCTCCTTGTGGTAACTAATTTAGTGTCAAATATATTTTTGTGAGATCATCAGTGGTCACGTGAACTTTCATTCTGATAAATGTTGCCAGTAACAGACTTACAGTATTTCTTAGCTCCATAGATTTTTATTGGGCACAGTTCCAATCGGAATCACAGTTCGTTGAGATTTTTACTAACAGTTAAACCATTAATGTATAAATCCAATTTAATGGCTAGATGTTCTATCTCAGATATCAAAGAAAGTTTTATAATTCTTGAGTTATATATAATATAAACAGGAGGAGACGTGACGGACTAGTGGCGAAATAGTAAACGCTTCGACGGATGATTGAAGTCCAGGTCTGTCCGTAGATGGGTGACCATACATGACATGCCGAGAACTCCTCAATTTTATTTATGTGCTTACGTGCCATGGCAAGCATGTTAAACAGTTTATCCTGACTGTCATTCGTAGATATTTGACAATAGTTACGGGTAGACAATCGGAAACTCTGATATCTGTCGAATCAAAGGGTATTTATTGTGCAACCAGTACCTTTTTATTTTTTTGTTAAAACGTTGCCACACACTAGGAATTTCTCCTGTGTCATGGGTGCGTTTACACTCACTTAAAATCACATACACGCACAGCCAGACCCGGAACAACTACTTGAAGGCCATACAAATATTTGTTCGGTACGGGAATCGAACCGACGACACGCGGCACAACAGTCGATCGCTCAGCCACAGCGCCAACCGGGTCGTCGAAGTAACTGTATTGTTGAGATCAGACAAGCAGTCGCTCCATGTAAAATACATTGGGTAAGACTCCAAATGTATGTAGTAGGGAAAAAACTAGGCAGATGATGATTTCATGCGATATTTTTCTTTGACTGCCATTGATCTATTTCTGATCTAGTATTGATAAAATTTACCAAAGAGTTTGTCTATCATTTAAATAAAATCTTTTTTGATTCTTTTTTTAAAAAACGTAGCCACAATATAGGGAATTCTCCTGTATATTGGGTGCTTTTACAAACATTTATAATGACATACACGAACTGCCAGAGCCGGAACCACTACCTATATTTATATACACTACTAATAAAGATTTTATCTAGCATTTTAATAAATAATATAGACTAAAGTCTATGGTCATGAGTCTAATATATGTCAATAACCTTTTATTCATATGTTTGAATAATCACAATAAACCAGAGTACTACACACGTGAGTGAAGAAGGCTATGAAAATATAAGATATTGCGGAGAATATTATCCTTGGTCCTGATTCACGGCCTTACCCTTGAACGAACTTGGGTTAGGGTAAATAAATCGTTTTAGTGAATGAATGGAGACGGCGAATTACAATACCTTATATTATGGGAACTCAACGGAAATGTGAACATTTGTAGACCAATCAGAGCTTGTTGAAAATTGGAACCCAATTTTAAATAGGGTTGGTATTGTTAGAAGCTACTTTTGCTAAAATTTATCTAAATTTGAACAATGTGTTTACAAAATTGACGACACAAATTCGACGACACGGTCGGTGCAGTGGTTGAGCCATCGGTTGCTGCACCGCGTGCTGTGGGTTCGATCCCCGCACGGAACAAATATTTGTATGACCTACAGGTAGTTGCTCCGGGTCTGGCTGTTTGTGCATGTGATTTTAAATGTTTGTAAACGCACCCACGTACAGAAGAAATTCCTAGTGTGGGGCAACGTTTTCATAAAAAAAGCCTTGATCGTGAAAATCGGCTATCATAAATACTGCACGTGCTGTTGACCACTGGGGATTCCCCTCATTGTTGTAAGCCAATCCTGGTTGCAGAATAAGGTGTATGCTTAGGATAAAAATGACTGCCTAGATTTGAACGAACACGTAAAATTAAAACTCAATCGGAAACAGGAAGGTGGGTTAAATGTTCCTTGCAAGATTTGATTACACACAGAAACTGGTACAGGTGAAACTAAATAAAAGCTTGTAAAATTAACATACAGAAGTTATTTTTTTTATCCAAAAATATTTGAGAAAATATCTAATCAATACAGGCTGGCTTCGTTTACTTTAGTGTTTGATTTCACAGCCCCATTTAATCATCATCTGCCCAGCCTTTTCCCTACTATGTTGGGGTCGGCTTCCAGTCTAACCGGATGCTTCTGAATACCAGTGTTTTACATGAAGCGACTGCCTATCTGACCTCCACAACCCAGTAACTGGGCAATACGATACCCCTTGGTAAGACTGGTTGTCTGACTATCGGTTTTCTGATTAACTGTAACGACTGTCAAAGATCTACATATGAAAACTGGGACCAACGGCTTAACATGCTTTCCGAGGCACGGAGGAGTCTCGATATGTTACGTACGGTAAGCCTATCTACAGGCTGACCTCGGCACGCGTAGCTTAACCTTTGATTAACCCGTTCGGCTCTTTTTATTTAGCCACGAGCTCCTTACACACACACACAGACACACACATTCACAACTCCATTTATAGAAGAGAGTAAACACATTTTAGACCATAGTCAGTAAACATCACAATTATTTTGAATTTTACAATGGCCTCTTAGTATTCGAGTTATTTTATACGTGTTCAACAAATCCTATATACATGGTGGAATCATCGAATCGAGCATAATCTGACTTGAGACTTGAGTACTGCACATGAATCTGTAATTTTTACGTTTTTTCTGAAGCTTTTTTAATTGTCACTGTAAAAGTAAACTACCTAACCCAATGAGTTTTTCAATAAAAAAATGATCGAAGACATGATTTTTTGAAGTTTAAAGTACTAAGTAATAGTAGTGAACTACGTACCTACTGATCTCAGGGTATCAGATTGAGCATCAGTGTCCCATCCACCCCTATATCCAACATTTACGATACCCGCAAAATACACGTGTCGGCCAAACCATTAAATCCCAAAATAACTTAACAGCGTGTACCATTAAAGGTATTTTTCCTAATAATTACTTCAATCGTTAGTACTAATCTCGCTGAGATTCAAGAGAAAACATCTTCCGCAGCTGTCGTATGTTCCAAAGAGATATTTGAGTGAAGATTAGGAATATTTATGTGTTCCCGCGACAATCTTGATTGTGCGGCTTTAAGATCGGCGGGAACGGTGTGAGAGGAGGATTTGGAATAATCTTCTTTTGAATGTATTTGGTTAGCGGGGCTGAGTTGATTGCTTTGTTTGTACGTGGGAGTGCGCTGGTTGTTGGCGTGGAATTGTTACATTTGGCTTAATCGATGTGGGAGGTTAAGTTTGCAGCTGAAGGCTTGTGGATGCATGTAAGTGTTCCGTCTGTGCTCTTAGGTTCTAGCTAAAGATTTTTCATAATTATTTATAAGTAAGTAGCTGCGCCCCGCGGTGTTATCCGGTGTTAAAATTACCACTCATCAAACTGTCAACTGTCAAACACGCGAAGTTAAAATAGTCGTTAATTTTTCTAATGTTTCGCAGTAACTTCCTTATTATTATTTTTTTTACGAGAACCTCCTCCTTACATCAGCAAACACAACAAAAGAAGAATTAGCAAAATTAGTCCAGCCGTTCACGCGTAATGCCGTAACCTCCCTTGGTTACGGCATTACGCGTGAACGGCTGGACTATATATAGGGATTCATTTTTATATTATGTATATAAGTAGATATGACACATTTTTATTGCAACTTGTGCTTAGCTTGGTGTTTGTTCGTTTTAGCTTCTGCTCTCCAAATGCTGTGAACTCTCCAAAACTGCACACTGTGTGCAATTTGCACACAGTGTGCAGTTTTATCCAACTTGAAATATAGGATAGTTTTTATTTCGATTATAGACCTCAATATTTTTTTTAATTTCAAATTAAATGTTTTTCTATAATTAGTTCCATACATTTTTAACAGATGGCAGTGTAACTTAAATTTTGAGGCAGTACGAAGTTTCGCCGGGTCAGCTAGTAATATAAAAATAGTTATTATCTTAATTCTCATGTTTGAAATTAGAACGCTTTAAAAAAAAGAAAAACAACTTGAGAATCATTTGTTTTTATTTTGTACTGTCATTAAACATCGTGTCATTTACCGATTTAAACGTGTGTAAATTTAAAATAAGTTTTTATTATCTTTGATATCTCCCAAAAACGTTCGTATTTTTGTAATGCCTAATGAATATTTAAATGGTGTTATTTCAAACCGCTCATCTTAAAGCCCCAACTTACACACGCTCCGTGTAAACTGTAAAAAGTAAACGCATCTTTAGCTATACCTTTTTATTACTTTTGACCGTGAAAATCGTAAATTCTCTTTATGGTTCTTTAAATTGTACAAGACTTATTTTGTTCACATGTTCAGCATTCGAATCGGGATTTATATTACTTTCTGATTTTAAATGGCTTCGTTTATCGTGCAAGATCAATCTTAATTTATTTACTAGCTTTGCCCCGCGGTGTTACCCGTATTTATAAAGTCAATATAAGACAATGCGGGAAATTTTCATTTTTTCTGGATAAAAATTAGCCTATGTGTTAATCCAGGATATAAGCTAGCTTCATTACAAATATCACCCATATCTGTTTGGTAGTAACACAAAATTACAATAGTGAAAACAATATTACAATACTCTTGAATTATATATTTATAATAGAGACTGGCTCGTTGTCTATATAATTATCTACGTCATTGTAGTGGTCGCAAGTGCCACTGCTGAACGTGATGTTTTGGGATCGATTCTCAGTCGAGCAAAGTGTTATTGAATTTCTCCATCAGTAATAGCTCGGAGTCTGGTTTTGTACCGCTTGATGGCAATAGTGTGGGTTTTAAACATAACTGGCGAAATGTGGGTGCAGATAATATAGGTACATCTTTCTTTCTATCCTTCAGAGAATACAGGCGTGCGTTTACAATAAACAAAAAAAAAATTGGGCAATCCACACAGCATCATCTAGTCCCAAGCTAATCAGAGCTTGTGTTATGGGTACTAGATGACTGATATACATAATACAATACATTACATAGATAGACATGGTTTTACTATACATAGCAAATACCCAGAATAACCGAAACAGTTTTTGGTAGATCGTACAAACATTTGTCCCGAGGCGGGAATCGAACCCGCAACCTCCTGCGTCGCAAGCGGACCTTCGCCCGCTGCGCCATATCGGTCGTAAAAATGATGTCATTCAATCCTATTGAAAAAAGGTTAGTGATTAAAGTCGCCTATTTTCAGCAGTAAACTGTTAAAGAAAGCGTTAATTCGAAGCTAATAAAGCATAACATTTCAAAATTCTCACACAGCAAACACCAAGAAGTTCGAATATCAAATCTCCCTTTCTACACACAATTTCTCGTGGCAAAACGTAAATAATATCGGTACACGTATTTGGAAAAATGTAAGGAGGGAATAAATTCTCCTCACAGATGTTTGTAGGCATAATCGAATATCGCCCACTATTGCCAACCCAAACATAACTAAAGAAAGATGAATAACAGATGCGACTCTAATTTGATGGATGTCGAAATTCGTCGTGGCACCACTGAATGGATGGAACACCGCCAAGATTAGGCTGCGTTGTGTTGGTAATATGTTTTCGTTTGCGTGGGCGCTTTTTATTTGCTGGGATAGTCACGGTCATGAATTAATGCGTAGGCGTATGAGGGATGTTACAAGCTTTGGTATTTGATAATTGTATCATATTTTGGAACAGAAGATTCACGTTCCAAAATGACGCAAAGGAGAATGCTTGTCACATAAAATTATGATGGCAGAAGTGTACCTAACTCGAATAGTATACCCACATTTCGCTCCCCCCGATTTTGCTCGAGCCAGCCCGCGTAGCTGAGCCAGTAGTTGTTTAAATTAGTCCCGTAAATAATATATCTATAAGAGCCAGCCCGTCCTTTTCTCCCAGCGACTTCCTTAGCTGAGGCTCGTACCCCATGCCCTTAGCGATTGTTCGCTTAGCTTTGAAGTTTTTTACGCCCCGGCTTAATTTCCAATTAAGTCCCCACAGGAAAGTTCGGTTAAACAGTAGATATCCCCGAAGGATAAACAGCGATATGCCCATTCACACGTTGACGACACGGTTGGCGCCGTGGCTGAGTGATCGACTGCTGCGCCGCGTGTCGTGGGTTCGATTCCCGCACGGAACAAATATTTGTATGGCCTGCAGGTAGTTGTTCCGGGTCTGGCTGTTTGTAAATGTGAGTTTGAATGTTTGTAAACGCACTCACGATACAGGAGAAATTCCTAGTGTAGGGCAACGTTTTTTCAAAAAAAAGTTATTTTTTTTACAGGAACAAACAATACAATATGTAGAAAATTGCCAATTACAAGCTTCTACTTATAAACATAATTATCTATAATATTATATATACAGCAGACAGCATGAGAACCAAACATTAAAATAGGCGAAAAGGCCTTAAAAAAAATCCGCCTGTAATAGGGGGCGAGCCTTTTACTATTAACCGGGCACAGTTAAAACTCTAGGCTGGTACTGATAAAATCTAGATGTAAAATCCCAATAACACTGCCCAACTCGGGAATAGTGCAATAGCCCAGGATTAGTGCTTGCGACCATAAGAGCATAGGGTACGAGGTAGTCAAACGAAGGATATGTCAAGTTTTACTGTGTTTTGTAACAAAGTATCCATGACCATTCACGTATAAAATTGTTTTTAAAACCCATCATCTGCTTAGCCTTTTCCCAACTTTCTTGTTGTCTGCTGCCAGTCTAACCAGATGCAGCTGAATAGCAGCATTTTACATGGAGCGACTAGTTATGTAACCTCCGCATCCACTGGGTTGTGATTGCACAGTGACTGCTTCTGACTATCCGTAACGACTGTCAAAGATCTACAAATGACACCCGAGACTAACGGCTTAATGTGCTTACTTCGGCACGGAGGAGGCTCGATATGTTACGTCCGGTCTGCCATCCACTCACTGACCTCGGCAAGAGAAGCTTAACCTAGGATCCACCCGTGCTACTGTTTTTATTTATTCATGAGGTATTTATCTAAATGAAATATCATTTCGTTTCGTTTCATTTTATTTCATTTCTACCATTCGATACTACTCGTTGCTGAGAAGAGCACGATTATCCGATAGTCGCTACGGTAAGTTGATACAGATATACCAAATAGCTGGTTTGTTGAGATCAAATAGACGTCGTTTTATGTACAATATTGACTTTACCCAAATCTAGTAGACTGGAAGTAGATCCCAATATTGCTGGGAACAGGATGATCTATAGTCAAACTAGAGACCATTTTGTTTTTCACTATGTATGGTCGTTGTGAAGTCTGTGCATATAGCTGGCAATACCTTCCATAGTATGGCAACTTTAAAACAAATAAAACCAGCCAATGACGAATCGTTCTCGCACACGATCGTTTCCGTACAAGATGTCACATTATGGGTTGCTATAGTATTATTCACTTTTTGAAATTTTAATTCTATGTTACGACCTTGCAGAAATGTAGGGTTGAAGTATAGTTTCGGAGTTCTTTGCTCGACCTTCACAATGAACTCCGAAACTATCACGTTTCTTGTATGGAAGCCACCAATAATATGTTATTATATGTTGTTATAGTAGCAATAAAAATACTCACTATGAAAACTTCAACTATCTACAATGGTTGTACGGACGGACCTATAGCGGAGGCCTACTAATAGGGTTCCGTTGGTACGGAACCCGCAATCAAAGATCAGCCATAAATCCAATCATCCTGAGTGTTAACCGGTTGCACGACCCCATTCGATTTCCACAGTTTTTCCTTCTTTAAAAACTATGAAACATTTCTTGTGAAGCGATCCAACCTTTGGTTGTTACAGATTGTGAGTTCAAAGGCCGAATATTTCACAGTGGCTTTCTTTTAGAGAGGAGCTCGTAGCTAAATGAGGAGCTCGTGGCTAAATAAAAACAACCGCACGGGTTGATCAAAGGTTAAGCTACGATTGCCGAGGTCAGTGTGTGGATGGGTGACCGTTTGTAATATATCGAGATTTTTAAAAACGTCTCAGTATTTTGTACTTGAATGATGGATTAAAGAATGTTGTTTGTATCACACCTTTGTGGTTTAAAAGAAGATGTAGTGACAAAATTATAAAGATTATGCTCAGATGGTTTTGTTACGTTGAGAGGATGATTGAAAGTTGACAAACAAAAGATATTTATAAGGTAGATGTAAGCGGAAAGGCCGGGAGTGGACGCCCTAGAAATACATACACTGACCTTATTGGTGATGTTCTTCAAAAAGGTCAGGTGCATATTACTCGCAACTGTGGGTGTATGACCAGATGTATGAACGTAAAAGAAGCAAAAGGAGTATGTGAGGATCGTAACAGGTAGCGTTCTGTAGTTACTGCCTTCTCCCATGGGAAAAAGGCTCGGCTTTATGTTTTTTTTATGGGAAAAGCCCACCACACTATTCCCAAACCACTGCGACTCCTGAAAACCAGAATCAACAGTGGGCAACCAGAAAAGCGTCGAGTCAATGAAGCCCGTCGAGTCCCGGAGAAACAGTTCAACTTTCTTGGATCCCGCAACGAAATCAATCAGAAAGAACAGCGGAGGAGTTCAAAAACTACATAATTTCCACTTCCCTCCATATCAAGCAGGAGACAGAACAGAGCTAGGCTAATACGCACAAAGGGACGTTTAAAACTGGGTTAGGTCCTGAAGTAGGCAGAGACCTGTCGCTGCCGGCCGTCGTGTCATCGATGGTTGGCAGCGAGGGGGCCTGGAACGCGGTGGTGTCCTTCTGCGAGACGGTTATCTCACAGAAGGCGGCTGCGGAACGGGAAAGGGAGATTTCTACCCTGCCCGCAGCAGACGCACCGGGCGTCGGCGGAGGGTGGATAGCGCCCTCTACCAGCCCCCCTAAATAGGTCCAGGAGCGACGGACTTGGGGATGTCCGTCGCCCTCCACACATCAGGACCCGAGGTGGCGGCGCGTAGTGTTTCACGCGCGCCCCTCTTAGACGTCGTGGGGGAGTCAGACACCTCACTCCCCCCTCGAGCTGTGGAGGCCTGCAGAGGCGGGCCAGCACTAGCCGGGGGTTGCGGAAGGACAGAAGAAGTCTGACAGACCTCTTCGCCCCCCCCCCCCAGGGCGGAGGACATCCATGAGGATTTTCCACCCCGAATCAAAAAAAAAAAAGGCCCAGTTGCCTACTGTACTTTGTGTATTTTTATATGTAGCAACGTACCCAGAAAGCGTAACTAGGCTAAGCTATATTCACTATAAGTTAGTAAAGTTACAAATAACTGTACGCGTATATTACTAAATGTGTGTTTGTAGATGCCTTGGGTTGACCTGGTAAGTCTACAAAATGTTAATAAATAAATAAAGTATTCTTTAATCGCGAAACGAATATTCGCAAACCTCAAAAAGATGTGCGTTGTGAAGACCGTCCTTAAGAGTGGCAATATTTTGGGTTGGCACGGCTAAAATCGCGAGGGAATCAAAATGCAATAAATCATATAACTGTCAGTTCTGCTTTCCCCTCAGTATTAAGTTTCATGGCGTGGAGGGTTGGCTTCTGTAACAACACGGTTCTTATTACTTACTGATCGTTGTTGATAAGGTGTAAGCTTATGTATTTTAGGATGCGTTTGTTTTTTGTTTTAAAATAGAATATAATATATACCCATATTATGGGTACCCAATAGTTGTTGTAGTACATAAATCAATCAGTAATATTTTACCATTATGCATGCAAATATTTAAAGATGAATTAACATTGATTGTCATGATGTCCCAGTGGTTTAGGCCTCGCCTCTTATGCACGAGGTTGTGGGTTCAAACCTGGGCAAGTACCTATGTGAGTTTTTCAATTAATATGTACTTTTTAAGTTTGTCTTGGACATCACTGACATCGGTGAAGGAAAACACCGTGAGGAAACCTGGACTTATATAATTATTATATTATAATAATTATATAAGTCCAGGTTTCCTCTTACCTTTTGTTAGTCGCCTTTGAAAATAAAAACAAAATGTCTAGTAAAGCTTTCTTAGGTAGTCATCGATTTGGTGTCGCTATTGATCAATTTGGAAAGCTTTTTGGCTTTTGAGCAATGATGTCGCCGAGCAGGCAGGCTGCAAGAAAAGTCGATGTACTGAAACAGGTTTAATGGAGGAATTACAATTTTGTTCTTATACTAGCGTGGTGGCACGGTTGGCGCAGTGGTTGAGCTGCTGCGCCGCGTGTTGTGGGTTTGATCCCCACATGGAACAAATATTTTTATGACCTACAGGTAGTTGTTCCGGGTCTGGCTGTTTGTGTATGTGAATTTAAATGTTTGTTAACGCACCCACGTAATGTAATGTCATGATGGCCCAGTGGTTTAGGCCTCGCCTCTAATGCACGAGGTTATGAGTTAAAATACGGGCAAGTACCAATGTGACTTTTTCAATTCATAAGTACTTTCTAAGTTTATCTTGGACATCACTGACATCGGTGAAGGAAAACATCGTGAGGAAACCTGGACTTATAATTAATGTTAGTCTGAAATCGCCAACCCGTCTTGAGCAAGCGTGTTGATGCTCGTGCCTTCTCTGTATGAGAAGAGGCCTTTGCCCTGCAGTGGGACAGTAATAGGCTGGTACTAGTACTAGTAACATTGCAATTAAACTATCAATAAAGTTATCATCGCAATTGTCATTCTAAATATTAAATTATTAATAAATTATCATCTTCAATAAAATAAATCAATACATATTCACGAGTGCACTAGGCCAAGTACACTCGGATGAAGTCACATACACGTTACGAGATAAATAACGTTCAAGAATTAAACATTTTTGTATTTATTATTGGTTTAAATCTTTAAACTTCAGAGTGTCACGCTCATACTACTGTTTTCTTTTAAGTAAGACTCTTGGGATTTCCCATTTGACGCCATATTGTTTTGGGAATTATACAAAAGTCAGCTCGTACAAAACAAACGCGGTCCGAGTCCACTCTGATCGGATGTTCTCGTCCAAGTGCACTAGGATTACGTGTTTACGTGCTACAAGTAGCCCACAAGTAGGCATTCGAGCGAATTCGTTTTGAGAGCGCTGAAAATGCGGCTATGCTAATTTGCTATTTTGCTTCTTGGGAAATATAAAAAAAGAATTTCGATTACCTTATTAGTGAAGGATTTTATTTTTATAAAGGTTTTTTTAATTTAATATAAAAATTAAAAATATTTTTTATTATTTATTATGAACAAAAATACTGTATACACTCAACAAAAATAGTAATCGCGACACCACACTGTTCAATGCGAAATAGAAAGACGAAACGAAAATAACTGGCTTGCTTTCTATGAGAGAGACAGACAGAGAAACACGCGCACGCCGCACGGCTTACAACTATAGCAAAAAGTGTCGTTACAACTCTTCGTCTTAATTTTTTATAATATTATGATTTAAAATAAAAATATTACAAAAAAAAACAAAAAACACTCACAAATCACTTTCAAACGCAAAACTTACCACTACTACTCTAGGAATATGGATAGTATAGAACTGCCCTCAGTTAGAACTTTGTGCGGAAGGAGAACCATACAGTTTGAGAGAGCGCAGCTTTATAATAAATTACCAAAAGAAATAAGAGACTGCTCATCTATTAACATTTTTAAGAGTAGATCAAAGTTGCATTTGGCGAACCATGGATAATAAACCACTGTATTTCCCTGCGATAGTTCGAACGACAACAATGTTTTTACTAATAATATTTATTACAGGCTTAATAGTGTCAATAGTTATAAACATTTTCTATTTTTCCATGGTTACTGTCATACACAGTGGGCTCCATGTATCGGCGTGTAGTCTTCAATATTAACACTATGCACCCCACGCTTTTTTTCCATTAAAATACATTTGTTTCTTATTTTACACTTTTCTTAATCCAAATTTATTAAATTTAATTTTCTATTTTTTAGTTGGTTTTTTTAAACTATAATTTTTTTTTGTCAATTTTCTCATATCTGTGTGAACTATGTATGTTCTTTTTGAGAAATAAACTTCTGTAAACCGAGATGCAATTCATACTGGCGACGAAAAGTCTAGTGCTGTGTCAGCACAACGTTAAATGCAACGTGACGACCGGACAACGGCGCATCGGGAAGGCGACTCACTTACGTTTCACACATCGCCCGATTATCACCACCACGCTAGTATTAGAACAAAATTGTAATTTTTCCATTAAACCTGTTCCAGTACATCGACTTATCTTGCAGCCTGCCTGCTCGACCGACATCATTGCTCAAAAGCCAAAAAGTTTTCCAAACTGATCAAAAGCGACACCAAATCAATGACTACCTAAGACAGCTTTACTAGACAGCTTTACTAGACATTTTGTTTTTTATAATAAATGATGATCTTCAGAAAAGTCAGGTACGTAGTACTCGCAACGTGCATGACCAGATGTATGACCGTAAACGAAGCAAAAGGAGTATGTTACGATCGTAGCAGGTGCTGTTGTGTAGTTGCTGCTTTCCCCCATGGGAAAGAGGCGTGAGGTTATATATGTTTAGGTTTGTATGTTGTGTCATAGCCATACATGAGCGTATGCACCAGCACACCATTTTGATCAACATACAATTACTTGGTTCAGTATTTAAATAAACACTCGTACGTAATACTCCTTGCATCGGTCAATTTATTTTCAAACTACGAAACGGATCGGACCGTTTCGGATCCAGGGACGCCACATTATCGTGACTAATTGACGATGTGGTTACGTTCAATGAGGCAGCGACTGCGATGCAATTGGGGCGTGACCTTGGGTTGTATTTGGGGAAAACGAACAGTGGATGCTGTTAAAAACAACAGTAAATTCTGCTGAGTATACAATAAAAAAGTAGAGGCTTGCAACGGTAGTAAGTACAAAGCTTAACGGATTTACTTCCAGATTATTATTGTTTTTATTTAAAGATTTACAAAAATTTAGCTATACCAACATTTACAAAATAGTAGATTGCTACAGATATGTTGAAAGCTTCCTAAGAAATCGATAGAGCACCAGTCTTTATGGTTTAGTGAATTCTATAAAGTATATGCCGATTGGTGACACACATATGTATCTTTAAGTCCCCTGATTCTCTAAAAACAAAAACAAATGCACGTCCAGAACATTCTAAGATCTATAAAGAAGACCAGCACCAACCCTAAAGACAACGTTATCATGATCGATCTTCTCCTGACCCAAATAAACCGACAAACTACATCCGAACTAGCTCATAGATTCGTGAAATATCTAAAAGTTTGACACCGGGATATACCAAAGCAAAACGTATACATATTTAAAGAGTTTGTTTATTACTTCGGCATGCCCAAACATCAAGTTGGTAGTGCCACGTAAACAGTTTCATGTCGAAAAGGGTAATTACGTTCTAATGTGAAAGGGTCAAAATTTCGGGGAGTTTTGTTGATTATATGAAAAATTTATACGTACTGCTTTTGTTTTTGGGTTCATTACAAAGGTTAGGTATAAAATCCTGCCGTTGCAGCAGTCTTTATTTAAAAAAACTTTAATCATGTTTCCGGGAATGTTTAAATTGTATTTTGCTTCATAATTATTTATACGCGTAAATTTTCAGTTGAATTTATGGTTTTAAGTATCCGAAATTGTGTTGCTATTATTCAGTATCTCGGTGACACGTAATACTTGAGATTTACAGAGTTTTACGGTAAATATGTTTAAGCTTTAATTTTAATCACCTTTCCAGGCTTTCAGTAAATGGCACGCGTGTAAATCATATTCATTGCCTTCTGCCTTTTTAATATTTGATGCAGGGAATCGGTATTTTTCAGTTTAAAAGCAAATATTCACTGTTATACATAAATATAAATGTAATTTCTCAGTAATAAATAGTTTAAAGTAATAAATAGCTCATGATGCCTCAGTGGTTTAGGCCCTCGCCTATTGTGCACAAGTTTATGGGTTCAAATCTGAGCAAGTACCAATGTGACTTTTTCGATTCATATGTACTTTCTTAGTTTATCTTGAACATCACTGGCATCGGTGAAGGAAAACATCGTGAGGATGCCTGGACTTATAATTATCATCCATCCCGTCATCCCGTCTTTAGCAAGCGTGGTGATTAATGCTCGTGAATTCTCTGTATAAGAAGAGGCATTTGCCCTGCAGTGGGACATTAATAGGCTGGTATTATTATTTAATAAATAAATAAAATAAATATAAATATTGCTGGACCATCCACACAGCATCATCTAGCCCCAAGCTAAGCAGAGCTTGTGTTATGGGTACTAGATGACTGATATACTTAATACAATACATTACATAGATAGATATTTTTATTATATATATCAAATATCCAGAGCACCCGGAACAAATCTTTGTAGATCGTACAAACATTTGTCCCAGGGCGGGAATAGAACCCGCAACCTCCTGCGTCGCAGGCGGACCTTCGCCATACAGAGATCCTGACTTTATTAAATTACAAGAAAAAACATGCAAGAATTTTCAATAACACGAACAATAATAAAAATTCTTCCACATTTTCAATAGCAGAGGGACGATGCTGTGATGACTATTATTGCTCATTCGAAGTAAGTGAGGAGCTCAGAACTTAGTGTGAGCTGCATATTCAATGGGGTCTTCCTCCTACCCTGGAACGGTATGAGAATACTAATTTTCCTTTGACAAGGTGCGATATTGATCATCAAAGTTTTCTAGAAAGAGTAAAAAGTATAGCAGAGGGTGTTGATGTATGATATGTTATAATAGACTGTACCACATACAAGGACACTGTTAATGCAATCCAAAGCATAAGTAACATTAAGAGCTAACCTAGACGCGAAAGAGTCAGATGGGTGAGCAAAGATATCTTAAATTTTGACGGCACGGTTGGCGCAATGGCTGAGCCATCGGCTGCTGCGCCGCGTGTGGTGGGTTCGATCCCCGCACGGAACAAATATTTGTATGACCTACAGATAGTTGTTTCGGGTCTGGCTGTTTGTGCATGTGACTGTAAATGTTTGTGAACGCACCCACGATACAGGAGAAATTACGGGAGGCAACTTTAAAAAAAAAATGATAATAGGTCTTTACCTATGAAATTGCCGTTTTGTATGAAAAAATTGAAATGAATTTTTTTCATGTATTTTTTATTTGTATTAATCGAAGTAATCACCCATGCAATCAATGCATCTTTGCCAACGCAGTGGCAGTTTATTGATGCCCTTCTTAAAGAAATCAGCTGGACGGGAGGCAACAAATTCTTCAAAGGCATTTTGTACTGCCTCTCGGGTATTGAATTTTTTTCCCGCCAAGAAGTTATCCAAATTCTGGAAAAAGAAGTAGTCTGTAGGCGCAAGGTCTGGTGAGTAGGGCGGATGACGGAGAGCTTCCAACCCCAGTTCTTGCAACTTGGAGACCGTCTGCTGTGCAGTATGAGGTCGCGCGTTGTCGTGCAGGAGCAGCGGAGACGAGCGATTGACCAATGCTGGTTGGAGATGTGCCAGCTTCTCCATCATTGTGTTCAATTCTTCACAGTACACATCTGCAGTAATGCTCACCCCGTTTGGTAAGAAGCTGTGTTGAATCACACCGGCGCTAGACCACCAAACAGTGACCATCACTTTTCTTGGGGTAAGTTTTCGTTTAGGGCATTGTTTAGGTGCTGAAACAGGATCCAACCAACTTGCTGAGCGCTTGCGGTTATCAAACAGAATCCATTTTTCATCGCAGGTAACAATGCGGTTCAAAATTCCTTCATTTGTGTGTCTGTTGAGCAGTGCAAGGCACGTCTCGACGCGTACTTCGCGCTGGCGATCATTGAGTTCGTGGGGCACCCATTTGTCAAGCTTTTTTACCTTGCCAATTTGACGCAAATGGACCAATATTGTTTTGACGCTAACGTCGAAAGCTGCTGCTAATTCAGCCGTAGATTGTGTATCATCAGCTTCCACAATCGCCTTTAATTCGTCATTGTCGACCAAAGTCTTCGGACGACCGCGAGGTTCATTTTTCAGGTCGAAATTTCCAGAACGGAAGCGAGCAAACCAATAACAGGTATTGCGTTGGTTTGTAGTGTTAGCTCCGTAAACGTCGTTGATGTTGCGTGCCGCTTGTGCCGCGTTGCTGCCACGACGGTACTCATATTCCATAATTACTCGAATTTTTAACGTATCCATGATGACGAAAAAGATTTAAATGCGATGAAAAAGTAACACTAATCAATAAACAAATGACTACTTTTGGAAAAAAAAATCCATGTTTTTAAAATAAAATTAATTTGAAATTAGAATTCTTAGCCAAACAAAAAATATTTTGATTTGAAATGGCCAGTACTGCAGAACGGCAATTTCATAGGTAAAGACCTAATATTTGAATACAATATTCGATGCCGTAATGTTTTTTAAGTAATGTTAAGACCTAACCCAGACGCGAAAGATTCAAACGGGTGTGCAAAGATATCTTAAATGGGACCTCAATCATTAACATCTTAACTGCCAGACAACGAGACACAATAGAAAATGCATTGAAAATGCGTTTAAGGAGTTAATACCATTATTACAGAAAAATATATTGTAAACTGCCAGTATGATATTTGACTGGACCCTACTCAAAAAGATATGTTGAAATATCTCTCAAAATGGCAAAGTTGTAAGTGTTTTCGAATCTCTGTTGTTAAGAGACAGCACTGCAATCATCTGACGTCACTGCACAGAAACGCCATTGTGACTTCGCAACATTCTGTACCAAGACAGTGTTGCGAGACTAGGATGGTAGAAAAACTTCAATAGCGTGTAAGTTGTCCATTTCGTCCGATTTCATTAATATTTTAGTAAACCCCATTTTTTAGAAACCTTTTTCAAATAAGTATTCGTTCATATTTATTGCTTATATTAGTCTAACACCCTTTTCAATATTCAAGAATAAGAATAAGGATAAGACATTTTATTTGCTCAAACATGTGTATACGTACAGAATTAAGATAATACATGCATGCAAGATCATAAACAAGAGTGTCTCAAGACATGTCTGCCATTTCTCATGGCGTGCAAATACAATAAGTATTGATTCAATGATTTTTAAATTTTCACTTATAAATTAAATATCAGTCACAGTCAAAATGAATTTGAACTACTCCCTATCAATACACAACTATTATTCTTGAATCAATCCGAATCCCACAAATAAATGTCGTAAATATTATGCTCCAATCAATAATTTCCCTGTTGATTCTGGCGTTCAGGAGTTGCAGTGGTTTGGGAATAGTGTGGCTAGATTGTACCACCCGTAACGACTATCAAAGAACTACAAATGACAGCCGGGACCAACGCGAACGGCTTAACCTGGTTTCCGAAGCATTGTGTGGACTCTACATCTAATGGACCCCTGGCAAGCGTAGCTAAACCTTCGATCGTTAACGTCAAATCCTTGTTATACACCCAGGAAGCCCTTCTATATAATTTATTTATGGACTTAAAAAGATGAGACGACAACAAAAGGTGATGTATGCGGAAACGCCTGGAGGGGACGCCCTAGAACTATATACACTGACCTCATTGGTGATGTTCTTCTAAAAGGTCAGATGCGTAGTACTCGCGCAACCGGTATGCTTGTATGAACAGACGTATGAATGTAAACGAAGCAAAAGGAGTATGTTAAGATCGCAGCAGGTAACGTTCTGTAGTGTATGCCTATCCCCATTGGAAAAAGAAGTGAGTGTACATATATTTAAAGAGATACAATCAATTTGTTAGTAATTAGTTGGTCTACGATTGAATCCCAGCCTGAATGCCTTGGCACGATACCAAGTAAGGTAAAGGTTTACTGCAGGTAACTTCGATTTTCAGTTAATAGCTTTCTTTGAATTTAGAAGTCTACCGTTGTTCGCACTTCGTGAGGTCGATGAACCTTTATTTATTGCTTTGAGTCGCTGCAGTAAATACCTCTTAAAGGCTCAAGGCCTGTGATAAATTATTGAAATTTTTAATGGTTTTTGAACGCTCTGCGTTTTGTGGTAGGCCTTTTGAAAGATAAAATATTAATGATAGCCATAATGATGCTTTATGTCGTAATGGCTCAATAATGGTAACGGCCTCGACTCTCATGTATACGAGTGTGGGTTTAAATCAAGAACAGTTTCAATGTGACTTTTCCGATTCATATGTTTCTTTCTAAGTTTCATCGATGAAGGAAAAGAACTAGAGGAATCCTGGAGATCAGATCTTTAACTACTGCATTTACGGCGCTTACGCATGGAAATTGCGGCACACACTAATACATTTTTTTTTGGTAGAAATATACCACCCACTATCAAGTTTATAGTAAAATGTCCAACTGCTAAAAATGGCCGAGAAGATAACGAATCTCAATAAACTATATTTTTCTTTATGAAATTCAATGGCGTTTACTGTGTTTATTTTTTTGACGGCTCGGTTGGCGCAGTGGCTGAGCGATTGGCTACTCACGCTGTCACGGGTTCGATTCCCGCACAAAACAAATATTTGTACGGCCTACAGGCAATTGTTCCGGGTCTGGCTGTTTGTGTATGTGATATCAAATGTTTGTAAACGCGGGTGCGTTTACAAACATCGTATTATTAAACAAAAAAAAAACAACTGCATTTACGGCGTTAACACATGAGAATTACAATACACAAGTATAAATATAACTTATCTATGATGTGAAACTATAACACCATTTATTAAGTTTTTACACACATGTTTAACAGCAAAAAAAAAATGTAGAAAGTAACGAATCCCACCAAGTTAATTTTTTCTTTACAAAATTCAGTGACGTTTCCTGTGGTGAATTTTTATTCATAGACAACATTTCAAGTGGATTGAAAGAAATAATAAATAACAACAAATAAATAATGCTGGACAATCCACACAGCATAATCTAGCCCCAGGCCATCAAGCTAAGCAGAGCTTGTGTTATGGGTACTAGATGACTGATATACTTAATACCTACAATACATAACATAGATAGATTCTACTATACATAGGAAAAACCTAGAACAAGTCTTTGTCGATCGTACAAACATTTGTCCCAAGTCGGGAATCGAACCAGCAACCTCCTGCGTCGCAGGCGGACCTTCGCCCGCTGCGTCACATTTTTCGTCGTAATCCACATAAACAGACCCAGTTTCAAGAATAAATCTCAATCCTGATAATCCTGAGAATAAACTACACTCACAACATGCTAATAATTATTTTTCCCCATTTCCACACAAGTAGCCTCTTGAATACAGTCATTAGTGACCTTATTAAGGCTGTCCTTCGAGCAGGATCCTCGAGTTATAGTGACGTGGTGTGGCCGGGAAACACTTATGAAATATCGGATAGGAGTCAAGTTGTTAGGGTTTTGCTATAGCAATATAGATTAGGAATCCAACAGAGATAATCTTAGCGGATGGCAGACGTGGAAAAATAACGTAGAAAGGATCTATAAATAATTTAATAAAAAAAAACGAATAAGTGCGAGTCTAAGGATTCCGTACAAACATTAGGTTAGGTCAGCTAGTTGTACTGAAATAATTAACAAAACAAAAAAAGACGATAAAACCGTTTTTTATTTTTTCAAATTCCAGAAATTTCCTATGACTTGTGTCAAAGTGGAGTAAGGACCTTTCTTTTTTCATTTGGCACTAATGCCAAATTTCATAGTTCTAGTCCAATGGGAAGTACCCCATAGTATTCCTTCTGTACTACAGAACCCTTTAAAAAATTAAGAAATTTGGAGGGGAAAACCATACAAGGGTAACGTTTAGGATGGAGTTTGACTAAGGGGGAGAAAGTACTAGGGAATATAAACAACTTGTACTGCGTGTTTGATGATAGCTTTTCAGTACATTTATATAATATGCCTGTACTCGTGTTTACATCCACATTTCGCCAGTCATGTTCCATGTAGCAGGATGCTTCCAATAGCCACCAACCAGAAACTTATCCAGACTCCGGGCTGGTACATAGCAATAATACATGGAAAAACCCATCTACAATGCAAGATCCAGGAATTCAAGATCGAGGACCTCATATCAACGAGGCATTACATTTTAATGTTCGCATAACTCGACAAAATGTAGGGAATAAACTCTGCTTTGGTTGCATTTTAGTTTTTGAGTACTGAATGAGATTATGTTATGCTATTTTACGAGAGATTATATAGTACTGGCTGTGCCCGCAACATACCCGCGTGGAATGTAATAAAACCAGGGTTTTCTTATTTTTAACGGAATCCTTATTCTGTTTCTAAAATAAAAGTTAGTAAGTAGCCTCTCTCTGCCAAAATCGGTCTAGCCGTTTCGGAGATTACCTCAAACAAACAGAAAGACATTTTTTTTTTGTTGTTTTTTTTTTACAACTATCGTATTGACTGTCCATATGCATTTATTAGTAAAAGGCTGTGAATTTGACGTTACAAACAGACACTTCACAATTTTATTTATTTGTATGTAGGCACTATGGATGTTTATAAAAAAATAAATCTACCTCAAAAACACATCTAGCTCAAAATATACATAAATTATCATAACTCTTCTTTATGATTTTGGTTTAGAACAAAATAAATCCTATTTATGTTTATTTTAGCTTCAAACGCTTGACCTATTTCAAAATTAATAAAAATTAACCGTAACAATTTTATTTTATCAATCCAGTTCAGTTTATGGTGGGCTATTTTCAGTTGAGAGTTTATAAAATCAGCTGAAGCTTTATTGTCTTTTGGTAAGTCGATAAGAGACGAGGAAGACACAAGAAACGTTAGATGGAATGTGTGAAAGATGATTTAGCTTTAAAGGAGGTGACTATTGAGATGACGGCAAATAGATATACATATATAAATATATACATATATATACAAATACATATATATTCTATATAGAAGAAGAAGACATGCTGTGTCGACCCAAAATACTTTGTAATATAGGCAAGAAGATTATATCCTAGATTATACCTTTATAACCTGTTATATGAATATGGATGAATTATTTAATATGGATGATAGCACCAGTCCAACTCCTGTGTCACGTGTTTTTTTTTTTAATTTTTAATACTTTCAGCACAGAAATGTGTGTGAACTTAATCCCATGGCCTATGTTTACATAGTAAATATTTCAGGTAACAATACAATACACGAGTATATATTATAGCCGCATTCTTAACACGTTGAACACTGCGGTAGTCGCCGGCGACTCATTATCATCTGCCTAGCCTTTTCCCAACTATGTTGGGGTCGGGCTTCCAGTCTAACCTGATGCAGCTGAATACCAGTATTTTACATGCAGCGACTGCCTATCTGACCTCCACAAGCCAGTTACTGGGCAACACGATACCCCTTGGTGAGACTCGTTGTCAGACTTTCGGGCTTCTGACTACCCGTAACGACTGTCAAAGATCTACAAATGACAGCTGGGACAAACGGCTTAGCGTGCTTTCCGAGGCACGGAGGAATCTCGATATGTTACGAATGGTCACCCATCCACAAACTGACCTTGGCAAGCGTAGCATAACCTTCGATCAACCCGTGCGGCTGTTTTTATTTAGCCAATGTATTTATCGTCTGGGCCCATTAAAAATGAAAATAATAAAGATCAAAATATATTATTGAATAACTTGATATATAGGGCAGTAATATAAATTCAGTCGTGTGCTTGGTCACCTCACTGGTGAGTGTTACGGCCTGTACGACTCAAGTACCTGTCGTACACACGTTGTCTGCCATGGTCTCCAGGGAAAAAGGTAACGATTTTTCGTTCAGCATTTAACGGGTTAGCGGCCTCCCTAGGCTGTAGCCCCACTGCCTTGCTGACTTGGCTAGTATCTTTACTACGGCAACCTTGTGTTGTACCTTTATTACCAAGGGGTTTTGAAGGCCAGAAAGGCAGTCGCTCCATGTTAAATACTGGTATTCAGGTGCATCAAGTTAGACTGGAAGCCGACCTCTACATAGTTGGGAAAACGCTAGGTAGATGACGAACAGCGTTTCCTGAATAGTACCTACGTGCCGATACGGGATACGATCCTGCAAGAGAGGAAAAAACTCCATTACAAACATTTAAATGCAAGAGGCTGTCTGTAAAATCTACTTCCCCGCAATTTTCAATAAATTCTCATCATCCCTCTAATAATTGAATGCAAATATAGCGTCTTCATCTTCAGAGACAATGTTTGGAAGACGTTATCGATTCTCGGTAATAAGATCAGTGTGACAGTATGCACGATCTACTTTGGTATGCATTTCTCAACGGCAACGTCAAAGGAAGCGCGCAGTACATTAAACTTATAACGTAGTGCATTGGGAGGCTTGGTTCGTTTGTCTACAGTTATAATGATATAATAAGACACATTGATGTGATCGGTGTAGTGGTAAGGGTTTTTTTTTATAGATTCATCTGATAATGATATTTCATCATGATTGCTAGTAGTTGCGGTCTCCTCTAGAATTTGTATAAATATTATAATACCTTCTGGATTATAATGCTTCGTAGGTCTAGTTGTCACGAAACGTGCCCAAAAGACTGTCAGCATTGCAACGTTGGATGGCAATATTAATTATTTGGGTAAAGAATGAGCCAGCCCTCTTGTCACACGAAGTGTCGATCAGTCGTCGAGAAATTTCTTTGTAAAGAAGACATGCACTCGGACCCCATGACCCGATCGTTTCAACCCCAAACGGCTCAAAACTGTAGGTACCAATAAGGTTACAGTATTTGCGCCGTTTGAGGGCCCCAGCACCCGCCGCGGCAGCGCCAGCACAGCCTGCCGAGCTTGAATCATAAGATGGCGCAAGGGTATCGACACAGGTTGCGTCCCACACCGAAGGCTTACCCATCTTTCAAGTCAACAACATTTATGCTTATTCTGATATTAATATTAATATATTTAATATTTACTAGAATTACTCGATCGCTGTATTTTTACAAAATTACACATAAGCTCATTATTGAGTGAACTATGTAGTGTTATTTATGAGTAATAAAACCTTTATATTAAAGTGTAGTTATATTAAAGTGTAGTTATATTAGTCGTGTTTTTGACAGATTCGGACTGAGATTATAATACGATCGCTCTTAAAAACACGTGAATTACTCCCCTGAATCCCACACATGAAAATAAACGAACGTACAATAGCAAAGTTGAACTATTAAATCAATTATTGTAATAACACTTCAGTATTTATGTAACATTATTATCGGCATGTTGGATGTAGAATTTGTAGAATTGAATATGGAATTCGTCAGCTAGCTCATCTACTGGCGTAGACTTGGTAATTCTGTTCCTACAAATAGTATACTCATGAGTACTGATCTGTTTGTCTACCGTAATCAAACTGTAAACTTGATGGGCTTGTTAGCACAAGGAATTGTGACTGGTAGATTTATTGGTAACATAACATCACGACTGCATTCCCAGAAGTGTTAGGCAGAGGTGTATTTAAAGTACGTCCTTCTGTTACCAGGTGCACGTACGGGGAATGCCACACCTAAGTTGTTTTCGTGGTTTCAGTACTCCATTGTTTAGCGGTAAGTACATATAATAACATATCAATAGTAATAAGGTTGGGCAGAGGTGTACCTGAAGACACGGTTGGCGCAGTGACTGAGCGATTGACTGCTGCGCTGCGTATCGTGGGTTCGATTCCCGCACGGAACAAATATTTTTATGGCCTACAGATAGTTGTTCCGGGTCCGGCTGTTTGTGTATGTGAGTTTGAATGTTTGTAAACGCACCCACGATACAGGAGAAATTATTAGGGCAACACATAAAAAAAAAGTAACACACATTTCGCCAATTATGTTTAAGTTCCATGTAATAGGGGGTGAGCCTATTGCTATCAACCGAGCACATATCCGGACTCCGGTAAGTACACCTTCCTTTCAAATTTCTTCAATTTACGAGTAGTACTAAAAGTCTTAGAGAAGGTAAATAGGCTGTGAAACAAATGGAAGGATGGTCAAGACGAAGTTGTAAGGTTTCATAACATCACGCCCTTATTTCTATAAGGGTAAGACCGATGTACTATCACATTTTGCTAGTTATGTTTTAAGTTTCCCATATTATAATAGGATCCTTTTGCCAACAGCCTCGAAACAAGACTTCGGGCAGCAACTGTGAAATACCAGTTGAAATAATCTTGTAATACTTTGCTGGAATCCAGAATCGAACTCAAGACCACACACTTAACAGTCGTGCTTGCAAGGTAGTTAAAGTAGATGGCAGCTAGATCAGGACAAAATGCATCAAGAAAGTTTCGCGTATACAGCAAAAGGACCAATGACACTTTGCTAGACCTGGAAATCGGACTCAAGATCATACAGCGTTGCAACGCAGTTAAAAAGTGGATCAGGGCAAAAGTATAGTAGGTAAGTATAAAAGTATAGTAGTAAGTAAAGGCGTATCGTGGGTTCGATTCCCGCACGGTACAAGTATTTGTATGGCCTACAGGTAGTTGTTCCGGGTTTGGCTGCTTGTGTATGTGACTTTAAATGTTTGTAAACGCACCCACGACACAGGAGAAATTCCTAGTGTGGGGCAACGTTTTTTTTTAATAAAAAGGCGTCAAAGGTTAGCGCGTATAGTAATAGGCACAGTGCTTCGATTTCTTATCACCAACGATGTCCCAAGATACAAACAGCACATTATACAAACACGTTACTGAATAATAGAAAAGCGATACCCAAAATAGCTGTAACAAGTTTACAAAAAGGTTTCTTGTTTGCACCCCCTTGAGACACGATATGGACAGAGATGGGAAAGAAATTGTCTAAACTTTATATGGGGTCCTTTATTTGGGGTCTTGAATGTTCCACAACAATATTTGTGATATGTATAAATATAATTAGGTGTGTTAGATAAAACATATAAATATAATTAGGCGTGTTAGATAAAACAATCTTTTAATATGTTCAATAGTTTTGCTACAATTTGCTGTTTTTGTTAATGCGTTATCAAACCACATTTGAATGTTGTTTAAACACATTGCCCCACATTAGGAATTTCTCCTGTATCGTGAGTGCGTTTACATACATTTAAACTCACACACACAAACAGCCAGACCCGGAACAACTACCTGTAGGCCATACAAAAATTTGTTAGGTGCGGGGATCGAACCCACGACACGCAGCAGCAGCCACTGCACCAACCGTAGCATCAAATTTTAGTGTCTTATTTATATTGCCCGTCAGTGTATTAGTTAATAACATTTCATGAAATAGAATACTTACAATAGTAACATTTGAAATGTTCACAACATACATGCAGTGTAGGTATTCTAAGGATTATGATTGACTGAATGCTAGCTCGAGTAATTGGCGAATTCATATTGGTTATTTCTGCGCATGCAGAAAATAGATAGGTACTATCAAAACCAAAGATATTACTTTAATAGACGGACGATTGAACCCAAAAATAGAACATTTCATACCAAACTTCAAATGAAGATTCAGAAAACCAAGCATCTATCATTCTTAAGTACTTTTTGAAACAATAAAAACTCTACTAAACTTCAGAATTCCTCGAAGTGCGATCGATGACAGCATTATAATGAATTACGATCGTCACCTTCTTACCATCTGTCATAATAACCACAAAATGGTCCGTTTATTATGCACAGACAATAAAACAATAAGGTGTGACATTACTATAAGTGTGCCGTCTCCATTGGCTAATAACTGGGGAAATGGATTTTACTTAAGCATTTGATAAAGTGAGTGACCCACTTTTGTTAGAAATTGGCGTTGTTATAAAAGTATTGGGGCTGAAATTGTATGGTTGCAGTTTTGTAAGGGTGGAATTTAAAGGGTGCTAACATTTGAGGGGTGGGAAGGTGAAAGGAAATCTTAGTTGCTCTTGAGGTATTTTTAATATAGCTACAGACGTGCGAAGCTTAGCAACTGTTTATTGCATGGTATGTAGTAAGAAAGGGAATTTCAGGAACTTACTTGAAGCTGCTCCTGGTTCAATAATAATAGCCAATAGCCACACAGGTCGATTGAAGGTAAACCTACTCTTGTAGACGTTGTTCCGTGGATGGGGGGGGGGGTGATCTTTCATTTATTGTAGAGATGAATCCCGGTTGTCTTTCATTGATCTTGGACAGTGTTGCCCAGTGAACTGAGTTGTGGAGACTTCATATAAAAAACCGGTCAAGCCGGCCGGGAAAGCGACCCCAACGTAGTTAAGAAAATACAAGTAATTATGATACTATGTTTATTCACACTTGAAATGGTAAAAGCAGAAATTGTCATTTGATCTTTAGACCCTTCTGTTATTCCTTTAACTATATTAATGCTTTTAGTTAACTTCAAGATAAATTATTTTATTATGTTTCGTTCGTTAACACTTCACAAATTAAAAATATGTTAAGCATCAACTGCTCACATAATTTATTCACTAGGCAGCAAAAATCTCAGACGGCCAGACTTTAAAAAATCTCGCTTATAAAATTTTGTCAGACTTGAACATTTAGGTCAAGAGGTAATCATCATTCAAGCATCCTGTCGGAGTACCTGAATACCTTTTAAAATCATGTTAAAACAATAATTTGCGAGTTTTATTTCTTTAAAACGACACAACTATTAATACATGAAGAAATAAATTAAAATAAATAATCACGGGGCATCAAAAAATTAATCCGCATCATTTTCAACGGGAAAAGTGCCCAGAAGGCTGGCAGCATTGCCACGTTGAATGCCAATCGATTGACGACACGGTTGGCGCAGTGGTTGAGCCATCGGCTGCTGCGCCGCGTGTTGTGGGTTCGAACCCCGCACGGAACAAATATTTGTATGACCTACAAGTAATTGTTCCGGGTCTGGCTGTTTGTGTATGTGAGTTTCAATGTTTGTAAACGCACCCACGATTCCTACTATACGTAATTCCTAGTGTGGGGCAACGTTTTTAAAAAGAGAAAAAAAAAGCGTAAAAAAAAAAAAAAACCTGATTCTTTGGCCTAAAAACTAAATGGGCACACGGACCCCATGGCCCTAGTGTTTCAAACCCAATAGGCTCAAACTATAATAATTTGTTGGTTGTTTCAACAAAAAATAGGTAATTTTGCTGTATTGTTCTGTAGGTACAACTCAGATTGTTTGATGAATCATGAATAATAGTGCTTCATCTTGTTATAGAAATGTAAATATTTTCATGCCTGCGTCAAATTTAGACAGGATTCCTGATTTTAGTCGGAGCAACATTTTTCCTTCTCTCTTAAATTGTAATCTCATTAGAACTCTCTCCCAAAAAACAATTAATAAACTGTGTGATATGGCTAGCCATATCACACAGTTTATTAATTGTTTTTTTGATTTTCACCTATTACTCCATAGTAGTATGTGGCAGTCCACATTCATACAAAAATCGGACCTCATCAATTTTTCCTCAGTACTACGCATCTGATGTTCCTACCTGAATAACCGATTTCCAGGCCTTTTTCAGTCACCAGTACTACTTTCAGATTTCCTCATAAATACGCATTTCTCATCCATTCACGTTACACCATAATATTTCTTTTAGAATTCTCTTCACAGCTGCATGACTTTCATCATCATCAACAGGCTATATTAGTCCACTGCTGGACATAACCCTCTCCTGATGACGGCCATAGCGCCCTGTCTTCAGCTTGCCGCATCCAGCATTTGCATGTCTTTCATACATCAATAATTAAAGCAGTAAGCGACGACCTTCTTTTCGTAAAAATAAATAATTATTACAAAACTCTGGTTCTGCTAAATAACTTTAACTTTTAAAAACCTATCAGTGAACAGAAGCCAGGCCACGAAGGCAACGGTTGTAATTGGTTGCATGAAAAAGTTCTCATGCGATATTATTTATTGTAATAGAACCATACCCAACAATAACAGGTATACGTACTACTTCGCAACACAGGAAACAAATTTTAATACCGCAATCCGAATATCGGAACGGTCTGTACACGCAACGGGAAAAATTCGAGGCGCTTTATTGCATTCCGGTACCTTGCCGTATCTAATATTTCCCCTCTTCGATTCGTTGTCCTTTTTGTTCAAGTAGTTGCCTGGTTTGTTAAAATCTGCATTTCCGAATTCCTTTGGTACAGACGCTAGCACATGAAGCTGTCCCAAACTGTCAAATGTTCGCAAGGAATGTAAGTATTAGGTATTATGTAGGTATTATATTTACAATTATAATCTATATATACAACATGTCCCAAAATTCAACGATAAGCCGGCACCAGAGGATGGACCTACTAATGACTACTCGAGAAAAAAAAGAAAAAAAAAATACCTCTACTTTTTTTTAAATTACTTAAAAAAATGGAAATTCTTCGAAAATGTATACCCCTTATGACACTTTTAACTACCATGACCACAATTTTTCAAATATTTCAGTTTTTTTGTTTGTATCGGCAACCTAAGTAGTACTACTATTCACCATAATCTTTGAAAATTACAGAATTTTCGTAGTTTTATACAAAAAAACAACCAAAAAAAATTATTTCCCTAAAATTTTGAAAGATTTTAACGTTCAGTACACTTTAACTCATCGTAGTGTAAAAAAAAAATATGGACACTACTATGGCAAGTTTTTTAAAAAAATAGCGCAACTAACCTAGATTTTAAAATGGTATAATACTTTAGTAAAACTAGCCACAAAAAAAAAATGACCCTTTTTCTAAAATTTTGAAACTTACACTTTAGTGTACTGAACGTTAAAATCTAAAAAATCTTTCAAAATTTTAGGGAAATAATTTTTTTTGGTTGTTTTTTTTGTATAAAACTACGAAAATTCTGTAATTTTCAAAGATTATGGTGAATAGAAGTACTACTTAGGTTGCCGATACAAACAAAAAAACTGAAGTATTTGAAAAATTGTGGTCATGGTACTTAAAAGTGTCATAAGGGGTATACATTTTCGAAGAATTTCCATTTTTTTAAGTAATTTAAAAAAAAGTAGAGGAATATTTTTTTTCTTTTTTTTTCTCGAGTAGTCATTAGTAGGTCCATCCTCTGGTGCCGGCTTATCGTTGAATTTTGGGACATGTTGTAAATACTAGCTGACCCAGCAAACGTTGTTTGTCACCACCCTTAAAATTTAGGTTGATGAAAAATAGATGTTGGCCGATTCTCAGACCTACCCGATGTTCACACAAAATTTCATACAAATCGGTCCAGCCGTTTCGGAGGAGTTCGGTAACTAACATTGTGACACGAGAATTTTATATATAAGAATATATATTTCTTTTCCCTTTTCTTTTCTTTTAAGAAATTGCACCTACCACTGTTTGTCTCTGCATCACCCAAAGACTGACTGGTAGAAAATGCCTATGGCATTAAGTCCGCCTCTGTACATTTGTGTGCTTAAAAGTATTAAATAAACATGAACCTTATTTTTTTCTAATAAAATTGAAAAACTACCAAAGAAATTTGGCAGATTGTGGTAGCTTGATGTGCTGGTGTCTGTACTGCGTCCTTTTTTTAACAAAGGAGCTGTCCCAAATATCCTTTCGACCAAAGCCCACTTTATTATTCGAAAATCGTAAATATAAAGCGCAGTTGCGTCGTAAATCGGTACGATTAAGTGCCGGATCAATTTTCGGTCAACGAAATGAAAAATATTTTACAGAGAGCCTACGGATCGGATTATTCAAATTAACTTCATTTTTAATGGGAGTCTACGTTATAATGGGTGCCGTCAATGATATCCTTTGTTGACGTAATGTGACGCACCTCATTTAATGGTTTTTTTTAATGGAGATGCTGAAAAATGTACGGGTTAAAAAATTTGATGTTTTAATTTTATGTTCTTTGATGTACTTAAGCGGTGTTATATAAAGACAGAGTATTAAAAAAAGATAGCGTTCTTACATCAAAAATTGCAAATACTGCCATTTTAGATGTTTGTTGTACACAAGTTATACATACATAATTAAACTCATAAAAGTAAAGGCTGATATGATGCTACAGAACGCCAACCGCTACGATCCTTGAATACAATGGAAGTTAAAAATGTATGACGATACTTTGTTGTTAAGGTTTAAATAAATATTCGATTAAGAGCCAATTACATCGAAACAGCATTCACGGAAAAGAAAAACCGGTCAAGTGCGAGTCTGGGTTCTGTACCATTATTTAAAATCATGTCTGTTGTATGAGAGCCCTCTTAAATATTTATGTTATTCTGTTATTTAGTATTTGTTGTTATACTACTATACCAGCCTGTTCCTGTCCCACTGCAGGGCAAAGGCCTCTTCTCATACAAAGAAGGTACGAGCATTAATCACCACGCTTGCTCAAGACGGGTTGGCGATTTCAGACTTATATTAATTATAAGTCCAGGTTTCCTCACGATGTTTTCCTTCACCGATGTCAGTGATGTCCAAGATAAACTTAGAAAGAAGATAAACTTGTTGTTATAGCGGCAACAGAAATGCATCATCTGCGAAAATTTTGATTGTCTAACTATCATGGTTCATGAGATACAGCCGGTGACAGACGGACGGACAGTGGAGTCTTAGTAATAGGGTCCCATAGCTCTAGTAGGGACGATAGCTCGCTTACTAGCCGACGCCGCTCGAACGGTGCTGTGTTTGGATTTTTGTGCAGATCTACCCGCATACCTAGTTTCATTTGTTATCATTTATCAATTAAAAGAAAACGTACATTTTGTACACACCCAAATAAATCATATTCCATAGTCCATACTAAGACCATCATACCAACATACAGTTAGCAAATATCTGAGTAAAAAACAAAAAAATGGATTTCAAAAAATGATTTTAATGTTTGTAAAGGCAACAATGGCCTGTGTAACACAAAGAATTAATACATGCTTGTAATAGACTAAGATCATTACTAAGCAGAAAGTGTAAAACGGATGTATTAAATAAAGACATTGAAAAATAAAAAAAAAAAGGGTCCCAGTTTACCCTTTGAATACGGAACCCTAAAAAAGACTTAACAACAAATATTCACATTTTAAAATTGAACAAACGTACGCTCTCAATCATCTCAACTCACGGGAAAACGTGGCCTCAAATTAATTGAATTAAAAAACAAGATCAGATACTTTTCAGGATTTCAGTAGCAGTTACTTCCATTTCAGATTTGATGCCACCAAGTGCAACAGACTGCTTAAAAAGTTATCGTGTTTTTAAATTTATGGCTGTTTTTGCAGGCGGGTTTTTGTACACCAAAATTTTTCTTTATCTACATAATATATTTTAGTGAGTGCTGACAGAATTGAAAGCTGTAAAACTTTGGAATGCTGAGTTTTGTTTTGTTTTAGCTAAACAGAAATAAAGAGAAGAAAGAAAGAGAAACATTTAGTCAGCAAAGGCTTAGTTACATAACGACACAATACCAAACAAAACACATAAAAAAAAATTAAGGAACAGAAGCAAAAAAGAATTTAGTTAATTTAATTTTAAGTATGTAAGCATTTCGGCTGCGGTAAATGTGTCCAGTTCAGCAAAAATGCCAGACAACTAGTGCCTGATGCTGGTTTTCAACTAGACCTAAGGTTATGAAACACGTCACTTTAGCATGTTGGTGACGCGAACAGCGCGTTGTTCATGCAACTACCAAAATCTAAAATGCAGCTAAAACGTTTAAACTTCACTACATCTCACGATTTGCAACTGAACAAAAATCCACTTTGAATCATCTCAATTCCCGAGAAAACATGGCCTCAAATTGACCACCGTAATTGGCATTGTTTCGCAGCCTATTTATTGATTCTATTGAAGAAGCTTCGGTATACCGAAAAACGAATAGATTCGGGTGATCGTTGTCTGATCGGACGTGACCTGCGTGACTGATATAAGCTGGACTGGCTTCACTAGGGAATAACTTAGATACCGCTGATCGATTTTCGTGTGCTGTTATCGGGATTTTGGGTGAAATGCAGTGACTGCAAATCGTGTTGTTGCGTTGCTGGAAATAAACACACAATTGATTTAGAGAAATAATTTAGAGTCGGCACAGCATGCCTTCTTCATCACCACATTTCTATTTGCCGTCATCTCTTGTCTAGCCATATCATCTTTCATCCAATCCAGTCACCGTTTCTTTAATCTTCCTCTGCTCTTGTAACCCTCCAAATGTATACTCAGCATTTTCCTCACAACATAAGCCTATAAGTGTGCAAGGAGGTCTTAATAAACACGAGGACGCAACAATGGAAGCAACAAGCGATGATATTTATTTTGACGGCATGGTTGGCGCAGTGGCTGAGCGATCGACTGCTGCGCTGCGTGTCGCAGGTTCAATTCATGCACGGAACAAATATGTGTATGGTCTACTGGTAGTTGTTCCGGGTCTGGCTGTTGGTGTATGTGACATTAAATGTTTGTAAACGCACCCACGACACAGGAGACGTTCCTAGTGTGGGGCGAAGTTTAAAAAAAAAACTTGAGAGGTGACAAGGGATGGAACGAAATTCCTTTTGTTATTATTCTTTATTTTTTATTATGTACAAAAAACCTGTATACACTCAACAAAAATAATCGTCGCGACACCACTATGTTTAATGCGAAATAGAAAGACGAAACGAAAATAACTGACTTGCTTTCTATGAGAGAGAGAGAGAGAGAGAGAAGCACGCGCACAACTATAGCAAAAAGTGTAGTTACAACTTTTTGTCTTAATTTCCATCTAGCCCCTTTCGCAACGCGCGATAGGGAACTTAGTTCAAAAAAACAAATTGTATAAGCACACGTCCAGCTTATACAAAGTTCTAAGGCAGCAGCGCTCACTACTTACCAACCTATTTTACTAATATTAACTTCATGCGTTAGTTCCCTTGGTGGGTAAATGTTCTAGAGTATAATTAAAATATTATAATTAATTCCACCGTGTGGTTCTCTGTTACGAATATAATTATCCGTTTCGTTAGTTTGTCCAGGGGCTGCTAAATTTTGTGTGAGATCATTTACCTACCCACGTAGTCGTTGTTTTTTGGGATCATATCGTTTTCAAGCAGTATTTTAACACGTTCACTATCCAATGACTCCAATGGAGTCACATTTGTACCAAACTCATTTTTGCAGAATTGGAGTCATAATCCAAGAGTAAATATGTTTGAAAAAGTTTTTCATGGACGTATAGTTATAATCGTATATATATCTCATATATAAATCGCATATATCGTTGTAAATATTGCAAATGTGAGTTTTTTACTGTCTAGTTTTACATATCTTTCTTCAGTATTATTAACTATTCAACTAACTTAGAGTTAGGTTTCCTAAAGGGTACCAACGGGACCTTATATTACTGAGCTATCGCTGTCCGTCCGACCGTGTGTTTATCAGCAAGCGTCAAATTTTTTCATAGTAGGTATGTATTTCTATTGTTTTTATATCAACAACATTATTGATAGTTAAAAAATTATAATTATTTATTAAAAAAATTATTGATAGTTTGTGCGATGAACAAAAAAAATAAAAAATTGATTAACACTTAAGCTAAATGTCTAAGATAATATTTAAGTAGAATTTGTACTAACCTACCTAATTAATATTGTACACAAGTAATCTGTGGAAACGTTGTGGATTGTACATTTACGCATTTGTATAACTATGTTTTATTGGATCACACATTGTACAATTGTTTGTTTTTCCCAAATAAAATAAAATAAAAATAAAAACATAAAATGAATTTCAATTGAAAATCAAAGAGAGAATGATTTTTTCAATGTTTTTCGCTCGAAACGGTACGGAATCCTGTGTGTGCGAGTCCTTAATATTCGCACTTAACCGTTATTTTTAAGGATTAAATTTAAAAAAATATACGATTCCAATTTTAATTTCTTCACTCACAAACTTCTGGAAACAAAAGAAGACCGTCCACGTAAGTTACGTCACTCAGATGTAAATTCAGCGTTTATAAATACCGGTACTAACAGGAGGTTACAGGTGTACCACGTAGTTTTTACAGGTATTAGCCAACAACGTTTTAATGTTATGTCCGTCGACCTACGTCAACCTGGGGATTATATTTTGACAGCCTGTCATCCTACCGTCGCCTCCCGTAATCCATGCTTCATTCGCGAGCATAGATTTTTAAGCCGATTCGAGTCTACCTATATTTGGTTTGTTTACCGAGCAGAAATGCCTCGTGATATGATTTATCAACCGGAGATACATATCTTCTCAAGTACATTCAAAGAGGTTCAAACTTTATACAATGGAGTATTAAAATTACGAAAATAAATTACGAATGACACTCCCCGTATGTGTGATTCAACTGAAGGAGGAATATAAAAAGTTGCGCATAAGCATTCGCGGTGTAATAGTAAAATTGTACTTGAGAACTAAAAAGTATTTCTTTAAAACGATACAACTATATATACAGTAAAACGAGGTGAATAGAAAAGCCGGGGTGAATCGAAACAAAACTTTAAAATTAGATTTAATCGTTGATTCTACATTATTAATTACTGACAACGTGTTGAAATTAATCATTTCAATTTCTTAAAAAAATAAGTGTCCTTGTAAGTAACAAACAATGTTAAACTAACGCGAAAATGCTCTCCAAAGTTTTGTTTCTATTCACCCCATTTTACGGTACATGAAAAAATAAAATATGATAAATAATCACAGGTCATCGGAAAATTCATTCGCATAACTGTCAACGGGAAAAGTGCCCAGAAGGCTGACAACATTGCCACGTTGAATGGCAAATGCTGTTTCTTTGGCCAAGAAAAAGGCCAACCCTCTGGTCACGTGAAGAGTTGACCAAACGCTTCGCGATTTCACGAAAAATTTGTGGTGTAATTAAATCCCATAATTAAGTAGACTGTGTTGTGTCTAAGTGACTTTTTCATTGAACGCGGTTACGTCAACGGGCAACCCGAAATTCATATACGACTTTTATTTATCTGCAGCTTATAAGGCTGAAAAATGCACTATAAATAAATAAATAAATAATGCTGGACAATCCACACAGCATCATCTAGCCCCAAGTTAAGTAGAGCTTGTGTTATGGGTACTAGATGACTGATATACTTAATACAATACATTACATAGATAGATATTTTTATTATACATAGTAAATACCCAGAACACCCGAAACAAATATTTGTAGATCGTACAACAAACATTTGTTCCAGGGCGGGAATCGAACCCGCAACCTCCTGCGTCGCAGCCGGACCTTCGCCCACCGCGCCACATCGGTCGTCAAACTATGGTAGTGTATAGATGAAACACCCTTGCATTCCCTACGAACTTAAACATCCCTATCTACCCTCTAGCCCACCTGACACAACACACATCTGGTTGGAGGATCGTACTTTTTCAATGCTGGATGACGTAGATTACGCCGCAAATCTCATGACCCTAAAAGATCATTGAAAATAATTTTCTGTTACACAAGCAAACAAATACCAAAAAGCAAAGACTTTTGAAAGACAAAAATATATTTAAAGTATCAAAATATTTAAATGTAATTACGAAAACTTTTGTTTCTAATTCTTTGGCAGATCTTAACAGAACAGTCGAATTAGCAAGATGTAATTATCATTTACTGCAGCGCTATTTGAATCATTTCCTATAATAACTATTATCTTTCTTTGACAAGCATGTAAAATTTAATTTAACTGACATTCATTTAACTATTTTATGTTTTTTTTTATTAGTACATTTGGACTTTTTAACTATTGTTTAATCTTGAACTCACTTTGTGTACCCAATATGATACTAAAATTACTATTTGCACATCAATTTCATTGGTAGAAGATAGAGCGCGACTGCAATAATATGTATATTTATGGAGTCTTATGTAAAACTGTGTTCATAAATAAAGACTGATTGACTGATTTGTTAAAATCTCCCGGTGAAAATGAGGGTGAAGTGATGGCGTAGTGAGTTGTCATATCATACGTATGACAGGGACTGACGGTTCACTTCAGGCTTACTGCTGACAACTTCGCGGGCAGATTTAAGGCAGAATAAACTTAAAACAGAAAATCGACTACGCACAGCAACTGAATTTAGAAGCTTGATTTTTTGCACCAGGTATGAGGACTAAGAGAGTATTTTTGAAATTATTCTTCATCCCATAAAGACGTTAAACAGAGGATACAAGCTTGTCCTATTTGCCTATGAGAAATTCCTTCTCCAATCCACATTCATCTCATCACAATCAGCAGTCACGTCGAAACGATTCATCAAATCGAGTTTCGGACTAATCGATTCTTCGGCCATAATCGATATAATGGCCAAAATTCTATCATTCACACCAACATCTTAATTCTCCACAATGGATGGACGAACAAAAGCTTCCAATGTGAAATATCGTTCAGGCCTATTGTCCGATGGTTGATATATCGACTCCTATCTGAGTCGACGGTCTGCAGACACCAGTTTTACATAGAATGAATTATGGTTCGCGATCAGAGCTAACGCCTCTATAGCTTGGTGTTTGAGCACCTCTAATGATACTTTTTGACCTACTTCCGAAGATTTGATTGATAGATCCCCTGATTTGATTGCTGGTGCTGATTTTTTTACATCTCTTTTGTACGTAGCATCTGCTTGAGTTTCAGCATCGATAACGATATTGTTAGGAAGAATTTTATGAAAGAACTTTCTGATTTTCTGAAACAGCGTATAGACATAAAATAAACAGAACATCGCGCCTGTACATCTCGAAGGGATGGGCAGAGGGACATCTGATTTTCGCCAATTATATTTAGGGGGCGAGCCTATTGCCATCAACTGTATACAAATCCAACTTCTAAAATAAAAATACTTAAGAAAACACTCAATAATACATTACCCAACCTTGGTATCGAACCCAATACCTTACGCTTAGCAGTCTAGCTTACGACCACTAGACGATCGAGGTGTATAAAGTGTCATGATAATCAAATACTGTGTTCAAGAATAATTGCTTTATTTAGGTATGGTAAAAAGTTAGGTAAAATAATGAAATTGAAAAAAGAAGCGGCGTACGACACAAATAATATCAAATATCGGAATATTATATGTCATCGTATTGCAGAATATTCAAAGTCGTAAGCTCCGGCTAAACTGAAGCGAATCCTGTGCGGGATGCGGGAAGATATTGTGTTATTGCAAGTAGGTGAAAACCGTCACGTGACTGTCTATTTGTTAAAACAATCGACGCGCGCGGTCGTGTATGGCATCCCGCGCGGGATTCGCGTCAGGATGACCAGTAGCCTTACCACGAGTTTCTTGCGAAGGGTTCAATAAACCACAATAATATGTACTAAGATTGAAACAGCGCCTTAACATTACACGCACATTCATCCTCCTGCCCTTATCGCAATTTTATTTATTTGGGGTCGGCGCGGCATGTTTTCTTCTTCCATACATCTCTATTTGTCGTCATCTCAAGATTTACCTCTTTTCTGGCCATACCATCTTTCACACAATCCATCCATTGTAACTCTGCACATTCATACTCAAAACTTTCCTCACAACATGGTCCTCATTTCTTCACATCACATACCCATACCATGACAACCGATTCCCACACAACTTCTTTAACTTAACATCACACGTAGGTACGTGAAACTAATTTCGTTTGACTAATATGTAACTAGGTAATTTGACGTTACTGGTGAGTAAACTTCTCTCAAGTAATTCGGTCTAGGGCTACATGGCTTTACAAATGCCTGAGTATATTAAGTTACCGAAGTACTTGCTCTAAGTACTTGTGAATTATATTCAGAAGTTTCTTTCACAAATATGTTTAATAACTTGGATTTTCTGTGTTATGTACCGTGATTCTTTAGTAATGTTATTTGAGATCGTACTAAAACATTGTGTACCTTTATTTTTCTATGTATTTTCAGTTTCAATTGTTTTGGTTTTAGAGTACTGAATTGTATTGTAAAAGAGGTTTTGATGAATGCATCGTATTCATAGATGTTTGAAACAGGGCATTTTAGAGTTACTAAATATTGCTCAAAAATTATACGAAAAATTACAAAAGAGTACGCTTACTCCCCCACCCCCTGTTTTCTACGTTTAAATTTTATTTTCATACATTTCTTCAACTGTATTATACTACATCATAATCGCCGTAAATAACGAGGTGGTTTTGCCAATCGTACGACTTCCAAAAGTCCGGGACCCCAGGATGACGAGATATTAGGCTTATAATTTATTTATTTTTATTTTTTATTTTTTTTGGAAATAACGTTGCCCCACACTAGGAATTTCTCCTGTATCGTGGGTGCGTTTACAAACATTTAAACTCACATACACAAACAGCCAGACCCGGAACAATTACCTGTAGGTCATACAAATATTTGTTCCGTGCGGGGATCGAACCCACAACACGCGGCGCAGCAGCCGATGGCTCAACCACTACGCCAACCGTGTCGTCAAACTAGGATATATAATTAGTTAGAAAATAGAAAAACTATTGACCAACGAAAGTAGAATACTGTATAGATTTCTTCCCCAAAATAATGTAGCTAGGTACTATTTTAATTTAGTAGATTAAAATTAATAAAAACCCTGTGAACAGAAAAAGTGATATTTCAAACCACATCACTTAAGGTTTGCCTACGTATTACTAAAGTATACAAGACACAAAGACGAAGATATTTATCAAAGAAGAACAATAAAATTATCCATTACATTTTTATTACCACTAAATATAATTCGATGTATTTTTTTACTTCCTGATCAGAATAAATATCGCTTTTATGACATGAAATTAGGTCAAGGTATAATAAGGATGGGGCAAGCCCGTCAATTATTTTCGACATCTTATTCATAAAGTCCATAATCCATTGGCTCTAACTAAAGACTGATGTACCGTCGTGGACGGTGGAGGTGAAGACTTTTTGACCTTATCCTCTTAGTAATAAGGTTGAAAAGTGGTTTACCTCCAGTGTCAAAGCCAGCACATCAAACTACCCCAATCTGTCAAATTTCTTTATTGATTTTCAACTTTATAACAAAAGTATAAGGTTCATGTTCAATTGGGAAAGTTTGACAGTTAGGGATAGCTTGATGTGCAGGCTGGCGGCTGTACTTACATTGGAACAGTTTATTAATCCAGTGGTTGAGTCCAGTGGGACTGGATCGAAATTAGCTGTTGCTCTATTCAAATTAATGCTGGAGACACAATATTGGACTGTATAGAAATGTTTTCATTGTTTTAATATCGATTCATTATCTCTGGTTGGACTGAAATACTGGCCAACAACTGAAATAATGTAAACCAGTCTTAAGGGCTCTTCATTTTTAAAGCTTTGTGCATTGATGATGATGGTGAGATTCCTATGTCAGCCAATATTTTTATTTCTTTTTGTTTTATGAAAACGTTGCCCCACACCAGGAATTTCTCCTGTATTATGAGTGCGGTCACAAACATTCAAACTCACATACACAAACAGAAAACCCGGAACAACTACCTGTAGGCCATGCAAATATTTGTTCCGTGTGGGAATCGAACCCACGACACACAGCGCAGCAGTCAATCGCTCGGGCACTGCGCCAACCGTGCCGTCGTATTCAAGTACCTAGAGTATCTTAGAGTGGGTATACAATGTTGAACGGACTTATAATAGCAATGTTAAGTCATCTGTAAATATTTGCATGCCGAATGATAAAATATGGCTGAAAAATTTATGTTCTACTAGCTTTTGCCCCCGGCTTCGCTCGCGTTACGAATTGGGGGGTTAGAAAGAGACAAAAATTTGCCTATGTCACTCTCCATCCCTTCAACTATCTCCACTTAAAAAATCACGTCAATTCGTCGCTCCGTTATGCCGTGAAAGACGGACAAACAGACACACACACTTTCCCATTCATTAGTATGGATAACAACTATTGTGTACCCATTTTTGCAAATAATTATATTCTATTTTATTCTATAGTAATAGGTTGTACGTCGATGCACAGCCTGATACCATGAGTTTAGTACATGATCCCCCAGTCAGTTTTTTTCTGATATTTTTCTTACTTTGAACTGTAAAAAAAAACATCATTTGAATAAAAACCCAATCATCACCCTCTAGCCCTTATCCCTATTTATTTGGGATCGGCGCAGCATGTCTTCTTCTTCCATACATTTCTATTTGCCGTCATCTCAGAAGTCACCTCCTTCCTAGCCACACAACCCATCCATCATTTCCTAGGTCTCCCTCTACTCTTGTAACCCTCTACATTCATACACAAAACTTTCCTCACAACATGATCCTCATTCCTTCGAATCACATGTCTATACCATGACAACCGATTTACACACAACTTCTCTGTCACAGTCGCCACTTTCAGACTTAGAACCCAAAAGATTTCAAATGTTAAATTTCATTTCTCATGTTTCAAATCATCAACAAAAACATCAGAACAAAGATCCAGAATCATATACTGAGCTCATGCTATCAGGTTACGTCATATCCCCTAGTCTTATCCATAAGTTCAAGCAATATTTACTCCACACTTTTCTTCGTTTTTATACCCTCCATCTATGGCCATATATTATGTATAGGTACAATCCTCAATACTGAATATAAGTGTCATAACGCTGTTACTACATTCGAAGTCACGAACTGTTTTTGCTAAATTCTTAAGTAAATAAAAGCGCTCTTGTTTGCTTGCAATATTACCCTTACTAAGGAGTTGAGGGTCTTTGTCCAAAACTTTGTCTTTAACGTGAATTTTAGCTATAGTTTCGTTATAATGATCGGAGATGATACTACCATTAATTTTTTGAAAAGTTGTATGCCTGTATTCCCTGAAGAGTAAGGTAGACGTCTACCTATAACACACTCACATTTTTCTACAGTTTGTTACAGTCTCATGTAATAGGGGCGAGCCTATTGCCATCAACCGGAGACAATACCAGACTCCAGGCTGCTACTGAGAAATTCCAGATGAAATAACCTAATATCACTTTGACCGACACGGGAATCTGGCTTAGGATCTCATATGCTCAGTAGTACCACTTGCGATCACTAGACCAATGAGCCTCACAATGCTTGCTATACAAGCAAACATTGTCAGGCTCATTGGTCAAGCTAATTGGTCTAGTGATCGCATGTTACTTGTATATGTGTCAAAAAAGTTTTTATAGATTAGAAAGAGAATTACGGTACGTTCAAATTCTCTCTGAATTATTTTTACAGTAATTTGTTATAAGTGTCAGACTAACAGCTATACTCTATTCACGATTTGGATTATCCGATTGTTATTATTCGTAACAGTGACAAGTATCTGTCAGCTATCGTAGACGTGTCAATAATTTTATATTTTTCTTCTGCACTTGACAGATACCTGTCACTTAATTAGCTATCGCGTAATTTAAAATAACATTGTTTTTGGCTATGTAGACTTGGAACATTTGCCACCATCATTTTTGAAAATGTGACAGTTGTCTTTTGCACGTTTTTGGCGGGAAGCTTGAAATTGAATCGCCGAACAGAGAGTTGATATTTTGTTAGATTTACATTCAAGAATATCCATAGAATCTTCTTTTTATTTCTGAGTAGTAGTTGAGTGCCTACACAGGTTACTCTACGTTCTACACTATAGTCGGTATATACATATTCTTATCATTTAAAACTGACACCCAGCTAAAGCCTGACACGTTCGGATTTAAAACAAAATCTCACTTTTATTCAATAACTTTTTTACCAATTTAATCCCATAATACAAGCAGAGGCACAGAAATGTAAAGATATTAAGTCCACATTTCAACGCAGGATTTAATGAAAAACATAAATCATTCTTTGTTACAGAAAGTTATTTTTCATTCCGCGATATATTTTACTCTATAGAACAAATAGTAAGAACAGAAGGCAGTTCGAGGACTCGTTCAAAGGGTTGTTTACACAACGGAGATACAAAGAAAATATTTGATTTCGCGTTGGCTCGGCATTGGTACGGGGCCCTATGGATTATGCATTGCTTAGCGTTCAGACGATAACTTCCTCAACTGTCTTTGGTAGTGAAATGCCAAGGACGGGGTATGAAACGGAGAAATTACATTTATAAGATACTAGCTGACCCAGCAAACGTTGTTTTGCCACATGATGGTGATGGAACGGTGAAAAGTTGAAGTTGTATGTATTTTTCAATGCTAATACACAATAAAATAAAAATAAAGAAACAATATTAACCCCTACATGATAAGGGTGACCCACCCGGTTATCCTTATAATTTAGGGGTATACAAAATAGATGTTGGCCGATTCTCAGACTTACCCGATATGCACACAAAGTTTCATACAAATCGGTCAAGCTGCTTCGGAGGGGTATGGTAACTAACATTGTGACACGAGAATTTTATATACAAGACTAGCTGACCCAGCAAACGTTGTTTTGCCATATAGAGGTTGGTGATAGATGAATGAAGAATAGATAGTAGCCGATTCTCAGACCTACCCGATTTTCACACAAAATTTCATACAAATCGGTCCAGCCGTTTCGGAGGAGTATGGGAACGAACATTGTGACACGAGAATTTTATATATAAGATTATAATGTATTTTCGTAGGTTGTGAACGTGATAGTTTATAGAAAATGGTTCCTTAAAACCCTCTTCTTTCATTCCTTTGCCTTCGATTTTCACTTGATAAATAGATACATTAAAGTAAAATATAAATCACGGTACCCAGGCTTCTTTAATTTTCTTAAAATTTGTAAATCTTTTGAAGTTTTCCCATTATTTTTTCTAATCGTTTGTATGTTTGTTTGTGTTAATAGTAAATGCAGGTATTATATTTATAGTTTATACATACATGCATACATAAACTCACGTCTTTTTGCCATGGGGATAAGCAGAAACTATAGAACGCCACCTGGTCTGATCCTTACATCCTACTTTTTTTTGTTTATAAAATAAGTATTCAAATATCCAAGTATCTAAATGTATTTTTATCTATTCTCTTTCTTAAGGAGTATCACCTACCACTGTTGTTCTCTGTATATTTCGCCTCTGTATATTTGCGTGCTAAGAGTATTAAATAAATTAATATCTTATTATTACAGTTGTTTGAAAACCCTTATTAAATTATATCGTTTGTCCCCGTCAAATCTCGTGTTAATTGATTAATTTTGTCGTTGTTATTTCAGTCAAATAATCATAATGTAAATGAGATCCGTCAGCAAAGTAAATTATCGAAATATTTGTAACGGGTTTATAAAAAGCGTAAAACTCATAAAGGCGTGTAAGAAAGAGATACATTAATTCCGTGTAAATTGTGCTGTATTTGGTCTTTAAAGTCATTGTGTGTACAGGGTATTTAACTCTAGTATAACCCAGTTTTCAGTTATTTACTCAGCGTCTTATATAGCATAGCTCGTACTCACACACATTAGTCACACTCACCAATTAGATCAACGCACAAGATTATACAAACACACACATCAAATATTAAAAAAAAAACTACTTATTTTGCATATACTTAATATTTTTTAGTTCTACCCACCTTACGGATACAACAATTATAACCGAATACCTGCTTCATGTATCAAATTATTATGTTCAATATAAAATGCTGAAGTGTGTGATTATTGGAGAACGAGGAAGACTGGCCTACCGTGATACAGTTTTTACTAGTACGGAGGTCAGTGTGAATTACTCTCTGACAACCATATTCTACGCAGGACGTCGAAAAGAGGTCATTAATTGTATTCTTCCTTTATTTATTTTATTTTCTTTAATTTTTTAAAAAAACGTTGCCCCACACTAGGAATTTCTCCTGTATCGTGGGTGCGTTTACAAACATTTAAACTCACATACACAAACAGCCAGACCCGGAACAACTACCTGTAGGTCATACAAATATTTGTTCCGTGCGGGGATCGAACCCACAACACGCAGCGCAGCAGCCGATGGCTCAACCCCTGCGCCAACCGTGTCGTCAAAACCGTGTCGTATTGTTGTTTTATAAATAAATCTTTGTGGTTTTTTTTATATATCACCATACCTCAAAGCAAAGAAAATTTACTGTCGTATTATAACGCTATTTATTATGAAGGCACCTTTTTTTTACCCTTTAATGATGTCGTGCACTTCGTTCGGAGTGACGGGAGGCAGAGGAACATCAGGGTCGTCAACGGGGGGAAGGGAGGCCCTACGTTCGACTTCAGCGTCGACCTTTAAGAGGTGAGCTTGGTAGCATGGTTGGGAGCTAAGGGAGCATTGAGCCTCAAAGATGTCGGCTAGGCATTCCGCTTTATCGGAGTACGAGTGCAGATGTAGGGACCTCGACTTGGGTCAACTTATGAAAATAGATTACTGTCTTTTATGACCAACCAGTCTATATTCATGAGTGACGCTTGTCGCCTGTGGCTAAACTCGCTCGGACAAAATGTACCCACCAAGTAACATTTTGGCAATATTTTGGGTACTTGGTACGAAAAAAAATAAAAAAAAAACACGCTGACACTAATGCACCCCACGCTTATTTCCATTAATATACATTTGTTTCTTATTTACACTTGTCTTAATCCAAATTCAATACATTTTATTTTCTATTTTGTACTTGAATTTTCTTTAAAAGCGTGTTTCTTAGTGTTTTGAACTATAATTTTTTAATCGATTTTTTGCATTGTCATCGTTCTTTGACAGGTGCGCAAAATTTGAATTAAATGTGGCCGTTTAAAGTGGGTCAAAATCGCGCCCTAAGGAGCCGGTTACAAACAAACATACATACATCTTCATCATCATCATCATCATCAGGCTATACTAGTCCACTGCTGGACATAGCCCTCTCCTAATGAGCGCCATAGCGCCCAGTCTTCAGCTTGCCGCATCCAGCATCTGCCTGCAGTCTTTCGCAGATCGTCATCCCACCTGGTCAGAGGGCGTCCTACACTACGTTTGCCAAGTCGCGGTCTCCACTCAAGAACACGTTTACCCCAGCGGTTGTCGGTTCTTCGCGAGATATGGCCAGCCCCCTGCCACTTCAACTTGCTAATTCTTTGAGCTATGTCGGTGACTTTGGTTCTCTGTCGGATGTATTCGTTTCGAATCCTATCCTTCAGAGAAACTCCGAGCATAGCTCTCTCCATAGCTCGCTGAGCGACTTTGAATTGGTGGACCAACCTTACCGTGAGTGTCCATGTCTCGGCTCCGTAGGTCATGACGGGTAGGACGCACTGATTAAAAACTTTCGTTTTTAAGCATTTTAGTTTCCCAAACATACATACATCTGAAGCTAATATCAAGCGTGTAAAAATGTCCAGTTTGACCGTATACGGATTAAAAGTTTGAAAGGGAACAGAAACAAAAATGAAATAGAAAGCAAAGAGAAGTTTGAGAAAAAGACGTTACTTGAAGGAAAATAACTTTCGTCCACATAAAAGATAATACATAAAAAAAACCGTCGCCCAAATTGAAAATAGAATACTTGAAAACAAGCTTTAGCTTTTCTAAGTCTTTGGGGGCTTTCACAAATAAGTTCTAAAATTCAGGTCGAAAAGACAGTACATGGTAACGCACTAAAGGTTACGTAAGCATTAGTACAACTACTTTAGACGTAATACGAGAATGCTAATAATACTTTTTGAACTATTAGCCAAAACTAAAATTAAAATATCAAAGAACAACAGCGTCTTTGAACTACTGCAAAAAAGGGGAGTAAGGGGATGAGTATGTAAAGATCGTAACAGGTGGAGCTCTGTAGTTCCTGCCTACCCCCATGGGAAAGAGGCGTGAGTTTATGTATTCATGTATGTAAGACTCATAATATTATTTTGATTGTAGAGATAGGTAAAATTGATTCTAAAAATAATATATTTTTTATAAAAAAATGTCTGCGGCGAAAGCAAGGCATAATTTCAATTTTATGTTTTTAGGGATCTTTACCTAAATCGAAAAACCATTCAATCCATCCATTAATGGTTCCTCCATTATGGTGCAACTTAGATACTATTTATGCTATCGAATTGAAGGTTGGAACATTTAAAAAGAATGCCTACCCATTTATGTAAATATCAAGTAAATATATAGAAATAATATTGTTATTTTCATTGCGATAGGAGCCGAAGTAGGGATTGAAATTTTAAAGTCAGACTACGAGGTCAAGTAGCGTATTATATGAAAACGGTTCAATTGTTAAGTATAAAAAATGTTTTTGTTATACTTTGTGCTACGTAGTTTAAAATTACAATAAATAAATTGTTTATTAACAGAAAGTTGGGCCGCAAAAGGCATGAATGAAAGGCAGTTACATGCAGCTGAGATGAGAATGCTGAGGGGGATGTGTGGTGTTACGCGAATGGATAGAATAAGAAATGAGTATGTAAGAGGAAGTCTTAAAGTTGCGCCTGTGACCGAGAAGTTGTGTGGGTATGTGATGCGAAGAAATGAGGACCATGTTGTGAGGAAAGTTTTGAGTATGAATGTGCAGGGTTACATGAGTAGAGGAAGACCAAAGAAAAGATGGATGGATTGTGTGAAAGAGGATATGGCAAGAAAAGAGGTGACCCATGAGATGACGGCAAATAGAGATGTATGGAAGAAGAAAACATGCTGCGCCGACCCCAAATAAATTGGGATAAGGGCAGGAGGATGATGAAATTGTTTATTAAATATCTTTATCTCTGAAATTTACAAATAATAAATAAATAAATAAATTGTTTATTGGGTCTCAAATGAAAAATGAAAAATCAAAAATGAAACATCTGATAAAAATATATTTGATGGAGGTTTCAATAAAACATTGACGACCTATGTGGCGCGGCGGGCGAAGGTCCGCTTGCGACGCAGGAGGTTGCGGGTTCGATTCCCGCCTTGGGACAAATGTTTGTACAATCTACAAAGATTTGTTCCGGGTGTTCTGGGTATTTGCTATGTATAATAAAAAAAAAATCTATCTATGTAATGTATTCTATTAAGTATATCAGTCATCTAGTACCCATAAAACAAGCTCTGCTTAGCTTGGGGCTAGATGATGCTGTGTGGATTGTCCAGCAATATTTATTTTTTATTTATTTTTGTCTTTAACTAATACAGTTTTTTAATGATAAGTGAAAACACAACATTGTTTTAGTATATTTATTGCAAAAAAAAATGGTATGTAAGAGGAAGTCTGAAAGTGGTGACTGTGACCGAGAAGTTGTGCATGTTTTGTGAAGTTGGCATGTAATGCGAAGGAATGAGGACCACGTTGTGAGGAAAGTTTTGAGTATGAATGTGCAGGGTTACAAGAGTAGTGGGAGGCCAAAGAAAAGATGGATGGATAGTGCGAAAGATGATATGGTATGGTATATTGAGATGATGGCTAGTAGAGATGTATGGAAGAAGAAAACATGTTGCGCCGACCCCAAATAAATTAGGATAAGGGCAAGAGGATGATGGATGATATTGCAAAAAAAATGGATAGTGTAAGCATTAGTTATGAAACCTTCAGTGGCCAAGTCCGACTCGCTCCTCGCCGGTTTTATTGATTCTACTATCATTGAATTCGCAAACAATTTTGGATACCAAATTTCAATTGTTCGACACTGTAAATGGTTCAACAATCATATTGAAACGTCATGTTATTCAATTTCGACACTGATATTTGAATGAAAAGTATTCTGCATATCTATTGCGTAGTATGGATGCAATAATTGAAACAGATATACACAAAATGATAGATTCTACGAGTATATTCAAATGGAAGCAAAATTTGGTTCGAAAAATCTTTTTTCAAATCAAAACTATATTGAGGAGCTCCTGGCTGAAAAAAAACAGCAACACGGGTTGATCGAAGGTTAAGCTACGCTTGCTGAGGTCAGTCTGTGCATGGGTGACCGTTCCTAACATATCGAAACTCCTCTGTGCCTCGGAAAGCACGTAAAGACGTTGGTCCCGGCTGTCGTTTGTAGATCTATGACAGTTTTTATTTAGCCACGAGCTCCTCACTAGTCATAAAAATTATCAATCCAATATACATTGCACCGAATAAGACAAAACAATTTTTATTTTCCGAAAGTCCTCTAAAAATTGCACAAATCCATCACTGGTTTTACTCCACAACAATATTTTCGCGTTCCTTACTACAAATGGTTTTCCTGACATATGTCACTCGCCAGAATCTTGTTAGTGAACGAAGGATGTACTATTGTACTGCATGCACACGATGTTCAACGTAAAAATCCTGCGTTTCTTTTAAAATATGAATATACTATTAACTTCAACAAAAACCTTCGTTATTTTATTTCCACACAGTTTAGTTCAAATGGAGTCTGAGATTGTGTTTGGGCTCATTTTCTTTTAGATTGGTTTAATATAACTTAATGACTCGTATTTTATTTATATAAACTATTGTGAGGTCTGATGGCCGTCTCTGCGGTCTTGTGTCTGCAAACGCTAGGAGTCCTGTGTTTGATTTCGTGAGATGTATTGATGTTTTAGATTCGTATTTTAAGATGTAAAAAACTAAAACTTGAGAGGTGTCAAGGGACACCCGAATGGAACGAAGTTCCTATTGTTATTATTTTGTATTATTTATTATGTACAAAAAACCTTTATACACTCAACAAAAATAATCGTCGCGACACCACACCGTTCAATGCGAAATAGAAAGACAAAACAAAAATAACTGCCTTGCTTTCTAGGAGAGAGAGAGAAAGAGACAGACAGAGAAACACGCGCACGCCACACGGATTACAACTACTGATAGCAAAAAGTGTTGTTACAACTTTTCGTCTTGATTTTTTCCGTCTAGCCCCCTTTCGCAACACACGATAAGGAACTTCGTTCCTAAATGAGTTCATTAAATATGAAAATAACAAAAAATACACTATTTATGTTTCATCGAAGTTTAAATTTGGCTTTGGATCCAGTACCGCGTTATTGGGCAATCTAGATCCAGATCAATACTCCTCGTGAAAAGCTGAAGGTAAGCTGTTGGAACTACGAGTACTATGTATGCGGCGCAACAGGGACACAACTCTTTTACAAATAATCGCCGTAAATAAATTTATGGTATCATGTTTAATTTGAACAAAAACGAATGAAGTAAATATTTGCTAGAACCGTATAAACTAACTTCTGAGACATTTTGTCGGTTCTGACATTGTGAAATAGTAGTAAGCAGTTTAGTTTTTAACTGCATAAATTGAAATAAAAAACTTGAGAGGTGTCAAGGGACACCCGGATGGAACGAAGTTCCTATTGTTATTATTTTGTATTATTTATTATGTACAAAAAACCTTTATACGCTCAACAAAAATAATCGTCGCGACACCACACTGTTCAATGCGAAATAGAAAGACGAAACAAAAATAACTGGCTTGCTTTCTAGGAGAGAGAGAGAAAGAGACAGACAGAGAAACACGCGCACGCCACACGGATTACAACTACTTATAGCAAAAAGTGTTGTTACAACTTTTCGTCTTAATTTTTTCCGTCTAGCCCCCTTTCGCAACACACGATAAGGAACTTCGTTCCTAAATGAGTTCATTAAATATGACAATAACAAAAAATACACTATTTATGTTTCATCGAAGTTTAAATTTGGCTTTGGATCCAGTACCGCGTTATTGGGCAATCTAGATCCAGATCAATACTCCTCGTGAAAAGCTGAAGGTAAGCTGTTGGAACTACGAGTACTATGTATGCGGCGCAACAGGGACACAACTCTTTTGCAAATAATCGCCGTAAATAAATTTATGGTATCATGTTTAATTTGAACAAAAACGAATGAAGTAAATATTTGCTAGAACCGTATAAACTAACTTCTGAGACATTTTGTCGGTTCTGACATTGTGAAATAGTAGTAAGCAGTTTAGTTTTTAACTGCATAAATTGAAATAAAAAACTTGAGAGATGTCAAGGGACACCCGGATGGAACGAAGTTCCTTTTGTTATTATTTTTTATTATTTATTATGTACAACAAACCTGTATACACTCAACAAAAATAATCGTCGCAACACCACATTGTTCAATGCGAAATGGAAAGACGAAACGAAAATAACTGGTTTGCTTTCTATGAGAGAGAGAGAGACAGATAGACAGAGAAACACGCGCATGCCGCACGGCTTACAACTATATCAAAAAGTGTCGTTACAACTTTTAGTCTTAATTTTTTCCGTCTAGCCCCCTTTCGCAACACGCGATAAGGAACTTCGTTCCAATAACTTCCCTTTATGTTACTGTCTTTATGTAATTTGTTACTATGTTAAATAATACACAAAGTTATTGAACTTGCTATTCTAGTACCCTAAAAAGCCAGTTCCTTTACAAATTTCATCATAGGTCACCTCTAAATTATTCACAACTTCATTCTCATTCAAAGGGTCCTATTCTACCTTTTCTAACTAATGGTGTTAAGTGCTATCATCATTAACATCATCTACACCTGGATCTACCTTCTACTAAGTACTAGCCCCTTTGCCTGCGTCACGTCTATTTGGGTGTACGTATATTTTACCCTCTTTACGTGTATTTGCCTCGCAAGGGTCAACTCAGTTAACCGCAATACGGGTCGAGCCAATTCAAGTCTACGATACTGCCATTATTTGTGTAGTAACAGACTTAAAAAGTAACATACGCAACTTCACGCCTGTCTATTCCAAAGGGTTAACAGGATAATCAGCAAAAAAATGTTTTTGTATAGCAAATGAATAGTTCATTTGGTTACATACATATAATAATGTTATTATTGCTATTTTTTTAAATGGGACAAGCCCGCCACACTGTTCCCAAACCACAGCAACTTCTGGAAACCAGAATCAACAGTGGCGACCACCAGCAAAGCGTCAAGGCAATGAAGCCGGACGAGTCCCGGAGAAACGATTCCACTGTCTTGGATCCTGCAACGACATTAATTAGAAAACAATAGCGGAGGAGTCAGAAAAATAGAAATATAAAAATATACAAAGTTATAAAAATATATAAATATAAAAATTGAAAAGTTTTTTTTTTTTTTTGTTAAATTTTATTTAAAAGATAATATTTCCAATCAATACTTTTTAATCTTAGTATCTACGTTAAAAACAATCATGGGTAACAATCGTGCGTTCGTAACATATCGAGACTCCTTCGTACTTCGGAAAGCACGCTAAGCCGTTGGTTCTGGTTGTCATTTCTAGATCTTTGACAGTCGTTACGGGTAGTCAGAAAACCGAAAGTCTGACAACCAGTCTTACCAAAGGGTATCGTGTTGCCCAGTAACTGGGTTGTGGAGGTCAGATAGGCAGCTACATGTAAAACACTGGAATTCAGCTGCATCCGGTTAGACTGGAAGCCGACCCCAACATAATTATGTAGTAGGGAAAAGGCTAGGCAGATTATGACCTAAGTTAAAAAAAAAACAAACGACACTCGAAGATAGAAGAGATATTACATGGAATCGACTTCCCATATCTTCCAAGCCCATAAAAAGAAGCTTTATTGCCAACACACAGAACAAAATAGTCATGTATCTCCCTCCAAATTTGACGAGACCGACTTATATCAATTCTGATAGATTACATTGCTTCCTCTCGCCATATTTCAAGATAAATAACATCTTGTATCGGATTGCTAACGCGTTATGTCGATGTTGTGAGGCCCTAGTGCCTTTACAGTGTGTATTATGTGTGATGCAGACGGGAGATTTTTATGTGCGACTAGTCGCAATAATCCATACTTACTTCACTACGTAGTATAAAACAAAGTCGCTTTCTCTGTCCCTATATCCCTATGTATGCTTAAATCTTTAAAACTACGAAACGGATTTTGATGCGGTGTTTTAATAGATAGAGTGATTGAAGAGGAAGGTTTATAATATGTATAATATACATATTTTATACCCGTGCGAAGCCGGAGCGGGCCGCTAGTAATATTATAAATGGGAAAGTGTGTGTCAGTTTGTCCGTCTTTCACGGCAAAACAAAGTGACGAATTGACGTGATTTTTTAAGTGGAGATGGTTGAAGATATAGAGAGTGACATAGGCTACTTTTTGTCCCTTTCTAATCCCTCACTTCCTAACGCGAGCGAAGCCACGGGCAAAAGCTAGTGCTTTTATATATTTTAGTGTTGTATTCTTGTTGTTTTGAGTGTGAAAGAAGCAATAATCATATTGTGGAGCTGTGAGTTTAGCTTGTAGCACGGTCTATCGTTGTCTTGTCTTGGTCACAAGTCGTTGGTTACTGTGTTCTCTTTAGCTAACTTTATTAGATTTTAGTAAAAAAAACGTTTAAGAAACGTTGCCCCACACTTGGTTTTATCCTGTATCGTGGGTGCGTTTAACAAACATTTTAAATCACATACGCATACAGCCAGACCCGAAACAACTATCTGTAGGCCATACAAATGATTTTTTACGTGCGGGTATCGAACCCACGTCACGTGTCGCAACAGCCTATCGCTCAACCACTGCGCTTAACCATGCCGTCATAAATGAAGTAGCTACAGTTTCAGTCACACTGGAGTGTTCTTTTCTTTCCATTACTAACATCATCATGATCGGCGCCTTTTAACTGCACACTTCATGTATTTCCTGATTACATTATTCTTAAGTATTTCTAAAGGTTCTATCTACCAGTCCCACCCACTTCAAATCATTCATAATCAGCCTACCTTTCTGTACCAAACCTATTAATTTCGGTAGCCCGTGTACAGGATCTGGATTCAATAACGATCTCGCTGATAAATGGGAAGGGAAACCATTACAATTTATGGTTGGTCTGCTTTATCTACCGACGAATGGGAGTGACGTTACTCGATAGTTTTAATAAAAGCGGTCAAGTGCGAGATGGGTCGTAGGGGTGTGAAATCATTTTGTTCTATTGGGAGCTTTGTACCTACTAGTAATCATTTTGTTCGTGCCGAGTAGAAGTTATTTTGGGCGTATGTTTTCTTCAAGAATTACTTTTTGTGTATCCACAAATATAAAAATCGTCTTATTACAGACCAGGGTTAATCTTCGACACAGTTTTTAACCATAAAACATTTATTTTATCAGTAAACCAAGTTTTAATGAGGTTTCACAGTTAAAAGGGCCACATAAGGATGTATATAGGTACCTCACCTAAAAATCCGATAAAGCTAGAAATAGCCGCCTTTCAAAGAAGAATAATTAAGTTGAATATTAATTTATAATTTCGGGCGCCCTCCGCAGCGATTGGATTATTAAAATTAATGTAATTTCGAAACTATTTTTTTTCTGCAAAAGACTAAATAATATCAGCCGCTCGGGTCGATCGAAGGTAAAATTACACTTACCGAGGACAATCTACGGACGTAGATTACTGACCATCCATTACATACATAGATCTCTCCATGCCTTGGAAAGCACGGTAAGCCGTTAATTCCGGCCGGCATTTGTAGAAATTTGACAGTCATTACGAAAAGTCAAAAGCCCGAAAGGCCAGTAATTGAATTGTGGAGATGGGATCCATCCAGTTCCATCTAAAATACTGGTATTCAGCTGCATTCAACAACAAATGCAAGATTGGAAGCCAACTCCAACATTTATTTATTAATCAGTGATATCAGAAAGCTACCATTACAGTTTCCCAATTCGATAGTACAGTTAATAATTAAGTAAAACAATTAATTAAAAAATCAATCAACAACATCCTTATATTTGTAAATGATTTTTTTAATTAATTACTGATATACAACATAACCTTTGAGCTGTAACAACAACTACAACATAGTTGGGAAAGGCTAGGCGGATGATAACAGCATCTACAAGATAATAACTGGACCTAGTATCTATGTGTAGATACACAAGAGTGACTTCCTTCCACAACTAAATTAGCAAGTCAATTCACATCTACAACATTCCCAAACCCTTTTACGTCCCAACACAGATTCACAATAAAACCTATTTAGAAAGGAATATCAATAAAAACTTTCACGTACATACTCGCCCTCATATCATAGGAGGGCTGGACTAATACAAAACGACATCACGGGGTGGCAAGCCGATCATCTCCCTACAGGATTCGACTAGCATATATTGCTACTTACATCGACAAACTTAACTCGACCCCTTCTTACGAAGATCGATACAAAAAGGCGGCTCTACATTATCTGGTCAACTACCCCATCTTAGATTCAGTGAATATTATATTATTACTTATTGGAATAAGTAAGAATCACAAATGTAGATTTTTGGCGAATACGTTTACGGTTTCAATATGGTTTTAGGGGACTTAGAGGAATATCTGCGTAGTATTTTGGTGAAAGGAATAGACAAGCTCTTCGGAGATATTTCTATTGACAATATTTGTAACCAGTTGAGAGATTTCTTATTGTACTGCGAAGAATTTATTTTATTCTTACCCAGAAAAAGGAAAATCTGTTACTTAGATCTAAGAAATTGTGACCGCGTTTTGTACTTTATCTTTTAACGGTTTTCTATCACTAGACTTGTAATAAGCGCTAAGTTATTTTACTCTGCATTCACACAGAAGCATAGTATCTAATTAATTCATACTTTGTTTATAATCATTAAACTACTCTTTGTTTTTAGGTACATCCTTCATCATTATCAGCCTAAAACAACGAATGTAGTAGTAGTACCAGTCTAATACTGTCCCACTGCAGGGCAAAGGCCTCTTCTCATACAGAGAAGGCACGAGCATTAATCACCACGCTTGCTCAAGACGGGTTGGCGATTTCAGACTTATATTAATTATAAGTCCAGGTTTCCTCACGATGTTTTCCTTCACCGATGTCAGTGAACAACGAATGATTAAGCATACGAGTATATCCCTCGCCGACTGTACACGAACTGTGTAAGTCTTATTTATCCACTTTTTTTGCTACATGAGTGTGTTGATTAAAAATAAGTAGTTTTTAATATCCCAATGCAGGGCAAAGCACACTTCTCATACAGAGTAGGCACGAGCATTATTCACCACGCTAGCTCAAAGCAGGTTAGCGATTTGAGACAATACAATTATTTATATATGTATTATGAAAAAAAAAAAAAACTCATGGCACCGAAAAATTAATCCGCATCGCTGTCAACGGGAAAAGTGCCCAGAAGGCTGGCAGCACTGCCACATTGAATGGTAATGCTGATACTTTGGCCAAAAAAAAGGCCAGCCCTCTGGTCACGTGAAGAGTCTACCAAACGCTTCGCGATTTCTCTAAAAACAAAATGGGCACACGGACCCCATGGCCCTAGTGTTACAACCCCAACCAAAACCGACTTATATTTATTAGAAGGCCAGGTTTCCTCTCGATGTTTTCTTTTACCGTTGTCGGAAATGTCTTAGATAATTTTAGAAAGTACATATGAAATGTAAAAGACATTGGTACTTGTCCGTGCAATAAAGGCTTCAACAACTAGACCTTCAGGGTAATATTTTGAAGGTTTTTTTATTCCGACGTTATAAATAAATAAATAAAATAAATATTGCTGGACAATCCACACAGCATCATCTAGCCCCAAGCTAAGCAGAGCTTGTGTTATGGGTACTAGATGACTGATATACTCAATACAATACATTACATAGATAGATATTTTTATTATATACAGCAAATACCCAGAACACCCGGAACAAATATTTGTAGATCGTACAAACATTTGTCCCTAGGCGGGAATCGGACTCGCAACCTCTTGCGTCGCTGGCGGACCTTCACCCGCCGGGCCACATCGGTCGTCAAACCGTTGATGGTTACTTTACTCTCCACAATCACTGCTTCATCATCATCATCATCATCATCAGGCTATACTAGTGCACTGCTGGACATAGCCCTCTTCTAATGAGCGCCATAGCGCCCTGTCTTCAGCTTGCCGCATCCAGCATCTGCCTGCAGTCTTTCGCAGATCGTCATCCCACCTGGTCAGAGGGCGTCCTACACTACGTTTGCCAAGTCGCGGTCTCCACTCAAGAACACGTTTACCCCAGCGGTTGTCGGTTCTTCGCGAGATATAGCCCACTGCCACTTCAACTTGCTAATTCTTTGAGCTATGTCGGTGACTTTGGTTCTCTGATCTAATCTAATCACTGCTTAAGAGAAAGAAAGAAAGGTTTAAGTACCTCGTCCGACGATACTGCAAATCCTCCGAAAAAAACCCTTCTACTGTCTAACGACAAGCGTTCCAAAAATTCTCCTATTCGTATTTCTACCAACAACAATACCTCTATTTATAGCCAAAACGACACGGTCAAACCATCAAAACTCCAATCTAAAATCTTTTAGAACGCTATCTAGATTTTACCATCAAAAAGCCCGGGAGCCGTAGATTGTGGCATACAATCTACGTTTAGAGCGAGTCGTGGCGCGTCATTCATCACTCAGATCGCAATATGACATGAATTCGGGCGGCGGGCACAAAAACTTGTCGACATTTCTGTACTCTTTGCTAGACGTTTCAGTTCTTCTTTGTTTTAACGATAATTCTTGTTATGCGTTCTGTGTTAAAGTCTCCGGTAAAAAAAGGTCCGGATCCTCCGCTGTCCGACCATCCGTCCTCTTATTTGTCAGCGAGCTCTATCTCATGAACTATAATAGGCAGACAATTGAAATTTTCACAGAGTATACATTTATATTGCCGCTGAAGCAGCAAATTATAAAAATAAAATAAAAGTTAAGAAGAATTAAAGGGGGCTCTTATTTTTTTTTTTTTTTAGGTAGGGCCACTCGCAGTTCAGCACTATAAGGCTGTTTACTGCTTAACCGGTCGATCCTGTGGTGACCTTACAAGAAGGCCCCCAGCCAGGGCTAACTACAAGTTACATTTAAACGACCGCTCGCTAAGGGCGCCCCCTGTGGGGCTCGAACCTCGGCTTAGGGCGTCGTTGAATACTTAACAAAAACAAAGGCTGGGTCTCGTTATTATTATGTCGGGGGGTTTTTATACTACTGACTCAGCTACGCGGGCTGGCCTTGTAGAATCTAAAGATTGAATTTACATTTAACTAACTAGGGCGTCGCGCGTCGCGGGCCTCGTCGGCGAGGCCGGAATGTGGGTCGGTTTGTGTGGGGGGCTCTCATAAGTATCGTCATTTTTTATAGCGTTTTCGCTTGACATAACATGGAACCCTTTATATGCGAGTCCGAATTGACCGGTACTTTAATAAATACTGTTGTTATGACTTCCTCTTTTTAACTCAAGTAAAAAAAAAAGAAGAAACACTTAATATAAACCCGACCAAGAACACTAGGAGTACACACTGTGTCGTGCGTGCGTTTACAAACATTTGAAGTCACACCCACAAAGATCGTCACGTCATTTTTTAAGTCCTAGTATATGGGTTACTCTAGCTAAAACTGCAAAGACAGCATTCAAAGCTGCTTACCCCAATTTATTTTGTGAATAACTCGTTCAACTTTCCCTCCCATTTCTCTCTCACCAACTTCCATAAAAGGACCTTCCACAAAGACCTTAAATTTCTTCGGAAAACGGAATTCTCGCAAAATCTAAACATTCCCTACAACGATAAGCAAAAACGCAAGCAAATAAAAAATAAACAGAAGGAAAAACAGTGAAACGAAAAGGAACCGTTTTCTTCAGGGCTCTTAAAGTACGTACAATACTTGGTTCCGGTTGTTTCGTAATAAATCCCTTTGCACATGTTGCCTCATGCGTGTGATAGATCGACATAATATGACGTCTAGAAAAACCCAATTGTTGAGCCAGTGTTCCTTTTGTACCAACAACAAACATTGGCAACAATACGGCACCATTACACAAGGTTGTTTAACTTTGATTAAAAAATAATCTTAAAGCCAAACGGCACGGTTGGCTGAGCGATCGACTGCTGCGCGGCGTATCGTGGGTTCGATTCCCGCACGCACAAATATTTGTATGGCCTACAGACAGTTGTTCCGGGTCTGGCTATTCGCGTATGTGACTTTAAATGTTTGTAAACGCACCCACGACACAGGAGAAATTCCTAGTGTGGGGCAAAGCTTAAAAAAATGAAAATTAAAAAAAAAATGCTTACTACGGTTTATCAGCGTTCCTAATTGATCGAAATTAATCAAATATGTACAGGCACATTATTGTGACATTTCTCCTAGTTACTAATTGTTATTTTTTTGTACCTTTTTTATGTTTAACTACATTTTTAAATTCTTTTATTAACACGTTAAACGCCAAATGACCGACAAACAAAACATTTTCTATTGTGTATTCTTTTCTGGCAGTTAAGGTGTTAAACTGTTGTATTGTAATTACAATACAACAGTTAAGCTGTTTCGAAACTGCTGTATTAATAATGTAGTTAGGCACAAGCCTAGTTACCATTTTTTTTAAGTTTTAATTGGCTAAACAGAAAGCTCCTTCTTCATCATCTGCCTAGCCTTTTCCCAACTATGTATATTGGGGTCGGCTTCCAGTCCAACCGGATGCAGCTGAGTACCAGTATTTTACATGGAGTGACTGAATATCTAACCTCCACAACCCAGCTAACACGATACCCCTTGGTAAGACTGGTTGTCAGACTATCGTGGTTCTGACAACCCGTAACGATTGTCAAAGATCTACATACCTACAAATGGCAGCTGGGACCAACGGTTTAACGTAATTTGCGAGGCACGGAGGAGCCACGATATGTTATGAACGGTCACCCATCCACAGACTTACACGTAAACTCCTTCTTATTTTTTTTAATTCCATCCACAATGCGGTATGTATGGTAGTTACTCGCGTTTTACAAAATAACATATCATTATCAATATCTTTGCATTTTTAACTGGCATTCTCTGTCAGGTCTATTACTCGATATTCAATCAATCACAAATATTTATACCATCTATAGTTGTTCTACTAACTGTTATTTATCATTTGTCAATTTGCCAAATAAAGCGTTGTCATTTGATCCAACCTTGGCATAAAAGTCATTACCGTTAATTTAAGTCGATCCAACATGAAAATAGTGGCAGCAAATGTTGGCCAATGTTTTCCTTTCTTACTTTTTCATAGGGTTCTAAAGGATTTGGGTCGAGAAAACGTACTGTTTTCTTGACGTTTACAGTCTGTTACACCCAGATAAATAGTTAGTTGAATTCAAATATTTACCAAGCAGCGTTACTTTATTACGTGTATTAATGTAAGAGAAAGATGGTACTATTGAATTATTTTATAAATGACTAGCTGACCCAGCAAACGTTGTTTTGCCATATAGAGGTTGGTGATAGAAGGGTGGAAATTTGATGTTGTATGTATTGTTTAATGCTAAATCGCAATAAATTAAAAAATGTTTAGGTGTGGGTCACTCTTATGTTTGCCGATCCTCAGCCCTACCCGATATGCACACAAAATTTAATACAAATCGGTCCAGCCGTTTCGGAGGAGTTTGGTAACAAACATTGCGACACGAGAATTTTATTTATTAGAGAGACTTTACTTGAACTGTTTAGGACAGTACTGAGACAAACAAATGAACAGAAAAATATATGTAAAAACATAAATCTAATCACAAGAGGATTTGTTTCAAATTTTTAACCTGTCGAAGGCTTATCCTTTCGACACGAAACATTCATATCCAATTGTTCTAAACTGATGGACGTTGGATATTGGCACAACAAAACTTAATGGACCAATTTTTACAACAAAGCCAGTTTTAGAATAGCGAAGCGATATACGAACAGTTTGATTTTTGATATTGTAGGCAAAAACTATCGTATCAGTTTTGCAGTTTCCAGTAATCCGAATACTTACAACTTGCCTTTGTATGATACCACTCGTTCTGTTAGAATGCTAAGACAATTTAAATAAATAAAATAAATAATGCTGGACAATCCACACAGCATCATCTAGCCCCAAGCTAAGCAGAGCTTGTGTTATGGGTACTAGATGACTGATATACTTAATACAATACATTACATAGATAGATATTTGATGTGGTTGTTGCTTGTTGTTGTTTTATCCGCTTCTAACGGTCGAATTAGTCTATCAAATTAAAATTTTCCAAAAATCAACTAGTAGTTTCAGAGAATGACGCGTTCAAACAAAACAAAAGAAGCCATCGAATCCTTTATCTATATTATACAAACGACTTGGGCGAATGTCATGATGGCCCAGTGGTTTAGGCCTCGCCTCTTGTGCACGAGTTTGTGGGTTCAAATCTGGGCAAGTACCAATGTGAGTTTTTCAATTCATATGTACTTTCTAAGTTTATCTTGGACATCACTGACATCGGTGATGGAAAACATCGTGAGGAAACCTTGACTTATATAATTAATATAAGTCTGAAATCGCCAACAGGCTTGTGCAAGCGTCACCACGCTTGCACAAGCCGGTTGGCGATTCCAGACGAGCATTAATCACCATTAATGCTCGTGCCTTCTCTGTATGAGAAGAGGCCTTTGCCCTGCAGTGGGACAGTAATAAGCCGCTACTTTTTATGGGCGGACGACAGTTTTAACATCCCGGGTAGAACCTGGATGAGACTGGCATAAGCAAATAGAGGCTTATGCCTATGTGTTGATGCTACATAAAACAAGAGATCTTTGCACTACAAGATATCGCCGCTTCAAAACTCAAAACATTGGAATGACTAAAATTCATCCCTTTTGATTTCCACTTATAGCACACGTTAAACTTGTATTTCTGCACTTCATCATTTATCTATGTATAAACTCTGAAGTTCACAATTATCGCTATTGATTGCAGGACATACCTAGTCATTCCCCAAATATTTATCTCTTTAGGTCGTCCATACCATCTATTCTTAGGAATGCCTGATATAAAATAGAATAGAAGACTCCTTATTGTACACCATAAAAGTCAAGAAATGATAAGTAAAAGCTAGATAGGGTGTTACAATGTTAATATAGTGTGTTGTTGAGATACATGATACCTATAGATAGCGCAGTAATATCTCGTCCCCCGTCGCGTCGTCTATATCCTCTTGGTAAGACTGGTTGTCAGACTTTCGGGATTCCGGTTACCAAAGTTGACTTAAGTCCAGGTTTCCTCAAGAGGTTTTCCTTGACCGATGTCAGATGAGTTTAGGATAAACCTTGAAATTACATTAAAAACGTCACATTAGTAGTTGCCCGGATTTAAACCCACAGCCTCGCACATGAGAGGCGAGTGTACTTAACCACAAGACCATCATTGTACAAGAAGTAGAAAAAACATTTAAAAAAAAAAAAATAACCTACTAAATAATCACCTTTATCTCTAACTTCATTCACAACTGATTATCTTCACCAAAAACCCTTTTGTTCACACAAATTAAAGGTCCTTTTAACTTGGAAAAATTAACGTCATAAAGGGCTTTCTGAGCAAACAATGGAGACGGTACTACGGAACCAAACCCACTGAGTCAATGTCGCAACATAGTTAATCTAGATTTGGGGAACAAAGCGATCTGTCTTGATCTAAGACAATAATTGTGAAGCATTCAACACGATTTATATCTAACAATTGTTTTGATTTAGCTGAGATTGTATCTTGGTTGTATTGGAAATACAGTTTTTTAGAAGTTTTGTTGTTTAATAAATTAAATACTATTATTTAATTTATTAAACAACACTATTGCTGGACAATCCACACAGCATCATCTAGCCCCAAGCTAAGCAGAGCGTGTGTTATGGGTACTGGATAATTGATATACAATACAATACATTACATAAATAAATATTTTTTTTATTATACATAGCAAATACCCAAAACACCCGGATCTTTTTTGTAGATCTCGTACAAACATCTATCCCAAGGCGGCAGTCGAACCCGCAACCTCCTGCGTCGCAGGTGGACCTTCGCCCGCTGCGCCACATAGGTCGTCATAACATTGTATATATTCACAAGTTACAAGTCTAGAAGCTAGTACCAGCCTATTACAGTCCCACTGCAGGGCAAAGGCCTCTTCTCATACAGAGAAGGCAAGAGCATTAATCACCACGCTTGCTCAAGACGGGTTGGCGATTTCAGACTTATATCAATTGTATAAGTCCAGGTTTCCTCACGATGTTTTCCTTCACCGATGTCAATGATGTCCAAGATAAACTTAGAAAGTACATATGAATTGAAAAACTTACATTGGTACTTGCCCAGGTTTGAACCCACAACCTCGTGCACAAGAGGCGAGGCCTTAACCACTGGGCCATCATGATATTTAAGAAGCTAGGCCCTCGCGTATTTCTACAAGTGGCATTCTTGTATATCTACAACGACTGCCAACTGTATAATTATGTAGACCTCAGAGAGGTCGACCACGGCTGCACCACTTCTGTCTCGTGTTGGTTGAAATTGAATCCAATAAACGTCCAAGAGAAACAGATACCGGTTGGATCTAGATGCGGGTTGGATGCAGATCAAAACGAGCAAGTGTATTTATTCAATTAAATAACAATAATAATAAACAAAAACTTGAGAGGTGTCAAGGGACACCCGGATGGAACGAAGTTCCTTTCGTTTCGTTCACTAATTATTAATAATTAGTGAACGAATTGTAATACAATTTTATTTTTTTTTAAGTTTTTTTTAAGTTAATACCAAAATAAAGAATATTTTTTATTATTTATTATGTACAAAAAACCTGTATACACTCAACAAAAATAGTCGTCGCGACACCACGCTTTTCAATGCGAAATAGAAAGACGAAACGAAAATAACTGGCTTGCTTTCTATGAGAGAGAGAGAGAGAGAGACAAACAGAGAAACACGCGCGCGCCGCACGGCTTACAACTATAGCAAAAAGTGTCGTTACAACTTTTCGTCTTAATTTTTTCCGTCAAGCCCTTTCGCAACGCGCGATAAGGAACTTCGTTCCAATAAAATGTTTATTTGTACATAAGAACAAAGAACCAAAGTACATTCAACACGTAGACACTGGGTTGTACATGTACAATCTAGTCTAACATTATGACAGGTTTCCGGCCCTTTAATTAGGTACGCAGACCTACAGGTCTGCGTACCGTACCGTGTAATGATCCGAGAAAAAAATGATATTGTAACGGGCGCATGCGAACAGATTAGTGAGTGTCAGATCAAATAAAAAACCAGTTTCCACCGCTGCGCTGCCAGCCTTATTAAGTACATTACTTAATACTATACATAATAGGAGTTAATTAATCTGTGCACTACGTACTGCGTACACTGTGTAGATGTAACCGAGCTGCAAAAATATGGTCTCAGTAAAATGAGTAAAATCCAAACAGCGTGTCGTAATAAGCCACATACAACCCGGCCATTAATCGCAAGACACGACCATAATAATATTATTACTATTTAAGACCTTGACCCTTGACCCCTGAAGTTTGTCGCGCATTCCCACCCACTCAGATTACGGAACTACGCTGAGGGAACAATAAAAGTCGGAGATTTTGTCCATCATAACACAGTTTAATTGAAGGTTGAACCAATGAAGCGGTGAAGGTCTCAAGAGAATTCACCTTGACACTCTATGTCCTAGTTTTAGTAGGTACACTTTAATAGATGTAATAAATAATATGGTATAAAAAGTAAAGTAAAGTACCAGCCTATTACTGTCCCACTGCAGGGCAAAGGCCTCTTCTCATACAGAGAAGGCAAGAGCATTAATCACCACGCTTGCTCAAGGCGGGTTGGCGATTTCAGATTTATATCAATTATATAAGTCCAGGTTTCCTCACGATGTTTTTCTTCACCGATGTCAGTGATGTCAAGATAAACTTAGAAAGTACATATGAATTGAAAAACTCACATTGGTACTAGCCCAGGTTTGAACACACAACCTCAAGCACAAGAGGCGAAGCCTAAACCACTGGGCCATCATGACTTAAGGATAGGTTACACAGTGCGAGCTGCTGATGTGGCAGTAGACAGCTACTGTGCCTATGTACTCGTATGACAGTAGCTCGACTCGCCTCGCACGGTCACACTATGCAAGCTGCTGGCTTCGCAGAAGACAGCTACTGCACCAGTGTACTGGCATATTCGTCAATGGCAATTCGTCTGCAATGTTGTCGCAAAATACACGTTTAATCACAGTACATACCACAATAAAAGCGGTTACGAAAATACTTTGTGTTGAAATGCTTAGAATTGAAAGAGCTATACAAAAAAAGAAGAAGAAAAGAAGTATTTGGGTCAGGGATTGGTTGCAAAAAAAAGGGGCAACGCATACAATATTTAAAGAGCTATATGATGAAGATCCCCGAGAATATAAAGCGGTTATGAGAGTGACACCTGAACAAGTGGAAATACTTTTAAATTTAATTGCTCCAAAAATTCAACGTGATGATACACTGATGAGGGATGCGATACCTGCAAGGGTGAAGTTGGAAATAACTCTGGTATACCTTTCTTCTGGGATATCGTATAGACTATTGTCGGTATTTTTCAGAGTTTCAAAAGCATCCATAATTAAAATAATACCAGAAGTGTGTGCTGCTATCAATGAAAGTCTAAAAGGTTATATCAAAGTAAGTAATTTTTATTATTCTTAATCAAATTCACAACGGATTTGTTAAAGTTTTTGCACATATTAAACGTGAACTTAACATAGTAATACTTAATAACTACAGTACTACATAGCTTATTTCGTTATTTTAGAGATTGATATTGCTGAAGAAAGTATATCATTACGGAGTATAGATTGTGAAGATTGATCCAGCAGTGGCGTAGAGTTTGCAGATATTGTAGGTTCAACAGGTTGATAATTTACAGACATTGTTTGTGAAGGATTTACTGGAGCTGCGAACACTACAGGCTGTGATGACAGCGTACATTCATTATGGAGTATAGATTGTGAAGATTGTTCCAGTTGTGTAGAGTGTGCAGATATTGTAGGTCCAACAAGTTGATAATTTACTGCAGGCTGTGGTGATGGCGTACATTCAGAACTGTAATCAGAAGGTGTATACACAATTCTAGCACAGAGGGCGCTTTTACGGTATCTAGAGAGTATTGCCTGTATTTCATCTGTCGCATCAATTCTATCAATCGGAGGTAACTGTTTGAGCTGCAGTGCTACATGTCTTCCAATAACATCACATTCATCTTCTAATTCTCTTGGAATCGCTGCAGACACGTTTACTAAACTGTTATTTAGTTCTTTGAGCTCATTCACAGCTGCTTGAATTTCAGACCGTTCTGATGATACTTTCGTCTTTAATTTTGGAGTTTTTGGTGGCCTCATCACTTTTGTAGGAACGGCGTTGTTGCTATTGACACTAGCATCAAGGTCCTCGTTATTCATGGCCTCGTTTCCTGACATTGATCCAACGTTGCTTCCTGACGTTGACGCATGATTTGGTTCCTGAAATTAATGTTACTCTTTTATTTTTCAGATACCCAATGTGGAAGAATGGCAAGATATAGAAGTAGGATTCGCTTCGAGGTGGAATTTCCCGAATTGCTGTGGAGCTATTGATGGGAAACACATAACAATTCAAGCACCACCAAATTGTGGCAGTGAATATTATAACTACAAAGGAACAAACAGTATAGTGCTCATGGCCGTCGTAGATCACGATTATACTTTCAGATATGTAGATATAGGCTCATACGGTCGTAATGCAGATGGTGGGGTATTTCAAAACTGCTCTTTGTATCCGTATCTAGAAAACAATTTATTGTTGCCTGAAAATGGTATTCTAGTTGGAGATGATGCCTTCCCTTTGAAGCCGTATTTACTAAAGCCCTACAAAAATATATTGACTACCGCAGAAAAGATATATAATTATAGATTGAGCAGAGCAAGAAGGATTGTGGAGAATGGGTTTGGCATTCTAGCATCTCGTTTTCGTGTTTTGGGAAAGCCAATTCAAGTTAAAGAGGAAACTACGATAAAGATCGTCTTATGTGCATGTACATTACACAATTGGTTACGTACCACTGCATCAAGCACTTATACACCACCAGGAACTACAGATTATGAAGACATCATAAACTTTCAAATCATTCTGGGGCAGTGGAGGTCCGAAATTAATGAATTACCGAGTATTCGTCGCTCGAGAATCAATAATAGATCGAAAGCAATAGCAGAGAAAATGCGTGATAAATATAAAAATTATTTCAATGGCGAGGGAGCAGTTACGTGGCAAAATGATATGATTGTGTAATTAGAAATAAAATACTTACCAGATTACTTAGTGTTTCTTTTTCTTTTAGATTTATTATTTTCATAATATAATCCATAGAATCGAACCACTTGATAGATGGTTTATAGATCTCATCAGTGCCAGATCCACTTTTTTTGCTTTTTTCAATTTTCAATAACTCCTGGTTATACGTAGAACGTAAATTTTTGATTTTTTTTGTAACTTCATTCGTGTTTTGTAAATTAAATTCCATGCGGATGTGTTCTAACGACGCTTTACGCAAATCTCTGTTCTTATAATTAGGATCCAAACAATTCCATAAGTTCGTTTGATCTTTGTATAGCTCCACAAACTTTATATTTTGATCGGATGTCCATCTTTCCGCCATTTTGACGCCGAAACAAGAAACACTGTAGCGTGGGCCCGAGCATACGAGCTACTGTCATTTCGCAAAATCGTGCGAGTTGACGACCGAGCGGCGTGCGAGTGGCGTGGTGGGGGAAGGCAAGTAGCGAGTAAAAACAAAAAATGTTGAAGTAACTCGGACGCGAGCTACTGTCCCACTCGCACATGACAGTAACTCGTATGATGCGGTCACACGGTGCAAGTAACTGCACCTCAGTAACTGACTCGGTCAGCTCGCATGCCAGCTCGCACTGTGTAACCTAGGCTTTTCTCTGCTTCGCTCTTTGTGTATGTGCATTTAAATGTTTGTAAACACACCCGCGATACAGGAGAAAATCCTTGTATGGGTAAACGTAAAAAAAACTGTTTTGGAAATCTTAGAAATGAAGAATATTAATTAATTTTGATTATTAGCACTCAATATTCTCTGGCAAAAATAAAAACTTGAGAGGTGTCAAGGGACACCCGGATGGAACAAAGTTCATTTTGTTATTATTTTTATTATTTATTATGCACAAAAAACCTGTATACACTCAACAAAAATAAACGTCGTGACACAACACTGTTCAGTGCGAAATGAGAGAGAGAGAGAGAGACAGACAGAGAATCACGCGCACGCCGCACGGCTTGCAACTATAACGAAGTGTCGTTACAACTTTTGGTCTTAATTTTTTCCGTCTAGCCCCCTTTCACAGCTCGCGATAAAAAACTTCGTTCCAAAAAAAAAAATGGTTAAAGAAATACTTCGATAAGTCAATTAGTTTCCGATTTAGAAGTAAAACAAGTTGTAACCGCACGACGCGGGCTGCCGGTGACGGTGTGACGTCATCGCACAACACGCTCAATCTATCTCACTCAGTACGCCCGCGACCGCGCCGCGCGCGCCCGTGCCGTCTAAGTTCTACCTAAATACTTTTAAAAATGTCCAATCCAAATACTAGGAAATCATGTGTTGTGCCTAGATGTAAAAGTACAACTACCAATTCGCCCGAAAAGTTGTTTTTTATAGTTCCAAAGGACATAAAAATACGAAAAAAATGGATAAAAGCTATAAAGAGGTTAGATCCATTTGGAAATAAAAGTACAGTTTATTGTTGTGAAGACCATTTTGACGTAAGTATAGTGATCATATTTTATGTGGGTACAAAAGTATAGTCACTGGCACGTAAGTTGGCAAGGTTTTGGCGTAGTGGGGGTAAGTTCGCGCATCGTGCACTTAGTGGAACAAAAAAGTGGTTACTTTTATTGATCGTCATTATTTTATGGTTATTGCCATCATTTATATTTAATAATATCTGATTAGAAGAAAGTTGAAGAAGGGAGTGGAATTCGTAAAGTTTATTGGGAGTTATAAATAATATGCATACGAGGAAAGTATGCGAAAAAAGGCATACCTTTTTTTGCCTTAATTTTTTAATTTAAAACAACAACAATAATATCAACTTGTAACAAAAACTAAATTTAAAAACAATAACAATAACTCTTTAACATATTACACAACAAAAACAAAGGGTACAATTTTCGTGCACGCAAGTGTAATCGGGAGTTCGGGAGGCAACTGTCGACTGTTGCACCAATCGCGCGCTCGGATTGACGTACCTCGTACCCCGCGTCCCGCTTGACTACCAAAGAGACCTAAAAAACGACTTGTGCGCATCTAACGACTCTTGCCAAGTTACATGCCGATAATTATAACAATCATTATTTTCATCTTATATTGAAACAATTTCCAACCGGATTAATTGCTTGTTTATTGATTTTACATTGGCAGGGAAAATGTAAAATCAATAAGTACGCGATTAATCCGTTTAAAAATAGTTTCATTATAAAAACAAAGGATCGTGAATACAATAAGACATGACTATTATAATATTTTGTGGTTTACATTTATTTAATACCTATAAACATAAAATCTAGTCGGAGTTGCAAAACCTTTGATGTCAGATATTTCCGTTATGTTTTACATAGTATTACGTACCTATTATAATATATTGAGAACAATGTAGCTGTTTTGCGTTATCCTTTGTTTTCTATACAAGTTTTAATCTATACTACACTGTGCATACTGCTCTGCTTGCGTAGGCTAGGTGTAGATGGCTAATTTTTTTTTTTTCTTGTTTTAGATTGAAAATGATATGGAGAACTATACTAAATATAAGTTGGTCGGGGGAAGAATTAAACTAAAACAGGGTATAGTTCCACACAAATTCAAATGTCAACAGGAAAAGGAAAACAAACCTCAGAGATCTGCAGTGCAAAAACGTAATCGTATAGTATATTTTGACAAACTATTAAATAAAGATGAAACTTCGTCGTTAGAAAACCTGAAGAGATATTTGTTGTTAGCTGTGAAGACAATATAGGCCAGTAAAAATAGACGTTTTTTGGGTCAACTTTGCACTAAATTTCCGTTACATTTTTTTTTTTGGTTTAGGATCACTTACTGAGCATAAAATCACAAAATGCTGACAGATCCAGGTGACGCCACAATCGCCATCTTGAAAAAATGTTTTCCTAGTGATTTCTAGTGATCCTTAACCTTATAAAAAAAAAATTTGGATCGGAAATTTAGTGCAAAGTTAAATTCTATTTTTACTGGCCTAGTAAGAGATACTAAGCGGTCCGCGGCAGGCGCGGCGCGTTGTGACATGACGTAACAAGCGGTCACGTGACTGTTAGTGGGACTATATTTTTCGAACATTTGAATGCCTATAAAATTAAAACAGCTAGTTATTTTTTATACCTAGTAACATTCTTTATTGTCAATATTTTTTATTTGATCATGATGAAAGTGACAAAAATACAGGCAATAAACAAAATGCGATTTTATATTTAGGTAATAAATTTGCCACTGATGGAATTGTTTCCGCCATTCACACCTAGGTAAAGCAAGATAGGTTGTTGCAATATATACCAATTTGCAGATTGAGTGTAGGCAATAATTATGATTATTTTTGCTGTGTAGGTACCTATGTGTCAAAATGTATCGATACAATCATGGTATCGATATTCTTGTAATTTTAGGTTAAAATTATATTCCGAATAAATATCGATTAAGAGTACTGGGATATAAAAAAAAAGATTTGTATACTCCAATAATCTACGCATTTCATAGCTTTAAATAAGTATGAATGATTGTTTGAAATAAAATGAAATACTCGTATTTATCAATGAAACTTAGATCCCTACACATATCGATCACACATGATATCTTTGCAACTATGCATTTTTTACCACATTTCTTTTTGCGTTATTTAGAATATATTGGTATATAAAAAAGACACTGTGCATATTGAAGACCGATGTGGCGCGGCGGGCGAGTGTCCGACTACGACGCAGGAGGTTGCGGGTTCGATTCCCACCCTGGGACACATGTTTGTACGATCTACAAATATTTGTTTCGGGTGTTCTGGGTATTTGCTATGTATAATAAAAAATATCTATCTATGTAATATATTGACCAGTCATCTAGTACCCATAACACAAGCTCTGCTTAGCTTGGGGCTAGATGATGCTGTGTGGATTGTCCAGCATTATTTATTATTTTATTGCTTTATTTTTTTTATGGTTGTAAACTCTATTGAAGCAATAGCAAACTATTTCGTTAGCTGTTAAAATATAATTTCCGATATAAACGTATCGGAAATGATATTTTAACAGCTAAAATCGTTATTTTCATTTATTCTATAACAACTACGCATGGCAAAAAAATACCGATTTACTCACGATATACCGATAGACGGTCAGTCACTAGGCTAGTCAGTTATTTTTTTTATTTTCTTTTATTTTCGTTCATTTCTTTTAAATTTTGGTGTTTAACTTATATTTCCTGTCCCAAATAAATGTCTTTCATTTTTTCTTTCAACCTAGTCTACCAAAGTTACACTTGTTTACTTACACTAACTCTCTATTACGATCTCTTTGACAAATACTTAATCAGCATAAATGATTAATAAAAAAACATACAACTTATAATCACAATACACATGACGTAAGCCATCCGCCGCGGACGGTTAAACACGCGTACACACTGTTGCCACTCCGCATACAATCCGACCTGGCAACAGCGGACGCCGCGCACCGGGCGCTGGCAAATAACGGAACCGCATGACGCGTACTCTAGACCGACAGTCATCCGCGCCCCGCGCCGCGCTCCGCACGGATTCCCCGTGGTTAACCTCCTCCAACCGCCACTGCGACGGACTCCGACGCGGTTTCAGACGCCACAATGGTATTCAACCTTATGGACACCGAGATGGTGATAAACGAAGTTAAAGTGCGCGAATGTCTATGGAATCCACGGAACCAGTTCTATAAAAATAAAACAGACAAATACCAGGCCTGGGAAGAAGTTTCTGAAGCTGTTGTCGCTAAATACGTGACGTATACCGAAGTTGAAAAAAAAGGAATCGGTGAGTTGTGTAACATAAAACGAAACTTACACTGCGTTACAATGATAACAGCGATCACGCAGCCGATTACGGTTCGCTTGAGGTACATACAAACGTACTAGCCAGCTGCGCTCTTTGCATCTCTCTCGCACACGGTAGGGTGCGAGCGAAAGATCAATGTGGTTAGCGGATTGTATTGTCTGCTACCTGTTTGTGGAGCGGAGTCTGAGCACAGACCGGGCTGTGAGTCACAGTAGAAATGTTTAGGTATATATTATGAATGAAATTAAAATAGTGTAGTACCAAATACCTACCATACGAATCGGGTTTTATAAGATTTTAAGTGTAAGGGTTATGCAAAACTCAGAAAAAGATGATTAGATTAGGTATCTACTTCATGATTTGAAATTATTATTTTAATTATTTATTTTTGTTTACGTTGTAATTGTAACAACGACTTACACTACCACTCCAAGAAGGAGGAAGAGGATTGATAGACATAAACAATTTACACAACAAAAGGATACTTACACTCAGAGCGTAATTCCATAGAATGTCATAATCATATCATCATCCTGAAATCCCCAAAGGCTTAGGCAGAAGCCCAAAAAATACTTATACCTAGTATTTTTCAGAAGCTATAAAAATATATAAATAGTGCACTTGAAAAAATATTGTATTTTATGGAAAACGCAAAATGTACACGAAGATAAATTAGTTACTTATTTGCGATTCAAAACTGGTCAGAAGATAATGAAAAGGCACGTTCATATTTTTTTTAATACTTCATGACAATTGTTAGATTTCGGTGTTGAAAATATAGTATTTTTGCGTATATAAGTACTATATGTTTCTTCAACAATATATAGTACGCAGACCCGAAATACAGTACAATACTATATTTTATAGTACGGCAACCCTACGACTCGCAGATGTGTACTTATAACTTACAAGCACTCCTCCCGCGACTTCGTCCGCTTGGAATTCGTTCTTTCCCTTTCGAACTTTATTAACATGTAAAATGATGATATTTATAATGGCAATACTAGTTAGTATTGCCATTATAAATTGCACTGCACTGAAAATTAATAGGTTTCTTGAGGTCTACATTATAACCGTGTCTTTATCCGCGAGGAAGTTGACGCTCAAGATCAGTGCCGGTAACTATACGTACGCAAATTATCTATGTTATAAATGCGTATGTAAATTTGTTTATTCATTAGGCTTTCATGCCTTTACTACACAACCGATCATCATGAATAAGGCACATTTTATGGTATTTAATGACATAAGGCATACTGTTCCCTAGGGATAGAACAAACTAAATTAACGCGAGCACAGCTGCGGGCAAAAGCTAGCGTTACTCTAGAGCCAAAACAATATCGTAATTTGATCAGTACTCCAAGAGATTACATTCTTCTATAAATTATAATATTTTATAAATATATTATGGGTCCTTTACATAACTTTAGAAATTTAGATTAGATTTAGGTTGTGATATCTTAGTAATAAAATAATAGTGATTCACTATGCTAGTCGTATAATTAGTCTATTAAGAAATGACAGCAATATTTTCGTAAACTATATTTAGCAGTACTCATCGATACTTCTATTCTAATACTAGCTGACCCGGCAAACTGCAATATAGGGGTTGATCGTGGAAGGGTGAAAATTTAGGGCTGTAAGTATTTTTAATGCCGAATTATATATATATTTTTTTAATATATAAATAAAATTCAATGTTAAGGGTGGACAACCCTTATCACTTAGGGGTATGAAAAACAGATAGTAGCTGATTATCAAACCTACTGAATATGCATATAAAATTTTATAAAAATCAAAGTATTATAAAGAGATTATAAAGAGGTAAAAAGAGGATAGCGTGATTGGGCCCAAATTATTTATAAATGAACGAAATGTCTTTCACTTGCAAGTTAATATTAATTACAATTAAAAGTTTGTAAGAGGCTTATAGGCTTTATAATGACGACCGATGTGGCGCAGTGGGCGAAGGTCCGCCTGCGACGCAAGAGGTTGCGGGTTCGATTCCCGCCGTGGGACAAATGTTTGTATGATCTACAAATAATTGTTCCGGGTTTCCTGGGTATTTCCTATTTATAATAAAAATATCTATCTATGTAATGTATTGTATTCAGTATATCAGTCATCTAGTACCCATAAAACAAGCTCTGCTTAGATTGGGTCTAGTGATGCTGTGTGGATTGTCCAGCAATGTATATTATAATAAATATGTCTCACTAGGTGATGGGAAGAGAAAGTTAGGAAAGATTTTATTTCATTCATAAATAGGTTAGATTGCAGTTTTGAAACGCACCATGTTTTGTATTACATTCCAAACTACGTAGGATTTACATGCCTACACGTGTCATGTAGAAGTATACACATAACTTAAATATGTGATTAAATACAAAAGTTAATATTAAAAATGCAGTCACATTTTTATACAAAAATGAACAATGTTATAATTGTTACGATTATTTATGAGCGGAACGTTATGTTTTCAATAGGGGTTGACTGTCAGTGTCAAAAATTACTATGAACGTTATTCCATTGTTTGTTTTCAACGTCTACCGTAATCTTTTACCTTGTATATCTATTTTCTCCCAACTTCTACAGCTTACTGCCAATTTGCTTTTTTGCTAGTTTTGTATAGTGCTACAACTATATATTATTTTCCGTACTGTACGATACTTCTAACAGTAGGTCCCATTGTAAATGCAAATTCGCCATCCTCCTTTGTTTGTAAGTTTGTATGGTCCGATTCTAAAAAAAAAATTGAAATCCACGCGGATAAAGTCGCGAGCGAAGTGCATCTATTTTGTTGGTTCGATCGTGTACAACGAAGAATATTTTTCCTTATACGAATATTATATAAATAAATAGTATATGAATATTATAAAAATCCTTATGTTTTATTCTTTTACAGTGAGAGCCGTGCAATCAAGATGGAAGACAGCCCGCGACGCATACATGAAGTGCAGATTAACGGCAGGAAGGAAACCTACATACAGATCAAGACTACACACATATATATACCAGGAAAATCTAAGATTCTTGGAACAAGTGAACAATGCCGATGAAAGTCGAGCCAGAGATGAAGAAGGTGAAACCTCTAACAGCTTTACCGGTGACGCAAGTCGAGCCAGAGATGAAGAAGGTGAAACCTCTAACAGCTTTACCGGTGACGCAAGTCGAGCCAGAGATGAAGAAGGTGAAACCTCTAACAGCTTTACCGGTGACGCAAGTCGAGCCAGAGATGAAGAAGGTGAAACCTCTAACAGCTTTACCGGTGACGCAAGTCGAGCAGTTACTGACGATGATGGGGAAGAAGGAAGCGAGGAGGTTATGGATTGCGATATTGATATTCACGACGATTTCAAAAACGAATCAGCTACCGATGGCTTCAGCGACCAAACCGTCAAATATGACGGCCAGCTGCAATGTGTAGCTGGAACTTCATCAAGGGATAGTGGAGAAGAGGATTCATTAGCAACTGTGGACACAACTAGACGGTTAAGAAAGAGAAAAATTAAAAGTAAAATGACAGAATTTGAGACGAGACTATTGAAAGTCTTGCGTTTACAAAAATTTGTAAGTTCGAATTGTCCTGCTCTTCATGCTGATGATCAATTCTTTTTCAACTCTTTAGCACCTTTAATTAATAATTATGATAGCCATCAGAAGCTCACGTTTAGGTCTAAGGTACTAGAAGTAATGAAGGAGGTGGAAAACATAGATCCACTGTGTGTAAAACAGGAGAGAGAAACATATGTTTCTGATTAGCTTGGTAAAACATAAAAATTAACTATTATTTTAAACTAGTTTGACGCATACAATTTGTTTGAGTCTCATACAAAAAAAAATGTGTGCGTGTACTAGCGTACACTCGTAAGAAGTGAAACTTCTTTATGACGTTATTTTCTAAAAAATGTAACTTCTCAAAACGGGCCGCAAAATACATTGGAGACATTTACCAATCCCTACTCCGCTGGGGAAAGTATACTTCGAATTACGCGTGGTAGGGATAAGAACAAGATGGCGCGTAACGGAAAAATGTGACGCGTAACGAAAAAATGTTACACTAAATTTTTTTCCAACCCCGATAAAGAAGTTTCACTTCAAAAATGTACACACGTATGAAGAGAAACTTTTTCATGATATGTTAGGTATAATCTCTCACGTTCACAATCTATTTAAATGAATTTCAATAAGTCCATTTACTATATCACTTTTTATCATTAACATATTTCTTTGTAACCACTCCTCAATTTAAGTAAACACGCATGACGGACGGTCGAAAGTGACAGAAAATGTGACGATGTTTTTCAAGATGGCGTCGGAAAGTGTGACGATTTTTTTTAAACATTGCTATTAGATTTCTCCCATGCGTCCATAAATAAGTTTCACTTCAATACCGTCGAAATTTTGGACTCCTTTGGATTTTCCAGTATGTTTCTTTCATACAAACCTTGTTTTGATCATTGTTAGGACAATATTTGTATGTAATTTATATTTTCAAATTGATTACTTATTATTTAATTAAATATTATTATAGATGCGATCTCATGACTTAGTAACAAATTAAGTAAACTATATGACATAATTTTGATGATAAAATAATGTGTTTTATTTAATTACCTATCATAACATCACGCCTAGATCCCCTAAGGATGAGGCACATACATACTAGTGCATCTACATAGTAATCCCATGTAGTAATGGGCAAATCAAAAAAAGGTAAATCAAATCAAATCAAATCATTTATTATTTGTGTAACATAGGTAGTGATTACGGATCTTAAATAAGTAAATAGGTCGCTATGTTATGCCTAGTGGCGTACAAATATGGTGGCATGCAAAGAGGAAAAGTGCAATACCAATCATGCGAGAAGGAAATTCAAAATTATTTGAGAGGTAAGTATGTCAAAATAAAATTGAATAATGAAAAATAAATACAATCAAAAAATTACAAATGTCACAATAAGAAGTAATGTCTATTAACAGTCAATGCGTATATAAATAATCATAATTAAAATTGTTTGTATAATCCAATAAATAAGTAGGTCTACATTAATATTCATCATTCAGAAATTCATCAATCGTATAATAGCATTTTTCAATTAATAGCTGTTTCAGTTTTTCTTTGAATTGTTTAACATTCAATTTTTTTATGACATCTGGTAATTTATTATAGATGCGCGGTGCCATGCCCAAAACGCTCTTTCTCAGTAAGGCAGTCTTACAACGCTGATTGCTTAAAGCGTTTGCGTATTGGCTACGAATCGCAACATCACGTAACGTTGACACTTTTTCGAAGAAGCTCATGTTTGTTTTTACGAAAATACTAATTTCAAAAATATATAATGAAGGTAAGGTAAGAATTTTCAGCGATTTAAAGAAAGATACACAGCTCTCATCACTTTTCAGACGATTGTCACTAAATCTTTTCTGAGAAAATCCTGATAAAAAACCCAGTAACACGATGTTCGGTCCGAGAATCCAACTTAGAATCTGATACTCAACAACAGCGAGGCAGTGTAGACGTGGAATACTAAAGGCAACTAAAACCTATTTTTAAACTTGACAGCCTAGAAACTTTCATCAAAATGGCAATTATCTTAATTAAAAGGAATATTTTTCACCATAACTGACGGAAAACAGCAATTAATCATAGCTTATCAAGAATATTCGTGTTTTAAAAAGGCTTAATTAAGTGACACAGGCTGTTTTGGTAAAAAAATTACGGTTTCAACTTTTGAATAAAGAAATCATCACAAATTACATCAAAACTTTCGAGTTTGTTATCTTTGCAGAGAAGGTGTACATCCAAACTTTAAATCAAATAATTTAATTCTATTAGCCCATAAATAAGTACTTTGTAACGAACGAACATATAAGTTTGTTACAAGTCAAATAAAATTTAATAACGATTCCAGGTGCCTTCAATAAGTAGCTTTGTATGCAGAATAATGTGCAAGAACCTCCATTATCATCCTAGCCCCTTTCCAAGTATGCTGGGGTCGGTTTCCAGTCAAATCCAGTCTAACTGGTTGCATGTAAAACACCAGTATACTACATGGTGCGTCTGCCTATCTGACCTCCAGTCTTAGAACCAAAATTGTAAACGTCCCTTTGTGCCTACTAGCCTCGCTCTGTTCTGTCTCTTGCTTGATATGGACGGAAGTGGAAATTGTGTATTTTTCTAACCCTACCGCTGTTCTTTTCTGATGAAAGACATCCAAGACAGTTGAATCGTTATCGAGACTCGTCGGGCTTCAGTGTCTCGACGCTTATTTGATGGTCGCCACTGTTGATTCTGGTTTTCAGGAGTTGCAGTGGCTTGGGAATAGTTTGGCGGGATTGTCCCAATAGACAAAAAGAAAACAGAAATGTAAAGACATGCAACATTTCCCCCCCCCCCCCCCTTCACTCTCACAAACCGTCCCAGCACTAGAAACATTCTATTCTTAAACCACTACTGCAATGAAGCAATTATCGATAATGTCCTGTCAATAATCAAAGCTGTGTTTATTATTTCAGTAATAACAGACTACTAGTTATTAAACGTCATTACAGGATACTGCCATTTGTAAATACAACGTCCCTAGGGTAGATATTATTGTAATGACAGTTCGTATGCGCTAAACCCATAATTTATAACCACCCTTAGTTGCAAAGCCCCTTTATATCTGACGATTTGAAAGGATACTGTTTCGAAGTCGTGAATCGTGATACTGAGTGGGTGTGTGCGTAAAAAATCCTTTGAAGTTGATGTAAGGATACAAATTTATACCAAACAAAATACTATCGATTTTTATAGGGTTTTGCGTGACCGGAATTTTGGTCTTCTTAGCTGATACTACTACGGGCGTGTATCTATAACTAAGCTAATATGTTCGGTATTTTTAATTATTTGGGCACGCTAATCTCAAGAACTTCTAGTCGGAATTCTTACATTATTTTTGCTTGAGGCAGCCCTAATCACAAAGACACTTGGAGAGTGAAACCGCGGCGCATAGCTAGTATTTCTATCCGATCTTTTCCACAGCTAAACAAATATATTTACGGTCGGGAGAAACTTTGTCTAGCTCATACAGGAAATAATTTTGTATTTAGATATAATTAGGTCACCATGGCATTCAGTCTTGCGTTTTATCAACAAGCTGTGGTTTATACTCGTACAATGTATTCAGCTGTACGTAATTTTTATCTTGCTAACAAACTTTCAGTGAAATTCCTATAGGCCTAATCGTGTATCTGATAGAAAAATAACAAAGTCTTTTGATAAAAAACAGCAAAGACACGACTGTTTTTCGATAAAAATAAAAATTAAATCGCCATGACTGCCTCGTTGGTCTAGTAGTTGGAAGCGCTACTGCTGAACACGAGGTTTGGGTTCAATTCCGGGTAGGGCAAAGTAATATTAGGTTTTTCCATCTTGAATTTCTCTTTTTTTTCAGTTGATGGCAATAGGCGAAATATGTGTTTACTATTATTTAAAGGTATGCCTCTGCCTTACCCTCCGGGGGATTACAGGCGTGATGTTATACATTTATCAACTAAAATGATGTATCGTAGCAAATAGAAATTGCTAGTAATTGGCCAGAACTCCGCCATGCCGCCGTAAAATTACAAGTCACGATGCGTGTTACATTATAACGCTCCCATATGTCCGTATTAGGGGTTGTCCTAATTAGAGGGGTCCTATAGGGCGCAAATGTAGTATTTTTTTCAATACAACTGTTGGGGTATGTTGTGTACTATCCTCATGTATCCTATACTAAGATGACCGATCTGCAAATATTTATTCCGGGTGTTCTGGGTATTTGCTATGTATAATAAAAAAAATATCTATCTATGTAATGTAATGTATTAAGTATATCAGTCATCTAGTACCTAGTAGCTCTGCTTAGCTTGGGGCTGGATGACGCTGTGTGGATTGCCCAGCATTATTTGTATTTTATTTATTATCAGTAAATTACTTTGATAGCTTTTTATTTTATTTTAAGTTATATGACTTTGTGGGTTCAACCGTGTGCGTGGCTTTTTCAATTCATCAGTACCTATTTTCATAGTAAATCTTATTGGTGAAGGAAAATATCGTGAGGTAGTAAACATCTATACTAATGATCTAATAATATTTAAACAAATGAATAAAATTGAAGTGTCGGTTTGTAATGTCAAAATAACAGCTTCTTACTAAATGCTTAATAATGCACGCTAAGCCGTTGGTCCTTGCTGTCATTTGTAGATCTTTCGTTACGGATGGTCAGACAGAACCCAGGAAGTCTGACAACCAGTCTAACCAAGGGGGATCGTGCTACCCAATGATGTGGAGATCAGATAGATAGTCGTTCCATGAAAAATACTGGCTGCGTGCAGTTAGACTGGACGCCGACACAACGTAGTTGGGAAAGAGCTAGGCAGACGATGCTTACCTTTTTGAAATAGCTCATTAAAACAGCATAATTATTATTTCATTTATATTACTCTACCCAAAAAAATAACATTCTTCTTTTATAAAAAATGATTACCCTTCTCTCACCAGTTCTTTCAACAAAAAAAATTGTACTCAAAATCACATCATCATCATCAGGCTATGTTAGTCCACTGCTTGACATAGCCCTCTCCTAATGAGTGCCATAGCGCCCTGTCTGCAGCTTGCCGCATTCAGCATCTGCCTGCAGTCTTTCGCAGATCGTCATCCCACCTAGTCAAAGGGCGTCCTACACTACTAACAATCACAAAGTTTCATATTTACTGAAAATGTTTGGGTTTAATACATCACTAAAACAATTGCTTTCACTAAATACAAATGTCTTCAATAAATACTATCAGAATTAATTGATATTTTATCAACAAAGTGCCATCTGCTTAATCTGCTCTTTTGAACTTTGACAAGTTTAGACAAGTTTACTATTCACACAAAACTTACACAAAAGCGATCGAGTGGTTCCATTATGTACGTCGTCAGGCTGGCCGGCCAAAAGATACCGAGTTTTGTATTAATCGAATGTCTATGCCTATGTCAAGCTTCAAATTATACTTCCTTCATTCTCAAAGTATATAATTTTAAAAAGTTTATAAAATTTTATAAAAAAAAAAGTTAGATGTACTTATTGGTGGAGGCCGGGTTGAAGTGTCAGGAAGTAAATAGCTACTACCTTAATTTCCTTCACCAAGAAGTGCTTTAAACGTCCAATTAAAATTAATAATTGTATAATTTTAATGAAATAAAAATATATATAAATATATACCAAATAAAATACAGCATTTACAACGAAAAGAAAGGCAGCATAAGCTTGTAAAAGAGTCCATATATTCGATTGGTACAAATCTCCTTACCAAAAAGCTTGACGCAAATGGACGACGAAGTACTTCGTAAGTAAGTCTGATAACAGCTGCTCTCATTGAATCATGTCAAGTGTCTGTTACTAAATATTTACAGGATAGACATATAAAACGTTACTTCATACGATATTTTAAATAATAACTTTTATTATTTAACTCTACATAGTTTCGTAAATGCCTGTGTATTTGTAAATTTGCATGCCTTATGGTAGAATATGGTCAATTCTTCACAAAAGTTCACTTCTTAAACATACAATAGTGTCCACTATTGTATGTTTAAGAAGTTTTCTATGATTATGAATATGATTATTTATGTCAAACAAGCTGGAGATAATGTAAAAAGCTGTTGATCGAAACTATACGAGATCTATACAAAAGCGTTGTGCCCTTTTTTACTAGTGCTAGGGTTGATCGATATTGGTGTTTCGATTATTTTCCATTTGATGTATAGATAGTTTTTTGCGATGTATAATATTTCGTTACAAACTTCGAGTTTCAAAAACGGATTAATAGGGTAGTGTCCTTAAAAATTCTGATTGGTCCGAAAGTTGGATTACTCAAGAATACTGGACACGATTTTTTTTTCTGTCACGTAAACAAAAAATTACGACGATATAGTGCGTTAAAATTACGCGTGACGTCACGCCATGCTACACTTTTATCGTAAAAGTGACGTCACAAGCCCCTTCTGTTCTTTGATGTGCTATATCATTGTCACTTTTTATTGATTTGGGTACTTATGCAAAAAATACGTGTCCCAAACTTTTTGGTAATCTACCTGACGGACCAAATAGACCTAATATATTTTTACCTAGGACACATCCCTGTTCTGACATTTTAAAATTTATCGAAAAAAAATGCATATTACAAAAATGCTGTAAAAAAAAAGTAACCAAAATAATTTGGGATAAGCGCAGGAGGATGATGATAATATATAGGCGAAAAGATCGTTTGCACTCAGTATCCCAAGGTGACTTTCTAAAAACATTTACTAAATAATTTTAAATTATAGCAGCTATTTGAAATCATCTTCTAACAGAACAATAATTAATGACCAAACTGCGTCTTTATTCTGAACAAAACCTTTTTCATTTCAGGCGTAACAAATCTCGAAAGAGAACTAAAATCTTGAAAGTTTGATAAATTGCGAAGAACATAACTCACTTCAACTTAAAATACTGAGATTAATACATCGCATGTTTTATTGTTATGATTAATCGTAACAGATGCAAGTGTCACACAATAAAAAGTACCTTCAGAAGGTCAGTTCCATGAAATGAGCGATAAATCAAAAACAAAATTCATTTATTTAAATCACCTCTTAGACACAGGTTACCCCGTAGCCTATCCAGAAGAGCATAATAATAACTAAATTAAGAAATATTATGTGTCTGCCTTTCCTACTTTCAATGTTATTCAACTTAATCTGGTCTAATTTAACAATAAATCTTTATTGTTAGTATCAAATTAGGCTAAAAATCAGCACTTTTTGAACGTCCAAACATTAACAAAAGACAGTCCAACAAAACGCCCACCCTTCTAAAGCACACACACGTACACACGCTTCACGTACTACAGCGAATGCAATCGCGTTCGCGACTGGTATCGGCTGAGATTTCACCCACTTCTATGGCCTGTTCATCATCATCATCCTCCTGCCCTTATTTCAATTTATTTGAGGTTGGCGCAGCATGTTTTTTTTCTTCAAACATGAAACATCTCTATTTGCCGTCATCAAGAGTCACCTCCCGAGTCTATGGCCAGTTGACATGTATAAATCTTATTTTTGATCAACAAATTATGTAAGTACAATGTCTTGACTTTTAATAATAACAATGAATTCTATTTCTGTAAGAAAATAATCCATACAAATTATTATTTTTAAGATGATTTAAGATTTCTCAGTAGCAGCCCGGAGTCCGGACGTGTGCCCGAATGATGGCAATAGGCTCAACCTCTATTTTAAGGGACTTAAACACAACTAGTGAAATGTGGGTGTTCTACAAGTATACCTCTGCCCAACCCTTCGGGGAATACAGGTGTGATGTTATGTATGTATTTATGTTTAAGACGTACAATCAACATACAGCTCGTGGCTAAATAAAAACAGCCACACGGGTTGATCGAAGGTTAAGCTACGATTGTCGAGGTCAGTCTGTGGATGGGGGACCGTCATAATAATATCGAGACTCCTCCGTGCCTCGGAAAGCACGTTAAGCCGTTGGTCCCGGCTGTCATTTGTAGATCTTTGACAGTTGTTACGGGTAGTCAGAAGCCCGAAAGTCTGACAACCAGTCTTACCAAGGGGTATCGTGTTGCCCAGTAACTGGGTTGTGGTGGTCAGATAGGCAGTCGCTCCATGTAAAATACTGGTATTCAGCTGCATCCGGTTAGACTGGTAGCTGACCCCAACATAGTTGGGAAAAGGCTAGGCAGATGGATCAACATACGTAGTCCGCGTCTGTGTGTGTATGCGAACCTTCTGTATTATTTTGTCTTATTTATTTTTATGACAGGATTTGTCTCAACCGTTGAAATTGTTTTCGTCCGTGGAACATCAGCGGTATATACCTCATATGATGTATTAGAGTTTTGTGTGTTATTAATGATTTTCAGTTCACGTTTTATACTGGTCATGCACCTTTAAATCTGTCGGATTTCTGAGGGTTGGGACTTCAGGATCGATTTATTTAACTCTCAAAATGGACTACAAAATGTTTTTGTAAATATGTGATTGAACTAAAGTTGAACTGAACAGAACATGTTGTACTTATTTGAACTTATAAAATGACAGGTGACAATGAATGACAATGTTCAGGTGCATAGTAAGTTCAGTACTCTCAATCGGTGTGCGTGCATTTAACCGTAAACGAAGCTGAATGAGTATAGGATGGCGTTCTGCAGTTTCTTCTTAAAGCCCAGGGGAAAACGCGAGACTACGTTTGTATTTACATACTCGTATGGAAGTAAAAAATCATCACAGTTATTCTCATGAGAATGTGTTTCTATGATTAATAACAATAATTGCGCAACCAATTTTGTAAAATTCCGAGTATTAACTTAGGGCGCTGACACATTTGGCAAGGCAGCGGCACCGCTGTGGCGCTGCAGCGCTGCGCCTTTGAAGCTAGGCGAAGCGACTTAATCCCTTAGTGAAATCTGTATTCCAGTAATAATGCTGCAACAACGCGGTGCCACGCGTTGTGGTGACAGAAGCGCTTGACAGGCAAATTGGAATCTTCCCAAACATTTGCCACTTCTATGTACATACGTATAGCCTGAAATGTTTGCTTATTCGGTGCACAATGCGTTAAATAATGCGTTGTGTTGTTGCACTGTGACGTGTGTTTATGGCTTGTGTGTATCTTGTTTGGCATTGTATATAGGAGGCATTTATTCAACCAAAAACAAGCATAAACAGAGAGATGACGGAGATGAGCTGAGACTTCAGAGGATCTGCAATTTCAAGGATAGGTTCTAAATATGATAATTTGACGTGGGGTTGGCTCCGCCAACCAGGACAAGAAGCGTAAAATCCCCGGATTTTGGAGCTTAAGACCCAGACATGTCAACAAGTAAACAGCATACAATTCAGAACTAAATGAGGTCTTCTAAAGAAGCAAAACAATTGTTTTTTAAAGTTTCAAGAAACTATAAATTGGCAGTCTAACAACTTAATTTAAATGAAATAAAATTATTCTTAAAAATTAAAACTTTAAAATCCGGATAATTAATGAAACCTTGCACGGACGCTCCCCGGATGCCCTCTAAACAAGGACTAATCAGGGGAAACCCGGTTGGAAGGCGACCCTAGTTTGACGGCACGTATGGCGCAGTGGCTGAGCGATCGGCTGCTTTGCTGCGTGTCACAGGTCCGATTTCCGCACGGAACAAATGGTTTGTATGTCTCACGAGTAGTTGTTCTAGGTCTGGCTTGTGTATGAGAGTTAAAATGTTTGTAAGTTTAGCTTCAGAACGCGTACAATGATGTTTATGATAAGATAATATTACTTAGGTAAGGGCCCATCTTTAACCAGGGTTTGTTGACAGTGATGACGTATGTATCAGAACCGCGGTCGCTTACAATTCATAAGAGGTCACCCAAAAGGCAATGGAAGGAGCCATCAGCCAGTTTCTCAGCGGGATCGAATCAGAAGCTAATAGATCTGCAAGGGAACTAAAGTAACCGGCGTAGCCCAACGAATTGCCGAACTTAAGTCGCTGTGGGTGGGGCACATAGCTTGCAGAACGGACGACCGTTGGGGCGAAAAGGTTCTAGAGTGGCGACCGCGTATGTACCAGAAGACGAAGAGTGGGTAGGCCCCCCAAAAGGTGTACCGTGTGGTTAAGATCGCAGGAAGCCGATGGTTGAGGACAGCGGAGGACCGGTCGTTGTGGAAATCTTTGGGAGAGGCAGGCTATGTTCAGCAGTGGACGTCTTTTGGCTGAAATGATGAAAAGCCCGTCTCAATGGATAAACATAATAATAATCAACGATGGTTGTGGTTTTAGGAACTCGTGGCTAAATAAAAACAGCCGCACGGGTTTTGCTGGGGAGCTTGTTCCACCACTTCTTCCCAGCAAAAACACTAGGAAGTGGTGAAGGGTGGGCGTTTTGGGGGACTGTCTTTTGTAAACGTTTTGACGTTCAAAAAGTGCTGATTCTCAACCTAATTTGAATAAATGAATTTTGATTTTGATTTTGATCAAACGTTAAGCTACGCTTTCTGAGGTCATTCTGTGGACGGGTGACCGTTCGTAACATATTGTAACTCCCCCGTGCCTCAGAAACCACTTTGAGCCTTTGGTCGCAGCTGCCATTTATAGATCTTTGACAGTGGTTACGGGTAGTCAGAAGCCCGAAATTCTAACAACCAGTCTTACCAAGGTGTATCTTGTTGCCAGTAACTGGGTTGTGGAGGTTAGATAGGCAGTCACTTCATGTAAAATACTGTTATTCAGGTGCATTTGGTTAGACTGGACGCCGACCCCACCGTAGTTAGGACAAGGCTGGGCAGATGATTTGGTTGTGCCGGTATTTATATACTGATAATGTAAGTCACAGAGAGCCTTGTCACCAAACAAATATTATTTTGCCTGTTTCCGTAAATCATCTTCCGTGTATTTACTTGTACTTCGGCGTCGACAATAGACATCGCAATGTATCAAGTTGAGTCAATATATCAAATGGTAGATATGTTTGATATTGACAAACATGGCTGGAATACAATCTATGTGTTTCCTTACTCACTAGATTTAATGTTATTTGAATAATGGTTTGTTTTATTAATCGAATTGTTAGCTTGATGTATTACAACATTGGTAAAAGTAAATAAAATTTTAGTATCAGTTTATTATGTCAAAATAGCTATTTGTGAACAGTTAATTACACGGTAGTTATATCAAAAAAACATTTTTTTTAATTGTTGTCTGTCCGTTTGTTTGAGGTAATCTCCGAAAAAGCTGGGCCCGTTTTGACGCGACTTTCACTGGTATATAGTTGATGTGTTTATGCGTAATTGAGGCTTTAATTTTAGAAAAATAATGAATGATTCCGCTGCGGTATTTGTCTCGCAGCTAGTAGTGCTGAGATAGGAACCTTTTTGGCCGCGCACAGATCCTTTTTTTGTTTTGTTTTAATTTTTGACGTTTGTTTCTTTAAAATTTAAAACTTCAAATGAAAATTTCCTCACTAAGTCGTCTTACCTAAACACAATAATATTTTTTTTTTTTAATATACTTGTACGCCTAACTTTTCTACTGAGCACAGACAATACAAACACTAACCACAATTAATCAACAGTCGTAACCAGCTTCACAAATTCATAAACTATAAAGTAGCGAGTTTGTTTGTTTCTAAATATTGACATACCCAAATGAAAGTAAGTTGTGAACAGCTAACTCGACGGTTTGTTTAGGCAGTGTGCTAATTGTGAGAGCTCCTACACATTTATAAAGATGAGTCGGTTGGAATATTCCAGAGTTATGCTTGTTTATTGATGACGACCGATGTGGCGCGGCTGGCGATGGTCCGCCTGCGACGCAGGAGGTTGCGGGTTCGATTGCCCGCTTTGGGACAAATGTTTGTACGATCTACAAAGATTTGTTCTGGGTATTTGCTATGTATATTAAAAATATATATCTATGTAATGTATTTATAAGTATATCAGTCATCGAGTACCCATAACACAAGCTCTGCTTAGCTTGGGGCTTGATGATGCTGTGTGGATTGTCCAGCATTTTTTATTTTTTATTACTAAATTAAGCATCTGTCTTTGTTTCTGGCCAAAAAACGTGGAATGGGCAAGTCGGTTTAGCACACAAAGAGTACCGTACCGTGTCGAGTAAAAGACGCCCATAAAATCACGTTTCTACTATGAAAGCACGGAGCACTACTCTCTGAAGAAAAGATAAGTAGGATTGAAGTAGAAACTTAACATTGTAGTTATATTTTTTGAGGTGAAACTTCTTTTGGGTCGGTGTAAATTGGATTTTATGGATCGAAAACGTCACCTGTAAATGTACAAACAACTGTAAATGTTTCTGTCTCTCTCTCGCTCTCTCTGTCTCTCTCTCTCTCTCTCTGTGTTTACCACCTCCATAGTCTAATCATCTCATTCTCTTCCAAATTAATAAGAATACACATTTATACTTCAATCGAGTGTGAACTCACAATCGCTTTATTTATATTGAATACTTTGGAATTTCTCCTGTAGAAATTCCAAAGTTACATACATTTGAATTCACATACACAAACAGCCAGACCCGGAACAAAATCAAAATTAATTTATTTAAATTAGGCTGAGAATCAGCACAACCAACAACGTCAAACCGTTAACAAAAGACAGTCCCCCAAAACGCCCACCCTCACCACTTCCTAGTGTTTTTGCTGGGAAGAAGAAGTGGCGGAACAAACTCCCCAGCAACAAATCTGTCTGATAGGTTTGAATAACTTGAATCTATACAACATAATTATGTCAACAACTAACTGTAGGCCATACAAATATTAATTTCCGTGCGGGATTCAAATTTGCAGCGCAGCAGTCGATGATGGTTAAATTTATTTGTGTAAATTGGTTGTTACAAACACTTTAACAAATAAAATATATTTTTAAACTAGGTTCGGTAGTTAACAGTAAGGTAGGACAATCCACACAGCATCATCTAGCCCCAAGCTAAGCAGCGCTTGTGTTATGGGTATTAGATTACTGATATACTTAATACAATACATTACAAAGATAGGTATTTTTTATTATATATAGCAAATACCCAACAAACATCTATCCCAAGGCGGGAATCGAACCCGCAACCTCCTGCGTCGTAGGCGGACAATCGCCCGCCGCGCCACATCGGTTGTCAAACATAGTCGTACATAATCACTATCTCTCAAGCCAGTAAAAAGCCAAGTTCCCAAAGACGATCAGAGAACGTACCAGCATCGGGCAATGCTATGATTAACGACGGGACGTGATGTCAACAACCCCGGTGAATCATCCAAATATTCATATAATTTCCAGTCGGAGTGTCACTCCCTTAAATTGATGATCTGGTCCGCCTCGTTAAGTTTCCAAAATTAATTCTTTGGCTTATGATGTATTGGTTTTCTTGGTAATTTTAGAGTTTTGTCTGTTTTAGGCGCGGGGCTGTTTTTTAATACTAGCGGCTACTGGTGACTTCGTTTTCGTGTGTATCTTTTTGCAAACATTCATTACACCCTCACAAAATTTAAATTCAAATTTCGTAAGTAAGATCGAAAAAATACGATGAGATATCTATTTGTAAGCTCAGGACGGCTTTTATCAGAATCGATATTGCAACGTGGGTATGTAGGTAATCCAAACACGGTTATTTAAATTAAACGTCATCGAAACTTAAACGATTTTACTTCCATGACATTAAAATAATCCTAAAACTTCGTAAATGACAATCACTTATATTCTGATCAACGTTTATCACTTTGATATACAATATGTTATAGGCGATGGAAAGCGATTCGGAAGCGAAAACGTGGTGCACTGGCTACCGCTCTTCAAGAATGGAATCCTAAGATGGCCGCCACGCTGCCATCGACTCGACGCTCCGCTAGAGTGACGTTGATGCCTGGCTGGAGGCCTTAATTTTAATTAAGCCCCCCACAGGAAAGTTCGGTTGAGCAGTAAATATCCCTAAAGGATAAAAAAAAAAAAAAAAAAAAATAGAGTGACGTTGACAACCTGTCACTCTTGAAGATGCCTTTCTTATGTGCGCCGACATATACATACAAATAAATAAAACCGAAGTATCTAAATAACAGTTTTTTACTAAATGAAATGAAAAAATATAAATTTTGGCTCTCTGTCGGTCTGTTTGTTTGAAGTAATCTCCGAAATGGCATGGCCGATTTTGACGGGAGTTTCACTTGCAGATAGCTGATGAACTAAGGCTAAAGTAACGGTTAAATTTTAGAAAATGAATTAGGGTTCCGCGCCATAAATTAAAAGCCATTTTGTGTTGAATTCCACGCTGACAAAGTCGCGAGTACCTACAGCTAATTGATAGTACAATGAGTGTGTTAGCGTCTAATCGGTCTTGGTCTCAATATAAACGGCTATGATGATATAAAGTTCAGTAGGTCGCACATCGGTGGTAATAGCCGAGGTACTTTGAACTTAAGCTGCCCTAGTGTAGAAGAGGTCTTTCTTTTCTTTCTTTTCTTGCTACAGGTCCCTTAAAATAACTAAGTACACGTTGTACACGCATCTTATCGTGTATACGTCGGCAGTAGATAAGTGACTTAAGTTAGCTCAGAGTTCCTCTGCTCACATTACCACAAATCGTGAGTTAAACTTAGCCGCGACCTTATCAAAACGCATTTAAAATGTATGAAAGCTATAACTTTGGCTTGCGGCCAAGTCACACTGCTGAAAGTTACTGCGGGGAGAGTTTGTCGTGTTTTGGGAACTATGAAACTTACTCCGGAAGGAAAAGTCAACAGATTTTTCAGGAAATTATTTTCATTTCATTGCGGAAATAAAAGTGTTTGTAAGTACTGTGGAGCTTTCGAACCTTCATGATTACTTTATATGTTCCTGGCATGTTATGACGTAAACATTGACGGTACGGTTGGCGCAGTGGCTGTGCGATTGGGTGTTGCTCTGCGTGTCGTGGGTACGATTCCCGCACGGAACAAATATTTGTATGGCTTACAGGTAGTTGTTCCGGGTCTGGCTACTTGGAGCCACCATACAGGAAAAATTCATAGTGTGTGGCAACGATAAAAAAAAAAAAATTGGGGTAGAAGAGAATGACTGCCTCATTTCTAGTGGTCGCAACGCACTACAGCAGAGCTTGAGGTCTTGGGTTCAATTCCAGGGTCTTCAAACTTAGATACTCTTAGTATAGGAGAAAGATGTTTTTGTCAAAAGAGAACATTTTCTAACGTAGAAATTATTAGAAAATAATGAGAATCACAGAATTGGCAATTATTTAAAAAAAATGTTATGTTTGTCTTATTTAATAGTAGTAAAATAATACCTTTGTTAAAAACAGGTAGCAGTAGACTCTACGAATTTTAGGCCTATATCTGTGTTTCTTATTTTATGTATAACTGCACATACAAACATACATACTTTTTACAGTGTAGTTCGATTTCGATCATTCTTTTTAGTATAAATTAGAAAATATAATTGTCCTACGTCAACTTCAAAGTCTTTTTGATATACAGCAAACAATTCTGTAACATAAGGAGTCTAGAAGAGACTGGCACGGTATGGCAACCCACTGGAATTAAAAATACCACGTGGAACCCATTTTTCTTTTGGCTGAGATGGTGATGTACTGGCCATCTCAGCAAGAAGACGTCTCTTACTTCATCATCATCATTCTCCTGCCCTTATCCCAATTTATTTGGGGTTGGCGCAGCATGTTATCTTCCATGCATCTCTATTTGCCGTCATCTCAAGAGTCATCTATTTTCTATCCATTTCATCTTTCACAAAATCCATCCTTTTTTTTGGTCTTCCTCTACTCTTGTAACCCTGCACATTCATACTCAAAACTTTCCTCACAACATGGTCCTCATTCCTTAGCATCACATGCAACCATGACAACCGATTTCCACACAACTTCTCGGTCACAGGCGCCACTTTCAGACTTCCTCATACATACTCATTTCTTATTCTATCCATTCGCGTAACACCACACATCCCCCTCAGCATTCTCATCTCAGCTGCATTTCATGTAGCTGCCTTTCATTCATCCCTTTTGTGGCCCAACATTCTGATCCATACAAGACAGAAGGTCTTACAACTGTTTTGTAAATCTTCCCCTTATGACGTCTCCTGCTTGACATAAATACTCGTAAATAACTGACTGACTGCAAACTAGATACTGCATAGCCAATCCCGAAAACGATAGAAACGAGCCGCTTCAACGCCTCGGTAGACTTTAGAGGTGGTAAATGATAAAATAAATGTAAGGAAGACGGGAACCCAAAACATTCTGTACCATGTCGAGTAGATAACGCACAAATAAAATCACGGTTCTCGTGCCACCTAAGGCATGGGGACTCCTTAAATTGTTTTAGTACATATTATTAATTGTTATTGTACCGACAATTATAATAGAAGAGGAGCTCGTGGCTAAATAGAAACAGCCGCACGGATTGATCGAAGGTTACACTACGCTCGCCGAGGTCAGTCTGTGGATGTGTGGCCATTCGTAACATATCGAAACTCTTCCGTTCCTCGGAAAGCACGTAAAGCCGTTGGTCCCGGCTGTCATTTAGAGATCTTTGACAGTCGTTAGAAGCCCGAAAGTCTGACAACCAGTCTTACCAAGGGGTCTGGCGTTGCCCAGTACCTACTGGGTTGTGGAGGTCAAATAGGCAGTCGCTCCATGTAAAATACTGGGATTCAGCTGCATCCGGTTAGACTGGAAGCCGACCCCAACACAGTTGGGTAAAGGAACTGGAACATATGATGATAATATACCTGGAATAGAAATACACACTCAGCGAAAATTTACATTAAATTACAGTTCGTGAGATACAGTCCTCTGACAGTAAGACGGACACACGGACAGAGGACGTTTATTAATAGGGACCCGGATTACTTTACTATATTGGCACCCGGAGGGTACATAATAGTAAAAAAATAAGTCGTTTTTGAAGTACAAATTCCATGCGATAGAAATTTTGTATAGAGTATTAGCACGGTAATATTATTATACAGTATTCCAACTTCATACAAACGGACGAAACGCGAGCTATACCTACGTACCTCGATCTTGGGTTGCGCTCGGGGCGCAGACAGTCACGGCTGTACCGCAGTGTCGAACGGACGGTGCGTTGTTTTTTTAACAATAACCGCGCCATTTTCTCTCTAAAAATCAGTTAATATGACGAGTAGGAAATATTGTGCTGTTTTTGGTTGTATGAATTCGTCAATAACGCATCCAGATATAAGTTTTTTTTTAAATTACCTGGAAACTCTGAAAGGCAAGACTACAAAATAATTTTACTTACTAGTAGGTAGGTACATAATTTGTGTCTTTTTAATGGATAAGTATTTCCTTTTATCTCACGAAAACAAAGGTGTTTGGATTAATAAATATATAGAGAAGAGAGGAACGGAAAGTTATTGAGACGAGTGAAATATGTAGTTATATGCGGTTCTGAATGAATCATGATACGGTAGGTACCTACCTACTTACGCTTGTGTTAAAACTTCGGTGCATGTGTGTTTTGTTAGTTTGCATAATGCTGGAGACGGGCAGCCCTAACGCATGTTTACGTACCGCGCGACTGTAGGCATTTATTTCTATCATGCGGCCGAGTTATACTACTGTATTATAATATTACCGTGGTACCGTGGTATTAGCTTCATTAAAGGAACGAAAATAATATTACAAACCGGTTATGAACATTTTGCGGCTACACACTGCGTGCCACAGCCCACAGGTATAACCACAGCCTAAGCGGAGCTTAGCACAAACAGTTAATTTTACACCAAATAACCCTTAATTTAGTATAATGTGAATTTCGATCCGATCTGTTGAATAAATTGGTTTCATGTTACTAAAATCACATTTAGTTAATGCTCGAATGGGTGACAAGTAAATAGCGTAAACGCTGATTGGTTAAAATATTAATTGTATTTATGATGAGAAGTTATTGCTATAAAATGTTTGTTGGTCATTAAATTGTTAACAGTATGCGTCCATTATGCATATACTCATGGTAATAATTTTGAAATTGCGAAATGTTTGAGTAGAATTATACAGGAAGCTTATGTTGAAATTTATTTAAACTGCAATCTTGTGGTTTTATGATATTGCGAACAAAAATAAAAGAATATCAGATGGTTTGGGCATGTTGAGAGGATGAATGTAAGGCGGCTGATTAAAAGTATTTATGACGCAGATGTGAGTGTAATCGCTAGGAGGGTCGCCCTAGTAAAACGTACAAAGGCCCCTAACCTATAAGAACTATGACTATTAATTGCAAACATCGTGCGTCCGTGACCAATGTCTACCAAGAATAGACAACGGTCTTTCTTTTCAACTTGTCATACCTATCTTCTACCAGAACACGGGGCGCCCCGCAGACTTTCTTCTGTTCTGTTTTAATATCGCCATGTTCAGGACGGTAGATATCGTTCAACAATTCGTCGAAGTGGCTAGACAACTGGGCATAACCCAGTTGTAAATGTCCTTTGTGCCTATTGGCCTAGCTCTGTTCTGTCTCCTACTTGATATGGGGGGAATGTTTGGGTGGACCACCCTTAACATTTAGGGGGATGAAAAATAGATGTTGTCCGATTCGCAGACATAACCGATATGCACACAAAATTTTACGAAAATCGGTCGAGCCATTTCGGAGGAGTTTAATTACAAACACCGACACACACAAGAGAATTTTATACGTAAGAAATTATGGATGTATGAATGTTAGATCTTGTTTGCACTTTTCCCGTACAGGATATAACTAGAAACCCTTCTATCGAAGTCAATCTAGACAAACTTCCTATTTTCAATCCAAAAAACAAATCCAACAGCTCACCAGTTTAAAGAAATCTCGCTTTAGTTCAATATATTGAACCAACTTGCCTAGATAGAACACAAACATCTAGCTTCCTTGTCTTGTAAGGAAACAAAAACAATTGAACTGCAGTGTACTAAAAACAAAAGCAAAGTCCACTATCCTCTTTGCAATAAATCTTCAAATTAAGAGAATGTTAGCAGTAAGACTGTTTAATTAAAATTTTGCTCAAATAATGGAATCTGCACAAAGTGTTAACGCTAAAATTCCAAAATGAATAACACATTTCAATCCAGTTGAGAACAATGCACTATTTTATTCCACTACATTGCAGGGGAATGAATCTCGTACAATTTAATACATCCACCCTCATTTCTATACCAACTACGTAAGCCATGAATCAATGTCAAATACAGGACGCGTTCCAACACAACTGTCAAATAAGTTATGCGTAATTTCACGTAGAATATAATTCGGTATAGATGTAATCTAGGACTGAGTGTAATTTTGCATAAGAACTTTACTGGGTGTATGTATTATGTGTGAAATTAAAATTTAATGTCGTTGAGAATTATTTGAGTTGTGGGTGTATATTTGACTGCCTCGTCAGTGTAGAGGCTGCAAGCGCTACTGCTGGGTTCAATTCGAGGTCGGGTAGTGTTATAAGATTTTTCAATCTAGAATTTCTCATTAGTAGTAGCGTGGAATCTGGATTTTTGTTACATGGAAATTAATCATAAATGGCAAGATATGAGTGTACTATAGACGCACACCTCTGTCTAACCTCTCGGGGATTACTGGCGTGATAAGTATGATTTGAAAAGCAATGAAGGTCGGGTTTTACGGGATTATTTTTGAGTCAAAACCATTTTTTTGACGAATCACTCACGATTCTTTTTGCATACGTTCGACGCTTTCACATTCACTTTCATCAAATGTAGAAATAATTGTTTGTTCATGACTTCAAAGCAGAGGTACATAAACTCACGCCTTTTTTCTTAGAAAGGTAAAATGTACAGATACGATCCTGAGACCCGCTACGATCCTTGCGTACTCCTTTTGCATCGTTTACGTTCATACATCTGGTTATACACGCACGCCATTGGCGACGACCCACTACTTTCGAGGCCTTTCTTTATTCTTTTTCACCAATCAATTATGAACAGCAAAAATGATGACGTCTTACCTACATCATTATAATCATATGCATTTCAAAAAAAAATGCAAAAAAAAAAAATTGAGCGTACAAAAAAAATTGTTCACAATATTTAAGATAGCATTTATAAAAGCTTTCTCTTAAGTAGTTCTTTTTTCAATGCCACGACCACATCCACTATACGTTATAAATCCTACAAGGACATTCATTTGGCTAATACATTTGTGGGCATCCTACAAGTTTAATACCCCACTGTCCATAACAGGATTGATTCAGAATACAAGGGTGACAATAATCTAACGTATTGCGACATGGCCATTATAAATTGATCCAGCCATTCAGAACCGGAATTTCATTTCAATAGATTACAACTGCCACACAAAAGGGGCGGGGATCAATTTATGCTGGTTTAAATTATGATTTTGACGTTATATATGTTAGACCACAAATTGTTCATGGTTTCATTAATAATTATTTTTATGAAACTTATTAGCCAATATTTTATTGAAATTATTTGTTGTTCGGTTTTCATAGTGTGTGAGACAAAAGCCGTTTATTGTTTAGTGAACTATACAAATCATAATATTAATCAACAAATTCTAAATGATTTTGTGGCTTTGATGATTTTTCATTACTTAGGTACTTGCTATGAGAAATCCCAGATGGAAATAGGAGATTATGCACCAAGGGGATACAAGAGCCTGAGAAAAATGAGACAAAAAAGAATGAAAAAGAGTGTTATGTCACGGACGCCATATTGAATCCCGAGCGTAACAAAATATGACTCTAGAAGACTCAAGAGTGAAGCCAAGAGTTTAGACTAGAATTTCTAAATGCAGCGAGGGGTTCAAGCCAGCCCAAAACCAAAGGCACCTTTATCCCTTGGGTAAAGTCACAAGAAGAGTATCCTACTCTACTTTTCTCACCTTCTGTCAGATAATGAAAAACAATTCGATTTTCAAAATAGTTCTTTTCGGTATCTAAAAGGTTTCATACTTCTTTTAGTTGAGGTTTCAAATCAAAACACATCATCGAGTGGGTAAGAATGTGTTATTATTGTCTGGCAGGACCAGAGGGCTGTTATGACTTACTTTGGGTTAAGTTTGCACGCACAAAAATCCTGCTATAGTACACTTTGCACTAGTCGAGCTTGCGACCACTAGACCATGCTTTTGCCACCGGCTTCGCTGGCGTTAGGAAGTGGGGTGTTAGAAAGAGACAAAAAGCAGCCTGTGTCACTCTCCATCCCTTCGACTATCTCCACTTTAAAAATCACGTCATTTAGTGGCTCCGTCTTGCCGTGAAAGACGGTCAAACAGACACACACATTTTCCCATTTATAATATTATCTATATTATACTAGCTTCCGTCCGCGGCTTCGCGGCTTCGCGTGATTTGTTGATAAAAAAAGTAGCCTATGTCCTTTCCTTTGTTGCAATCTATATCTCTGCCAAATTTTATCGAAATCCTTTCAGTCGTTTAGGCGTGAAAGATGGACAAACAGATAAACACACTTTCCCATTTATAATATTAGTATGGATATCTTTGTTCTTTTTAACGTTGCTCCACACTAGGAATTTCTTTTGTATCGTGGATGAGTTTACAAAACAGCCAGACCCGGAACAACTACCTGTAGGTCATACATGTAAATATTTGTTCCGTGCGGGAATCGAACCCACGACACGCGGCGCAGCAGTAGATCGCTCAGCCACTGCGCCAACCGTGCCGTCAGATATAATAAAGTATGGATGTTATTAATGTGTTGTGAAAGAAAAAAAACTATTAATTCTAAATGTGCACGTCACTGGATTATCCAGTTTAAGAGTCCATTTAATATTTTTATGATTCCAACATGACAAGCTATAAAATTAATCCTTGATAAATTATTAAACTGTCCCTATTTATTCTTTACACCTCACACCGCACGTGCCGTACAATTTCCTTCTTTATTTCGTTAAAGATAGAGTACTATATTACATCTGCCATATCTTGAATAACATTAAATATATTCCCTCTATGAAGAATCCGAATTTAGGGTCGAATCTACATTAATACATCAATAGATGTACATGTACACCCTGTATTGTAGCAAGTAACGAAGGGAGTCGCTTATTTTAATTTTAAATCAACCTTAAGTAATGCAAATGGTAAAAGGTATTTTGTGGGGTATTGGATACAACTGGCGTGGCGGGAAATCTAATTTGTGTGCATTTAATTTCGTGTACGAGGTTGTGTTTTGCACCATTTAAGGATAAGATTTAGTGGTTGATAATACAATTGGAATAGTATAAATTCAATGAAATATAAGCTTTCTGAACACGTGTTTAAGCTACTTATTATCTGCATAGCCTTTTCCCAACTAAGTTGGATATTATTATGGTATGGGCATCTCGCAGTTTATCCTTCAGGGATATCTACTGCATTACCGAACTTACCTGTAGGTACTGAATATTTTTATTGTTTTTTTTTTGTTTAAAAAACGTTGCCCTACACTAGGAATTTCTCCTGTATCGTGAGTGCGTTTACAAACATTAAAATTCACATACACAAACAACCAGACCCGGAACAACTACCTGTCGGCCTAACAAATATTTGTTCCGTGCGGGAATCGAACCCACGACACTCAGCGCAGCAGTCAATCGCTCAGCCACTGCGCCAACCGTGCCGTCAAATTAGAAATAAAAGCCTCCAGCCAGGACGTAGAAAAACTTAAAAGCTAAGCTACCAATAGCTAAGGGCAGACCCCCTGCGGGGTACGAGCCTCGGCTAAGGACGTCGCTGGGAACGGCAGCAAGCGACGGGCTGGATCTTAAATATATATTATTAAGGGACTGATTTAAACAACTACTGGCTCAACTACGCGGGTTTGGGTCGGGGGAAGGACATTGACGGGGTTGTCGCGACGCGCCTCGGTAACGAGGACGGAATGACGGAATGAATGCTGGTGTCCCTATTGCTTTCCTGGAGGAGAGTGAGTGTGAAATGTCATGATGGCCCAGTGGTTTAGGCCTCGCCTCTTGTGCACGAGGTTGTGGGTTCAAACCTGGGCAAGTACCAATGTGAGTTTTTCAATTCATATGTACTTTCTAAGTTTATCTTGGACATCACTGACATCGGTGAAGGAAAACATCGTGAGGAAACCTGGACTTATATAATTAATATAAGTCTGAAATCGCCAACCCGTCTTGAGTAAGCGTGGTGATTAATGCTCGTGCCTTCTCTGTATGAGAAGAGGCCTTTGCCCTGCAGTGGGACAGTAATAGGCTGGTACTTTACTAGGAGAGTGATAGGGTCATCAGGCTCTGTTAGTGTGTGCCAACTAAGTTGGAGTCGGCTCACAGTTTTTTATTTGAAGCGACTATCTGATATCAACATCCCAGACACACAGTGGCACGATACTCCTTGGTAAGACTGGTTTGCAGGCCCTCAAGCTTTTGACTGCCCGTTACGACTGTCAAAGATCTGCGAATGACAGCCGGGACCATTGGCTTAACGTGCTTACCGAGGAGGACGGTGGGGCCTTGCTATTTAATGGATGGTTACTCATACACGGTTCGACCTCAGCTAGGGTAGCTTAACCTTCGAACAACCCGAGCTGCTGTTTTTCTAAATAGCATATTGCGTCTAATAGGTGAGTTATTACAAGTGATGTTTCGTACCAGGTACATTCTACCATCTGGCATGCAAACATTTTGAACTTATATTAAATAATAAAAATTAAATCTAAATGGAGCAAGTTTAACAGCATGTTATATTGATACATTCCTAATTCAAATAACACTAAATTTGTAAATTAAAAAAAAAAAAACAGGAAAAACACACATACACACATTTATAAAAATTATACTTAGTAACATGTCGATTATAGTTTAAAAAAAGTAAAGTAAAGTACCAGCCTATTACTGTCCCACTGCAGGGCAAAGGCCTCTTCTCATACATAGAAGGCATGAGCATTAATCACCACGCTTGCTCAGGACTGGTTGGTGATTTCAGACTTATATTAATTACATAAGTCCAGGTTTCCTCACGATGTTTTCCTTCACCGATGTCAGTGATGTCCAAGATAAACTTAGAAAGTACATATGAATTGAAAAACTCACATTGGTACTTGCCCAGGTTTGAACCCACAACCTCGTGCACAAGAGGTGAGGCCTATACCACTGGGCCATCATGACATTTTTAATTTTATAAATAATACGATACTCATTTTTGATTATAGTTTACCTTCAGTAAAATCTGAAATTACTATGGTAAATCAGGATACTGATCAAACTAATATTCAGAGAGCACAGTCAATACCAGACTGATATAAAGAAGAAGCCAAACTAAAACCTTTTACCAATAATATCCCAAATGTTGCTTCTTCATTTATAACCAAACTTTCTATCGGCACAGTTGCCGATGCCAATGTAGTGAGTGAAGTGACGAAATAGATAAGTTCAGAAGGTTAGTTCCGAACAAAAGCATACGTACGGAAATCTTAAACTGTCTTAAAGACCTGTTTTCATCCGTTTCTGCCATTTGCATTCACGAGAGAAGAGCAGTTGCTGTACTTGAACGGTGACTAAATACAGGGAGAATAGGAAATCGACACACAACTAATACCATTAGATTAGATCATGATTTTTGACACGTTCATCACGTTGCCCTATACTATTAATTCCTCCTGCATCGTGGGTGCGTTTACAAACATTCAAACTCACATACACAAACAGACATACCCGGAACAACTATCTGTAGGCCATACAAATAACTGTTCCGTGCGACACGTGGCGCGCGTCAATCGTTCAGCCACTGCGCTAACCGTGCCGCCAAAAGAAAAAAGCTTCAAAATTTTCTTGGTGTTTTTCCTAAATTGTACCGTCTTAAATAATGGGAAAATCATCAATGTTCTACCTAACCCAATGGGATTTAAATAATTCACTTCTTTCATTAAAAAAACATTGGGGTAGGTAGAAAACATGATTGTTTACATTGTGAATAATAAAAGAATAACACAAAAAGCTGATGAAAAATTTCAACAGTGAGGAGTGTCAAATACCAAACCAATGGTATCAGGTTGTTCGTTGATATCCCTTCCAACCTGTTTTTGCGTGCATTTTCGCTATTTGTATGGAACTGACTTTCTGTATCTGACTACTTAGTGGCAGACTGACACAACATGACAAGTTTACTCGTTCAGAATTAGTTAAATACATCTCTAATGAATGTGCTTGTTTATCTTGTTTCACGGACGATTGCGGTGTGAGGGTGGTAATTAAATTATGTTGGTAAACAGAGTGATCAAACAGATGAGAATTTCATATAAAAATATTTGGTTTTGTATTAGATCTGTAGCTTTGATTTTTGTAATATTTGAATTAAACAAGTGCTGGGAAAGGATCGATCGATGGTTAAACTACTCTTGCTAATGTCAGTCTGTGGATGAATGTCCGTTCATTACATATCGAGACTCCTCCGTGTCTCGGTAAGCACGTTAAGCCGTCCCGGCTGTCATGTAGATCTTTGTCAGTCGTTATGGGTAGTCAGAAACCCGAAAATTTGACAACCAGCCTTCCCAAAGGGGTATCGTGTTGCCCCCTTTTTATCGTTATAATACTTTCCCCTGTGATAGTTTTGTCCCGGCTGTCATTTGTAGATCTATGTCAGTCGTTATGGGTAGTCAGAAGTCCGAAAATTTGACAACCAGCCTTCACAAGGGGTATCGTGTTGCCCCCTTTCTATCCTTATAATAGTCCCTGTGATGATTATCAATCTCCACGCGGGTGAAACCGCGGGCACAAGCTAGTGTCTATAAAACTATAATGGAGCCACCACAAAAGAATACAAAAACAAAAATGCGCCTAGCTATCACTATAATACTTACTCGTACAACTGTACAATACAGTGTAGTAATCACAGCATAAAAAATTGCATTCTAAAATCAAAACTGACAACGCCAAAACATTCGAAAATGTGCGAACACGTGCCAACAATTAGTTAATCGAATTATTAGGCAGCAAAGCTTTAATATTGGACCATTTGTGCATACTGCATACAATACGCGAACAACTGTCGACGGTCACAGACACAAAAGAACAGTAGTTACAGTGTTGCCGGATTAGTTCCGCTAAGCATTGTTATACTGGCTTTGCATAATGGTCTGTGGGAATTTCGGTTGTTAATTCAAGTATTGGGGCGTTGCGGGTAAAGTTTTTGAGTTCGTTTATATAAAAGGTAAGAAAAAGAGTACTTATATAAATAATTTTGTAGTTTAAATTATATAGAACTAGCGGCCCGGTACGTGCTTCGCTACGTATCAAGTGAAATAATAACAAAAAAAATAATTGGAACATCAATTTCATTTATTCAAACAAAAAAAATAATTATACATTTATTATCGATTTTCGAATTAAGGATCGAGTATAATTAAATAATTATGGCGACTTAGCATAATTATATGTTATTATTATATTTTAAAGTTATCCTGCTATTTAAAAAAAAACAGCTCTTTAAGACACTGTAACTTTATTTCACTAAAATGGTACAATTATTAATATATGAAGGAATAAAATAAAATAAATAATCATAGGGCATCAAAAAATTCATCCGCATCGTTGTCAACGGGAAAAGTGCCCAGAAGGCTGGCAGCATTGCCACGTTGAATGGCAATGCTGATTCTTTGGCCAAAAAAAGGCCAGCCCTCTGGTCACGTGAAGAGTCGACCAAACGTTTCGCGATTTCTCGAAAAACTAAATGGGCACACGGACCCCATGGCCCTAGTGTTTCAACCCCAAACGGCTCAAACATATAACTTCCAGTTAGGTTGTTGTATTTTCGCCGCTTGAGGTTTTCTGCACCTGCAGCAGCCGCACCTGCACAGTCCACCGTACTAGGAAGATGGGATGGCGCAAGGGTGTCGACACATCTTCCAAGGTATTATGGTCATTCCATCTGGTCTCTTACCATCGTCGCGTGTATTTTAGAACCCAGTGGCTGGGTTCTAAAATAGCTGGTACCCCGGCAATGGCAAGAGCACGACGGATGATGTCATTAATACTGGCGTGTTGGGCTATACGACCTGCACTCTACTTACTGCAGGATAGGCCTTTAAGTAATAAAATAGATCACCATTTTAGATGATATACATTTTTTTTCTATTTTTAATAAATAGTAAGTATTTATTAAAAATAGAAAAAAAATGTATGACAAAGTTAAAATTACTATTTAAATAACACCACGCCCATATTCCCTAAAGAGTTAGACATAGGTAACTATGAATAAAAGAGATTTTAAATGCGGATATACGTTTTACCACTTATGTTTGAGTCCCATGTAACAGAGGGCGAGCATATTAAATAAATAAATAAATAAATATTGCTGGACAATCCACACAGCATCATCTAGCCCCAAGCTAAGCAGAGCTTGTTTTATGGGTACTAGATGACTGATATACTTAATACAGTACATTACATAGATAGATATTTTTATTATATCTATAGAAAATACCCAGAACACCCGGAACAAATATTTGTAGATCGTACAAACATTTGTCCCAAGGCGGGAATCGAACCCGCAACCTCTTGCGTCGCAGGCGGACCTTCGCCCGCCGCGCCACATCGGTCGTCAATTGCCACTGATCGGGCATAAATCCAGACTGCGGGCTGATACTGAGAAATTCCAGATGAAAAAACGGAATAGCAACACTTTGCCCTACCCGAAAATCAAACCCAGGACCTCATGCTCAGCAGTAGCACTTGCAACCACTATACCAAAAAGTTAAAATTATTTTACCTAGTTTTTTTTTTAATCCTCATACAGTTCTCAGTTTCATTTTCAAAACTGCCCAACCACAAGCTTAGTACTTTTAATTACTTACCAACACCTTATAAAACAATACAAAGCGCTTACTCACTAAACATCTGCGCTTTTCATCGTATTGGAAGCGTTGTTGTCGCCAGGTCTTATGCAAATCCAGCTTAAATCGCTGCAAGGCCGCTGCAAATCGTCATTGTTAGGAGTGCACAGTTGTGTTACCGTTCGCGTCTTTGTTTAACCATGTATGTAATGTTCCGAGGATTTTAATACAATGTAGGAGATTGAATGTGTGTTTAGATAGATCGTGAGTTATGTGAGTTGGTATTTAAATGATAGATAAATAGTGATTCGGCGATTGTGCGCTGGAAATAGTAGAGTGTTGTTTTAGGGAGATTGTTTGAGCTGAATCCTCGGAGATTCATCATTCCATTTTTAAATGGAACGATTTTTAACAGGGATCTCTTTTCTATAATGTTTTTCTTATAAGTCTAGAGGTACTGTGAGGTTGGTTTTCTGAATAGAACCTTACCTTACCGGCTGGCAGAATATTAGTCCTGGTTGGATTAAGACACTCAAGCAATTAAAGAAACGATTCAAATATAGAACTTGTCGTTTGTTTAGGACGTAGCCGATTAGTTATGTACGCCCTAGTGTTAAGACTTACCTACTCTAAATTATAAATCAGTAATAATAATTCATTGCAATTAATCACTTAGTTATAATTTATTGTAAGCTCTCGATCCGATCCTGTGCCTTCCATTTTAATAACTCATTTTTTTTCTTTGTTTTTTATAAGCCTATCCGTCGATCAAAATATATTTAATGAACCAGTCTGCATCCTTCTAATATTCAAGAGGAACCATTAAAGCTGTTAAATAGATACCCCATCCATGTACCAATTCCTGGACAAGCCTATCATTTAACAAACACCCACAAAAAATACACAATCGCTACCCCACCACACTATAAATAATCGAAAAACGCGACACTTCCCGCGTTCAACAAACAATGGAACCAACCCTCAAATGCGTTGTGACAAAATGTGGCACGTGACAAAAGTGTGACGACAAAACTGTGACCAAAGATAGTTAGTAATAAATTATGTTCAGCTGCCGTGTGCACATTGAGAAGCTTTGCCGATGTTTAACGATGATACCCGAAGTAATCCGAGCTAATAATAAAGATACTGCATTGAGCTCGTATGGATTATTTATTTCTGCATACTCCTATGTACCCACACAGTGTACCTTTTGTTTTTTCAGTTTCGAAATTCCTATTTCGAAACTTTATATGATAAAATGCCAATTTCAATAACTTATCTCACTCCAAATCTGGAGATCGATCTTTTGTTTGTAACAAATCAATGATCGAGTTTGCAATCTGTAATCAATCTGTAGGGATGTGTCCTAGGTAAAAATATTATACGTCGATTTACGAGTAGTTCGTCAGTAAGATTACCAAAAAATATTGGACACGTATTGTTTGCTTACTCAAATCAATAAAAAGTGACAATGATGTAGTACATCAAAGTTCAGGAAAAGGGGCTTGTGACGTCACTGTTACTTTGTACTAAGTGTAGCAAGGCGTAACGTCACGCGTAATTTCAACGCACTATATCGTCGTCATTTTTGGTTTACGTGACAAAAGAAAAAATACGTGTCCAGTATTTTTGAGTAATCCAACTTTCGGACCAATTAGATTTTTTAAGGACACTACCCTATTGGCAGTTAGCAGTTCACTTAAAAGGTATTTGTTTTAAAACATAGCCGTGCTTTTTTTGCATATTATTTATGGAATGTTACCGCAACCTCCGAGGTTATAGTTTTTGGATAACCATAAAACTATAATTTGCACATGTTGATGCATCTAAGGGCGGTGCCGATAGCATCTGAAGGACTCTACAAAGACGATAAATTCTTCTTTTAACCGCCTTAACGGCGTTGAAAGAGCACATCAGACACAACAAGTCATATAGATCGAGGGTGAAATATTTTCAACTTTCTTGTTAAGAAGTTTTTATATAGATCGATAAAGTGCAAGAGTTTTTGGCCATTTCTTGAAGACTTCATATAAAAAAGTCGTGTGAACACTAACTTAACACATTACTTACTACAAATCTAACCTAAAGACCCGATCTTTTTTTATTCGAAGTGGATTACATCTTGGAGGGGTCTGTCAGACTCTTGCTGACTATAACCACCTCAGTGTTCCCAAAAACATCTGCTTTCCCGGACTAGCCTGACTCCTGTAGGCCTTCGGAATCCTCGTCCCGTAAGCTCCCCTGGTTACGTCTCAGAGAGGAGTGAGTTGGACACTACGCTCGGATATCTCAGGTCTTTTTAGTGCCTAACCTTTACGTGTGTTTATTTTGCTAGGTTTATATAGGTTATACTGGAAGCTGACCCTAATAGTTGCGAAAAGGCTAGGCACATGATGATTTTGCTTGCTTTCTTTAAACTTCATTATTATTGTCTAGCTTATTACCACTTACATTTGGAGGTCCTTTCACAAGAGTAGAAGACCATCATCATCATCAGGCTATGTCCAGCAGTTGACTAATATAGCCTGCTATATAAGTCTACTGCTGGACATAGCCCTCTCCTAATGAGCGACATAGCGCCCTGTCTTCAGCTTGCCACATCCAGCATCTGCCTGCAGTCTTTAGCAGATCGTGATCCCACCTAGTCAGAGGGCGTCCTACACTACGTTTGCCGAATCGCGGTCTCCACTCAAGAACACGAAAGAAGAGAAGGTACTATTTGTTAATCAAAATACATTCAGACATACTCAAAATCTAGAAAACCAGCCAACTTCTTGAAACCAAGTCCCCACAAGAATACCAAAGACTTTGTCCATTCCAATAAACTTAAAGAGTATCCCGTCAGTAATCGACTTGTTGGCAATACAACAGCGCCGTTCCTCTAATCGGTCTTCAATCTTGCAACAGTCCCGCATAAATCGATTTCCTCGCGTTAGCCGTGGTTTTGCGGTAACAAGGCAGTTAGGGGGTTTGCTGTTATAGAATAAACGTAAACCTGGAAAGTAGTACACAAAAAAGAAAGAAACAAATATTATCGAAAAGTTTATTGAAGAATTTATATTTAAACTACCATTGCCACGCGGTTTTGCTAGCTCCTAAGAGAAGTAGCGTGATGTTAAGTAGCCTATAATATTTCCCAATAATTTGGCTAGGCCAAATAAGAATTTCTCACATCCGACGGTAGTTATGGAGATTGATAGAGAGAGACGAACAAAAAAAAAACAATCAAACACTTTCAGCTTTATTGTATTAAGTAAAGATAATACCAGCAGCTGATTACTCGCTAGCTTAACTTACTCGACTCGACCTAGGACTCAACCCCAGGACTTCATGCTCAGCAGTAGTGCTTGTGATCACTAGACCAACGAGTCGCACAAGTCAAGTCAGGTTTTAAACGTGTCCCCCTCGACTTGAGGACTTGCCGCCTGCAGAGGCGGACCGGCACTAGCCGGGGGTTGCGAAAGGATCGATCATCGATTTTAGTCCGTAAGAGTCTGACAGACCTCCATGTAGATTTTCCACCTCGGATCGAAAAAACTAACTAGCTTTTGCTCGCGATTTCGTCCGCGTGTATGTCGATACCAAATGTTATCAAAATCTGTTCAGTAGTGTAACAGACTAAGAGGCAGTTACTTTCACTTTCATAATATTGGTTTGTAAGTATGCTTATGGAGCTTGACTCTTGAGTGATCTTCTGGTAATACGAGCCTCACTGTGTGGCCTTGAGCTCAGTATACTTCGCGTTGTATACAGAACACGTGGATTCTTATGCCGTTCAAGAATTGATTTTTAGGAGCTTTTCAGCGCGTGGAAGCTTTTATATACGTGCTTACTTTGACCATTAACGTTCGAGAAAAGTACCTACAACTTTCGGGTTTTTTCTGAAGCTAGTATACTTAAGTAGTATTCCAAAGATATTGAATAAAATCATGAAAATATATTAATTATTGTATTTACATTTTCAGTTATTGTAGTAAACAGGGCTCTGATGTCTCCCTTTCTTATCGAGAATCGGGAACTCTACACTCTGTTCTTCAAACCTATAAAGATAAAAAATGAGCCTAAATAGATTTACCTACTGCTTTTTAACTGACTTAAAAACCTAAATTACTCACGATAGGAAATGAGTGGATATCAAGGCTGCAGCAGCGGTTTGCATAACATCACGCCTGTATTGCCCTAAGGGTTGGGTAGCGGTGTACCTACAGTACACCCACATTTCACCAGTTATGTTTATAAGTCGCAAATACTAGGGGGTGAGCATATTTGCCGCCAACCAGGCACACATCCCACATGCGGGTTATACAAAATCAATCAGAAAAGAAGATTATTATTTCTTACGTTATCAAAGAACCACACTTTATTACGAAAGAAAAGAAATATCACAATCAATTTAAATTCATTCACCAAAAATAAACTGAAAACAAAAGATAAACTTCATAGCCTCTCTTCGCTAAAATGTATCTTTTCATAAATAATGCTCCGTGTGCAATCAATCAAATCCGTACGCTTTCATAGTATGATGTACATTTATACACGCTAAAACAGATTGCAGAATTCATAAATTTAATCCAATCACGCACGCTACATTTACAAAATATGTTTTGCTAAAATGTTGTTTATGGCGTGCATGTTATGGGTATATGAATCTGTAATATTTATAGAATCAAAGACCAATAAGTTTTAGAAAATTCATAGTGAAAATAAGTATGTCTAACATAATATTTTAACTGTCAATAAATACATCATCTGCCCAGAATTTTTCTAACTTTGTTTGGGATCAGCTTCCAGTCTAACTAGATGCAGCTGAATACCAGTATTTTACATGGAGCGACTGCCTATCTAGCCTCCACAACCCAGTGACTGTGCAACACGCTAACCCCTGGTAAGACTGTTTGTCAAACTTTCAGGCTTCTGACTAACCGTAGCGACTGTCAAAGATATACAAATGACAGCCGAGACCAACGGCTTAACGTGCAACTGACAATTAATACGAGTACTTCTGCAGTGTTATTCTATAAAATTTCATCCGTGAAAATCTAGGTAAAGTGGAGACGAAATGAAAGCCATCCCATGTATATGCTACGAATTGACCATTTAATTCAAGCTCCCTTCATCTCACTTTTCATGGGTTTATTCCTTCAATACTGACCATGTTTAGATATTGTTTTGTAACCTTAACTACATCCTAGGGTTCCGTTCTCAAAAAAAGGTACCCTTATAGTGTTTATTTATTTAATACTTTAAGCATATAATGTACAGAGGCGGACTTAATGCCATAGGCATTTTCTACCAGTCAACCTTTGGGTGATGTAGAGACAAACAGTGGCAGGTGCAATTTCTTAAAAGAAAAGTGAAAAAGTGAGTGTAGTATCACTTCGTTGTCCGTCTGTCTGTGTGTCTGTGAAGACCATTTTTCTCACACGAGAAGGTCTCAAGTTGAAATTAATTTCAATAATTTGAGCCTACTGTTATTCGGAGCTTCTAAGGCAAGGCACTTAAAAATACGGCCATTTATGCGTCATATTTAAATATTCGCAAGTACATCAAAACCTATAAGGTAGTTTCCGCTGACCTAGAATCATGAAATTTGGCAAGAAGCAAAGTCTCAAAGCAGTAAGGGAAAACGTCCGAAAATTGTTAATTTGTTATTTTATCTCTATGGAGGACAGGAAAATACACCTTACTTTTTTGACGTGACAACGTCTTATATTTCGATGAAGCTGGCTGCACGCACGAAAAAACATGACGCATGCGGCGTTACCTCGCTCTGAGGCGTTCCATTTAAGGCTTGAAGTGCAAGCGAGAGCGCGGAACGAGCGACAAAGAGGCACAATCGGCCTCCTCGTTCGGCAGCGTTCGACATCTGTCTCTCTCCTACTTCGTCCGCGTGGACAACTGCTATACAATAATACATCATACAAAATATCTAACAAATAAAATTAAAATTTTCTTTTGAAAAATGCAACCATTCCATCAGTATTTGCTTATGACGTTGGCACGTTCAACAATCGTCAGTAAACCGACTTTACAGACAACCGATTTTTATTACTAAAACACAATCATGTTTGTATGAACAACACTAATTATTAAGATTTTACAAGTATCGAGCCTACAAGGACCATGACCAGGCAACTTACTAAAAATACGAACCGTGTCCAGAAGTACTACATATTGCACCAAGTCCTAAATCCCCCAGCATAATGAGAGTATATCGGTGTTGGTCGATACTCGTCGTTGCCACGACTATCGGCACAACGATCGTAGAGTCGACATCCCACATGTCAACAACCTCACGAGCCCAGTCAAGATACATGATTTGCTTACCTCTCTCGGATTCCACGAGGTTCCCGTCCATCCCTTTATAACCCTGTAAGAGCTTAATTCATTTGGACGATAATTATTTGTCGGTCAATTCAAAATCATACTCAACAAAAGCCGAAATGTGTTCAATCATAATGCAATTATTAAAATTTAATTACAGTCATTCGTCATTGTTCATTATTATCATTGAAACTGCTCCAATATTGTGGATTGTCATTGAATCGCCAGTACACGGGCGTAATGTGTTGTTTATTGTGTAATAAAACGAATATATGCGCGTTTGACTACCTTTGGCCTCATTGGTCTAGCAGTTGTAAGCGCTACTACTGAGAATTAGGTCCTGGGTTAGATTCCCGTCGTGTAAAGTGTTATTGGGTTTTTCGAAAAGGAATTTCTCAATAGCAGCCTGGAGTCTTGATTTGAGTCCGATTGATAGGTGCTATAGGGCTCGCCCCCTATTACATAGAACTTAAACATAACTGGAGAAAGGAGATTAGTCTACGTCCATACATTGTTCGCCCTGGAGCCAACAGCATAGAAAAAATCATTTTCTATTTGTAAATTGCCCTTAGTAGCCCATAAGAACAAAGTTTCTTGACGGACACTTTAGAGAACAGATTTATTTAAAAAAAAGAAACTGATTTTGAGGTTATTTTTAATAAACAAAAACTTAAGTAAGTAATTCCTTCTAAAATCGCTATTTCTGGTTTCTACAAAGCATTAAACTTCAAATACAGTAAAATAATACTGTAATTACAGTTTTATTATGCCTTTTAGCTACAGTTATTATTTATTGGTTGAAGTTTACTTTAAGCTGGGGTGATTAATTATACATACCTACTTACTTCATTAAACCAAGTCAGCCGTACAAGAAGCATTGTTTAGGTATAGTTTCTTACATACCTATTTCCCACTCTATGCAAACCATCAGTTCATGAAAAACTTTTATGTTGCACATTTTCAATGTTTTGGAAGTGATCAATATCGAACACCCATTATTTATCACTAGATAGTATGGACATCGTCGTCGATATCGATATTTATGTAATATGAGCGAGAGCGACACTATCAAATCTTTTGTGACATTCACATTGACAATTCCTTGAAAGATGGCGGGTTTAGTTGGTAATAAAATCACTGAGCTCACTTTTAAAAACCTATTAAGAATTAAACAGTGTCCGCTTGAATTTATTATTTTTACAAAGCATATTAAAATATAATTAAAATTAACGTACACGTCAAATGTTTGTTGGTTATAGGGCGGTCTAGAACAATCTCCTTTAAATGTCCTACGTAAGTCCTACACTGCCAAACCCTTTGGGAACTAAAGGCGTGGTGCTATGTTATGTCATAACATCTAAAGTGTTTTTGATACTTGTCACCTTGTCTTGTCACTTATTTTGTTTTCGGCACAATTGAAATTCTGGTTATTTTATCATCTTTACTTGGAATCCGTACAGGAAATGATTTCATAACCTTTCATAAGAACAATAACAATGCCTGTTTTCTTATTTATTTAACGAATTATGAACATCCAAATAGAGAAATGACAAAAAAGGGACAACAAAACAGAACGCAAACCGAAAAAAACAGAACACAAAAGGTGATGCTGTATTTCAATTGAAATCCTTTTAACATTCCTGCGATAGGATATTTTTATAAAGACACAGAGAAAAATATGTTAGGAAAATAGGTGGATTTTTTTAAAATAAAAATCAATTCACAAGTATATACAAAATATTCAAAATTGGTTGTCGTGATACGAAGGCAAGAGCATGGCGTTGTGAGGAAAGAGTGTGGTTTTAGTATGAATATGGTTACAAGGGTAGAGAGGACCAAAAAAGTGATTAATGGATTGTGTGAAAGATGATATGGCTAGAAAGAGGTAACTATTGAGGTGACGGCAAATAGAAATGTAGGTATTGTAGGAGGAGATACGCTGCACCAAACCCATATAATTGGGATAGGGCAGAAAGATGCTGATGATATTATACTAACCATATAATAAGGGAATATACGAGATGCATACCAGCTACTTACAAAAAAAAACTAAACGTATTTTCATAACACGTTTAAATTTCGATACTGATTTTTCAAAATAAGCTTAAGTCGTTAAAAAGAGCTATCATAACTAAAAGCGCATACAAAATTTCGTTTAGCTGTGCTGTTGACCGTTGAGGAGTCCCATCGTCTGGAGCCAATCCTAGGTCCAGAATCACGCTTAACATAGTATTGTACTGTCCTTAGAACTGAACTAACACGTACAATTTCAGCACAATCGGAAACTCGGGAGTGGGTCAAATTTAACTTGCTAGATTTGATTACAGGCAGACACGGATTCTGTCCTGAACAGGTGAACCTACAAAGCTTGTAAAAATCAATTTTTTGAATGATAAACCATATCCAAAAACAAATTCAATAATTAATAAATCCACCAACACTATTTTAAAAGTCTTTCGCAGACGTCCATTTAAATATTAAAATGGCCTAAATAAATAAAATGTATTGCTTAAATTTCTATTTAGGGAATAGGAAATTTAAAATGAAGTTTGTTTTGTCTGTAGCAGGTTTGCCTAGTATATTTTATCTGAGGCGTTTAGCCCAGATGTTGAAATTTAGAATTTAGCTGTTAACTGCGAATTTAGTTTTGTGTAAAGTCTTGTTTTATAGTAGATTAGCTGTTGCCCACGACTTCTTCAGTGTGGAAATTCCTTTAGTTTATTTTTTAGCGCAGACGGTAAATTATAAATTCCTCAGAACATCAGATAGCTGGCAGTGAAAGTCCCGTCAAAATCTGCAAATCTGTTTTTTTGGCCTAATTACCTCAAACAAACAGATAGACATCAGTCAGAAACAAAAAAGATTTTTGGTATATGTACTACATGATTGGATTTGGTTAAGAATTCCTCAATAGCAGCCTGGAGTTGGAATGTATGGCCGGTTGAAGGTAATAAGGCTCGAACCCAGGACTTAAACAGAACTGGCGAAACACATGTCTATAGATACACCTCTGTTTCATTTACGTTGTAGCGACATCTATGTCGCCACATACGAACTAAATCGACGTGTCCTACATCGCGATATTAAAGTTATCCACGCGACTGAGTATATACAAACGAGCCCGACAACAACTGTCGGGCAGTTGCCCACCAGACACAACATTCGTGCGGTCGGAGGATCCTTTTCTATGGTTAATGAGGAATTTTACACCCTGTTCCTCATACCCCCAAAACGTTTAGAGCCATCCGGGCGTGATGTTTTATATTTTCACAAAACCACTCCAGCACAAAACCCAAACAAAATATCGCACTGCCACATCCAGGCCCCTAATTCCACACTCCCATATCACATACCCCTAGGTATTGTCGGTTCATAAATTATGAATCTCGCGACACGATACAATCTCGACCGATGGGAGTATTATGCTGTGATCGTATCGGACAGACCCTCTCTTGCATGTATGTTTTTCAAATTTTCGCCTGCCACCACACGTTATGTTGGCGGTTATCCAGATTTGATTCTTTTTTAATTATTTTTATGGTGGTTTTGGATTGAATGGCCAGTTTTGACATTGGACACAATTGTAATGTATATTTAATTAGTTTGGTCTTCTGACTATTATGTTGAGTGTGGTATGAGAGGCTTTCGGCTAAGTAATGCTGGTCGGTGGTGACATACATAAACTCACGCCTTTTCCCCATGGGGGTAGGCAGAACCCACAGAGCGTCACCTGCTACGATCTTTACATACTCCTTTCGCTTCTCGCACTTTCATACATCTGGTCATACACGCACGCCGGTTGCGAGTACTACGCATCTGAACTTTTTAAAGAACAGCACCAATAAGCTCAGTGTATGTCCTTCCAGGGCGTTATAAATACCTTCTGTTAGTCGTCTTTCATTCATCTTCAAAATCTTTCTTTTTTCAATTTTTGTCACCACATCTTCTTTTAAACATTTATAAGTTTTACACATTTATCACTTTAACCTGTCTTTTTTACTTAGAAATCCATACAGTTGTCTCAGTAAGTATACTGACAAGATCATTGGTTACAGATAGAAATCTGACTAAATGCCTATCAATGAGCTATGTACTGACACAACTGACGATAGAACAGGTTCTGTATACACAAGAACCATTAGAGATCCGTGTGTCGCGTGATTCAAATCGACCTCATTAGTAATATTGAGTAATGCAGCCATAAAACAAATGGCCCGGAGCATTAACTTGATGGAGGGTCATTGCTTAGCTTACTGCATGGTCTCATGTTTTCAAAATATTGGAAGGTTTATTTTTGGTACGTTTAGAAAAGAAATAATGTAAAATAAACCATTTATTTGAGAAATACAAAAGAAAAAAAGTTAAACTCAAAAAGTTTAAAAATGGAAAAAAAAGTGAGGCCATAAAGGGCGTAAAACTGCGATACTTACGAAACATCTCAGTTTTGAAGGTTTTGAAGGAAGATTTTTTTCAGTCCTAAAATGTACTTCTTTTTTCGGATTAGAATCCAGTGTACTGGCAGAGACTGACTGACAGCTGTCAGCCATCAACGCAGCTACAACGTCGCTAAGGCCTTGCTTCCACCAAAAAACAAAGGCAGGAGGTCTTGTAGACAATAAATACAATAAGAGCCTATCGTTCCTGAGCTACCGGGTTCACTATGAAAAGCAGGCACAAATGTATAATACCCCCTTTTCCTTACCCCTTTATTTTGTTTTAATTTAATCATACACCGACCTTATTGGTGAATGGTGATGTTCTTCAGAAAGGTCAGGTGTGAAGTGCATAAACGTATATAACGTGACGTGACGTGCATAACGTGACGTAAACGAAGTTAAAAGAGTATGAGAGTATCAAAGCTGATATGAATGATATGATGAGAATGCTGAGGGGGATGTGTGGTGTTACGCGAATGGATAGAATAAGAAATGAGTATGTAAGAGGAAGTCTTAAAGTTGCGCCTGTGACCGAGAAGTTGTGTGGAAATCGGTTGTCATGGTATGGGCATGTGATGCGAAGGAATGAGGACCATGTTGTGAGGAAAGTTTTGAGTATGAATGTGCAGGGTTACATGAGTAGAGAAAGACCAAAGAAAAGATGGATGGATTGTGTGAAAGAGGATATGGCAAGAAAAGAGGTGACCCATGAGATGACGGCAAATAGAGATGTATGGAAGAAGAAAACATGCTGCGCCGACCCCAAATAAATTAGGATAAGGGCAGGAGGATGATGATGAGAGTATCAAAGCAGATTGTGTTCTGTAGATTCTGCCTACCCCACATGGGAAATAGGCGCGAGTTTATGTGTATGTTAATTATTAAACCCCCTGACAGCTAACGGCTACCTCTCTTATAAATTTCTATTCTACATATAAATTCGTATTTATCACATATAATATATATATACCAATAATTCATCAATACAGTCAGTTGAAATTGATAGGCAATTTGCTAAACAAACCGTTTCCCTAACTGTACGTCGGTACAGTAACCATAGTGTTGAGCACGCTCAAGGACGCCAAAGTAAATTAGCAATCAATTAATGCATGTCAAAGTTTATCAACATGAACCTTGTGCATAGTAAATTTGTTGTTCAACTAACATGCAAATCTATGCTAATGTGTAGTTGAAAAAAGTGGAGTTAGTCAATGTTTCATAGTCGACTGTGTGAACAGGAGCCGTTGTTCTATTTTTAAACAACTTTGCAAAAAGGAGGGTTCGAGTTATTATTAATATGTCGGAAGCATATGGAATACCTCGTCATCAGGATGATCATACATGCTGTATAACCGTAATGATAGTCACAACGCTTAGTAAAGACATCTATTAATCCAGTAATGTTAACATGATTTAGCAATGTCACTTAATCCATATGGTAAAAGCGGTGAGTTCGATACAGGATGGCAGAATAACCTCCCGCACCCGCGTCTCCATTAAAAGTTCAATCCACGTTGGATTGGACAACATTTACGTTCCACCACTTTAAAAAGTCAATCAGCCATGTCTCCCATGACAACCGTCAATTCAGTGTTGCCACTTCCTGTATCGACTTCACCCAAGTAGGTTTACTACTCTTGACGTTTCCGATTAGTAGACAATGTTCAACAATCAACCTGATTTATAACTTTCTCCGACAAATATAAAAAGCTTTATCGACTTAAAGGTCTACAACTATTTCTAACAGATGAAATAGCAGATTTGGTGTTTTAATGAAGAACTTTGCCGTCGGTTGCACGCTCGATCTGTCAACAAAGAGATATAGTAAGCAGCACATACCATTTTTTTTTGGAATGGGCATCTGTCAGTTTAACCTTAAGGGTTATTATCTGCTCAACCGAAGTTTCCTGTGACTGAATAAAAATCAAGTACTTCAGGCAGCTCATACCTGAAAAGCGGGCTAGCATCTGAAGCTGAGCTACGCAAGAGGTCGTTCGTTAAAGGTGAAAAAATAATAAGGTACCGTTTTCTCAACGATCTATGGGTACGAGCTTAACAACGAGAGGTGTACCAACAGTAGGTACACCTTACCCGATCCCACATTTCACCAGTTATGTTTAAGTCCCATGTAATAGGGCTGTACGGGTTTAACGTAGCTGAGACAAGAGTAGCATAGCAGTATTATTTTTATACATGGAGCCCATCTGACCTCCATAACCCAATTGCTGGGTAACACGATAACCTTTGGTTAGATTGGTCTTCATACTCTCGGGATTCCAACTACTAATAACAACTGCCAAAGATCTAAAAATCACAACCGGAACGAACTGTTTAACGTGCTTTCCGAGGCACAGGTATCGGTAGGTAATAAATGACAACCCATCCTTGGACCGATCTCGGGAACCGTAGCTTAACCTTCAATCGACCCGTGTGGATGTTTTTATTTAGCCAAAAGACCCTTCGATGTATTTCAATTCATCTCTGAGAAAATAACTCCAATAATAGAACAAACAATTCACTTACCTTATCACGTAGAAAGAAGATTATAAAACCTTGGATAACACCAGGATTACTGCGCTGTATGAAAAACAGAGACAAATTGCATACAAAATCAAAACTTTCGCCAGATAACGCTATACTAAAATTGACTTACACACGCTACAGAAATTACTGCAACTCAATACTTAAAAAAGTAAAAAGAGCTTATGAAAAAAACCTTGTCCAATCGGCTCAAAATGACAATAAGAAACTTTGGAAGGTAATAAAAGACGAGACAAACACTAGTATAAATGCTAACTACTCAACTGAACTTCTATCCCTTGATGCCAGTCCGAAACAGTCTCTGGATAAAATAAATGACTATTTTGTGAATGTTGGTAGGTCTCTGGCCGATAATATCCGACATATAAATTCAGACTCAACAGGCACTAGTGTAGATACCAACTCTGATAAGCCTATGGCCCACTGTAATTCTTTTGTAATGGAGGATACTGATGAATATGAGGTAGACCGCCTCATTATTAACTTGAAAACAGATAGTTCTACGGGATGTGACGGGATCAGCAATAAATTTTTTAAAAAATTCAAAAACATTTTAGTTCCTCCACTTACCTTTATTTTCAATTCGTGTCTCCAAAATGGAATTTTCCCAGAATCATTAAAGAAGTCTGAAGTCTGCCCTATACATAAAGGTGGGAAAAGAGATTCCATCACCAATTACAGGCCCATATCCATACTCCCTTCTATTTCAAAGCTCCTGGAGAGAATCATCAATAAGAGACTAACTAGATATCTAGAAAACAATAACTTGCTCTCACCCAATCAGTACGGCTTTCGAAATGGCAAATCCACTGAACAAGCGGTAAACAAACTTCTAGGTTATATCAGTGATAATTTGGATAGAAATAGGAAGTGCCTGACCATCTTTTTAGATCTGGCAAAGGCCTTTGACACAATCTCTGTCTCAGTCCTCTTGGCCAAGCTAGACAGGCTCGGAATCAGAGGCACGCAGTTGAAACTCTTTTAAAGCTACCTTACAAATCGCCGTCAGTGTGTTCGTGTGGGGAACCTTACCGGCACTGACCGTCTAGTCACACACGGGGTTCCACAGGGTAGTATATTAGGGCCAACCTTATTTCTTGTATATATTAACGACCTTACTAATATAATACTTTCCCAGGGCGAAATCATATCTTTTGCGGACGATACTGCACTCCTTTTTTCTGCTGATAACTGGAACGAAGTATTTGATGCCGCTAAATCAGGATTTGATACTGTGAGAAAATGGCTAAATGATAATGTCTTAACATTATGATAATGTATTAAATACCGGCAAGACTAAATACATTTGCTTTAGTATTAGATCAGACTTGGGGATAAACCACGATCATGCCATTATCCCACATGAGTGTACACCGCATGATTCTTGCTCTTGTACTAAATTAGAGCAGGTTGATTCCATCAAATATTTAGGCGTTACTATAGATAAAAATCTTAATTTCAGGGAACACATAAGAATTTTATCCGGACGGGTTCGTAAACTCATATATATCTTTAAAAATCTACGACACATTGCTGATCCTCATATCTTGAAGCGAATATACTATGCTCTTTGCCAGTCACTCATAACATATTGTATATCCGTTTGGGGAGGTGCTCCGAAAACTACACTCAAGTCTGTTGAGGTAGCCCAACGTGCAATACTAAAGGTCAGCACCTTTAAACCGATACTTTTCTCTACTGCCTTACTTTATGAATTCTGTGGAGTACTAACGGTGAGACAATTATTTATACTGAAAATAATCATTATCCAACACACTTGTACAAATTATGACCCTCAGATTTTGAACACACGTAGAAATTATATGGTTTGTACACAACATAGGTTTTACAGCACTAAATTTAGTACTAAATTCTTTAATTTCCTTGGTCCCTATATATATAATAAACTTAATAAAATTCTTAATATTTATCCACTCACTACAGATCGTTGCAAGAAAAAGGTATCGGAATACCTACAAGGTCTTACATATGATGAGACTGAGCAACTACTAATTGTACCAGGATAGACAGTAATAATGTTCAATGTTGGCAAAAAATCATTATCTCTAGACAAATATATATACATTTATATTATATACATTTTCACTATATCCGCGTATCTCACTAATTCATGTGTTCACTCATAAAAACCACAAGCACACTCACGAATATACACACCCTCTCACACTCACTCATTCACCATTCGCATCACACAAAGAGAGGTTCAGACTGTTCATTAAACCTTATTTAATAAACTATTAATATTCCTTTGTTTTGTAAAATGCTAGCATTTAGGAACTCTAATCTAATGTAACTCGAGGGGATTGGCGCTGTTAGCCGAAATACAGGTTCCTCCTAGTTCGGCTCCAGATGCTAAAACTTTTGTGTACCTACTTTTGTTATAACATAGCACTGAAATGTAATGTAATCTAAGTACTGTTTTTATGAAATAAAGCTTATTATTATTACTTGGAAAAATCTAGAAGGTAAATTAAAACAAAGATGGGAAGAAATAGGAGTATAGACAGACGGCTGTTATAACAAATAAATATTAATAATATCTGCTTTAAACAATGCGGATGTCTGGTATACGGAAAAAAACATACATACATACACACATATATTTGTTGATCCGCCTACCTACTCCATAATATGTACAGATTTATAAAAAAAGTAATATCAAGTCTGTTACCGTGGTTAACAGATAGGGCAATGCCCTCTTTATCATGATTGATGATTTCGGTTCATCATTTCATTTCAGAATATAAAATGTGTTGATCCATACCTAATACTTTTTTTTATTCATTTATAGATTTATAAAAAATAATAAAAAGTCTGATCTGTAGGTAGATGGGGCAGACAATGACATAATCTCTGGGCATCATCTCTACAATTCATTGTGTCAGCGAAAATGGCTGAAATCGCCATGATTGGCAGATTTGAATCAGAAACGGCGCCATTTTTGCTACTGAGACGCAAAATAACTTTTCGTATCCATAATTAATTCTGCTAAATAAGATTACGAGAAGAGAGTGAGATTTCCCAAAATCAGTTCGGGTTTATGCCAGGTAGAGGAACAATGGACGCCACCTTTGCACTCCGCCAGTTGTGCGAGAAGTATAGATGTGCACATAAAAACTTGCACATGGTGTTCATTGACCTAGAAAAAGCGTATGATAGGGTGCCTCGGGAAGTGTTGTGGTGGGCCTTGAAGGAGAAAGGTGTGCCTGGGAAGTATGTTGAGTTGATTCGTGCGATGTACAGCCGATCTAGTACCTATGTCTGGTCGTCTGCAGGTAACACTGACAAGTTCAGTGTGGCTGTAGGATTGCACCAAGGGTCGGCCTTAAGCCCTTACCTCTTCCTGTTAATAATGGACGCACTGACGTCGGAAATACAGGAAGAGGCACCCTGGTGCATGCTATTTGCCGACGACATTGTCCTTGTCAGTGAAGATGGATCTGAGATCCAGGGTAGATTGGAGAAATGGCAACAGAAGCTGGAGAGTGTTGGCTTGAAAATCAGCAGAACCAAGACAGAATATATGTTCTGCGATTTCGGCGGTCTCTCCAGCCCTGAAGCCATTGCGCTTGATTGCGTGCTCCTTCCGATCTGCTCCGACTTTCGGTATCTCGGTTCACTAGTGCAAAGTGACGGAGGAATAGATCGGACTGTCAAGCACAGAATAAACACAGGGTGGATGAAATGGCGGCAGGTAACGGGAACAACTTGCGATTCCCACGTTCCCCTTAAACTTAAAGGGAAGATCTATAAGTCAATGATAAGACCTGCCGTCTTGTATGGATCAGAATGTTGGGCCACAAAAGGACTGAATGAAAGGCAGTTGCATGTAGCTGAGATGAGAATGCTAAGGGGGATGTGTGGTGTTACGCGAATGGATAGAATAAGAAATGAGTATATAAGAGGAAGTCTGAAAGTGGCGCCTGTGACGATGTGAAGTTGTGTGGAAATCGGCTGTCATGGTATGGGCATGTGATGCGAAGGAATGAGGATCATGTTGTGAGGAAAGTTTTGAGTATGAATGTAGAGGGTTACAAGAGTAGAGGGAGACCCAGGAAACGATGGATGGATTGTGTGAAAGTTGATATGGCTAAGAAGGAGGTGACTTCTGAGATGACGGGAAATAGAGATGTATGGAAGAAGAAGACATGCTGCGCCGACCCCAAATGAAAAATTGGGATAAGGGCAAGAGGATGATGATGAATTAATTCTGCTAAATCTAAAATACGTCAGCTTCTAATTTTAAAATATCAGGTAATCATTTATTGATTACTTAAGAGTGTCTATTTTCATTTATTAAATCTCATCCGCGTGTTTATCCTCTCTCGCTTAGTGAGATAAAAATGTATTTTCACTTCCAGGATCAGACGGCTGGAAATAACTTCTTTCTCTGAAAGCGAACGTATTAAGTGCTGAAAGCCTTTGATCTGAATAAATTCATGATTGAAGGAATTTCATTATTTAATTAATCCAATTATAATTCCATAACATTTTAATTATAAATGAAAAATGCGATAAAATTAGATTTGTGATAATTTTCTATTGGAGAAATTGTATTGTTTTATGTTTTCTGCTAAAGTATTACTGATATAGTGAAGCACGTTAGGCCGTTGGTCCCAGTTGTCATTTGTGGATATTTGACACTCGTTACGGGTAGTCAGAAGCCCAAAAGTCTGACAACCAGTTTTAGCAAGGGAGGTAACTGGGTTGTGGAGGTCAGATAGGCAGTCGCTCCATGTAAAATACTGGTATTCAGTTGCATCCGGTTAGACTGGAAGCCGACCCCAATATAGTTAAAAGTGAAAAGGATAGACAGATGATGATATTACTCATGCAATTAAAGTTTTCTACCTAAATTGGTCTCGCCTATTTCATGTACGATCGATTTTACGATTGGCGATTCTGGTTTGAGACAGTAGGTATACGCCGCCTTAAGCAAACCCTGAAATGTTGTATATAATGTTGACGTCTGCCGAATGCTAACCACATTTGGCACCCTATAACGTTAATAATAAAGCATTTATTTGAATGAATGCTGTAGCTATAGTCTAACTAAGAAATGACAATATTAATAGCGCTTAAATCTCAAAGGAGACATAGATTTTGGGAATTCATTAAGCGGTGATTACATCGTGACTTACCTACTGTGCCTATCTGATGTTTTGCGAGATTAGATGCAGATTAAGATGGTATTGTTAGCTGGCTTAGGATGAAGCCTTTGGAGGATACGTTAGTAAACTGGTGGAAGGAAAATGTTCGCTTGAAATATTGACCTTGGAATGAGTTTATTTAAGTCCAAAAAAAATTAGCCAATACAAGTAACGAAATATATAAATGCAATTTTGACGAAGTCGCGAGCATAGCTTGTAATTAATGTATTAAAAACCGTTGGTGCATTAGCTGGGCAATTGGCTGCTACGCTACGTCACGCGGGTTCGTTTCCCGCACGGAAAAATTATATGTATGGCTTATTGGTAGTTGCTCCGTGTCTGGCTGTATGGGTGTTTAAAAGTTTGTAAACGCACCCACGACACGAGAAAAAATCCTAGATGGGGCGACGGTCTCAAATTAGAAATATGGAACTTCTAAACTGCTTACCCGCCTTGACCAAGCGTGGCATCAATATACCACTGAAAATGCACTCTATAAGTCGTCAAAATCTATTGCTACCTACTTTGAAGAGAAGTTATCAAAGGTAGAACGTCATAAGTACCGTTGCAGATGATACCTTCATCTGCAACGGTACTTATGACGTTCTACCTTTGATAACTTTTCAGAAATAAGTAGGGTTGATTCCCATATTTTCTAGATTGTTCTAATTTCTGCCACAATCTGTAAGAGATACTTCTAATTTACCTACATTTTTAGAGATTTTGTCGCTGAGATGAGATTGTGACTTGATTTTGAACACTTTTAATGACGGGGAATGGCCTTCAGATATCCGAAATCTTTTCTATAGTATCCAAATAGACATTAATTTCTATAATTCACGCAGTACACTAGTAAAACAACCCATTGACCTGACAATATTTTCAACAGAACCCAAATTATAGAATCATACATTTTAAAGATTAAAACAATGCCAATTTCAAAGTAAGGCAGGGTTTAGACAGGCGACTTACGCAACGCGATTTGACGTCGTCTTTAGAGTAGTTGGAACCTTAAGCCGGGTATCAAACAATAAGCTGGACTTAATAACGGGTAATCCCACCAGTTGTGTCCTAGACTTATCTTAAGAACTGATCTCCCTGTCGCGACGGAGACTTAGTAGAGCTTCTCTTGTTTCGTACACATATTATTGTGAGGTACCTTTGTGTACCATATCCTTTACTACTAACGAACGCTGGATAGATAATTAAAGGACATAGATGTATCTTTAAATAGTTCTCGGCTTAAATAAATCCGTTTTATTTTAATGCACGAAGTACCTAGTACCTCATGATGTCATGATGGCCCAGTGGTTCAGGAATCGCCCCTTGTGCACGAGGTTGTGGGTTCAAACCTGGGCAAGTGCCAATGTGAGTTTTTCAAAAATGTACTTTCTAAGTTTATCTTTGACATCGGTGAAGGAAAACATCGTGAGGAAACCTGGACATATATTATAATTAATATAAGGCTGAAATGGCCAACCCGTCTTGAGCAAGCGTGGTGATTAATGCTCGTGCCTTCTCTGTATGAGAAAAGGCCTTTGCCCAGCAGTGGGACAGTAAAAGGCTGGTACTATCTAGTAACTCTGTGGTTCTTGTTAATTTTGTGTCACCGACTTCAGAAATAATAGTTATTTTGCACCTTTTGGTGTTTTAGCCTGTTGATTTTTTTTGTAAAAAGATTTTTTTTCTCGCGTTTCAGTGGGTCGTTTCGCAAAGCGCAACCTGCTTGACACCTCTCACAAAATTTAGTGGGTGCAAAATCAATCATCCCCTCTTTTCTAAACTTAGGGGTGGTTATGCAATAGTAATATATAATATCCTACTTAATCTATGCTGTGCCTGGTCAGGGTCTACAACGGCTCTTAACTTAAAGCCTTTTATTGACATCTTATTTTACCTTGTGGAACGCAAATAAAAGAATATGAAAACTAAAGAATCATTGAAATCGGACTACACTGTAAAAAGTCGCAAATAAATGAATATGAATACAAAAGAATCATTGAAATCGATGAAATGACTACACTATAGTAAGTTATGAGTGACCAAACATAAATAAAAATAAACGTGTCTAATTGAGAACCTCCATTCTTTCGTCGGTAAAAAATCAAGGAAGGTTTCTTAACCAAAAGATTTGAAATTTTTGTTTCCAGCATTGCCCAGAAATGATTGAGATACCTTTATGACATGACATGGCGTGTCCGACACAAATCAAGCAAGAACACCTTTTGCTATGTAAGTCCCAGTACGGACAAAGCTTTATCCAGCCTTGTCAGTTAGGAAGAATTTTGCTAGCTTTGCAGGAATACTGCTGCTGAAATAAAAAATCTATCGATGGTCTAAAATAAAAATAAAAATATTTAAAATTATTTTTTAACATTTTCAATACGGTCGTATTTATGGATCTATATGACGAGGACAAATGTGTCAGTCCACAAGCAAATATACTATTCTTTACGGTATGACTGTAAAGTATAAAATATTTGATTAATACTTTTTACCTACTTTACGGTCGATATAGAATTATTGATATTCCTATTGTATGTCATTAATTGCCTCGTTAGTCTATTTGTCTCGAAGCGTGAGATCTTGGGTTCGATATTAGGGTATTCCATGAGGAATTTCTTAGTAGCGGCACAAACTCTGGATTTGTGCCCGGTTGATGGCAATAGGCTCGCTCCGTATTACATGGGACTTAAACGTAACTTTAGAAATTTGGATGTAGGTTCAATACTGCCTAAACCTTCCGTGAGATACAAGCTTCCACGCTTCTATACACCTTTTCTCGAGGACTGACAGAACGTAATATGAAAACAATCATAAGAAAAAAATTCAAGAAGGACCCTCATTATTTAGTGTGTGTCTCACCGTTTTAACGGTATGCAAAATCAATAAATAATTAATTAACATGAATGTTTAATTAACAATAATTAGATTAATGTTTAATTAACATTCATTCCATGAATGTTTAATTAACATTTATGGCATTATTTTTTATATATACATACATGAATTTTTATAATATTATTTACATATTTTTTTTATTTTTAATTATCATTAAGTAAATAAGTATAAAATTTAAATGTTATTTAAATTATAATAGTATTATTAACTCAACGTTACTAGAAGCGATTCCTTTAAAACCATCGTTAATAAAACAAATGCATCGCAATATTATAGTCGACCACAACCACTTATCAAGCACTACTATCATCAAAGAAAGTATGAACAAAGTAGAACCGCCATTAAAATATATTTGTATCTCTTCATTCCTATGAAATAGCATTTACGTAAGCATCTAGCAGTACTTTTTATGTTTTCTCCTACCTTTTTGTGACCGCTTCCCGGCCATTTCTTTTCTGTTATACCCCATTTATTCTCAATAGAGACTTCAGAGCTGGTATTCTCAGCTTTATGTAAGCATTAAAAACATAAAATGTAGTTTCAAGTTGCGGACTGTTTCAGATAAGTTTCTAAAATGTTGAGTCGTTTATTCCTTATTTTTCGTCATGAAATGCCAACAACGAGACAGCAATAGTAGCCCATGAGATAATAATATGTCAATTATTAGAGTAAAATCTAGTTTTGAAAATTCTCATTCATTTGTTGGTTGGCGCAGTGGCTGAGCGATTGACTGCTGCGCTGCGTATCGTGGATTCGATTCCTACACGGAATAAATATGTGAACGGCCCACAGTTAGTTGTTCCGGATCTGGCTGTTTGTGTGTGGGCGTTGGAATGTTTGTAAACGCAGCCATGATGCAGAAGAAATTCGTAGTGCCGGGCAACTTATGTTTTTTCTTTATTTTTTTGTTGTCCTGATAATCGACGCCAGGTCCTCACCCACGGCTAGGCATAGAATACCTAGGTCTCTCTTTGCCTGTGTCAATCTCTACGCGCCTATGCCAGCCTTATCCAGACAGAGTCTGTATGCTATAATATATCCTGAACAATTTTACAACTTCTTCCAGCCGTTAAAAAGCCATTGCATCTCCATCCAGTGAGCACCCTAAAAATTGTAGCAGTAAATACGTCAAGGGACACGAAAACTAATCAATCATCATATGAGCGTCCGCAGAGCGTGAAGTTTCGATTAATTATGATTTATGGACATCCACACGTCAGAGCTTCGTTCCTGTTGTGTTAGCATGTACGGGGCCACGGGGACACGTGACGGAATTATTGATTCTAATTTTATCTGATTTTGGTGATTTGGTGGTTAGAACCAATCACCAAATCAACAAAATCAGATATTAGAATCAGCTGTCGTATAGATAAAATAACACACAATCACGCCTATATTCCCCGATGGGATAGGTAGCGGTGCACCTATAGTAACATGTAATAGGCCTATTGCTATCAAGCGGGTACTTTTGTGCCCGGTTCCTCTGGGCTGCTAATAAGAAAATTCCTATTGGAAAAACTCAATAACAGTTTATACGACCTGGGAATTGGATCCAGGACCTCATTCTTATCAGTAGGTAGGTTGGCAATTTCAGACTTAAAAGTCCGGGTTTCCACATGCCTCTAAGAAAGTAAATTTGAATGGAAAATATGACAGATAGATACAACAATATTTTGTACACCATAATAAATGATTACGTTAAAAACTAGGTAACTAATTTGCCTTGGCTAATCTGGAAAACGAAGAAAATCTGCTTAGATAGAGATTAGCAGAGAAAAGGAATATGTCCTAGGTAAAAATATATTAAGTCTATTTAGTCCGTCAGTAAGATTACCAAAAAATATTGGACACGTATTATTTGCTTACTCAAATCAATAAAAAGTGACAATGATATAGCACATCAAAGTTCAGGAGAAAGGGCTTGTGACTTCACTGTTAGGTTAAAAGCGAAAGAAAAAAAGAAAAAAATACGTGTCCAGTATTTTTGAGTAATCCAACCTTTGGACCAATCAGAAATTTTAAGGACACTACCTTATTACAGTCTGTAGTTCATATGTGTCGGTGTTCCACCAACGATGCGGCACGGCATGCTGCCGGAATGCTACTGATGACGCCAAACTGGTAGCTAAATTCTGGACTAACTAAATATACATTGGCATGGACAAGCTAAGAAGAATAAGGGAACTTACTAATAGTTAACTTGATGGAAAAAAAACATAGATCTCCACGTTTCTCATGGAAACTAATTATATTACGACCAGGTCTGAACAATCCATTCCCTGATGATTCCAAAATTATGTAGGCATAACATGGTAATGTGCTCCCCAACACAGGTTTTACACATTCATTTAGTGAGAACGTAAATAGCAAAAATAAAACTATAAATGTAGCAGGTCTAACAAATAGAGACATTGCTTCATTCTTAAAGTGCGCTTAACACTATGTCACTGCACAATATACATCATTACACTGTGGTTCACTCTTATGTACCATGCAGTGTACCGCATTTATTACGAGCATCTCTGTGCCTTACATTTTTCCAGTGAGTGCAGTGAAACAAATGGCACCACTAGTTTCTGAAGTGTCCCGCGGTTAGAAAGCAATATAAATGTACATACCTACCTACATCCTGTTGAGAGTAGGAATTCTAAGAGCATGTTTGATGATAAAGCAATTAGTAGCCAGTTCCTAGAATCAAATACAGTTGCTAAATCAAAAGAGACAATATTTGCTAACATATCACAGACTTACAAAGGAATGCTTCAACGTAAATAGATGATATATGCAAATATTCCGTTTACGACTCAGGAACATGGATGACAAATGCCAAAAATATTCATAACTGTAGTTAACATACCAAGAACATACAGTCAAATGAAAACGACACACACAAATGTCTCTAAATAAATTAATAAATAACAGAACATCAAAGCAAGGGACATCAAAAAACACTTTTATGTTTGTAAAACGCCCAAAAAGTACCCATAAACATTCACCGCTAATGGCTTCAAATAATACTTTAAATAACTTAAGTGCCAAACGATTTTTCAAGTCATAAATTCGTTTGCTAATACGGGGAGTCAATGAATCGTTTTCAGTTTAAGCAGTATTGTAAAATCAACTTTGTTGACTACTCCGTTAAGTTCGAATTGCGTTTGGCAATTTTGTGTTTCGTATTTTTATTTATTGTGTTAGTAACATGTTGACATTAAACGGTCTAGTTTATAACACATGGGGTTGCCAATTATATACTGGTTTTAGTACTTGCGGTGTGCAGTATTTCATCCGGTGAAAGTTGCATACTAAACTTTGTGAAATACAGTGCCTTGGGCGATGTTGCAACACTTGGTTTAGAAGACGGAGACAATGGCAATTTCTTGTCATTGGAAAAAGGATTGGCAATTTCATGCCTCAATTTCACTAAATCCTTTTTTGTACCTAGATAGAAGATGGTTTTATTGAAAGCTGTAGACAAATTGAGGATGCTAATCTATTGCAGTGTAATGATGCAGCTGCAGTGATTTAGGCGAATATTTTAACTTCGAAAAGAAAAAAAAATCATATTCATAAGTCATTCAAAATCATACTCTTTATTGGAATGCAAATTAAGATAATGTGTGAGGATCTTACAATAGGGTTCAAGCTAAGTTACAATTACAGACCTAAAACTAAAATTAATACTTAATAAGAATCCAATTTTAGAAAATGTCCTTAATATTAATTAACTAAATTATAACAACTATTTTTTATTGAGATCAGTCATAACATAATCATTATTAGATAAGATTACATTAAAACGTATTTTATAATAATAATAATAATATATTTATCTTAGATAAATATATTATTTATCTTAGATAAATATATTATTATTATTAATTTTAATACTCGTACATACATACACATGTATGGTCTCTGTCATAATTATTTGTTTGTATTGTTTGTATTCGTTTATTGTGTACTTAATTATTTATATTGTACCGCTGTAGTACATGGCAGTTCCTGATAGTTTTTTTTTAAGTAAAACTGCATCACATATAAAACAAATCAACCGTACTTGAAATATAAAGACCAAAACTGACAGAGATGAATTGATCATACCTAGTGAAGAAAAAATATGTCGTCTAAATCCAGCTGTTTACAAATTTTGTAACCAAAGGAATGTAAATATAAAAAGTATTTCCGTTTTTATTGACCAAAGTATTCTTAGAGGTCCGGGAAGTTTATCAATATTAAAATTTCTTCGTAATGAGATACAAAACAGAGAACTTTATGATTGTTTAACATTCTTGAGACTTGAAATTTATAAACTATTCCGACTTCAGATTCCTTACTTATTATTTTATATAATAACATTGTTTTACTTGTGGACGTTATGTATAGGCTTATAAATTATGTTCTAAATCGGTGATTCTGAGTATCTGTCTTGGTTTTATAGCAGCAGTACAGGATATCCTGCCCCCGTTATCTTTTTTGGGCTTAAGCCAATATTATATAGATTTCTATTTTGCGTTCTCTGGACTTGAGATAGTTGAATCAATTCGAGTTAATCGTTTAACAACGTGTAGTACTTAAAATTATTAAACAATAAGACTTACGCTGGTTGCTTATCAAAGGAAAAAAGAATATTAGTATCCTTTCTTATCTTTGTTGGTATTAGCATGAAATTAATCATCATAACTTGACAGTACTTTTTGCTAATAATGTTTAAAAAAAAAAAAAAACGTCGTCCCACACTAGGAATGTCTCCTGTATTGCGGGCGCGTTTACAAACATTCAAAATCACATACACAAACAGCCAGACCCGGAACAACTAACTGTAGGCCATACAAATATTTGTTCCGTGCGGGAATTGAACCCACGACACGCGGCAACTTTAGTTGTTAGAAGTAACCAATCCTCTGTGTGTGATGAATCAGTAACCAGCTCACTAGCAAATAGTTCAGCAGATAGTTTGATATCGATTCAATTTTCTCTTGATTCATCATCATCACCAGCATCAGGCTATACTAGTCCACTGATGGACATAGCCCTCTCCTAATAAGCGCCATAGCGCCCTGTCTTCAGCTTGCCGCATCCAGCATCCGCATCTACCTTCTTCCTCTACTTTTATAGTCATCCACATTCATACTCAAATCTTTCCCTACGACATTTTCCTCATTCTTTCGCGCCACATGCAATCGTGACAATCGATTTGCATTCAAGTTTCTAGTCGATGGCAGACTTCCTCTTCGTTCACTATCAATGTATGACTATTAAGTTGTATGACGGGAGGGGACACCCCTGGAGGACATACACTGACCTTATTGGTGATGTTCTCCAAAAAGGTCATGCGATGTATGAACGTAAGCGAAGCAAAATGAGCAGTCGGACGGTGCATCGTGTTCCACGCGTGCCTCAAGGAGACGACTGGCCAGTAGAATTGACGGGGCCCACTAGGGGCTGAAGCCTGTCAGTTTTGCGGGATATTGGAAATAGTTACCGTGACCCTGGACAGTAAAGGGCAAGTATGGAACATGGATTGGTTTTACTCAGTAAACGTCTGGCACGCCCTCCCGTTCCACCTAGAACGAGAAAATCCATGGGCAGAATTCCAATACTTAAAATAAAAGGATCATAGCATGTGGCGTTCTGTAAAAACAAAGACAAATGAAAAACAAAGCGTTCAAAATGATATTAATATACGTTTTTGCTCTGACAGTGCAGCTTAGAACACTTAATACACTTCATCGTAATGACAAAAAGACTCACGAACAGACCTCACAAAGAAAATGCACCAACATTAAATTCTGTTTCAAGTTAATTGCTCTCGTAAAAGCAAATGGCGTATTTTATTTTCAATTTTGATGGAAGCTCGTGTATGTAAGATCATTACATACATTCACTAATCCATACTAATATTATGAATGCGAAAATAACTTTGTTTCTTTATTTGTCTGATATCTCTGCACGCTTAAAGGATTGAACCGGTTGTATTAAAATTTGACAGATAGGGAGCCTGGGTCTTGAAGAAGGACAAAGGCTGTTTTCACACTAGATATTTGCATTTAAAAAACCAGACACTCATCAGAGTGGCAATATTATAGACATACACTTTGTCAAAAATTCACCTATAACGGTTCATGAGATATGACCCGCTGACAGAGACACGGACGCACGGACGAACGGACAGCTAAAAATAAATGTTTTTGGAACGAAGTTCCTTATTTTTTTAAACATTTCCCCACACAAGGAATTTGTCCTGTGTCGTGGGTTTGTTTACAAACACATAAAGTCACGTACACGAACAGACAGACCCGGAACAACTACCTGTAGACCATACAAGTATTTATTCAGTGCTGGAATCGAACTCACGACACGCAGCGCAGCAGTCGATCGCTCAGCCAGTGCGCCTTGCCGTCAAATAATAATGATAAAATTAAATGATGTTTATTTCTGCAAATAGGTTTTAGATAACTCTTGACAGCACGGTTGGCGCAGTGGCTGAGCGATCGACTGCTGCGCCGCGTATCGTGGGTTCGATTCCCGCACGGGACAAATATTTGTATGGCCTACAGATAGTTGTTCCGGGTCTGGCTGTTCGTGTATGTGACTTTAAATGTTTGTAAACGCACCCACGACACAGGAGAAATTCCTAGTGTGGGGCAACGTTTTTTTTTTTAAATAAAAAAAAAAAAAAAAAATAACACTTTTACAATTCGTGAAATGGCATAAACAATTAGATAAGATCTGTGTTTCCCAACTGACTGCTCTAGGAAGAAACACCGAAACAAACACAGAGGTTGCAGGATCTTTTAAAGTCCAGACATTATCTTGTTCAGATGGTGAGAGGACCATGCAGATGTCACTGTAAGGACCGTGTAGTGCCTGAGATGGTCTTTTGAGGAAAAAAACACATAGATATTAGTGGACCTGTTCATTCAGTGCAAGCATTTGTCAACATTCGTAGAGCTCAACTCAGAACTATGGAGGCTTAGTAAAATAGTTAATGAAATATGTAAGCAGCATGACTTGGATCCCTTTACGACTTGTGTGACATCGGCTAGGAGGTGGTTAAGCCTCAATTTTTTCAATTAGTCACTTAACCGTAAACTCGTTGGAATCAAAAATTGTAAATCAAATAGTTTTAATAGTTGTTTTTTACATTTTATTTTACTTTGTGTGCTCACTTTAGAATATCCAGTCCGTTTCTACACGTGAGGACTTGTAACTGGCTTTCAGTCGGCTATGTTTACCTTTCTATTTTGTTTTTAAGCTGTAAGTCTTCCAAGTTCTATTAAATAAATAAATAAATAGCTACCCGTTGGCACCTTTTGGGTACAGAACCCTTCAAATTATGAACTACTAAATACATTCACAAATAATGCAGCAAAAGCAAAACGTCAAACAGCACATTCAAACTAATTTTGCTGACCATTTCACTTTCAGTCGACCATGTTAGCAGCTTGGACATTAAAAATATTAAGTGCAAACAAAAATGGACTTTGTGGTGTTGAATTAGAAAAGAGAATTACTTGTAGTGTAACTGACGCTAAAACTCCCGCTGAAGTGCAGCAGCGAGCAACGAAACTTATTTAATTTTGAATATTGACAACGAAATTCTTAACTGTCCGTTTCTAAGGATTGTAGACTTTACAGTTGAAACTGTTGCTGGAACTTATGCTCTTATCTTTGATGTGATTTTCATAAAATAAGCAGCTTTTTAGTTTTATGTCTGTTTTTGACCAGTAAGTATTTTAGACGACGACGCTCGACGTTTTTGTGTTTTGTTTTTGTGTTTTTTGTCTTAAAATTTTCAAATAATCACCGCTCCTTTTTGATGAGATTTTGCAAGACTATAATTTTGAGCTCACGTATTTAATAGATTCCCTATTTTGTTCTTCTACTATGTCAAATTCCACCCGGACGAAGCCGCAGGCACAGCAGGGAACGTATAGCATTATTTATATTTTTCGTACTTTTTATGAAATTCTAAAAAACGTATTAGTTAAGACTAGATTCTTCTCACCATCTCGTCATCAGTGCTATTGTTGGAAGATTCAAAGAAATCGACTATTAACTCGCTGTCACAACATATCCACAAAAAGACAACGAAGAATGTAACTATCTTTCCAGCCAGCCTATTTCTAGTTCGAAATTTGAATGGCAAATAAATTTAATCTACTCAACTGTCCCCATAAATTAATGGGCACAGATGTGTCTGATGCCAGTTCGGGGAATATCGCCGCAAACGCTGAGAGCGAAGTAAAAAGTGAACTCCGTGCAGTTTTTATTGCGCTCCATATGTTCAGGTAAGACGTTGAGTAATAAATATCTCGGCGCAAGAAAGTGTTGAAATACTGGCTGTAAATACATAGTTTTATCTACAGTGTAGATGTGGCCCAATGAATGAATGTATGAGCCAAAAATGTTGTGAATGAGCTTCATCCGTGCGTTCTAAAAATAAAACCGAAATCAACTTTTAGAAGGGAAAAGTATTCAAAGGTTTTTCTTAGGTGGGTGGGATTTCATTCATAGGATTCTGTAACGTAGGTGTTTTTTAGAAATTAGATAATATAAGTAAATTAGTTACTACTAAAGGAAGAAAGGAGTATTTATTTCATGCCTTTTATTACTACATTTTCAGTTTAATTAGTCGCTTGATGGAATAATGAAATGGCTAGGTTGACTGTTATTTTGAAGTAAATATTTCTTACCTAAACCTTTTTGCTAACCAATAGGGTACACAGACCAGCACATCAAGTAAGCAATCTGTCACATTTCTTTGATAAATTTTCAACTTTATTCCAAAAGAATAAGGTTCATGTTACCCAAAGGGCGATGGAGCGTGCTATGCTCGGAGTTTCCCTGCGTGATCGAATCAGAAATGACGAGATCCGCAGGAGAACTAAAGTAACCGACATAGCACACAGAATCGCCAAACTTAAGTGGCAGTGGGCGGGGCACATAGCTCGTAGAACAGATGGCCGTTGGGGCAAGAAAGTTCCCGAGTGGCGACCGCGCGCCGGAAGACGCAGTGTAGGCAGGCCTCCCACACGGTGGACCGACGACCTGGTGAAAGTCGCGGGAAGGGCATCGATGCGGAAGGCGCAGGACCGGTCATTGTGGAAATCCTTGGGGGAGGCCTTTGTCCAGCAGTGGACGTCTTTCGGCTGAAATGATGATAATGATGAAGGTTCATGTTCAATTAACAATATTTGACTACTCATCCTCAAAATATTTCAGCCACGATGAAACGTTACCCTTTTAGAATAGTAAGACGACGAATCATCCACAAGTTCCGATGAGTCGTCGCTCAGGTGGTCATATCGGTCAAATAGACAAACAAATATTTGTGTATAGGAACAATGTCTGATCTATGGTTTCGCTAAACAGCAAACTAAAAATAAATAATAAATAAATAATGCTGGACAATCCACACAGCATCATCTAGCCCCGAGCTAAGCAGAGCTTGTGTTATGGGTACCAGATAACTGATATACTTAATACAATACATTACATAGATAGATAATTTTTATTATACATAGCAAATACCCAGAACACCCGGAACAAATATTTGTAGATCGTACAAACATTTGTCCCAAGGCGAGAATCGAACCCGCAACCTCCTGCGTCGCAGGTGGACCTTCGCCCGCCGCGCTACATGGGTCGTCAAAAAATAGGTTCGATTTTTGAAATTTAGACATGATCTTTTTGCTTGCTGATTATTATTATTTAAATTGGACATTTGACACGCATTATCAACAAATAAGTGATCAATATTTGTATTCGACCGATTTTTACATCCAATTTATGGGAGCCAATCACCTGTCCCTACCCGTGTTACATCAAATCCCCCTTATTTCCTTTGGGATTACACCATTGTTTACCATTCGAGCCAATATTTGTACAAAGTGACAGACTAAGTTAGTATCACACGATGTCATTGGGCCACTGCAGCACGTGTGGATGATTTTCAAACATATATCCTAGTCTGTGGCGTTAATTAATTTGGTGTGTGTAACTTAGTAATTAATTATAATAATATAACACCTACACAATCTACACTGAATAGAAGTTATGTGTCGGTGTTAGGTACTCATTATGAGTATGTAATTTTAGGTGTTGTGTTTATCAACATATTAGCTAATAGGTCAACCTTGAATAAAAGCATGTTATGAATAAGGTTTTATTTAAAATACATTCAGAAACATGCAGGCAGAAACTACAGAACGCCATCTGCTGCAATTTCAAAAATGGAACCTGTTTTTGACGACCCATGTGGCGCAGCGGGCGAAGTTCCACCTGCGCCGCAAAACGTTGCGGGCTCGATTCCCGAATTGGGACAAATGTTTTTACGATCTACAAAGATTTGTTCCGGGTGTTCTGGGTATTTGCTATGTAAAACAAAAAATATATATATCTATTTCATAATCATCATCATCATTATCAGGCTATACTAGTCCACTGCTGGACATAGCACTCTCCTAATGAGTGCCATAGCGCCCTGTCTTCAGCTTGCCGCATTCAGCATCTGCCTGCAGTCTTTCGCAGATCGTCATCCTATTCATCATATCATATCATATCATCATATCTATTTACTGTATTGTATTAAGTATATCAGTCATCTAGTACCCATAACACAAGCTCTGCTTAGCTTGGGGCTAGGTGATGCGATATGGATTGTCCAGCATTATTATTACTAACTAACTTAGCTTAATGTATTTTAATAATTTTGCATATAAAATGCATGTTTTGTTAAATTCCACAAGGAAAAAATCGCGGGCACAGCTGATGAATAGTAAGTCCTAATAGCAGAAATCCCGTCAAATCAGTAAACAAAATCGCATCAACTTTGTCCGGATTAATAAAACAAATGACAACTAAAATTTAAATCAGTAAATGTAAATTATTCGCGGTTGAACGAGCAAATTCAATCTGGACGCGTCTCCGTTCGAGGGAATGCAACTTTATGGTAATAATAAGTGGTAATAACTACAAGACACCGACCCTGTAGAGATAGCAAAGAAATGGTACTTAAATAGTTCAACTATTTGAAAGTGCTTGGTATCTAGGAGGTAATGTTTTTTGAGTGTGTGTTATTTTTTTGAGGTATCATTAAGTTGGTTAAGCCACCTTAAGAGATATGGGCGTGATTGAAAAAAAAATAGGATGACAGCCGCCGCCATTTGGCGTGTGCATTCGTTTTTATGTTGTGACATGATCATCATGTGACCAAATTACGTCATCGAAGTGTGGGAAATAAAAAAATACTAAATTATCGATAGCGAACATCTTCGTAGTGTATTTCGGTATTATTAATTAAAACTATGACGTTTAACATTAATTCGATTACCTTTTCCCCCCCTCCCTTTCTTATCAATGAACTCAAGCTATTTTAAGCAGTTTTTTTTTTTTTTTAATTTTTTTTGTTGTGTGTATGTTATGCCCCTTTAAAAATTTAAAGGGGCATAACATAATTTGAATAGTTTCGAATTACGTTTTTCATTTACAGAGAGGTGAATCATGCCATGCTAGAAAAAGACGATCCTATAAAGCATAAACTAAATTTTGACAGGTACTTATTTACTTTCCTGATACAAAATCTTCTACTACATATATGTCCGAATGTAGACAACAGCTTCGAAGAATTGAGTCTATTCGAACACTACACATTCAATTCGAAAGAAAGTTTTTTACTTACACGATGAACTTAGCGAGATGATCCTATACTTAACATTAGTTTTCTTTCAAGCTTAAAACTTAAGCGTTTACAAAATAAGGAAGGCAAAAAAGTCAAAGGATTCAGGGAACTTGTACCACCTTTTTGTTTGATGTCTTATGAAGCTACTGTTTTGGGTAGTCTTAAGTTCTAAGAGCTTCCTAACTTCTTGGCCTTTGACTAAGATTTTGTTATTCCAAAAGGTTCTCAAAGAAACTTTAACAGTAGGCCACCCACGTGTTTCCAATTATCTATTGACCTCAAAGACGATTGGAAACAAATAAGAAATAATACTGAATCGAGACTTTCTGGCCTTACTAATTCCGATAGTTAAATCCGGGAGGTGTTATTATTAGGTCAGGTCATAGAACCTGACCTAATAATAACACCTCCCGGTTATGCAGATTCTTGGCATTTAGGAATCCCGTCCACATCGCCTGGGGATGTAAAATCTCATAACAGATGACCGCGGTTGATGCATCCAATGCGCAATCAATAGGCAAGTTACTTTTATTCGCATCCGGAGTTGTTTACTATACGGACCTTGTGATATATTGAGATACTCAATTAAATTTCAGTGCGATCAAGCGTTTTTGCCATACCTACTATTGGAATCAAATGACCTATTAATATCAGTGTTAATTTTAAACCGTGGTGCTAGGTAACTGGACCTAACCCAGTTGTAATCGTCCCTCTGTGCCTATTGGCCTAGCTCTTTTCTGTCTCCTGCTTGATATGTTGACAAATAGAAATTATTATTTCGTTGTGGGATCCAAGACAGTTGAATCGTTTCTCCGGGACTCGTCGGACTTCATTGAGTCCATCTAAGAATACCAACAGAGTACGACAATACTCGCATAACCCAGCCACTGAAGGTGCGTGTTTCTGCCAGATAAAAACTATTAAGTACTTTTAAGAGGCATGTCAAAAACTGTTTTTAATAGGCGTGTCTAGAACCGTTCTACAAATAAAGAATACGGAATAAAAATACTTGAGAACACATAACTCACACTAAATTCTGTAGCAAAGAAAGCGCTACTGCTAAGCTAAGCATGATATCCTGAGTTCGATTATATTGTGTTCTTGAAATATTCATAATAATCAGCTCATAATCTAAAAATACGTCTCCTTTTATTGGTACAAGCCCGCCACACTATTCCCAAACCACTGCAACTCCTGAAAACCAGAATCAACAGTGGCGACCACCAGAAAAGCGTCGAGACAATGGAGCCCGACGAGTCTCAGAGAAACGATTCAACTGTCTTGAAATGCGCCTTATTTGCGCTCTTTTGCATGTGACTTGATAATTATTATATCACAGCAATTATTGCGACATCTATCTCGCCACATACGAAATAGATCTGACGTATCCTACATCGCGATATTAAAATTATCCACGCGATTGAACATACACAAGAACCGTCGGACAGTTAAAGCCCCCCAGTACACAACACCCGTCTAGACGGAGGATCCTTCCTTTTCAAGGGTGGACCAGAAACTTTACTTCATATTCCTCATACCTCCAAGCAATTATACATAAAATCTCCATTACGAATAAGACCAGGAAATTGAATACAGAAGTTCGGAAACGAGAAATATTTCTAACTACACTATAACTAATCTGTTCTGCGTACAGTACTACTAACAATCGATTTCCGGCGCAGTTATTGACGTCAAGATGCGTCGCGTTCTCGTCTGATTCCCGAACGTTATTTATTTCTGCGACTGTAACATTCGCTGAGGACGTACAGTGACAGTTAAAATAGGTTCGTTATCTTCTGTATGCTCTGTGCTCGATAGAATCTGTCAAAATATCAATTCACAGATTGACACCCAGTTACTAATTGAAAATGTGACCAATGATAAATATATTAAACAGATATGTTTCATAACTCATTAATTGACCTTAATCAATTACATTTGACATTAATCGACGACACGGTTGGCGCAGTGGTTGAGCCATCGGCTGTTGCGCCGCGTGTTGTGGGTTCGATCCCCGCACGGAACAATTATTTGTATGACCTACAGGTAATTGTTCCGGGTCTGGCTGTTTGTGTATGTGAGTTTAAATGTTTGTAAATGCACCCACGATACAGGAGAAATACCTAGTGTGGGGCAACGTGTTCTTTTAAAAATAAAAAAAAATAAAAAATTGGTTAGCCCATAAAATAATATAGTTTTGTCTGCTCAGTTCAATAGCTTCAAAATTACAAAGCCCAATGACTCAACTGTACATGTATATGCTTTGAAAAGTGACTTTGTAAAGAGTCTTGCTCCAGCATACATACCTACATAAAGCTCACGCCTTTTCCCATGGGGTTAGGCAGAGACTACAGAACGCCAGCCGCAACGATCCTTTCATATTCTTTTCGCTTTGCTCACGTTCATTCATCTGATCGCCGGTTGCGTGTACATCTGACCTATTTGAAGAACATCACCAATAAGGTCAGTGTATATGAGAAAACAAAAACGTCGGGGAGGGACTGCTCAGCATTGACTTTGAAACTTAGAATGATGAATGATTATTACAATGATAATTTACAGAAATGAATTTACCAAACATAGTCTTTCCAAATTACTACAGAACTAAACTATCATACAAAATACATCCATTTTTGTTTGATGACATTAGTTTTATAATAAAAATCGTATATCAAAAGCTGGTGACACCAGCCATAGTGTCACCGTATATAACACCGTAAACTGTTCGCACAAATTGGATACAACCATTAATTGACTGTCATGTTTTCGCGCCGATGATTGACGTCATATAATGGGCTCTGTTTTTAGGGGTTCGCAAAAATGGATGGCTTTGAAATGAGCTTGATAAGGCTGTTGGCACGTTTCATATGGCATTGATTATTATTATTAGACCCTTTTAGCCTCTCATCCGCTGTAAAGCTTCAATCATCTAAATCTTCTAAATTTAATATAAGCTACTACTACAGTTACGTTACTTTACTTTTTTTTTAAAAAACGTTGCCCCACACTAGGAATTTCTCCTGTATCGTGGGTGCGTTTACAAACATTTAAACTCACATACACAAACATCCAGACCCGGAACAATTACCTGTGGGTCATACAAATATTTGTTCCGTGCGGGGATCGAACCCACAACACGCGGCGCAGCAGCCGATGGCTCAACCACTGCGCCAACCGAGTCGTCAAAGTTGTGTGCTACTTATAACATAAGATAGTAACGAGTAGTTTGACGACCTATGTGTTGACGACCTATGTGGCGCAGCGGGCGAAGGTCCGCCTGCGACGCAGGAGGTTGCGGGTTCGATTCCCGCCCTGGGACAAATCTTTGTACGATCTACAAATATTTGTTCCGGGTGTTCTGGGTATTTGCTATGTATAATAAAAAATATCTATCCATGTAATGTATTGTATTAAGTATATCAGTCATCTAGTACCCATAACACAAGCTCGCTTAGCTTGGGGCTAGATGATGATGTGGATTGTCCAGCATTATTTATTTATTTATTTATTTTTAGTACACACAACTGAAAACATCGAATCTTCAAAACAAATACAAACATACGAAATTATAATATACGAAATTGAAAACACTTAAAGAATAAAGGAATCCGGAAAAGCGCAGATGTAATGAATCTGTAAGATATTGGATTTTTCTGAGCGGAATTTTCTACTTAAGCATACATACATATTATTTCTTATTCTTATAGCCACAGTACACTTCGGTATGTTTTGTTTTTACTGTTAGAAGGTCTTATTGTTCTGCTTTAAAAGAATAACAACGACAACCTCGATAATATTGAAAATATTCTAGGTTACAGATTGAAATCTGTCTAGATTGTATTGTTTCACTGCTGGGCAATGGAAATTCCCTCTCTGTACCATACACTTCTGTCACTATTCATAATTATGTTGTGTTGTGTTAGACTTTAACCCTCTTATCAAAAAATGCAGACTTAAGCTATGCTAAAATGCAACCTCGAAAAATTAATGATAAATTTAAGACAGAAACTGGAGTATTTTGTTGGTCTAGTTGTCCCAAACGCTGAGTTTGAGGATTCACTTTTTTATAACTAGGAATATCTCCTGTGTCGTTGGTGCGTTTACAAACATTTAAACTCACATACACAAACAGGCAGACCCACCACAACTACCCGTAGACCATACAAATATTTGTGACGTGCGAAATTCGATCCCACGACAGGCGGCACAGCAGTCGATCGCTCTGCCACTGCACCAACCCTATCGTCAGGTATTTTGATAGATATTGGAGTTATCTATTTGAGAGTCCTCAGTGGCACCCCAAAGTCTAGACTGAGTTGATGGCAATAGGCTAGCCGACATTTACAAGGGACTTAAACATAACTGGCAAAATATGGGTGTACTATTAGGGTATGTCTCTGTTGTATGCATTATTTTAACTTTAAATTACAACTCTGACCCGTAGAGTTCCTTTTATTATTATTATTTTTGGCTTACTTTTGACTTAGTACCCAAAACGTGACCATTAAGTTTGAACGGTAGTAATACCAAAAAACCATTTCAAAAATATTTTTTCTTTATCTTCAAAACGGCCGGACTGATTTTGATTGGATGGAAAAATTTACTCAACTATATAGATTCCAATCATGGAGGCACTTAATAAATAAAAATACTAATCATCTTCACTAATGAGTATCATAACTAACCGGCACTAGCGAGAAATTAATATAAATAAGCAACAAACGCCTAAAACTTCCTGACTACTCACTTCACTAAGAAGGTAAGACAATGCGTTTTCAGTACAGTCTCACACACGAAACTTTGACACACCGTCCAGAATGAAAGCGTGAACACGGGGCGGTAGCGGGCGCGGTGGCGAGCGCGATCTTATATCTGAACGTACCATTGCTGTACGAAAAGAAGCTCGCGGCTACATAAAAACAGCCGCACGGGTTGATCGAAGGTTAAGGTACGCTTGCCGAGGTCACTCTGTGGATGGGTGACCATTCATAATATATTGAGACTCCTCCTCGATTGAAAGCCGTTGGTACCGGCTGTTATTTGTAGATCTTTGATAGTCGTTACGGGTAGTCCAAAGCCCAAAAATCTGACATTCAGTCTTACCAAAGTGTGTCGTGTTGCCCAGTAACTGGGTTGTGGATGTCAGATAGGCAGTCGAAGTCGCGAGGCCAGCACATCAAGCTACCCCAATCTGTTAAAGTTATTTGAAAGTTTCCCAATATATAACATAAGAATAAGGTTAATGTTCAATTGTAAAAATGACACAGTTTGGGATAGCTTGATGTGCTGGCGTCTGTACTTGTTGACTTGTAAAAGTGTTTATAAAAACCTATTTACAAAAATAAATGTCATTTAAGGTTGGCAAGTATCAGCAGTAAGTATGTTATCAGCAGTCACGGTCCTCACAATTTAAATGAATTTATTGATTTTGGCAATATTATTCTATACCCAGCCTTTCTCGGTTCACTCGTGCAAAGTGACGGAGAAATAGATCGGGCTGTCAAGCACCGAATTAACATAGGGTGGATGAAATGGCGGCAGGTAACGGGAACAACCTGTGACCCCCATATTCCCCTTAAACTTAAGGGGAAGATTTACAAAACAAAGGTTAGACCTGCTGTCTTGAATGGATCAGAATGTTAGGCCGCGAAAGGCAGTTACATACAGCTGAGATGAGAATGCTGAGGGGGATGTGTGGTATTACGCGAATGGATAGAATAAGAAATGAGTATGTAAGAGGAAGTCTGAAAGTGGCGCCTGTGACCGAGAAGTTGTGTGGAAATCGGTTGTCATGGTATGGGCATGTGATGCGAAGGAATGAGGACCATGTTGTGAGGAAAGTTTTGAGTATGACTGTGCAGGGCTACATGAGTAGAGGAAGACCAAAGAAAAGATGGATGGATTGTGTGAAAGATGGAAGAAGAAAACATGCTGCGCTGACCCCAAATAAATTGGGATAAGGGCAGGAGGATGATGATGATGATGATTCTATACCCAGCCTTAATCAGATGCTACATAGACTACAAACATCTATTTATTTATTTTAAGGATCACCAACGAGAAATACATAACAATTAACTATTACAAAATTATAACTTACTACAATTACAGGTAACCACAACTTACACATTGTCAAGTATACATGCTCTGAATATTTGAATAAATAAAAAATTCTTAGAAATAAACAGTTGACTTGCTAATAATAATAATTAATTAATACAATTAACACTATAAAACCAAGTGTTAACTAGATTTTCAATTAAACATTACACCTTAAAACCTTGAAACATTATTACAACAGTAGCAATTAAACATTACAATTTTTTTATTTAAATTACATTAAACATTACCTATGTGTGATATTTTATACACACGCTGAAACTCTTCAGCCTGGACGAGGCCTTATTCATATCTTGGTGCTCATACTTTGAAAACTTATACAGGAACATCAAGAGAAACTTATCTTTGAGAAGCAAATTGAATGATAACATCATGTATGGAAAGTTGGCTGTAAGAGTTAGGGTAAAATGTTGCTCACTACTAACCTGAGTGTAGAAAACAGTATTTATACCAGTACGTTGTCACGCTTATATTCCTAGAAGGCGCAAACTGTAAATAATCTATTAAATTGCAACGCTGTTATTAAATTGATGTATGTAAAATGGCGACGACACGGTTGACGCAGTGGTTTAGCGATTGCCTGCTGCGCTGCGTGTCGCGGGTTCGATCCCCGTACGGAATAAATATTTGTTCGGCCTACAGGTAGTTGTTCCGGTTCTAGCTGATTGTGTTTGGAGTTTAAATTTTGATAAATGTACCCACGATACAGGAGAAATTCATATTGTGGGGCAACGTTACAAAAAAAAAACCTTTCAAATGTCTGATGTCACTGTGATGTCCCACTAGTTAAATATGACCTCGCCTCTCAAGCACGTGGTTGTTGGTTCTTATACAGGCAAGTACTAATATTCAATTCGTAACTGCTTTTTAATTTATCATAAACATTACTGACCTGATGTAAAACATCGTGAGGAAACTTGAACTTATATTAACATTAGTCTAAAATTGACAACCCGGTTTAAACAAAGGTTGTGGTTAATTCTCGTATCTTCTGTGTATGAGAAGAGGCCTTTGCCCTGCAGTGAGACAAGGATAAGCTGGTCTTATTACTACATACATACATACATAAACTCACGCGTTTGTCCCATGGGGGTACGCAGATACTACAGAACGCCATCGTTCATAAATCTGGTCATACCCACTGCCGATTGCGAGTACTACGCACCTGACCTTTTTGACGAACATCACCAATAAGGTTTTCACCTATATCTGCCTAATAAAAACCTTTTGTTAGTCGCCTTTCATTCATCCTCTGAACGTGACCGAGCCATCTGAGCATACTCTTGTACCTTTGTAGTACAGTCGTGTTAATATCAAAATGGGCGAACTCATTAACAGTTACCAAAAGAAATTAATGTACACTAATTGTGACCCAAGTGTGTTTAAAAGCCTCAAAATTAATTGTAACAGACGGAACAATGGCACGAACATTGATAAACAGTTTGATACCTTAAATCACGCAGTTGAATTACTAATAGGTTAATTATTACGTGTTACTAATTACTTTTGTCGACGCCATTTGCTTACAATATATTTGTTGCCAGTTTGTGTTGAGCTCTTAGGGAGGCGCTGGTTGTATGAGATGGATCTGGCCCACTCTTGACTAACGTCTATAATAATAATGGATTAAGCACCAAGGGGATAAAGTAGTGTCTTGGTTTAGCGTTAATATCGCGATGCATTTAGGATTTTTATCTAAACGTCCACGTCCCCCATTCCGCAAAACTGTATCAGGATCCAACTCTCCCATTCCCAGAATTTAGGCTTCTTAATGATTGCAATGAATCTTTTTTTTATTTCTGTCTTGTCACCTTTGTATTTACTGTATTTGTCAAACTTGTTGAAAGTGTTATATCTGCGCTGATGTTGTAATTTTTTTTTTAATAATTTGTTATTTTTGCATGCTATGTCTATCCACAGAACAATAAAAACAACGGTTTTTATTGTTCTGTGTGTCTATCGCATTATATTGTACACTATGATTATTTCATATTGCTTGTATTATTAGGATAAACAGTGTAACAATTGTAGATAGGCCAATATATAAATAAATAAATAAACCTCCATGCTTCTGGAATCCTTCATTGAATTCGGGATTCAATATGGCGTCAATATAAAAAGTCATGTTCCTCCATATTATTAAATGAATACGTGAATCGAAAACTTTGGATCCCTATTAAGATTAATTATTAACGCCAACGGATGAGTGTGGGAAATCGCATAGTTTAATTTTATATGGAGAAGGAGTACAGACAGCTTAAACAGTCGGATTTCGACTACTGAGCGACTGATAGTTCATAATTAGATATACAAATGTAAGATCAATAAAGTCTTTCCGGAATAGGTCCACTATCTGCCAATTTCAATAACGCATCTCAATCCTAATCTCAACTCTTTGCGATCTTAAACTCGAGGTTACAGATTGCAAACTCAGCCATTTTCAGATTGGTTACAAACAAAGATCGATCCCTAAATTTCGATTGAGATATGTCATTGAAATTGGCAGTATGACGGTGGAGTTATGACCGATGTGACGTGTGCTGTCATTGTTTAAGACCACGTTAAATGCCGAAACGTAGTATTTTACGTTTAATTCTGAATTTCGCCGCGTGCCAAGCTATGCTGGTTAACACGTACGGATTATGGTTGTTATGTTGAAGTGACATGTTAATTAGTAACACGCTATGGTGTGGAGTGAGACCGTGAAGTGATAACCTTTTTTTAACAAATCCCCTATTTTCCTTTTTTGTTTTTAACAAAACATATACAGAGACTTCCATAAAGGCTCGTCTGGCTGTTCACAATGGTGTGCTTGTGCTTAGATTGATGTATGGAAGTGAATGTTGGGTGTGGCAGAAGAGACATGAAAGCATGATAAATGCGGTAGATATGCGTTCCTTACGAAGTATGTGTGGTGTGTGTTGTAACGTTGAATGATAGATTGAGGAATGATGTTATAAAACAATGTTGTGGTTTAAAAAATATGTAGTTTATAGTTTATAAGGCAATTAAGTAAGTAAGTAAGTGTAAAAGTAATTAAGCGGAAAAGCCAGGATGGGACGCTTGTTCTTCAAAAAGGTCAGGTGCATAGTACTTACAACTGCCGTGTGTGGATGACCAATTGCAAGAACGTAAATGATGCAAAACCAGTACCAGATAGGATCGTAGCAGGTGGCGTTCTATAGTTTCTGCCTTACTTGCGGGAAAAAGGCGAGTTTACAAATGTAGTACGTATGTAACACCAAGTTAATGTCAGGACTTTAAAAGAGACTGTGGCCACTGAGTTTCTTCTCAGAGTACCTAGTCAGACAAGGAAACACCGATCTAATTGAAAAAAAAAAGATTTTTGATTTTTTTGACATAACTATTAGTGTTTGTAAAACGATTTTATAGAAATAAATATAATTTATCATTTTAATAAAGCACTGAAAATGATTTCACTTTGAAAGGCAAAGAAAAATGTTCAGTTTTTCTTACAAAGAACAGACACAATTTATACGCACTCCGTGAAGTTGTAACTTCGATAACTTAATATGGATAAAAGCTTAAACTAGATCAGGCCCCAATCACTCACTGACATCGGCGCAAAAAATGGCCTCAGGGCGGCAAGGCCACGGTCCACGGAGTTGGCCTTGGACTCAGAAGTTGTAATAAGATTATATGGTTACTCGAAATCATGAATATTCCGCATTTTTATTACTTACTCATATATAAGATCTTCTTATGGATTATGGGTACAGTGGCTACGTAAACATACTTATTTAGACATACTTATACATTTAATGATTTGGGCTTAGTTATTTGGGCCAGAATTTGGATACGACGTAAGTGAAAATGGTTCCATTGACGAGAAATTAAGGTTTTTCTACAGTTACCTGTATATCGTCCCATTAAACAAATACCTACAAATAAAAACTATCATTCAATATAAGAAAAAAAAATGTAATAAAATAAAAATACTTTAATTCAGACCTTGATCCATATGATGTTAGTAATACACACTACTTATAAGCTATATTAGTAACCAAAATTAATGATCTTTCAAACCGGCGCCAATTGATTTTTATTTCATAGAGGATAGATATGAAGAATGTATTTATTGAATAACTAGCTGAAACTAAACTAACTAGCTGAATTTTACTAGCGTGAAATTGAACAAAACATTGGTTTCCATTGTTGGCACCCTAACTCTTTTTCTAAAATAAAAAGCCTCAGATACTCCTTATCACGTCGTCTGTGAAAATTCTGTCAAAATTGATCAAACTGTTCCAGAGATAACCTCATAAAACAGAAAGGCAGACAAAATATTTAGAAATTGTTTGTTTCATATGCATTTATTTATTAAAAAGCTGTTCTTTTGACACTACATAGAGACACTTCAATTTTATGTATTTGTAGTATAGAAAAAGAAGTCAAAGATTTATAAATCAAGTACTTCTTGCTATTCGTTTATTTATCTTTCATAAACAAAGCAGTTTATTTCTGAACCACCAACAAAAAAACTTAAAAGCATTCCACGATCATAAACGTTTGGGTAAAAGAGGAAATGCTTCTTTTATAGGTCAAGAGCGATGTCACGCTAGAGTCCGCTTTGAGTTCCGTAAAAAAAATAAAAAACCGGTAATTGCGAGAGAGGTACATCTCTATTTGCATGAAGTCTTTTTACGAATAAACGGTAAAGCGTCTGGTACCAGGAAATGCTTAATGTTTATTCGTTAAATCTGGTGGAAAATTTATGTGGACGTTAGACGTTATCGGTTTTTGGAGTTAGTGTTGTGCGCAGGCTGGTGACTACCTCATTGGTTTAGTGGTTGGAAGCGCTACTGCTGAGAATGAGGTTATAGTTCGATTTCCGTGTCGGGTTTTCATGGTGTACAATAAAGAGTATTCTACTCTATTCAAAATTGTTGTGGGGTTTTTAAATTGGATTGAGTTTCTCAGTCGTAGCCTGAGTCTGGTTGATGTCAGTAGGCTCTTCCCTATAAGTAGTACATACTTTAATATAACCGGAGAAATAATAATAATAATTAATAATAATAATTGATTTGACACACAGAGCATAGAACATACATTAAAACAGATATGCAGGACAAGTTTTAATTTCCTTAATTTTATAATGAAGGCATCTGTGTCTGAACTAGATAAAAAGTATCTGTATCTCAGACATCAGCGCTCTTCCTTGTGATGAACATTAAATTAAATGTGAGTATACTATAGATATAAATAAATAAATAATGCCGGACAATCCACACAGCATCACCTAGCCCCAAGCTAAGCAGAGCTTGTGTTATGGGTACTAGATGACTGATATACTTAATACAATACATTACATAGATATATATTTTTTATTATACATAGCAAATACCCAGAACACCCGGAACAAATATTTGTAGATCGTCAAACATTTGACACAAGGCGGGAATCTAACCCGCAACCTCCTGCGTCGCAGGCGGACCTTCGCCCGCCGCGCTACATCGGTCGTCTTACATATACCTTTCCATAACCCTTCGGGGAACACAGACGTGTTGTTATGTCTTCCGGACTTTTTATGGATGTTACACGTGGTACGTTTGTCTACATTTAGAGGTTCAAGAATTGATTGCCAGAGACTTGTAACTGGGAAGGTAACCTTTTTATGGTTCAAAAGCAAAAAAATTACCGTTGGACTTTTCGTTTTATTGGATTGTTTGGAAATATGTAGAAGGTGTTTTTTTGATATCCCATAACTCTAGGGTATGAATGATACCATAATTATGAAGGAATCAACTGGCATAAGTTTTTCTTTGTTTTCATTTTTCATATAAAATAATTCGACGAAGTCACGATTATTAATGTAAAACACCTTTACGTGAAATATGTCAGAGTCGTTTTTTTTGCTTTTAAATTTATGTTATACTAGCTGATGCCCTAGGGCGAATCTTGAAATTTTGACGACACCTCCAACAAATATCATTATATTTCAGCCTATGTACCTATACGAAAAATTGATAAATTGATTTTGAGTTTATCGCTAACAGACAGACAGCCTAAAAATAAATTTGTAAAAAACTAAAGACAGGTCAGTTCACACCGAGACGAGACGCAAGGCGATGCATAGCGCCCTTTTTGAGATGGTGATATAAAATATAACTTTATATATAACACAAAAAGATACATATTATATTGAAATATATCGAAAATTCCCGGCGGTTTCGCGCCATCCCACGCTGCGCCTCGAAATGCCTCGCGGCGTAGCTCGACGCATCGTACACGTCTTGCAGCTCGTAACCAGGCCTCTTCAAGCATTGTTGCGTCACGTCTCTGTGTGAACTGACCCTGATACAAATGTAATTACGATTGAAAATAAAATACAAAACCAACCAAACCTTTTGTGTCTTCATAAATATTCATAATAATTTATTATTATATCTCCTGATTGCCCATTCACGATAATATTCCTTCATTTTGTTTCCTTTTCATTAATTCTTTACAATTTTGGACGGCTACCAAATATTTGGTCGTTTGACCGAGAATCAACTAATCAGGGCCAGTTGTTTCGAAATAGAACTGATAAAATTATGTCATAATTTATTTTCAAAGAGGAGGGTCGTTCTTAACAACTGTTCCTTTGTTATTTTGATTACTTACTAAGTTGATATCTATTTTTTGATGGAGGAGCTCATGGCTGAATAAAAACAGCCGCACGGGTTGATCGAATGTTAAGCTACGATTGCCGAGGTCAGTCAGTGGATAGGTGACCGTTCGTAACATAGGGAGACTTTTGTATACTGGTATTTAGCTGCATCCGGTTAGACTGGAAGCCGACTCCAACATAGTTGGGAAAAGGCAGATGATAATGACTTGGTGGAAATCTTTTTATACTAGCCTGTATATTCCCACTGGTGGGCACAGGCGGCAGGCCTGTGCTCTCCTTCCACTTCTCTGTCTTGTAGTGATTGAGACCAGTGTCCAAGGAGTCTAACTAATGCCACCATCTCCACCTGGGCCTGGCACCTTTGTCTTGTTTTAATCCTGGTTGTGCAAATCCTGTACCAGGTACCTCAATTACCAGAAAGTTTTATTTTTTATTTTGTTATTACAGCTCATATCAAGCTACGCCAAACTGTCAAATTTTACCAATTGAACATGAACCTTACATTTTTCAAATAAAGTTAAAATTTATCAAAGACATTTGACACATTGGGGTAGCTTGATGTGCTGGCCTCTGTCGTCATCATGAGGCTACTAGGCTACTAGTCCACTGCTGGACATAGCCCTCTCCTAATGAGAGCCATAGCGCAATGTCTTCAGCTTGCCGCATCCAGCATCTACCTGCAGTCTTTCGCAGATCGTCATCCCACCTGGTCAAAGGGCGTCCTACACTACGTTTGGCCTCTGTACCTACTGATAAATCTCCAAAGTGGGTGATGGACATACGAGCATGTTATATGCCCTATTAATACCACAAACTTCGCGTAACTAAAGTGACTCGTTGGCAAAACAAACAAAGCAAAAGTAGTGGTACAGTGGCCAACACATAAAGCTACCCCAATGTGTCAAATTTCTTTTATGGTTTTTCTATTTTTTCACAAAAGAAATTAGGTTCATGTTCAATTGAAAAAATCTGTCTGGGATAGCTTGATGTGCTGGCGTCTGTACTTGTTCGTTCGTCTTTCGCCCACTTTATATCCTCATTTTCTTTGAAACAGTATAGCTTACGTCTTACGCTTTCGACAGTAAAAAAGTAGTAGCATCTGATTGCTATTTCAATGTTAGACGTTTTAACAACTTGAAAATGTCAGACGATTAGCATTTCTTGAATGAATCGTAATATTCATACTAATAACTCAGTTAGTTTGTTTGTTACCTTTTAACGACAAAACGGCTGCCTGGATCTTTATGAAATTTTGCAAGGAGGTTGATTATATCCTGGGGAACGACATACGATAGACAAACGACAGAATTGCCGTCTTGAATTTGACGTTTTATTATGAAACCATATCCAAGAAGTTAACTTTTATCGAATGATTGCTTCGGCTTAACGTTCGGTTTGCAAATGTCACTTTGTCTACCACTTGGCAATCGACATCGCACAAGCGTTAACGATTTTCGAAATCGATTTGACACGGAGCGATCGCCACTTGTCTTGGCCCCCAGACATTTTCAACCACGATAACAAAAACTAAATATTCATGCGGTCTAAATGGCGGGCAAAAGATAGTCCTATTATACATATATCACGCTAACTTTATAAATTTGAAAGTTTGTCGGTATGTGTGTATGTTTGGTACGCCCTCACTCCAAAACTTCTCAACTGATTTAGATGAAATTTGTTATGAAGAGAGCTCATACCTCGGATTGACACATGGGCTACTTTTATCCCGAAATAAATAAGTGTTCCCATTGGACGGTAATGACGTGTCATGTTGACGTTTTAACTGTGGGTACACTGCGGGGCGCAGCCAGTAATGACGTCATAAGTGTAAAAGCTTGTATGTTTGTGAATTTGGATGTGTTAATGTTAATCAATCACGTCTCTACAACAGCATGGATATGTTTATCGTAGATTCTAGCTGGTTAGCGTTCGCGTGTTTGGTGAAGGTCCACCAAGAGTATTTTCTATAAATCAGTGCGCAGAACTGGCGCTGTCACGAGAGCAAGAAGCTCAGGAACGTGAAAAATGTACTACTGATTGATATCACACTGACACTGTTGACAACTCTGAAGTCCTCTTTGATGTTTGCGCGGTTTTGCCATTAACAAACATGTATTAAACTTTTCACACGAAAAGACTGGATTCTTGGAGACCTGGATTAGGAGATTGAATATTATTATCTCAGTAATACGTTCCCGTGGGATAATATTCGACTTTCACGCGGACGAAGACACTGGTAAAAGCTAGTCACGCATTACACTTGAATTGTAGTGTCTCATCTTTATTCCCGTTCAAAGTTTTATTCCAGCACTTTCTTAGGACATCCACAGATTGTTGAACTATAAAATACGTACCTTTACGAGCTGGTTTTATACGAACACGCCAAAGTTTAAACTTGTTTGTGTGACAGCTGCTGCTCCTCTTCAAAAATGTATGTCTTCATCCAGAAGTTGTCTCAGATTGACGTCTACAAAACTAGTCTTATAGACGTCAATCTGAGACAACACAACACCTTCCAAGGTGTTGTGTTGAACTTGGGAGAAGCCTACATCCAGCAGTGGATTGTGGTGATTTAATTTTATAACACTAAGATTCTAGGGGTGGTCAGAAGCGTGGAAGTCTCACAACCAGTCATACCGTGGTATCGTGTTACCCAGTTACTGGGTTGTAGCGGTCTTATAGGCAGTTGCTCCATTTAAAATACTGATATGCAGCTGCATCCAGTTAGATTGGAAGCCGATCAACAGAGCTGGGAAAGAGAGCTCCGCAGATCATTTCGGAGTTAGACCTTTTGTTTTCTTATCGAATGTTAGATAATTATTTCAGAATTACCCTTCATATTTAACGTCACAAGAATGTATATAATTAACGTACGCGTGACGTCATGCCACATTTTAACTCAATGACTTGAACATTGAGTTTAAAATGTGGTGTGGCTGGTGCAGCAGCTAAGCGAATGGCTGCTGCGCTGCGTGTCGTGTCGTTCGATTTCCGCACGTTACAAATATTTGTATGGCCTACAGATAGTTGTTCTAAGTGTACCTGTTAGCGTAAGTTTGAATGTTTGTAAACGCACCCACGATACAGGAGAAATTCCTTGAGTAACGTTTCTTCTTCAAAAAATAACATTCTACAAAAATGTAGTAACATTTTTAATCCATATTATAATTAACGAGAATTCGAGATATCATGGGCAACGGCTATCCCCCACAGAGATACCACTGAACTGATGAACACTGTAATCACTAGATAGGCTCCCATTATGCCTTCTGGGAGTACCTTTGAATAACTCATTTTAATACCACCTCATTTATTATTCTTAACATTTTGTTGGTGATCACGATAATTAGTCATATTTTAGATGGATTGCAGTTTCAGAGCGATTGGATTTTTTAATAGTTTTTTTTTTCGATTCAAGGTGGATTATAAATCAATTATACAAGCTTATTTGTGCCCGACTGCAGGGCAAAGACCTCCATATATATAAAAAAAATTAACCGACTTCAAAAAAAAATCTAAAAGGTGTAAAAAAATCTTGGCTTCGGAAGTTGTTGCATAGAATTAATCAAACAAAACAACCAAAGCCACCGACTTCCGAATTAAAGTTATTTTACACAATTTTAGTGTTTCTTTGGAGTCAGTTGAATTGTTTTGTAAAAAGTTGTTTATTTTAGGATTTTTAGTGGGTTAGGTTGATACATAGATACATTACAATGTATCAAAGACATTAGCCTTATTTAAATTCAATTAAATTTTTAGGCAAGCACAGGAAATAATAACATTGGCATTGATCATTAAATTAAATTGGTTTATTTCTGTAAATATATAGGTACAATTGTAATATAAAACTAACTATATACATAAACATACAGAAACAAAATAAAATATAGAGTTGACCAAGACACTCAGGCGTACTGTACTGCCCCGCATCGCTGTCATCTGGAAATTTGCCCAAAAGACTGGCAGCATAGCCACGTCGGATGGCAATACTAATTCTTTGGGCAAAGAAAGAGCCAGCCCTCTGGTCACGCGAAGTGTCGATCAGTCGCCGAGAAATTAAAATTAAATTGGAATCATTTATTAAATGATTTCATCAGCTCTTCATCATTTATTAAATATTGCTTTTCCCAATGCAGGGACGTTAATTATTGTTGACAAGTTCTCTTTGTACTTCGCCATCATCTCCACTTCACTAAATGCATTGTGATCGAGCATAAGTTGCTTAGCAACCATATTAAAGTAATCGAATCGTGAACCCCATGAATTACTTTTATTGAGTAATTTTGGAGGCCATCTGCTGTCAAGGGCAAAAGCGTAGTACTCGCGGCGTGCTTGTGTGATAAGGTGTATGAACGTAAACGATGCTAAAGAAGTATGTAAACCGTTCAGACCCCGCTTACGTCAGTTTGACGTTGACGGCGTCATACCGGGATGACAGTGGGCCACAGCCGGTTAAGATAATAGCAGGTGGCGTTCTGTAGTTTCTGCCTGCCCTCATGGGATAAAAGGCGTGAGTTTATGTATGTATACAGAGCATTTATATTATTGCTAGTGTTGGACTCCAACCCGTTACCGCAAGAATTCAAAGGCCACAGCCAACATAACCACTTATCATGTTCAGCTATTAGTGCCAGGTTAGCTGCAAATGATATAATACGAGTATTTAATTCAATACTATGTATTTACATAACCATCGGGCCAATATACAGAGTCCAGCACCAATCAAGCTACCCCAATGTGTCATATTTCTCTGATAGTGACGACCGATGTGGCGCGGCGGGCGAAAGTCCGCCTGCGACGCAAGAGGTTGCGGGTTCAATTCCCGTCTTGGGACAAATGTTTGTACGATCTAAAAATATTTGTTCCGGGTGTTCTGGGTATTTCCTATGTATGATAAAAAATATCTATATATGTAATGTATTGTATTAAGTATATCAGTCATCTAGTACCCATAACACAAGCTCTGCTTAGCTTGGGGCTAGATGATGCTGTGTGGATTGTCCAGCAATATTTATATTTACTTATAATTTTTCAACTTTATAACAAAGATATAAGGTTCATGTTCAATTGGGAAAATTTGACGGTTTGGGGTACCTTGATGTGCTGGCGTCTCTAATTATTTGCTTGAACTAATCGGACACGAAGTTAGGATTTGAGGGCACTTAATGCTATGGTCTAAGATATGGGAGGCGACCTTATGTCTTCTTACATTGAGTAGTACTAAACAGTAATTTTTTAAAGAGATCATTGGTCATCACACTGCAAGGTCCAGAACTCTCGCCGGCTCACGGGCGCCTCTCAGACGCATCGTAGATACATATAACACAATCTTTGTCGAAATATTTACCGGTAAATCAGATATTTTCGCGATTACACACTTTAAGTACAAAAGGATGGCTATTCATTTTTTTAAGTAGCTATTGAATTATTGTCACCCCTAATTACATATGAGTACTTTTAAATTGTCTGTATAATGAACTGGATGGTTACACGTTTACTTAGAGTTAAACTTATTGTTGTTTCACTCCTAAATTGTAATGTGTAACTGTTAAATGTCCCAATAAAATAAATAACATTATTTTTACACTTTAAATCATCAAAATTTTAGTGCAGTACAGCATAACATCACGTGTAACTGTTAAATGTCCCAATAAAATAAAAATAAATCATTTTCATATATCACTATTACATTTTAAACTTTGCAGTCTTTACTGCACTAAAATTTTGATGATCGCTATTTACAAAAACTGTTAGTAATGTTGACAAAATAACATCACGCCTCCCTTCCCTGAAGGGTAAGGCAGATAAAGACTCTCTATTCAAGAACCAGAATAACCAACTTTAACATAAAATCATTTACAGGGCAGGAATTACATTGTTGGCCAAGAAAAAAATGTTTTTTTTTATTCTCTTTGCAAATCGCTTCTACCTCAAAACTTGTGCCATAAAACGAACAAATCTCCGGAGCTGCTATTGTATCCAGTAATCTAATTGTGTGAAAGCACCTTCACCTGATTACAGGTACATGATTAACACGGTAAGGAAGGGTCTTACATAGGACTCTGATTTTATTACGTTGCGTTGAGTACCTCTTGCTCATAATGTGGGTGAGATTTTTTGGCTATTATCTTTCGAGAAACCAATTTCATTTATTAACAATTGATTTGTCAATTGTATTTATTAACTTTACAATCAAGAATCTTTTCTTAGACTAACGACATATCTCATCTTCTAAACTATTCTAACCTTTCTCGAGTGGTTGAAACCTGAGAGAACTAATATTCTACCAGCCTGTATACAATAAGGTCTGTAATTACTTCTACAGGGTAGGGTTATTCTAAGGGATATTTATCATTAAAAATTACACTAACTAAGCTATTGACACGATTTAACATTAATACTTTCAATAATTTGGTATTACTCATTCAAATAATAACTTATAATACATCATCGGGGTCGGCTTCCAGTCTAACCGGATGCAGCTGAATACCAGTATTTTACATGGACCTCCACAACCCAGTTACTGGGCAAAACGATACCTCTTGGTAAGACTGGTTGTCAGCCTACCCTGAACGCCTGTCAAAGATCTACAAATGACAACCGGGAGTCTCGACATGTTACGAACGGTCACCTATCCACAGACTGACCTCGGCAAGCGTAGCTTAATCTTCGATCAACCCGTGCGGCTGTTTTTATTAAGCCACGAGCTATGATATATATAATATTATATCATATAAATATTGTTAAATTATTCAAATATTTATAGACTCAGGATGGCCTACATCAGAATCTTCCATGTTTCACGTGGGTCAGAAACTCGAACAAAGTCACTAATAATTTTCCAAACGAATTATTTCTTCTTAATCTCACAGATTAACAAAATAATACTCTAACACACTTTAATTAGGCACGGATAGTGATACTTCATCAAATTAAATCAGAAACAGTTAAGATGGCATCGGAAATAAGCGATTCGTCAAGCGCATGGTGCGTTGGCGGTTTTCGATTCAAAAGTAACCAAAACGGCCGCCCCGCTCCCACCGGTGACGTTCCGTAAGAATGGCAGCTGACAGCCGACATCTGTCATGCTGTCATTCTATTCCGACGTCTTCGACAGCAAACGTCAAATGTCATGGGCGCCGTCACGGCCGGACTGACATTCGACCGTCCCCGGGCGTAGATCTAATGTTGTCCTAAAACAGGCAATTTTATTGTTTGATGATTAGCTGCTCGTCCAGCCTGACCAACAGCACAGCACTAATTCTTACAAACTTCAGAAGCAATATAATGAAACCATGTATCCCTTCGACCATTATGAATAATGGACCGGATGACATCTCACAAGCTCGTTATGTTAACCAAACATAACCCGGACCGGACGAGTGTGTCCTTTCGACCAGCTTCAATGCATGGACCGGACGGCACTGTCCCTTCGACCGGTTCAGACAGGGTCTAGACAAGTGTGTCCCTTCGACCAGCCCCAATGGCATGGACCGGACGGCACTGGCCCTTCGACCGGATCACAAACAGGGTCTAGACAAGTGTGTCCCTTCGACCAGCCCCAATGGCATGGACCGGACGGCACTGTCCTTGCGACCAGTTTTAACACAGAATTTTAAATACAAAGGAACAGAAATGTGGCATACCTATCAGTTACGGACAATCTTGCTCATTTTGAATTTCAACTTCATCTAGTGCATCGGGAACAGAGTACACACTGAGTGTATCTGACCCGGCAGTAAGGGTTACTGAATTCGCCGAGACAGTGTCTGAGTCTGTGCCCAACTTTTCATCTGTAATATTTATGTCATCGCCTCCCTGAGTTGGGCTTCGTGGGAGCATAACATCACTACTGGATTGTAATTGCTCCACATCTTCCGGCGCCGTCTCGGCCTCCTCATCGTTCAACAAACTGGTAGTGACTTCAAGTAACCCAGCATGTCCCTTAGGTACTGCACGCAAGTTCTCGTGTGAGTATTTATAAGTGCGGTGTGAACCACTTACACTTTTTAGTTCGTACCGATCATTTCCTAGTACGGAGGTAATAACGAACGGTCCCCGAAACTTCCTATCTAGTTTAGTTTGATTTCGTTCACTATTCTTGATAAAAACAAAATCACCCTGAGTAAATGGTTTAATGATAGCACGACCACGGTTAAACCTTAGAGTATCCGCCGCAGCTGCCTTTTTAATATTTTTCGACGCACTTTCTCGAATGGGCTCTAAATCTAAACGGTTATTTCGCTCATCAGAATGTGAAGATATCTGGGACATACCTAATGATTCTGCACGTATCCCAAACATCAGTTCCGTAGGTGAGTACTTAGTAACAGCCGATTTTGTACTATTGAGCGTTAGTTGTATATTGCCTAACTCATTGCGCCATGTCTTATTAGGGTCGTTTTCGACTATTGTGAGCAAGCTTTTTAGTGTTCGCATAACTCGCTCAACTTGTCCATTAGCCCTGCTCAAGCCGGTTGCAATAAAACGCAGATCAATTTTATAATTTTTGCAAAAGTTTTTAAATTCACTATTAATATAGCATCGGCCCTGATCAGCAATAACGCGTGTAGGGGCCCCAAAAAGACAAACAGCCTTTCTGCAGCAGATCTTTTCGAGAGCTCGCACCGCGCTGCTTGCATCTAGTGATATTGTGTGCTCTAGCAGGACATACTTAGTGAACGCGTCTATTTTCACCGAACAATACTCTTTCCGGTCGCTCTTACCACTAAGCTTCCCAATAAAGTCTATATGGATTGTGTGCCATGGCACAGATAGTTTTGGGATCGAGTGTAACTGAACGAGTTGAGTGTTGGAATTCAGTTCCCGAAAATCTACGCATTCTATCGGTATTGTCCTTCTTTTTACAAGGAGTATTGGACTTGCAAAAGAGGAGGAACTCTCACGAATGATACCGGCATCTAACAATAATTGTATTTTTTTTTTTTTTCTTTTTTTTCGCGGACTATTTGCTTCTCTATAGGTGCTAGTCGATAAGGAAACCTTCGAACTATTTTATGAGGATCTATCAATTTAATGCTCAATTGCCATGTAGTGACGCGCCTAGTAGGCATACCGTCTATGAGATAATCTGAATATTTACTAATTATTTTTGACAGCAACATTTTATCTTCTCCTTCTAAGTCAGTATCGATTGGAGAAATATTAAAAACTGCCGATTTAGTTTCGCAAAAGTAGTTCGCTCTTTGGTCTTAAACAAGAGTTTGTCGCTATCAATTGTCACACAATAACCTTTACCTAAGATATCACTACCTACGATAATGGGCACAACAATTACCGTATCTGGAACGATATGAAACATAAGGTCAACTGAGGCATCTCCAATTTTTACGGTACTTACAATTTGGCAAGTGCACTGTACGTCATCTCCTCCGATACCAGTAAAATAAACTAGATTATTACGCACAGTACCCGAAAACTTTCAGCTAAAAGGGAGCAAGATGATCCGCTATGAAATAAAAATGGAAATCTCTCACCAGCTGATGTCTCTAACATAGATCTAGAAAGTTGATGGTCGCAAAGATTGACTTCCTTCCTCTCAGACTTCCCTCCATTCTTCTTTGTGTAGCAGGATATAGACGGCTTGTCTTGATTGCTTGAAGAACTTGATGGATCGTGGGTCTTCAATGATTTGGAGTCCTTCTTTCACTTCTTGCATTCAGCCTGTCGATGTCCTGGCAAGCCACACCAATGACACTTTCCAGGGAATCGAGAGTCTGTCATTCGAGGTCGCTTAGAATCGTGCTCTTGATTTCCATCACAGACGTCCAACCGTCGCTTTAGTGATATGCCATTGAGGATCCGAAACAATTGAGCACGAGTAGATATCACATGTGCTATCAACTCTCTACGTATCAAATTATCCTTTTGACAAAGCACCGATATCACGAACCCTGTGATAACTTCCTCAGATAGGTCAGTTTTTGGTATTCGCTCGATCAAGTTCCATAAACGCATTGCAGACTCTGACGCGGTTTCTTTGACACTAATTTGGAATCGTAAAATGTCATCAAAATGATCTTGCATTAGTTTGGGCTTAGCAAATTTAGCTAGCAACGTTTCTTTGACTGCAGTCCATGTTAATTCCTTGAGGTTTATTCTGGTCAGGTGGGTCACTGCGCGACCTTTAAGCGACTTAGTAAGTGCCATCAGCAGATTAACACCTACAAGATTTTTCTCCTGCACTATTACTTGTGGCGTTACACCAGCCTTCAATGTCAGCTTCGGAATCATCAGGATCAAATTCGATTAGTTTTATAGTGTTCGTACTCACAGGAGTTGATGCTTGCGACATCGCAAATATCCGAGCGAACATTTCCTACATATTTGTCAGTATTCTCGTTGCAGAGATGTTTTCTGCCGGCTGCGTGTTCTCTGTTTGCGGCCCGTGGGATCCCACTTCTGATATAGACTCAGGATGGCCTACATCAGAATCTTCCATGTTTCACGTGGGTCAGAAACTCGAACAAAGTCACTAATAATTTTCCAAACGAATTATTTCTTCTTAATCTCACAGATTAACAAAATAATACTCTAACACACTTTAATTAGGCACGGATAGTGATACTTCATCAAATTAAATCAGAAACAGTTAAGATGGCATCGGAAATAAGCGATTCGTCAAGCGCATGGTGCGTTGGCGGTTTTCGATTCAAAAGTAACCAAAACGGCCGCCCCGCTCCCACCGGTGACGTTCCGCAAGAATGGCAGCTGACAGCCGACCTCTGTCATGCTGTCATTCTATTCCGACGTCTTCGACAGCAAACGTCAAATGTCATGGGCGCCGTCATATTAATAAAAACATTTTTTATTAATTCGATTGCCTTATTAATTTATTTAGAATAGGAATTCGTCTGGGTAGTGGTGTTTAATGGCTGTGTATATGTATGGATGTGCCTGAATAATGTTACGTTTGCCCCACGTTAGAAACAACAATTCCTCGTACATTCTTTATCGAACAAACAAAAGCAAAACTCGACAAAACAGATTCAATACTACTTTGCAGTCTGGCTAGAAATAAACCTAATACAAATCCAACTATCCGTCTGTCTGTACCCGAGCTCAGTTTACAGACTCAGTTGAAACAATCTGAGCAAAACATAGGTATTTTTATTCTGCCTATTCTGCTGAACTGTACGGAACCGTATTCATTTACGTGCGCTTTTTGGGGTTCTGCAAGTGTTAGCTAGCTGGTTATTTTTTTGGATCATTTATTTTTGCAGTGCTTTGTGAGGTTTGCATGAAGAAGATATGAGTATGTAAGAGGAACTCTGAAAGTGCGCCTGTGACCGAGAAGTTGTGTCGAAATCATTTGTCATGGTATGAGCATGTGATGCTAAGGAATGAGGACCATGTTGTGAGGAAAGTCATGAGTAATCACTTGCAGGGTTACAAGAGTAGAGGGAGATCAAAGAAAAGATGGATGGATTGTGTGAAACACAACGACATATAGAGGAATGTAGGTATGGAAGAAGAAGATGCTATGCTGACCCGTAAAAAATTGGGAAAGTGGCAGGAAGATGATGATGATGATGATTGCTGAACAGATCCTTACACCACACAGGCTGGTAGTACATTTGTTCTTGCTGGATTCGAATGCTTGATGTTATATTCGTTTCAAATATAGAACGTGTCATTTGCCAGATTTATTATGGAAGCGCTGATGATGAACCAGTAAAGAAGAATCTTTTATACTAAATGTTGGTAACATTGATTTTCAATATTGGCACCATTCCTGTTCCGTATTTTCCTCTTCCGGTATCGTGTCGCGATGAAATGTAAATAGGTATCCGGCTTATTATTCACTCTTCTTGGCTCATTGATATTGAGGAAAGTTTTTAACTGAAAATGTTTTTAAGAATTTAATGACACAAAGTAATATTGCTTTAGTAGATTCCTTAAGTAATGATAAAGCTGTGTTCCGCATTAAAAAATATAATTTGTTGTTTCTATGTGATGTATTTCGGTGATGATACTATTTATATTATACAGGGCTTATTATGCCATAGCTTAGGGGTAGGTTCAGTATCGATAAAGGAACACAGGTGAAATAAAAAAAAATAAGGCAATGCTGATTCTTTGGACAAAAACAGGCCAGCTTCGTTCATGTGAAGAGTTGCCCAACCGCTTGGCAATGTCCCGGAAAAATAGATGGGCACACGAAACCCATGGTCCCATTTATAGGTACTGTTGATGGTTTTGCCTCTTGTCCACAATAACTTATGTTGTTTATTTTTTTACAGCGCAAGTTCTGCTTACCCCTTGTCTTCACGTTGGCGTGAAGATGCGCGCACGCCGTGCTTCATTATCATTCGCGAGCGCTGCCCGGCTGTTACCTCCCACCAAACGCCGCGCGCCGCACCATATTCCGCAGCCCGCTCCAGCTGCAGATGACACCGACCGCTGATCAGTCAGCTAGATGCCTTCATCGCGAGTCCACGTCGCTTTAGCTCGCTACTGCGTTCATACTATTGCATATCTTAAATCAATTTTCATTCTCGCTATCACCTTCATCTTTGATTTGTATTCTTTCTTGCTCTAAATCTTCTCTAGTCCCGTTTTAACTTCATTTCCATCTCTGTAAACCTTCGCTCGTGTTTTGCTCAATATAACCATTAAAAAGTATACTGTTGAGTATTATTCTGCACTCCAATATACCACCAAAGGTTCAAATTTGGCTTATTTCAATTCAAACATACTTTCTAAGTTTATATTAGACATCGCTGACATTGGTGAAGGAAAACATCGTCAAAAAACCTGGGCTTGTAATTAAGTCTGACCCGCCTTGATTGATGTATGCTCATGCCTTCTCCGTGTGGAAAGAAACAATTGTCCTGCAATGGGAGAGTAATAGGCTGGTATTATTATCATCAAAGTACAAATAAACTTGAAAGACTATCAAAGAAATTTGACACATTGGGGTAGCTTGATGTGCTGGCCTCTGTACCTAAAATATTGTATATTCACTAGGTCAATGTTTCTCTCCTATCTGCCTACTAATATGCCTACGGAACCCTTTAACAAATCCGACGTGTACTCCCAGCGTTTTTTAACATTTAGGGGAACAATTCCCATTCCGTATTTAAATTTTTTCCGCATTCGCGCCGGGGTAGCTGCGAAATTTCGGAACAGTTCAACTTTCAACTTAATTGGTCAGTTGAACAATGATTACATTGTATTGTATTTTGCTTTCCGTTCAATGTCTGCTTTGAGTAAGGAATTTACATTTCCTTAGGCTCTAGAAATAATTGAATAGTAAATAATAAATAAATAATGCTGGACAACCCACACAACATCATCTAGCCCCAAGCTAAGCAGAGCTTGTGTTATGGGTACTAGATGACTGATATATTTAATAGCAAATACCCAGGACACCCAGAACAAATCTTTGTAGACCGTACAAACATTTGTCCCAGGGCGGGAATCTCCTGCGTCGCAGGCGGACCTTCTCCCGCCGCGCCACATCGGTCGTCAAAATATATTTAGTAGTTCGAACATGCATACATACATATACTCATGCCTTTTTCCCATGGGTACCCCCAAGGCAGAAACTACAGAACGCCACCTGCTACGATCCTTACATACTCATTTTGCTTCGTTTACGTTTATACCTACATCTAGTCATACACGCACACTGGTTGCGAGTACCACCCACCTAAACTTTTTGGAGGACTTCACCAATAAGGTCAGTGTATATCCTTCTAGGGCGTCCCCTCCCGCCGTTTCTGCTTACCTTATCTGCCTTATCCCTAATGTTAGTCGTCTGTCATTCATTTTCTCAACATAGTAGTTTGCAATTTTAATTATATATTTTATTATTAACAAGCACATCCCCCGCGACATCGTATTTTTTTTTTTTTTTTAAATCAAACTGCCCCACACTAGGAATTTCTCCTGTGTCGTGGGTGCGTTTACAAACATTCAAAATCACATACACAAACAGCCAGACCCGGAACAACTACCTGTCGGCCAAACAAATATTTGTTCCGTGCGGGAATCGAACCCACGACACGCAGCGCAGCAGTCAATCGCTCAGCCACTGCGCCAACCGTGCCGTCAAATTGACATCCCCTTCGCCCCCTTTGTTTTAAAAATAAAATATAACCATGTTATTTGCTGATTTGCAACATTGGTTAAGCAGTATTTATCCATTTATCCATTCCACAAACAGTCAAATCTTTCCTGTTTATTTTTATTCGTTAAGATAACGTGACATAACTTCACGCCTCTGTTTCCCGGAGGGTTAGCAAGTTGTTATTAGCAAGTCGCTATACTACACTAACACTCCGCCAGTTATGTATAAGTCTCACATTATAGCGGGTAACCCTATTGCCATCAAACAGGCACAAATCCAGACAACGAGCTGCTTACTGAGAAATTCCAGATGGAAAAACTCAATAACACTTTGTCCGACATGAGAATCGGATTTAGGACCTTGTGCTCAGAAGTAGCGCTTACAACCACTAAGACTAACAAGGCACTTAACTGAATGAAAGTGAAGTGCACTCGAGGTACTTACAAAAAATATTCATTTGTTTACATAGATATCTACATACTGAAGCTCATGTCTTTTTCCCGGTTCCCTATCCTATATATCTTGGCATACCATTGTTTCTCAAAACTGTATGCCAAAAAAAATGGCAAAACAAAATATTTATGCTAAAGGAATTAGGAAAAAGAACATTATGCGAAAAGAAGGGATCCTCTTTTTCCCATCGAGGTAAGCAGAAACTATAGGTGCAGAACGCCACCTACTACGATCCTAACATACTTCTTTTGCTCATAATGTTTGTCTTCATTAATATAATGCAAATGAGTGATGTTGCTAAATTATACGAGGCAGTAAACCGGAATATATCAACCAAGAAAAGTTGCCAAGCAAAATGCGCCTCAGAAATTCTACACCAACGTAAAAGAAAAATAACACCCCGGTTATGATGTAAGCAATAACTCCTGAACACTTTGTTGTGGGTGAAAAATGAACGAGTTCTAGCCTCCTTTAGTTTTATATTTGAGGCTCAAACATTGTAGGATTTTTCCTAGGAAGGATTTTTTTTTTATTTATTTTTAGCGGTGGCTAGGGAGATTTTACGTGATGTTACGGAGTTAGGAACTTGAGTTTTTTCTTTTGTGTTGACTTATGTGTACAGTTTAAGTGTGAGTGTTTTTGGAATGGGTGTCTGCTATTTTGTACTGTTTTTATTCTATTGTTTTAGGTTCACTTCTGGAGCCCCGACACAGCCAGAAGGCATCGCGCCAGCCCGCGTAGAAGATGGTGGATACATCAGCCCTGCATCAAAACTGTTTTAATAACCACTTTCTGGAGCCTCGAAACAGCCAGAAGGCGTTGCGCCAGACCGCGTGGAAGATGGTGGGACGAGCTGGACAAAACCAACGACCAGTGGCCCACATCAGCCCTGCATCAAAACTGTTTTAATAACCACATGTACAACTGAAATTAACAGCTCTTGCATGTTCCTCCCTTTTGTAAGAGCAAAAGAGATAGAAAATCTATATTTAATTTAGCTTGCTAACAAAAGAATTGGCACCAATAGAGTACATAGGCCAGCACAGCAAGCTACTCCAATCTGTCAAATCACGTTGATAGTTTTTTAACGTTTTTAGGAAAGAATAAGGTTCATATTCGATTGGGAAAATTTGACAGTTTGGGGTAGCTTAATGTGCTGGCGTCTGTACCTTATTCCACAAACCAAATAAAATATGTCGTTAATTAGGAACACAGAAAGTAATCATCACAAACTCAAGGAAACTCAATCGGCGTAATCTTTTGGAAGTACGTTAATACAGGATCTCGTTTTGTCTAAGGAAATGGAGCTGGGCAGTGGAGGTACTAACTTAGTTAGCGTTCGAACATGTTTCGACCATCAATAGTTAAGGATCCCCTAACTATATTAGGGGTAGCCTAAGGTAAACATGTGAGCGGACAGCGGAAAGCGCTTGAAGCGCTATAAGGCTAAGTTCACAAGCCTTATAAATCATAAGAACAAATCATTGCTAAAATTTTTATTATTTCATAAATTAGATATTCACATATATACAATTATACTATAAAACTAACTAGGAATATACATATTTACAAAAACAAAAAAATCATTGCTTAATTTCTCATCTTGGTTTCGTTTCAAAGAAAATGTATTCCCAATAAAGACTTATATCACTTACTTGAGGACAATACTAAAAAAAATACTACTGGGCAACACGATACCCCTTGGTAAGACTGGTTGTCAGACTTTCGGGTTTCTGACTACCCGTAACGACTGTCAAAGATCTACAAATGACAACCGAGACCAACGGCTTAACGTGCTTTCCGAGGCACGGAGGAGTCTCAATATGTTGCGAATGGTCACCAGCCACAAACTGACCTCGGCAAGCGTAGCTTAACATTCGGTCATCATTTTGTTGCCATAGTTAGTTCTTGTTTTAGGTTGATTTATTAGGTTAATCTTAGTTAGTACGATTTTATTTATAAAAGTTAATAAATCTGTGATTGACAAACCAAATATTCCTTCGCGAAATAAATCTGTATCTATACTAACAAATATAATTCAAGTGTCTGTTTTTCAATGCCCAAATAACAGCTTTTTGCTAAATATAGATGAAAGTCCATACGGTATGTAACATACCAACAAAAACAATTTAAATACTTTTGTCTGTCTGTCTGTTTGTTTTGGATAGTCTCCGAAACGGCTGGACCGATTTCAACGGGAATCACTGCAGTTAGCTTATAGATAAGGATAATATTATAAGGCTATTTGCCAGGCTTCTGCCGTTGCAAATTGAAAAAAAAAAAGTTTTACAAAATTGTAAAACTTTTTTTCTAAATAAACGTTATTTAGTCTGTGCAGGTATTCTTAAATGAAAATTAGTTATAAAAGTATTCATTTTTATTTAAGAACTTATGTTAATGCTATTCGTAGCAAGTAAAGACCTTTTCTATTCTATTCTAAGAATATTCATTTAGGGAAACACCGCACTAATCTAAATCTAATTTATTTATTCCATTTTATGACGAATAAAAATATTTTGCTTAAACCTACTTACAGAAATAAGTATCATTCCATCATCATCATATCATAATTTCTAAGTTGCCAACCCTACTGAGGCAGAACCCACCAAGATTGTATACAAGACGTGGAATCTGCCCCATTAAAAGAAATTAGTGGGGCATATTCCACTGCAAAATATTAGGCAGTCTACTTTGCCTCAACTGGGTGGTGGCTTGGTGGGGCATATTCCACTGCAAAATATTAGGCAGTCTACTTTGCCTCAGCTGGGTGGTGGCTTGGTGGGGCATATTCCACTGCTAAATATTAGGCAGTCTACTTTGCCTTAGCTGGGTGGGGCATATTAAACTGCTAAATATTAGGCAGTTTACGTTGCCTTAGCAGGGTGGCTTGGTGGGGCATATTCCACTGCTAAATATAAGGCAGTCTACGTTGCCTTAGCAGGGTGGCGGGTTGGTGGGGAAAAAGTTGATATTCAACTGAAAAAATGGATTTATAAATAATTTTGAAGTTAATTTCGAAGGCAAAAGTCGAGGGCTAATTGCTAATAATTAATAAAACTAAAAAATAATTTAAATATGTATTTATTAACCAAATAAAATCAATTTTGATGCTTCACTGTTTTAACAATTTTTAATCAACCAATCAAGTACTACAATAAATATTTAATATTCTAACTTATACAAAATCACATAGAGATTAGATATTTATTGTACATATACTACTGTTTTACAAATCATTATCTATTACCAAACCGGCACCACCACTTGAATCCTCCGGTTTAGACTGAATTTCTAAATATGGTGGTTGTATCCACGTCACTTTTGTACAGTACCGGTGCTCAAAGAACCGATGAAAAGGAATGCCAACAAATTTCTCTTTGTCAAACAGTCTCGTGAATGGTTTTTCTGTTGTATTCAATTTGTGTTGCACGATATGGCAACCCTGTTCCCAATAATAGTCTTTCGTCATCTCCATCCAGTGTTTAAGTTCCACCAACACTTCAGCCTCGTCTCTTTCGAATATATCATTGTCATCGGTTACTTGTTCCACTGGGACTACCACTACAGGATTTATTAAGTATACTAGATTTAAAATATTTTTGTAAAACGGTAGTAGGTTCGGTACATATACTCTCTCCGGATAACCAAATTCAGTGAATAGTTTAAATATTTCTAAAGCAAGCCCTTCAGAACTCTCATATAGTGGTCTCAATACCACAAAATTTGTATCATCCTCCTTTAAAATTAACAAGAAACTAGCTCTGCCCGAGTTTTCAACAATTGAATCTTCTGAGATCACGTTCATTCGCCATAAACCTCTGCGTGGCGGTTTTTTAGACAAGCTTTCAACCACTTCTTCTTCAACCAGCTTGTCGCTTTCAACATCGGACGGATTACAGACGTTGCACGATGCGAAAACCCAATTCACACAAAATTTAGGCACCAAGTATTCGTTACTGAGTTTCTTATACATGGCCGATGGATTACTGTGGTCACAAGCAACATGAGTGTCCATTAAAACGTCGAAAGCGTCTTCAACAGGGATAATTTCTAAATATTTCGACCAATATTCTATTCTGTACAGCTTGTTTTTACCATCGTCAGTTTTACGAGTAGTTAATTGACTATATTTTTTCGCCATAATGGGATTAGTTTGAATTAGTTTTATTCTCTCTTCTATTTCCTGTCTGGTGCACATTGGTACTTTGCACTGTCCTATATTCTTTTCTAACAGATAGAAGTATTTTTTTTTTGCTTGCTCGTAGTTTAAAGTTAATTTCTGCTCGACTGTTTTGATATTGTCTTCAACTTGTATTTCTTTGGTGGTCGCCATTTTGTTATACGAGTAAGCACTGAGCGCAGACGAAAACAGCAGTAGTCGAAACGCGACTCACGCGACTAGCGTGCGCAGCGGTCGCGAGGGTACTGGAGGTGGGGAAGAGCGCGTGCGGGGATATGCAATGAGTGCGAGACAGAGATAGCACACGTTACTTATTCTGTCGTCACGAGCCGACCACGCCCGACGGATGACGCAAGACTCACGAGCTACAGCAACGATAAAATTTGTTATGATGAATTTGAATGCCTAAAGTTATCTTACTGATTACAGTGTTTTATAGACTGTTTAATTATAAAATTTAAATTTATTTTTGTTAATACATATTTTATAAGAATACTTTGTGCGATGGGTAGCACAGTGCGCTGGATAGGACAGTTAAAAAGCGACAGGATACTATCAGTGATAAAATATGATGAACAGTTGATATTAGGCTATCGTATTTTAGATAATGTAAAAACCGACCTACAGTAAAAAAAAACTGACTATCTTATGTTTTGTGTTTGATTTTGATTTGTACACCACTGTGTCAAATTAATACTTCACACCCATGGTTTACCCACGCATTAGTTTTTTGCAAATACATGAATATATCATTATTAGTTTTAAACCGTATAAAATGATATATGTACATATTTCTAACCCTATGGGATTATTAATGTTGGAAGTAAATTATTTACTTTTTCGTCTTAATTTAGAAAGAAAAATTAACAATATACCTTTAATATAATTATGAAAAAAATACTAAAATAAATAATCACAGGGCATCGAAAAATTCATTCGTATAACTGTCAACGGGAAACGGCCCAGAAGGCTGGCAGCGTTACCACGTAGAATGGCAATGCTGATTCTTTGGCCAAAAAAAAAGGCAAGCTCTCTGGTCACATAAAGAGTCGACCAAACGTTTCGCTATGTCTCGAAAAACTATATGAACACACAGACCCCATAGCCCTAGTGTTTAATTATTATTTAATAATTACTTTTTGATTAAAAATCCCACTGGGTTTTATAAGTAGAAATGATGATATTTACAAATAAGTATTATAATTTAGGAAAGAGCGGCAAAAAATTCCAATGTACAGAACTTATGGTATCAAGTTGTACGTAGTTATCCCTTCCACCCTGTATATTTAATTAAGTACCATAAACAAGGGACACCCGGATGGAACGAAGTTCCTTTCGATGAATTATCGAAGGAATTGTAATAAAATTGTACTTTAAACATTAATAAATAAATATATAATTAATTATTATAAAAAATAATAATTTTGTAATATATAAAATTAATATTAATTTTAATTATCGTCGCGACACCACACCGGTCAATGACGAACGAAAAAAACATGGCTTGCTTTCTATGAGAGAGAAAGAGAGAGAGAGAGAGAGAGAGAGACAGAGAAACACGCGCACGCCGCACTGCTTAAAACTATAGCAAAAAGTGTCGTTACAACTTTTTGTCTTAATTTTTTCGTTCGAACAAATAAAAACTAACACGGCCGTCAATACAAAACAAATTCAAAATAACCAACGAAACGAGCCAAACTGGGTGTCCACACGTTCGTTGAAAATGTTCTCAAATCGCTGAATCCGCAGTTCAATCAGTGTCGAAGTACTTGTCCCGGTTTGGACGTGGTCACCCTATACGTGAGAATAGACGGGTGACATTTTATCGTGATATGGGGGTGTAGTACAGAAGCCAGCACATCAAGCCACCCCAATGTATGTGCTTGACGACACGGTTGGCGCAGTGGTTGAGCCATCGGCTGCTGCACTGCGTTTTGTGGGTTCGATCCCCGCACGGAACAAATATTTGTATGACCTACATGTACTTGTTCCGGGTCTGGCTGTTAGTGTACCCACGATACAGGAAAAATTCCTAGAGTAGGGCAACGTTTTTTAAAAAGAAAATGAAAGATTGTGTCAGATTTTCCAATTAGAACATGAACCTTATTTCTATTACCGTAAAGTTGAAAAACTATCAAAGAAATCCGACATATTGCGGTAGCTTGATGTGCTGGCGTCTGTACTACACCACCTATGCAGCACAGCGATGACCTTGCGCGCATTTTAACACATCACAGGTCGCTAATAACTTCTTCAGTAACATACAACAAGTAAATTAAAATTAAAAAAAAAAAAAAAACAATCGTTATAGGTATTTTGTTACTTAGTATTGGAGATCTCCTTTTAAGCAAGGAACTGCTTGTATTAGGAGATTCCGCACTTCCACTTGTCATTTTTACACAATTTAAATGTTGACAATGTAAACATGCAAGAATAAAAAAAAATAAAAAAAATAAGGGTAACATAGAAATTGTACAAACAGTTATGTCCAGAAGAAGACAAGATCGCGCGTGTTCGTTTTGTATGTGCTTCCTTAGTGAGTGTGTGTGTTAGTGAGTGAGCGTTCAGCGTGTGTGTTACTGTGGGTGTGAGTGTGCCTAGTGAGGTTGTGTGGTGTATGAGTTAGGTATATTGAGAAATACTTGATGCAGCATGGTGAGCATAAAACCTAACAACATTTGAATTACGCCGTCTGCCTCTACGCATGCGCCATTACGGGTTTATCAGAAAGTGTAAGGTATAAATAAATAAATAAATAATATTTTAAATCAGGGAGATTATAAATTATTTATATATAAATAAGACCTGTATTTTCCTTTCAAGTGGGTACTTTTTAAGGGAAAAGGTCATTACGCCTACAGAATTCTGAATAGCAATTTAACAACTTAACTAATATTATTGCTAAGCAGACTTTTACAGGTAAATTTCGCGTGTCCCGTACCACTCACTTACAAGCGTGGTGAAGTGATCAATAATGCAATACGTACTGATTCGTTGAGAGCGAAAGGGACCCTTATCTTGCATTATGACATCACCTTGTTCTGATACAATTTATAGAGAAATAATAAGGCAACGAATCTGAAGATGTGTCTAAACTAACGTAAGTACAAAGGCCAGACATCAATCATCATCATTTTTCAACTTTAAAAAAAAATGAATATGGATCGTGTTCAATTGGGATAGTTTGACAGTTTGAGGTAGCTAGATGTGCTGGCGTCTGTACATTCAAGTTTGTATAGCTCGACAAAATTACCTTCAGGAGCGGTTCCAAGTAGAAATTCTTCATATTCATGAGTAGTTTAAGCTCTTTAAATATTACCAATCAATGAAAAGTCACCCTTGTACGTTACAAGGCAACAAGGCCAAGTTATAGCCCGCAGTGTTGATTAATAATTCCTTGTTCGAAGTTCAAATGTTGCAAGCTCACTTATAGCTTAGGTTTGATATACAAGGTACACCTTGTAAGGCGACATAGAACAGAACAACATGAAAACTTATAAATAATGAATTTAAGAGCTATATTGGGTATTACCATGAGCGGCCTTATCGCTAAAAGCGATCTCTTAAAGACAACTTTTGGATGGTCCATCCAAAGATGATAGAGAAGGAGAAAGGATATGTTGGTAATAGACATTAATAATGCTGGGGGGGCTGGAAATTTCACAAAAACTGACAAAATGGATATAACCTCTTTAGACCTCTGAGTTTGCGATGGAGTTTCTTTTTGGAGTAGATAGATATATAATTTAGTTAAAAACATATATAATGATAGTACATACACTTTGGTAATAAAAAAAAAACTTGCTTGTTAGACGCGTAAAAGTGTTTGTTAAAACCATGATCTGCCTAGCTTTTTCCCAACTATATTGGGGTCGGATTCAAATCTAACCAGATGCAGCTGAATACCAGTATTTTATATGGAGCGACTGCCTATCTGACCTCCACAACCCAGTTACTGGGCAACACGATACCTCTTAGTAAGACTGCTTGTCTGACTTTCGGGCTTCTGACTTCCCGTAACGACTGTCAAAGATCTATAAGTGACAGCCTGGATCTACAGCTTAACGTGCTTTCCGAGGCACGGATGAGTCTCGATATGTTACGAACGGTCACCCATCCACAGACTGACCTCGGCAAGCGTAGCTTAACTTTCGAATAACCCATGCGGCTATTTTAATTTAGCCACGAGCTCCTCCTTAAAACTAATTTACAGAAAATATACCACTCATGTTTATGCTGTATAAGAAATAAAATAAATTGAGAAAGCCCCGAAGATGGCCGTTTCCGTGTATCCTTTTCACTTCCCGGTAAAAAACCTCTTTTCATAAGAACAGGGCACAATGCAGTAAGTCCTTCACAAATAAAAATGGACGCCGTTTTACAGTAGATTGCATTGGCTCTATAGAAGCGAGGGTACATTAGGGACTAAGGAGCTTTATTTGTACCCCTCTTCATTATATGTAACAGTCGGTAAATGTTTTTAGTACTTTATTAAAATCTGTCTGGCCAGTTTTAGGCTGCCTATCCATTTAAACGGAGCGAGGCTTCGGAGCGGAGAAACGGATAAATACTTATTAACCAATAATACTAGTCCACTGGAACGGAACGGAGATTTTATGCAATCCTATTGGTTAATTTTTTTTTAGTTTTTTGCCTAAAAATTAAAAAATATGTAAATGCATACAAAATTTCATGAAAATCATTTCGGAGGAGTTTAATTACAAACACTGTGACACGAGAATTTTATATATTAGATTATAATTAGAAGAAAGAAGATAGATAAGAATAAAATTCTCTATATTCTACACCATGAAAATATCCAAATAATAACTTTTATGAGCTTCATAAGTTGTTACAATCGGCGGTGTTATCGCTAAAAGCGATTTCTTAAAGACAACCTTTGGACGGACTTTTTTTGTCATACAATACATATAATTCGATCCACGTGTAGGAAAGTTAAAAATAAATTTAAACAAACCATTCCATTTATCATTTCGAACAAGAACTAAATCTTGACACTCGTATTTTCTCGTTCACCCCGAATGGGAATACTTTTATCATAAAGAACACAGGGAAACTGTGTTGTTTTAGTAATAAATATATCAATAGTCTTATTTAAATACAGGATCTCGAGGCTAGAACAGGGACTCGTGGCTCGATAACGGTCGCAGGGATCGATCGAAGGTTAATAGCTTAACCGATGTCGGTTTGTAGATGGGTGGCCTTCTATTTCATGGAATATTTCTTTTTTTCTTAAACAAAAAGCGTTACACAACTCTTAGAACTTCTTTTGTATCGTGTGTGCAATTACAAACATCTTCATTAATTTTGAAGGTTATTGTAAATATTTGTTCCGTGCAACACTCAATATGTAAAACTAGATGTGACCACTATGTGCCCCGGAATTGCTTGGAGCCGGATTTCATCAGATTTTTGACAGTCGTTAAGGTAGGTAGTCAGAAAACCAGAAGTCAAAAGTCACAACAACCAAGGGGTATAGTATAACTCGGTAACTGGATTGTGGAGGTCAGATGTCAATCGCCTCATGTAACATACTGGTATTCAGCTGTATCTGGTTAGACTGGAAGCGCTACATAATTATGAAAAAGATAGGCGAAGATAAAGAATGCAGCCGTAAATATGGTTTATCTAGGATTGGGAAAAATGGCTCTGCAGGGCCTCAGTAAAATTTGCCTGCGTTACACCCGTTTAACTAAAACTATAATATTATATCTACTTTTTCCTGCATATTTTACAATTTTGCTTCCAATAACGTTAACAAATATTATGTACACATACATTTACATAAACTCACGCCTTTTACCCTTGGGGGTAGGAAGCTTTCGCTTCGTCTAAGTTTATACAACTGGTCATACACGCACGCCGGTTGCAAGTACCTCCTGCCGTTTCACGTTTCACACACTGTCATAAGTTTCTTTTGCTTTGCCAGATATTTTTCGACTTACCTTAAGGAGGACCTAATACATGCATCCCATTCACTCTCTACCTCTCACATCTCATATTTTCTCATCTGTCAGTCTTATCACTCTTTTAATCAAAACCTTTGTATACAGTTTGCCGACTACACTTAAAAGACTTACGGCACCAGTAAACAAATATTATGTTTTCTTGGAAAAATTACTAGGCACCACTTAGACTTTTTTACGTATCTAAGTGGAAGCTGATTGCAAAAACAGCTGTGTTTTTTTCAATAACCAGCCCAGATAATTTTGTACTCCAGGACTGACAATACAACAACGAATGAATATGGGTCGGATTTGAATAATACATGGACACACGAGCCTGACTTTATGGGCCTGTATTGGGAGCAAGGTTCTACGTCATTGCACGTAAATTTCTTATGTGTATACAGTCATGTAGAGATGTGTATACGCTTTAGGCATTCCCTTGCGATCACAAGAAATGGTTTAATTTTTGTGTTTATTATAAACTCGTCCAACTAGCTAAACCATAATTTATTAATTTATAAATAATATGCCATTTCACATGTCCAAATTGTTGCCGGCATAGATGCAATAAAAGAGGAAGGAATTTAAAAAACCGGGAGTTACAATACCAAACTAGTAATAAGTAATATAAATACACCAATTCAATCATTAATTTATTTCTTTAAAACGATACAACCATTAATACATGAAAAGACAAAAAAAAGAATCACAAATCATCGAAACATACATCTGCATCACTGTCAACGGGAAAAGTGCCAAATAGGCTGGCAGCATTGCCACGTTGAATGGCAATGCTGATTCTTTGGCCAATAAAAGGCCAGTCCTTTTGGTCACGTGAAGAGTCGACCAAACGCTTCGCGATTTCTCGAAAAACTAAATGGGCACACCGACCCCATGGCCATGGCCATGGCGTTTCAGCCCCAAACGGCTCAAACATAATATATGTAACTAACTAAAATAACTTCCAATTAGGTTGTTGTATTTTCGCCGTGTGATATAACTTAGGTACTATTTGTAAGTATAAAGAGTAGAGGATACCAATAGATACCAATTAAACGATCTATTGATTGTGTGACGTAACACCACACATCCATTTTAGCGTCCATCCAAGCCAAAATTGAAAATTTCTAGTAGTAAATTATGGATCAATTTTTTAGAATTAAACTTCGCACTTGTTCTTTATGCATTGTATAAGAATGAAAGTCTTCCTCGTAAATATAACCTACACCCCAGGTAATTTAGCCACGTGATCCTTAGGGAAATAAGGAAGGGGATACACGCGTGAGGTAATATAAAGTACGGTATATATATCAGTGACGTTAAAACTTTGATTGTTACATTGTATTTAATAGGAGGAGTTTTAATCGTTCATTAAAGGGTTGATATTAATTACTCCTTCCCTCGTCTATGTTAGGTTTTACCCTGAGGTTGTAGTCTTGTTCAATAATATTACCAGCCTGTTTTTGTTCCGCTACTTCCACCGCAGAGAAAATGCCTTTTGTGTGTCAGTGGACTGGTGATTTCAGACTTATATAATAATTATATAATCATTCTTTGCCAAAGAATTAGTATTGCCATCCAACGTCGCAATGCTGCTAGTCTTTTGGGCGCGTTTCCAGATGACAGCGATGCGGAGGAATACTTTGACGCCTGAGTGTCCTGGTCGGCTTTTTTGTTTTTTTTTTTTGTAAATATGTACAGTTAGTTTTATGGTATAATTGTATATATGTGAATATCTAATTTACAGAAATAAATATAATAATTACCAACACTTCACCCGCAACTTTGTCGTGGATTGCGTACGTTTCCCTTCGAACTTCAAACCTCCACAAAACGCTTTAAAAGGTATTTGTACGAGCCAATAATGCTCATAGGTACAGCTAAAGTACATTTCACGCAATATGCCAAGTACGCGAAATGAACTTTATTAGTTTTATTGAATACCATTTTAGTCGTCACGAAAACTCAGCCATGAGCGGTTCGATCGGTTTATAATATTAAATCAAGTGCGGCTCAGATTACGAAACAAATATCGTAATTAAACTATTTACATCATACTTAACCGTGGTTTGATGTGAAGCAAACTACCTATTACAAATACCCGGGTTATCCGTCAACAGAGAAAACCCCATCGGTATTCAATTAGGCTTATAAAATAAATTTGAAGTGTCTGTTTATAATGTCAAAATAACAGCTTTGTAGTTAGTAGTAGTTCATAAAAGTAATTTCATATCATTCTTACCTACATTACTTTGAACTGCATCCGCAATCTTGAATCTTTGTACCTACTCCTCAAACTACATTCATATTTGACAAGCTCTCAAACTGTCGAACATGGATGGCACCAAATCAATACCGCAGTCTCCGTCTCACAGGTGACTCAAGAGACTTGCCTAATTGGAAAGCCACTTGAGAATATTCAGCTTTTCTGATTTTCTAAGATGCTCTCGAAATAAATTACCAAAAAAAATATTGAATTATATTTGTCGGAAGCACTTAGAAACACCTCGTATCCATTAGGATTATCATACATGCTGGATTACGTTAATTATAGGCGCAACACTCGCAACGCTTAGTACAACGTCTGTAGTTAATCCACTAAGGTTAACTCGATTCGACAATATCACTGATTTAGGCAGATGGGATCAGACTACACTATGGAAACGCGGTGGGTTCGATACAGGATGGCACAATCAACTCTTGCACCCGTTTCCCTATCCAATCCAACCTTCCAACATTTTTGTTCCCACCATCATTTTTGTTCAAAACCTCGTATACATAGCAAACGTCAATTCAATGTTGCCACCAATTCAGTGTTGCCGCTTCCTGTATCGACTTCAACCAATAAGGTTCTCTACTTGACGCTTGCGATTAGTATTTTTTTTATGACACTTCAACGACTTATTCACTAAAATATACATAAAACGAAATCACGAACAGTTTTAGTTACAGTGAATTTGTCACTTATTTCTATAAGTGACAAATTCACTGTAACTAAAACTGCACATTAATAATCAAACAATGTTATTATTAATTGTTCTAATCCGTGTTGACACTTCGACATATTGATATTGTTAGCCTGCGTCATCCCACAGCTGGGGAAAGGCTCCCCATGATTTCCAGTTGTTTCGATCCAGGGCCAATGTAGGTCACTGGTCGTTAGCTTTGTCCTGCTCATCACGCTTTCTTCTACGAGGTCTGCCCCAACACCTTCAGGCTGTGTCAGGGCTCTTACCAAAAAAAATGATTGAAAATATTTTCGGTCTAACGTACCATGCTCTTTTTTATATTATAATTTATCTACATATATCAACAATAACAGCCACACGGGTAGGTTATGCTTGCTGAGGTGGTCCGTAGATGGGTGAATATCCATTATGCATCGAATGGCATTTGAAGCCGTTTGCTATAATTTTCATATCTTTGACAGTCGTTATGTGCAGACAGAAGCCGGTAAAATACTGGTATTGAGCTGTGTCCGGTCAGACTGAAACCCGAACATAGATGGGAAAGGAATACGTGGATGATGATGATGATGACAAATTTGTACAATATGGGACAACACTAGAAGTATCATGCGATTGTATTTTCTTTATTTGTTTATAGGGACTTTTACTATGTCAATGCCATCGTAGCCTTAACAATTGTTTAGCTACAGCTGGATCCGGTTAGACTGGAAGCCGAATCCCAACATAGTTGGGAAAAGGCTAGGCAGATGATAATGATGATGTTTAATGACGCGATATTTTGGGGTATCAAGATGATTTTAGCATGATTTTCTTAGAATAGAACCATTTTTCATGTGGGCATCTCGCTAATCTGTAGGTGGTATGCGGCAGTGTAGGAATGGCAAAGTTTTAATTAGGAGTTCCGTGTTGAAAGACTACTTTTTTGTTAAATCCCCACTTCTTAGCACAAGTTTTTAAGTACCTATCTTCCTTGCTGTAAATAGTCGAAGTAAGGTACTTATTTTATGTAGGAATTTTAAGGTGCAAAGTACTAGTACTGAGATACACTGCGTAAAGAGCCAAGCCGTCTGAAGAAAACTCGCAAAAAATAACTTCATTGCATTCATTAGTAGGAAAAACCCAAAGAAACGTACCGCGAGTGTGTGAACACGTCACCCACAAGCGTTGATTGAGGAAAAGCACCAAAAACGCCTTTGTTGATAGAAAAAACAACATCAAACTGAAATATTTCTCACTCAACGTTCGACAATTTACCTTTCGCAAGTCCAAATAAGGTCTCTAAGGAGGAAATTGGTGTAAAACTTTTGCACTTATCACCCTTATCCATTTTCCTAAAAGCTTGGTAAATTTTATATGTGACAATTATTATAGTTCTCTGATTCGGGTAGCTGACAGGAGCGATAAGAATATTACAGAAATTAGTTTAAATAATTGTTGAGAAGTCAACAATATACGCTATGTTGTTTAAAATTGAATTAAATTAGATAATAACGATTAAATACAAAAAAAATAAAATAAAAAAAAGCCGACCAGGACACTCAGGCGTCAACGATTAAATCAATTTAGAATAGATTAAATTAGAATAAATAAATTTTAATTTTAATAGAATACGTCTCATTCGAATATGAAATTGACTAACTATAAAATTAATGTTCTTCATTCATTAAGTCAAAATGCGAAGTGTTAATATTGCTTTTCTGTTTCTTAAGTTTATTTATCTTAAAGTTTTGTAACCATTTTACAAAGGCCTAAAACTCTACTGCATATTATGGGTTTTCTAAGTTTATTTTAGAGATTGCGGCCATCCCTGAAGGATCTATCGGACTTTAGCATTGTTTTATAAGTTTAGAGACCCTTTTTTCCACACTAGGAATTTCTCCTGTATCTTGGGTGCGTTTAAAAACATTTGTAGTCACATACACGAACAGCCAGACTCGTAACCACTACTTGTAGGCCACACAAATATTAGTTCTGTGCAAGAAGCGAACCCACGACATGCGGCGCAGCCGCTGCTCCAATCGTGCCATCAAAATCAAAATGCTTTCCCTGCAATGAGATGGTAACAGGCTATTTTTATTATGTTTTTCAGAATGCGAAGAAAAGTTGATATTTCACAGGGGACCAAAGAACAAGAAAACATTTAGCGTAAATCCTCAAAAACAAAACAAAAAGATTCACTGCAATACTTAATACTACAAATCTTAAAGAAACTCATAATAAAAAGATATACTTAGGCACAAAAACTTATCAAAAGGTATATAAAATAAATCACGTTCAAATAAAAAGGTCCAGCGTCCACTTCTAGGAGACCCGAACGAACGAAATCCATTTACTCTAGGTACCAAATACTAGATAGAAAGATTTATCTGCTGAGATGAGTTTATGTTCACAGTTCAAGGTATTATTGTTATCGTAGCTAAGAGTAGGAAAATACCACCAAGAAGTTGGTGACAGAAGGTCGGCTTCAACGAGCAAAAAGTAGCCTTCATGGTAACGCTAAGCAAGAACGAAAAAATATTTATGTGCCACAGGGCTCATACTGCTTAGGTAATACACAGTGGGCAATCGCTGGACCTCTGTTGGGAACGAAGTTCATTGCAGGCACATACACGTTATATAATAGAATGACACAGATAGAGAGAGACAGAGAGTGTGAGGAAATCGCATGGGGTATAACGCTTTGTCTTAACGCGTGACGATTTCTATCCGTCAACTCCTTTTGTATAAACTAGTGAAAAATGCGCAGTGCGTTTTGGTTATGTGGGGCTTGCACCCACAAACAAATATCGCCGTGAGTCTACTGTCACTTTAGCGGATGGGTCGCAAGAACAGCTACGCATGACATTTGCGACCATCTCCTATCTCGAGCCATGTTCAATATCTTCCTTCCAAAAAAATAATAATACTGGAAATTTGTTAGGACAGTGTTTACATAAACTACGCCTAAATTATGTTAGTGAAGACAAAATCACAAACTGAAGTTGTGAAAACAGCTAAAGTAAAGTAAAGTACCAGCCTATTACTGTCCCACTGCAGGGCAAAGGCCTCTTCCCATACAGAGAAGGCATGAGCATTAATCACCACGCTTGCTCAAGACGGGTTGGCGATTTCAGACTTATATCAATTATATAAGTCCAGGTTTCCACACGATGTTTTCCTTCAGCGATGTCAGTGATTTCCAAGATAAACTTAGAAAGTACATATATTATGAATTGATATACTCACATTGGTACTTGCCCAGGTTTGAACCCACAACCTCGTGCACAAGAGGCGAGGCCGAAACCACTGGGCATCATGACAATTATGAAAAAATTGAAACAGCTACTCATACTGCAAATCGGCATCTGCAAGTCGTTGCTGTGGCAAGAAGGATACCATTGAGTCTCATACTCAATGGTATCCTTCTTGCCTTCTCTATCTCTTCCTGCTTTGCTATTGGGGATCAGAGTGATGGTTTTCAGTGGTGACATACAAGCACGAATAAAGCGATTGAATAATACCAAATGACAATCGCGAGTGCGCTTGTACTGCCTTTGCACATACAGGGAGTGCGAGCGTATCAAAAAGTGTCTATCTGTGCTCACGATACCGCTTATTGAATGGAGCCAACCTTCTGTTCTTTCTATCTATTCTGTGTCAAGATATTATTTACACAAGACTAAAATATGTTAGATACTCTTGATACTTGGCACTGTAGGTTTATAGCTTAAATGACGATTTATTCGTTTGTGGCCTTGGGACTTCATTTTCCACATTGATGATTATGTTACAACTGTACAAACGGTTACATTTTTTGAACAGAAGAAGTTCAGGTCTACATATCACAACTAGGTCCAGGACCAGAACCCCCAGGCCCCAGGCCCCAGGTCCCAGGCCCCGCCAGGAGGCAGCACGTAGCGTCCATGCGTGCCTCTATTTGAGGATGTGTAAATACGGCCCGCTAAGGCGGGTGGTCCAGTATCTCCCGGGTTTCAAACTCACGGTACTGGTAAAAACCATGGTATTACGTCTGTAGAAGTCCAATAAAACCATTCGTTCTCCACAAACGGAACCATGAGGCACCCACGAAATAAAAGAATGGGCGTGTCAGCTCTGACACACGAATGGAGTTTACTCTTCAAGTGCGATCGTCAGTTGGTGCCAGCATTGGCGACCAAGATCTGCTCTGCCAATATTGGCGCATACCATAACGCTTTTCAGTTAACGCTTGTATTGATTACACTCCTCAAAAATTTACATACTAGCCTTATAAATTCTTAATGAGTGTACCAAAAAGGTCCAGGTCATATCATAATCACTTGTAGACTAGCCAAGTACTAAATCAAGATAGCACTTAATATTTGCATTGCACATGGTACAAAATTGCATTTTTGTCTTACATTTTTAACTTTTTTCTGTGCCCTGAAGTCGCCGTCTACGACGGCTCTAAGCTTTAAACATTTTGGTAACATCTTGTTTTACCTTGTGGAGCGCAAATAAGTGAATATGAATATGTTAACACTTTCACCTTAAGCTGGCCTAGCGTTGTAAAGAGTTTCAAAAGAATTCGAGGCGCGTTTTTACTGGTTTTGTTACCACTATCATGCGGGCTACCGTACTTAAATAACCCCCCTTTTAAAAATCACCACACCGCGCGATCTAATCAAAAACAGCAAAATGAAAAATAAAAGCTCCACACACAAACCGGTGCCAAGTATCCTGGCAACGCCACTGGATAACCCTTCAACTGGTTGATTCCCTAGCGTTGGCGGAAGCAATTATCAGTTGACGCTCTCGAAGTGCGCCTTTCATTCACAGATGCTTGCGGAAAAAGGAGGCGTTTGTACGTGCACGATTGAAAAACTGTAGTGGAGGGAATGCGTCGATGTGGTCCTGTTGTGTCGATCAGGTTGCAAGTGAGATTTTAACAGACATAGTTAAAATAGGGATGTGTTCTAGGTAAAAATATAATAGATCTATTTAGTCCATCAGTTAGATTGGCGAAAAATATTGGACACGTATTTTTTGCTTACTCAAATCAATAAACAGTGACAAAGATATAGCACATCAAAGTTCAGTAGAAGGGGCTTGTGACGTCACTTCTACGTACGTCACGCAACATTTTAACACGCTATATCGTCGTTATTTTTAGTTTACGTAACAAAAGAAAAAGTACATGTCCAGTTTTTTCGAGTATAACAACTATCGGACCAAACAGAATGTTTAAGGACACTATCCCATTGATCTAATAAAGTCGAATGTACTTGTGTGTTGTTTTTGTAGACCAGTGTCTGGGTTGTGTCCGTTTGACAGCAATAGGCTCGCCCCCATGGGACCCAAACATAAGTGGCGAAATATTAGTGTACTATGGTTACGCCTCTGCCTAGCCCTTCGGGGCTTACAGGAGTAATGTAAGGTTAAGTTACGGATGTACTAGTTTAAATGATGCTAATGAGGAGGGGCAGGAAAGGTTAAGCTACGTTTATCAAGGTCGGTTCGTGGATGGGATACACACTGAGACCCCTCCTCTATAGCTTGAAAAGCACGTTAAGCGGTTGATGCTAGCTCTCATTTGCAGATCTACCCAAATATGTTGTGGTCGGTTTCCAGCTTACCTAAATGCAGTTGAATAGCAGTGTTATACAGGAAGCGACTGTCTATCTGATCTCCACATACCACATACATACTCCACATACCATCTCACTATGTAACACGATACCCTTTGGTAAGACTGGTTGAAGACTTTCAAACTTCTGACTACTCATACGATTGTCAAAGATCCACGAATGACAGTTGAGACCAACTCCAAACTTGAATTTCTTCGCGAGGCACGGAGGGGTGTCGATGTGTAATCAATGGTTACCCATCCTAGAAGTGACCTCGGTGAGCGTAGTTTAACCTTCGAGGGACCGGACTGCTGCTATTATAAACCACCAGCTTCTCTTGTAGGTAATTCAACTAAGAAACAAAACGATTTTTCTTAATTTGTAACTTCTTTAACATTGAAATAACTTTAAATTAATTTTATTTGATCAATTATATACTTAGTGAAACTTTTTACTTTTTGGTTTCATTCAATCTAAATTACCTTTACGACCTTTGAATTGTATTTAGAGTTTGTGTTGAAGTTTGTAAAGATATTATAATTTATTTGTAGGTGTAATTTGAGATCAGGATAAAGGTCAGGTCAACGAGGGTCCCTATAACCAGAGTATAGCTGCGCGCCCACGCCAGTGGTAAACGTTTTAATCTAAAGTAAGTAATTTTTTTTGTCAGTGTTCCGTACCCGAAGAGTGCCAACGGGATCTAAAGCTCCGCTATCCGTCTGTTCGTTTGTCTGTTGTAGTAAGTTGAAATATTATATGATAATCATCATCACTTCATCATCAGACTTCTACCCGTAACGACTGTCAGCTTAACATGCTTTCCGAGGCGTTGAAGGTTCTTAATATATAATGGATGGTCACCCATCCACGTACCGACCTCGGCTAAAACGACTCATGCGGCTGGTATTAGCTAGGTAGGTATCATATAGTCACAAGCCCCACAGTTAATAAGAGTATATACTACGTTTTTGAGTACACTAGAAGAAAAAGATTTGACAGCACCGTTTCCTCTTAAACAAATTACACACCAAAATATTAACGCAAAGCAATTTTGTATGTGAATGTACTACTCATACACGCGAGGTTTTTTGAGCAAATTTTTTCATTTATTCTCGCCTATTTAGCTCCGTGGTACGAAACATCGCACGCTTTAGCAAGGTTTCAAGGCTCGCTGCAAATGAGGTATGTCTTTATCAAAAGAATATTTAGTACTAGCACATGCCCACGGCCTTGTCTGCGCTAGCTTTAAAAGCTTTCTTTCTTTCGCTTACTAATTAGTTGAATGCCTAAGCATATAAAAGTATACCATTTATCCTGAACCGACACTCTCCAAAGAAGGGAGTAATTAATAAAAATACTTGGTTTTTACTTTACTAATGGAGCGTAAAGTTCTCTTCTCATACAGAGAAGGCACGAGTGTTTATCACTACGCAATCTTAAGGTGGGTAAATAAAACTCTCCTTAACGACGTCGTAAGTGAAATCATAACTTCACTCAGGCCAATATGCATGGGATAAGGGCAGGAGGATGATGACTCAGGCCAATATGCTTCTAATTCGACAATAATTGGTATACCTTTAAGTGTTTGTTTTCAGACTTTATAAGGTTAATACGTTCCGGGACACTTGACACTTCAAAGTCCCATACATTTTGTCATACCGTCTACAGCCGTAGTACCATATTACATTTTTTTTTTTTGATTATGACAAATGCGGCCACAGACGTTGACGCCTATGGGCGGAACGTCAAACCATGAGTAATAATGAATAACGTAATGAGACAGTGCGGCTACAGACGGTACCGTCTATAGGCGGTCTGCCATATTACAAATATATCGAGATACCGTCATGAGGCAGTCTGTCCCGGAAAGTGTTAAGATTATTGCCCTGTTCCTCAGACATACTGATGCAGCCGTTCTACTGACTGAAAGACAAACATTATTCACGACGAGATGAACTAATAAAGTGGTTACACATATTTTAAATGAGAAAGACTTCCAGGTATTTCGTGATAGTAAATACCATTACTGAAATAGTTACTACAAAAAATAAAAATGTCTTGCCTATCTCAAGCATTCTGTTAAACGAATAAGCCAACACAAGTTAACTCACAAGACGTAACATACTGAGACCCAGACGTGAAGATTCCCCACTTTATTTACATATTTTACTTTTAAACTAAATGCTACCTCACATTTTAGCTTTAATTTAAAAGGTTCACCGAATACTTGCCTGTTAGACAAGATAAAATGTCTGCTTATATTCTCATTTCTCTTTTGTTTTATAGGTAGGTACGTACAATCTGGCTTAGTGGCTGACAGCTTTGCATATGCGCAAAGAGAAGCTGGGTCGATTACCGTATGGAATAATGTTTTTGTAGCCTACGAAGATTTACGTGATTAGCTGAGCTGTCGAGGTCATCAAACATAATATGAAATAAAATGAAAGTGTCTATTTTATACACTAGGGCCATGGGGTCCGTGTGCCCATTTATTTAGTTTTTCGAGCGTTTGGTCGACTCTTCACGTGACCAGAGGGCTGACCTTTTTTTTGGCCAAAGAATCAGCAATTGCCATTCAACGTGGCAATGCTTCTGGGCACTTTTCCCGTTGACAGCGGTGCGGATGAATTTTTCGATGCACTGTGAATATTTATTTTATATCTTCATATTTTAATAATTGTATCGTTTTGTGATGTCAAAATAACAATGTTCTACTAATGTACTCGTATGGGCAAGTATTAGATAGAGTTATCTCATTTTTTTTATTTTTTTTATTGTTTGTCTGTCTCAGTCGGTCTGTTGGGGCTTATCTCTGAAACGGCTGGACTGATTTAGACGAAATTTTCACTGGATGCTAGCTGATGTTATAAGGATTTAGGGTACTATCGAAAAAGAATCAGGGTTCCGCGCAAACAAAATAGAACCCATGATTTTCTACGCTTACGAAGTCATAGGAAAGCTAGTTATGAATCCAAATGCTGAGTCTTCATTTTCGAACTATGCTGAGTCGCAGTGCAGTTTTGTTTTTGCCGCAGAAGCGTTTATTGCACATCCATAATATGTCGAGCTCACGGAGAGCACTTTGTTGCTTATCTTAAGAGGGAAGAATCCTAACAGGAAGTATAAAAACCACGAAACCATCAAGTTCTTTGACTTAGTTTTATGACAATCTATGCAAGGTAATACCATTGATATCATAATATCCGGGACCCTTAGATTACAAATAAGGGTAGTTGGCGGGTATCAAAACCAGTAAGTAAAATATCAGTGACATTACTCGAGCCATGGATTCAGACGAAGAAAGCCCAAACACGTGGCATTTGCGACGTTGCCGTCCTGCCGTCGCACTGCACTCTCAACGCATCAACTGTATGGAATAAAACCGCTGTCTGTGCGTAGAACGACACGGCTCCACACGCTTAAATTGAAAGCGCCTTTTGCTCTTTTATTTGTAGTGGCATTTCACAGGTATATCAAGGAGGATATCACCTGCGTATCCTGCGCATGCCTTAAAATAAATTAAGGCCTCCAGCTTGGACATAAAACTTAAATTAATACTCTTCGGGACAGACCACCTCATGACGTTATCTCTATATGATATAGATCAAGATGACCGATGTGGCGCAGTGGGCGTAGATCCGCCTGCGACGCAGGAGGTTGCGGGTTCGATTCCCGCCTTAGCTTATGTTTGTACGATCTACAATGATTTGTTCCAGTGTTCTGGGTGTTTGCTATGTATAATAAAAAATATCTATCTATGTAATGTATTGTATTAAGTATATCAGTCATCTAGTACCCATAACACAAGCTCTGCTTAGCTTGGGGCTAGATGATGCTGTGTGGATTGTCCAGCATTATTTATTTATATATTTGTAATATGGCAGACCGCCTATAGACGGTACCGTCTGTAGTCGCACTGTCTCATTACGTTACTCATTATTAGTCATGGTATGACGTTCCGCCCATAGGCATCAACGTCTGTGGCCGCATTTGTCATACCAAAAAATTAAAAATATATGTAATATGGTGCAGCTGTAGACGGTATGACAAAATGTACAGCATATTTGCATCACATTTGCAAATAGTCAAGTGTCCCGGAACGTGTTAAGCGACTGCGCGCTAAGGGCACCCTCATGGCACCTCTGTTTAAATTGAAAGCTCCCTTAGTTAGTCTCTTACTCTATAGATACTCCGTACCTATGCCAGGTGAGCTCAAGATTAAACCACTAACGTGCGTGTGTGTACTTGACAGACAGTTAGAAATCTTTCTGGAGGTAGTACATGGCCACATATAAATTGACGCCTATTTTCCGTGGAGGTGCAGGAACTACAGAACGCCACCTGCAACAATCCTTACACACTCCCTGCTTCGTTTACGTTCATACACCTGGTTATCTACGCACGTTGATGCGAGTACTGCGCACCAGAACTTTCTGAAGAACATATGACGACCTATGTGGCGCGGTGGGCGAAGGTCCGCCTGCGACGCAGGAGGTTGCGGGTTCAATTCCCGCCTTGGGACAAATGTTTGTACGATCTACAAATATTTGTTCCGGGTGTTCTGGGTATTTGTTATGTATAATAAAAAATATCTATCTATGTAATGTATTGTATTAAGTATATCAGTCATCTAGTACCCATAACACAAGCTCTGCTTAGCTTGGGGCTAGATGATGCTGTGTGGATTGTCCAGCATTATTTATTTATTTATTTATTTCCCAGAACATATCCCATATCCATCCCAGAATATGACCCATAAGATAAGTGCATGTCCTTCTAGGGCGTCCCCTCCCGTCACCTTTTGCTAGTCTCTATTCTGGAGGTAGTAGGAGAGTACTAACTTTGATTTGATTAAAATATAACAAGGAAAAATGAAAAATAAACAAAGGATTTAATCCCTTCTCCTGTCACAAAAATAATAATTCGGAGAGAGCACAAAGTCCCAGCTTTGATTTATCTTAGAATTTGGAAGCCTTTGATGTGCGGTACGGAACACCAATTATCGGGGTATCCGAGCAAACAACGCGGAGTTTGTTTAGAAATTGACGTTTGGTATTCCAATCCTAATGGGTAAGATGAACAATTTATTGAATTACGCATTACTGTACTCACAACTTGTTCCACGAAACGATAAAATGTTTGAAAACAGTGTATTGGTTTACCTTCAATTTATTTAATAAAGCATATTAATTATTATACACATGAAAAGAACACCCGTGGCAATGCTGTCAGCCTTTTGGGCACTTTTGCCGTTGACAGCGATGCAGATGAATTTTCCTTGTGATTCTTTTTTTTTCTTTGCCACGTTGAATGGCAATGCTGATTTTTTGGCTGAAAAAAGGCCAGCCCTCTGAACACGTGAAGACCTTAATGAATAATCGCTTAGCAGCTAAATCGAGCGTCAGTTGCGTAGTCGAACATCTTAGACACTTATTTGTATTGAAATGCCATGTGCGGCGGATGTAATATGCGATTGCCTAGAGGATTTATTTTTTACCATTTTGGTGACCCTAATAAGGAGTGCCAATCTAATTGTACTAATTAGTATGGCCGATGAGGCAGAAAGGTATGGCGGCCGCGTTCCAGAAGATGCAGTGCGGATAGGCCCCTGGTGGAGATCGCAGGAAGCCGAGCCGATGAATGCGGGCTGCCTGCGCTGGACCGATCGTTGTGAAAATGTTTGGGGGAGGTCTATATCCAGCAGTAGATGCGTTTTGACTGAAATTATGGTGATATTAACTACAAATATGAACAAGTGACCCAAAACCAAACACAGCCAGCGTACCCATTTAGTTTTTCGGGTCATTGTTGGTCATTGTGTGCCTGAGTCTGTGCTAAATAAATGTTTTTCTTTCTTTACTAGTTAAGCTCTAATACTAGCGCACCCGAAAGACGTTGTCTTGCCCGATCGCAGCGCCACCTATCGGGTCCAAGTATGAATACAAGCACCAGCTCAAGACACAGTAAATATCATTAAAATCCGTCCAGCCGTTTCTGAGGAGCTCTGTGACATACACACGAAAAGTTTCACAAGAATTATTTATACATACATTGAACTTACACATCAGTATTTAAGCACAGATAAAATGTATACAAACATTGTACTTACACATATTAATTCACAAATAGAACTAACGACTTCAAAATAAAGTTAGCGTATTTGAATTCAAATTCTGTCCTAATTCGCTAACACCATTTAGTTCAGTCAATATTTCTTATTAAATAGGTAGAAAATATTATTAGTAATGCCTGAAATAACGATGGAGTCCTACATTTATAAAAACTTTTCGAGCTTAACAGTATAATTGGGTCGAAATATGCCGTCTATAAGAAATGTTCAGACAAGCATGTTAGGAACGATTTATGAATCGCTTCTAGGATTAAGTAGATGTAATAATATAGAATACCAATATATTAATAACTACTTTTTTATTAATATCATCATACTAGTACATAACACAACGCCTGTATTCGTCGAAGGACTAGGTATACAAATAATAGCTAGATAGGTATGTTTAAGTCAAATGTAATAGGGCCTATTGCCACCAAATTGGTAAAAATCTGAGCAATTGGTGATGGACAAACCCAACAAGAATTCGTCCCCAGTGTCTAGGTCGAGGTAGTATTACTTTTATAGAGAAATAATTAAGCGGGCGGCCATGATGGTAAGTGGTCACCGGTACAGTGTATGGAAATCTATAATACCAGGACATCGCTGCAGTAACATTAAGAGACAAGGCTGAAACATGTCTCATGTGCCACCGGCAACATTTCCTCACGAAAAAACCACTTAGCACATTCACTCTGATTTCCTTACAACTTTTTGAGACGAAATGGTTTCGTTACACTCACGAAATACTCAAATCTTTCTTCACAACCTCCTCTTGACAACTCCATAAATATATTGTTCAACCTTTAAAACACAGGGTACAATAAAACAAAATTCAGAGACAAGGACAGGGAATAAAGTTCCTTTCGAACGGAGAAAAATATCGTACAGTTTATCAGAGACACAAGAAATATCACGTCCGTCCCTCCCTCGAGATACCACAAAAAATATGAACAGTTACAAGAAAAAGTCTTACAATGAATTTTTCAGAGAGCTTCCGAGTCGAACGGCCAGTACTTTGTTATGACGTTCGGTGGGTTTTGTCTAAAAAAATGGACGGCTAGGATTCTTGCTGGCCATTCTGTTTTTATTTTTTTGTTAGGAAAGGATAAGTCTTGGGGCTATCTGTTTGTGTAACTAAGGTAACTTTGAATGAAAAATACGTTGCAAGCAGTTTTACAGTAAATTTAAATTACGAATCAGCAATCATGGAATAACTTTGATTATGGAATCCAATTTACATTAAAAAGTAAATGTAAAAGTTTGTGTGGATGTTTGTTACTTTTTCATGTTAAAACATATTATAAGAACAGATAATAAATAGTTTTAATTTCGCCGATAAATGCTAGTCTAAGTATGTGTATGTTATAATTTAAGTTTACTACAAATTCAAGTTTTTCTTAATGATCTTTCTACACACCGTGCCTACATTTGTTACATATATTTCATTAAATAACGCTGGTCTGTTGGAAAAAATTAAATAAGCAGTAAACCTTTTCTGTACTATCTTTAGTGTACATAAATTAATCAGTAAATCATAACATCCGAACATCTATTTGATTCAGGCAAAAATATTTTTTAGACCAGCAAATAACCCAAATGGCCTGACATTATAATTCCATCGTTAAAATAAGTAAACATCCAAAATAAATTAATCTAAGAGCACAATAATTACATCGTCAATATAAACTTCTTTTATTAACTAACAGTCTATTGTAATAGACAGGACGAAAATACCATTATTTAAAAATAAATTGCGTTAGCACTTCTATGTTCGCCTGTACAAGGAAAGATCGTCTGCCCAAGACAGAAGACGGTCCAGTTTTTGTTCCCTCGTGTGGTTCGCGACTCATTGGGAACTTACAAATTCATTATTTTCCTTTGAAAAAAAAAACTTTGTTCATCTCGAATCTTCTTTGACCTTTGAGGGAAGATAACTTGATAATCGAGTGACGTCATCAGGAAATAAACTTGTGTTTTGTTTTTTTTGTTGGGATATGTTGGGTACTTTCACTACTGCCGGAGAATGCCGGAGAATCAGATCCAGGACGCTGGACGGAGGACGGATGGAATTTTTTCATCTGGAATTTCTCAGTAGCAGCCCCAAGTCTGGATTTGTGAGTGATGGCAATAGATTCCCTATAACATGAGAATTAAATATATTATATATCGAAATTTGTATTTATTATCAATAAATAAATAAATAATGCTGGACATTCCACACAGTTCCACATTCCACATTCTATGTGGCGTAGCGGGCGAAGGTCCGCCTGCGACGCTGGAGTTTGCGGGTTCGATTCCCGCCTTGGGACACATGTTTGTACGATCTACAAATATTTGTTCCGGGTGTTCTGGGTATTCTGGGTATTTACTATGTAAAATAAAAAATATCTATCTATGCAATTTATTGTATTACGTATATCAGTCATCTAGTACCCATAACACAAGCTCTGCTTAACTTGGGGCTAGATGATGCTGTGTGGATTGTCCAGCATTATTTATTTTTCGCGATTCCAGTTGTCCCGCTTGAAAGTTGATCATATTTATGGGTAGACCACCCTGTGAACATTTTGGATGGTGATTAAAAACTTGCTCTGTAGATAGACTAATTATGTAGTCTTTAATTGAAGCTCATCTATTAATAGTACATTTATAAACAAATAGGCCTTTGAAAGGTTTCAACTCTGCCCTTTTACTTCAGGTCCTGCTTTTTACCAAAGCTCCGTCTGAAGCGTTCACTATCTTATGTAGTAACAGCTGCTAATTAGAATATGAAAATCCATAATTAATGGAATTCATCTCTTTCCCTTTAAAAAAAAAATTGCGTTGCGTTGCTCCACGCTGTAGGAATTTCTCCAGTGTCGTGGCTTCGTTTACAAACATTTAAAGTCACATACAAGAACGAATGTAAGCCATATAATTATTTTTTCCGTGTGGGAAACATTCACCTAGCCGTTTCGCAACTTAGCTGGGGTCGGCATCCAGTCTAGCCGAATCCACCTGAATTCCCGTAGTTTACATGTAGCGACTACCTATCTGATCTCTACAATCCACACGATACCAATTGGTAAGAATGTTTGTCTGGCTTTCGGGCTTCTGACTACCCTTAACAACTATTAAAGATCTGCGAATGATGAACCCGGACAAACGCGTGAACCTGTTTTTTGATACGTTAAGGGGTTTTGGTATGTAACGGATCACCACCCACCCGCCCACGGACCTCGGCAAGTGTAGCTTAACCTTCCATCGACTCATGCAGCTGTTCTTACTTAGTAACGAATGCAAAACGCTTTACTACTTCTAACGGTGTAATTATTGCAGTTAATTACGTAGGTAGGCCAGCACGTCAAGCTACCTCAATCTGTCAAATTTCATTGATAGTTTTTCAACTTTAATAGATAAGAATAAGGTTCACGTTCAATTGGGAAAATTTGACATTAAGCTTGATGTGCTGGTGTCTGTACATGTAGGCACACTGTGTAAAGCTTGTCACATTTATATGTATTGTAAAAGGTCATTTTATTTGTAATGTGGTCATAAAATATTTATTCCTCGATTATGACATTTGTTTATCCAGCCATATTGTATTGTAAATAAAACGAATCACGTACAAATATGTATCTCAAGTCGCATCATTACAAGTACAAACAAAATTGAGCAATACAAAACATGATTACTAGAATTCCATTAATATTTATAGCAAGAGAAACTAAAACAATGTGAATTTGTTTTTAAAACCTTGCCAATATGGGTTCTGTGGATTCAGCGAGGGAGTACGTGATCAGACTGGTCAAACACAACTAAAAACTAGATAAATAAATATATCGAAACAGTGGGTGGGAGTGAAAACAAAAATAGATTAGGTCGTTTGTGGAGATAGAAATAGCTAGTTTGAAGTTTAAAGACATTTTGATGACGAAGCGCAATATTGTTAGGTGGTTTCGATCAGTATCTTACTCATTTTCGCGTGGTTTCGACGTCAAAAGACCATGTCAGACAGTAATCTGCAAGGTCTTAATATGACCTGACCAAAGTAATATCTGTACTTTAAAAAAGAGTACCTACTCAGGTAGGGAGACACCGAACACACTAGTTTAAAAAAATATTTTGCTTGTTTGATGTGTAAAAGAAAAAAAGGACAGCCATTCACATAAATAAATGAGGATTAGGCAGTTTTGTACCTACTGGTCCCAAGGGCGACTGCAAAGCGTGAGGTCCTGGGTTCAATTCCCTGGGCGGGCAAAGTATTATTGAAGTTTTCCAATAGGGATTTTCTCATTACCAGCCCGGAGTCATGATTTGTGCCTGGTTGGATGGCTCGCCCCCTTTTACATGGGACTTAAACATAACTGGATCCTAATCTTTTTGGGAATACAGGCGTGGTGTTTATGTAATAGGGGGGGGGGGGGGATCCCATTCATCTTTTTTTTTTACTCCGGGCTGCTACTGAGAAATCTCTGATGGAATCTTCAGACTTATATTAGGTCTTTACCTATGAAATTGCCGTTCTGCAGTACTGGCCATTTCAAATCAAAATATTTTTTGTTTGGCTAGGAATTCTAATTTGAAATTAATTTTATTTTAAAAACATGGATTTTTTTTTCCAAAAGTAGTCATTTGTTTATTGATTAGTGTTACATTTTCATCGCATTTAAATCTTTTTCGTCATCATGGATACGTTAAAAATTCGAGTAATTATGGAATATGAGTACCGTCGTGGCAGCAACGCGGCACAAGCGGCACGCAACATCAACGACGTTTACGGAGCTAACACTACAAACCAACGCACTACCTGTTATTGGTTTGCTCGCTTCCGTTCTGGAAATTTCGACCTGAAAAATGAACCTCGCGGTCGTCCGAAGACTTTGGTCGACAATGACGAATTAAAGGCGATTGTGGAAGCTGATGATACACAATCTACGGCTGAATTAGCAGCAGCTTTCGACGTTAGCGTCAAAACAATATTGGTCCATTTGCGTCAAATTGGCAAGGTAAAAAAGCTTGACAAATGGGTGCCCCACGAACTCAATGATCGCCAGCGCGAAGTACGCGTCGAGACGTGCCTTGCACTGCTCAACAGACACACAAATGAAGGAATTTTGAACCGCATTGTTACCTGCAATGAAAAATGGATTCTGTTTGATAACCGCAAGCGCTCAGCAAGTTGGTTGGATCCTGGTTCACCACCTAAACAATGCCCTAAACGAAAACTTACCCCAAGAAAAGTGATGGTCACTGTTTGGTGGTCTAGCGCCGGTGTGATTCAACACAGCTTCTTACCAAACGGGGTGAGCATTACTGCAGATGTGTACTGTGAAGAATTGAACACAATGATGGAGAAGCTGGCACATCTCCAACCAGCATTGGTCAATCGCTCGTCTCCGCTGCTCCTGCACGACAACGCGCGACCTCATACTGCACAGCAGACGGTCTCCAAGTTGCAAGAACTGGGGTTGGAAGCTCTCCGTCATCCGCCCTACTCACCAGACCTTGCGCCTACAGACTACTACTTTTTCCAGAATTTGGATAACTTCTTGGCGGGAAAAAAATTCAATACCCGAGAGGCAGTACAAAATGCCTTTGAAGAATTTGTTGCCTCCCGTCCAGCTGATTTCTTTAAGAAGGGCATCAATAAACTGCCACTGCGTTGGCAAAGATGCATTGATTGCATGGGTGATTACTTCGATTACTACAAATAAAAAATACATGAAAAAAAATCATTTAAATTTTTTCATACAAAACGGCAATTTCATAGGTAAAGACCTATTATTAATGATAAGTGCAGGATTCCTCACGATGTTTTCCTTCACCGATGCCAATGATACAAGATATTTTATTTTGTAAAACATGAGTAGAATTATAATACATTACATACATATGATACATATGATAAATGTAGAAAGCTCATCTGCCCAGCCTTTTACCCAGCTTTATTGGGGTCGGCTTCCAGTCTAACCGGATGCAGCTGAGTACCAGTTTTTTGCGTTTAGCGACTACCTATCCGACCTCAACAATCCAGTTAGTGGGCAAGCCGATACCCCTTGGTAAGACTGGTTGTGAGACTTTCTTGCTTCTGACTACCCGTAACGACTGTCATCATCATCATCAGGCTATACTAGTCCACTGCTGGATATAGCCCTCTCCTAATGAGCGCCATATCGCCCTGTCTTCAGCTTGTCAAAGATCTACAAATGACAGCCGGGACCAACGGCTTAACTTGCTTTCCGAGGCACGGAGGGGTCTCGATGTGTTATGAGCGGTCACCCATCCACAGACTGACCTAGGCAAGCGTAGGCAACCTTCGTAACCTGTGCGATGGTTTTTATTTAACCACGAGCTCCTCGATGTAGTAAGACAGAAAAAGTCAAATAGGAAACCACAACCTTTTGCATGAGAGTCGAGGTGTTAACCACTGAACCATCACAAATAAACACACAATATCACAATATACCTGGGAATCAAATATCATTGTTGTCAATACTAGGAAACCTTCTGAAATCACGCTATGCATGTTTGGAAACATATTATATTTTGAGTTACCTAGAAATTCGATGAAGCAAAGCGTAATGACATGACTGGAAGGAATATTTTGGCAAGCGCTCTTTAGACAAAGGGATTTGGTATAAAACAATGCAGGGTCAGCCTTTTCGTGTGCCCTGGTTTGTAAATAATAATTAAAAGACGAAAATTAGTCGTTACGGCTCATAGACAGAGATCTGGACACATTCCATGCAATAAGTTTGAGTCCATGATGAGGAAAACTGTGTGGAGTTGTTGAAGACTTACACCACTTATTGATGGACTGTGTTCGGTATGAGTCTGAGAGAAATGATTTTTTAAGGATCTTGAGGATGAACAGACTTGAAATAGGCACATTCCATAATAATCCATCCCTTTTTTTTTTGATCGTGGTGGAAAGTCCTAATGGATGTCCTCGAGGGGTCTGTCAAACTCTTACTGAATAAAAGCCGCACTGGTGTTCCATCTCACATCTACACTGGTGGTCGCGGGAACGTACGGTGCTTTCGCAACCCCCGGCTAGTGCCGGCCCGCCTCTGTAGGCCTCCTCAGGTCGAGGGGGGGAGTGAGGTGTCTGTCTCACCCTGTGACGTCTAAGAGTGGCGCGCGTGGAATACTTCGCACCGCTACCTCGGGTCCTGATGTGTGGGAGGCGACGGACGTCTCCAAGTCCGTCACCCCTAGACCCATGTAGGGGGGCTGGAAGAGGGTCCGCCCTCCGCCGACGCCCGGTGCGTCTGCTGCGGGCTGGGTTAGAGGAAGAATTCCATATAATCCTGGCTCAACCAAATAGCGATGATGCGAAGAGTCTGTTTAGGTTTATGGCTCAGATATTATGACCACCGTGTATTTAGGTTACGATGGTACTGGCTTACGCATTGCGATTATAAATGTCCCTAAATAAAATAAAATAAATAGTAATGGCATATTAATTAGAAAGCGCTGAATATCGGCAACGGTACATTAAATTTAAGGGATTTTATGGATTTATTTAAGTTTTAGATTTCTTTATAAAATTTGGGATTTGATATTTGGGAAATCATTTCTTTAATTTATTATCATTCTCCTGTCTATCTCAATTTTTTTAGGGTCAGCACACAATTTCTTCTTCCATCCATCTCTATTTGCCTTCATCTCAGTAGTCAGAGTAGATAGAAGGTGACTCTGACTCTTTGCCCAGTAACTGGGTTGTGTAGGTTAGATAGGCCGTTGCTCCATATAAAACACTGGTATTCAGCTGCATCCGGTTAGACTGGAAGCGGACCCCAACATAGCTAGGCAAACGATGAAGCTATCGATATCATAATAAATCTAACCTCATTACATGAATAGTTATGAAGATATTGATTTTAATGACTAGGTATCTTAAATTTGCTCACTCACGAAATAGCCCATTTAAATTCAAAACAAAAAATAACCTGTCGTTGAAAGTAACATAGTTGGCTACGCTGGCTAATTTAATATATTTGCACGTTTTCACAAAATAATAAATATCTTTGAGACTAAAAATGGCTACAACGCACCTTTTCTTTTTGACTGACACAACTGTCAAATCTATTTAGACAAGAAATTCGGCAAGAATATCGAATGATTCAAAAATTAAACCTATTTAGGAGTGAAAATGGATGTTAAAGTTTATATACTTAGCCAAAACCCACGCAAACGTATTTTCAGGCAAAGCTCTAGTCTTTGTTGATATAGAAGTTAACAGAATTACATAATAATAATTATTACACGTGTTTCCCTCACCATATACTCAAGATAAACAAAATAACGAAAACAAAGACTGCTAAGGCTCAATTTACACTGCCGCGGAATGGAATGGAAGCGACTTATTGCAACGAAATTGTGCATAGCATAATGAACTTTATGTCAAATGTATAACATACAAAATAAATAGGAGCCTAAAAATTGTCGCGCGTCTTCCGGGGAATCCTCGCGCATTCTCGAGAATTACCCTAGCTACTGTCGGCGCCGTCTTTTGTATGTTATACAATATTGATGTGTCCTAGGTAAAAATATAATAAGTCTATTTGGTCCGTCAGTTAGATTACCAAAAAATATTGGACACATATTTTTTGCTTATTCAAATCAATAAAAAGTGACAAAGATATAGCACATCGAAGTTCAGGAGAAGGGGATTGTGGCGTCTCTTTTACGTGAAAAGTGTAGCACGGCGTGACATCACGCGAAATTTCAACGCACCATATCGTCGTCATTTTTGGTTTACGTGACAAAAGAAAAAAATACGTGTCCAGTACTTTTGACTAATCCAACTTTCGGAGCAAACAGAATTTTTAAGGACACTACCCTATTGACATAAAGTTCTGCTATGTACAATATCGTTGCAAAAAGTCGCTTTCGTTCCATTCTGTGGCGGTGTAAATTGAGCCTAAGGCGTTCGAAACGCATTTTGATAAAAAAACCAAATGTATCAGGTACCGATTACATTTACAATCAATCATAAAGAAATTCTCAAAGAGAAATGTATTATATTAATTTGAAATTCTTATCGGTTCGTTATAATCTTCGTATTAAAATTAGCTTCTTTGTGGGTGCCTTGTTTGAATATTTCATTCTACATAGTCTTCAAAGTACCTGGGTACCTACTTGATTTGCGAGTGTTCAATACATGAGTTACTCAAATCTCGTTCCAGGGAGGGTGCGACGGCTCCTGTGATTTATGGTGAGGTTCCACTGTGGCGACTTTGCGGTTATTTATCGAGTGAACGCTTTCGGAGGATATTTTTTTATTAGGATTGACCTCAGCATGAACTTGATCCGGAATAATAACTACAGAATGGATAGTGAGAAAAGATATTCAGATGATTTTGTAAGTAATATAAGACTAGCAAGACTAGCTTCGCCCTTGTAATTTCCCTTTCGAAATTTAACAACAAATCCACCGTCTTTTAGCGTAGTTATGAAAATAAAATATAGTCTATGCTACAGTTTGCTAAAAATCATAGTTTTCTATAAGTGAAAGAATTTTCAAAATCGGTTTAGTGGTTTTTGAGTTTATCCAAAGAAGATTTTTTTTTGTTTCTTTGTAAGAAACAAAAAAAAATCTTCTTTTTTATAATATTAGTAGTTATGCTGCGCCGACCCCATATGAATCGAGATAAGGGTAGGAGGATGATGATGATGATGATTCTGTAATATTAGTTAATTTAGAAGAACTAATGCTGTTTAGTGTTCGATTTTGAACTTAACATGTCATGTTTCTCTGAACAATGGAAGTGAATGTTGGGTGTAGCGAAAATAACAAGAAAGTAGAATAAATTGCGTAAAAATACGTCAATTCAAATGATTGAAAAATTATAAATTTCTTACGAATTAAATAAAATAAATAAATATTGCTGGACAATCCACACAGCATCATCTGGCCCCAAGCTAAGCAGAGCTTGTGTTATGGGTACTAGATGACTGATATACTTAATACAGTACATTACATAGATAGTTTTTTTTTTTATTATATATATAGAAAATACCCAGAACACCCGGAACAAATATTTGTAGATCGTACAAACATTTGTCCCAAGGCGGGAATCGAACCCGCAACCTCTTGCGTCGCAGGCGGACCTTCACCCGCCGCGCCACATTGGTCGTCAATTAAAAATACAGACGTATAAACGTAAATGACACAAAAACATGTAAGAATCGTAGTTCGTGTTCTGTAAGTTTTGCCTACCACTGTAACGAAACCGGCGCGCGGCGTGAGTCTATGTAACACCATCATTCATAGAACTTTGCCAAAATATTTACTATATCATATCTGCCACATTTTTTTTTTTTTTTTAAAAACGTTGCCCCACACTAGGCATTTCTCCTGTATCGTGGGTGCGTTTACAAACATTTAAACTCACATACACAAACAGCCAGACCCGGAACAACTACCTGTAGGTCATACAAATTATTGTTCCGTGCGGGGATCGAACCCACAACACGCGGCGCAGCAGCCGATGGCTCAACCACTGCGCCAACCGTGTCGTCAACATAATTCGACTACTACTACTTAATTTAATTCGACTACTCACGACTATTCGGCTCATCTCGTGCAACTTTATTGAGACTAAGTCTTTCTAGTGGAAACTAACTTCTACCAACGCAAAACGAATTCTAAATTTTGTGTGTCTCAATTTGATAGCATTTCGTATTAGCATTTCACTGTGTCTCTGCGTTGATTTCATATGAAATTTAAATTGGGAAGACGAGTAAAATACTAGTCTTTATTTTATAATATGCAGAACAAATGTGATTATATTGGGTGGTATTACGAAAATTACCATTTTCCTTATATTTCATAACGATTCAAACATTTCCCTTCAAATTCGTTTCTTAATAAATATTTAGCGAAATCGAAGAAGTTAATTTTTAGTAGTAAAAAGTAGACCACGTTAAATATTGGTAAATTAAGAGCTATTTCAATAAGCACAGAGCGCTCTCTTATAAGATTCTGTGAACTAATAGAGTAATATATTTTTTTTTCACCTCCAACACTTTTTCTATGGTCTAAGGATGTAAGTTTTGAAATGTGGGCTTTTGAGGGTTAATTCATTGAACATCAGATTATTACAAAACTCAAGGGCAATCTCTACCACGCCATAAACTATATTTTCTATACCACCAACTGCCTGTATTTCCATATTATTTACGCAGTGTAATCTAAAACTGAATTAATTAATTCAAATTCGTAGCAGTTTCCTATCCAAAATAATTCGGTGGTATTATAAATGTACATAATTAGTGATACAAGATTGTCTGTAATATATCAAAAGCTCAACAACTGTGTTATTTGAAACTGTTCTGGGGAGTGGAGTTAGTCATTTGTAATGCCGATTCATCCTTCAAGAAGTTTTGATTTTGTAAATCTGGCTGCTTTTTGTTCTTTTTTTAAGACTAGGCGCCGTTACCACATCGTTTTTTAACTGTCATGGCGTATATGCTAGACAGCATTGGATTGTTACACATTTTTAAGAAGAAATCGCTAAGACGAGCCAAGCGAAGCGCAACCTATCTTTTCACGAAGCGTTACTTCGGTTTTTTTTATATTCTTAACTTGGGTTTGGATATCATTTACTACTAATAGATCCTGCCTAGGGATGGCCTCGCTGGTCTAGTGGTCGCAAACGCGACTGCTAAGCATGCGGTCCTGGGTTAAATTCCCAGGTAGAGTAATGTGTTATTGGGTTATTTTCATTAGGAATTGCTTCGTGGCAGCCCGAAGATGTGTGCCCGGTTGATGGCAATAGGCTCACCCCCTATTACATGGGACTTAAGCATAACTGGTGAGGAGTGGGTGAACTGTAGTTAAGCTTCCGCCCAAACCTTACACTAAATAATAAAAATAAATAAATATTGCTGGACAATCCACACAGCATCATCAAGCTAAGCAGAGCTTGTGTTATGGATACTAGATGACTGATATACTTAATACAATACATTACACAAATAGATATTTTTTATTATACATAGGAAATACACAGAACACCCGGAACAAATATTTGTAGATCGTACAAACATTTGTCCCAAGGCGGGAATCGATCCCGCAACCTCTTGCGTCGCAGGCGGACCATCGCCCGCCGCGCCACAACGGTCGTCGACACTGGGGAATACAGGCTTGATGCTATGTTACTTATAGTTAGTATTACAGATTTTAAGTTTCATTGCACTAAAGTACATACTATGGATTATAAAAAAAGTGAACTGAAAAGAATCTTTCTTTTTTCGTGCTACCACTATCTTACTACTACAATTAAGATTCGAACCCGACACAACTAGCTCCGAAGTCACTAAACAAGCCTCTAGCTAAATCAATGACGTCACCAAAAGAACTGCAACATGCACCAGTCACAATGCAGCTATCCTAGACTCCAGCTAGACTAACACCTTACTCGTATTTCAATCACAGTCACTAAAACAGTACACAACTTAGACATCAACTCGATACTATAGTTAGATACTATTAACGTGCATAGAATTCAGTTGTGTAACTAAAGCGATTAAATATTCAGGTTTACTGCACAAAATAGGAGCACAGAAGGTCGGCTCCATACAACGAGGAAAACCGCACGCACACATAGACACACTTCACGTGCAGAGAGTGCAAGCGCACTCGCGACTGGCATTTGTTTGGACATCATTTGAGATCACCGACGCCATTTGACACAAGCGTGTGACGGTTTTACGTTGGATATTCAGTACATCTTAAATTTTGAGTATGCGCAGGGTCAAAGAAAATATAGATGGATTGTGTACAATGATATGGCTAGAAGAGAGGTAACTCTTGAGATGACGGCAAATAGAGATGTATGAAAGAAGAAAACATAATGCGCCGACCCCAAATAAATTGGGATAAATACAGGAGGATGATGGTTCAGTACATCTTAAAGTTGTCTAGTAGATAACTATGTATCACCAACGACACGCCTAGCCTTTTCCCAACTATTATGGAGTCAGTTTCCAGACTAACCGCATGCAGCTGAATACCTGGATTTTTGGTACCAGGGAAGCAGTAAAAAAATGTGTTTTTTTTTAGCTCTACTTCCCACTAGGCAGTTCTCCTGTGTCTTGGGTGCGTTTACAAACTTTTAAACTCACATAAATAAGCAGTCAGTCCCGGAATAACTACCTGTAGGCCGTATAATTATTTGTTCCGAGCGGGAATCAGACCCGTAATACGCAGTGCAGCAGCTAGTCGCACAGCCACTGCACCAACCGTGCCGTTGGCGTCGGTGGAGTTGTGGAGGTCAGAAACGCAGTCGGCCTATCCATAACTCAGGAAAAAGACCAAAACCAAAGCTACGCAATATATATATCAAACTAAGTAACACCACCCAAAAATATTTGTTATAGTCCAGGAGGAATCGGCGCATGAGTACCGAAAACTATTCGACCTCAATTTTTTTATGCGATCCTCTTCAAATTGCCCTCCTAATGATATAAATGCATGTTGCCATGGCGCAACCCGGTGCCATATTGTTTAAATCGAAATTGTTTAAACAATTGCAAGGAATTGTTATTTTTCAACCGGACAATTTTTTTTCATATGCTTTATTGAAATACCAATAAAAAAGGTTCTATGACTTTTAACGATAAAGTCAATATTTTTAAAGATATGAATTTTTAAAGGTTCGAAAAATCTCAAATTTGGGTACTTTCGACCCATGAAAAATATATTAAAAAAAAACATAATGTCTCAGTAATATTTTTTTTTTAATTCTCTATACAATTGTTAATAATATTGTTAAAAGAGATTTAAAAAAAAATCATTGTTTATATCTTTTTTTTAATTACGAAAAATCTTTTATTTTAGGTGTTAAAAATATTTATGTACATTAATTAAGCACACAAATGTGCAGAGGGCGGACATAATGCCCGAGGCTTCTTCTACCAGTCTTCTTCCACTTTGTGTACTTGCAATTCCAAATTTACTACTATAAAGCGAGCAATTGAACGCACACAAAACATTGTGCTTGTGTTTTTTGTATCTAGATATGGAGCCTATGTAGCTTCAACTCGTTATTTGTATGCTTTCATGGTGCACAATAAAGAGTCTATTCTATTCTATGATATTTTATGCAGTTGACCTTCTCTTTCAATCTATTATGTGCTCACTTGACTGTTCTGCCTGATAGCTCTGCCTGTAATTAACACTTAGTACTAAGCGCAGCATCTAATAACGGATGCAACTGATAAACTGGATCTTGCGTCTGTTGTACGGAATATTTGATTATGAAGTGTTTGATTGGCATAGATTTAGAACAGACTGATTGATTGCATTGCGGCTAAATTATCAATGAATTGGTTCATTGAGAGTTAGGTTCTGTAGGAACCTAGATGTACCTAACTGACTACTGGATTATTAATGAACGGCGTATTTGTAAATTAACACGTTCTCAGACACTTGACTAAATGTCACGATATGACACTTCAAAATCCCTTACATTTAGTCATACCGCCTACAGCCGTCCTACCTTATTAAATATATATTTAATTTTTTGATATGACATATACGGCCACCGACGTTGACGCCTATAAGCGGAACGTCATACCATGACTTATAATGAGTAACGTAATGAGACAGTGCGGCTACAGACGGTACCGTCTATAGGCGGTCTGCCATATTACATATACATATATCGAGATAACATCATGAGGCGGTCAATCCCGGAAAGCTTTAAGAATAGGATTTATGTCTTTATTTAATTACTTTACCTTACCTTAGTTCAGTACATAATGCCGGAAAATCCAGCGTGGAAATTTTCCGTTGACTTTTCCTAATCGGAGAAAATCATGATTTTTATCTAACCCGAGAGTTAAATAAATAAAATAAATAATGCTGGACCATCCACACAGCATCATCTAGCCCCAAGCTAAGCAGAGCTTGTGTTATGGGTACTAGATGGCTGATATACTTAATACAATACATTACATATATAGATATTTTTTACTATACATAGCAAATACCCAGAACACCCGGAACAAATATTTGTAGATCGTACAAATATTTGTCTCAAGGCGGGAATCGAACCCGCAACCTCCTGCGTCGCAGGCGGACCTTCGCCCGCTGCGCCACATCGCCGGTCGTCAAAGTCAAAGTTGCACCTATCATCTTCGGTCCCTGAATCACCCTAAGGTGTACTGACAGGAATTGGCTAAGACATTAAGTACACCCTTATCCGGTTATTTTAATTAAAACAGAGTTTTAATAAAGAAAAGACTTGATTTGGTTTGATTAAACCAACTTTTTTGAATTTGACATTTCGTCATCTCGACGCTAAAAACGACCGGCACTCATCCAAGGCCTGATTGGGCCACATACAGCGCTAACCTTATGAGGATCGGACGGTAGATTTCCACTGTTCACATTTCCCCAAGAGAACAGAACAATCGGGACAGCTAAGTACCTTAATGGTGATGCATGCAAATGTAGTTTCATGTTCTGTTGAGCCAGTAATCATGAATCAGGTGGTTATTAGGAAGGCACCATTAGGGAGCGAGTACATGAATATATGACATGTATGGACTAGATTAGGACTAGGATGTGGATTTGAAAGACAAGTTGCTTGGGAGTTTGTTGCGCCACTTCTTCTTCCCAGGAAAAACACTAGGAAGTGGAGGGTAAGCGTTTTGGGGGACTGTCTTGACGTTCAAAAGGAATTTTGTTTTTTTTTTTGACAATATATGGACGCATTTGAAATGTGTTGCTGGAGGCGGATGCTCCGAATGCCATGGACAACCAAACGCACAAATGTGTCCATCCTTTCTCAACTGGAGGTTAACGCCTACAGTTTGCCTACAGCGTATTTTGTTGGCTATACCAAAAGCAAGCGAGTACGAGGGCGGTCGTCAACACGATAGTATGACCAAGTGAAAGAAGCTATGTCCTCAAACAAATTTCACCAGGTGGTGATGACCACTTTAAACAAGACTCAATGGAGGATATTGCCCACTTAAAGGGGTGTAGTGAACTCAATCCTCAATAATGAGTGACCGATTGAAGAAGAGAAAATGGACTAAGTTAACTTAATAGAAAAGTGTTACCCATAATTCACAGTCTTATGACGTTTCTGTGCCAAATGGAACCTTATGGCATGCAGGCTGGAATAATTTTAGTCCTGGCTGGAATACAACACTCAAGCTATTTTCAAATCGTTTAAAATATAGAACATGCCATTTGCTTAGAGCCAGATTTGTTTAGGTACTTAAATCAGCAGATCGTATTATTTATGAATAGTTATACGCTTTCGAAGCCTTTGACTTCAAAGTAAAACAAAATTTAGACACAAGTATAAATAAGCAAGGCATGAGCTTTGATAAACCTACATTATTTTCATTTATTTTTAATCTTCAGAAGCACTAGAAAAAGAATAATCAATAAACTGTATCTTTTATTAAGGTAATAATACAACTAACAATATAGTCCAAGAAATAAAATGAAACAACTCCAGAAAACCATTTTACGTCACAGCAAAGTCATGTTACGTTTTTCGCTTCGTTGGTCCGAAGAATTGCTGTCGGATCTTGTCATTTTATTTATACCTGCACAAACTAAAGACACTTTTCTGATTAATTATTTCGTACAGATCTTGGGACACAGAATAGTTAGGGACAGAAGGTCGACTTCATAAACTAGCTTGTCTCACAAACATATCCGCTTCATTGATTAAAACAGACATTAGTCACTTGTAATTCTAACTCTATTAAATTCCCGTGCGTTCAAGCGTTTTTGCCATACTTACTATTTTCATATTCATATTCCGACGACCGATGTGGCGCGGCGGGCGATGGTCCGCCTGCGACGCAGGAGGTTGCGGGTTCGATCCCTTATCCAGTTATTTTAAATAAAACTCTATGTTTTAATTAAAATAACTGGATAAGGGTGTACTTAATGTCTTAGCCAATTTCTGTCAGTACACCTTAGGGTGATTCAGGGACCGAAGATGATAGGTGCAACTTTGACTTTGACGACCGGCGATGTGGCGCGACGCAGGAGGTTGCGGGTTCGATTCCCGCCTTGAGACAAATATTTGTACGATCTACAAATATTTGTTTCGGGTGTTCTGGGTATTTGCTATGTATAGTAAAATAATACCTAACTATGTAATGTATTGTATTAAGTATATCAGTCATCTAGTACCCATAACACAAGCTCTGCTTAGCTTGGGACTAGATGATGCTGTGTGGATTGTCCAGCATTATTTATTTATTTATTTATTTTATTTATTCATTTATTTTGCGTATCATAATGTGCATAAAAGATGTTACAAAAAGCTTACAGCTAAGGTACAATTATGGACCCTGTTAGGGCACAGCAACATGGTATTAAACTAAAAATAAAAATTTATAAAATAAAAATTAAAAATAACACAATTCTTATAAAATTTTGTAAACTTATGTACCTACTTATTAAAATATATTGTTAGTAGTTACTTATAATTCTATTGAGATCTTTTATTTGTATTAGTATAAATATAGATATTAAATTTAATAGAAAATAAAATAACAATTCTTATATAAAAAAAAATATATGTGAGCTTATGTATTTATCTAAGTATTCAAATGTATAGTATAGTTCGAAATCATCATTATATTAATATTGTTATTTAATTATGGTATATTATTTATGTATTAATATTATAATTATATATTTTTAATGTTTGGTGTTTAAGAGAGGGGATAATTTTATTTTGGAATTGATTTGTCATCTATCATATATGTCATTAGAATCAATTGTAACAGCTCATCATTTAGGATGGGTCCTATTAATGGGTTAATATCAGTGTTAATTTTAAACCGTGGTGCTAGGTAACTGGGACCAATCCAGTTGTAAACGTCCCTTAGTGCTTATAGGCCTAGCTCTGTTCTGTCTCCTGCTTGATATGGAGGGAAGTGGAAATTATGTATTTTTCTAACTCCTCCGCTGTTCTTTTCCGATTACTTTCATTGCGGTATCCTAGACAGTTGAATTGTTTCTCCGGGACTCGTCGGGCTTCATTGTCTCGACGCTTTTCTGGTGGTCACCACTGTTGATTCTGGTGTTCAGGAGTTACAGTGGTATGGGAATAGTGTGGCAGGCTTGCTACTTTTAACCATAGTTTTTCCATTGTGTCTGCTAATTAGCATTTGAACGGTTCTAGATGTGTATGTACAGCGCGATGGTCTCAAACGAGTGCTAGTCTCAAGTGCGCTTGCATTCGGTGTAGACGTAGGCACGTAATACATGCGTGTGTTTTTGCTTTTTGTGAATGATATAATGATCTTATGAAGTGAAACCCTTTTGCGCTGGTACGGGCATGTAATGAGGTTAGATGATGACCATTCCAAGACGGAAAAAGAGACCGTCAACGACCACCAATAACTTAACTTTTGACGACCTATGTGGCGCAGCGGGCGAGTGTCCGCCTGCGACGCAGGAGGTTGCGGGTTCGATTCCCGCCTTGGGACAAATGTTTGTACGATCTACAAATATTTGTTCCGGGTGTTCTGGGTATTTGCTATGTATAATAAAAATATCTATCTATGTAATGTATTGTATTAAGTATATCAGTCATCTAGTACCCATAACACAAGCTCTGCTTAGCTTGGGGCTAGATGATGCTGTGTGGGTTGTCCAGCATTATTATTATTATTATTATTATTATTAACTACGATTAATAAAAAAACTACACTACAAAAGAGACAGTTGACAATTGTACGGTGTGACGGAGAGTGAGGTGTGAGGAGGGCTGAATAGCCAAGAAAAAGAAGAACATATTTTATGTTAGTGGAATATGGCTTTTCTGGACAGCCAGCGTCACTCTTACTAATCAAATGAGGTCGCCCCTTCTAAGTCTCATGTCCACCGCAGAGGGGTCCAACAAGTCCACCATGAGTGGATGTTGGTGCACACACTCTATGTGTTGTACCTGTTCCGATCGATTTCAGATATAAATTTCGGGACGTCAAGATATTCATGAAACAAAGAGCGTTAACTATTTCCCTCAGGATGAAAATTTGTACAAAGAACATACATTATATTTATTTCTGTAAATGGCTTTTAAAAATAGTTTTATACAACATAAAATAAACAATTTAGATCCTTTTTTTTTCTTTTCTTTTTTTTTAAACATTGCCCCACACTAGGAATTTCTCCTGTATCGTGGGTGCGGTTACAAACATTCAAACTAACATACACAAACAGCCAGACCCGGAACAACTACCTGTAGGCCATACAAATATTTGATCCGTGCGGGAATCGAACACACGACACACGGCGCAGCAGTCAATCGATCAGCCACTGCGCCAACCGTGCCGTGAAAGATCTAGATGCGATGATATTTCCAAGCTTTCTGTGCACACTGAAACACACACAAAGGTAGTACCATTTTGTTTTAAGATCGGTAATTAGAAGGCCATGCAGATCAGTGTCTTATATGGTCTTTTGAGTAAAGACCCACTCACTTTTGAGGAGACCTATTCATTCAGCGCACACATATGTATGTCCGTAATCGTGTAGCTTGACAAAAAAATATAAAGAATGTATGGAACTGAACTTCTGTTTTATCTCTTTTCTGCTTGGGAGCTAAAAGCTGGGAACGTCTCATCGCCTTCGGTTTTCCGGAGCGTTTTAATCAGCTTCATGCCTTTGAGCAACGTTGTCTAATTGCAGTGTTGGTGAGATTTTTGTACATAATTGGCTCTGGTTTTTAACGTCCATTTGTGGATTGTAGTGTTTGAACGTTCACGCTTTCTTTTGTCCGCTAAGTTTTTATTGTTTTGCGATTTAATAATTTGAAATGAACGTTTAAGTAGTGAGGGAATTCATAAAGAATGAAATGCAGATTTCAATCCTCACAACCGTTTTATTCTAGTAGACCTTTACTACCTCAAGATGCAATGCTTCGCATATCCATACTCCTTTATATATACATATACTGCTCATACTAGTGCACTGTTTCGGTTTCAAGTTTTATATCTTGATTTTTATTATATTATTAAGTTTAGTTGAAATCTAATTTTACTTTTGTTTCATTTTAAATTGCTTTGCTCAATCTTTTTTTTTCTGCGGCCTTTTAAGGCATGACTGTAAAGTTTATTATTCACACATGATATTTCAAAATTTTGGACAGTGTCAAGTGGAACCTGGTGAGTTCGTTAAGCAATTAATTGCTTTAAAGGACTGCAAACGTGTTAGAGAACGAATGTAAACTAAAATAACTCGTTTTTGTTTATTAAAAACATGTCATGATGGTCCATTGGTTTAGGCCTCGCCACTTGTAAACGAGGGTGGGTTCAAACCTGGGCAAGTACCAATGTGACATTTCAATTCATATGTACCTTGTAAGTTTATCTTGGACATCACTGACATCGGTGAAGGAAAACATCGTAAGGAAACCTGGACTTATAATTAGTATGAGAGACCCGTCTTGAGAAAGCGTGGTGTTTAAGTTCGCGCCTTCTCTGTATGAGAAGAGGCCTTTGCCCTGCAGTGGGACTGTAACAGGCTGGTATTATTACTAAAAAACTCTCTGATTGGTTAGTTAAGATCAATGACTATATTTCTGAGTATCAATAACTCTTTGTTACTATTTTCTGTGTTTTATCTCTTGGCACAGTCATAATTTCGGGCTCGCAGTTTTCAACCTTCACACTGCCTAAACTGTTTGCCCAAAACCAAACATTTTTTATCGAACACTAGTTCACTAAGCTCAGAAAATTGCATGGTTGCAATTTCGACACGGGTCAAATCTGCTTACCTCTCGAATCAAAGCGAGCGTGCAAAACTAAAAAAAAAGCAAACGAAATAAAAACGCAATCACAACGCAACACGCTGAAAAAATGGCTTCCATCCAGTTCGGATCATGCAATCTATTCCGAACTATTGCACTGCGAAATCAAACTCATCACTCGGAAACGAAAACTGGTTGCAGCCGACCCTCAATTTTTCTTTCATTAGCTTGTTCATATGTGAAAGTAATTTTTAGGGTACCGCAGCCAAATAGAAAAAAAAACCGTCATAATTTCAGTCTGACTTTTTGTCGTTCTGGTCCGTTCGTGGAAATTAGTAGCACTATGCCGATGAAACTTAGAAAAATATATGTATTATGTCGGCATCGCAGCCGCTGCAGCATAGATTCTACCGATTCGGCGCGGCGGGCGAAGGTCCACCTGCGACGCAAGAGGTTTTCGGGTTCGATTCCCGCCTTAGGACAAATGTTTGTACGATCTATATATATTTGTTCCGGGTGTTCTGAGTATTTCCTATGTATAATAAAAAAAAATCTAAATATGTTATGTATTGTATTAAGTATATCATTTATCTAGTACCCATAACACAAGCTCTGCTTAGCTTGGGGCTAGATGATGCTGTGTGGATTGTCCAGCAATATTTATTAAAACTTATTTATTAAAAAAGAGGCTGCCTTTTTGCGTATTAATAATAGGAAGCCTGACAGTGCCCTCCTCCATGTACATACCTGATGCACTACAGTTCCATGGCAGCCCCTACAGCATCCTGAAAACATATATTATATTATTAACTTTGTACATTTAAAATAGGACTAGGAAATTTGTAGTTGCGAGAGGCATAGGCTGTATACAGACAGTCTGGAGTAAAGACCGCCATAGCTCACGCCCAATGGTCCGCTTATAGGACCAAGTGTGGAAACCGAATCCCGATAGATCGATGGATAGACAGTATACAGTCAAGTCTGTGCACAGACTAAGCCTACTCGTTTCTCGCCAGCCAACGTTTTCGTCTGCAGGAAAATAAGCCGATTGCAAGTTCTGCAATATATTACTTTCACGCCACTCAGGCGTTGTAATCGTTTCGCTTGTTTATTCTTTTGTGATACAACTGTGCAAGGTTGGAGTTGACAGCGGGTGATTTATTCCTTTCCTGATTTCAAAAGGGGTTGTTATGTTTCTTACAATTTGTCAGCCTCAATGTGATGGAATGAAACGTCTTGTATTGCTATTGGTCGAAACATGCGCTTAATGTTTTCATCTTTTAACAATTATTAACCATTCGTTTGTTTATGAGACCTTTTATCTCTATCGTTGAGTTGTTTTCCATCATTTTTAGTATCATAATATTGATACATACCATCAGAAAATCATCAGCATATTGCAGTATACTGCCCACAATTTTCCGGGCTTTACTATTCGTTTGTGTTTTGTCTTCACTTCAACATAATTACTACTAAAAGTATCATTAGAATTTCCAGGTATTATTGTCTTCCTACAACATGCACGTCCTCTGTGGCAAATAAACATTCTTCCTTTCTTTCTTTAAATCAAAAACCTGATCCTCGGCTACTCCTACCCAGCTTCTGATGACCCGTGGTGGCCACCACGGGACATCAGATCATCACGGGATTCCTTAAGAATGCTCATTTGCTATTTCCACTCAAGAATATGTGTTCTTTTTGTAATATTCATAGTTTCTACGGCTACGATATATTGCTACTAGAAATACATGATCCAAATATATCAAGCGCCTATGGCAAAGAATATATATGTATTTTGATTGAACCCGATGATAAACCTGCGTATATTATTCAATACAAAGGGAAAAATAAAAAGAGACAGAGAGAGAGAGGAAGAAAAAGTCGTATTGATCGTCACGTAAGGAAAAAACGTTATGTCTCCTGTAACGCTTTTTCCTTACGTGATGATTTCTAACAGTCAAACCCTTCCGCAAGCTGTGTCAAGGAACTTCTCTCCAAAAGACAAAAGCTATTGGCTTGCACCTTACATGGGGTGCCGACACTTTATCCCTTATCGCAGCGAAGCCGGGATTAAGGGGAATTCTTTTAGAGGAATACTATGTCCAAGGTGCTTTTGATTTAGATGCCCGAAAAAATATACGCGTTTTTCGCTTCCATGTTTCTTGTTCTTGGTTTTTTTCGGCAAGCTAACCATGAAATTGATTTCAATAACTGTGTTTCGAACACCTAGAAGATTTCACTGATTTGAATGACTATTAATTGTAACTTAATATACCTATTTTTAATTATGTGTATAAAGAAAAGAAGTAGACACAATTTGGGTTTCCAACAGATTTATGCCCAGTTTATTAAATAAAAAGAATTAATGATGTCAAACAAGCTCAGGTCAGATCATGGTATCTTTTAAAGCCCAATTATTGTATATAGATATTATAATATGGATACAAAATTGTGGGCCCCAAGCCTGTAAGGCCTTTTGAAGAAAGTGCCATTGCAGCTTTGAATTGACCTGTCCCGTGAGACGCCACACATCACATCGTGTCGCTCAACTCTATTTTAGGAAGGTCAACGACCTGTCGCACAGTGCTACCAGACTTGAAGCAAAATTTGTGTACGCCACAGACTAAATTGCCAAACATAATCATAGCATAACGTCACGCCTGTATTCCGTGTAGGGTGGGGCAGAGGTGTACCTAAAGTACACCCACATTTCACCAGTTATATTTAAATCCCATGTAATAGGTGGCCTATTGCCATCAACTGGTCAAACCACCAAAGAGTTTAGGATTGATTTATTCTATCTAGCCTGCATGGCACTCATAATTAGTCCGATTTTTCTTCAAGTAACGTCCATCATCTGTCTAGCTTTTCCCAAATGTGTTCGGTCGGCTTCCAGTCTAACCGGATGCAGCTGAATACTAGTGTTTTACATAGAGCGACTGCCTATCTGGCTTCCACAACCCAGTTACTGGATAACCCTTGGTAAGACTGCCAGATTTTCGGGTTTGTGACTACCCGAAACGACTGTCAAAGATCTACAAATGAAAACCGGGACTAACGGCTTAACGTGCTTTTCGAGGCATGAAGGAGTCTCAATATGTTACGAACGGTCACCCATCCATAGACTGACCTCGGCAAGCGTAGCTTAACCTTCAATCAATCGGTGCGGCTGATTTGATTCAGCCACGAGCTCCTTCTTCAATACCATATGCAAGTAAAAGGCCCACTTCCAATATGAAACTCAAACATAACTGGCAAAACGTGGGTGTATAACACAACTCTGGGTAATTCTATAAAGCATATAGGCATCATGTTATATGTTTTAATAAATATTTCTCAAAATACATCACGCATAACTATTGCGTGCGATGGATCCGTTAATCAGCTAATTTAATTACATACTAATTACATCAAATTTAAATACCAATCAATCACAGCACTTCTAATTCGACCGATGTGGCGCGGCGGGCAAAGGTCCGCCTGCGACGCAGGTGGTTGCGGGTTCGATTCCCGCCCTGGGATAAATGTTTGTACGATCTACAAAGATTTGTTGCTGGTGTTCTGGGTATTTGCGATGTATAATAAAAACATCTATCCGTGTAATGTGGTAGGTGGTTTGACAGAAAAGACCCTCGACCAAAATGTATGAAAGAGCTGTTTATTTCCACGACCTATGTGGCGTAGCGTGCGAAGGTTAGCCTGCGACGCAGGAGGTTGCGGGTTCGATTCCCGCCTCGGGACACATGTTTGTACGATCTACAAATATTTGTTCCGGGTGTTCTGGGTATTCTGGGTATTTGCTATGTAAAATAAAAAATATATATCTATGTAATGTATTGTATTAAGTATATCAGTCATCTAGTACCCATAACACAAGCTCCTCTTAGCTTGGGGCTAGATGATGCTGTGTGGATTGTCCAGCATTATTTATTTTATAACTAAAAACAAACTTCAACGGCCATTGTTATTCGGAATACATTCGAAATAATACAACAGTCCGCGGGCAAGCCTTTAAAAATACATTTTTACGAAACAAATTAGCGTCGTACCCAATTTTGCGCTTCTGAATAGTCTCATTAATGTTTATTAAGCTTCTTTGTTTAAAGACAAAAGATTTTTCACAAAAACCGAGGTATTTTTTACTTGGTGAACAAAGTACTATGGAGTTTTGTGCTTAGAGTTTGTAGTCTTATAATTGTAGTGTGATGATCTAAAGTTGAGACGGGTGCTGTTTTTTTTTATATTAGAATAGCAGTCTTATTTTTTGTTTAATGCGTTTGTTGATTTTATATTGTTTGTTTTATACGTTTGAACACCTTTTCTATTGTGATAACCTAGTCCATCTTCTCTTTATCAATCGGTCCCTCATTACTGAGGATTGTGGTCACTGAACCCCTTTAAACGGTCAATCTGCTTTCCTGATCGATCCTCCGATCTACAAATGACAACCGGGACCAACAGCTTAACGTGCTTTCCGAGGCACGGAGGAGTCTCAATATGTTACCCATCCACAGGCCCGAAAGCGTAGCTTAACCTTCGATCACACCGGCTATTTTTATTTAGCCACGAGCTCCTCGACTGCCAATATTTAAAACAATTTTTGTACCGAATTTAATTTCCAAAGAATACAACTGAAAAGTGTTTTATGTCCCAGTAGTGTAAAGTTTAAAAACTATTCCTGTGTTATCCAATTCTCTCGGGATAAAAAGCAATGGTCTATATTAAACACTAATGAAAATAGTCCGCAAGGAGAATAGTTAAGTGGAAGAATTCTTAGAAATGGGTAAGTGCGGTTTTGTCGAACGTCAAATAATAATGTCCCATGTGAGCTTTACAGTCCGAAAATTGGAGCCTGTAAAAGTAGGGCGTGTTTTTAATTCATTATTTTCAATAATATTGTTGAAGAGGTTTGTGTTTTTTTTTGTTTCTGTATATTTTAAGGGTTCTGTAACGAATCTGACTGTCTGCACATCTGTAATGTTTTACGGTCAGGTAATTCGTCGTCTATTGTGATACTATATCGTATCAGATGTGGGTTACAAAGTAGGTATTGTGGTGGGTTTTGTTTATCCATTGTGATGATTGTTCTTTTTTTAAATAACCTGTCAATCTATCACATTGAAAGTGACTTCGGTACAAGCAAATACTTTTAGACTGTCTCATAAATCTACTGGTCTACTGGTCGCTACTATTGAGCATGAGGACTTCAATCCGACTACTGGGTAGAAGCAAAGCGTTATTGAAGGTTTCCTGCTGAATTTTTTTAGAAGCATACCGGTGCCTAGATCCATGGTATTAGGCTTGCTCCCCATTATATGGGACTTAAACTTAATCGGTGAAATGTGGGTGTACTTAGGGACACCTCTGTCTCCCCCTTCGGAAAATACAGGTGTGTTGGTATGTGTATGTTTGTGTTTTATATATATTGTATTAATTTTGGATTATAATTAATCCTTCATTTTACGTTGTAATGTTACATTATAATGTAACGTTAATATAATTTTAGTTACAACAAGATGTGTATAATGTACTACATACTATTAAGGTGGATCTTGATTCGCCCGCGGCTTCTTACGAAACAGATGGTAGCATTATATTTTGTAATTAAAACTCGAAAATAGTAATTGGGTTTACATCCCTAGTTACTATAATGGTATAAGTAAATTGCTTAACAGTACCGTTTACCATTATTTAAATTGTTATTACCTGTTACGTTATTCTTGTTATTAAGTTTGGTTGACTCTTCACGTGACCAGAGGGCTGGCCTTTTTTTTTGGCCAATGAACTGCATTGCCATTCAACATGGCAATTCTGCCAGCTTTCTGGGCACTTTTCCCGTTGACAGTGATGCTGATGAATTTTTAGATACCCTGTGATATTTATTTAATTTCTTTTTTTCATATATAACCTGTTTATAAATTTGTTAAGATAACTAATAATACCAGCCTATTACTGACCCACTGCAGGACAAAAGCCCCTTCCCGCACAGAGAAGACACGAGGCATTACTCGTGTCTTCTATCCCTATTCGTGTCTTCCTTCGCCTGGAGCAAACGTGGTGATTATTATCACCACGTTTGCTCCAGGCGGGTTGGCGATTTCAGACTAGATATAAGTCCAGGTTTCTTCATGATCTTTTTTCCTTCACCGATGTTAGTGATGTATAAAATAAACTAAAAAATATGTTTTTTTTTTTAAGAAAACGTGAATTAAATGAATGATGATTAATGAAAAGTGTGAATTAAAAGAGTCACATTTAAGTCTATTTAGTTCGTCCGGATTTTAACCTACAACCCCATGATTGAAAGGCGAGGCTGTATAATAATCTAGTACCTGGAAAACTGAGCTTTGCTCGGATAAAACGATGTTTTTTAAATACGAAAACTAGCTAGATCGATTAATCGCCCCCAAACCCCCTGTATACAAAATTTCATGAAAATCATTGGAGCCGTTTCCGAGATTCAGATAATATATATACATATGTTTATACAATAACTGCTCGTTTAAAGGTATTCGATAATTACATATGAAGATCGCTGATGTTGCAACCGCGCCTATACCTATTATTGCCGACGCACCTATGACGTCAAACGATTTTTCAAACTGTTGTTTGTTCAATAAATTGTAAGAATGAATATTCTATTGTCCTACTTTGACCTGGAATCATCATTAATAGGGTTAATTTTTGTAATATTAATTTAGTAATTAAATTAGTTTCAAATAATTTCGGTTTTTTTTCAATCCTCCGATCGCAGCTTACGTAATTAGATATAAAAAAGTGAAGTGTTTACTGATCACGTAATGTTTGCCATTCCATGGTAGTTAGGAAATGATAATGAACGAATAACATTTGGCCTGTTTAAGAACAGTCTCGTCCAAACTAGGGATGTAACGGAGACGACGTCATAGCAAACTTGGAAAAACAGTGCTTGACGTCCTTTAGGTAGAGAGGTAGACTAGACATATTACTTTAGAGAGTATTACATACTTTATTACTATAGAGAATAAAACTGACTTTCTCTTTTTGCATGTGACTGAGACACAACTGCACACTACACTTCTGCCTAACCCTCAGGGATAATCAGGCGTCATGTGATATAAAGGAGCCATTGGTCACTAAAATTTAGGAGAGTCAAACTATATTTCCCAACGAAAAATTATGCAGCTTCGTCGCTATCACCTTCATAAGTTAAACCAGCTTCACTAAACACTTTTTCTGTTGGTACTGAACATTTAATTGTAACGTCGGTGACATCGTAGCAAATCTTGAAACTGCGAGTCTCCCACACATTACAATGTCTGCGCTGATGCGTTACGATTCCTTACGGAAGTTCCTCTACTACGGAGTCGGAGGCGATGTTCCCTGACCACCTCAGTTTCAACATCATCATCTACCTAGTCTTTTCCTTACCATGTTGGGGTCGACTTCCATTCTAACCGGATGCACCTGAATACCAGTATTTTGCATGGAGCAACTGCCTATCTGACCTCCACAACCCAGTCACTGAAATGAAAATTTGATAATATGATAAAACGGAAATTTGATAAAACTTGGTAAGACTGGTCGTCAGACTTTCAGGTTTCCGACTACCCGTAACAACTGTCAAAGATCTACAAATGACAGCCGGGACCAACGGCTTAACCTGCTTTCCGAGGCACGGAGGAGTCTTGATACGAAATGAACGGTCACCCATCCACAGACTGACCTCGGCAAGTGTAGCTTAACCTTCGATCGACCCGTGCGGCCCCTGTTTATATTCAGCCACGAGGTCCTCCACAACCCCAGTTTTAACATAATACTATGTTAAAACAAACTATGGTCTTGCTGTTACCTTATGAGAAAACTTACAACGAAACACGTACAATTAGAGATAACGTGCTTTGTCACCACTGCACTGCCATGTTTGTGTTACTGCAAGAACTCCAAACTGACATTAGTTGCGGTTTTAGGACTGGAGTCCACTGACGTAGACAGTAATATTGAAACTATAAATACGATCTCGGGAAAGTTTCTGTCCTTATTTATTCTGACTTGTTACTGCTGGATTTTGGGCCTACCATAATCATTGTCATAGCGATTAGCCTCACATATATAAACTCACGCCTTTAACCCATGAGAGATGAAAAAACAACAAAACGCCACCTGCTACGATCCTTTTTTCTTTAAGGATGTTAAATCAACCAATGACTTCTCCCGTTCTGGGTGGAACGGAAGGCATGTCAGACTTTTAATGACTAGAACCCATCCGTGTTCCGTCCTTGCCCTTTATGTTCCGGGGTCACGGTAACTCTTTCGAAGCAACAAACCCCGCAACCCCGGCGTCAATTTTTTTTTTTTTTTTTTTTTTTTTTTAATAAATATTGCTGGACAATCCACACAGCATCATCTAGCCCCAAGGTAAGCAGAGCTTGTGTTATGGGTACTAGATGACTGATATACTTAATACAATACATTACATATTATATAGATATTTTTATTATACATAGGAAATACCCAGAACACCCGGAACAAATATTTGTAGATCGTACAAACATTTGTCCCAAGGCGGGAATCGAACCCGCAACCTATTGCGTCGCAGGCGGACCTTCGCCCGCCGCGCCACATCGGTCGTCAAAGCAAAGTCTGCTGACATGGCTCCTTGATTCGAGCGCGGAACACGACGGGCCGTTGTCTCGGGCCTGGTCTCTGATCAGACGTCGAGCTACCCAGTGCTCGTTACCGACTCTTTGTCGACTACCCACGCCCAGGGACCTGCTACGATCCTTACATACTCCTTTAGCTCCGTTTACGTTCAAATATCTGGTCATACAGGTACGCTGGTTGGGAGTACTATGCACCTGACCTCGATCGGTCTCGTGGTACTTATATCCCGTGGATACCTGTTGAGCTAACCAGACCACTTTCCGGGAAGCTCAGCGTGGGTAGATCACACCGCCTGAGGAACACTTCCCTTATTTTTATAAACGTCCGCCACTTATATTTTTCTCAATCTGTCAATTTTTTTTATTGGATTTTGACATTAATTGTCTCTTAGATAAGATGGCGACTAGATTTTTAACGTTTCAAATTACGGGAATTCGACTTCAAAGGTGAGAAATTTACCCTTATTTATTTATCCGTTTATACATTAATTTCTTTCTTTCTTTTATTAATTTCCGGACCCAAGTAGCTTATCACACTAATATAATGTTTGCTACTCATTCAGGTTAAAACTGCTCCACAGATTTGGATGAAATTTGTTATGAACGCAACTCATACCTTGGATTAACAAATAGGCTTTTTATTTCTTTAAAATGATACAATTATTAATGAAGAATTAAAATTAAATAAATAATCACAGGGCATCGAAAACTTCCTCCGCATCGCTGTCAACGGGAAAAGTAACCAGAAGGCTGGCAGCATTGCCACGTTGAATGGCAATGATGATTCTTTGGCCAAAAAAAGGCCAGCCCTCTCTGGTCACGTGAAGAGTAGACCAAACGCTTCGCGATTTCTCGAAAAATAGGCTACATTTTATATCGAAAAAGTGCAGTATTCTTGGGTGGATGTTCACTATTATTTAAAAAACTGAACCTACTGGTTTTCTGTATCTACTGACATTACACAAAGATATGTTAGCTATCTCATAGTGGGTATGAAACCTAACGTTGGAACATGATGCACCTCATTTACTAGAATTTGGTCAAGCTGTGTACTTTAGCTCCCTATTATACTATACTTATGTTTACTAGTTGTGTTGTTAGTTCCAAAGTTGTTATAATAATACTTTAAGTATTAATCAGAATTTGTTCCCTGAGCAACAAAGTGGGAAAGTTATAAAGTTTTTATGAAATAGTTGTCTGAACCAATTTGTTTTGTTTAAAATGTGTATTCTTGATGAAATGTAAATTTGAAATTGCCGTTTTTATGAGAAGAACAGCAATAAGCTCAGAATTTTGTTGCATACACATTAAAATTGAGAAAGCAGTTTCTTATAAATCTGTTCAAATATCACGTTGTTTGATTATTTAGCTTAGTTGGGGTTCCACAATTTTCTTTGCTCTTTGCAATAATACAAGCTATTGTTTCAAAAATAATTTTATTGGGTACACACATTACTTCATCTTAATCATGTAAGTTATAAATACGTGACAAACAAACCTATCGCGGATAAAATAAGAAAGCGTCAATGCTCCTAATATTAACAAAACAAAACTTTAAATAAAGCAATTGTATTTTCTTGTAGGATCTTGCGCACTATGCACTATGCATTGCACTATGTATCAAAATCATGTAAATCATGTATCAAAATCATGTATAAAATCATGTAAATTGGTATTGTACCTTGTGGCGACTGCCACACTGATCAGGTACAATACCAATAAGCATCACGCACTTAGCCGCAACGACCAAATCATTGCACGAAGTGCCGAACGATTATTTGAGGCCAAACTTTGTCTACTATATTATGAACGTCCTCATCTTGATTGAGTGGTCGTGAAACATAGCGCGCCAGTTCTCCAAAAGAAAATCATGCCTAACAAAAACTTTAATTCTACAAAAATCCAAGTGCTTTAAATTGAATTGTTGAACACTGATCTGAAGTCTATTTCTACTCTTTGAGTTGGCTTTTTAATTGCTGGTCTATTATTCGTTATTACGTAGTATGTTGGTCTTTTGCATAGTGTTCCGTTTAGTATCGGAAATGGCAGTGTCTTGAATATTGGTGAGTTGGCATTTTGAGTGTTGTTGCGATGTCTGTTGGTATTCAGATTTTTTTTAAGTAATTTGTTGATAGTGTTGATCTGCAATAGGGTTATTGCTTTCTCGTATGATGGCACTTTGTGCGCTGTTCCGATATTTGCTGGTCTTTTAGATGCTGTTCTGTTGAGTGTTAGAATTTTAAGTATCATTCCGTTTGTTTCATTGTGTCTTGTGTATTTGGTTTCATTTGGTTTAAGTTGGGTGTAAGTTGCTTCGCCGCGTGACTTCATGTTATATACTGCGTCATTTGCTCCACTGCGTGTTGGTCTTGCGTGTGTGGTTTCGTTTCGTTTTGGTCGTGTGTGCGTTGTTTCATTTCGTCTTGGTATTTTATATATTGCGTCGTTTGCTCTTCCGAGAGTGCTATCATTCCCCGTTGGTCGCATGTGCGTTGTTTCGTTGTGTGTTGGTGTATTGTATGTTGTTTGGTTTTGTTTTGGTTGCATGTGCATTGTTTCGTTCGCTACGCTGCGTGCTGATCTCATGTATGCGGTATCGTGTTCTTTTGGATGCGTGTGAGTTGTTTCATTTGCTACGCTACGTTCTGATCTCATTTGTGTGGTACCGTTTTGTTTTAGTTGCGTGTGCACTGTTTCATTTGCTACGCTGCGGGCTGATCGCATGTGTGTGGTATCGTGTTCTTCAGATTGCGTGTGCGTTGTTTCATTTTCCACACTGCGTGATGATCGCATATGTGTGGTATTGTGTTCTTTTAGTTGGGTGTGCGTTGTTTCATTTGCTACGCTGCGGGCTGATCGCATGTGTGTGGTATCGTTTTGTTTTTGTTGCGTGTGCGTTGTTTCGTTTGCTACGCTACGTAATGATCTCGTGTGTGCAGTATCGTTTTGTTTTGGTTGCGTTTGCGTTGTTTCGTTTGCTACGCTGCGTGTTGATCTTACATGCGCGGTTTCGTTTTGTTTTTGCTGAGTGTATTTTGTTTCGTTCGCTACGCTACGTTCTGATCTCATGTGTGTGGTATCGGGTTCCTTTGGTTGCGTGTGCGTTGTTTCGTTTGCTACGTTACGTTCTGATCTTATGTGTGTGGTATCGTTTGCTACGCTGCGGGCTGATCGCATGTGTGTGGTATTGTGTTCTTTTAGTTGGGTGTGCGTTGTTTCATTTGCTTCGCTGCGGGCTGATCGCATGTGTGTGGTATCGTTTTGTTTTTGTTGCGTGTGCGTTATTTCGTTTGCTACGCTACGTGCTGATCTCGTGTGTGCAGTATCGTTTTGTTTTGGTTGCGTTTGCGTCGTTTCGTTTACTACGCTGCGTGCTGATCTCATGAGCACGGTATCGTTTTGTTTTGGTTGCGTGTGCGTTGTTTCGTTTGCTACGCTACGTGCTGATCTCGTGTGTGCAGTATCGTTTTGTTTTGGTTGCGTGTGCGTTGTTTCGTTTGCTACGCTACGTGCTGATCTCGTGTGTGCAGTATCGTTTTGTTTTGGTTGCGTTTGCGTCGTTTCGTTTACTACGCTGCGTGCTGATCTCGTGTGTGCAGTATCGTTTTGTTTTGGTTGCGTTTGCGTCGTTTTGTTTACTACGCTGCGTGCTGATCTCATGAGCACGGTATCGTTTTGTTTTGGTTGCGTGTGCGTTGTTTCGTTCACTACGCTGCGGGCTGATCGCATGTGTGCAGTATCGTTTTGTTTTGGTTGCGTTTGCGTCGTTTCGTTTGCAACGCTGCGTGTTGATCTTACATGCGCGGTTTCGTTTTGTTTTTGCTGAGTGTATTTAGTTTCGTTCGCTGTGCTACGTTCTGATCTCATGTGTGTGGTATCGGGTTCGTTTGGTTGCGTCTGCGTTGTTTCGTTTGCTACGTTACGTTCTGATCTTATGTGTGTGGTATCGTTTTGTTTTAGTTGCGTGTGCGCTGTTTCGTTTACTACGCTGCGGGCTGATCGCATGTGTGTGGTATCGTTTTGATTTAGTTGGTTGTGCGTTGTTTCGTTTACTACGCTGCGTGCTGATCTCGTGTGTGCAGTATCGTTTTGTTTTGGTTGCGTTTGCGTTGTTTCGTTTACTACGCTGCGTGCTGATCTCGTGTGTGCAGTATCGTTTTGTTTTGGTTGCGTTTGCGTTGTTTCGTTTACTACGCTGAGTGCTGATCTCATGAGCACGGTATTGTTTTGTTTTGGTTGCGTGTGCGTTGTTTCGTTTGCTACGCTACGTGCTGATCTCGTGTGAGCAGTATCGTTTTGTTTTGGTAGCGTTTGCGTTGTTTCGTTTACTACGCTGAGTGCTGATCTCGTGTGAGCAGTATCGTTTTGTTTTGGTAGCGTTTGCGTTGTTTCGTTTACTACGCTGAGTGCTGATCTCATGAGCACGGTATTGTTTTGTTTTGGTTGCGTGTGCGTTGTTTCGTTTACTACGCTGCGTGCTGATCTCGTGTGAGCAGTATCGTTTTGTTTTGGTAGCGTTTGCGTTGTTTCGTTTACTACGCTGAGTGCTGATTTCATGAGCACGGTATTGTTTTGTTTTGGTTGCGTGTGCGTTGTTTCGTTTACTACGCTGCGTGCTGATCTCGTGTGTGCAGTATCGTTTTGTTTTGGTTGCGTTTGCGTTGTTTCATTTGCTACGCTGCGGGCTGATCGCATGTGTATGGTATCGTGTGCTTCAGATTGCGTGTGCGTTGTTTCATTTGCTACGCTACGTGTTGATCTCGTGTGCGCAGTATCGTTTTGTTTTGGTTGCGTTTGCGTTGTTTCGTTTGCTACGTTGCGTGCTGATCTCATGAGCACGGTATCGTTTTGTTTTGGTTGCGTGTGCGTTGTTTCGTTTGCTACGTTGCGTGCTGATCTCATGAGCACGGTATTGTTTTGTTTTGGTTGCGTGTGCGTCGTTTCGTTTGCTACGCTGCGTGTTGACCTTACGTGCGCGGTTTCGTTTCGTTTTTGCTGAGTGTATTTTGTTTCGTTCGCTACGCTACGTTCTGATCTTATGTGTGTGGTATCGTTTTGTTTTAGTTGCGTGTGCGTTGTTTCGTTTGCTACGCTGCGGGCTGATCGCATGTGTGTGGTATCGTGTTCTTCAGATTGCTTGTGCGTTGTTTCATTTGCTACGTTGCGCGCTGATCTCTTGTGAGCAGTATCGTTTTGTTTTGGTTGCGTGAGCGTCGTTTCGTTTGCTACGCTGTGTGTTGATCTTACATGCGCGGTTTCGTTTTGTTTTTGTTGAGTGTATTTTGTTTCGTTCGCTATGCTACGTTCTGATCTCATGTGTGTGGTATCGGGTTCCTTTGGTTTCGTGTGCGTTGTTTCGTTTACTACGCTGCGGGCTGATCGCATGTGTGTGGTATCGTTTAGTTTTAGTTGGTTGTGCGTTGTTTCGTTTACTACGCTGCGTGCTGATCTCGTGTGTGCAGTATCGTTTTGTTTTGGTTGCGTTTGCGTTGTTTCGTTTACTACGCTGCGTGCTGATCTCGTGTGTGCAGTATCGTTTTGTTTTGGTTGCGTTTGCGTTGTTTCGTTTACTACGCTGCGTGCTGATCTCATGAGCACGGTATTGTTTTGTTTTAGTTGCGTGAGCGTTGTTTCGTTTGCTACGTTGCGGGCTGATCTCGTGTGAGCAGTTTCGTTTTGTTTTTGTTGCGTGTGCGTTTTTTCATTTGCTACGCTACGTGCTGATCTCGTGTGTGCAGTATCATTTTGATTTGGTTGCGTTTGCGTCGTTTCGTTTGCTACGCTGCGTGTTAATCTTACGTACGCGGTTTCGTTTTGTTTTGGCTGAGTGTATTTCGTTTCGTTTGCTACGCTGCGTGCTGATCTCGTGTGAGCAGTATGGTTTTGTTTTAGTTGCGTGTGCGTTGTTTCGTTTGCTACGCTACGCGCTGATCTCGTGTGGGCAGTATCGTTTTGTTTTGGTTGCGTGTGCGTCGTTTCGTTTGCTACGCTGCGTGTTGATCTTACATGCGCGGTTTCGTTTTGTTTTGACTGGGTGTACCTCGTTTCGTTTGCTACGCTGCGTACTGATCTCATGTATGTGGTATCATTTTGTTTTGGTTGGGTGTGCGTTGTTTCGTTTGATACGCTACGTGCTGATCTTAAGTGCACGGTTTCGTTTTGTTTTGACTGAGTGTATTTCGTTTCGTTCGCTACGCTACGTGCTGATCTCGTGTGTGCAGTATCGTTTTGCTTAGGTTGCGTGTGCGTCGTTTCGTTTGCTACGCTGCGTGCTGATCTCATGAGCACGGTATTGTTTTGTTTTAGTTGCGTGTGCGTTGTTTCGTTTGCTACGCTGCGTGCTGATCTCGTGTGAGCAGTATCGTCTTGTTTTGGTTGCGTGTGCGTCGTCTCGTTTGCTACGCTGCGTGTTGATCTTACAAGCGCGGTTTCGTTTTGTTTTGACTGGGTGTATCTCGTTTCGTTTGCTACGCTGCGTACTGATCTCATGTGTGTGGTATTATTTTGTTTTAGATGCGTGTGCGTCGTTTCGTTTGCTATGCTGCGGGCTGATCTCGATTGAGCAGTATCGTTTTGTTTTTGTTGCGTTTGCGTCGTTTCATTTGCTACGCTACGTTCTGATCTGATGTTTTGTTGTAGATGCGTGTGCGCTGTTTCATTTACTACGCTACGTTCTGATCTCATGTGTGCGGTATCGTTTTGTTTTGATGGCGCGTGCGTTGTTTTGTTTGCTACGTTGCGTGCTGATCTCAAGTGCATGGTATCGTTGTGTTTTGGTTGCGCTCGACTTGTTTCGTTTGCTACGCTGCGTGTTGACCTTTCTTGCACGGTTTCGTTTTGTTTTGACTGGCTGTATTTCGTTTCGTTTGCTACACTGCGTGCTGATCTCATGAGTGTAGTATCATTTTGTTTTAGTTGAGTGTGCGTTGTTTCGTTAGTTACGCTGCGTGCTGATCTCATGTTTGTGGTATCGTTTTGTTGTGTTTGGATGAAAGATGTTTCGTTGCTCGTTTGTATTTTATATATTGTTTCATTTGTTACACTGCGTCTTGATCTCATGCGTGTTGTTTCCATGGATATAAGAAAGAAGGTGGTTTGGTTTTCTTTTGGTCGGTTGTACATTGTTTTGTTGCGTGCTGGTATTTTATATGTTGTTTCATCTGCTCCGCTGCGTGCTGATCTTGCAAGTGTGGTGTCCATAGATATAAGAAAGAAGGTAGTTTCGTTATGTTTTGGTCGCTTAAACGTATTTTCGTTGCGTGTTGGTATGTTATATGTTGTTTTGTTTGCCCCGCTGCGCGTTGACCTTGCGTGTGTAGTTTCGTTTTGTTTTGGTCCTACGTGCGCTGTTTCATTGCGTGTTAGTATTCTGTATACTGCGTCGTTTTCTCCGCTGCGCGTTGTTCTTATATGTGTGGTGTCGTTTCGTTTCGGTCGGGTGTTAGATGTTTTGTTGTGTGTTGGTGTTTTAAAAATAGTTTCGTTTGCTTGGCTGAGTGCTGATTTTTCGTGCATGGTATCGTTTTGTTTTGATCCGGTGTACGTTGTTTCATTACGTGTTGATTTTGCATGTGCGGTATCCATAGCTATGAAAAATAAGGTGTCGTTTTGATTACGCCGCATGTGCATTGTTTCGTTGCGTGTTGGTATTTTATATACAACGTTGTTCGCTCCGCTACGTGTCGATCTTATGTGTGTTGTATCATTTTGTTTTGATCGCGTGTTTTGATTGTGTGTTTTCATTTTAATTTTTGTTTCATTTGCTTCGCTACGTGTTGATCTTGCCTGTGTGGTTTCGTTTTGTTTTGATCTGATGTGCGTTGTTTCATTGCGTGTCGGTATTTTATGAATTGTTTCGTTTGCTCCGCTGCCTGTTGATCTTGCCTGTGTAGTTTCGTTTTGTTTTGATCCGATGTACGTTGTTTCATTACGTGTTGGTATTTTATATATTGTTCCGTTTGCTTCGCTACGTGTTGATCTTGCCTGTGTGGTTACGTTTTCTTTTGGTCCGGAGTAAGTTGTTTCGTTCTGAGTTGGTATTTCAAACGTGGGTTTGTTTATTCCGTTGTTTATTGATTTCTTGGAAATCTGTTTCATGTATGGTCTTCTCTTGAGTATTAGAGAAGCAGTTGATGTTTCTAAAGGTGGTCTCCGAGTTATTAGCGGCCACCCGTTTATTATAGGCTTGTTTTTATTACTGCCGATTGAACCGTGAAGCATGGGCGAGAAAGCTGAAATAAAGATAGAAAAACCTAACATTAGGTTTTCTTTAGTGGTAAACATTTGGTGCAATTTAATCTTATCTGGTTTCATAACAGTGGAGGAAAACTTCGCTAAACTACCTCCATACCCTAGAACCAAACATTCCAAGACATGACATCCACCAATCTGCGCTGGCTGACTTATTAGCCCTGGATCGATCAACTGGAAATTATGGGGAGATGCCTTTGCCCAGCAGTAGGATGACGCAGGCTAACTATATCAATATAATACATATGTCCTAGGAATTGGACCATAACGGCGAAGCCAGATTCCACATCTTCAGAGTCTAGTTATATGTACATCCAAACTGGCACCTACATACTAGAATTTTTGTAAAACTTTCTGAAAGACTAAAATATAAACTCTAGTCGTGAATCATTAATTGACGACCGATGTGGCGCGGTGGGCGAAGGTCCGCCTGCGACGCAAGAGGTTGCGGGTTCGATTCCCGCCTTGGGACAAATGTTTGTACGATCTACAAATATTTGTTCCGGGTGTTCTGGGTATTTCCTATGTATAATAAAAATATCTATCTATGTAATGTATTGTATTAAGTATATCAGTCATCTAGTACCCATAACACAAGCTCTGCTTAGCTTGGGGCTAGATGATGCTGTGTGGATTGTCCAGCATTATTTATTTATTTATTTTATTTATTTATTAATTGTACAACTTATTCATGATTTAAATATATTTTTTCTAAGACCACGACAAAAGCACTGATTTAGTACGTAAACATGAACAGAATATTAAAATTTGTATAATAACTGAAAAAATGAAAAATGCGTATGTAAGAGAAGGTCTTAAAGTAGCACCTGGGACCGAGAAATTATGTGAAAATCGATTGTCATGGCTGTCGATGCCAAGAAAAGTTTTGAGTATGAATGTGGATGTGGGAATGGGAGGGAGAGTTCAGGAAGACCAATGACATTATGGATGGATTGTGTGAAAGACAAGAAGGCTAAGAAGGAGATGAAGGAAGAAAAGAGGAAAGACGAAGACATGCTACGCCAACCCCCAATTAATTGGGATAAGGGCAGGAGGATCCGGGGTTGCGGGATGATCGAAAGAGTTACCGTGACCCCGGAACGTAAGGGGCAAGGTCGGAACACCGATGCGTTTTAGTCATTTAAAGTCTGACACGCCCTCCCGTTTCACCCAGAATGGAAGAAGTCATTGGATGATTTCCGATCCTTGAAAAAAAGGGCAGGAGGAATGACAGTAAGAAAAGCAACTAAGGGATGGGTTGGAAAAAATTAAAATAATTACCATTGTCTTCATCACGTAATATTCTCAACCATCTTCGATCTATTGCACTGGACTCTAGTTTCACCAATGCAAACACAGAAAGCAAAGTCAAAACAAAAATTGATTTCATGTTTTTTCTTTGATATGTGCGCACTCGTAACGAGGGATCTCACTTATGATGCAGAAGCGATACCTTTCTTCTATATATACCTCTTCATAGACCATAGACCTACCTCATCATGATGAGATATAAACTATTATCTATTATTACCCCTCAATTCAAAACAGTACTAAAGGAACTATATAATATTTAAATTAAAAAAGGGGTTTTTATTGTTTCATTTCTGACAATAGACTTAATCACAGACCGTATTATTGAAATAATCGATGAGAATACGGATGTTTCTAATTCATAATATATGGGAAACAACCATTGTTATCACGTATCCGGTCTTTTTCTATGTTGACATAGGTTAATAATTAATCTAACAAGATACATCTTAAACACTAGTACCTCTTCAACATTTGACTTAGGTAGCCGGTTACTCTGTCTTCCATTGTTAAACTAAATACTATTTAGCACGATATCCTTTTAAAAAAGGATTGCTATCTTGATAGTCTAGTGGTTGCAAACGGAACTGCTGAGTATGGACATAAAGTTATAGATGATTGTATTTCTATAAATATGTGTAACATAAATAATGTAACACAAAATAGTGTGCAGTTCAACATGTTTTGCCGCAATTTTAGTTAGTAAGTACAAAATTAAAATTATTACGATATAAAATAAAATACGTATGTACAGACGCACACCAAGATACCCAAAAGTGTCCAATTTTCCCATTTGAACATGAATCGTATTTCTTTTGCGATAGAGTTGAAAAAATATCAAAGAAATTTGACACATTGGGGTTACTTGATGTGTAGCCTTCTCGCAACTATGTTGGGGTCAGTTTCCCGTCAAACCAGATGCAGCTCCATTATTTAACATGTAACGACTGTTACTAGGCACAACTCATTTACTGGGTAACACAGACACAGAGATCTACAAATGACAAAAGGGACCAATGGCTTACCGGGCTTTCCGAGGCACGGAGGACTTTCAATATATTACAAATGATTCTCATCCACAAACTGACCTCGGCAAGCGTACTTTAACCTTTAATCGGTCAGTGTGTCTCTTTTTAGCTAACCACAAGTTCCTCACGATATAAATAAAATGTCACAGTCGAAATCAGTCCAGCCGTATTGGAGAATACCTCAAACAAAGGGTCGTTCCTTAAAAGTAAGCTAACTCCTAAAATGTAAATTAACGGAGGTCCCGGGATTCATTCCCAGATCGTCAACGTATTATTGGGTTTTTCCGTCGGAAATTCTTGAGCTGTAGTAATCTGGATTTGTGCCCGGCCAATGGCAAGCACCTCGCATGTGGGACTGCAAAAAATTGGCTGCCGTATTCTATAAGTACACCTCTGCCTTATGCTTTAGGAAAAACAAGCGTTATGTTATGTTACAACGCCATTAAAAATAAAAATAAATTAGGTGACGAAATTGAAACATCCAAACACAAGACTAGTAATACACCAAAAAGTTTTAATACACCAATTACATTCAAACACAGGCTATAACATTTTATTCAAAACGGCGTAACTATAAAACAGCGGTATCATAGGCGTCTTAGCTAGCAACGAAACGCCCAAGTTTCGAGGGCCTGAAGGAAGTTTGTCAGTAATTCGACAAGTTTTAACAAAAGGTTAGGAGCTTACCTCAACTCACTGTGCATTTGCATTTATATGAGCTATCATTATAGCATCCCTCCCGAAATTAGGTAAATGTGCGTTTGAGATAGAAAATAAAACCGAAAAGTGGAACTTGGATGATGTAAATGTGTTTTGGTTAAAGTAAGACGTAAGGAGACCTTTTTACCGACGGAAAAAAACTATGATAATGAGTTTAACAATCTTTTTAGATGGATGTGCATATCTTTTATATACGTATGTGTGTTTCGAGCGCAAACGACTGATCTGATTTCGACAAATATTTTATTATGATGACATATTTTTTTCCCACCCTAGGGATTTCTCCTTGATCGGGGGTGCGCTTACAAACATTCAAACTCACTTATACAAACAGCCAGACACGGAACAATTACCTGCATTGTAGGCAATACAAATATTTGTTTCGTGCGGGAATCGAACTCACGACACGTACCGCAGCAGTCAGTCGCTCAGCCAATGCGCCAAAATTTATTTATTATTTATTTATTTATTTTACTCTCAGATCAGTCCATATACATAGATCAAATACAGATCAATAGATATCACAAAAACATTAAACATACATCATCATCTGACTAGCCTTTTCCCAACTATGTTGGGTTCGGCTTGCAGTCTACTCGGATGCAGCTCACAGCAAAAGACACAAATCAACATCACCTTTTAAAATAGGCTATTTGACCTGATTTTTCAAAAGATTTCCCGACACTTCAAAAAAGCCACGTAAAAAAATACATTTTGTAATATCTTACAAAATGGCAAAGTTGTGAGTGTTTCAAAATTCATGCAGAAAAGAGACAACACTGCTAGCATCTGACGTCACTAGACTAAAACGACATAGTTACTTCGCACCATTCAGTACAAGGACCGTAATAGGTCACAAGGATGGAACAAAAACTTCAAAAGCGTATAATTTCTTTGATTTTTTTACTTTACCAGTTTTCTATTTTTTTTTTAATAAATAAGCATTTTGCAGCCATTTGACTGGTTGTATATCAAACACACAAATAACACAGTTTAAATGTGGGTGTTACTATACGTGCTTCTGCCTCACCCTTCCGAGAATACAGGCGTTATGAATATATTTGAAACTCGAAGAAAAACCTCAACAACGTATTGTGGATAGTTTACAAAACAATTTGGTACGGTAGTGCACGTCAGTAGTAGAAAACCACTATAAGCTGGCCTGTTACTCCTTTGAAACGCCGTACCGGCTCACTGTACCGCGGTAGCCTTGGTTTGTAAAGCCTTCGTACTAAATCCACTCTTAGCGTAACTTAAATTAGCTTAGTTGGGCAGGTTAACAAGAAAACTAGGAATGCATTAAGTAATTCGTCTTAAGTTAGTGTACCTATTGTGAGAGGGCACTTAAAGTGCTCATTACAGTACAGACAAAAAAACAGCTTTAAAGTTACCTTCATTTATGTCCTGTGGAAATAATAAGAGAATGTTAACGCAATATATAGGTATATTTGCATATCATAAAAAACATCAATGTACATATTATGTAACGCTAATTAATAAAGTAAAAAAATATTAACTAATATACAGTTATTTTCATATAATAATCAAGTACAATATTTCAAAAATGTCAGGTGCGTATTACTCTCAACGAGCATGCGTATATGGCCAGATGTATGAACGTAAACGAAGCAAAAGGAGTATGTAATCATCGTAGCAAGTGGCATTCTGTCGTTTCTACCTATGTTTATTCTATGGGAAAAAGGCGCAAGTTTATGTCAAGTTTATTTTTGAATCTGTCAAAGTTATAACCTACAAAAAACTTTAACCTGCTCTCCTGTTTTTACGCAATATGTACTAGTGAACGTAGGACCTGTCAAAATGAGCATAAAAATGTTAATGAAGTCCCCCATACACGGCAATAAACGTTAACAGCATCCTGTACATGAAAATAAACAAGCACACTGTATCCCTAACAACTTAATTACATGTAATGAGCGAACATATTCAACTAAACGGTGCGGCAAGGCAAAATTTTATTATTAAAGGAATTTTATTCCACTTTCATTTCGTGCTAATAAATGCAAGATACATTTTTTAGTTCCTCTAGATAAAAGTAAGCACACAGTCTACTGGATTCTCAATTAAAAAAGAGAACACTTGAAAATCGCAACCATATTTTAATACTTATTATTTTCAGTAAAATTTGTTTGACAAAAAAGTCACTACAAGTCACTTTCTAAGTTTATCTTGGACATAAGTGGCATCGGTGAAAGAAAACATCGCGAGGTAACCTGAACTTATAATCAATCAAAGTCTGAAATCGCCAACCGTCTTGAGCAAGTGTGGTGATTAATTCTCGTGCCTTCTCTGTATGAGAACAGGCCTTTGCCCTGCAGTGGGAGAGTAATAGGCTGGTATTATAATATTATTTTTGACAGACGAATAGAATATAATACTCTTTAGTGTACAGACGCCAGCACATCAAGCTACCCCAAAGAGTCAAATTTTCCAAATTGAACATGAACCTTATTTCGTTTCGGATAAAGTAGAATAACTGTAAAATAAATTTGACACATTTGATGCACACAGCTTGATGTGCTGGCCTTCAAGGGTTGTCTGTAAGCGATCTCTTACAGACAACCTTTGGATAAAGTTAATAGAGAAGGAGAAAAGATATGATTGTAGTTCGTAGTACCTACAAAGGCACTGATTCCCTTGTACTCAAACTAAATTTTAGACTTGCCATTAGAAAGAGATGGCAATTTTCTAATTTAATCCAAGACAGTTAGCTCTAGAAAAGGACGGCGATAGTTAAGTTAGAGATAGAGTTCATGCCTTGAACTTGACCAAGGTTTTGGTCGATTAAAGAAGAAGAAAAATGCGTTTATTGGCATCACAGCAAAATATACCTTAAAACTTTACCACAGAAAGCAAATATATCATGCCAAAAGATCCTTTCAACTGTCAACCATGTTTATTTGGGAGTTTCAGTTCAACTAAAATTGACAGCTCTTATAAATGGTTTTATGAGAGAAAAATAAATGAAAGTAGTTTAAATTTAGAGCTTGTCAACAAGGGTATCGGCACCAAAGTTACATTGCTACACTACCATTAATACGATCAGTACAGGGGCGCTCAGTATCAATATTCCATTGCAATCACGACACTGACAGATCTTGAATGCGGTTTAGATGTGCTGTTTGACGTTCAGTTTCATTGGACCAAATTGGGCCTCAGTAAAATATATTTATCAAAGCCCCCAACCACTCATATCATCTGCCTAGCCTTTACCAACTACTTTGGGGTCGAATTCTGACGGGATGCAGCTGAATGTCTGCGACGAACTATTTACCGAATGGCAATGTAGGTGGGAAATTTCTATCAAGGACCGACATCTCTTCCAGTTCTGGCCATCCGTTCGTGAGCGACTGGATAAAACTTGGCTGGAGGTAGATCACTGGAGGTGTTGCCCAATTTCTCACAGGCCATGGCAACTTTAAAAGTTAATTATATTCTTTCAAGCTTGTTCCATCATCTTTGTGTCAATGTTCTACATCAGACTGTGAATACGAACAATCTGCTCACCATATCTTATGGGAGTGTACTCTTTGGCAACATGATCGCAATATAATGTTAGACACTGTTGATTCTGGTTTTCAGGCTTGTCCCATTAAAAAAAAATGAAGCTGAGCACATACAAAAAAAAAAAAAACCCGACAACAATGTAAAAATTAAATCGCTATAAAAACGTGTCAAATTGAGTACCTCCTCCTATTAAATGAGTAAAAAGCCCCCAGAAATTAAAGTTCCAAGGTAGCTATACAAAATATTATCACAACGCGACTCCGTGTCACCGAAAACTATATTAAACCGTCCTACCTTCTTAATAATAGTCTCATCAAAAGCATTCTAAGTGTTTCTTGTACAATATTCTGTCACTAAAGACACGGGGCCTCATTACACGGTAATTAAGGCTGCATCCATGAACATACCCGGATTAGTATTAGGAACAGACCTTCCTGTGTTGAACACACTGTCAAAACATAGATACGGCAATTTTTTTTTCACAACGTTTTGAACAAAAAAAAAGAAGACAAAAAGTACGGCAATCTTAATCGGGATGATGACTAGTATTTTTGTTTTGACAGCCTGTTAGATGATTTAATAATTTTGGACACTGGTATTTTGTTTACGAATTTTTGTACTGGTAAAACAGGGTGAATAAAAATGCAGCGGCGAATCGAGAACAACATTAAAAAATATATTTCACGTTCAATTTTTTTTTCAGGTTTCGGGAAAAACATGTTGAAATTATCAAATTCGATTAATTTAAAAAAAGTCACCTCAAATTTATTTTGAAATTAGGAATACTTTCGACGCTTGGGGGCGCTTGTATCCAGAATCATGTACTAAACTCATGGTATCAGTTTGTACGTCGATGTTCCTTCCATCCTGTACATTATTGCTTGCTGTTCTCGTAGCCCGTATCCTTCACAAGATTGCTGTCTTCTTATTTTTAGGTATGAAGTCCTACATCAGCACTAGCCATTATTCTAACACAATTTGAAAAATATGCTTGCTCCATCGTCTGCCTAGCCTTTTCCCAACTATGTTGGGGTCGGCTACCAGTCTAACTGGATGCAGCTGAATACTAGTATTTTACATGGAGTGACTACCTACCTGACCTAGTTACTGGGCAACACGATACCCCTTGGCTTTCCAAGTAATGTAATGTCATAAAGTCTGACAACCAGTCTTTACTGGTTGTCAGACTTTCGGGCTTTTGACTACACGTAACGACTGTCAAAGATCTACACATGCTTTCCGAAGCACGGAGGAGTCTCGTTATATGTTACGGACAGTCACCCATCCACGGACTGACCTCAGCAAGCCTAGCTTAACCTTCGATCAACCCGTGCGTCTGTTTTTATTTGCTTTCTTCATAATTATGTTTGTAGGTAAAACACTAATGCTTGCTGTCCTCGTAGCCTGTATTCTACATACACAAGAATGTGCAGTAGAACATAGTTGCATATAATTAGCCGAGAAGCTTTCAATAGCGGCCGTAATGAGCTCTTCTCAGCTAATGAACTCCAACGTGTTTACATACTCGTGCTCATACGAATTTACTTGAACGAAATTAGATTCTAACGTTCTCATTTCGTGTTTGATTTTGGGATCGACATTTTTGTCGAGATTACTTTTGGACCGAAGTTCCTTATCTATACGTCGCATCCGGTCATTAGCACGGACGCTAAACGAACCAAGTGATCTGCCCACGCCAACAGCCCGGCAGTCTGGCAGCGCGCTTCTACAGAGTCGTGATGTTGGAACGAAGTTCCTTATCGCGCGTTGCGAAAGGGGGCTTGAGATGGAAAAAATGAAGACAAAAAGTTGTAACGACACTTTTTGCTGTAAGTCGTTGTAAGCCGGGGAAATTGACGTCGGTAGTTGTAAGTTGGAGTGTTTCTCTGTCTGTCTCTCTCTCTCTCTCTCTCTCATAGAAAGCAAGCAAGTTATTTTTGTTTCAGCTTTCTATTTCGCATTGAACAGTGTGGTGACGCGACGATTATTTTTGTTGAGTGTATAAAAGTGGCGCGGTGGGCGAAGGTCCGCCTGCGACGCAGAAGGTTGCGGGTTCGATTCCCGCCCTGGAACAAATGTTTGTACGATCCACAAATATTTGTTTCGGGTGTTCTGGGTATTTACTATGTATAATACAAAATATCTATCTATGTAATGTATTGTATTAAGTATATCAGTCATCTAGTACCCATAACACAAGCTCTGCTTAGCTTGGGGCTAGATGATGCTGTGTGGATTGTCCAGCATTATTTATTATTTATTTATATTATTATTTAATAAATAATAAAAAATAATAACAAAAGAAACTTCGTTCCATTCGGGTGTCCCTTAACACCTCTCAAGTTTTTAGCTCACGGCATGGAGTAGATTCAGTGTCTGATCGCATCGAAGTTAAGAACTGATATATTACTTGATTCGTTGTACCTCCTCTGTAATTGTTGTATGTTAGAAAGTATAACTATACCTAATGAACGAAATGGTGAGTTGGTCTGATTAGGTTTTTCTGGGTTTTCCGAATCCTGCGCAACGAATTTTGGAGCGTGGTGATTGTATTCCCAGAGAGATGTAAAAAGTATTAATTAGGTACACTGGAGTTGACAATGGAGATTTGTCTTCTTCTTATATCGACAACGGTATCTTTCATAAATTATTTAATCCCAACAGGTGGACTTGGCAATGGTTTCAACTTATATGGAAAAAAAATCTTTTTCAATAATTCTAATCACTCTAATCGTAATCTTAAAGCCACTGGATAATACGTAACAGCAAAGCTCGTGGAAGTGTGATTACTCTCTTCCACGCACATACACGTATCTACATCCTCATACACATACATAATTACACACACACATACACAAATATACAATAGTTCAAATCTCTTTTACGTTCCCCAACACGCACTCACCATTAATAAACATTCCCAAGTTGTGCACAAAATGATATAATGGTTATTGGTTTGTTAACTTTGTATGTTTTAAAGTGTACGGAACTACACTCCATAATTTATTTGTAAATGAGCGTTGGTAGCTGCGTTACAGTTTATACTTTCGCAGCTAACATCGTGAGATTTTTATTCAAGCTTATCGTGTTATTATTCAAAATAAACCACTTTTATTTTAAGACAAAATCTGACGGCACAGTTGGCGCAGTGGCTGAGCGATGGACTGCCGCGACGCGTGTCGTGGGTTCCATTCCCACACGGAACAAATATTTGTATGGCCTACAGATAGTTGTTCCGGGTCTGGATGTTTGTGTATGTAACTTTGAATGTTTGTAAACGCACCCACGTCACAGGAGAAATTCCTAGTGAGGGGCAACGTTAAAAAAAAAAAAAAACACATAAAACACCAAATTTAAAAACCTTTCAGTTAAAAGTTGCTGGCTGGCTAGCTGCAGCTACCAAGACTAAGCTACTAATAAAGATAAAACTATAATAAAGAGCGAAAAAGAGTTAAGGTAAGGGGATCTTTTATCACGCACACACGTCCCCTATTCACGTCTGCTGATAAACATATAGCCCCCGAAAATAACAACGGAAGATCTTGGGGGGATAGTAATTCCTTTTCCGACGGACCCTTCGTCTTTGGTCTCAGATAGTTTGCAGTTGAAACACTGTGAGGTTTTAGCTAAGCATTCCACATCTTACTGGATGTAAAATCAGGAGTTTTGACAAATATTTTATGTGTTAAAATCATCACTCGTCCATCAGCCAGCGGTTAGTTCAAAAGGTTGACTGTCCAGGGTCTACCAGACGTTCATTGTAGCTGGGTAGGTATTAACCAAAAGCTGAGGCGCTCGTAGCTTAATAAAATCATCTGCCCAGGTTGTTCGAAAGTTAAGCAACACTTGCTGAGGTCAATTTGTGGATGGGTGCTGTTAGTAACATATCGAGAATCCTCCGTGCCTCGGAAAGCAAGCTTAGCCGTTGGTCTGGTTGGCTGACATTTGTAGATCTCTGTCAGTCGTTACGGGTAGTCAGAAGCCTGAAAGTTTGATAGCCAGTCTTACCAAGGGGTATCGTCTTGCCCAGCAACGGGATTGTGGAGATCAGATAGGTAGTTGCTCCATGTAAAAAACTGGTATTCAGCTGCATCCGGTTAGACTGGAAGCCGACCCCAACATAGTTGGGAAAAGGCTAGGCAGATGATGGTGAGGTGTAAACCAAAATTCCAAGTTTCGGATTTGATTTTCCATGAAGTCTAGTGTTATAGCAAATTGTATGAGTAAGTACATTACATTCGAGGGTCTTAATAAAGTAAAAACATACAATCATCCTCCGTAGAAAGTTAACCCTACCTTACCTTTCAATGCATTATTGGATTTATACTTAATATGCTAGTGTTTTGTATCCTATTAGGAAAGAAATATGATTATCATGTGTACTTTTTTGAATTCATTACAGTAAAACACTTTCAGTACGTTCTGATTTCGAGGAAGAAGTCATTAGCTTTCATCGCATGTTGCAGGAACTACAAGCAGATTTTTATTCTGCAATTCGGGGTTGGGTCTCTTCAGTATCACCACTTGAGGAGGCTACTTCAACATACACATGCAGCCTAGCATTTACCAGCCCTCAAAGAAAATAATGAAACCACCGCAACCGGGGAGTTAATAATAACTCACTCCTGCAAACACCCACTCATGCTTACTCTCTCCCGTGTCTCGACGCCACTGACTCGCATCTTAACTAGTATATTTGCAACGCCGCTTAAAATAAGACTGTCATACGGATATGAGTGACAGAATCGACGCTCTAAAATTCCAAACTATTTGTAAGACTTCATAGTAAACTTCATTTTCTTTTCCTTAAAAGACAAACGTCAAAACAACACAATTTATCCTGTGTCGTGGGTGCATTTACAAACATTTAAAGTCACATACAAGAACAACCAGACCCAGAAAAACTACCTGTAGGCCATACATGTCGATTCGAACCCACTATACGCGGCGCAGCAGTCTACCGCTCAGCCACTGCACCAATTATGTGTGGTGTTACTATGAAAGATATATTCAGGAATGGTGTGATAAGACAACGTTATGGTTTAAAAGAAGATGAAGTGACTAAAATTGAAGAGTATGCTAATATGGTTTGGTCACGATGAAATAATGTATTTATAAGGCAGATGTAGGTGAAAATGGCGGGAGAGGACGTCCTAGAAGGACACATACTGACCTCATTGGTGATGCTCTTCAAAAAGGTCAGGTGCGTACTTAATACCCACAACCAGAGTGTATGTATGACCAGTATGATATGTGAACGTTAACGTATCAAAAGGAGTATGTAAGGATCATAGCAAATGCCGTTCTGTACTTTCTGCTTGCCCCCATGTGAAAAGACCTGAGTTTATGTTTGTTTCTAGAAATTCATCTCTGTTATGTAACGTCAAATAAGCCCATTGCATATGCATATAAAATACGTGAGTTAACGTGTGTATGTATGTAAAAGCGGCCGCTTGTGTAGCCTTGTACTGTATTCTCTCAGTTCTAAGTATCATCCAACCAAAATCTAATTTGAGAACAATTTAAAGTTATAATAACACTCCCGTCCACACAAATTAATTACAAAGTCGAGTAAAAGTCGCCATCTCTCCGGGGATTTTTAGGGTTTAACCCAGAATCGTGGAATTGTAGCTACTAGAAAGTACACAATCATGAAAAAATGTAAAGGACCTCGCTTTGTAGATCTTTGGCAGTCGTTACGGGTAGTCAGAACCCTGCAAGTCTGACAACCAGTCTTACCAAGGGGTATCGTGTTGCCCAGTAAACTGGGTTGTGTAAAATACTGGTATTCAGCTGCATCCGGTTAGACTGGAAGCCAACCCCGACATAGTTGGGAAAAGGCTAGGCAGATGATCATGATGTAAAGGACCTCGCTTTGTCGCATTGTCGACGTGTGACAGAACGATCCAATCGCTTATTATCAATCAAGCATCGCTATTTATGCGCGACCATTCCGGTCGCCATTGAGTAAAGGAATGGTGGGGGGTGACGCAGCTTTGACATTACAGACTATCTAACATCGCGTCTGTATCGATACTATCTCGCTATAGTAGCGAGAATTGAACTCTCACTAAAATACTATCACTATTACACTCACACCCTTACACTCACATTCACTCACATAATAGTGTTTTATTTCTAGATTGTTATTTGCATACTTTTTTATTTTGTATAGTTGTGTTAGGTGTAGAAAACTTAAAAAAAAGAAAATCTTTTTCCCCTTCTCTTTGGTACCCAACATTGTGTAGTTTAAGGCCAACACCACTTTTGTAATTCCATCAGAGAAATTAGATACGGTTTGTCTAGTTTGCTTTATCTCTCCGTGATTACGACCGATGGGGCGCGGCGGGCGAAGGTCCGCCTGCGACGCAGGAGGTTGCGGGCTCGATTCCCGCCTTGGGACAAATGTTTGTACGATCTACAAAGATTTGTTCCGGGTGTTCTGGGTATTTGTTTTGTTTAGTAAAAAATATCTATCTATGTAATGTATTGCATTAAGTATCGTCATCTAGTACTCTACACTAGCTCTGCTTAACTTGGGGCTAGGTGATGATGTGTGGATTGTCCAGCATTCTTTATTTATTTATTACTAAAGACACCGTACCGTTGTGTCACCTTCATATCATGTCCACTCGATATAAATTACACCCAACTACAATATTCCCACGTATACAGGCTTAAATTGAAAATTTTCACTACTAGTTAATTAAAGTTGAACCGGCAAGTGAAGTGAGATCACAATACTCTAAGACGCTAACGACTTGAGTTCGTATAGGCCAATTATCATGCAACGCTACGGTAATTACACGCCTTTTGAACTGCACAAAATTAGCTCCGACATGCGATACACATTGTTGATTAGTTTGGAGAACATGTGTTTTGGAAAGTAGTAATTTTCTGTCTATGTTGAAGAGTTGTTTTGATCCACTTAACGTTGTGTTGATGAATTTAGTTTGTGAAATTATATTGGGGACACTTATTATGATGATGTTTTAGAAATCATTGTTGTATTCTACTTGAGGGTCTTGTCAAGTGTGTTAAGATTTACGAGTGTAAGGCCTTATGAATGATGAAGAGATCTCAAGTTTAGTAACCAACTAATGACCTGTCTTGGCTTTGCACTAGAGTAATTTTATTTACTCATCCTCTTGCCCTTATCCCAATTTATTTGGGGTCGACGAGTCCAGAAGAAACGATTCATCTATCTTGGGTCCTGCAACGAAATTAATCAGAAAAGAATTTTGATTTCCACTTCATTTTCATGATCCGATTATATAACGTTTTTTAAACAACGTTTCTAATGAAACTAATTATCCAATAACATTTTCGCTGTTGTTCTATCCCGACCCATGCATGTCCTCTTAATCGAAGTTCACGACGAGACCACTTAAAAAAGAAAAATGTTTTTGTTCTCAACCAAATAACAAATTAAACAACTACATTGTCATGTCTGCAGGGATCGTTGCACGAACCTCAGAATTGTCAGATAGTAGATAGATGCAGAAGGCCAGCTCCACACACAGACGTCGTTAGGTGGGGTGAAAATCATAATTGACAATCGTAATTTTCGTTTAACATGAAATAGGCATGTATACAATTTTTATTATAAGGTAAAAACCATAGAATCTCTATAGAAAATCATGAGAATGAACACTAATTTCGACGCATTTTTAAATTTATATATGTATATGTATTTAGTAACATTAGGAATAATAACATTATAAATTGCTTACATGATTGACGGATTTTATTGATTGTAGGTATTTAAAAAACAATCAGCCAAGTGCATGTTGGATCACGCACAGGGTTGCCGGAATTAACACAAATGCACATTGCACACTATTGCCCATTGAGATTTAAAATGGAAAGCTACACTATTAAAAATGAAATTGGAAAAGATAGAAGTCATAATTTTTTATAGTTTAATTACCTAGAGTAAAAAATAAACATTATAAAATAAAGTAAAAATTAACAAAAATCGACGAAGAATTAAAACGCTGGTAAGTCTATAATCTTGTACTGAGCTCATAGTATCAGTTTGCGCGTGGATATTCCTACCACCCTGTATAATAAATACTCAAATGCCCTGTCATATTCATTGATTACTCCACCGAAGCTGGGGCGGGTCGCTAGTTCTGAATATAAGTTCATCTTATATATAAAATTCTCGTGTCACAATGTTCGTTCTCATACTCCTCCGAAACGGCTTGACCGATTCTTATAAAATTTTGTGTGCATATCGGGCAGGTCTGAGAATCGGCCAACATTTATTTTTCATACCCCTAAATGATAAGGGTGGTTTTATATGGCAAAACAACGTTTGCTGGGTCAGCTAGTTCATGATATAAATTGACAGCTAGGCGCTGTGAAGTTATTTGGCAGTTGTGACGTATTTTTATTAAAGAAAACGTCTACCTTCACTTTAAAAGAAATCTTGCGTAGAATGATTGTTATAGCTCTAATGGAAATCTTCATTCTGATATTTTCTTTATTAAATTGTTACACATGTTGATTCGGGCCACGTGAAACCAAAACGGGTACCTCGTTTTATATGGAACCCTAAAAATCAATTTAGGATACACTTCCAGTAGTTACCACTTTTTATTCCGAGGAAGAAATCGTCTTCCGCCGCATGTTGCAGGAACTACAAGCATATTTAACGTGTGTATGTGTGCGTGTTCTAATTTTCCCTTGTTGTATGAAGCTGGCCTTCTGTTCGATATCTCTTTTGTGGTCTTTTGGTGTGCACTTTAGTTTTAAACAAAATTCTCGGATTTAAACATTAAACTATTTTGCGCACGAAACTTTGGAAATTTTAATACTTACATCTTTTAATTATATTTTAATGTTTAAATTAGATTGTGACTACACTTAGAAAAGTTTATTTTGTTGTTGATATAGTCGATGTTCTTGGTATTCCTTGCCTTATTTATACAGATATCTTAAAATAAATATATACTGAATTGTTTTTGAGAATTGTATTTTTGGCATATAAAAAATATTTTGGTCTATAATATTATTTTAGCTGAATTATTATTGACTGCCTTGTTGGTCTAGTTGCAAGTGAGGATGGGGTTCGATTCCTAACTCGCACAAAGTGTTATTGGGTTGTTCTCTTTGGAATTTCTCAGTAGCTCCCGGAGTCCTTATTCATACTCGGTTTATGGAAATAGGCTCACCCCCTATTACATGAGACTAATCATAACTGGTGAAATGAGGGTGTCCTATAGGGACCTCTTCGTAACCCTTCAGAGATTACAGGCCTTATGTGAAATGAAATCCAACAGGAACATTAAAGTTTAAAACTAAATTGAAATCGCAAAACAATTACAATTAAATGGAAAATACAGCACATCGGTGTTCAACTTTTGCTAAATTACTCACGCTTATTTTCACTGCACGAACTTTTAATATAAAATAAAAATAAACTGGCCAAGTGAGTGTCGAACAACGCTCCATAAAGGGTTTCGTAGCCGACATGAATTAAAAAACAACACAAAAGCGATTTGACAGGAAAAATATTCAACGGTATTTATCAAAGATTATTTCAAAACAAACGGGACATTTTTATAGATTCATTTATTTTTTATTTTGGGATACATCAACACTACTAATGAGGGCATTGAGTTTTTTTTCATCCCTCGGCAACATGTATGAGCGATACCCAAAGTTTTTTTTCTTCAGTATCAGAATTATTTATTTGCCAGCAATATAGGTACAAGTTTGTTAAAGGTCATTGGCCATATCTGACCCGCTTTGTGAAGAGTGGCGGACATTAATCAAAGTACTTTCAAACTAAGGGGAATAATATGACATTTCACTGAATATAGTTATTTAATTAAAAATCAATGGAGAAAAATGTATAGGACCGATTAAAAAAAAAAAACAAACGATTTTATTCCATATTATGAAGACATAAAAAGAATTTCGATACTATACGGCATAGTGTACGGATGAACCAATATTCAGAGGCATGTATACGCTAAGAGTACTACTGCTCGTGTATACACGGCCGCCGCACTGTAGGGAGCTGCTCCCATATCGCTAGCATAGTGTATTATCTGCCTTATGCCAGACATCAGGAAGCAACAGACGCACCTGCTGCCTTTTTAAATGGTCTTATGATTGATTTGGATCAAATTGAATAAAAATGATTTTAATGTATGATTCATGGTATGATTTCCATACTAAGGTGCCCAATGATCTTTCACGCAGACAAAGTAGGGAGCACAGCTAGTATAATATAAGGACGGTCAGGGAGATAAGTGGATAGGCCGAAAATGTAACCGTTATAGGTTCCGTTCTTCCCATTTACTACGGAACCCCAAAACCGAGCATGAAAATGCCTGCAGCGCCCTGTTCATATTGAAATATAATGCTACCAAGTGTACTTAGCAAAAATCGAATCGCATAAGGTTGTGTGAAGGTAGGTACCGTCAAGAGTATTATTTAATACTGAGCAGCCAACAATACAATTTGGACTTTATGTTGTTGCGGTAAAGTGTTATTTTGATTGGTGTTTGATATGAAATGAAAGCCTGAAAAATGTTATGAAAAGCAACATTAGTAGCTACTCTTTTTCTGTTTACAAACGTTTTGTTTGGGAACAGGCAACGCATGGTAAATTGAAAAAGTTTGATTTATTACGTGTACGTTATATGTAGTTTTACTCGATAGAGTGGCTCGTGGCTAAATTATGTCAGCCACGCGGGTCAGTCTTTGAGGTTAACCAATGCTTGCCATATACATAAATTCTTGTACTCCTCTGAACCTAGTATATAGAGACCCCTGAACCTCGGAAAGCACGATAAGTACTTTTTTTTTTTGGAATGGTCATGTCGCAGTTTATCCTGCAGGGATGTCTACTGCTTAACCAAACTTTCCTGTGGGGACTTAATAAGAAATTAAGGCCTCCAGCCAGGGCGTAAAAAAACTTTAAAGCTAAGCGACCAATCGCTAAGGGCATGAGTACGAGCCTCGGCTTAGGACGTCGCTGGGAGAGGACATCAAGAGACGGGCTGGATCTAATAGATGATAAGCCATCGTGGGCAGCTAGAAGTACGTATACGCATACGTAATGATTGTGACTTGTGATTTCATCTGTACAACTGTCTACTTCACCATGACAAGAAGTTTAAATACACGTAAGGTATTCAAGGTCGAAGCAGCATGTCTTTCCATACAAACATATTTTTTGTCATCACTAAGTCGCCACCTTTCTAGTCATACTCGTATCATCATTCACACAATATTATGCCTTCCTCTACTCTTCTTACCTTTCACATTCATACTCATTACTTCCCTTACATCATGATACTCCATGCTCCTCATCACAGGCTTATACCATGACAATCGATTTCCACGCAACTTCTCGGTCACAGGCGCCCTTTCAGACTTCATGTTACATACTCATTTCTTATTCTATCTATCTATGAGGGGAATGTGTCGTGTTACGCAAATGCGTAACACGACACATTCCCCTCAGCATTCTCATCTCAGCTGCATGCAAACTGCCTTTCTTTCATGCCTTTTGCGGCCCAACATTCTGATCCATACAAGACAGCAGGTCTAATCATTGTTTTATAAATCAAACATGATTACGAAGAATATTCAGTTGGATAAGGATTCATATCATGATACGAATGTCTTGTTGTTGAAACTTTCGATTCTACGCGTGTTTTTGATTGGCGCCACTTTTAGACTTCCTCTTAAATACAGGTCCAGTTGAGAACCAGCGTCAGACACTGCCACTGTCTGGAAGTTTTGCTGGACTCACCTGGTGCAGCCGTAAGGCACATAATTGTGTACATATACATTGTTTTTATTACTTCTGTCATCATTATTAATTTTTTTTTCTTTGTTTTCGGTATTTAGTACTGTCATTGAGTGTCTGAGTCTGTGCTAAATAAATGTGTTTTCTTTCTTTCTTTACATACACGTGTCTTATCATATCCATTTGTGTACACCACACATCCGATTCCTCAATAACTTAACTGCAATAACCAACCTAAATGACCTGTCAATAAGTACGAAAATAACATTAAAATAGAAGCTAAACTTATTGTGTTTAGGTTCAATTGTACACTGTGTTGCATAAATACAAACAATTTTGGTGTGTAGGCTTATCCGGAAATATGTTCCTATAAATGTTATTTGTTTGAGTTCTGATTTGGCTATCCGCCACTTTGGATGGGGCCAGTAGTTTGGCGGGCTTTGTATCAGCAACAGTGTTGTTCAGTAAAATCTCCACATGGAAACTTGGGTGAAGTGAGCGAAGAAGTGAGCTATCAGTGTCACTCAACTGTTGCTAGGGATTGACAAATAACAACCATCGAGAATATCTATTCTAATAAATAAAATTGTTAGTAGTTTGTAATGAAAAAGTAACAGCTTTTTATTAAATGTATGTGAACTTTACGTATATAGTAAACTTACACAGTTAGTTTACAACATATTTTAAAACTTTTGTCTGCCTGTCTGTTCGTTTATTTGGGCTAATCTATGAAACGACTGGACTGATTTTGACGTGGTTTTCACTAGAAGATAGCTGATGTTATAAGGAGTTTAGTTAGGTGTATCTTTTAATAGAAAAATAAAAAGGTTCCGAATAAAGTAAATAAAACCCATAAATTACTACGCGGGCGAAGTTACGGGCAGCAGCTAGTTCGTAATACGGCCCGTTATAATATTCTTTTATGAAAATAATATTGATAATTTAATGCTATTTATATTTATATTCAAAGCTTATATTTAAGTGTCTAAGCATTACTATTAAGTACACTACTAACAGCATCATTTGAAAGACTTAGTTCTACTTTTAATTTACAATTTTGATTTTGATGTTTTAATTTTCACATATGCACTTAGACATACCTAAGGCATATATATGTGATTTTTCTTTCTGTGTAAAACTGAAATGTAATGAAAACTTATTAGTCCAAAAAAGTATGGCAAATCTGGTGGTGTTACAGTGTTTAAAATATAGTAAGATACTCCGATTTTGATAATTATTTTTTACCGAGTGATAAACATTTTAAAAAGATTGGCTTGTTGTATTGAAATTTGCAAAAAAGAAATCCACCCCTAAAAGTAGATAATAGTGGTGTATTATTTATATCTACTGATTTTTTTGTAAAAGTTGTGATCTGTTGACATTAGGCTATTGTAACTTAAATAAATGATTAATTCACCCACTAAAAAGCGATAAATTAAAAAAAATCTTGCAAGAAAAATCAACCAAGTTCAAAATACACAATAAAAAATGTAAAATAACTATCATTTCTGAAGTCAGTGGCAACAAATGAATCAAATGAAATAACCAAAGCCTTCGACTTCCAAAATAATCATAACATATTTTACACGTTTAGTGTTTTGAGCTGTAATCTCTAAGCAGCCGTTCTAAGCTTCCTGTCTAATGAAAACTGGGTTTACCCTAGTTTAGGCTATAACACTAAGTTGTGGTAAGCCCCGGCTACTTTCATAATTCAGGCCAGAATTATAACACTGCATGTGTGAAATTGCATTTTAAATTCTGGAGCCGTTATTTTTTAGCGCCGCCATTTTAGAAGCCACATATCGCGAATAGCTGTGAAAATGCAGATAGCGTACTTTGAGCCTAACATAATGTTTTTAGAACATAAAAAAGCGGTCAATTGCGTGTAGGACTACGCACAGTGAATGGTTCCGTAGTCTGTCGACGGATTAACGCAAGTTTTGATTTTATTGACAGCATAAAAATCACACAACACACTCTGTGTTATTGCTATATTTCACAAAGAAATAGTGTAACTCAAATTTGGTTTTGCAGTTGTAACCAAAAATATCCCATATCTCATCAACTATTGTCTCAAACAAAAACGTAAGTTAACGTTGCCACACAAAATGGCAGTACTGCCAGGCATGCGGCCAATGCAATACTAAAATTAACTGCAACTTATTAAAAAAAATGTGTACTTTTTACAAAGAATACAAAAAATACCCCATAACAATGTTGCGAAAAATGAATTAAGAATTTAGAAATGTCATTTTTTTGTTTTAGGATCCAACATTGTCCAAAATATTTTGTTTTATTTTATTGTTTAAAAAAAAAACGTTGGTCCACACTAGAAATTTATTTTTACCATGGGTCCGTTAACAAACATCATGAGTTTAAATGTTTGTAAACGCACCCACGGTACAGGAGAATTTCCTAGTGTGGGGCAACGTTTTATAAAAACAAGAGAATTTAAGAGTTTCATCCGTCCTTATCACCGCCAGGGCATTGGAGTGCGAAGGCACATTCATAACATTGAGAGGCTGGGGAACCGCAGTGCTCACCGGGGTTGTGGCTCCGGCATTACAACTGGCCTACCGCGTCGTGGCTTGCGGCTAAAGACACCGCTCCACTACAGCTTAAAGCTAAGCTATGTACGCATACTTAGTTTAGCTTTTTTTCATTTTGTTTTTGATTGTGTTTTTGATTGATTTTGACTCACGGCCATGGTACGTACGAATTATGTGTGACTGGGATAAATAGCCAGACTCTTCATTCACATCCACAGGGTGGAAGGAACGTCGACTCAAATCCTGAAACCATCAATACATGATTCTGGACCCCTCAGTGTAAATTTTTCGTTGTTTTTATTCTGTTTTTTTTTTTACTTCACATTGTGAATAGTCATGAGGAAATCTCTATAGGAAATTCTATCAAACCCAATGAGAATTTTAATAAAAATAATCCACCTCTTTTATTAGAAATCTCATTGGATTAGATAGAAATAGTGATTATGTAAGAAAGAAAAACAGAAAAAAATCAACCTTGGTGGTCCAGGATCATGTACTGAACTCATGGTATAAGGATGTGCGTCGATATCGCCTCCATACTGTACACGGTAGTCGATGGCCGGCATTATGTCCATCCTAAAGCTCCGGGCCTTGGGGAGCCGGGTCAGGCTTAACCACTACGCCACATCGCTGACTGGTGCTCAGCCGCTACATACCTTAGATACTGTGGCTTGTCTGATATTCTGCTGTTTCAGCTGTTTGGAGGTGAGCTGTGCGAATATCAGCCTTATGTACTTTTACTTTGATTAGTTACCTCATGCAGGAGTTACTGACCAGCAATCTTTTCTTTTGCAATACCATTTTAGTGCATAAACTCGAACAAAGGCCAAGGTCAGGAACAAAGAATCAGGTAGAGATTTTAGAAAAAGATTGGGGCAGTCGGAAGTAGTTAAACATAAATAAAATAAATAATTAAATAATGCTGGACAATCCACATAGCATCATCTAGCCCCAAGCTAACCAGAACTTGTGTTATGGGTATTAGATGACTAATATACTTAATACACGTCATTACATAGATCGATATTTTATATTATACATAGCAAATACCCAGAACACCCGAAACAAATCTTTGTTGATCGTACAAACATTTGTCTAAAGGCGGGAACCGAACCCGCAACCTCCTGCGTTGCCGGCGGACATCGGTCGTCTTCTCACATCAATACTTCGAACCTGCGACTTTCACAGTTCTCGTTAGAACGCAAACCGGAGTTGGCATGAACTCTGATTGTAGTTCCCGCTTTCAAAAATAGAATGAAAAAAAACCGAGCGTCATTCGTTACGAGGACCCAGTTGATGCCATAACTATTGGTTTTAGTTTCTACATTCAAGTTGGATTTGTTCAGACTTCTTGTTTTTTTACTGTTTAAAGAGTTTTATAATAAAAGGAGCTCGTGGCTAAATAAAGGCAGCCGCAGTGGGTTGATCGAAGGTTGTGTGAAGTCTGTAAATGGGTGACCATTCTTAACATATTGAGACTCCTCCGAGCTTCGGAAAGGACGTTAAGCCGTTGATCTCGGCTGTCATTTGCATATCTTTGACAGCAGTTACGGGTAGTTAGAAGAACGAGTGTCTGAAAACCAGTCTAACCACCCTTGGTTATATAACCAAGGGTGGTTGGACCCAGTAACTGAGCAACACGATACCCTTGTATCGTGTTGCTCAGTAACTGGGTTGTGGCGGGTAGATAGGCAGTCACTCCATGTGAAATACTGGTATTCAGCTGCATCCGGTTTGACTGCAAACCGACCCCAAAATAGTTGCGAAAAGTGTAGGCCGATTATGGCTGATGATGAATAATATAATCTTTTATTTATCCAAAAACAAACAGAATTGGACAGTTTGACAATTAGGTTAAAAATATATTATTTGATTATAATAACTTTATTATTATTTTGACGACACGTTTGGCGCAGTGGTTGAGCTATCGGCTGCTGCGCCGCGTGTTGTGGGTTCGATCCCCGCACGGAACAAATATTTGTATGACCTACAGGTAGTTGTTCCGGGTCTGGCTGTTTGTGTCTGTGAGTTTATATAGAGAGAGTAATATACACATATTATGTACAATCGCATAAAAGCCGTCCGTTCGCGCCTCAGCAAACATTCCGGACGCAACAACAATAGCGAGCTACATTTTATATTAATACTAGCTTCCGCCCGCGGTTTGTTGATCAAAGATATCGAATTTCATCGAAATCCGTTCAGTGGTTCAGGCGTGAAAAGGTAACAAACAAACTTACTTTCGCATTTATAATATTAAATTAGGGTGACTAGGCAAGGAATATGTACGCCTTATATTTTTTTTATAATCTGACTGACGGACTAAATATATACAAACATTTTTTTTTTTCACCGAAGCGTCATCTCTATTACGCTCATCAAAGAATGGTCAAAATAAATAACAAGCTTAGCTGGGTAAATAAAAACATAAAACGTTATTCTAACTCAAAGCAGCTTCAAACAAAACATTATCAAAATAATTGTGTAAAAGCTTTCAGTGTTCTAAACTTTGTTTTTAATCCAGCCCTACGATTTGGGTTTAAGTAAGTTATTTCAACTCATATCTCTTCACCACCTTCCAAATTTTCATTTAAACATAGAAAACATACATTGGTTGGATTATTTCATCAGGATTTTTTTAGTAGCAGCTTCGAGTCTGATGGTCCCCCGCTTTAACAAACGTTTGGGGCGAAATGTGGATGCAAGATGGATAAAACACTGCCCTATACAACTTGGATGATCACAACGTAGTGAATTTAAAATCCATGGCATAGACCCCTTAAAATTTTTACCCAACTGCCCCAGAAGGGTTATGTTCGATTTTTACCTAAACAAACCGTTTGGCAAAAGATAAGGAGTAACGAACGGGTTCTGGACACTATTTATTGCTTAGATACAAGGTGGGGTTACGTTTGGTATTTTGTTGAAGATTTTTCCTGGTTTTAAAGTTTAGGTTTCTATGTCAGCATTATTCGGAGATAAGCAATATTGTATCAGCCGATGCACACGTAGAGCGATATGTTTTTTTCCCTTCTGGAACATTGGTAACACAAAATTAAAAATCTGTTAAAATCCATCAGCAAAGAAAACTAAAAATTTTAAACTTGATCACTGTAGCAGAGGGCTTCAGTTGCAATTTTTTTTTTTTTTTAACTTTGCCCCACACTAGGAATTTCTCCTGTACCGTAGGTGCGTTAACAAACATTTAAATACACATACACAAATAGCCATGCCCGGAAAAACTACCTGCAGGCCGTACAAATATTTGTTCCGTGCGGGAATCGAACCCACGATATGCAGCGTAGCAGCCAATCGCTCAGCCACTGCGCCAACCGTGCCGTTGAAATAATATTTCGACGGCACGTTTAAATTAGAAATCACATTTAGTTTCCATGTATTTTTTTTTTTTTAATTAAATTTTATAGGAATAACAATCAGCAATATATTACATAGTAGGCAAACAATATAAAGACTTGTTATAAAAGTAACGAATATACTACACAAGACGTTATCCACAGATTGAATACAGAATAGCTAGTATGTATGCCGGATAGTTTTTGACTCTCATCTAGTTTTATTTAGTGATAATGTTTGTTCCTTTAAATTTTACTTTAATACTAAAATGATGTGTCAAATGATCATAGTTTTATAGAAATCTGTTAACAAATAAACTTACTGTTGCGAATACAAACTTTGAAAATAGAATTATATTTCCACTTAGGTAGGTTCCTTGGCTTGGGCAGCGAATTCTACGCACTCTCCTCTAGTTTATATGGTAAGGAACGCTAAAAAAGGCTCCAGAAATATGTAAATACCTGACATTGCAATCCTACATCCAAATCTCGAAACTTATATCTCTGATGTATAGAGTTCTCTAAGCCCCGGTACCCACATAACGTAAATCGAGCGTGAACTGATTTCATGCTCCACTAAACGCGAATATTCCTTTCAGGGCTACTGCCCTAGTCTACGTACTTATTTTGCATATATTATGTAGATATGCCCCCGTATACCCGAGATACCAAGTATTTACAATGCTTGATGTTGTGTCCTCTGCGTATAAATGACAGTATGTAGAAACTTATCTACTTTTGAAAACATCCGGATTTGTTGACAAGTGCGTCCATTTATTTTTTGTTTTTATAAAACATTGCCACACACTAGGAATTTCTCCAGTATCGTGTGCATTTACAAACATTTAAAGTTATATAAACGAACAGCCAGACCCGGAACAACTTCATGTAAGCCATGCAAATGTTTATACCGTACGGGAATCGAAGCCACGACGCGTGGCGTAGCAGTCGATCGCTCAGCCACTGCGCCAACCGTGCCGTCAAACATGAAATGTTGGTCAGAAATATCAAGTGCTACCTTACAAATATTTTATCTCCCTGATGAACGTACCCACTTAGGGTACGTTCATCAGGGAGATAGAAGAGATAGAGAGAATTTTACGTGTGTGAGCTCGATAGCGCTCAGTAGCCGCCTCACGCACACAGAAGCAATGTGTACATGCATCTTAAATCCTACTATATAAATAAACATTTTCAGTACAACAACATTTTATTATTTGAATTAGGTACTCGTACAATCTTATTTTGGTATATGCGTCGGAGGACTTGGGAAAGTGACGAAAGACAGCATGAGATGAGTTAAGAAAACTGACCAGATGCACAAGGTGACGTATTAGTGAATGTGACCTATTATAGATAGCGACGATATAGCGAATGAGACGATTGTCACCATCAGCAATGCGCAGACCCAAAATAAATAGGGGTAAAATTGATAAACGTCGACGTGTAGTAACTGTGGTTTCACATTTTATATTATTGTTATTTGTATCAAAAGTTGTTGACAACCTATGTCAACAAAAAAAATAAGCTTGTATCTTTTTTTGTACTTTTTATATTTCAATTCTAGAGTTGCAGTTTCCAACGCAGTAATTCTGTCAACATCCGCTACACTGTTTTTGTTTGGGACCGGAACAAACGAACAAACTCGGGACGAAGCTAGTTTCTCCAATGTGGCCATTTTTAGAGTAAATACAGTGTTGACTATTTAGTTACGAGTATTTTTTGTTTTTACGAGTAGTGCTGCAAATAAGTCGGTAATGTTGCTGCAACTAGAGTTTTTTATTGATTTAACTCAATAATAATAGGGTAATTTACATACATACATCATCTGCCTAGCCTTTTCCCAACTGTGTTGGGGTCGGCTTCCAGTCTAACCGGATGCAGCTGAATACTAGTGTTTTACATAGAGCGACTGCCTATCTGACTTCCACAACCCAGTTACTGGATAACCCTTGGTAAGACTGGTTTTCAGAATATCGGGCTTCTGACTACTCGTAACGACTGTCAAAGATCTACAATTGACAGCGGGACCAACGGTTAAACGTGCTTTCCGAGGCACGGAGGAGTCTCGATATGTTACGAATGGTCACCCATCCATAGACTGACATAATAATTACCTACATATAGACGTAATAAAAACATACAATACAAAAGCCTCGTTCACACTAAACAAAAGAAGTGAGAAGTGATACAATTAATCATTATTAGTTAGCGTTGTCGCTCATTATTGTTATAAATTGATCATCAGGGCATTGTGTGAGAAAACACGACGAGACAAATTGAATTAGCTAGGCGACCTTTGTTCGATAGTTGGTACAAGTATATTTATTTTTCTCTTATATAATATATTTTCTTTATTATTGTGACATATAATCACGCCTATAATCCCCGATGGGTTAGGCATTGGCGTACAACGTATTAGGCAACGGGTTCTAAGATTAGCCCAAACTAACAGACAGTCAGAAATGTGTTTTTGTTTTTAGTATTACTACCATTTATAAATACGTTTGTAATATGTATGAAGTAATAAGCTGTTATTTTAACATTACAAACAGACACTTTAATTATACGAGTATGTATTTCTATAGATTTATTTTCACTCCAAGACTTTTTTTTGCTTTTTTGTAACGTTACCCCACAACAGGAATTTCTCCTGTATCGTGGGTGCGTTTGTAAACATTCAAACTCACATACACAAACAGCCAGATCTGGAACAACTACCATACAAATATTTCTTCCGTGCGGGAATCGAACCACTGCACCAACAAACCGTACGGAAAAATTTATAGAAGGCAATATTTGCAAGTTATTACGGGAACTTACAAATATTGCAAGCCTAATACTGTATTCAATAACAAAACTATAAATAAAACAGAATTTCGCACACTTTACGAGCAACACTTAAGGTAGTGCAATATCGCCAGTCGTCACAACTGTGCAAACCTTTACGTCATACACGACGGAAGCCATTTGCATTTTCTTCACAGTGATATAATGTTAAAACATATGTCTTACGAATGTAATCTGAGAAATCTACCTTTATTTTGATATTTTTGAATGTTATAATGGTCTCATTCTCTCATACTTTGGAAGAAGATAATCATAAAAGATCTATAACTCAATCTAGATTCATATTTCAAACGATCAACATCGGAATTTAGACTTTTCCACCAAATAATGTAATCACGTGTCATAAAAAAAACATTAGAATCGTATTGGCTTCAGAGAGGATTTGAAATTAGTTTGAAGTGTAACGCTTCTGCTGTCTTTTGAACTATACGCTAATTTTTAAAAATAAAGCGAAAATATTCGATTGTTTTTGTTTAATGGATATCCTAAAAAACTACTTAACCGATTTTTTTTATTCTTGCTACTATAGAAAGCTATATTATCAGCAAGTAACAAAGACTATATTTTATTTTCAAAACCATGCTCGAAACCCCTTTCGTGTTAAAGATGGTTTGCCTTGATTCATTACGACGACCTATGTGGCGCAGCGGGCGAAGGTCCGCCTGCGAAGCAAGAGGTCGCGGGTTCGATTGCGACAAATGTTTGTTCGATCTGCAAAGATTTGTTCCGCTTGTTCTGGGTATTTGCTATGTATAATAAAAAATATCCATATATGTAATGTATTGTATATCAGTCATCTAGTACCCATGACACAAGCTCTGCTTAGCTTGGGGCTAGATGATGCTGTGTGGATTGTCCAGCATGTTTTGTTTTTTATTCAACTACACTCGAGAGCAATGAATCCGGGTCACTTAAAGAATGTTAAAAATCTCGGAAACTAAAAATGATAGGTTAATGCAATAAATTGTATTTAATAGACAATGTAATACTCCTTAAATGAAAGTAAAAAAAATATGAGTCACCATACATTTTATTAACACAAAGTTACATAAAGAAAAAAACTGCTGATCTCTCCTTAAAACAAAAATAGGAAACATGACATTTTTGAACTTTATTACGATTTTCTTGAATTTCAATACTTCGTATTGCTTCCTCGTGCTTCCATTACTGCGTTTACGCGGTTTGGCATGCTGTACACCAAGTTCCTTATACGATTTTGGGGAATATTCTCTCATTCCTCTGTGAGAGCAATTTTGAGCTCACGAATCGTGATTGGGGGAGGGTTTCGTTGTTTTACGCATCTGCCTAGCTCGTCCCAAGCATGCTCGATCGGGTTGATATCCGGGCTGCGCGCTGGCCACTCCATACGAGTAATGTTCATCTCTTGAAGGTAGTCATTCACAATCCTACCTGTATGAGGTCGGGCATTGTCATGCATAAATATAGCATCCTCACCTAAATTGACCATAAATGGACCAACGTGATCATTGAGGATTTCTTCCACATATCTTACGCTAGTTAAAGAGCCGTTTTCTATGATCACCAGCTCTGTGCGACTTTCAGAAGAAATTCCGGCCCACACAAGTACAGACCCACCACCGTAGGCTACTTTTTCTTCGATGCATGCTTGCTTGAATCTTTCCCCTGGTCTTCGATACACTCTGTGTCTTCCATCGTGCTTGTAGAGCATAAATTTTGATTCGTCGGAGAACATAACTTTTGACCAATCTTCAATACTCCAATTTACGTGGCTCTGGGCATATCTTAGTCTTGAAATACGATGCCCACGCTCCAGTTTAGGGCCGTTTGCAGGTCTAAGGGGTTTTAAGTTAGATTCAGCAAGCCGACGTCTTACTGTCCATGCACTTGGGTTACTTCCTCCGAGGCGTCGAAACTGATTTGTGAGTTCAGTTCCTGTGAGAAAGCGATTTCGAAGCATGGTGTTCACCAAGTATCGGTCTTCTCGTGCTGTGGTACACCTGGTTCTGCCCGTTCCTGGTCTGCGTAGGTTAGAACCAGTTTCTTCGTAACGTCGGAGAACTCTTTGTACTGTTGACAGCGACACACCGACAGTCCTGGCTGTATCGCGCTGACTCCGGCCGGTTTCCAGCATTGTAAGTATTCTGGTGCATTCTTCAGGCGTAAGCGACATAATTTCAGCTTGAATAATGAATATAGAGCACTATCAACATGGTTTATGTACCCACATAAATGACAGATTACAAACAAAAGCAAAACCAAATGCTGTAATTTCGTAGTTCCATCTTCGAAAGTGGTGATCGTTCGTAGCATATTGAGATTCTTTCATGCCTCAAAAGCACGTTAAGCCGTTAATACCGGCGTCATTTGTAGATCATTGAGAGTCTTTACGGGTAGTCAGAAGCCAAAAAGTCTGACAACCACTCTTACCAAGGGGTATCGTGTTGCCGTTTGTGGAGGTCAGATAGGCAGTCACACCATGTAAAAAGTAAAGTACAAAATCCACAAGTACTAACTCGCGGGCGTAGGGATAGTGTTCAGTGACTGGGTAACACGATACCCCATGGTAAATCTAGCTACCAGTCTTTCGGGATCCGTAACAACTGTCAAAGATCTACAAGTGACAGCTGGAACCACTTGACTTGTTTTCTTAGGCACGGACAGGTAATAATAAATAATGGTTAGTCATCCATCCACAGACCACATTGTCAAGTGTTGCTTAACCTTTAAAAAAAACGGTAGTTTGAACTCATGTCTTACGGAATCCTTTATTCCATCATAACAGCCTTGTGTTAGGTACCTAATAAAAAGCCTATCAATTTTATGTATTCCCGAGAATCTTCTTATTCAAAAGGTGTTACAATCATTTTAGTACTTGTAATAAATATTTTAATCGTCGTAATATTATTTTAATTGCCGATCTTACTCATAAAGATTATAACTCTTGTCCTAATATACTTTGGTTTTATTTGTTTCATAAATCAAGAAGTATATTGTGGTTTAAAATAATATCATCATCTGTCGGCTCCAGCCTAATCGGATACAGCTAAATACCAGTATTTTACATGGAGCAACTGCCTATCAGACCTCACCAACCAGGATACCCCTCGGTAAGAGTGGTTGTCAGACTTTCGGGCTTCACAGGTTTTCGGACTTCACATGGAAGCAACGGAGGCGGAGGAGTCTCGATATATAATGAACGGTAACCCACCCACAGACTGACCTCGGCTAGTAGTAGCTTAAACTACAAGTAGTACAAGTCAATGTATGGGTCAATGTGTGGGTCACTATAGTTAATATAATGCAATTAAAGAAATTTAGTGCCCTACTTGTTACGTAAATTGTAGTTTGTGGTTGTTTGCCTTTATATTTTGTTCTTCTATTTTGTAATTTGAATACTGTATTTTTCTTCTACTTTGTTTTAAATGTTGTGCACGTCTGTAATTCTCGTAAACACCAGCTATATGCCTCTGTTTCGTGTCTCTTATTAATGTTTGTGTTTATGATGTTGATGTGCCTTAATACTAAATAAATAAAGAAATAAATCGATCGACCCGCGTGGCTGTTTTTGCGGAGGGGATGACCTAGAAGTACTAACACTGACCTTATTGGTGATACATACATAACATCACACCAGTATTCCAAGAAGGGTTGGGCAGATGTGTGCCTAGTGAGAAATACTCTTTGCCATACAGTGGGACAGTAAGAAACTGGTATTATTACTTAGACTACCCATTCAAGACCGCAAAAAACCAATAAATGCATCGGCACAAGAACCGTCCCCAGCGGAACACTCCCAATGACAATAAATACCAGATGATTCTTCATCTCTCCAGCAGCAATAAAAATAAAACAAATTGGGGGCAAGTCACTAAAATATTTTTTATTAAGAGTATAAACACGGGAACCATGTCAGTATGTCGTGTCAACGAAAACCCTGCGTATGTGTACGATCTCATAAAACTTTACGTGGAAGAATTATTATCAACGTAAAATTGGGTTGGGCACGTTCTTTACAATTTTCCTTTGTATTTGGTTTTACTCAGAGGTTACTCGTTATTTCTATGCAGTGGGAATAAAGTACTTGTAAGTAAGGGTTTACCTGAACACATTTGGATACTGGTCACGATTGCACGGGACTTATATCGTGTTTTATGGATTCGTCAACAGCTAAAGGAGCATACTAAGTAGTACTTTACAACCACACAAAACAAAAAAGTTAAATTAAAAAGTCAAAAATCCCGCCTGCTTAAAATATACTAAAATGAAAACAACTAGTCTGGTTACTCTATAATTATGCGACATTTACAGTCGATTTTAAATGGCTCCCGACTGTAAAAGTCGCAACTGGACTTGTTTATTGATCTTTTGGCGTAAGATTCATCAAAATCGGCCCATGCATTTGGCCGCCACACAGGAACACACATATACATAGACTGATCAATACAATACCCTCCTACGTCACGCAGTCGGATAAAATGGGGCTCGTGGCTGAATAATAACAGCCACAAAAGTCGATCGGAGCTTAAGCTACGCATATACCAAGACCTTCCCTCAGAAAGTACGTTAAGGTGTTGGCATTGACTGCCATTTGTAAATCTTTAACAGCCGTTACTTAGTCTTGTAGTCACAAGTCCGAAAGTCTGACAATCCGCCTTGACGTGTGGTATCGTGTTGCACAGTTATTGGTTTAAGGAGGTCAGATAGACAGTTTCTCCATGCAAAATACTGGTATTCAGCTACATCAGGTAAGACTGGAAGCTGACCCCAACATGATTGGGAAAAGACTATAGTTGTTACATAATTCAGGTAGACATATATTGTAGGAGACTGGTGCCTAAGCTAAGCTCGAGGCCTGTGTTTCAGGACACCAGGTCCCCATCCTTTAACAATTTCCTTTTCCAAATTATGAACTAATGCGCTATCAAGTGTAAAACTATGCTAGATGATGATCACAAAAAGATTTAATAGTACTGTAAAATACAATGCAATATTATTTCCATTACTGTTCTCGTTATATCTCATAGCTACACGGATGACTTGGATTCCTGCCCAAACTACAAGAAAGCAACATTGAACAAGACCTTAACCAACATTTATTATCCGCCACAAACTTGGAAGCACACATTTTATATTAATATCAAGAATCTCGTATAACAGGAATGAGGCTGAGCCAAAAATCGGTGGTAAATCTGTGACTTAACGTTGTGAATGAATCTAAATCACTAGAGCGCACGAACCGTCTTAGTAAGCTTGGCTTTTAGTACTTTCATAAGTTATGCGATGCTTCATGGGCTTGGAATGATTGTTCATTTTATTTGTCTTAGTTTTATGATCCCTGGTTTAAGTTGAATGCCCTACCGTCTGAGTCATCATCTGCATAGTCTTTTCCCAACTATGTTGGGGTCAACTTGCAGTCCAACCAGATGCAGCTGAAGCTGCCAGCCTTCTGGGCACTTTTCCCGTTGACAACGATGCGGATGAATTTTTTGATTCCCTATGATTATTTATTTTATTTTATTTCTTCATATATTAATAATTGTATCATTTTAATTAAATAAAAACAGGTACGGTTATATTTTGGTACGGTACTCTAAATGGGTAAATAAATAATTTTGGAAATGGTTGATTTTTAATTCAACAATATAAATACAATTTTATAAAGCAAAATTTTATAACTTAAAAAAAAAATTATAAACAATTTTATAATTTAGAGTAACAAATAAATAATATACGAATAAAATATTATTTATTTGTTACTCTAAATATTTATTTGTTCCAGCAAAATATAGTTTTTGTAATACATAATTTTGAAAATAGTTGATTTCAGTCATTCAACAATATAAATATAGTTTTATAAATACATGGTTCTCGATGATCTTTGACCTAACCCAGTTAATTTCTCACAAGATGCTCCACCAGTATTACAATTTTACTACCGCTAAATTTTCCTCCAACTTGGAAAGACACCAAACCATTGCGTAATAAATTTAACAACCCAAATGGCCAGGAGAATTAAAAATCGTTCCAATAATGCATTTCTTCATTAATAAATACGACTTGGAAGAAGAGGCCTACAGTTTTTTTTATCACTTGAAAGGTCCATAAACGCATACCGCAGCAATAAAGATTTGATGTCACCATAAAATGCCATGAAAAGTATTATTATGTTCAGTAAAAATATATTTTTTTATTCCACTCTGAAGTAGGCCGGTCATAACGTAAGATATAGATTACTGTACGAAGCACTTTAGGTCAGCATTTGTAACTTCTATCTGTAGACGTAAGAAACGATGAACGACTTATCGAAAAGCCAAGTTTATTCGTCATGAATATACGGGAAATTGGATTTTTGGTTCTGAATACAAAATTTTATTTTTGTGAAGAACGGAATTGAACACTCTTTTTGGTTCACCTTATGAGGAGCTCGTGGCTTAATAAAAGCAGCCGCATGGATTGATTGAAGGTTAAGTTACGAAACCGAGGTCGGTCTGTGGATGTGTGACCGTTCGTAACATATAAAAACTCCTCCGTGCCTCGGAAAGCACGTTAAACCGTTGAATCCGGCTGTCATTTCTCAGAAGCCCGAAAGTTTAACAACCAGTCTTAACAAGGGGTATCGTGATGACCAGTAACTGGGTTATGGAGGTCAGATTGGCAGTCGCTCCACGTAAAATACTGGTATTCAGCTGCATCCGGTTAGACTGCAAGCCGACTACAACATAGTTGGGAAAAGGTTAGGCTATGATGATATTGCGTTTTTACATTTTCAGAAAGCTTGCAGCCTTTTAACATTATTATGTAGTAACAATGACACATAACTAAATTGCTAATATATGTATATATAATAAGCCTATAACCTTATAGATCTCGGCTTCTAGAAATAATATATACAAGCATAATTATAATATCTATAAGCCTCGACAGCCTCGGAAGAGAGGGCTATGTCCAGCAGTGGACTAATATAGCCTAATGATGTGATATAGCTAAAAACACACTAAAACATTTCCTCAAGCAAGAAATGAGAATTGAAGGCACGATTGGCGCAGTGGCTGTGCTATTGGCTGCTGCGTTACGTGTCATGGGTTCAATTCCCCCACGGAACATATATTTGTATGGTCTACCGATAGTTGTTCCGAGTCTGGCTGTTTGTGTATGTGAGTTTCAATGTTTGTAAACGCACCCACGATACAGGAGAAATTCCTAGTAAGGAGTTGGCAATGGTTTAAAAAAAATAAAAATAACCAGTAATGAATAATTCTTCTGTATTTCAACTCCTAGAAGTTGCAACATAATAATACAACCACGATGTAATGCGGGCTGAGCCAGTGCGCGGAGAGATGTGAAGTGTGAACACTGATAACAGGCTTCAGCGGTTCCATATAATGTTCCGTACACATACGATAGTATTACAAAGTTGTTGAAGAAATTGCTGGGTTTGTGTTAAGTAATAGATGATGAAGTATGGCTAGAAGTTATTTGGTAGTGATATATGAATAAAAAAACAGCCGCATGGGTTGATTGAAGGTTAAGCTACGTGTTCTGAGGTCAGTCTGTGGATGGGTGACCGTTCGTAACATATCAAGACTCTTCCGTGCTTCGGAATTCACGCTAAGCCGTTGGTCCCGGATGTCATTTGTAGATCTTTGACAGTCGTTACGGTCAAAAGCTCGAAAGTCTGACAACCAGGCTTACCAAGGAGTATGGTGCAAATATCAAATATGTTGTCCAGTAACTGGGTTGTGGAGGTCAGATAGGCAGTCACTCCATGTAAAATACCGGGATTCAGCTGCATTCGGTGAGACTGGAAGCTGACCCGAACTTAGTTGGGAAAAAGCTTGGCAGATGATGATGTTAGGTCAATCAAATATATATATTTAATATGTTTCGTTTGTTTTATTTTATGCCTCTGACTTCCGATATTAACATCATTTTACACTTTTTTTTGTATTTTTTTTTTTACCAGAAACGAACCGGTTTCATTGTAAAAGTCGTGTTTACATTTTACGAACTAGGTCCTATCAGAATATCAGCGCTGCAATATTTTATTTTTTATATCACAGCATTATCCTAATATTGAGTGTCACACAAAGCCTTTTTTTTATTTGTATACTTGTTAATTTTCATTTTTGTCGTTTGTATTTCGTTACAACTTTTTTTACTCGTAAATTTTTGAACCAAAAATTATATTTCACAATTTAAAAATGTAACCGTAGAAACGTATTACTTAGCACAAGTCATACTTCTCTTTCCAACCTATAATTCATTTTATAAGTAAAAATAAATACTTCGAAACAACTACCCACCGTTAATTTATAATGTTTAAGTTTTGTAATAATTTTAATTTCAAGCGTTATTTAAATTGTATTTTGTTAAATAATTTAATTGTGATTTTAATATTAACTGTGATGTTGATTTAAATTTGGTGTTGTTGATAATTTAATTTTTAATTCACTTTAATTGTACACATTATCTGTTACAACTTTAGAGGATGTAATGGTGCCAATCAAAGTAAAAACTCCGAAAATTAGCGAAATCAGGTTTAATATATTAATTATAAGTTGCACGTACAATGGTTGTCAGGCAAGTGAACGATGACATTGAATGTTGCTAAAACGTGCCGAAACACCTATGACAGTTTTAATAATCAAGTGTTTCGCAACTTTCTGCTATTTATTTAGAACAGGCGTTTACGCCTGAACATGATCCAAAGTTGATAAATAATAGTAAAGTTAATGAATATACGACTGAATGCAACACCACTCACGAAGCGCAAGTAAATTTAGCGAAATGTGACGTTAGTGGGCTGAAACCACAACACACAGAGCTAATTGCGGTGGCTTGCGAACAACTGAGCCCATTCATTAATATTACTACAAACTAACTAATTCACACGACCGGGCGTAAGTATGACAGATATAGCCTTAGAACAGGAAGCGAATGTCGTACAGGTATGGGTGAGAGAGACGACGCTATGCAAAGCCGAGCTTTATCTACGATGTCTTTTACGGCAGGGTACTGTTCAGACTCCTTGGTCTACTCTTCAAATCATTGAATGCGATCATCATGAAAATAACGGTGGCATGACGCGATAACTTTGTTTCCACGACAATTCACAAAGTAGAAAAATAAATCACATATTGAGATTCCAAACAAATTGTTATTTTCATGCATTGGGTATAACAAGAACAACATTCATATACACTACTAAATTGTATAATATTTTCAATATTTATTTACCTTATCACACTAATAAAATTTTCATTTTTCTAACAAGCGATGTAACAATTTTGTGTCATCGTTCAGGTTGCTAATCCTCAAATGAATTATTTTGACACGTACTTATTACATTATTTGAAGATTAGTGGTAGAAAAAGTTAGTTAGTAACGGCCGATTTTAATAACGTATCTCAATTCCAATCCAGAGATCGATCTATGTTTGCCAATCAATCAATGACCGAGATTATAATTTGTAACCTTGAGAAATTGAATCAGAAGTAGCAGTTTTTGGGTCCCCATCAGAAAGTTCTCAGTATCCCGGTTAGCAGTAGCTTGTGGCTAAATACTAAAACCCTCATGAGTCGCTTGAAGTCTAAGCTTACCGAGTTCAGTCCGTGAATGGATCACCATCTATAACATACCAAGACCCCTCCGTGCCCCGGAAAGCACGAAAAGCAGTTGGCCCCGGCCTTCATTCATGATCTATTACAGTCGTTACGGGTAGTCAGAAGCCAGAAAGTCTGAGCAGACCAAACCCTGGCTCTATGTGAAATAATGATTCAGCCACATGCTGTTAGAATGAAAACCCGACCCCGATATAGTCGGGCAAAGACAAGGCAGATGGGTCCAGTTATCAGCAATAGGCTCACCCTTTATGACTTAAAACTTTAACATGACTGGCCCATCGTGCCTATACTATGCACCGCTGTGTGTGTGAGAGAGCAGATATTATATGGCGTGTCAAATCAAATCAAATCGTTTATTATCGTTTCATGTCCAAAAGGCAAGTATTTTTTTTTAACATAATATAGCTTTTCCTTTCCCAGCTTACCCTTTTCGGAATACAGCGGTGATATTATGTCCACCACACACACAGGGCAGAACTAATCGTTAATCAGAGTAGGGGCGACATTTTTCACGACGTTGCAACGTGGGGACCCGAGTGGAATGTGCTGTCGGACGGTCGATTCCGAATGCTAATAAATCAAAATGGTTTTCGCTTTATGTATGGAATTCAACTTTAAGTTTGATTAAGGAAGTATAGAGTAAAGATTAGTATCGTAAAGAATGACTTATGTCGTTATAAGGTTATTGAGAAGTAAATAAATTATTGGCTTTTAGGTGATAGGATAACTTGAACTACAACTAGCTTTGATTATAAATAAAATAATATATTTAATTTAATTCTATCTATGACATTTTGTATTTAATTTTAATTGTATTTATAACATTGTGTATTTGATTTAATTGTATGTATCATTGTGTACGTAATTTTAATGTTTATTATTTGTAATATTTTATTTGGTTTTATTTTAATTTTGTGTACATATGGACAATGTCTGAATGTGAAAATTGATGAAAATGAAAATGAAATGAAAATGAAAATGAATGAAAATAAAAATGAAAATCCCTCTGACCAGGTGGGATGACGATCTGCGAAAGACTGCAGGCAGATGCTGGATGCGGCAAGCTGAAGACAGGGCGCTATGGCGCTCATTAGGAGAGGGCTATGTCCAGCAGTGGACTAGTATAGCCTGATGATGATGATGATGATGATGATGGACAATGTCTGAAATTAATTAATTAATAAAAAACGAACGTTTTTTAGGATTTATCTTTCCCATTTTAGTGGGTCAGTTACTAATTTGCTTAAACATAACAGGTGAATGGTAGAAGTTCTAGAGATACCTACACCTCTATCTAACATTTCAGAGAACACAAGCGTGATGCTATGTTCAATACAAATAACCTACGTCATTTTATGTCTAGCTACATCGAAACAAACATTCCTTTAAGACGTGTGTCCTTACACTAAATAGTTTGATAAATACTTTGCTCTTACCTACTTACTCTCCATAAGGATCTAAGTAGCAACATTCCCACAAAACTACTTACCATTTTCCTCCCCTTTAAGAACCGCAAGCAAGAGGACACGGAACCGCGACCCACTATTAATAAACCCGGCCCAGATTTACACCAAGTAACGAACACATCTGTCGCCCCCTCGTACTCTCGCCCCCCGCAATGTCGCCCCCTCACATTTGAATCACAAATTACAAACTATAGCTAATGTTGTATGTAATTGTATGATTCTTTCCACTCGGGAGGCAGGGATTGCTCTCCGGATTAACTATTTGTATAGGGGCTAGTTAAATGGATGGGAGAAGTACCTTTTACGTTTGTTCATGGGTTGTGTTTAATTAAATTGGATGCTGTTAAGATTGATGATTTTAGGGATGATAAAGTGGGATTGAACGAATTTGATTTGACATATTTAACATAGAACTTTATAAAGGCGGCTTTGTGATGTTCAATATACAATTTATTGCATTAAAAAACTGAAACATAGTGGACAATTTGAGCTCTATATCTACAACACAATAAGCAATTGGGACCGATAGAAGTAAAGAGATGCAACATGTAGATTAAATTTATTAATTTTAAACAGCCTCGTTAGTGTTGTGAATCCCTGGGTTCGATTCCCAGGTCGGGAAAATAATTATGGAGTGACACATGTAAGCGAAAACGCTGGAAGGAAACGTCCTAGTAGGACATAGACTGATCTTATTGGTGATGTTCTTTAAAACATGGAAAGAGCTTCCGCTTGCATTATTTAAAAATAGACTCCGAAGCTTTTTAATGGCGAAAGCATATTACAATATAAAGGAGTACCTAATTGAGAAAAAGTTTTTAAATTAGTGCAGTACCAGTACCAGTACCAGCCTATTACTGTCCCACTGCAGGGCAAAGGCCTCTTCTCATACAGAGAAGGCACGAGCATTAATCACCACGCTTGCTCAAGACGGGTTGGCGATTTCAGACTTATATTAATTAGATAAGTCCAGGTTTCCTCACGATGTTTTCAATGATGTCAATGATGTCCAAGATAAACTTAGAAAGTACATATGAATTGAAAAACTCACATTGGTACTTGCCCAGATTTGAACCCACAACCTCGAATTAGTGCAGAATTATGTATATTAATAATAATAAGTTTAAAATTGTATTTAGCTTGTAATAATTTTAAAATTGTATTTAGTTATAAGTTGTTATTTTATATCTTTTGCATGCCTATGTGGTAAAATATGGCTTGTACTATTATATGTTTTTGTCATCGTTTGGAGTTACCCATATTTGCAAAATAAAGTTATCTTTATCTTTAAAACGGTCAGGTGCGTAGAACTCGCAACCGGCGTGCGCAACTTTTACACATGGGGCTAGGCAGAAACTGCAGAGCAACACCTACTGGGATCCTTACACACTCCTTTAGCTTCGTTTACATTCATACAACTGGTCATACACGGACGTCGGTTGCGAGTACTACGCACCTGACCGTTTTGAAGAACATCAACAATTAGGACGTCTGCTCCCGGCATTTTCGCTTAAATCTCCCAGTACCTTTTGTTAGTCGTCTTGAAATGAAAGTATTTGAATCATCTCAATACTGACAATCAAGACATATTTGTACGAAAAACCGAAACTAACTCCGTTCCTCACGTTGGGATACACAATGGACTATGCCCCAAACTTTTACTTCAATAATGACGCCTTTGAGTCGAGTTATTTTTGGGTAAAAACTTTCTGGTTGCCAGACTATCACTATTACAATAGATTGTGGCTGGAAAGTTCATTGTGCTACTTCTTCTTTCCAGCATAAAAAGTGGTGAAGGGCAGACACTTTTGGGACAGTCTTATGTAATTTTTGACATGAAAATAAACTTACAAATAATAATTTTCAGAGCAGGAGCTCTGAAAGTTATTATTTGTAAGTTTATCAAAAACTATATACTGAAATTTGGCTGAGAATTGTATGTAAGAGATCGCTTTCAGAGGACTGAAAGCGATCTCTTACAGACAATTCTCAGCCAAATTTCAATATGTAGTTTTTGATATTGATCAAATTTTGAAGTATTAATATATGTTAGTACTTTGAGGATTTTTTCATTTCAGCTTATACTGCCTTAGATAGCAATTCAACTGCAATTCAGCTGCTGATACAGATATCTTGAGACGGTAGTGAGTTATTAGCACTCCCGTTATTTACACACCCTGGATTCGAGTCCCGGGCTAGGCTATATATATAATATATAATAACACTTTTTATTATGTATTAAATCAGGAATTACTCAGTAGTAGCCGAGAGTCTTTGTGTCCGATTGATGATAATAGGCTCGTCCCAATAGGGACGAGTATTTCAATTCAGTATTTTAATTTAAGTCCCATGCAATAGCATGGGACTTAAATTAAAATACTGACAAAATGTGAATGTACTTTAATACACGTATGTAATATACTATACTACTATTAACTACACCTCAGCCTATCTCTTCGGGGAATACAGCCGCAACGTTATTTTTTATTTTTCGTTATAAAAACCTACTACACCCTTTTTCTTTTCTTTCCACTATCTAATGCTAAAATTTACTAGAATAGTGCAGATATATTTAATGGCTTTGCTGCATTAGAGGGTTTGGACTCCTAAGACACTTGACATAATCTTACCTGTGTTATTATGCCTTTTATATTGTGAGATGTAAAAACATTGTAAATATGGTGAAATAAAAAATTAAATTAACATCAGGTGGACCGCCTGTTTTTGTCATTGGATAGCATGAAAACAAAAAAAATGGCCGTCACGGCGTCCAGCAGACGTGAAACATCGATAATGATGTGTATTCAAAAAAATTGTAAATAAAGAATACCATGAAATAAATACGGAGTAAATAATTAAAGGCGTAAAATTAAGAAAAGTGGGCGCTCACTGGAAGCCTGGGAGATGTGACACGTGAAATCGGTGATCGTGATAGTCAGCAGGGAGAGAGAATAACGTAGTAAGAGAGCGTCAAGCCGTTTGCCGGGAATAAAACTCGACCGACTCGTATGCCATCGCATACGAGTCGGTTTTATTCCCGAAGCGCACTTGTACAGGTTTTACATCAAATAGCGTAAAAGTAAAAATTAAAGAAAAAAATATCAATTTAGATAGACCTCTATTTGTTATTAAACCATTAAATTAAACGCCCAAGTCGAAAAAAGTATCCATTCTGCCTGAGTCGTATTTATACCACAAAACATGTTCTTTGTCCAATTGACGGCACGGTTGGCGCAGTGGCTGAGCGATCGACTGCTGCGCCGCGTGTCCTGGGTTCGATTCCCGTACGGAACAAGTATTTGTATGGCCTACAGGTAGTTTTTCCGGGTCTGGCTGTATGTGTATGTGACTTTAAATGTTTGTAAACGCACCCACGACACAGGAGAAATTCCTAGTGTAGGGCAAGGTTACATTTAAAAAAAAAAAAAAAAATTGATTGTCGGGTTCTACTTTACAGTCTGCCCAGAAATAGATAGTTTTGGGCAAGATTATAAATGTACTGACGATTTATAAATTAAATATAAATAATATTAAGTCAGGCGGTTAAAAGTTAAAGGTAATACATTTTTACTTAACATTAATTTAAGTATATAATAATAGGTCTTTACCTATGAAATTGCCGTTTTGTATGAAAAAATTAATACAAATGATTTTTTTTCATGTATTTTTTATTTGTATTAATCGAAGTAATCACCCATGCAATCAATGCATCTTTGCCAACGCAGTGGCAGTTTATTGATGCCCTTCTTAAAGAAATCAGCTGGACGGGAGGCAACAAATTCTTCAAAGGCATTTTGTACTGCCTCTCGGGTATTGAATTTTTTTCCCGCCAAGAAGTTATCCAAATTCTGGAAAAAGTAGTAGTCTGTAGGTGCAAGGTCTGGTGAGTAGGGCGGATGACGGAGAGCTTCCAACCCCAGTTCTTGCAACTTGGAGACCGTCTGCTGTGCAGTATGAGGTCGCGCGTTGTCGTGCAGGAGCAGCGGAGACGAGCGATTGACCAATGCTGGTTGGAGATGTGCCGGCTTCTCCATCATTGTGTTCAATTCTTCACAGTACACATCTGCAGTAATGCTCACCCCGTTTGGTAAGAAGCTGTGTTGAATCACACCGGCGCTAGACCACCAAACAGTGACCATCACTTTTCTTGGGGTAAGTTTTCGTTTAGGGCATTGTTTAGGTGCTGAACCAGGATCCAACCAACTTGCTGAGCGCTTGCGGTTATCAAACAGAATCCATTTTTCATCGCAGGTAACAATGCGGTTCAAAATTCCTTTATTTGTGTGTCTGTTGAGCAGTGCAAGGCACGTCTCGACGCGTACTTCGCGCTGGCGATCATTGAGTTCGTAGGGCACCCATTTGTCAAGCTTTTTTACCTTGCCAATTTGACGCAAATGGACCAATATTGTTTTGACGCTAACGTCGAAAGCTGCTGCTAATTCAGCCGTAGATTGTGTATCATCAGCTTCCACAATCGCCTTTAATTCGTCATTGTCGACCAAAGTCTTCGGACGACCGCGAGGTTCATTTTTCAGGTCGAAATTTCCAGAACGGAAGCGAGCAAACCAATAACAGGTAGTGCGTTGGTTTGTAGTGTTAGCTCCGTAAACGTCGTTGATGTTGCGTGCCGCTTGTGCCGCGTTGCTGCCACGACGGTACTCATATTCCATAATTACTCGAATTTTTAACGATTCCATGATGACGAAAAAGATTTAAATGCGATGAAAATGTAACACTAATCAATAAACAAATGACTACTTTTGGAAAAAAAAATCCATGTTTTTAAAATAAAATTAATTTGAAATTAGAATTCTTAGCCAAACAAAAAATATTTTGATTTGAAATGGCCAGTACTGCAGAACGGCAATTTCATAGGTAAAGACCTAATATAATTATAAAAAAACATTAATGCAGGATGTATTAAACGCACCACGCACACGGGAGTACTAAACGGCGGCGCGGCGGAGAGGGTGCATGACGGCATAAATGAGCATCATGCCGTTTGCCGTTACGTCATACAGTGTTATTCCCAAGGCGTTCCCATAGATGTTTCACATAAAAAATGAACAACGTGAATTTATTTTATTTTAGCCAACAGTGACTTTTCTTAAATTTGAAATATTACAGGTTGAATGATATTTGGGAATGTCTAGCCCACGTATAGCCCGAGGGTAAAAATCTAAACAAAAGAATATCGAATGACAGCAAATCTAAAAATATAAAAGGTTTATTGGAATTCTGTTCTGATAACGTTATCTACCTATTTTAGGTTTTAAAACATTTGATATTGCAGCGTTGTAAATAGGGTTTATTTTTATAACTTATTGGAAGGTTCATCAAATCCAGGCAATCTACAAACTAAATTACGACAAACGAATTTGACAGCATGGCTGACGCAGTGCCTGAGCGATCGACTGCTGCGCCGCGTGTCGTGGATTCGATTCACGCACGGAAACGTAGGGGGTACCAAAAATCATGTTCTTTTTTTTCTTTTTAAACTTTGCCCCACACTAGGATATTCTCCTGCATCGTGGGTGCGTTTACAAACAATTAAAGTGACATTTACGAATATTTTTTCCGTGCGAGTGGTGACATTTTTGTGAATACCCCGTACCGTGGTATGACGTCGCATAAAATAAATTGTTTAAAAGTGCAGAACACATTTGGATGGAATTTGTTATGGCGGTAGCTCATACCCTGTCTTAGTACAGGGTATGAGCTACCGCCATAACAACTGTACTAATAAATAGGTTATTTTTTATCCCAAAAAGTAAAGTATTCCCGTGAAAACGAACATATTTGAAAATATTTGATTGTAATATTTTGAAGTTATGCGTATGAGTTACAGTTAAGAGTTGCAATACTTTAGATTCATACATGTGACGTCATGCAAAGAGCATATGAAACCCTCCCCCCCTCTCATCCTTTGTTACACGATGCCATACTTTTTTCACTCTTTTAACTAAAATAATATATGTATGTACATCAAATTCACTCAAACGTGTTAACGATATGCCATTTCACCCCTTGGCTTGCCAAATTGACCGTGACCCAAATAAATTTGCCTTGTTTCAGAAACTTCAGTCCATTGAGCAATACAATTGGGCTAATCTAATCCTCTAATCAATTAACAATCTCACTTTGGACCTGGTCCAACCGGACCTGGAGTTAAAATCATGACTGGTTTAGTGAGATGAGTTGTTAAGATTGTAGGTTTTGAGATAGTGGACTGATAATGAAGGATTTTTTTTTAATTTTCCAGGAGTGACGTGCATATTAAAAGTATTTCGACAATAATAAACTATTTTTTTTTAAATCAACCTACTCCAATAATAATTTTTACATCAGAAGTCGGTTTTGGTTGGTTCTTTTGATTCATTTTAGGCCACAGATTTTTATTTTCTAGTTTTTTAGTGAATCGCTTTTTAATTTACTTAACATGAGCACCAAGGGAAAATCACAGGAAAGCAAAGAATAAAAACAATTATTTTACTTGGACACGTATACTTAGACAATTATATTTTTTTCAACTGTTTTAGTTCCACAACCAAACTACTCTTCCGATCTAGGTAAAATGTATATTGGACCACCTCCGAAATATGACCTACCAAACAAAAAAGACCTCCACTACCTAGTAACTGGGCAGTACGATATCGTTACAGTAGGTACCAACACACATATGTATTTCACCAATTATGCTTAGTCCTTTGTTGTTACAAAGGACTAAGCAAGCCATTAGCCACTGTTTCTTTGATAACTATATCTTAGGGAAATGGTATTCGTCAAATACAAGTTTTAGTTTTTGTAACTGAAAAAAATCAATATTTATCCTCCAACACGCATGTGGGCGGTTTTTGACTAGTGTTGTGGATAGTTCCACAAATCCTCCATTTCAAATTAACCCTCTCATTACTCGATAGAATAGTACCTACCTCTGAATCCTTTCATTCCGCACTAGAGTTGCATGTCTGCCCGTCCCCTGGGCTCCCAGCCCAGTCCAACCCAACATGGTCTTTATTAACGTAAACCATATGAGAATTTAGTTTGTTTTGCTTTCAACAGCTTTCGGTAATTGAATACTGTCTAGCTCTATTATTCGGTATTACAAAATGGAAGCTTGTAATTTTGTTCTTTATTTTTATCACTATTTTCTTTATCAATTTCTAGGGTATATGAGATGCTGTAGGTGATGTTTATATCTTTATTACGATAACTGGTAGCCAAAGCATGATGAAAATACATGCAGATTTTTTATTTGATAGCTCTTGCCAGCGGCTTTACTCGCGTGGAGATCGGCAATTATCTCTTGGGAACAATACTTTTCTGTGTAAAAAGTACCCTATGTTTTGTACGAATTTCATGGCGATCGATTGAGTAGTTAAGGCGTGAAAGAGTAAACGATAAACAATCTCTCATTCGCATTTATGATTATGGTGACTTTGTTCTGAGTGAATATCAATTATTGCGGATCTAGACGAAATCGCGTTTTAAAAACTATCCTTTGTCTTTCCCAGGGGCTCAAACTATCTTCATACCAAATCGGTTCAACAGGCAGAGTTAGTTTCACATATTTATAATATAAGAATGGGTGGGTACCTAGAAATTATCATTGGTTATTCCATCGTCAAGGCCTGAAACAGTGACGCGAGGCCGCGGCAGACCACAAAGGAGATTATAGGATGACCTGGATATCTTCCTAGAGAGTCGAAAAGACGTAGCGTGGAATCACGACCGATGGAAGGAATAGAGGGAGGCCTTTGCCCAGCAGTGGGACAGTTTCTGCTAGTAATAATAATAATAAAAATATTCCGCCGGTATAAATAAATATACAAAACCGTTTAATTTCGGACATATTAAGAATAAAAATTGTTAATTACCGTTTTTAATTTAAACAACTTAAGTCAATAAATCAATAAAGTAACTTTAGTAAAATAATAATGCGGATTTTGCTAAAATCCAACTGCTAGATACCAAAACAGACCACGCTACGTCGTGGAGTTGCGGAAATCGGCCCTTCTAACAATACAATACAAATACCAAAACAGAAAACTAGGGGATCAATCTTCGCAGAAATTGCCTTAATATACGTAAAGGAAGATGCATCTGCCACTGACGTTTCAGAATACTGTTGGGACTGCCTCTTATTCTTTTCAAGAACCAGGGTATTTAAATGCGAGTTAAAGCATAATAATATTCTAATCTACCCTGAAATTAAAAAAAGGTAAAACACACGAAGCAATCATTTCATTAAAGGTTAAAAAAAAAAAAACAATATCTCAGAAACGAACGGAACCCCATCTATATAATACCTAAATAGAGAACTAATCAAATTCTAGTTCGGTGTACACATTGGGATGAACGCGGACAGCGACATCTATCGACAGTGACGTGCTCACATCAGGTGCGCGTGTGTTCTTGTGCTTTCGACCGTGTCATACGCTTCGACAGGCTGTCGGGAAGCTGCTATGAGTTTAGTATACCACTATGTGTTTATGTGAGCCTAGTACTATTGTTAACGGTTCATTAGGCTTGTGAAACAGTGATTTAGCCCCGGGAATAATATGTATTTACTTCACTTTTTGGAGATAAAACAACGGAATAGAAAATACAAGTGGAAATACCCTAGGAAAATATGGAAAATAATAACAAAATTCGTCTGGTGTTACAGGTTTTAATTTAGTATAAACAACAAATTCAACTTTGAGGCTGAAAAAAATGAACATTTTTATATTTTTTTTAATTTTCCGTTTAAGAATATTGATCTTCTTAAGAGGAGTAATTGCGCCAATACTGGCAAAGTCAATGTTGGTCACCAATGTTGGCGCCAATAGAGAAATCTCTTAAAGTGTAAACTTCAGTCTCGCGTTGGAGCTTACACGCACATTTTTTCCGCCTAATGGTGACAAGTACGGGCCTATACGGAATTCGAGAATTATTCATGAATCGTCACCAACATGGCAGGTGAAATGTGGGTGAATTATTGGTACACCTCTGCTGTACCCTACGGGGAGTACATGCGTAATGTTATTTTATGTTATATTGTTCATCATCTGCATCTGTCTAGCATTTTCCCAACTATGTTGGGGTCGGCTTCTAGTCGACTACCTATCTGACCTTCACAAACTACTGGGAGTCACGATACCCCTTGATTGCAATAGTTGTCAGATTTTTAGGTACCTGGTTACACGTAACGACTTTATTATCATCACAGAAAATACAGCTGTACCAACTGCCAGCCGATCAGCTTTATACAGTTGGTACCATTTATACGAGTCTCTAAGTCAAATCCCAAGTATTTACTCCAGCTAACTTACATCAACTCAAACTAAACTACTTTGATAGTACTTAAAACTTACTTATGAGTCAAACTTGTGTTACGTAATACGCTACATAGGTATTTAATACAAGTTAAACAGTTCCCCAGAAACTTAATTAGGACCTCTTTGGGTTGGTGCAAAGCGTTGCTTAGAACAGCCGTTACTGAGTGCCCTGGGGCCGAAGAGAAAGTGACATTCCACAAGGTGTAATTGATATAACAGAAAGCTTCTTTAGGGGTCATTGTACTTGTAATTGTGAATGTGGAATAGAGATATAGGACTGTAAAGACACTGGCTGAAATGATAGGAAGGTACTCTTGTTTGAACGGCGGAGCCCTACCCGTTATCCCGCTGGACAAGCTCAACAAAGAAAATCTAAGTCTCTCCTCTTTGCTTCAGGTCGGTTTCCCAAACGTTCGATGTTCTCTTGGGTAGCTGAAGAGCACTTATCTAGGCACAACATATATTTGTTTTGTTTATATACCTTTTTTTTTAGGTAGGTATTATTAAATTCACAGCATGACGTTTTTAAACAAATATTTTTTATCTATATTCGGTGGGAAATGCCGTTGGTGACATATTTAACCATCTTCTGTAATTATTTAAATACTATGTAATATGTAATGTGTAACTGTTTATTTTACCAAATAAAAAAAATAAAACACGTTCATGCACGCTAATTGTCCAGATTATCAATTATCAACGCACGGTGCAGATAAATAAATTGATGGCGCGGGGGTTGTATACTTTCAACACGCAAGAAATAGTTTAATTTTTGGCTCTGACGTTCATTTATTCATCAATCTCTGTTGCACATTTTTCACTTTAAAAAATGACCAGTACGCGAGTCACCGAGTTTTATGCGGTTTCGAATTGTGTGACGTCAGCTTCACAAAAACTTTTTGCGAACTGTCGAACCAACAGATTCATAGACAGACACCAATTTGACTTTCCCAGAATATTGAGATCTAGTTAGGGGTGAATAGATAATGTCTTTCACCACAATACTGCTGTAATAATTAATGCTGCCAACCTTCTAAGCACTTTTCCCGTCGACAGCGATGCGGATGAATTTTTCGATGCCCTGTGATTATTTATTTTATTTCTTTATATATTAATAATTGTATCGTTTTAAAGAAATAAAGAAATAAAAAACACCACAATACTATTCACTTGTGAACCCAATAAGTATTAGAAAACCATACGAATTCTTTCTGTTAATTTTACTGGTAGATCCAATGAAAATTAATGGCGGTGTCTTGGATTATTCCACTTACGGGACCTTCACGGGAGCTAATGGAGCTAATTGGATTCGTGTTTTTATTAGAACAAAGTTCTTTATCGCACTTCATATTCCAGGCGTTTGTCGAATGTGAGTTCGACCGAAAAAAAGTATGAGATTTCAAAGGCAAAATACATTACATGTAGTGTAGTGTACTTATATTAGTTACTAGACCGCGACTTCGTGGATTTCGTACTTTTCCCTTCGAACTTTAACATTCCCTACACCCCCTTTAAAGCGTAGTTTTTACAATAGTAATAGCTTATAGCACTCAGGAATAATGTTGGTTATAACAGTGAAAACATTTTTGAAATTGGATCATTGGTGCCGGAGATTACCCCCTACATACAAACTTACAAGCAAATGTTACCTCTTTATAATATTAAATCATATTAATATATACTGGCATAATATCCAAGAGCCTCGATCAACACCTAAAGAGGCTCTCGTTGGGCAGTTGGATAAAGGGTTTCATCCAGAAAGCAGTACTCTTGGACACGGCGCGCATAGTTAGGAGGTTCCTCTCTCAAGAGCGCTGACCACCGGTAGCTTGGACCCTGTTCCCGATGCCATTCAAATATTTAAAAACGTATTATATAACTTATTGTAAGATATAAAGAAAATAATAATATAGAAGATGTGTGTCAAAATAAAACGTTTCCTTACAAATAAATAATAAAATAAGTTATAATTTTAATTCAAGATTAATTTTTAATTTAATTACTCTCAAACGTTATTATTTACTTCACTGTGCCTTTTATTTCACACGTAACATATGCGAGAGATATATACATGAGAATTCTAAGAGGATTGTGTGGTGTTACACGAATGAATAGAATAAGAAATTAGTATGTAAGAGGATACTGAAAGTGGACCCGGGGACCAAGATATTGAGTAATTGGCTGTCATGGCACGAGCATTTGATGCAGAGGAACGAGGAATATATCAAGAGGAAACTTTTGGGTATAATATGGATACAGATATATAGACAAGAGTAGACGAAGACCAAAGAAACGGTGGATGTATTCTGTGAAAGATACGGCTAGAAAGAAGGTAACTATTGTGATGACAGCAAATGTATGCAAATGCAGAGATGTATGGAAGAAGAAAACATGTTGCGACGACCCTATTTCAATAGGGATAAGGGCAGGATGAAAATGATGAGGCAGACAGCTTATGTGGCAGAGATAGGCTAAATTATCGTCTGTTAGTTCTGTTTGGGATTTATAGGGGTTTACATTTTTTATAGTAGATAAGCTTGCAGCAAGCTTTCACGGTTGACAAATCAAATTTTGTCAAAAAGGCGTCAGATCACAAGTGCAATATCATAAATATTTCAATAGATACGATACTTTCTAAAGATTTGAAGTCGAATAGATACGAGGAACACCGTCCCTACAGTTATTGTGAATCTAAAACAAATGAATACAAACAAGTATTAAATAAACTCAGTCCTAGTACATTATAACTTGTATTTCACTTTATGTCGTCCATTATTCAAAACTAAGGCGAACCATCCAAAACTGTACAACAATGAAACGAATAGTTATTAGTTGTTGAACATTTAATAGAAAACAATTCGTACGTTAAACCTTCGGTTATTTACGAGCTGTGTACGTTCTGTAGCTACAACTATTAGGTATGGGGTACACTTGGTTTATAGTATTTAATTCCCTCGTTGAACCAGTAACAACTTACAAAAAGAAATTAACTGCACTTCTCATCATTCAGATGTACCCAAACCGGGTACATTCTCACAATCTGCTCAATTAACACTGAGCTGAGTTCATGCATACCGATAATTCTTTTAAATAAATGTTACTACTCCGTATCGGATTTTCTAGCTGCTAATTTTTTGTTGTTTTAAATGTTTGTGTGTTTGATGATGAACTGCAACAACGTTTGCATGTCAAAATTGTAGAACTTACAAGGATTCTTTTATTATTAACCACCTTTTTTCTTTTTTAAACGTTGCCCCACACTAGGAATTTCTCCTGTGTCGTGGGTGCGTTTACAAACATTTAAAGTCACATACACGAACAGTCAGACCCGGAACAACTAACTGTAGGCCATACAAATTGTTTTCCGTGCGGGAATCGAAGCCACGCGGCGCGGCACAGAAATCGATCGCTCAGCCACAGAAACAAATCTGAGCAAATAAATGAATATTCTATTCCATTCTATTGATATAAGAGGCGCAAGCGATACTGGTGAGCATGAGTGATACTGGAATCGATTCTGAGATGGTTAAAATGTTAATGGGTTTTTCTATCTTGAATATCTCAGTAGCAGCTGGGATTCTGGATTGGATTCCAGTTGATGGTAATAGGCTTGCTTCCTGTTCCATGGATTAAATGTATCTGTTAGAATTTGGGAGTGCATTGAGTCTCTCTCCATCTAGGTCTTTGAAGAGTATTGTACCTAATTACTAAGTCCATAAGATCCTTATTATATCGTGACCAGTCTTACCAAGGGGTATCGTGTTGCCCATTAACTGGGTTGTGGAGGTCAGATAGGCAGTCACTCTATGTAAAATACTGGTATTCAGCTGCATCCGGTTAGACTGGAAGCCGACCCCAACATAGTCGGGAAAAAGCTGGGCAGATGATGAAGTCCTTAAGATCCTCATACGATTTCACTTCACAAACTTAACATTTCGTTCCACTACAAATAACAGGCCAACTTACGCCAAACTCTACACACAGCTGTAGTGTGCTTCCATACCTACTTCGGTCGGTGTCTGGCCGTCAAAGCTCTGCTCATTTCCTGTACGAGGAAACGGGATGCGAGTCGCTTCCCCAAGGTCGACGCTTAGTGAATTTCGTTCTCATAGACCAACCGTTTGTAGATGTGGCATGGTTTAGTTACTAGCTTTTGCGCGCGACTTTGTCCGCGTGAATGACGGTTTATCTGCAGCCGCAATTTGCAGATAAAGTCGCGGATTAAAAACTGTCCTATATCCTTCCCAGAGTCTTCATATAAATCTTAATTATCCGGATTAAGCGTGAAAAGGTAACAGACAAATAATTACTTACATATTAATATTATAATATGGATATACTCGTAAGTCTGAAATTGCCAATCTACAACAAGCGTGTTTATTAAGGTTTTTTTTTAGTTATGGCCACTCACAGTTCAGCACTAGAAGGCTGTATAATGAGTAACCGGTCAATCCTGTGGTGACCTTACAAGAAGGCCCCTAGCCAGGGCTAACTACAAAATTACATTTAAACGACCGCTCGCTAAGGGCGCCCCCTGTGGGGCTCGAACCTCGGCTTAGGGCGTCGTTGAAGGAATAACAAAAACAAAGGCTGGGTCTCGTTATTATTAAATCGGGGGGTGGTTATTAATGTTCATGCCTTCTCTGTTTAAGAAGAGGCAAAGACCTCTAACAAAATGGTTCACTCAATCGGCACTGAAGTCGTTGAATACCTTAAGTTCTGAATTATGTCTATTGACTAGACAGGTCCACTCATATTTGTGTGGCTATTTTCTCAAAAGCCGTCTGAGACACTAATCTGCATGGTACTCACATGATATGACCAACACAATTCTAAGCTTGAAAAGAGACAATTATCTCTGAGTTTGTTTCAATGTTTCTTCTCAATTTAAATCATTTTTTTTGCATTTTGACGTGTCACGTCGAGGTCACCAGTTTGGGGGTATGAGGAACAGGGTGTAAAGTTACTCATCCTCCATTGAAATGAGAGGATCCTCCGACCAGACGGGTGTTGTGTCTGGTGCGTTACAGCCTGACGGTTGTTATCGGGTTTTTGTATAAACGTTCAATTGCGTGGATAACTTTAATATCGAGATGTAGGATATGTCAGATTTAGTTCACATGTGGCGAGATAGATGTCGCTACACTAAAAAACAATTAACAGAAACAAAAATCATTTATTATCATAACCATCTGCATTTGCTGGTCTTTGTCGCAGTACCATCTATTCGGATGAAATATTTTCTTGGCATCCTCTGTACTTTAGTGGCCAGTTTGCCGAGCGATTTGGTGTTTGAAATTAATTCACGTTATCTGAATGCCAAAATATAAAATAACGTGAACAATGTATACAATTTCTCGGAATGTTCATGTTCTTCTTCTTCGCCCACCGTGTGCAGACAACAAAGTAATAATTTCACAGGTTTTTTTGCTTAGCTCGGAATTCAACAATGCTGTTTCATTGGATCAATTTGAGATTCTATCTTGGGGAATTACCAATTCCCATTGTGAGCCATTAAACATCCATCGTCTGCCTAATCTTTTTGCAACTATGTTGGGATTGGGTTCTTATCTGGCTGTATGCAGGTATATAGCAGTATTTTACATGGAGCGACTGCCTGTCTGACCTCCATAACCCAGTTACTGGGCAGCACGATATTCCTTGGTAAGACTGGTGTCAGACTTTCAGACGTGTTCGCAGCAGTACCAACAGTATTCTCAGTGTATTCGCAGATCGATCGGTGGGATTCCCCAATGCTGCTGAGGTGGTTGCGGCTCCACGCTAAATTTTAATTGTATATTTTTCTCTCTGCCTATAAGCTACTAACACTAGAAATTAAGAAAAAATGTGCTCCGGGGTGGTATGGGCTCCGGTCTGAAATAAAAACTTTAAATTGTACGCTATTCTTTTGTTAAAAAAAAGAAACTCAGTAACATAAGCATTTCATTTGCATAAATATCTAGAATTTGGATTAACGTTCGTTGACTTATAAAGTTATTTCAATTTATTCTTATAATATTATTATCATTTGTAAATGTAAAATTCTTAGTTGAATAAGTTTCTGAATGTTTCTGAGCGTAAATCCAAACTATAGTTTTGAATTGTAGAAAACTATTTCAAAATATTTCAATAGATGATGAGGAATCTTCGTATATTTTATCAGCCACCCACTATATTGTTAGTGTATGTTATCTTTTACAATAGTGTAGACTCTACAGTACTACACTTCATCACCCAAAGGGAAATGCAGAATTGTATTTGATCTCGGGATCGATTCCCGCCCTGGGACAAATGTAAGTACGATCTATAAAGATTTGTTGCGGGTATTCTTGATATTTGCTATGTATAATAAAAAATATTTGTCTATGTAAAGTATTGCATTAAGTATATCAGTCATCCACTACCCATAACACAAGCTCTGCTTAGCTTGGGGCTAGATGATGCTATAAGGATTGTTGATTTGATCTTTCTTGAGAAGGCCTTTCCTGAATTTGACTTGCACTCACATAATACCTAATAATATATTCCTAAAATATTTATGATGTTTGGACTTTAAAATAAACTATGATCTCTGAGTTTGTTTGAGCAACTCTCCTCAGGGATCAGTCAAGTCGGAAATGCCGGCGCTGTTTAGTTTTTAAAATATTGACGAGTAGAAGTGTCCGCATAAGATATAATTACAGAAATATATATTTTATTATTTCAGGTGCCGCTGCTGCAGGTGCTGAAAACCTCAAACGGCGAAAATACAACAACCTTATTCGAAGTTATATGTTTGAGCCGTTTGGGGTTGAAACACTAGGGCCGTGGGGTCCGTATTTAGTTTTTAGAGAAATCGCGAAGCGTTTAGTTGACTCTTCACGTGACCAGAGGGCTGGCCTTTTTGGCCAAAGAATCAGCATTGCCATTCAACGTGGCACTGCTGCCACGTTGGCAACTTTCTGGGCACTTTTCCCGTTGACAGCGATGCAGATGAATTTTTCGATGTCCTGTGATTGTTTATTTTATTTTATTTCTTCATATATTAATAGTTGTACCGTTTTAAAGAAATAAAATTTAACTTTTTATTATTACATTTAGTCAAATTGGACAGCCATGCGATATTGAAAGTACCACAGAGCACGAAACACCGCACCGGCAGCGTCTAGAGTCTGATTGTTTATTTTAATTGTCTTTGGTGGTTCTCTTTGATTCCATTCTTGCTACCAGCATTCCAAACGCTTGTTATTTCATACCTTGTAGTGTTTTTTATTGAGGTCAGTTGTATATGATACAATGCGTATTACTGAGGATAACTCAAACAACACTCACACAGAACTTGACCACATTTCTATATGATCAACCTTGAATAAAATTGTTTACAATAAATAAAATCTGAAGTAATTGGCGGAGATATCGCGTGACATATATACATACAATAAATAATCTGACGAATTGAAAACCTCCTCCTATTTTAAAGTCTATCCATACTAATATTATAAAGAGGTAAAATTTGTTTGTAAGTTTGTATGTAGGGGGTAATCTCCGGAAACAATAATCTTTTTTTTTTTTACTATTGGTGAGCTGCATTATTTTTGAGTTCTATAGACTATTAATAACTTCAAAACTACGCTTTAAAGACGGTAGAGGGGATGTATCAGTTCAAAGGGAAAAGTACGAAATCCACGCGGACAAAGTCGCGGGCGAAATGCTAGTTAATAATAGTGAAGTTTCAACTGTCACAGATACTTAAAATTGTCACGGACCATCAGTTTATTTGGGGAATCAGTGACACTCACTAACACGCTTGGTTTGCATCGAAAGTGTTGACAATGCCGTGTAGCTACGGCTTACCAAGCTCTGTGACTAGCACTGACCGAGAAACTGACCGCATCATTACTATTACAAGAGAATTCAATCTAGAGCTGTATTCCGACAGGCCGAATGTACTGCACTGGTTACATGAACATCTCGTAGTACTTGCATTTCTGATGACGACATACAATATGGCGCTGCTTCACAGCTGCTCACGGCTAAGCGACACTGGGTTCTTGAATACTGAACTAGTGCTAATCAGTGGTGCGTCAAAGTTCCTACCACTGTGTACAGGCAGTATTGTCCACTGTAACCCGAAGCCATGATACGCACGTTTGCGTGGCTGGTAAACAAATGAACCTCGCAGCTAACGTAGTAAGCCCACGTGTGACGTAGCTGTAGAATTTGCGATTTAGTTTATTCTTTAACTCCATGCCGATAGACAGATGGAATAATGCAAAATGCAAATGAATAGAATTAGAAATGAGTACGTAAGAGGAAGTTGGGAGGAACCGGCGACAGAGAAGTTGTGTGTCAATCGGTTGTCATGGTATGGGCATGTGATGAGGAGATATCAGGAACATATTGTCGTTTAACCCTTCCACAAGAAAAGGATGTAACAAGAGCAGAGAAAGACCAAAGGAGCGATGGATAGTATGTAATGGGTTTTAAAAGCTTCCAAATTCTTCGAGTAAGCTTTTCACGTTTAACAAATCAAGTTTCGTCAAAAAGCCGTCAGTTAAAAGTGCAATTAAATATCTATTTCAATAGATACGATCACTTTCAAATCTCTTAGCGAATGTAACTAAATCGTCTAGACAAAAATAATATTTGCCGACTTCGAACGTGACTGAAAAACTTTTGGAGAAAACTTTCACCAGTGTACTTCAATCATAAGCACCTCTCTAATACCTTAAGATTTTCTGAGCTTAAGGACCTGCATTGTTCTTGAAATTAGAGACAATCTCTTTGATTAAAAATAAGTATACTAATAAAATAGTAAATTTAGTCAATTTATCTTGGACATCACTGACATCGGTGAAGGAAACATCGTGAGGAAACCTGGATTTATAAATTAATATAAGTGTGGTGGTGATTAATACACGTGATTTCTCTCTGTATGTGAAGAATCTTTTGCCCTGCAGTGGGACAGTAACAGGCTGGTATTATTAGTATTATAATTAAATAGTTATTTCAGTTAAAATACTCGAATTTTATCAAACCGTCGCGTCGGCACGGCTTGAGCAGTGATGTTTGACTGCTGCGCTGCGTGTCGTGGGTTTGATTCCCACTCGGAACAAATATTTGTATGGCCTACAGGTATTTGTTACGGGTCTGGCTGTTTGAGTATGTGAGTTTCAATGTTTGTAAACGCACCCACGGTACAGGAGAAATGCCAAGGGCGGGGAAACGTTTAAAAAAATAAAAAAATTGTTGGACTATTTACAAGGTGAAAAGTATGGGATTAAGGTTCGGGTCTCCTGTCTTCTGGAAGTGGTCAGAACACATTGGTTGCAGAACCGATTACCGTTGGAGCTATAAAGTTTTTGTATGGCGACGCAGCGTGGAGAGTCCCCTCACAATGTGGACTGACAATCTGGTATCGATTACGGGAAAATAATGGATTACATGAAGCGCAGGACTGGGGCATTACTCTTCAAAATAATTTTAATTCCAGTCTAAAGCCAATACGATTCCAACATTTATTTTTCAGTCACGTGATTATGTTATTTGGTGAAATACACAGCTGTCAAAATAAACTCAAGAGTAGCCAAGCTCGATCCCGAATTTGGCACTAGCGTCGAACTCAAGTATACCAAAACGTCTAAATTCTAATATCGATCGATCGGAATTAAAATCAAGAGTAAGCACGCTGATCGTAATGGAAATATTTGGGGGAGAACCTGTGTCCAACTGTGGATGACGTATCGCTGGAATTCTGATTCTGTAAATATCATAGGCCGAATACAAAATCTTTCCATACATAATCAGCTCACGATTTACCACACAGGCCTCATCTCTGTGAGCAGTGTCCACATTAGTGGTCCTTTGGGGAGTTGGTACTCGTAGAGGCCACACGTCAATTCTCTCCGAGTTGTTCACTGTTCGTAATAAGAACAAACAATTTCAAATAAAAAATAAAATGTCCGAATTCTTCTTTTGAATTAACAAAAAAAAACAATCAATTTACTTTCGCTTCACCCATTTACCTTAACCGTCCGCAATTATCGAACGATTAAAGAACTGCTGAATTGATCTGCTGCCGTCAGTCCACGGAACGAATTCGATTGATCAATCAATTTACAGCTGTACAATGTATTGTGTGGGGGTTAATGTGTTGTACTTGACGTCTGGGACACACGGCTCTGTAGTTTGAATAACATATCAATTGATTTACTGGGTACACGGTTTTTTTTAAACAATAAATGAACTACAAAGGTCATATAGGCAGCCACCCCATGTTCTTTTTTGTTTCCAGTCCGCCGGTCAGATATGAAAAATATTTTTGCATTTGATAACCCATTCTTGAGCAATGTTGTAGGTCATTTAATATAACGCTACGATCGGGACCTCAGGCACGGGTGAACCCGCGGGGGAAAGTTAGTAATCTATATTAATAACCTTTCCCAATCATTATAATTACATTGACCCGGTGATCTAAAATAAATACGATTTCGTTACTTTCAAATAATTATTTTACTGTTGTAATGTCTTGATAGCCCAGTGGTTAGGACCTCACCTCTTGTGCACAAGGTTGGGGGTTCCAATCCGGGCAAGAATCAATGTGACTTTTTCAATTCATATGTACTTTCTAATATAATCTGACATTGGTGAAGGAAGAACACATCGTGAGGAAACATGGTCTTATAGATAATATAAGTCTAAAATTGTCAACCCACCTTGAGAAGGCGTGGTGATTACCGCTCATTCCTTCTCTGTATGAGAAGAGGTCGTCGCCCTGCAGTGGGGCAGTAACAGGCTGGTATTATTGTTGTTGTTGTAATTTCAATGCCATCGTTGTCCAGTCTCCAAATCAGTGTATCACTGGTTTTACGATTTAATCCCAAATACGAAATTATATGGATTACGAGATAAGGTTAAGAGCACACTTAAAAGTTATTGATGAGCCCTGAAGAGTGTTTATTGGCCAATCAAGGCGCGAACCGATTTAAGGGCTGTTACGTGTATTCTTACTGCAATGCAATCACTGTTATTTATATTATGAGGCTTATCAGATAATGAGCCTTATAAAATGTGGGTAAATAAATATAGACGTTTCTTTGATATAGCAATTCGGGCAATGTAGGTATCTTCTAGGTTGATTTTACTGTACAATTTCGGTGCATATACCATTGTTATCATTTAATTGTAATTAGTTGGGTTTTCTAATTAGACATTTCTCAGTAGCAGAGCGGAGTCTGGATGTGTGCCTGGTTGTTGATATTCCCACCTTCTATTACGTGGAACTTAAAAAACAAATCTGGTGAAATGTGGGCGTACTGTAAGTGTAAGTACATCTCTGTCAAACCTTCCGGGAACTACAGGCGTGGTGTTATGTAATTATGAATGTCTTAGACAGCCTAGGTTTCTATCCACGTACCTGACACACATGCGCACTTGACCATTTTTTTTTTTTTTTTAAAAAACGCTGCCCCACACTAGGAATTTCTCCTGTGTCGTGGGTGCGTTTACAAACATTCAAACTCACATAGACAATCAGCCAGACCCGGAACAACTAGCTGTAGGTCATACAAATATTTGTTCCGTGCGGGAATCGAACCCACGACACGCGGCGCAGCAGTCGATCGCTCAGCCAATGCGTCAACCGTGCCGTCATTAAAATTAATAAAAATAAATAAAAGTCAAATTAATAAAGTAAAGTAATAAAGTAAGTAAATAGTTGGCTGTAACAACTCACAGTTAATAAGGACGAATTTCGCCATTGAAACTGAACGCGATCATCACATCTAAACCGCATTCAAGAACTATCTGTGTTATCATTGCTGTGGTATATTATATAACAGTCCTTGGACGTAGTAACCGAGTTCTTTTTAATTGTTTAACCTATTTTTAATGTAGTCTCATTGTCATCAATTATGTCATTCTCTCTGCGGTTGCTATTCTTAAATCGATGACGAAAAATTTGCGACTGGAGTTTTCTCTTGAATTGCGATCGACTGCTGGTGCCAACATTGGCGATCAACATTGACTTTGCCAACATTTGCTTGTTTTATTTATTTATTAATTTATATTATTTTATTTTATTTGCGCAAAACATATAATGCTTTTGAGTTACCGCTTGTTTCAATTTCAGTCCTCATAAAAATTCTATACCGGGGGAATTATATGAACATTAACTCCAAAAATATTATGAGGAAACCAAACTATTCTAAAAGCAAAAATTCAAAATAAATAATAATAAATAAATAATGCTGGACAATCCACAAAGCATAATCTAGCCCCAAGCTAAGCAGAGCTTGTGTTATGGGTACTCGATGACTGATATACTTAATACAATAAATTACGTAGATAGACATTTTTAGTATACACACTTACACAGTAAATACCCAGAACACCCGGAACAAATATTTGTAGATCGTACAAACATTTGTTCCAAGGCGGGAATTGAACCCGCAACCTCCTGCGTCGCAGGCGGACCTTCGCCCGCCGCGCCGCATCGGTCGTCAAAAATTCATGGACAACTACTAACACACACTGGACCAGAGTGGTGGCCTACCCCCTCACACAAAGAGGAACCTATGTCTCAGCAGATGAAATGTTATAGGCTCATTATTATTCTAAAACAAAACTATATTTTTATTTATAATAAATAATATACCATGTCTATGTCGCAGGTGTGTCCGTTGCATCACAATAGGCCCTATCAGTATAACAGCGCGGCGGTTTTTTCTTAAATTTCGTCGCAAATAGCTGAATAAGGGCCTTTTTGGCTTTTGACCTTGTTTAGGCTGTTTTTTTTTTGTATTTCCTGGGCGTGTCGAATAAATGATATTCTTTATTTTTACAGACAGCCCACAATGCAGAGCCTGTATGGAGGATGAGGCGGCAGTCCATGTGCTACTCAACTGCCCAAAGGTTGCTGCATACAAGGTAAACAAGAGCAAAGTATGCCCTTTGTACCTGCTCTTCGGGAGATCGCCGGCCACATCAAATCGCTTTTGGCCTTTCTTGAGGAGTTGGGATTGATCCAATGAGGTCCCACCATACGCAAAATACGCACAGAGTCATGGAGTTGCGGATACCGACCCGTTATACATTACAATACAATAGCATAAAACCGAATAGCACGAATCGTTTCTCCGGGGCTCGTCGGGCTTCATTGTCTCGACGCGTTTCTGGTGGTCACCACTATTGATTCTGGTTTGCAGGAGTTGCAGTGGTTTGGGAATAGTGTGGCAGGCGTGTTCTAATAAAAAAATACATTAGCATAGTATCGATGCACAGCTCCCATCGCTTTCACTTCACTTACCTTTACACGGGGATAATTATACATTACCACTGCTGATAACTACAGTTAGGTGTGAGCTCCCACAGTGTTACCAACCTACTCATTACGTGACCTACAAACAGACCGCACGCGACTAATACAAGGGATCTCACTTCGAGTGACATTAACACAATGTGCATAATTGCATGTATGTACTGTGACGTCACTGTTAGATCTCACTAAATTACGTAGTTATCTAAGTACGTGTTGTACGTTCGTACGGTGTTCATTGTAGTACATCAAGGTACAGACAAAGTTCGAGTTTGTAGAGCTTCGTCTTTGTTTGACATTTATTTTCTGTGACGTCACTGTTAGAACTCACTAAATTACGTAGTAACAGTACGTGTTATACGTTCTTACGGTGTTCATTGTAGTACACCAAGGTACAGACAAATTCGGATTTGTAGAGCGTCGTCTCTGTTTTGTCATATATAGCTTTCTTTTTCTAAAGTACCATTGCACCATGGGTACTGCCGGTATATTCTATAAAGATCTCCCCGAAAAAAGTTGGGTGAAATCAGCGTGAAATGAATGTCATAGTATGAAAGCTCACTTCGCCTTCACACGATTCATAACTCACTTACATAAGATTCAAAATCAATTTTCTCTTAAAGTTTTGACAGAAATGTTTTAGTGTTACCAACGTAGTGTTTCCGATACCTTAGTGCTATTAAATAGATATTTTCTTAAAGTTGCCAATCCTGATTTCACTAGAACTTTGCTTCAGGATTTTGTCAAAATGTAGTCATGAAAAATATATCTGCCTTTTTGGTGACCTTAAAAACCATAATTTTATTAACCAGGTACAAATCTAGACTCCGGGTTGCCACTGAAAAATTCCAGATCAACAAAGCCAAATTTGACCGGACTTGGGAAACCCTGGACCTCATGGACTAAAGCAGGTAACAAAAGTGATTTTAATGGACAATTCAAGTTGACCGCCTGCTTTATTTACAATCTCGACAATTTTACATACACAACAAAAAATATTTTACTTAATTTTTCATCATTCAGATCACCGTAACAGATTTTCGTTTTTCTATTTTTCCCCAGAACATAGAAAGTAAAAGATAAATACGACAACACGATTGCGACATTATATAAAATAAAAATAAAAAATATAGCAGTAAAAAGTTACACACAGTTTTTAAAATTGGTCCCAAACAAGCTTGTATCTTGGGTACCAATATGGAGGGTTTGCCCTTAAAAAAATATGAACAAATTCGTGGGTTTTCTTAAGACATTACATGAAGCAACAAAAGCAAAATATTAAATGAAAAAAATAATAAGTAATAATAATTAAAAAAAAACAGTCTACAGAAATACGCTTGACCGTATGTATGGATAAGGGAGTGTCTATGTCTAACTGGGAAATATTTGTAATGTCTTCAACGTCATGTGGGTAGAAGTTATTACATTTGTCTGATATGGAGTGCTTACGAAACGTACTGAAGTTAGTACTTTTAGTGCTCACTAGTATTGAGAATAAAGGTCAAGTTGTTAAGACGTCTTTTAGCTCGGTTACTAGTGGTAAGTTCAATATTACTGGCCGAGAAAATACAGTCACATTTATTATTTATTCATTTATTTATTATAATATTCTAATTCAAATGTTTTTATTTGTAGAACTTAAATATAACCAAAATGTAAAGATGTAAATATTAGTAAAATTAACGCCACCGTCAACGGCGTACAAATATTCTAATTATAATTTCTAATCAATAGTTGGTGAAAACATTCTAAATAAATAAATCATTTGTTTTACATTAATTAAAATTAAATTAAAGTTAATGAATAAAAACACATTGAAATTAAATTAGATTAAATAAAGTTATTACCATTAATTACTAAATTTATATTATTACTCAAGAACACAAATATTACGATTCCCAAGTCGGAGAAAGTGATATTGGCTTATTCCATCAGGTATTTCTGAGTAGCAGCATGGAGTTTGAATTTGTTCTTTGTTGATGGCAATAGGCTCGCCCCCAATTATATGGGACTTTGACGATATGTGGGTGTACTACAGCACACGCGTACATGAAAATTCTATATCTATTCTACCATGAATAGACAAAGTTTTTTCTTTCAACTTGACATCAGTCATTCTACCCGAGCAATACCGCCCCGTAGACTGTAGAGAATAGAAAACTGACTTCTCTTCAGTTTTAACGTCACCATGCTAAGGACGGTAGAAATCTTTAAACAATCTGTCATGTTGTCTTTTATTCCGTCGACAAAATCCGTTGCTATGGTGTTCATGCTACGCGTGTTGGAGCCTGAATTCGTACCCAGTGGATGTCTTGCATGCTATTATATATGACGGCCGATGTGGCGCAGCGGGCGAAGGTCCGCCTGCGACTCAGGAGGTTGCGGGTTCGATTCCCGCTTTGGGACAAATGTTAGCACGATCTACAAAGATTTGTTCCAGGTGTTCTGGGTGTTTGCTATCTATGTAATGTATTGTATTAAGTATATCAGTCATCTAGTACCCATAACACAAGCTCTGCTTAGCTCGGGGCTAGATGATGCTGTGTGGATTGTCCAGTATTATTTATTTATTTTATTTATTTATATGGGACTTGACAACACGGTTGGCGCTGTGGCTGAACGATTGACTGCTGCGCCGCGTGTCGTGGGTTCGATTCCCGCATGGAACAAATATTTATATGGCCTACAGGTAATAATTCCGGGTCTGGCTGTTTGTGTATGTGACTTTAAATGTTTGTCAACGCACCCACGACACAGGAGAAATTCGTAGTGTGGGGCAACGTTTAAAAAAAAAATGGGACTACGAAATGCGGGTGTACCTGTGTATACCTCTGCCTAAACCTTTGGGGAATACAAGCTTGACGTTATAGTAGTAGTAGTAGTAGTACCAGCCTATTACTGTCCCACTGCAGGGCAAAGGCCTCTTCTCATATCTCATCTCCAGGTTTACTCACGGTGTTTTCCTTCACCGACGTCAGTGATGTCCAAGATAAGCTAAGAAAGTACATATGAATTGAAAAACTCACATTGGTACTTGCCTAGGTTTGAACCCACAACCTCGTGCACAAGAGGCGAGGTCGACGTTATGTCCATAGTTAATCAGGTAATTATACAAATAAACACAAATTTATCGACACACATGTAGAGTAAATATTTTACTGAGAACACTTAGATCGTCAGTAACTTTATTACTAAGCTTTGAGATTCATCTCGCTAATGCAAACATTTAAACAAAGTTTCGAAACGGAGTAACTAATTTGTAACGAATGAATTTTAAATGGCTAGTAATTATAATATGAAAATTATTTGATGTGATATTCATATGAAAAACTTTAGTAAACTAAGCTCCAATTTCAAATGAAATTTAATCTCTTTTCACAATTGGTTGACTACATTAAAACTAATTTTATTTAATTTTTGTAAGAGACTGGGGCCTGATGTAAGTTTCAAGAAAGCATGTAAGACACGTCAAATGGGCTCCTTTACAGCAAAAAAATAATAAATATATAAAATAAATAAATAAAATAAAATAAGTTTATTACGTATCAATTTGGGTTACATTGCATGTCAAGGAGTCTCCATTTAGGCATAGAAATGCCTGTAGTTGAAGGCTCCGCTCTTCCCTTACATTATAGTGATACAAAATAAATAGGCAAATAACAAAAAAAGAAAAACAAAATTAAACAAGGAACGATAAATTGTATAAGCGTGTGTGCGCACCTGCGTGTGTCTTTGTGAGTGTGCGTGAGTGAGTGAATTTATGTTTGTTAATAATTAATAGCAAGACGATCGTGTGAGGTTACTATGAAAAACAAAATCTTCATCATCATCATCTGTCTAGCCTTTTGCCAACTATGTTGGGGTCGGCTTCCAATCTCACCGGATGCAGCTGAATACCAATATTTTACATGGAGTTTTCTTTTTTGTGATGAAACATTCCCTGATTATGATTTGAATAGTATTTAAGTATAAATACTGTCGCATGTATGATCATCCCTTGATAACGGTTTGAAAAATGATGCCATAAATTTATAGTTACTTAAGTGCGCCGGAGGAATCCATCATTAATAAATATTAACTATGTACATGCATAAATAAAAATGGCAACTGGTAGAAATGTAAGTCGCATTCAACTTCAGTAATAATAAGGTGAACAACCTAGCAAAAAAATAGAAACTTTTATACTGGATAAACTTATTCCGGAAATCCGAGTGAAAGTTTGTCGTCTTCAGAACATTTTGAGATTTGACGTAAAAAACGGCCAAGATGATAAAAAAAGAAACATGAAATGTACACTCAGGATAATAAAAACCCTGTCAGTAAAGTTAAAGGGCAATTCATTTGTTAAATTCTGAGATAACATTTTGTTAAACATATTTACTGGGTACTTATCGACTCATCATCACCCTCTTGCCTTTCATCACCCTCTTGGGGTCGGCGCAACATATTTTCTTCTTCCACACATCTCTATTTGCATGAGTCAATAGTCACCACCATCTTTTTAGCCTTTTTGTTCTTTCTCTACCCTTGTAACCCTTCACATTCGAACTCAAAACCCTAATCATCTACTAGGTATGGGTACAGACAGGCCAACACATCAAGCTACCCCAAACTAATTTTTTTTTCCAATTGAACATGGACTTTATTCTTTTGGAATAAAGTTGAAAAACTATCACAGATATTTGACAGATTCCTCAGATACCTCTGTACCTACGTAATTTACTGTAACAATTGCAACATTAGATAAGAGGCATCTAGCGTTTTGCATTCGTTACTACGTAAGAACAGCTGCATGTGTCGATTGGGTGCTAAGCAACGCTTGGGTCTGTACATTGTAATATAATAACTAATGAGACACTACTTTTATTGGACGAATTATAGTCATTTCATGCAAATGTTATAAATATATAATGACAGCTATTATCATATAAAAATCCGGATACCTATTAAGGTAGACAAGAAGATAAGCAACTTGTGTCCCCGATTGTACATAAAAGCTGTCGATCTCGCTCCTTCATATTGATTTAAGTTTGTACCACCCAAAGGTTGTCGCGAAGAAAAGTCCGTGTCTGTACATTTTTGTGCTCAAAGTATTAAATAACTAACAAAACTATGCAAGCATAAACTCTAAAAGTAAACCATGAACATTTTTATTCTAGAATAAATAAATTTTAGAAGTATCTCTACTCTCTACGATAAATTACTTGAGCTGAGCAGTGTGAGCGTAATTTCTCTGCGTTATGTATCCGACGGGCGGTCGTCAGAAAAAATGTCCGCCGACCGGGATTGCGGGTGCGTACATTTATCACGGCGTATCCGTGCATTTTATACAAAAAAAATAATAATCTAGAAGTTGCTGACGAAAAGGGAATTCAGGTATTCCGGGAAACGCCCAGATTTATCGGATTCGTCGGACGTGTGATAACGGAATGACGCAAATTGGAGCGACGTTGGTGTATTGAATCTTAATTGAATACAAATTGCAGCTCATATATTGTGTCTCTTGACGAATTTTGATTTTGTAACCTTGGGTTACGTTCATCAAATTGGGTCACGGAGTAAATGCGACCGTTGTACCATTTAGCGGCATCTGATTTAATTGGAAGCATAACATGGAATAATTCACGGGAATCAGGGCCGTGGACTTATTAAATTAATCCTATATTTCTGTACTATATTACAAAAAATCATGCCTGTATTGTTCGAGGGTTAGGAAGAAGTTTACCTACAGTAAATCCACATTTCGCCAGTTATGTTTAAATCCATTAACTGAACACAAATCTAGTCTCCCGGCTGCTACTGTGAACTTCCAGGTTGAACTGGTAAACATAATTTAAACAAATGATAAAATTAAAAATTACAAACAAGAAACTTGAGATGGTTTTACCGCATTTTGCTCGATGGCCTGACTCGGCCTATACTTATTCGCATTTCCTAACACATCTTGCGCCAGTACCTCTCCTGTCTTAGCCACTTTTATTTAATCCCTATTTCCCCAACTACCTGCAAGATACACGTCAGTTTCATTAACTATGAAGACGACGTTTCCTTGTGACCCGCAGAGGACACTTCCGAACTTGCATTATTTATTTAAAGTGTACACGTTGCCCACTGCAATGCAGCTGCCCGCCACTATCTAAGTACCTATAATTTTGGAAAGTATATTGCGAAGAACTCGGTGTTGTGAAAATTGGTTATCACGGTATGGGCATGAAATGCAAAGAAATGAGGGTCATGCTGTGAGGTAAGTTTTGAGTATGAATGTGGAGGATTACAAGAGTAGAGGATGACCAAAGAAACGATGGATGGAACGTGTGAAAGATGATATGGCTAGGAAGTAGGTGACTATTTAAATGACGGCAAATAGAGGTGTTTGGAAGATTAAAGCATGTTCCGTCGACACCAAATAAATTAGGATAAGGGCAAGAAGATGATGGATGAAAATGGTTAAAAACTAAGTCTAGTATAGTCAACTGCACGTCCATCGTAACCAGTGTGCCAGTGGCAGTGCCTTATTATTTCATATTATATGTAGATAAATGCCGAAATAAGTTTTGCAACGGGCGTGCTGTTAACCGTACACCGTTCAGACAAAAAACAAAAACAATAACATTACATAATATCAAGTCATCCCCGATGGTTCAGGCAAAGGTGTACCTAAAATACACTAACATTTTGCCAATTGTATTTAAGTCCCATGTAATTTGGGGCGTCCCTATTGTCATCTACTGGGCCAACATCCAGACACCTTCAACAGGCTTCAACTGTGAAATATTGAAAATCCCCATAATACCTTGCCCTAATCCAGAGAATGCCGCTGATCGAAACCAAGAATTCATGCACGGGATTCATGAAAAGTGTGCAAACTGCAGGTATAAGTAGGTAGCTACGTAATTTACAGAGGCAGAAAATTCCATATATCCTTCGTAATGTGATAGCAACCATATCAATCATCTCTGTGAAAAAACTCTATATCTACTTGTTTAAAGTTGTAATTGTTTTTTTTTTTTTTAAACGTTTCCCCACATTAGGAATTTGTCCTGTGTCGTGGGTGCGTTGACAAACATTTAAAGTCACATACACGAACAGCCAGACCCGGAACAACTAGGTATCCGTAGGTCATACAAATATTTGTTCCGTGCGGGAATTGAACCCACGACAGGCGGCGCAGCAGTTGATCGCTCAGCCACTGGGCCAACCGTCAATTCTAATTTATTTATTTTATTTTCTGACTTGTAAAAGTGTTTTCAAAGTCTATTAAGAGAAATAAATATTATTTCATATCATCATTTCATATTAAATCCTTTCATTTCGTGTGATCTAAGCTTCCTGCAATTTAAGAAAGTAAATTTAATTTTTACAAATGGTTTCGATAATACCACAGATCTGAACTGATAGTCTCTCAGACTTCTCCCAAAAACACATTCCAACTACATTAATATTCTCTCCGATTTGTAAATGGTATACATAGAGTTGTCAGATCGAATATATCATTGAACAGTTTCTGGTGATGCCGATCGACACGTTTGCACATTCTCTCATGATATTCTATGCATATGCAATGGGCTTATTTGACGTTATATTACGGAGATACATTTATAGAAATATATATATAAACTCATGGTTTGCAGTTGCATGCAGCTGAGATGAGAATGCTAAGGGGGATGTGTGGTGTTACGCGAATGGATAGAATAAGAAATGAGTATATAAGAGGAAGTCTGAAAGTGGCGCTTGTGACCGAGAAGTTGTGTGGAAATCGGTTGTCATGGTCATCATCATCCTCCTGCCCTTATCCCAATTTATTTGGGGTCGGCGCAGCATGTTTTCTTCTTCCATACATCTCTATTTGCCGTCATCTCATGGGTCACCTCTTTTCTTGCCATATCCTCTTTCACACAATCCATCCATCTTTTCTTTGGTCTTCCTCTACTCATGTAACCCTGCACATTCAGACTCAAAACTTTCCTCACAACATGGTCCTCATTCCTTCGCATCACATGCCCATACCATGACAACCGATTTCCACACAACTTCTCGGTCACAGGCGCAACTTTAAGACTTCCTCTTACATACTCATTTCAATCGGTTGTCATGGTATGGGCATGTAATGCGAAGGAAAGAGGATCATGTTGTGAGGAAAGTTATGAGTATGAATGTGCAGGGTTACATGAGTAGAGGAAGACCAAAGAAAAGATGGATGGACTGTGTGAAAGATGATATGGCTAGTAAAGAGGTGACCCTTGAGATGACGGCAAATAGAGATGTATGGAAGAAGAAAACATGCTGCGCCGACCCCAAAATAAATTGGGATAAGGGCAGGAGGATGATAGGATATTAAGAAACATCCACTTTTTTCCCCAGACCTTAAAGAAGTATAAATAAAACAACTTACGTCTTACTAAGCTCTTCGCTTTCCCACAATTCTTTAGTAACAAATTACAGAATACCAGCAACGTCACTCAAACGAAAATGATATATGAAATGTCGTGAAATGCAATCTGTGTGAATCAGTGGAAATATTGCGAGCGGGCCAACCGCTCTGGGAGTTACTCCAGATCTCAACGCTGCATTCAATGCTCTGGGATTAAAGTGGGGACTGGTGGAAGTGGAAGTTTAATCTTAGTCTGTGTAAGTTTGATCTATTAAAAACCTGGGGGTATTTTGTGTTTCTAGGTTTTAATATCATGCTTAGAGCTCGTGGTTGAGAAGCTCGGGGTTAAGTCAAGTGACGCTGGCTGATGTCAGACTGTGAATGGCTGACCATCCATTACTTGGCGCCAGATGTCATTTATAGATCTTTGATATACGTTACGGTTTTCAGTAGCCTGAAAGTCTGAGAACCAGTCTTACCAAGGGGTATTGTGGTACCCAGTAACGGCGTTGTGGAGGTCGAATAGGTAGCCGCTCGATATAAAACACAGGTATGCAGGTTCCTTCGGTAAGACTGGAAACCCACGACATGGTTGGGAGAAGATTAGGCCGATGATGGTTCGAATGGTATGTATGCTGTACTTCTTACTGGTATTTTACTAGTAAATTATACTAACTTCTTAATGACTAGAGTTATTGAACAAATTTAAGAATCTATATGTGTGAATGTTTAAGCTTACTGTCTAAAAACACACACACATTTACATTTTTGGGAGCTAAATTGCAAACGTAGGCTAGGTCTATAGGTTTTTGCTTATATAATTAGTTAATTATTAGTTAATGTTGCAGAATCTAGATGTGATAATATTTTTTTCTGTCGACGATGTTAACGTTCTAATGACAAAAAAAAACACTACATTCTGACTTGGGCATTCGTGAAAAAGTTAACGTCAAACCAAAATTTAAGTTGACAATTTTGCACAAAGATTTATACTCTGTTCTGAATATAAAACAGCTAGTAACTGGCTCAAAGATTTTCAAAAATAAAACCAGCGCGAGTTTCTTGGTAAATAATTTATCCCACTTATGTAATATTGTTGAAAGCATCAACAATATTACGTAAGTGGGAAAAATTATTTATATTATAAGTGGGATTAATTTATTTTTCTATTTTTTTTAACGTTGCGCCACACTAGGAATTTCTCCAGTATCGCGGGTGCCTTTACAAACATTCATACTTACATAAACAAACAGCCAGACCCGGGATAACTACCTGGCCATACAAATATTCGTTCCATGCGGGAATCGAACCCACGACAAGCAGTGCAGCAGTCAATCGCTCAGCCATTGCGCCATTTTTTTTTTTTTAATAAAAAAAATATATAAATAAATAAATAAAAAATTAATAAAAAAATACTGAATTATTTATATTATAGCTAAATGTAATTATTTTGTGAAAAGAAATAAATAAAAATCATATCATATCTTATTTTGTAAGAACACGGCTTAAGCTTTGTAAGAGGGCAAAAAAAACACGAGTTCAATGGAAACTACCGCGATAGTACTGACGTCAAAGTGAGGTGAGGTGCAAGAGATATATCGCGCCCAGTTATTGCCAAACGAACAATGGAACTCGAGTACAATCTAGCAGATGTACAAATTATACTGTAACCTGCCAAGGTCTGTCGTAATATTGTGACGGTAACTTATAATAACGTGATCGCCATGTGGTTAAGGCCTCGCCACTGATGCATTGGATTGTGGGTTCAAATCCAAGGAAGATGGGAGAAAATCAATTAAAACCAAAATTCATGTATTCAAATTAGGCTGGGAATGAGCATGTTTTGACCGTCATAATTAACATAGGATAGTTCCCCAAAACGCCCAGCATTCACCACGTCCCAGTGCTCTTGCTGGGAAGAAGAAGTCAAAGTCAAAATCAAAGAATTAATTGCAGTAAAATATGGTTACAAAAGTTCTTAAAATGGTAGGTAATATTATTAGCTTAACATATTTATACATAACATGATATGCAAATTTTTGTTATAGATAGATACAAATATATTATTAATTAGATTTAAATTGAAAGAATTCTTTTATATTATAGAAGGGATTCTATAGCGAACCATTGGAAGTTCTTTAATTTGATTAGGAATCTTGTTGTAGATCTGGACATGACTTAGGATAACAGCTAGGACTATATAGTTCCGTTTTTATTCTAGTATTAATAAGTCTATTTGGATATCTGGTTTTTAAAGTACATTTATCTCTTAGTTTTTCAAACATCTCTGGATGGGATTTGGTAAATTTACATACTTCCTCAATATAAATACAAGTGTTGCAACAAACTCCAGCTCCAAACTACAACGTTGTCTTATCACATAATTCCTCAATCTATCATTTTAAATTTACACCACGATACTTCGCAAGGATCGCATTTAATCTAATTAGCGCTACTGCTGACCTTGACGATCGATACCCGTGCTAGGCAAAGTGTTATTGGGTTTTCTACTCAACTCAGTAGCTGCTCTGGGATTTTATCAGTTCTTGGCCTTACATGGCACTTAACCATCACTGGCGAAATGTGGGAGTGCTATAAATGCGCCCCTGTCTAACCTTCAAGTAACAGAGGCGTGATATTATGTTATTCTAGGTACTTACTTAAATACTGGTGTAGTACGAATTTAGTCTTAAAAGGACCTCATTCACAGACGATGTGTTGTTATTAAAATCATTTAAAACTTCAATGAACATTCCCTAAAACGATTACATAAGGCACATTCCAAGCAGACAGTAATAAAAACTTTTACACGCGTATTGTTACAAAGTTGCAGACATAAAGACCACATACACGGCGCATTGTTCAAAATTGCTCAAGTTTTTGTGTAAGGCTGCGCGTACACGGGCAACTGACATTCCACAAATACTGGTGCTGATTCCCTTGTTGACACGCATCTTTTTTTTCTTTTTTTAAAAAACCTTGCCCCACGCTAGGAATTTCTCCTATGTCGTGGGTGCGTTTACAAACATTCAAACTCACACACACAAACAGCCAAACCCGGAACAACTACCTGTAGGCCATACAAATATTTGTTCCGTGCGGGAATAGAACCCACGACACGCGGCGCAGCAGTCGATTGCTCAGCCACTGCCTGAGATAGTGGTAGTAATTTTATTTAAAAACTACCTATAAACTTGCTTTTTAACTTACACAAAGTAAGAAAAATTGTCTTCCCTATATATTTTATGTACCTACTACCAATTAATGTATTAGTTACTTCTAGCTTATAAAAATCAATGTCTATAGGTATCAGCAGTGACTGGACAGGTCCACTCATATCTGGGTAGTTCTTTCCACTCATATCTGGGTAATCTCAGACACTAATCTGCATGGTACTCACATAACATTACCTCGATAATGTCTGGACTTTAAAAGAGTCTTTTACCTGTGAGTTTCTTGCCGCTTTTCTTCTCAGAGTATAGAGAGATAGGGAAACACTGACTTAATATTTAAAAAAACATATTTTACTTCTTGGCTTGTAAAAGTGTTCAAAATCAAAATCAAAATTCATTTATTCAAATTAGGCTGAGAATCAGCACTTTTTGAACGTCAAAAACGTTTACATAAGACAGTCCCCCAAAACGCCCACCCTTCACCACTTCCTAGTGTTTTTGCTGGGAAGAAGAAGTGGAGGAACAAACTCCCCAGCAACACGTCTGTCTGATAAGTTTGAAGAACTTGAAGCTATACAACATATTATGTCAAAAAATAATAATTATGTCAATCATCTTTATACATCATTCAATTAAATAATTTGCTACATGTTAGCTAGCACACACCAATATGCCAAAATAAATATATAAAAAGTTATATATACCAAAATCGACAATTAACTCAAGCAAAGCCTGCTAAACTGAATACATAAAAAGCCTCCAAGGCAGTCCAAGGGCGTGCCCGCTGACATGTGCAATGCTGAATTATATCAATACAACTCATTAATACAATGTAATAAGAGAATCATGTCAATAACATAAAAATAAGGACAGTAGAAGAAACATACACAAAAATAAAGAGCTATTAAACAGTAAAAGAACATAGTAACATTGTTCGTTAAAATAATTTTTATTTTTTCACCAGTAACAATTGTTTCAGGTCACGTAGAGATTGTAGATACATAAAATCGCTCGAGATTGAAGTGGGGTACTGACAGACGCCATATTGCCCAGAATTGCGCAATTAAAATTGCACGTTTAAGCGCATCCTTAAGAACACGAAATAAAGCTCACATTTAATAGGCCAGGATAATATGGCATAAGGGAAGCGTTTCTGGTTGGGAAATGTTAAATGAACCCATTGCTGTGCGTATTGTATCGTTGTGATTATTATAAAACTAGCTTCTGCTCGCGACTTCATCCGCTTGGAAGTCATAAGACATATCTTATGGCATTTGGCAATAATGTAACTTTGTATCGGTGATTATTTTTATCGGATAACTAGTTTCGGGTATTACGGATTTGTGAAAGAATAACTGCAGGAATACTCAGTGAAAGAAAATAAATTATAATAGGTCTTTACCTATGAAATTGCCGTTCTGCAGTACTGGCCATTTCAAATCAAAATATTTTTTGTTTGGCTAAGAATTCTAATTTCAAATTAATTTTATTTTAAAAACATGGATTTTTTTTTCCAAAAGTAGTCATTTGTTTATTGATTAGTGTTACATTTTCATCGCATTTAAATCTTTTTCGTCATCATGGATACGTTAAAAATTCGAGTAATTATGGAATATGAGTACCGTCGTGGCAGCAACGCGGCACAAGCGGCACGCAACATCAACGACGTTTACGGAGCTAACACTACAAACCAACGCACTACCTGTTATTGGTTTGCTCGCTTCCGTTCTGGAAATTTCGACCTGAAAAATGAACCTCGCGGTCGTCCGAAGACTTTGGTCGACAATGACGAATTAAAGGCGATTGTGGAAGCTGATGATACACAATCTACGGATGAATTAGCAGCAGCTTTCGACGTTAGCGTCAAAACAATATTGGTCCATTTGCGTCAAATTGGCAAGGTAAAAAAGCTTGACAAATGGGTGCCCCACGAACTCAATGATCGCCAGCGCGAAGTACGCGTCGAGACGTGCCTTGCACTGCTCAACAGACACACAAATGAAGGAATTTTGAACCGCATTGTTACCTGCGATGAAAAATGGATTCTGTTTGATAACCGCAAGCGCTCAGCAAGTTGGTTGGATCCTGGTTCAGCACCTAAACAATGCCCTAAACGAAAACTTACCCCAAGAAAAGTGATGGTCACTGTTTGGTGGTCTAGCGCCGGTGTGATTCAACACAGCTTCTTACCAAACGGGGTGAGCATTACTGCAGATGTGTACTGTGAAGAATTGAACACAATGATGGAGAAGCTGGCACATCTTCAACCAGCATTGGTCAATCGCTCGTCTCCGCTGCTCCTGCACGACAACGCGCGACCTCATACTGCACAGCAGACGGTCTCCAAGTTGCAAGAACTGGGGTTGGAAGCTCTCCGTCATCCGCCCTACTCACTAGACCTTGCGCCTACAGACTACTACTTTTTCCAGAATTTGGATAACTTCTTGGCGGGAAAAAAATTCAATACCCGAGAGGCAGTACAAAATGCCTTTGAAGAATTTGTTGCCTCCCGTCCAGCTGATTTCTTTAAGAAGGGCATCAATAAACTGCCACTGCGTTGGCAAAGATGCATTGATTGCATGGGTGATTACTTCGATTAATACAAATAAAAAATACATGAAAAAAATTCATTTAAATTTTTTCATACAAAACGGCAATTTCATAGGTAAAGACCTAATATTAAAAAAAAAATACCTTCAATAATTGTATAAGAAACACTTATTTAGACACTATGCAGCGTTACAACTAGAGAAAAGAGTGTTTTCGATGTGCTCCGGCACCCAATGTAAGATTTAACTTGTATTTAGGTTGCCAGCGTCCTCGCCTATGAGTTGAACATTAGCAGTAGTTGTAAGACGAGCACAGTATATCAATTTTAAATTACAATATATTAGGTATTAACTATACGGCTTACGACGAGGTTGTGGGTTCAAACCTGGGCAAGTACCAATGTGAGTTTTTCAATTCATATGTACTTTCTAAGTTTATCTTGGACATCACTGACATCGGTGAAGGAAAACATTCTGAGAAAACCTGGACTTACATAATTAATGTAAGTCTGAAATCGCCAACCCGTCTTGAGCAAGCGTGGTGATGAATGCTCGTGCCTTCTCTGTATGAGAAGAGGCGTTTGCCCTGCAGTGGGACAGTAATAGGCTGGTACTGGTACTTGTATACGACTTATGTACCACAAGTGAAGAGACGTGTACCGAAGGACATGACACATTACACTAGCTGATAACTAATAGTTAATTAGGTGAATTGCTACTGAGGTTTGATCAGGCGCTCCAACAATCTCCTAATTCCAAACTTAAAAAAAAAATACTTCTTTAAAATATTAATGACAGTAACAGGCTGGTATTATCATTTCGTATTAGGATTGTAGCCACACAAATGAGTTCCCTTTTCATCACTATCATCCTCCTGCCCTAATCTTGATTTATTTGGGGACGGCGCAGCGTATCTTCGTCTTCCATACATTTCTATTTGCAGCCATCTCATTAGTTCTTCGACCTTTGTAGTTCGGTTGGCCTAGTGGCTCCAAGCGCAAATGCCGAGCGTAGGTCCTGGGTTCTATAATTCCCAGGTCAGAAAAAGCGTTATTGAGTTTTTCCAATAGGAATTTTCTTATTAGCAGCCTGGAGTCTGGATTTGTGCCCGATTGATCGCAATTAGGCTCGCCCTCTATTACATAGAACTTAAACGTAACTGGTGAAATGTGGGTGTTACTGTAGGTGCACCTCTGTGCAACCCTTTGGGGAATACAGGCGTGTTGTTATGTTTTGTGTCAATTTTACCAAATTTTTAGCCATGTTGTCTTTCCCTTGTCTTGAGCAAGCGTGGTGATAAATGCTCGTGCCTTCTCTTCATGAGAAGAGTCCTTTGCCCTGTAGTGGGACAGTAACTGGCTGGTATTATTTTTATTTTTCCCAGAATCCATCCTTCGTTAACTTGATCTTCCTGGCCTCTTCTTTTGGTCACCGGCCAGACTTTTAGACTTCTTACTTCTTACAGTAGCGTTAAAAATAAGTTTTCGGCAAGAAGTAAGTTTGAAAAAAAAAACTTCCTTTTTGGAGCAAAAAGTCTATTGTTGCGCCATACCGCGAAAACGTACGTTTTAATAATGTTTTTAATTAAATTCTTTGCAAGTTGAAACTACGTACGTGCTCGGGTTCGTTCGGGACTTACTCGGAATCGCTTTAATTGTAACGAGTAATTTAAAATTTCCGTGAAATATCACGAGAATTTTACGTAACTGATTAATTGAAATGAATATGATATCCAACGTGAAAATTTCAAATTTATAACAACAGTAGTTGAAAACTGAAACAAGAAATAATTGGTTTTACCAATATTAATTTACTTAAGTATTTTATTTAAAATGTCTGCCATTTACAGTTTTTAATTAACTAGTTTTCGCCTACGGCTTTGTCCGTGTAAATGTTGTTGTCGCGGATAAAGACGAAATCGCGGATTAAAATCTCATCTTTAATTCTTTCCAGGATCACAAACTATCTCTATCCCAAGTTTCATATAAATCAGTTCAGACAGAGGATTAAGTTTGAAAGGTAGTAAACAGACAGACAGACACACAGAGTTACTTAAGTACAAAGGCCAGCACATCAAGCTACCCCAATGTGGCGAATTTCTTTCATAGTTTTTCAACTTTATCGCAAAAGAAATAAGGTTTATGTTCAATTGGGAAAATTAGACATTTTGGTGTAGCTTGAAGCTGGCGTCTGTACATATAGATAGAGACGTGAGAGTTTAGTTGTCGGCTGAACGAATGTATACTACAGCTGTTCTATAAGCACCCCACTTGCGAGTATTGTCGATTTCAATCTTTTCACATCAGATTTTTAATACAGAAAAGATTAACTCAAATAACAGTTAATCATCTGCGTAGCCTTTTGCCAACCATGTTGGAGTCGGCTTCCAGTTTAACCGTATGCAGCTGAATACCAGTATTTGACATGGAGCGACTGCCTATCTGACCTCCACAAGCCAGTTACTGGGTAACAAGATATCCCTTGGTAAGACTAGTTGTCTGACTTTTAGGTTTCTGACTACCCATAACGACTGCCAAAGATCTACAATGCCGGTACCAACGGCTTAACGTGCGATCCTATATTTCTCAACTTCTCATTTTATATCGTGTACTTAATCTATCTAATACCTGTAAAGGAACAATTCTTGTTTATACATATAAAATCTGAATCTAGGAAACGGCTCCAACGATTTTCATGAAATTTAGTATGGGTAGCAGGGGGTTTCGGGGGCGATAAATCGATTCTAGTTAGGTTTCATTTTTAGAAAACCTCGTTTTAACACCTATGTACCTTTAATAAAGAAAAGAATTGCTCAGTTACTAACAGTTAATCGAATGGCTATAATCTTACAGTGTTTCCATAATCATTTGAAATAAGGTACTCACTGAACTTGAAGTGGGTCGCATGCGGTCAAAGACTAAAATAATGCAGAGGCATAAAATGATGACATAACATAAAAAAATATAAAAAATAAATAATCTTAAATATTAAAGTGATGTCTCGTTAGCATATTCGTAAGTAGTTGGCAGATTCATCTCAGAGTTGATTAGTTTTTCTCCATCAACGAAAAATCTTTATTTCTCTTGACCTTGTTTTGTTTTTAATATATGTGTCGGCGCACATAAGAAAGGCATTGTCAAGAGTGACAGGTTGTCAACGTCAGGCTAGCGGAGCGTCGAGTCGATGGTAGCGGGGCGGCCATCTTGGGATTCCCTTCGTAGAATGTGGTCACTAGCGCACCACATTTTTGACAAATCGCTATCCATCGCCTTAAACATAGACACTATCTTTAAGGCGATGGATAGCGATTTTAAAGTGATAAGTGTTGATCAGATTATTAGTGATTACCATTTACGCAATTGTAGGATTATTTTAATGTTATGGAAGTAAAGTTTTCGGGAGTAGCATTAGTTTGGAAATAGTGTGGCGGGCTTGGAAATCTACGTTTTGCTGAGTCTTTATAATAGATACGCGTCTGCCACCAAGATACGAACTGATTGAATATATTGTGTTCGCCCGGTATTACACCTCTGTTATCAAGTACTCTGTAGCCGGTAAGACTGAGGCTACAATACTCTAAGCTTATGTAAACTAGTTAAATAATCTCATTAAAGCGTGCCACGGACAGTAGGGGTCTCGCAAACGTGTCTCGTTTTTTAAATTCATTCATTAGTTCGTTTCATTGTGTAGGGGTACCAAGGGGCAATGTATTCTCAGTTCATAACGAAGGGAAGGGACGCGTTAATTCAGCTATTGACGTCGCAAGAATTTATCAGAAGACAAATCCAAACTGCACTGGCTTGTCTGATGTATTTATTTTAAGTTTACACGCACAACATTACAGATTCCAAAAGCCTAAGGCGTTGAACATTGTAGAGTTAAAAAAAAACAAAAATACTTTCTAAAGTGCATATTAATTAATTATCTAAAAGCAGAAATCAAATTAGATCTGATGTTTGGGTGGACTCTGTGGTCAGTCAAAATCTGATTTGAGTGGATTCTGAGACGATCCAACTGATTCTAATATACAGGATGCTGAATTATACACCTGCAGGATTTAAAGAGGTGAATTAGACCACGGTACTCTACCCGAATCAATCAAAAATAGTACCTTAATTTTTTATCAATATATCGATTAGATTTTCTAATGCAGAGTCAAACCTGGAGCGAATCCCGGGCGTTGACCTCTTGTGCCGATCATATGATCGCGCACGTTTAGTCAATAACACCTCAAGGATGCGCCAGGCTGGTCAATACACCCAGGACTGCGTTTACAAACTGTCGTTGTTTGGGAGAAATACTAATTACAAAACGGCGTTAATTTTCAAATGTAAACCTTTTCATATTTTTTATGCGGTCATTACTCATTCCCATTTGACTCCTGCAGGTGACTAAGTCTCCACCCTGTATTAGAAGCTAGCTGTGCTATGTATGCATAATATGTATATATGCTATACAACCTTACAGCATACAATTAATTAGTGCCATGTGCACAAACACAGTGATGTGTCCGGACATTTATATTAACCACAGGTTGCCAATCAAAGGCTTCGGACACACGGTAAACACAAGCACAGTACACACGGTTTGTGGAGGACACTACTTACTATTATGAGTTTGCTCCTTGTATCTACGTAACTATCTAAGTAAAAACCGACCATTTTATATCGGGATCTGTATCTACGTCACTTTTCAGGCCATAATCGTTCTAAATAGTTGGGACACAACCATAAAATGTAATCCTTAGCTCAATCGATATCATCCTCATCAAACACAGCTTGGTTTTGACAGCACGGTTGACGCAGTGGCTGAACTTTTGGCTGTCGCGCTGCATGTCGCCGGTTCGATTCCCGCACGGACACACACACACAGGTAGTTGTTATAGAGCTGGCTGTTTGTGTTTGTGACTTTGAATGTTTGTAAACGCACCCACGGTACAGGAGAAATAACTAGTGTAGGGCAACGTTTAAAAAAGAAAAAGAAGAATTAGAGTTGGTGCAGCATTTCTTCTTCTTCCATACATCTCTTTTTGCCGTCATCTCAATAGCCACCTCCTATTTTACCATATCATCTTTCACACAATCCATCCTTCCCTTCATTGGTTTTCTTATACTGTTCTAAAAATATTCTTCACCAAACATTTCCAATCCCTGAATAAGTACATCATTCACATTTGACTGTGTATCATAAAGCTATTAAGTACCATATAATTTCACTACGTACTTCCGTAGCGTATATATTATACGTTCGCTGATAGCAGTAATCGTGCAGGTATCGCACGCGAAGACCTCTTTGTTTCAAGTGTAAGTTATAAGAACTTGACGAACGGACGGCCTGTGAGGCTAAACAGTGCTTAAAGGAGACTGCGTATCGGAATGCACAGATTAGGATCACCTGGTCTATGTCGCGATAATCCAACTGATGAATTAAATGAAAGTTAACTGAATGAATCTTGTATTTATTTTTATTTTATTGTAAATGGAGAGTAATTATTATATTTAAGACCACAAATTATAGTTAAGAACAGTCATGTGTGGCTAGTGTTCAAAGGCGCGTAATTCAAAATTATAAATAAATAACACGCTGGACAATCGACCCAGCGTCATCTAGCCCCAAGCTAAGCAGAGCTTGTGTTATGGATACTATATGACTGATACTTAATGCATACACACATTACATAGATAGATATTTTTTAGTATACATAGCAAATACCCAGAACACCCAGAACAAATCTTTGTAGATCGTACAAATATTTGTCCTAAGGCGGGAATCAACCCCACGCATCGCAGGCAGACCTTTGCTAGCCGCGCCACATCGGTCGTCAAGGTTACCAAAAGTATGTGTGAATGTGATGAGTGTATGTATGTGCATATCTATGAGTATATATTGAAAGCAAGCTGTAGAATAAATTGATAAAGTATTAGTTTTAATTTGTGGTTAAAAGCAACTGGTCCTTTTGTTCCTATTGCCCTAGATATGTTCAGTCTCATTCTTTATATGGAGGGAAGTGGAATTTGTATTTTTTCTGATTAATTTCCTTGTATATGTACTATAAGACAGTTTCATCGTTTCTTTTTCATCGGGACTCGTAAAATTTTATCGACTCAACTCTTTTCAGGTAATCACCAACGTTGATTCTGGCTTTCAGAAATTGCAGTGGATGCGAATAGTGTCAGAATTCATCCCTGTCCATGGCGTTACAAATAAGAGTGTATGCCTCAAACATATATCACCTCGATAAGTAAGGGTATCCCATACAGTTTGGTCGACGGACAAAATCCTTCACCTCTCAGTAATGACCCCACGACAGGCTTCCACAATGTTCTTATCAGTATTCCGCCTATCCCTTGCACCAAACATTGAGAAGCATCGTCTGCTGGTAGTACCAGGTTCCCATTAAGGCACATCCCTTAATAGAGCAATACAATTATGCAACGTTACCAGACTCATCGAAGCATGAGAATTCGATCAGGAGCAACATTCAATATTGGTGATGTAAAATAAGGTTGATGTTGTAGCCAGTGCATGGCTTATTCTAAGACTCACACTAAGGTTTGAGAACCTTAACTAACTGTAAATGGTCTTATGGCCTCAGTCTTAGTTTGAAATTAAGTTTTATTATAATGAACGGTGGTTGAGTAGCCACATCTATCTCGCCACATGCGAACTAAATCTGACGTAACCTACATCGCGATATTAAAGTTATCCTTGCGATTGAACCGTCGGGCAGTAGCCCACCAGACACAAAACCAGTCTGGTTGGAGGATCCTCTCTTTTCAATGGTGGATGAGGAACTTTACACCCGGTTCCTCATACCCACAAAGGTTGCAAGCGTTACTGATTAGCATGAGGTTTTAAGTTCGATTCCCAAGTCAGACCTATTGGATTTTCCTATCTGGAATTTCTCAGTAGCAGTCAAGGCCATCAACCGAGTACGAATCCAGAGTCCCTGCTACTGTGGAATTCCAGATGTAAAAACCCAATAACACTCTGCCCGACCCAGGAATCGAACCCAGGACCTCGTGCTCAGAAGTCTACGAGACAGTCTTCGCGTAGGCACAAATTCTCGTCACAGTAAAAACAAATAAGAGACAACACAAATAAGCTGCTACTGAGAAAGTAGCAGCTCAGAGTCTGAATTTGTACCCGGTTGATGGCCTTGACTCGACTCGGAGACACAACCCAACAGCCATACGTTCACCGATCGTGTCCAAGATTTAAATCCATGGCGCAATCTTGACACACTTTCGGTTCTATTATGAATACTAACAATCTCAGAACACGAGACCGTGTTACGATTGTTTACCCATAGAAACTGATAACCTGAGATAACAATACTGCCAATCCCTGCGACAGATGAGACTTGCGCTTAATGCTATTGGTGCAGGCAAGAATATTTCAAGTGCCAGTGCGTCTAGTTGCTATTAGTCAGCGCAGCGGTTACGTGCTCTGTGAGTATAATCAACCACTACATATTGGAGGCGCTGTGTTAGCATCTAGTAGACTGAAGTGCCATCGGGTAAAAGGCAGCCGTATTGAGAGAGAGAGAGATAGGGAGAGCGAAACAGGGATATTAAAACAGTCACCTTTTGTATAGGCTGAAACGACTACCTCCGGTGTTGAAATGTCGTAAAAGCTTGTTGATACACGACCTTTTTGAAAAATGGAGCGCCAGATGAGATATGAAATTTGTGGAGCTTCAGATATCCCACTCCTTCACACTTCATCATTACGGACAGAATATGCCGCCTGGCCATATCTCGCAAAGAACTGACAACCGCTCTTGGGTAAACGTGTTCTTGAGTGGAGACCGCGACTCAGCAAACGTAGTGTAGGACGCCCTCTGAACAGGTGGTATGACGATCTGCGAAAGACTGTAGGCATAAGCTGGATGCGGAACGCTGAAGACAGGGCGCTATGGCGCTCATCAGGAGAGGGCTTTGTCCAGGAGTGGACTAGCACAGCCTGATGATGATGCAGCCTGGCCACAAATCGCAGTCGCCTGTCTGGAAATCGCTTAACCAATTACAGCCCCACGTTGGCTGCTGTCAAAATTATCTGGCCAAATTGGGTATCCAAGACCGGTCCTTGCAAAGTACCAGTGTAGAAGCGCATCATGAGATATGCAACACCTTCTCATCTGCCCAGGATGCACAATCACCGGACCATCCATGATTTTAACGAAGCGAACAATAGAGCTATCCAGATGGCTATATATATATGGCAGATGGAATAATTAGACCAAATCTGAGTGTTATCGACACAAAAACATCATCACGCCTGTATTTCCCCAAGGCTTACACGTAGTACACCCCCATGTAATAGGGAGCGAACCTATCGCCACCTACCGGGCACACACGAAAAGAAGAGGAAGGTCAGAAGTTAGCGTGTCACTGGTCACTCGCACTGTGACACAAAATAATGACGTACGAGTATGAAACCTGACGTCTTTGAAGTGGAAATTATGTATTTTCTATCTCCTCCACTGTTCTTTTCTGAGTAATTTCGTTTCAGGATCCAAGACAGTTGAATAATTTCTCCGGGACTCGTCGAACTTTATTGTCTCGACGCTTTTCTGGTAGTCACCACTATTGATTCTGGTTTTCAGGAGTTGCAGTGGTTCGGGAATAGTGTGGCATGTCCCAATAAAAAATGACGTCTTCGAAGGCGGTCCGTGGCAGAAGTTATGCGCTCAACGCATTCTCGGTGCCTCAAACAGCCGTTAGCCGGACTCTGTCGTCAAGCCAAACCGTTAAAAAATCACGTTTCACAAATTGAACAATAAAAATGAAGACTTAAAAAGTAATTATGATTAGAAAAAGATTACCTTTAACATCGTCCTTGGAAGTAAATTAGCCAAACATTAATTAAGTCCATATTGCAATATTTTCTTGTTTCCATACTAACGTACATGCGAAAAATGTTAATATTCCGTAAGTTGTATAAATCTATATTAGTCGCGCATGTTGGCTCGCTCGTCGCCTCTGATCACTGTTTTCATATTGCACGTCTCAACGCGAAGCGTGAGTTGTGCTTTACTCTCACTCTCTCAAGGTCAAGCAATTATCTCGGCTTAAATTGCTTTTATCCGATCCTTTTGGACTTTGAGTATTAAATGAGTTGACAAATATCAACAATAACACTTTTTTTATGATAGTAGATACTTTTAAAAAACACTATTTTTGCTAGATAGTAAATAAAAAACCGTTTTGAAAAACTATTTCAGTGGACGTCGGGTTGTCTGTATGTTCGGATGATGTATGTGGTCACGATATCGCCCAAAAAACTTCACTTTTTGAGTCATTTTTTTTTTCATCCGCTTCAGTATCATTCTGAGTAATAGCCTATTGAAAATTACCGTCTAATTCAATCAAGTCATTTTTGTCATAAAATGAGCGTTGAGACGTGCACTTTTGGATTTTCCAAATTTTTTATAATATTTATCCACATGTCTCGTTTCTGCATTCACAACACGTGTTTTAGTTTCATGAAAGTGCGCACTGTATATCATCTGCCGTGCCTTTTCCCAACTATATTGGGGTCGGCTTCCAGTCTAACCAGATGCGGCTGAATACCAGTTTTTTACATGGATTTTGCATGGAGGACTGACCTCCACTACCCATTTAGTGGGCGACACGATACCCCTTGGTAAGAGTGGTTGTCAGACTTTCTGGCTTCTGACTACCTGTAACGACGGTTAAAGATCAACAAATGCCAGCCGGGATCAACGGCTTTACGTGCTTACCGAGGCACGGAGGAGTGTCGATATTTTTCGAACGGTCACCCATCCGCAGACTTACCTCGGCAAGCGTAACCTTTGATCAGCCCGTGCGGCTGTTTTTATTTAGCCACGAGCTCCTCCCCCCATCGAAATTGGAACTCGAACTATAATCTGCTAATAAATTATATTTTTTAATTTACAGTAACAATAGTCTCTATAATATGTCACTACGCAAATGCAATCAAAACAAAAGATAGTTTTCCTAACCAAAGTAAGCTGTCATGCGAACAGTGTCTCAGAATTTACTTCCCATTATGTGCTAGCGACAGCAAAACGTACACAAACGAGTGCCGATATCGGTGCGTCCAGTCAAAACGGAAGCCAAAGGATCGAGCCAGTATTGTCAGGTACGTTTCGGGCGCTATCGGAAGAACAGCGCTGAGGTATTTTTAATCCTTTTTGAATTTTTTTCTTGGGACAAATGTTTGTACGATCTACAAATATTTGTTCCGGGTGTTCTGGGTATTTCCTATGTATAATAAAAAATATCTATAAATGTAATGTATTGTATTAAGTATATCAGTCATCTAGTACCCATAACACAAGCTCTGCTTAGCTTGGGGCTAGATGGTGCTGTGTGGATTGTCCATCATTATTTATTTTATTTATTATTTATAACACAAGCTCTGCATAGCTTGGGGCTAGATGATGCTGTGTGGATTGTCCAGCAATATTTATATTTATAATATTATTTAAATATTTTTTTAAATTTTTATACAACTTCTTCATGCATGCGGAGTTTGCCTGTAAGTGATTGTTGCACTATTGCATACATACATTCGCATGTTACCTTTAGCATAGAACCTGTGTAAACAATTGTTGGTGAACCAAATAAATAAATAAATAAAATATCGCAGCATATGCTGAGATAGGAGCCTTTTTGCCTCGCACAGGTCCTTTTATTTATTTATTTTTTTATTTATTTTTTCCTTTGTGTTTTTATTATCTGTGCGTGTCCCAAATTGACGTTTTTTCTTTTCTTTCTTTACTTTGTATGTTTAACACCTTAAATGCCAAACAACGAGGTGTAAAATAATGTATTGTTTTTCGGTAATTTGGCATTCAACGTGTTAAGATTCCGCACGCCATGGCACCTATGTGTCCTTACACCTTATTAAGTCCAAGCCTGCTGGTCCATCTTTTTACACATTTTTAGTAGCTTGACTTGTATGTACTCGTAATATGTATGTATCAGAATCTATAAAATAGATAAATAAAAATTTTGTTATTAACAAAATAATTGAAAATCATCGGCCTTAGACACGTGTGCAAATTTTCAAGTTAGTCACAACGTACAGAGGTCAGCACATCAAGCTACCCCAATGTGTCTGTTTTAAACTACATGGTTTTAAAACCATATATTTGTTTTAACTATATATTTAGCACATACCATAACGCCTGTATTCCTCGATGGCTGAGACAGAGGTGTACCTAGGCTTACACGAAAATTTCGCCATTTATATTGTCTTGTCTTGTCTTGTCGTGACTTGTACTTTATAATCTGCGCTATTTTGTGCAGAATAAACATTTTATTGTTTTTTTTTTTTCAATTGAACAGTTTTAAGAAGGGGTTTTGATTACAGATACGGGCCATGTATTTTAGGAGCCAGAAAGAAGAGACATACGACTAAAATTGACACTGAAGATTTCCCTTGGAAGTATCTGGTATTACGTACAACTCATCGATAACTGATAAAATTCATCTGTAATATTTTCATTAATATTACAAATAAATAAAATTTAACACAAAATGTCAGGTTTTTTACTATTATACACTGTAAGGTAAAGAGGACTACCGTGTGTAATACAGTTATACCTTAAAAAAATGGCCGTCTGTCTGTTTATTCCGGCAGTTTATGCAAAACGGTTGGATCGACTTGGACGAGTATTTCCCTGGTAAAAAAAGACCACCAGAAAAAAAAAACTGAATAAATTGTGTACACGATTGTGAATATGATTCAAATAGTTAAGTTAAGTTTGGGATATCATCCAATAGATTTTTCCAATTTACATTACATTTTACATTACATTTTTCTCGGTGGAAAGAGAGGGCGTGTCAGACTTTTACTGACTAAAACCCATCCATGTTCCGACCTTGCCCTTTGCGTTCCAGGGTCACAGTAACTCTTTTGAACATCCCGCAACTCTGGCAGGCTACGGCCCCGCAAGTTTTTACACGGTACGTACAAGCAATGTTAAAACTGCAGCCTCGCACGCCTCAGACACATACCTTGTTTAGTAGCCTAGCTTCATTGGTTAGCTGCCTTGAACATCTCTGGTGGAAAAGCAGCCAAAGTTTGACATAGTTCAACGTATTAGACAATACTAATACAATGAGCGCTTGCTCATCGACGACGCAAACGACTCAGTATTGGCAAACGCAGGTACCGTTTTTTTTTTTTAATTTGTAACATCACGCCTGTAATCCCTAAAGAGTTAGGCAGTGGCGTACCTATTTGTTTGTGTAATAACATCATAATCATCATCCTCTTGCCCTTATCCCAATTTATTTGGGGTCGGCGCAGCATGTCTTCTTCTTCCATACATCTCTATTTTCCGTCACCTCAGAAGTCACCTCCTTCTTAGCCATATCATGTAATAACATGGGACTTAAACATAACTGGCGAAATGGGCGAGCCTATTGTCATCAACCGGGCACAAATCCAGAGTCCCTGCTACTGAGGAATTCCAGATGTAAAAACCCAATAACACTCTGCCCGACCCGGGAATCGAACCCCGGACCTCGTGCTCAGAAGTCTACGAGACAGTCTTCGCGTAGGCACAAATTCTCGTCACAGTAAAAACAAATAAGAAAATTACAAATCAACGTTTTTCGCAATACTTATTATTTTTGCATTTTATTCTTGATTTTAAAATATTGGTAATGTCGATGTGATTAAATATAATGACATAGTAAATCGGGGTTGAGATTTATTCCCTCGTTGTTATCGTTAAAGATGAGTACCACGTAAACCAAACTGTTGTATGGTATATTATTATAGACCATTACAAATAACGAGCTATAAAAGATAAAAAAAAAACAATTGACTGTGTCTAGACAGAACAGCCATAAGATGCTATTTTCCAATATCTCATATATCGGACGCATAAAACTTTTGTGCAGGGCATGACATCGACAGAACGGGAGCAAGGATCGTTTATAATTTTAATTTTGAAAATATCTTAGAACAAAGTTTGAACTCTAGAAGGGACTCGTGGTCGATCTAGGGTTATCAATTCCGCTACGCTTGCAAGGGTTGTTCCGTGGATGGGTTAACAACTATTACATAATATTGAAAAAGCAAGTGAATCCGTTGGTAACATCGGTTACTAAATAGTCAAAAAATATGAAAATTATGGTAAATGGTAATGGTAAAGTATTGTATTAAGTATATCAGTCATCTAGTAGGTACCCATTACACAAGCTCTGCTTAGCTTGGGGCTAGATGATGCTGTGTGGATTGTCCAGCATTATGTATTTATTCATTGGTTCGATCGTTTCTTGCTCCTTTCTTGTCTCAACGCACGTCCATCTTTTGTTCAAAATTTGTCGCAGTCAGTCTCGATATTCCAGTTTTATTTTTGGAGTTAGGTAAGTTTTCCATATATGATTATATAGTTCCAAAAATGACTAAACAACTTTGCCCAACACAAAAAGCCATTACTTACAAACGAAAAAAATTACCTACAATTTAATCTACCTTTCAGCATTGTAATTTTAGCCCTAAATTACTTCCAACACTATTAGTCTGAAAGGTGAAGGACACGACCTCTATTGTCTGGATTATGACTTGGCAAATTATATTTTTTTCCACTATAAAACCAAGACGAACAGTGACCTGCGCCTAATTTTGTGAGTTGGGTTAAATTCATCTTTTCCCAATTATGTTAAAGTCGGCTTTCAGTCTAACCGCATCCAGCATGATATAGATATATATCATGCTGATAGCATTTTTTTCATGAAGTGATTGCTGTTATTCTGGGTAACATGATACTCCTTGGTAAGACTGGTTGTCAGACTTTTGGGCTTATAAAAAACCTCGTAACGACTGTCAAAAATCTACGAATGACAGCTGAGGATGATCGGTTTGACGTGCTTTCTGAGGCACCCAGAGGTCTCGGTATGTAATGGATGGTTAACCATCCGCCGACTGACCTCGGCAAGCGTTGCTTAACCTTGAATATCGACCTTTTTGGCTGTTACCAAATGCACCAACTAAAATAACATAAAAAAAACAACAATAACCGATCATGTAAAAGACAATCCTCATAACAAAAATGTCTATAATTACGTAAGCTACGAAATAAAAAAACAAAACACAAGCGGAACTCTCGCAAAATTTCGGGCGCTCTCCCTGCAAAGTTGCTTTGCGTGGAAATCGAATAACTGGCGCCGGCTCCTGGACCAACTTTTAGTATGCGAATGTAGTCATTATGTGACGGGCGACTTGTCGTTGAATTAAAAAGTAGACACTACGCTTTTTATCTGACTGCGAAAAGGACGTCTAGACTGATTGTCAAACTTTTGGACTTCTGACAGACAGACTTTGACAGCACGGTTGGCGCAGTGACTGAGCGATTGGCTGCTACGCTGCGCGTCGCGGGTTTCGATTCCCGCAAGGAAAAAATATTTGTATGCCCTACAGGTATTTGTTCCGGGTCTGGCTGTTTGTGTACACGAGTTTAAATGTTTGTAAACGCACCCACCATACAGGAGAAATTCCTATTGTCGGGCAAAGTTTTTTTATCGAAAAAAAAAAGATCAACAAAATTTAATGACAGCCGAGATAAACGGTTTACCGTGCGTTTTGAGGTACGGAGGGATCTCGCTATGTTACCCATCCATGGACCAACCTGGCAAACTCTTGCATTACCGAAAACTCAAATAAAATCCAGTGTCTAACAGCTTTATTTATTTGTATAGCCTAGTATCGGACCAATTTAGCGAGTGAACACCGTTCTACTTTCCAGACTTCAACTGGAATCTGATAAAATCGAGGTTATTAACGGGGTGTTTGTAGAGGGGTCCGCCAAGTTTGCGTCCGTTAAATAAAAACGGCGCAAGTTTGAACCGAATACAAGCAAAGTTGGAAGTTCGATGATTTGCAGCTGCTGTGCTATTTATTTTTTTATTTAGGTCGCTGTATTTCAGTGAATACCATTTTTTTCTGAGATGCTTTAGTAGTTTAAGATTTTTGCATTTATATTCTTCAACAATAATAAAACTTTTAATACATCGTTAGATCATTAAGCCTCATCAGCAAACCATAAGACAACTATTACAAAAACCGATTACAGAAGGGAAATCAACGAAAATTGTTCGATAGAAACCGTTTATTACCTTACTCTAGAAGAGTTGAGAGATAGAATTACAGTAATTTACTATTAATATATAAAGAAATTAAATAAAATAAATAATCACAGGGCATCGAAAAATTCATGCGCATCTCTATCAACGGAAAAAGTGCCCAAAAAGCTGGCAGCATTGCCACGTTGAATGGCAATGCTGATACTTTTGCGTTACATTGTGAATAATAAACATGTAATTATAAAAATAAAATGTGTTCGTTTCCGAATTAAGGAAATTGAGTATCTGTGCTGTAAGCTGCAGGTCAGTGGGATTAGACCATTAAAATATGGCTTCTCATTCTACTGAGACTCTGTACTACGATAGGCCAGTTCAAGATAAAAGTGTAAACAAGTCTTGGAAAGTACGAAACCCACGACGTCTGACGGACTCGCTCTATCTTTCTCAGGTTTTTATTTACAGTAAATACGCAAACAAACAAAACGCCTCGGAAAGCGCGTTAATCCGTTGGTCCTGGTTGTCATTCACAGTAGTTCTTTGACTGTCATTACGGGTAGTCAGAAACCCGAAAGTGTGACAACCAGTATTAGCAAGGGGTATCGTGTTGCCCAGTAACTAGGTTGTGGCGGTAAGATAAGCAGTCTCTCCATGAAAACACTGGTGTTCAGCTGCATCTAGTTAGACTGGAAGCCGACCCCAACATAGTTGGGAAAAGTCTAAGCAGCTGATGGGTCGTAAAGACAAAATTAAACATTAACTTCCGATGTAATGCATTCCATTCATCCTCATAGAAGCTAAAAAGGAGCCTCATAGAAGGGAAAAGGCTAGGAAGATGATGACGCAAACAAACAAAACACTATAACAGAACCGTTAAACTATTTATATTATTTTTCTAATTAAGAACTTGGCTGGATACACATGGCCAGTATTACATTTTGAACTCAATTCGTATGCCACGCGCGACGCCTGAAGTTCGACGCGGCCAATTTCCCACAGATTTCTACCAAGAGAAACTTTGCGACTTTTCTAATATGCCCTGGGATAGCAACAACTTTGTTCCGTGAACTATCTAAAAATATGTTAATAAAATATATCGTTGTGACATAGAAATTATTGGGAAAACTGTAACATATGCATACGTATTTATAGTCAAATAGTAGTAGCATAGTGTAGTGTAGTATTATAGTAGTATACTTATGTTTGGGGGTATGAGGAACAAGGTATTAACTTCCACATCTATGTGCCTTACGGCTGGGCTAAAAGGGTCCAGTTCAGCAAAAATGCCTGACAACTAGTGTCAAAGTTTTCAATTGGAACGGAGCTGTTTTTTCTATTACTCGTGATGATCAAGCAAACACTACTACTTCCAGGAGAATACCTGTATGAAGAAGATATAAAGGCTACTCTTTCCCGAAGTCGAAAAAAATATTTATAAAAATATTTTTTTGTATACCCGTAACAATCCAATTCAATACTTTCAATGGAACAATCCAACGAACATAAATGGACCGTTTCGATCACCTGCGAATCTTTTCAGCGTGCAAGCTTTGGAATATACTATAACGGGGCAAAATTGTTTTTAGGAAAGCCTTATACAATATGTCAAAGTAGAAACAGATGAATGTGAATAAGCCATGTTCAGACATCAAGAATTTTAGCTTAACACTTTTGAATAATATATGTAGGTACTTTCTAAGTTTATCTTGGACATCACTGCAATCGGTGAAGCAAAACATCGTGAGGACACCTGGACTTAGATAATTAATATAAGTCTGAAATCGCCAACCCGTCTTGAGCAAGCGTGGTGATTAATGCTCATGACTTCTCTGTATGAGAAGAGGCCTTTGCCCTGTAGTGGGACAGTAATAGGCTGGTACTTTTTTACTTTACTCTTGAATATCACAAATAAAATTCTAATTCTAATTAGGTTGAGAATCAGTATTTTGTGAAAATCAAAAAATGCATAAGACAGTCCTTCAAAACGCCCGCCTTTCAACACTCCCTTGTGTTTTTACTCAGAAGAAGAAGTGGCGCAGCAAACTCCCCAGCAACACATCTGTCTGACAATTATGTTGGCAGAACTTGATTCTATACAATATAAGTTATTAACATTATGAATCATCATTACGTTTCATTTTTTTTTAACGTTTACCCACAGTACGAAACAGCCAGGCCTGGAACAACTCCGTGTAAACAGTTCAGTGCGGGAATTGAACCCACGACACGCCGTTCAGCAGTCAATTGTTTAGCCGCTGCGCCAACCGTGCCGTCATCGTCAATCATCTTTATATCTTAGGCAAAAGGGGCGTGCCCGCTTACATGTGCAATGCTGAATTATATTTATAGGGCAATGACTCAATGACATACAAGATAAGATAGGACGGACAGTTATGATGAATATTATGTCATTGGGCATAATGAACATTCTAACATCACGCTGGTATTCCCTGAAGAGATAGACAGAGGTGTACCTGCACTACTCCTACATTTTACTAGTTTCTAAGAACGTATAATCTTTGTTACTCTCCTGTGGTAAGTATGAATATCTGTTTAAAGCTGTTTTTAGACGTGCGTTTTAACTCTTTGCCAGCAATAATATTACTGATGTCACCGCAGCCTTATAAATTCTAAATGAAGACTGAATCATATAAAAAATAACAGGACGTATCCACACTGATCTGCATTGTACGTTCTTGAAAAACATAATCTAAAAGAACAGTCTGGACTTTTTAGATGGGGGTGTCAAAAAGAGAATATATTTCAACTAAGATGATAATGATGTAACAAAAATAATTACTACAAGATACCTAATAACAAATGAACAGCACAAAAGCCAGCTGCATTACACTGCAGACCGAAATTGGACAATCCCCTGTAACGATGATAATGCGTGTGGGCCATTTATGAAATAAGTTATTTTTTGTTAGCAACTGATATTCATACGACGCCTTCTGCGCCATGGAAGACCTCTTGAAAGATCTCGGGACGAGCTGAATAAAACCAACAACCAGTAGCCCAGATTGAACCTAGATGGAAGTCATGGAGACAGGCCTTTGCCCAGCAGTGGGATGATATAGGCAAATAGTATCTCCTGGTATGATATAAGTTTACGTTTTAACAAAAATAAAACTGAAGTACCGCTAGAAAAACTGTCAGTTGGCGAGAACAAAAACCATATTGCGAACGCCAGTCTTGTTCGACAGTCAATCGGTCGCGGTTTGGAAACCAAAAAAGATGCAGAGAGCCGAGGTAAGCATTTTATTTTTTTTCCGGGCAAAAGACTATATTTTATTTTCGTAGCTGTCGGTACAAATTCCAATGAAAAGCAAAAAGTACATTGATAAGTCGGGAAGAGAATTAAATATTTTTATTTAAAAAGAAACTATTTTATTTAAAATGTATGCTCTGCAGGTTACTGTGCCATTGGTGACAGCTCCCTGCTAGATCACAGTACTAATAACTAACAATGGTCACTTACATAGATATTATTATATAAAAAATACCATACCTACATAAAGTCTCTTAAAAAAATTTTTTGACTTACTAATACATTCAATAATTATAAACTTAGAGCGATTTGTCATTTAAAAAATCAGTGACACAATGGTGAAGGAAAATATCGTGAGGTAACCTGGACTTATATAATTAATATAAGCCTGAAAACGCCAACCCGTCTTGAGCAAGCGTGGTGATTAATGCTCGTGCCTTCTCTGTATGAGAAGAGGCCTTTGCCCTGCAGTGGGACAGTAATAGGCTGGTACTTTTTTACTTTATTGTAGTAGGCTTTCTCTGTGAGTATTTTTTAAAACGTTTTGATGAACTGATCTGTACGTAGATTTTTTACGCAGATTTGTTATGATTAATAAAAAATAATTGACACACCTCCACATTCAAATCCGGTGCATCGGTACACCCAATTTTGAAAACCTAAGAAAAAACAAAACAAAATGGTCCTCAAAAGCCTACATTAAGAAAATAACGGAAGAGTAACTTTGGGACGCTGTCCAGTAGGTACCTAACCTAAGCGATCTATGCGCGATTAGACAAAGGGTGCAAAGGTTAGGATAAATAATTTTCTCGTGGTACACCGCCCTAATTGCCTTTTAATTATGATTTAAAGTTAACTGACGATTAACTTTGTCTAAACTCTAGAATCATGGGGCGAACATCGTTAGCAGGTAAACAGTGATTAATCAAAAGGCTGGTTTGTTTAAGCCCAACGTTTTTTACTAATTGTTCGTTGAGTTAACTTTTGATTTGGCTGCCGGAGAATTCTGCTTGTAATCGAAAGGGGTTGTATTGATAGGATCGTTTTGTAGTGTTATAGCAAATAAACAGCATGGTATTACTGCTGATCATGAGGTCCTGGGTTGGTTTTCAGTGTGGTTTTCAAAGTGTTTAATCAGTAGCAGCCTGCAGTGTCGATCTGTGCCCTTATGATGGAAATAGATTCGCCTCCTATTATACAGGGTGAAAGGGACATTAACGCATAAACTGAAACAATGAGTTCAGTATAAATGTTTCTATAGCCTTAAAAAGCGGCAGAATTTTTCTTTGGTTCTTCCTTATTTATAGGTATTTTTCTGATGTTTTATTTAATTTAAATCAATGAGATTTAAATATGTAAAGTAAAGTATTCACTTTTCAGTTAAAAATCTCATTAGATGAGATAGAAAAGAGGATTATCTCATATCTTTTGACTGTTTTTAGTAAAAAGCACAAGAAAAAAACCATAAAAATGAGGTAAAAAGCAATTCAAAAGTACTTACGCTTTTTTGGGGTTCCAGAAACAAGTTCTGAACTCATGATATCAGTTTTTGCATCGATGTCCTTTCAACTCTGTATACTAGCAAAATGTGGATGTATCAAAGACACCTCTGCCTCGCCTCTACCTTTGAGAAGTACTGGTGTGATGTTACAATATATTATTAATAAATAAATATTGCTGGACAATCCACACAGCATCATCTAGCCCCAAGCTAAGCAGAGCTTGTGTTATGGGTACTAGATGACTAATATACTTAATACAATACATTACATAGATAGATATTTTTATTATATATAGCAAATACCCAGAACACCCGGAACAAATATTTGTAGATCGTACAAACATTTGTCCCAAGGCGGGAATCGAACCCGCAACCTCTTGCGTCGCAGGCGGACCTTCGCCCGCCGCGCCACATCGGTCGTCATTTGTTTTTTCATTATGTCTTGGCTAAAAGAAACAACCTAACTAAACAATTATGTTTTCTACATTTAGGTACACGAAAGGACTCGTGACTAAATTACAACAGTCGCAGGGTTCAATAAAAGGTAAACTACGCTTGGCCAAGTCAATCATGGATAAGTGACCGTTAATTACAAATCAAAACTCCTCTGTGCCTTGGAAAGCACGTTAAACCGTTGGTCCCGGCTGAAATTTGTAGATCTCTGATAGTCTAGAAGTCTGACAGCCAGTCTTACCAAGAGTTGAGGTGATGACTTTTAACTGGGTTGTAGAGGATAGATAGGCAGTCACTACATGTAAAATACTGGTATTCAACTGCATCCAGTTAGATTGGAAGGCGACCCCAACATAGTTAGGCACATGCTAGACAGGCAATGACCCGAAATTGGCAAAGCAGTATGCTTTTAAGTACCCATGGGCTAACTGACGCTATGAAGCACTCAAAATGTTTTCAGGAACGGGGCGTTCTCAGCGCCCTCTCGAGACAGGTCTAGTGGGCACCCACTCCATACTTCCACCGTCTTTCAATTCCAAACTGCCTTTTGTTAAACTTATGAATTCCAGGGATGCAATGTTTTGAGTGAAAAATTTGTTTCAGTAATGTGGTTTGGATGTTTAGTCTTTTAACTTATTTAGGCCCGATTTTTTAGTAGCGAAATAACTTTTATTCGAGGAATGAAAAAAAAAGGTTTGATCTTACATAATTATGTCTGACTGCAACATTTAATCTCAGTAGCAGCCTGGAGTCTCGATTTAAGCCCGGTTGATGGCAATAGGCTCGCCCTATTTAACATGGGACTTTAACATAACAGACGAAATGTGGGTGTCTAACCCTTCGAGTAATACTGGTGTAGTATTAATAAACAGTAGAATTAACTATTGCCTGAGAACAAATAATGTAGCAGTCAGCATTGCAAAACATCCCCAATCATAAAACCTTCTTGACCTTAAACTTCGTGAAATAGTGGTCAACACTCACCCCGTTTCATACGTTAATCTCACACATATACACAATATCGCACCAACAACAATACTTGACGACCGATGTGGCGCGGCGGGCGAAAGTCCGCCTGCGACGCAGGACAAATGTTCGTACGATCTACAAATATTTGTTCCGGGTGTTCTGGGTATTTACTATGTATAATAAAAATATCTATCTACGTAATGTATTGTAATAAGTATAACAGTCATCGAGTACCCATAACACAAGCTCTGCTTAGCTTGGGGCTAGATGATGCTGTGTGGATTGTCCGGCATTATTTACTTATTTATTTATTTATGACATGTGATGGTGACTATTTCAGCACACCGTGTCTCTATTTGCCAGCAATTAAATAAATGCCGGAGTTCTTGACCGTTGGCACACTTTTTCCTCACAAGTCATCTTTGTCCGGTACAAATCTTTTTCTGTCGGGTGGCAGTCACTTGTCAATCTCTTACAAATTACCGTGGTGAGCCTACCCGCGCCATCTAGCGTTGAGTGAAGAATTCCATTCATGATCAATACAATATAAATACAATACATACAATACTTAATACAATACATTACATAGATAGATATTTTTTTTATTATACAAAGCAAATACCCAGAACACCCGGAACAAATATTTGTAGATCGTAAAAACATTTGTCCCAGGGCGGGAATCGAACCCGCAACCTCCTGCGTCGCAGGCGGACCTTCGCCCACCGCGCCACATCGGTCGTCATATATTAGTAGTATTAACATTTACCATAGCATTAGATAAACGATAGTTAATTAAACCTAAAGGGTGGAGACTTGGTGTCCTGGAATACAGGCCCCAAGCATAGTTTAGGTACCAGTCTCCCACAATATGTTTACTCTATCTACTTTTACCTATCAAGTATTGTGGCTAGAAATAAAACTAGTATTATTACTGTCAGTAGTTAGTATATGAGCCGTGTCGAAACTGTCGCACGCGGGCTCCGAGTGCTCATGGTCCCTTTACAGAGAACTCGAAACGTTTGGTTGACATTTCTCATGACCCAAGGAGTGGCCTCTACCTTGGCCAAGACAAATATTGCCATACAACGTGGGAATGAAGCTAGTCTGTTGGGATCATTATCAGTCGACAGCGATGCGGAAGAATGATCAAGAATGTGTTATTGTTAAAAAAACATTTTTATACACTTATCCGTAATTAAATATATCTGTAAATATTAGGTATAGTAACAAAATAAAACCTCGTTAATTCGTTTGTATGTCGTGATTGTCTCGATGGTTTAGACCTCGCCTTATATGTACGAGGTGGTGGGTTCAAACCTGGGCAAATTACCATTATTTTCAATTTATTTTTTTAACAGTTATTTCTAAGTTGATCTTGGACATCACTGACCTCGGTGAAGAATAACATAGTGAGGAAACCTGGACTTATAATTAATATTAGTCTGAAATCGCCAAACCGACTCGAGCTAGCGTGGTGATTAATACTCGAGTCTTCTCTGTATGAGAAAAGGCCTTTTTCCCGCAGTGGGACAGTAACAGACTAGAATGATTGTTATAAAATTCGTTCTTCAGAATGATCAGGTGCGTAAACAATGATGTTTTGTTTTGCGAAAATTTTAAGTAACAAAATATTAAAAACGGCTTTATGACTAGCTTTTGCCAGCAGCTTCGCTTGCGTTCGTTTAGGATTTGACAATCAATTCGGGTTGTACTCTGCTTGTAATAATATAATTCAATCATGATTCGAAAGAACCGTAGCGCTATCTGTTATCATAATAACGTTATTGTTTTTTTCCTCTTCAACAGTACCTTTTTTCAGGACGAAACGACCCTATGTCCGTTTCTGTACACGTACTGACACGTATATGCAAAATTTCAGGTTGATCGGTTCAGTGGTTTAGGCGTGAAAAGGTAACAAACAAATTTACTTTCACATTTATAATAAATAAATAAATAATCCACACAGCATCTTCTAGCCCCAAGGTAAACAGAGCTTGTGTTACGGGTATTAGACGGCTGATATACTTAATACAATACATTACATAGACAGATATTTTTCAGTATACATAGCAAATACCCAAAACACCCGGAACAAATCTTTGTAGATCTTACAAACATTTACCCAGGGCGGGAATGGAACCCGCAACCTCCTGCGTCGCAGGCGGACCTTCGCCCGCCGCGCCACATAAGTCGTCCATAATATTCATCAGTCCATAATATTAACTTAGGATATAAATAATGTATGAAAAGGGGACATCTAATCACCACTGGCTAGTTGGAACTAGTCCAAGAGTGTTTCCTGTCCGTGACAGTTCAATTTTCCGTCGCCTCCGACCAAGAGCATGCCATGTGCACTTATTACGGATGTGCATTTTTAGTAGGAGTTTGGAGAATTAAAGTCTCATGTTGGTACTGGTTGTTATTATTTCATTTAATACTAAGAGGAGTCACCGGCACAGATCTTGAGCGTTGACGTTGAGTTGCGCAATATCTGGTCAATGTTAGTAGAAAATGATTATTCGTGAACTTATTCCTTATTGCGTCAAGTGCTCAAAATCGTATACCATCCTTCAGCACATTTTTATGACAGCTGATAGACATGGCATTTAACGTGTTTAAATCCCAATCTCAATCCGTGATACTTTATCTTGGTACCAGTATTTTACATGTAGCGACTTTGTATATATAACCTCCATAACCTAGTAACTGGGTAAGACAATAACCCTAGTTAAGACTGGTTGTCAGACTTCCAAGCTTCTGACTACCCGTAACAACTGTCAATGATGTACAATTGACAGTTGAGACCAACGGTTTAACATACTTTCTGTGTCAAGGAGGGGTCTCTTTAATTATAAAGACAGGCGTAGCTTCTTCGATCTACCTGTCCAAACTATAAGTGTACCATTAAAAAAAAAACAGCTGCGTCATGCAACAGATATGAGATACCTAACATAAATAAAAATACGTACCAGTTGAACTGAGTACCTCCTTAGTTTTTAAAAGTCTGTTACATACCAAATCCTTTTGAAGATCATCCAGAAAGATAAAAGACTGGATTTTAGTTCAGACTTATGTGAAAGGGGAACAACGTCGTTCTTGCAACACTCTTTATGCCTGACGCGTTTGTAGCAAGTTCCGTAATTTTCGACATACTTGAATGCGCTGCCAGACACATGCTTCAGATACGTTGCACGTAAGTCGTGAAATCTGTTACGGGAGAAAACGCTAAGGTAGGACATTTTTCATAAAAGTTTTCTAAGGCTATTGTCATACCACTACTGTTTTACATAACATCTTGTTTGTAGTGTCGTGATGGACCAGCGGTTAAGGCATTGTCTTTCATGTATCAGGTCTTGGGTTCAAATCCGGGTTACTACCAATGTGTCTTACAATTCGTAATTGTGTGAAATAATCACCAATTAGATATTCAATTTAATATTAATAATTAATTAAATGAAATTAAAAGTATCATTGGGTCTGATAGAAATCGTGATTTCTCATAAAGAAAAAAAAAAAAGCATCGGGACAAAACGTAGAAATTAGGAAAATCTGTCGAAAAATTTCAACGCAATTTTCCCGCAAATTGTTCGTCAGATTTTACAGATTATACAGAATTCCGATTAGAAGTGTGTACTAAACTCATGGTGCGTCAATGTGCATTCCAACCTATGTATCATGTATCACATCAGCGGAAAACGGCCAATGCTGAGCAACACTCTGAGACTCCTGTGCGAATCCTGGATCCTCACACCACCTTTGCCGCAATCGAACTCGTCGTCGACAACCTCCCGCAGGCGTGCAGTAACCAATCTTTCCCCATCTGTCGGTCTGAAAAAGGATTTATTATCTTCACAGAAAAAAATCGAATTTCGACAGATTGGAATCACACTTCAGATACGGTGGGTCCGTTCTATCCTTCGGGACCAAAATACATATATCAGTGTAGACTGTGGGTGTCAACATGTGTCGATATCCTCGGGGACATACTAGGCATGACATTTATGACGTCACAAGAATATTGGCCGTGACATTTTATGATATGTATTTATTTCTTCTATCTAATCTTGTCCGTGAAGTAACTGATAGATGTGTTTGGTGTATGTATTTTTTCTTTTTTCTTTTATTTATAAAATTGTTCGTTTTTTTGTTCGTTTTTATTTCCTGTGCGTGTCCGAAATAAATGTTTTTCTCTATTTCTTTTGTTTATTTAAGACGGTAATTCTCAAAAATTGTTGGATTATTCTTAAAATACTAGGATTGGAATAGTTTATGAAATTCTATATTTTGAATTCATTTTATCACTAAATTAAATTGAATAAATTACTTACCTCGATTTTCTCACTGCTGGGCAATAGCCTCCTTACTCTATATCTACTTCTCTCGGTCCAGGGCTATTTCAAACCAATCTTTATCGAAAAAGTCCTGCTCATTCCACCAGCTCTGCTTGAGCCTGCCTAGATGTCGCTTGCCATGAAAAGGGTCCCATTAGGTAATACGTTTGGCCCATTGATCGTCTGATATGCGACAGATGTATGAAGCCTAGGTCTACTTTTGCGTGGCAGCTTTCAGTATTTTTTTGAAAGAACAGATCGTTGTACATCCCTTATGCGGCCTACAAATGCGTACCGGAACCACGCAAAATTCAAATTTTATTAGGTTTTTACAATTTCTAGATCGACCAGTATTAGAGGAACATGTTATTGAACAACTAGTTCGCGACCGTAACAGATAAAATTTCTTCAAATATAAATCACCATTGTTGTAATGGTGATTTATATTTGAAGATTTTTTTTTCTTTGAATTAGAATAGGGTAGTGTCATTAAAAATTCTGATTGGTCCGAAAGTTGGACTCAAAAATACTGGACACATATTTTTTCTTTTGTCACGTAAACCAAAACTGACGACGATATAGTGCGATGAAATTGCACGTGACGTCACGCCATGCTACACTTTTAACGTAATAGTGACCTCACAAACCCCTTCTCCTGAACTTTGATGTGCTATATCATCGTCACTTTTTATTGATTTGAGTAAGCAAAAAATACATGTCTAATATTTTATGGTAATCTTACTGACGGACTAAAGAGATTTAATATATTTTTACATAGGACACATCCTTATTGTGCTCAAATGTCATGATTTCATGAAATAGTCATTCAATCTCACAATTTCAACATAAAAAGTCGTATAATTATTTAAATTGACAATACTTCGTGAAATACGATTTTTTATGGTTGTGAATGACTTGTTAATAGCATACAACCTAAAACTGAGCTGAGAATTACAAAAAACCTATGAAAATTTGAATTTCGTGGGCGACCATACACCTTAAGTTCGATGCCCAGAATACTCAATTCCAGTTTACGTAGTTTTTTATGAACATTAATTAAGGCGTCCCTTACTTTCAAATTAAAACGTAAATTGGTTACGTAAATAATGTTACGAACGAAGGAATAATTCGGTTACCTTTATAAATTGCCTATCTAGACGATACCTATATTTCCTGCCAAGTAGGCACTTTATTTTAACAAGAAGCGATTCAAATGAAGATTTTTGCTTAAACCGTTTTCGAATCTGAATATCTGTTTTGAGAAGATTTTGTTGTAAAATTAGATTTAGTTGTTGAATACGAGTGCAAAATTATGAAGATTTCTTAAGATATAAAAAGGTGCTTCCACACTATAATGTCATATCATCACCGGCTTCATAAGGTCCAGAGCTCATTTGTGGGGCTCGGTATCCGCTTTTATAACATGCTACCTCATTCTTTGCTGGATTTACCTTTTAACGCGTTTAAAGCTAAAGTTAAATCAAACCTTTGTGCTAAAGCATATTATTCGATCAACGACTATTTAGAAGACAAGAATAGTTGGTCGCTTTGTTGAACGCAGGACAATGTTAATATGTTCTTTTACTGTTTAATAGTTCTTTATTTTTGTGTATGTTTCTTCTACTATCCTTATTTTTATGTTATTGACATGATCCTCTCATAACATTGTATGAATGAGTTGTATTGATATAATTCAGCATTGCACATGTCAGCGGGCACGCCCTTGGACTGCCTTGGAGGCTTTTTATGTATTCAGTTTAGCAGGCTTTGCTTGAGTTAATTGTCGATTTTGGTATATTTAACTTTTTATTTATTTATTTTGGCATATTGGTGTGTGCTAGCTAACATGTAGCAAATTATTTAATTGAATGACGTATAAAGATGACTGACATAATTATTATTTTTTTGACATAATAATTATGTTGTATAGCTTCAAGTTCTTCAAACCTATCAGACAGACGTGTTGCTGGGGAGTTTGTTCCTCCACTTCTTCTTCCCAGCAAAACCACTAGGAAGTGGTGAAGGGTGGGCGTTTTGGGGGACTGTCTTATGTAAACGTTTTTGACGTTCAAAAAGTGCTGATTCTCAGCCTAATTTGAATAAATGAATTTTGATTTTGATTTTGATTTCATAAATAAAACAACTATCTGTTCAAGGTTTAAACCTAATTAAAAAAACTTTGTTCAGAGTGTATTTAATCCGCGACTTTCACGCGGACAAAAGCTAGTAATCCATACTAATATTATAAATGGGAAAGTATTTGTGTCTGTTTGTCCGTCTTTAGCCTTAACCACTGAACGGATTTTGATAAAATTTGGCAGAGAGATAGCTTGCACCCCGGGAAAGGACATAACTACTTTTTTGTATCAACAAACCACGCAGGTTAAGCCGTGGTCGCAGCTAGCATTATAAATGCGAAAGTAACTGCGTCTGTCTGTGTTGTTATCTTTTTACACATTAACGGCTAAAAAGATTAGGATACAATTTGGCACACAGATAGACCGTGACTTAAACTGGAACAAAGGATACTTCTTATCCCGGTAACATGTCTCTGTATGTTAAGTTCTATCTTTGATATGGGGTGAAGACTAGTTAGTAATATAAAAGCAACCACAAAGTATTTCCACAACGTCCAGTCCGGTGAAAAGAAAATAAACAGAATGAAAACAAATAAACATCGAACCGAATGAATACTTTGTAAAACGCGCCGCTACTGCTTCTAGCCACACAATTCCATTATTTCATAGCCACCGTCGTTTTCTATTCTGTGTCAAAGAGTAGAAATGCATAGAAACGATACTCCGCTCTAAGTATTCACTTAAGAAAGCTAACCTATACGTCTGTTAACTATTCTGTTAACACACGTACCTATAGGTCAGCTTTCTACCTTCTGATCTTCATGACTTCTGAAGAAGAGTTTATCTTGAAAAGACATCATTGTTCTGATGAATGCATCATTGCATCATTGCATCGTAATAACCCCAAAGGGTAAAAAATCATGTCATGATGGCCCAGTGGTTTAGGCCTCACCTCTTGTGCACGAGGTTGTGGGTTCAAACCTGGGCAAGTACCAATGTGAGTTTTTCAATTCATATGTACTTTCTAAGTTTATCTTAGACATCACTGACATCGGTGAAGGAAAACATCGTGAGGAAACCTGGACTTATATAATTAATATAAGTCTGAAATCGCCAACCCGTCTTGAGCAAGCGTGGTGATTAATGCTCGTGCCTTCTCTGTATGAGAAGAGGCCTTTGCTCTGCAGTGGGACAGTAATAGGCTGGTACTTTTTTTTTTTTTACTAACCCCAAAGGCCAGGTGTCTTTAGAACGGTTCCTCTAAACTGAAAAAATCACACCAATTTGGCGAATATTAATTAATAATAATTAATTGAAATTGGGCCGAGAATGACCACGTTTTGAACGTCAAATATAACGTTAGAATAAAACCCAGCCCTTCACCACTCCAGGGTTGGGCAAAGTGTTATTGGGTTTTTCTATGTATAATTTCTCAGTAGCAGTCCGGAGTCTCAATTTGTGACTAAAAAGTAGTTATATGCCTGCCTACGTGGGACTTAAACATAACTAGTGAAATGTGGGTGTGTAACCCCTCGAGGTTTAATAGCCCGTTGGGAGTGTGTAACTCTGTGGGATTTGTATAACCCTTCGGGAATGTGTTACCTTTTGAGGATGTGTAACCCCTGAGGAGTGTGTAACCCTTCGGAAATTTGTAAATCTGCGGAAATGTGTAACCCTTCAGATCGTAGTCTCTGACAGAAAATTATCACACATGTCTTCTTCTTTTCTTCTTTTTTTCTTCTTTAAAAAAAAAAACGTTGCCGAACACTAGAAATTTCTCCTGTATCGTGGGTGTGTTTACAAACATTTAAACTCACATACACAAACAGCCAGACCTAGAACAATTACCTGTAGGTCATACAAATATTTGTTCCGTGCGGGGATCGAACCCACAACACGCGGCGCAGCAGCCGATGGCTCAACCACTGCGCCAACCGTGTCGTCAAAACATGTATAACAATTTCTGTACAAACCTTCACGTACCATCCAAACAGCCGCGTACTGTACCTACATAAGTTTAAATATTAATTTAATCTATGACAGTAGCCTCACCAGTCCGTGAACACAGTAAACTAACAGCGGGGTTATTAAGTTAATTAAAATGTACAGGTTTATGTAACGAGGCTCCCATTTAATAAGTTGGTCTTATTTCGTGTTAATTAATAAATTACATTTCATGGCAATAAGTTAATTTTGTCAAAATATTTTCAATAGTTATAATGATATTTTGAATTACTATAATTTTGTGATAATTTCCTAATTAATGGTGTGTATTAAATTTTGTCCATACACAACGTACACAACGTACAACAGTCATCTCGAAAGTCTGACAACCGGTCTTACCAAGGGGTATCGTGTTGACCAGTAACTGGATTGTAGAGGTCAGACAGGCAGCTCCATGTAAAACACTTGTATTCAGCTGCATCCGGTTAGACTGGAAGTCGACCCCAACATAGTTGGGAAAAGGCTCGGCAGATGAGATGATGATACAACGTACAATAGTACAAACTAATTTCAAGGGTAATATGACGATAGCTTCATAGTAATTGCTCAAACTTGAGTAAGCAACATGTGGGTGTTACTATAGGTGCATCTCTGCCTAACCCTTCTAAGAATACAGGCGAGATGTTATGCTATGTAAAGATAGAATATAAAGATATAGTAGGCATCTATTCTTTAAATTTTCAATTTCAATGTAATTGAACAAATCGAAGAGCTTAAAGTCTAACTATTGATAGATCTGCAAAACGCCGATTTTGGACGTCGTTAGATCGTTAAGCCTCATCAGCATACCATAAGACAACTATTACAAAAATCCGATTACAGAAGGGATATCAATTTTCGGTAGAAACCGATTATTACCCTTACTCTAAAAGAATTAGGAGATAGAATGAAAGTAATTTACTTGGTGTTAGTGTGATGACTCGTATCGATAAACATTTTCTAGCCCTTAGCTAGAAAATGTTTAGTGCTTATAATTGCACTAGCTGTGCCCAGGACTTTACCGTCTCCAAAGGGTTGTAGGATCTCGAGAATTATACTATTCAATGCAAAATCATTTTTTCATAACTTGACGACACGGTTGGCGCGGTGGTTGAGCCATCGGCTGCTGCGCCGCGTGTTGTGGGTTCGATCCCCACACGGAACAAATATTTGTATGGCCTACAGGTAGTTGTTCCGGGTCTGGCTGTTTGTGTATGTGAGTTTAAATGTTTGTAAACGCACCCACGATACAGGAGAAATTAGTGTGGGGCAACGTTTTTTTTTAAAGATAAAAGATAAAGAAAGATAACTGTCTGGTGATTTCAGCGACAAAAAAACAAACAAGCTCATCAGCTTTATCATATAAAAGTAAAACCCATAGATTATTATTGATTGATTGATGATCATTTGGTATTAAACTCTGTTTTGTATGATTTTTTATATTCAGGGTAGATGGGACGTTGACGCCCAAACTGATACCACGAGTTCCGTACATTATTCTAAAACCCCTAGCGTTCAAATTTTTGTCAGTTTTCTTTTTTTTAAGTTAGCCTTTTTATTGGTACTTAGGCACCTTGACTGATCTAATAAGTTTAATTCCAGATACCAGTATTCATGGAGGTGATTTATATTTTTTTGTAATATTTGTAAATTTATTAGATATTCACATATATACAATTATACCATAAAACTAACTATATACATATTTAAAAAAACAAAAAAAAATAAAAAATAAAAAAGCCGACCAGGACACTCATATTATTCCTCCGCATCGCTGTCATCTGGAAACGTGCCCTAAAGACTGGCAGCATTGCTACGTTGGATGGCAATACTAATTTTTTGGGCAAAGAATGAGCCAGCCCTCTGGTCACGCGAAGTGTCGATCAGACGTCGAAAAATTTATTTATAAAGATGAAATTTTTTGTAATTATTATTGTATTGTACATATTTTCTGTAATGCCTTATATAATATTGGCTTGAGCAATTCACTATGTCAATTGTTTACCAAAGTTGTAGGAGGGAGGCGCCGATGTCCGTCACACAGTTAATACTAGCACAGACACCGCCGTTTACTCTATATTAAAAAAAAAAAAAAATTGTATGTCAATACTGTGTTTTGATTAGGATAGATGTAGGTATTTGTACCCACCATATTGTGAATAAAAACTTATAATTATAATTTATTATTTTTATTTGCGCCTTCTCTGTATGAGAAGAGGCCCTGCAGTGCAACAGTAATAGATTGGTAATATTGTAAATATACATTAAGTGACTGCCTGACCCAGGGAAAGGATGGATGAATTGTGTGATAGATAAATAAATAAATAAATAGATATGGTTAAGAAGAAGGTGACGGCAAATAGAGATGTATGGAAGAAGAAGACATGCTGCGCCAACCACAAATAAATTGGGATGAGGGCAGGAGGATGGTGGCATTGAGTGACTGCCTAGTTGTGCTCCACAGCCGTAGGTATTTGTATAATCAAACTGACCAAAATTCTCTTTCATAAAAATACTTTATCTCCAATACTAACTATTATTAAAAAAAACTATCATCCACTGAACAAACATACCTACAATACAAAACTATTCCCAGACACGTAATTAAGTGACCCAACCAATTTTATCTCTAAACCTTACACTTAAAGCTCGCAAGAGAGACCGTCCAAAAACCTAAATGAAGACATTCAGGCATTCTTATTTATCTCCAGTTCAGTCCCAACTCATTAAAACCTTATCTAACCGATCCTCACCTAACATAAACCAGGATTAAACAAACAAAAGCAAGGACACAAAAGGTTGGCTCAAATAAATCCTAGACGAGAAAAAAAATGTTGCTTAAGCTTGAATGATAACTTCATAAGGCTGTATCCCTTACAAATACTAATACAACTGGCTTTATATGTTGTGGTGCAAGTTAAGAGCTTACAGTAGCAATCATTACTTAAAACGAAAAAAAAGAATGTAAGAAAAAACACGGCATGTCAATAAAAACTTTGGAAAGGCTATCAGTCTGGTGCAACACTTCTCATTAGCATTTCGGTGCCGCAAAGCCATGGGTTTTGACCCTACCTAAATCGCCTAGCACGCCTAAAATAGTTTTAAATTGAAAAATTCGTTACGTAGTATGATTATATATAAAAGACATACGAATTAAAAAAAATAACACGCCCAAAGGGACCAAAGGCCAATGGGGCTACTTCAGGGAGATATTTCAAGTGGCAACACTACATGCTACCACATGACGCATTTTTATAATACTTTTTGTATTTATACTCTACAAACCACCACTACCACTATACACCTATATACTCGTATACTGTATCTATCTATATAAATAAAATTCTATTGCCGCACGTATGAAAGATTATCACTTGAAAACGGTTCAACTGACTTGGCAGTATTGTTTGTTGTGTTCTTTTTTTGAAAAGATAATCCACTGGAAAAATCGAAAATTTGAATGGCATTTATATTTGGACGACAGGTTGGCGCGGTGGTTGAGCCATCGGCTGCTGCGCCGCGTGTTGTGGGTTCGATCCCCACACGGAACAAATATTTGTATGGCCTACAGGTTGTTGTTCCGGGTCTGGCTGTTTGTGTATGTGAGTTTAAATGTTTGTTTGTTTGCACCCACGATACAGGAGAAATTCCTAGTGTGGGGCAAAGAAATAAAAAATATATTTTAGCACCCATGCGTAGCGAGAGACGCCAGTAAAAAAAAAGAAAAAGAAATTAAAATATGTTTTGTCCCACTCCCGCTATCAGTCTGTGTACCTAGGCCATAACTTAGTCACTCTAGTATTCCTGTCACGACCCTACCTTGTACTAAAGGTACTGGGCATAAGTGAGTGTCCATCTTTTTGTTTAAAACTAGTAGGTACTCTACAAAGCCATAACTGTTTTATTTGAACTACACGCTTTTCAGTACGTGGTCTTTCTGAGAATAGCTGAGACTTCAAGCTATAAGTGGTTAACTTTGGGATTGGCAAAGAATTGTAAAGTGTAAACGAAGGATCGTAACATGACGCGTGTATTCCCAAACGGTTAAGCAGAGGTGTACCGACATTACTCCCACATTTCGCCAGTAACGTTTAAAAAAAAATGTACCAGCCTATTACTCTCCCACTGCAGGGCAAAGGCCTCTTCTCATACAGAGAAGGCACGAGCATTAATCACGACGCTTGCTCAAGACGGGTTGGCAATTTCAGGCTTATATTAATTATACAAGTCCAGGTTTCCTCACGATGTTTCCCTTCACCGATGTCAGTGCGGTCCATGATAAACTTAGAAAGTACATGTGAATTCAAAAACTCACATTGGCACTTGCCCAGGTTTGAACCCATTACCTCGTGCACAAGAGGCGGGGCCTAAACTGGGCCGATATGACATTTTAGTGTTACGTTTAAGTCCCATGTGATAGGAGGTGACCCTATTGCGTCAAATCAGGCAACCATCAAGATTCTAGGCTGCTACTGATAAATTCTAGATGGAAAAATCCCAAAAACAGTTTAACCGACCCAGGTCGAGAGGTTCGGCTCAACTCAGCAGTATCGCTTGCGACTACTAAACTAAATCCACTGAAAAAGTCGGTAGATTGGATGGTGTTTTTGTATGTAAATCACAATAAAAAAGTGTTAGCACTCGTGCGAATCTGGTATTGATCGCCAGTAAACAATTCGTAAAATATTCATACTACAATAGCACTATTGATAACCAGGTGAGGCCTTAATAAGTGTAGGCTATACCTGGTTATCCATGTGAGGGTGGTTATCGAGGATAAAAAGAACTTTTATTTCTATTTACCCCATTTCATCATAGAACCAGTGAATAAGCTTCAGCCATTATTCCAAGCCTCGTTCCCCGCTATCATCTCTATCTAGACCGTGGCCTCTCCACTATAGGATTCCACTCACGTGCTTACCCCCATACTAATGATTGTACGCATTAGTGAGCGTCCATTTTTGCTGTCATCTCATTATGGTCACGTGATCCATGCTCGAGTAATTTGTTCTGTGTTTTGGTATATTTTTTGTACTTAGTTTTGGCTATATGGCGCCATAATTATTTGCAGAGGGAAAATAAAATATAATTTATATATCCCACTGACATTCCCAATTATACTCGTAGTACCTGCGTGGACCCCCTTCGCAGCATATGCTCAACAGCTTCAGCAGCTTAACCTTCTTTCCTCAACACCACCAGAAGCTTTCTTCTTTTCTTTCTTTTTTTGTTCGGCGATCACAACCACCAGTACCTTCCATGACTTGAACGAAGTCAACGTTCCAGGTTCAATCGAGGAGATTTGACACGAAGCGAAAAAGAAGAAGGCAACAAATTATCAATTAAATTTATCAAATACTTTCAAACAAAGGAAGCAATGGATTATGAATTTCCTTCAAAATTCTTTGAGTGTGATGGAAAGTGTGTTACGCACCTGGGGTGGTAGCTCTTTAAGCGCAGGGTAAGTCAAGGTACTTCACTACCTACTTCGCGTATGTCAAATATTTGGCATGGGCTTTGATATAGGGATCACAAGATGCAAAGGAGTGAGTATTATGATGTGAGGAAAGTTTTGAGGATTACAATGGTGGAGGGAGATCAAAAAAAGCAATGCATGAATTGTGTGAAATATGATATGGCTAGAAAAGAGGTCACTATTGAGATATCGGCAAAAAGAGATGTATCGAAGACGAAGACATGCTGCGCTGACCCCAAATAAATTGGTATACAGGCAGGAGGAAGATGATGTCGTGGCCTTGGGTGGTATTCCTAGTTTGGACAAAATGCTATTAAGATTTTTCATCACAAATGTCTCAGTACTAGTTTGTGCCCCATATTACCTCCGCAAGACTAATGGCGATGTGTGTGTGGATGTACAATACACTTCTGCCTAACCCATTAGAGAATACAGGTGTTATATTACAACATTGACTGCTTCGTTGTTCTAGTGGTCCTATACTCGACTGCCGAGCGCGAGGTCCTGGGTTCGATGCCGAAGTCACGCAAAGTGTTGTTGAGTATTTCCAATAGGAATTTTCTCATTAGCAGCCCGGAGTCTAGATTTGTACCCGGTTGTTGGTAATAGGGCTCGCCCCCTATCACGTCGGACTTAAACATAACTGGCGAAATGTGGGTGTTACTATAGGTGCACCTCTAGCAAACCCTACGGGGAATATAGGCGTGTTGTTATGTGTTATTACAACACTCAAATTTTAAATTGACAAAGTCAGCCATGTTTTACTCACCAAAAAAAAAAAACAAATAACCTAACTTCAGCTACATAAGAGCGTAATTTGAAAAAGCCAAGTTATTTCCAAAACTCCGGCTTACTAGCTGAAACGCCAATACTAATTTAAACAAGCATGAACCCTGCGTAAACAACGTAGGCCTAATTTTAAATGCAATATCACAGCCTCGTTGTAAGAAGTTTAAGAAAGATTTATGATACTGATCGGGCGTTTATTTTACATAGAAACATTACGTGACCTTTGAGCTAAATCTACACTTACTTATGTAATAAAAATGAAGAGTTTTCTTTGTTTTAAAGCCCCAATCTATATACTTGTACCATGAAAAAAATATTTTTAGTATTTTGATATCGGCCATCAAAATGCTAAAAATATTTATTTTTATATTATTAGTCTTGGTGAAGATATAAGATATAAGGCACGTCGCGTAATTGCAAATGTATTTTTTTAAATTACAAATTAACTGTTTTCGGACTTTTACTTTACATGTGCTGTGAGACCTTATTTTTTGCCAAATTTCATGAATCTAGGTCCATAGGAAGTACCGTATATGTTTTGATTTGTTTGCGGATATTAAAGTATGTAACATATATGGCTGTATTTATTTATTGCGTTTACTCTGTACCTTGTTTTTAAGAGCTCCAGGTAACTAGGTACTAACACCTACGTTTTTATAATATCATTTCAACTTGATACCTTCACGCGTTCTTGGAAAAAAAGGGCTTGAAAGGTTCGACGTAAGGGTTCCGTTGATCTTTTTGAGGTAAAAAAAAAAACAACAAAAGCTAATTGTGAAGCTCCAAACACGCGCAAACTACTTTTCTAATACCTTAATATTTGTTGGATTGGTTACATGTTCGCAATGGGCCGATACTACATTAAGGTTTATTTTCAACAGATCATCATTAGACAAACTGATGAGTGAAATAAAGCAATCTTACACTCACCAAACATCCCAGGACATAATATTTATTACTATGGTTCTCTGGCGGTCTGTAAGTTCCAGATAACTAATATTTACGGGTACGTCATTAATGAGTAATCACATTAACATATCTGGCGATTGTGACACACAGTTCAAAAGAGAAGTCGCTCGACCGTGTGTCTCAAAAAAATCACCTCTATTACGATTGATCCATATACCCAACATATCGAATCTCCTCCGTAAATTGGAAAGCACGTTCAGCCGTTGGTCCCTGCTGTCATTTGCACATCTTTGACAGCCGTTACGGGTAGACAGAAGCCCGTAAGTCTGACAACCAGTCTTAACTAGGCTTATCGTATTACCCAGTAGTTTTGAAGGTCAGATAGGCAGTCGTAACATATACAATACTCACAATACTATACAATATTCAGTTGAATTCGGTTAGACTGGTAGCCAACCCAAATAATGGCTGATTTTGTAATCTGTAAACTTGAAAACCAGGGTTGTGGAGGTTAGATATGCAGTTGCTCTATGTAAAATACTATTATTCAGCTGCATCTGGTTAGACTGGAAGCCGACCCCAGCATGGTTGGCAATAGGCTAGGCAGATGATGACTCTTCATTCTCAGAAGACTGTGTGTACTAATATAAATCGCAAAGAGATTCTTTGAGACCAGACATGAATAATTCATTACTCTATCCACTTCAAAGGGCGATCGCCGGCAGGATGCATGTTTTTAATACCAAATTATCTTTTTCCCTGTATAATATTGTTAGACAGATGCATGGTTTATTTATAGAGAAGAATCGGCCATTGCCCGAAGACCACCTCTGATTAAGAGGTCGTATCATGGGAATTTATTTACTACCGTGGCCCACCTAATTTGACCTGGGTGCGCCGAGCGTATTTTTTTCGTGTGGTACCTGTGTGTACCACCAGGTGTATGTGTAATAGTATGTATGTGACTACACACATACAAACTATTTTTTCATTTATTTTTTACTATTTTACCATACTGACCATTGTTACTGACAATGTCATCACGTCGTGTTAAGTTATACATTATTTTTTTAAGGATCCTCTATTGTTTTTTTTTTTTTGCTCCACACTAGAAATTTCTCCTGTATCGTGGTTGAGTTTACAAACATTTAAGCTTACATACACAAACAACTACCTGTTAGTCAGACAAATTAATATTTGTTTCGTGCGGGGATCGAACCCGCGACATACAGCGCAACAGCTAATCGCTCATCCACTGCGCCAACCGTACCGTCGTTCCCTAACTTTGGTATAAAGTGCCATTTTTTGTTCTAATCATCATTTTAACTTGATCGAAATTAATGTCACTTAAGATCACATAGCCATAAAATTGAAATCCTTAAATACGTGCAATGTATTATTCATAATTATTACAATAAATAATACACTGTACAAAAGACTTAAAACCGTTTTCAATACAACTTGTAAATTCTAAATTCAAATTATATAATGTTTATTTATAATGTTATTAAAACAAATTCGTATTACAAAATATCTTTAGAATACGATAAATAAATAGTAAAGATGCAAAAGCAATATGGCTTTTGTCACGGCTCCGGCGCTGCAGGTCTCCGAAGGTCACACACGTGCTAATCGTCGCAGTATCTTCGGCAATCGCTCCATCTAAAATACCATTATTCTGCTGCATCCAATCCAACAAGGTGATGATTAGCTACACTATATCCTTATGTTGGATAAAATCAAGTTTCTCGAACGTATATTAGAAGTCTATAAAAAGAACGTTAGCCTCCCGAAGAGAAGATTACAAAATAATATTATCAAAAGAAAATTACCCAATAATTATCTTGTTATTTTAAAAGGAATCCTACGCACAATAAATTGAGGACTTAATACATTCACTCTAACGAATGGAAAAAAAGGTTGCTAATGTATTTTTAAGTAACCTTCCGTAATTCGAACTTTATCAATATTCCCAATCAAATGAAGTCCAATTTACATTTAAAAAATCGGATCCATTTAAAAGCAATTGAGTTGAGTGCGCGAAAAAAGCCAGCGCATGCAAAGAACGAAATCGTAGCGGGGATAAGGCAGTTCATTTTATCTGCATAGATTTATATCATGATGGCCTAGTGGTCAAGCCCCCTTCTCTCATAGACAAGCATTCATTTTAGCACTTTCGAGATTTGAGGAACTCTAGGCTAAATAAAAACAGCCGCATGGGACGATCGGAGGTGAAGATATGCTTTCCGGGGTCAGCCTTCGGACGGGTGACCATTCCTAATATATTGAGACGCCTCCGTGCCTCGGAAATTTATACGTTAATCCGTTGGTCCTGGCTGTCATTTGTAGATCTTTGATTTTTTATTTACGCACCTGAAAACCTATAATAGGAAGCTTTTTTCTTCTTAACCTTTATCAATTCACTTGTCAATCTTTCGGTGTTTCTGTTTGTTGGAAATATGGAATGTCCAAATTTTTACAACAACCAATCAAAATGGCGTCACCTGCAGTTTTCTACGGCAGTCAACGCCCAACCTGAAACCATGAGGTCAGTGAACGATTCAAATTTGAAATGTTTCGTTGTTCTTTTCCTAATATTAATCATTGTTATAATGTTCTTAGTTTGGTGTCTAGACGATATATTCTGGGTGTAATGATGCTGCATGGTATATGCAATAATAGATTCGACTGTATTCCATTATCAAATAGTCTAAATTATATAGTACCTAGAACTGTCATGCTTCGTGGGGTACGTGTGCCTAGACTATTCCACACGAATTCGTGCAGGACTAACGCTGGGGTGCGCGTGCCTCTTCGTCGCCTTGTTGATGCGTACAACGCTCACTTTATGGAACTTGATATATTTACTCTTTCCAAGGATCGCTTCAAGGCAAGAGCAATAGAGTTGTTAAAATCATAAGTATGTATATATATTTTTCTTTCCCTTCTTCTTCTTACTAAGCTATGCACACTGTTTGTCTGTTTTATTTTAACTTTTTTTATAAATTCGTGGACATTGTTGTGGGTTACATGTATGGTAACATAAATATGGAATAGACTGTGTATAGATGTATTTCTAAGTATCGTGCTAATTTAAGAATCTCTAGTTAAGCTTGGCATGTAACTGGTTTTGTCCCTAACAAATAAAATAAAATAAAATAAAAATATATAGTTTTTCTAAAACAAACTGAGAAAATCATCTGTCTATTCCAATGATATTTATAAGTTTAAAATAAATAATTCTCTATTCTTTGATTAAAAATCTCATTAGGTTAAAATTATAATCATGATTTTTACAGTTCAAAATATAAAAAAAAAATCATTGAAATGAGAATGTATTTATATTATTTTGTTTTGTTTCGACACAAATGACTTGAACTTAAATGGTGGTGCTGAAATGACGGCTAATAGCGATGAATGTAGTGACAAGACATGCTTTCTTTTTCTTTAAGGATGAAATCAAAATCAAAATCAAAATTCATTTATTCAAATTAGGCTGAGAATCAGCACTTTTTGAACGTCAAAAACGTTAACATAAGAAAGTCCCCCAAAACGCCCACCCTTCACCACTTCCTAGTGTTTTTGCTGGGAAGAAGAAGTGGAGGAACAAACTCCCCAGCAACTGGGAAATATTTCAATGACTTCTCCCGTTCTGTGTGGAACGGGAGGGCGTGTCAGACTTTTACTGACTAAAAGCCATCCGTGTTCCGTTCTTGCCCTTTACGTTCCGGTGTTACGGTAACTCTTTCGAACATCGCGCAACATGACAAGACAAACATGTCTTTTCATGTTTCCAGTGTGTAACTGGCAACATAGTGACAAGGATAGTGACAAGAGGATGATGAATGCTGACCTGTTCGTGCACAGTGTATGATTTCAATATGTATCAAAATCAAACTTAATTTATTCAAATAAGGCTGAGAATCAGTACTTTTTGAACGTCAAGATTTACATAAGACAGGGTCTTGATGGGACTATGATGCCCGACGACTTGCCAAACTTAATTGGACTGTGAGTGGGGTACATTGCTCGCGGAAGCAATGGCGGTTGGGACGGAAAGGTTCTAATGTGGCGGAATGCGTATCGGAAAACGCAGTGTGGGTACTGGATAAGTCCCTCACTAGGTAGACCGATGATCTGTTGAAGATTGCCGGAAGCCGATGGATGAGGCCAGCTCAGGACCGATCGTTAGAGAAATCTTTGAGGGAGGCCTAAGTCCAGCAGTGGATGTCTTTAGGCTTAAATTACTTGATGGGACAGGGTCAGTTATTACTGATAAAATTAACCAAATCTTTGAGCGACATTGTCAGCCTTTGGCGACACTCATTCTTATTTCCAGCAGAAATCTAATCCACAATCTGCTTATAGCCGCGTTGGTCCGGTAGTCACAAGCACTACTGCTGAGCATGAGGTTCTCGGTTCGTTTCCTAGGTAGTGTTAGCCTGTTTGTTGCATCTGGAATTTTTCAGTAGCAGGCCGGAGTCGGGCTTTGTGGCAATACGCTCCCAAGCTGTAACGGGGGACTGGAACATAACTGAAATGTATAACTATATACTTATATACTTATACTTGTGCACCTTTGCCTTACCGTTCGGGTAATATACGCGTGATTTTAAGATGTTATTTTTGTGCTGAAAAATGAAACAACCAAACAAATAATAATTATTTTATTACATCATAAAATTAGGTACGTTTTTTGACATTACTCCAAAAACATATACCCATTGCAAATATCTTGGGAAGAGATTTTTGCTTTATCTATTTTAAGATTCGACAGTTTTGTGTCCCCAAAAATTTACTTTACAAAAAAAATGTTGTCTTAAGGTATAAATCATGAAGAGACACGCTGTGAATAAAACGCCTAAAACAAGTACTATTTGACTAACAGAAGAAATGAAACTATTAACAATTTGCGTATATTTTGCAAACCATTCAACAACTATATTTATTACATCATCGTTGGTATACATGCTGGAAATATCAATGGACGCTGATACGAGATTTATTTTCAATCATCGCAGTATGGGCAATTTAATTTATAATGTTGCTTCCCAAATTCTTATTTATTAATCCTTATATCGATTAAACACCCCCACACCATTAATTTTGAACAAGAACGTTGTATAGTATATGTTTATTTATGTATTGATTTATTATGTCAATCTCATGACAGTATAATTAACCACAGATAATAGAATGCAAACAAGTGTTTAATGAGTCTGTGGTTGTAAAGGTTGGCATGGAATTTTGACTACAATGGGAAATGGCCTAAGCAGAAAGTGTCCTTAAAGGCACACATTATATGCATTTCTGGATTGCATTTGATTAAACATACATATTTGAAGTACTCTTAAACGTGACCAAAGGGCTGGCCTTTGTTTTGGCCAGAGAATCAGCATTGCATTGCGGGGCAATGCTGCCGGGCAGTTGTTCCGTTGACAGTGATGCGGATAAATTTTTCGATGCCCTGTGATTATTTATTTTGTTGTATCGTTTTAAAGAAATAAAACTCTTAAACATTAGAAGAATGTGCAGACCTTGCCGTAGCTGTTGCAGTGGCTGCTGTGATACCTGCTGCAGTGGAAGCTGCTGTCCTTTCAGCACGATGTAACACCTACTATAAGAATATGTGTTGGTGGAATGAGTTGCGCCATTTCGCGCAGACAAAGCAAGGCTGAACATACAGCTACCGATGTTTGGGTCTACGAAATTTGCTCTCCCGTATCGTATTATTTTTACAAAAAAACCGTAAAGTTAATTCGAAGATTTCTCGCAAATCATCCCAAAAGTGAAACCTTTGTAAATTGTAGATGTATCGAAAAACGAACGTACTTCAACAATTAGAACAAGATAATGGGAAAAAATAGCGCTGAAAAAATACTAGTACTAGTGTGTAGTAGTGTAGTAGTACTAGTGTCAAATTACTTTTTTTTTTTATTATAGTTTTCAACTTTATCGCAATACAAATAAGGTTCATGTGCAATTCGGAAAATGGGACACATTAGGGTAGTTTGATGTGCTGGCGTATGTACTACCAATTTCGATCTTCTTAAAATTCGCTTTAGAAAAATCACTTCTACCGTCAAAAATATCATTATCTTATTACTTTATTCATCTTATATTTTATGCTATTGTCATGTTAATGTAACACTTACATAATAAAACCGCTAACTCAGGTGCAATTTATTATAAACTGAATAAAGCCCGAACTTTGTCAAAGAAAACACAAAGTTCTCAGACGGACAAGTCCTTTGTTTTATAATACTCGCAGCTTATTTTATACGGGACAGTAAAAATAAACTTTTCTGTGTACCTACGTGCAAAGAGACCAACTTTTCTACTTCAGTTCCGGACCCCTGGTATCCTCTTCATAATACAAGCATTTGCATATGAAAAGGTGAGGTGTATTTAGAGGTGAAAATGGTCTTATTCTTAACATCGTGCGATATATATTTTTCTATCGTTGATATTAAAAGTACGTATCTGAGACAATTGCTTTAGGTGTCAAACTGGTACAAATTATGACAAATGAAAGGAAGATAATATTGACTCAATGTTGAGTCGATAGTTCTGCGTAGATAGTTGAATCGATAGTTATGCTCAGACACTTATTATTGGGTCAATTGATTTGCTTAGACACTCATTGTTGGGTCAATATTTCTGCCAAGATACTCATTGTTTGGTCAATCATTTTGCTTAGTCAGTAGTTGTTGAGGCGATAGCCTTGCTCTAATTTTTAGAAAATAGCTTGGCTTGAACACTCTTTTTTGAGGAAATAGATCTGTTAAGACACTCATTGTTTCTTAAATTCTCATTATAAAGTAAGTATAAATATTATTAAAATATAAGTAGATATTTAATTGAAAAATATCGATCGTTACCAAAATAGTGTCCTTATTATAATATTCCGTTTTAGTTCTCCAAGAGTGTTTTGTATAATATTATAATATTTCATTAACATTATCTTACAGAGACTTTATTGTTAACTAAATAACAACAAATAAGTTTTGTTTAAATTCCAATGAACATCTGTTAACCTTTGAAAAATCAAATTTATTTTAATTTAATAGCTGTTTGTAAGAAAAGTTTTATAAAATATGGCGTGAACATTACCTCTCCACTTGGCCAAATTTTGGCACAAAGTGCAAATTGTGCAGTCAAATAAAAACTACAATGCATCTATAACTGCTTCGTTAGTCTAGTGGGCCCATGCACTACTGCTGAGCTTGAAGTCCTGCTTTTGATTCTGAGGTCAGGCAAAGGGTTTTAGGGTTTTTTCATCTGGATTTTTTCAGTGGCAGCTCGAAGTCTAGATTTGTGTCCGTTTGATAGCAATATACTCGCCCCCTATTACATGGGAGTTAAACAAATCTGGCGAAGGGCAGTTTTTTTTTAATTTCTTAAACATGCGTTTACAAACATTCGAACTCACATACACAAACAGTCAGACCCGGAACAACTACATGTAGGCCATACAATTTTTTTGTTCCGTGCGGGTTTTGAACCCACGACACGCGGCGCAGCAATCGATCGCACAGCCACTGTGCCATTCGTGCCGTCAAATTTGAATGAATACGTTTTTAATTCATTTTTAACTGCCAGAAGACATCAATAGAACTAAAAAACAGGAATATATAAACATATTATAATATTTATCTTACCCAATAAGACGAAGATCACTTGTTTCTTACTTTTTATTTTGTATAAATTATTATAAACCACATTTTGCTTAATAAAATATATCAAGAGATTTTATGCCCACCCAAAACAAGCGAATGACAAGTCAACAGCAGCTATTCTGTGAAATCAATCCGTGAAAATGTAGGTGAAGTGAGCTGTCATCCCAGGCTAGGGATTGATCGTTGAGTTCACGCTCAATTCACGTAACTTTTCGGTGTGGTTGCGACGGGTCCTTGAGGCTCGTATTTTTTTTCTTTTTTAACACTCAAGCCTCTATAAAAAAATGTGTTTCGTGCCTATTATATTCCATTGATGAGTGTACTCATCATAAGCCTATTCCTTTCAAAACTATGTTAAGATTGGCATCCAGTCTAACCGAATGCAGCTGAATACCAGTGTTTTATATGGAGCGCTTATCTATCTGACGTCCAAAACCCAGTTATTGGGTATTAAAATACCCCTTGGTTAGACTGGTGGGCTTCTGACTACTTGCAGCGGCTGTTGAAGATCTAAAATGATAGCGTGGTCTTGCCACAAGAGCTTAACATGCACTCTAAGGCACGGAAAGTGTACTATCTAGCCAATCACGAAAATCTCGAGGATGCAGCAATGAAAAGTAATCTTGGTACAAATTGTAGCGTAAAATATAGTCAAATGAATTGTTTCTTGGCGAATGTTAATAATTTCTTCCGAATCGTAACATTTTGAGTTTCCGAAACCGTGTAATGAGTTTCCAAACTCGTTCGTTGCTGAGATTTATTGCACGATATTACTTCGAACCTCAAAATACAGGGTGATTTTTGAGATAGGGCAGTAAGGGCAGGTTTAACATTAACAGTTATAAGCCACAGGGAAATGGTCATAGGAGACCGTCCCTTACCTAACTGCTGACTGCATTTTTGCATGAAATATTTATAATACATATTAAGTACAGTGTCCTAAATATGTTTTCCTATAGCTACTTGTACAACGATTTAGGTACCTGCAATTCATTTATTTTTAAACTTCTCCCCAAACTTAGACTTTCCCCTGTATCGTGAGTGCGTTTACAAACATTTAAACTCACAAACACAAACTCAGCCAGACCCGGAGCAAATACATGTAGGCCATTTTTTTCCGTGCGGGAATCGAACCAGCGACACTGAGTTAAGCAGCCAACTGCTCAACCACTACGCCAACCGTGCCGTCCTAATTACTATCCTATCTTAAAAATCCATCCTGTATAATGTATCTGTACAAAGTCTTCGATAGCAGAAAGTCTGGGAGACGCAAACTTTTCAGTTCAAATAATGATTTCTGGAGGCTTACGTTGAACAATTGAAAATACGAAACCTCCAGATGGTCCACTAGATGTTAAGGCCAGATGAATTTCTCAACCGCTCATCCATTCCCATCCTCGACTTGAGAAATAAAAATATTCTTGTAGTTTCCAGAACGTTTCCGTTCTGTTTTAAGTTTATCTCAGACGTTACTGGCATCGGTCAAAGAAAAACATCGTGAGGAAACCTGGAATTTAAATTAAAAACATCACGCTTGCATACCCTCCAGGGTTAAACAGAGGTGTACCTATAGTGCACCCCTATTTCGCCGGTTATGTTTTAGTCCAATGTAATTAATAGGAAGCGAGCCTGTATTGACAGTCCTTACGGATAGTCATAAACCCGAAAGTCTGACAACCAGTCTTACCAATGACTATCGTGTTGCCCAGTAACTGGGTTGTGAAGGTCAGATAGGCAGTAGCTCCATGTCAAACACAGGCATTCAGCTGCATCCAGTTAGACTGGAAGCCGACCCCAACATAGTTGGGAAAAGGCTAGGCAGTTGATGATGACCAAAATACCAAAAAGAATAAGGTATAATATCGTCGATAACTTTTTTTTCACCGGTAGAACCGCGCCTGTCTTCACAGGCACATTATGTGTTAGCTGCGCATGCTCCTTATAAAACCCGCCAAGATATCTATAGCTCTGCATTTAGTACTAAATGTCAGACGATTTCCGAATGTCCCGGCCTGGGGTCGACCAATAAATCTCCGTCAGACTAACAATGCTAACCGGAATTCTGTGACACTGAAGCCGTCACATTGTAATGTGTATTTGCTTGAAATGGCACTCTATGAATATGGCCGTTTATCAAACGATTACATGTTAATATTGTAATGGAGTTCTAAGATAGAATAACACGTAAGGTGTGCTTAAAACAAAGTTAGCCAGGTACTTAGCTACTATGGCGACTGATGTGGCGTAGCGGGCGAGGGTCCGCCTGCGACGCAGTAGGTTGCGGATTCGATTCCCGACCTGGGACAAATGTTTGTATGATCTACAAAGATTTTTTCCGGGTGTTCTGGGTATTTGCTACGTATAATAAAAATTAATATCTATGTAATGTTTTGTATTAAGTATATCAGTCATCTAGAACCCACAAGACAAGCTCTGCTTAGCCTGGGGCTAGATGATGCTGTGTGGATTGTTCAGCATTATTTATGATGTCGTAATGGCCCAGTGGTTTAGGCCTCGCCTCTTGTGCACGAGGTTGTGGGTTCAATCTTGGGCAGGTACTTTTTCAATTCATATGTACTTTCTAAGTTTATCTTGGACATCACTGACATCGGTGAAGGAAAACATCGTGAGGAAACCTAGACTTATAAATTAATATAAGTCTGAAATAGCCAACCCGTCTTGAACAAGCGGGGTGATTAATGCTCGTGCCTTCTCTGTATGAGAAAAGAGGCCTTTGCCCTGCAGTGGGACAGTATTAGGCTGGTACTACTACTATTTATTTTTTATTTATTTAAGACCACTGATGGCAAAAATGCGTTTGGCTACACGGTCAATATGGCAATGAGACACTGTTCATCGTAAAATGCTAACGATCCTACATATAAGAAATATACAAGGTTTTTTTTATCTTTTTTTTTTTGGGTGGGAAAATCATCTTATGACATCCCCCGCTCTTGGGTGGGGCGGGAGATAGTGTCAGACTTTTACTGACTAAAAACCCACTCCTGTTCCTTCGTTGCCTTTCGTACCAGGGCCGAGTCTTCCTTTCAGAATCAGACCCTTGGCCCCAGAAATATATATACAAGGTACGGTTGCGCCTCAAAAGACAACTCGAGGTACAACCTACAACCGGGGCGGTAAATTACTTAATTCGTTCTCGCCATGTTATCCGGCGGACTCGGCGGTTATCCGGGCCGTGTCCGCTACGAGGCCGGTTGACTGATGTTTTCCGGGCCGTTCTACTTAATTGTGGCCTGTGAAATTTGTCCGTTCAAAATGTCATAGAGGGCTTGAAATAAAATTTTGTATTTTTTTTGCCTTGTTGGTGTAGTGGTTGCAAGTGCTTCTGCTAAGCATGAGCTCTTGGGTTCGAATCCTGGGTCGAGAAACGTATTATTGAGTTTTTTTAATATTTAAAAGCCTGGAGGCTGGATTTGTGCCCGGTTGATGGTAATAGGCTTGACCCATATTACATAGGCCTCAAACATTAACTTGCGTTATGTGGGTGTGCATTACGTTTCTTATGTACGTAAGGTAATGCAGAGGTATATATATAGTACTTTAAGTACCTACAGCTCTGCCTTACCGTTCGTGGAAATACAGGTGTGATATGTTATGTTTCATTTGACGTGTAATCATCTTTTTGCTCTGTGTTTTTAATAAAAAGGTGGGGGTTTAAAAGGTGCGATATAACTTTAATTTCTGAAGTCGGCGGGAGAAAAATGAAAAGAACAAAACGAAGAACAATCAAAGCTTTCATTTTTTTCTCGCTTTTTAGTGGGTCAGTTTGTTATTGATCGTTACAATAGCCTAATTTCCACTACTCATTATTACCTTTTACAAAATTTAGTACGTGAAAATAAAAATAAAAAACAATCAAAATTAAGCTGATAATCAGTACTTTTTGGACGTCAAAATTGACATAAGACTGTCCCCCATAACGCCCACCCTTCACCAGTTCCTAGTGTTTTGCTGGGACGAAGAAGTGGTGCATCTAAGTCTCCAGCAACAACAAATATCAATTATTCCCTGTTTTCCGTACTTTGGGGTGGGTTTTTTTTCCAAGAAAAAAAAAACATCGAAGTAGGATAAACAAAAAAATATGTGTGTCAAATAAAGAATGTCCTTTTTTTCCGTTGGTTATAAAAGTTTCAATTTTTCCTTTTTTTAGATGGTCAAGTATCCCATACCATCCAGTACCATATCGTCGCCTTAGAGTAAAAAGCTCGGGAATGCGATTTTTTCCAATTTTGTTTTATTACAATTGGAATGAAACATTTTTTTTTACATACAACAAACAAAGTGTTTTGTGTCACAAAAACACCACCCCACACCACCACAATTACACCACCCCTGCAAAACCTATCAGTGAATACAGGTGTGATGTTATATTAAGGATAACTCAAAAAACGCTAACCAGAACTTGACCGAAATTCGCTGAGATCAATTTTGCACAACATTCGCGGCCTACGGCGTTGTGGATGCCCAAAACGCATACTGTTGCATTTGTCCTGATTCATTTTTAGTGACTACGTCTAAACATCGTTTCATGCGCGTAGACGTGTGTCATCAGTGCGTTGATGGCGCGTTAGAAATACGATGTGTACTCTTTTAGTGCTGAGTTAAATATTATTATTTTTTACTTTTTTTTAAATACATTGCCCCACATTAGGAATTTCTCCTGTGTTGTGTGGGTGCGTTTACAAAAATTTAAAGTTACATACAAGAACAACCAGACCCGGAACAATTACCTGTAGGCCATACAAATATTTGTTCCGTGCGGGAATCGAACCCGCAACACGCGGCGCAGCAGTCGATCGCTCAGCCACTGCGCCAACCGTGCCGTCAAGATATTGTTTTAGATGTGCGTCGCCAGAATATGAGATCCACTAGAAAAACATGACGCGACTCTTAAAATGCTTACGAGATTTTGATGACTAAGTTGGCAGTGATCATATGGATTGATATTATCTTATCATCATCCTCTTGCCCTTATCCCAATTAATTTAGGGTCGGCGCAGCATGTTTTCTTCTTCCATACATCCCTATTTGCCGTCATCTCAGAAGTTAACTCTTTTCTAGCCATATCATCCTTCACACAATCCATCCACCTTTTCTTTGATCTCCCTCTACTCTTGTAACCCGAAGCATAAAACAAATGAGTAATTATCGTAAAAGTTACACATACAGTTACATTGACGACCTATGTGACGCAGCGGGCGAAGGTCCACCTGCTACGCAGGAGGTTGCGGGTTCGATTCCCACCTTGGTACAAATGTTTGTACGATCTACAAATATTTCTTCCGGGTGTTCTGGGTATTTGCTATGTATAATAAAAAATATCTATATATGTAATGTATTGTATTAAGTATATCAGTCATCTAGTACCCATAACACAAGCTCTGCTTAACTTGGGGCTAGATGATGCTGTGTGGATTGTCCAGCATAATTTATTTATTTTATTTACACGCGCGTTTAGACATCGCTCAGAATAGTGAAGCGATGCTCTTCCATTTTAATTTACCAAAAATGAAAGTACATCTTTGCAAGTTTAGGAAAATTTAATTCTGTGTCTCCCTCACTCAAACTCATCATCCAAAAAGTAGCCCAATATTGATAAGACTTTTATATACAAATTGATGATTGAAGTATAGAGCATGTAAGCGGCCAACGCGTAATCATCTGCATTGAGTTCTACGGTTTTGCCGCCAAGTATGCTCTGCAGTTCCATTACGATAACCTGAAAAACAATATTAGGTATTAGAGGAAAGCTTTACAATACATTGAAGCATCACTGGACACACACTCACTGAGCCTAATGACCCTAAGTACAGCAGTACTCTTCGCAAACCCAGACCACCGTCCTTTTGTTCTCGCCGTCGAGGCCCGCCGTGGCGCGCTCGTCCATGGCCTCCCCCCGACCTATACTCAAGCCAGTCCGCGAGGCTGAGCCATTACTTTTAAATTCATCCTTAAATAATATCGATCCGATCCAGCCCGTATCTTTGCTGTCCTCAGCTAGTTTAGTTTTTACCCTAACTGGATGCCTTAATTTATTAAGTCCCCACAGGAAAGTCCGGTTAAACAGTAGACAACCACAAGGTTGAAATGGGAGAAACCCATTCCATAGATAAAAAGACGCGATGAGGGTACGGTGTGGGGCCGGAACGATAATAATAATAATAATGAGCTTCACGGGCGCTTCTATCGGGCTCTTCATGGGCCCGATGTGGATTTCATAGCGTCCGTATCCTGGCTACGATTCGGTGACCTCTTTGGGGAAACTGAAGGTTTTGTCTGTGCGATTATGGACGAAGTTATTCTGACGAACAACTACCGGAAACATATTATGAAGGACGGGACGGTTGACATGTGTCGGGCATGCCACCGTCCGGGTGAGTCCATCAGACATATTATTTCTGGTTGTTCTCGTCTGGCTAACGGCGAATACTTGCACAGACATAACCAAGTGGCCAGGATTATCCATCAGCAACTTGCTTTGAGGTACAAGCTTGTGGAATCTGAGGTACCGTACTACAAGTATGTGCCCGACCCAGTTCTCGAAGATAACCATGTCACATTGTACTGGGATCGGTCTATCATTACTGACAGGACTATTGTTGCGAATAAGCCTGACATAGTAGTGATAGACCGATTAGCGCGCCGCGCAATGATAGTGGATGTCACCATCCCACATGACGAGAACCTCGTGAAAGCCGAGAAAGAAAAACAGATTAAATATCTTGACTTAGCACACGAGGTTGTCGACATGTGGAATGTGGACTCGGCTGTCATTGTGCCGATCGTAGTTACGGCCAATGGCCTACTGGCTAAAAGCCTTGACGACCATCTGTCGAGGCTTTCGTTACACGGTTGGATCAAAGGCCTGATACAGAAGGCAGTACTCCTCGATACGGCTCGCATTGTGAGGAGGTTCCTGTCTCTGCAACCCTAACCGCCGGTAGCTTGGACCCTGCTCCTGCCATCGGTGGACTACTATTTTTTATATTTTTAAATGTTTTTGTATTTTTTATATTTAAATATTTAAAAATGTAATTTATATGTTTATACCAAGAATAAAGAGAATAATAATAATAAAAAGCTGGCAACTCTAAGCATGTCATGTCGTCCGTAAATTTTTCCTCCAATTAATTTCTGAATTTTATCTGTTTATACCAGTGTGAGTACCACAAATTGCATTCACAACCAAACAAAACCAAATAAATTAATGTAAATAGTAGAAAACACAAAAAATGATACCTGTATATACGAAAACCTATAAATATGTAAGCAGTCCGACAGGTGACAGATGTCACACAAAATACAATACAAATTTACAAAACTGACGATGATGAAATAAAATGCTAACAAGAGCAGCAAAGCGACGCGCACGCCCACCATCCCCGGACTCGCCGCTCAGCTCCGCCTCGCCGCCGCCGGACCTTGGATCACCAGTGACACCGACGGTTGCAGCCGCGTCGAGCTCGAGCGACGAGTATTTTTCCCCACCGACGTCGCCAACACCTGTACGTCGGCAAGGGAGACCGAAGAGCTTGGGATCCAGGGGCCAACCGGCCCCGAGCCAGGTCCCCGCTACCGGTGGTTGTGTGCAGCGCATGAGATGGACTCAGTCTATGAACGAGAACGTCATGCGCGCATATTACGGGTCTACAGAGGGGGGAACTAACCTCACTGCGTACCGTGCTAGGATGCTGTCTCTGTTTCAGGTATTGGAACCAACCGTTAACGTCTCGGCCCAACGACTGTCGGATCAGGTGCGGGTTATTCAACGTAACCACAGGTTGGACGATACCGCACTTGATAGGCTGCGTTCAGAGGTGCTGAACAACCACATCGTCTTGACTTCGACACAGACCGCGGTACAAGCGTCAATTATTAACGCAACACCGTCGCCGTCCAACCATGTCAGTGAAGAAGCAGATGATAGGGTTGTCACAGTAAGTAGCCAGTGCAATGAAAAACTGAGGAGCGCATTGGAGGATGCGCTTCGTGAGTATAGGTCCACACCGACCGAACTTAGACCCCGGTTACCAAGGCTGCCTATGCACAAAAAAAATAGAGCGCTGGTGTGTAACTTGGATTCGCTGCTTAAGGATTTATTCGAGAGCAGCGGAGACCTCGTCGATACACATTCAATCTTGTATTGCGCGGCTGTTGCGGCATGTCGTTTAGCTAACGTCAAGTTTCCAAATAATGACGTAGCTATTCGACCAAAACCAGCTGTACCAGCCTGGCAAAGCAGGATTGAGCGCCGTATCGATGGGACCAGGGTGCTCATCGGCAAACTATACTGCTTCAGGGAGGGCAATACAAGACCTAGAGTGATGCGCTTTGTGAGGCGGGCTTTTGCGGGGACTGGAATCAGTCCTCGCGAATACATGTCCCGCATTGTAGAGCGCATCGACTTCCTGAAGCAGAAAGTTTATGCATGGGCGAACCGTATTCGGCGTAGTTACGGCCAATGGCCTACTGGCTAAAAGCCTTGACGACCATCTGTCGAGGCTTTCGTTACACGGTTGGATCAAAGGCCTGATACAGAAGGCAGTACTCCTCGATACGGCTCGCATTGTGAGGAGGTTCCTGTCTCTGCAACCCTAACCGCCGGTAGCTTGGACCCTGATCCTACCATCGGTGGACTACTATTTTTTATATTTAAATATTTAAAAATGTAATTTATATGTTTATACCAAGAATAAAGAGAATAATAATAATAATAAGTTTATTGATGCTTCAGTTTACAAAGGGGCTTAGTGTTTGGAGCCTCCTTTTAAGCAAACAATGCCTGTGTTAGGAGACTCCGCTCTTCCATAGATTAGCATTAGTTAACTTAAGATCATGAACAAAAATTTAAACTAAAATTACAATAAAAACTACAGATGTTAGTGAGGTATGTTTCGAGTGTAAACTACTGTGCGTATTGTGTGCCTAGTGAGAGAGTGTATGTGAGGGTGTGTGTGAGGGTGTATGTGAGAGTATATGTGCTTGTGTGAGAGTATGAGAGAGAGTTTGAGAGTGTATGTGAGTGTGTATCTACTACTATATGTGCTCCAGAAGTGCCTCCGTGTCATCATATGTAAGTGTTTTTATCCAATTGGTTATTGTTTTCTTACAATCATAACTTGTTTTTGTGTATATGCAATTAATTTTATTAATCTTGTTATAAAGTTGTGCAGACCGTTTATTCACTTGCCTACTGGCAAACACAGTTTTAGTCTGTGGAATTTGTGCAACATTCTCAATCCTCCTTTTCCGTACAAATTTTGGATCATATGGTAGGGCTTTGTGTTTTTTTAAAACTGTTTGTATAATATACATTTTCCTTACGGAAAGTAGATCGCTTATTTTGTATAAGGTCTCAGTAGGAAATCTTTTATTTTTAAAATACATGATTTTTATCAGGGCTCGTTGGGCTCGCTCCACATCAATAAAATAAGTTTTCGCTGCACCACCCCAAATAGGGATGCAGTATAGTAAGACGGATTGTACCAACGCCATGTAAATTTCATTGAGAACATTTCTAGGGTGCTCTCGCTTACCGGTCATACTTTTTGGTATAATATGTCGGAGAGTTTTAAAAATCCAGCTTAATCTCCTAACCCTATTTGAGACCTGTTCAAGATGTGGATGCCAGGATAATCTCTGGTCGACTATCACACCTAGATATTTAGTCTGTGTTACTTGCTTTATGCAGGGACAGTTGCAGTATCTGTTATTACTATCTCCACATGTGTGTATTCTTAAAACGATGCCACAACACTTCTGCTCCAAACGCTGTAACTGTATACAATGCAAATTTGTTGCTTTCTCCTGGACGCCACAATCACCATGTTCTTTACACAAACAGTTTGCAATTACAAGTCCCTGTGTGTTAGTAGATATAGCAAGATCTTTAAATCATACTAATTTACAAAAATTGTGTTGATAACACCGTCCCGCGACCTCACCCACGTGGAATTTGATTAATTTTAATGGGTTTTATTTTTTTGCGCGGTATCCTAATTATTTTCATAAAGTTAACCTAACCAAACTACCACCAATGTTCCTTCAAAATCGGTCCTGCTATTTCGGAGATTAGCTCAAGCAAAAAGACATATAGACAGAAAATAAAAATAAAAATCGTTGTGGATTAGTCGATTACCTGATAGTAGACTGTTTTGAAATAAACAACATGAGACGATTCGGAATTTGCAATTACCTCACTAATTGCAAATTCCGAATCGTCTCATGTTGACTTTTTAACCTGTGAGGCGCAGCTAGTAACTTGCCTAACCGGACTATCCTATTGTGACTTAAAATACTTGAAGGCCTCTAGCTTGGGTCGTTCAATAATACTTAAAAAGGAGAAAAGTTTTTCATGTGTGCACAATGTCATACATATACATACATACATATGTAGTTGTGGAGCAGTAATCTTGTTGGGTGGCGCTGCACGCTGCACGGACTGGGGTTTAGTTTAAAATGGTTCCTAATGGCTGCCTAACAACGATTTATTTCAGTTTTAGTTTGGAAAAGGTAAAAAAAGGTAATATATACAAGCATTTATTCGCCATCGTCGTCGTCATCTTCAAACTTACATTTGAAATATCGCTTTCTAGTAACAAATTTAGAACATCAGGCGAAAGTAGGGGAGTGTTTTAATTCTTCCTCTTCCTCATGCCCGTCCGGACTGGGTTAAGACGAGCCTGTTACAAGCATCTGCGTTGCATGCTACCCGGGATAATTTTCGGGCGTAGTAAAGCCAGAAACTTCTTATAAGTTCGTAGAGTTTCTGACGATTCTTTGGACAGCTGTCCAATGGGAAAATTCCACTCCAGCTCCATGACGCAATAGTTTATGTAATGTTGAAGGCAATCGATAAATTAAATTTACGTGTAACCCCGATATTTCGAACTTTGCAAAAAAGCGCCTACTGGTGGTGCTACTTGGTGTATCCACCAACAGACCGATCTTTCCCCGGAGCTTAGGTTATTTATTTTTTTTAATTTCCACTGCTTGCTTTGCCTCAGCAGTAAGGCGAAAGTTCCATTGTTTTCGGTTTGTGTTTTCAGCTATTGATTGGAGCGGAAATACAAGTTTTTTGGAAGCAATGAGTTAGAGGAAGTAGAGCTAATTGAAAAAAAAACGATTAGATACACGCGATGGTTGTAGATGGCGACACTTGTCTTGCCAATTAAAATGTAGCGACTCTCTTCTATTATTATTAGCGCCCATAGCAACGCTTAGCATAAATCACACTAAATGGCGGTGTTTGTTTGTTACAGTTTTTTTAGGGTCCCATACAAAGAGTACCAAAGGGACCCTATTACTAAACCAGTCCGTCCGTCCGTCTGTCAGTGCGATTTATCTCATGAACCGTAATAGGTAGACAGAGTGTGTATTTCCATTGCCGATATAAAACAATAACTCCATCAAAACTAATCAGCATAATTATTGACTTTTTTCTTTTTTGTCTTGTCATCTTTGTATTTACTGTGTATCTAAAAATACCAACTGATGTTGTTTTATTCCTGCGCTTATACAAGGTGCAGTTTTTCATCCTCGTGAAAATTCAGGAGGTTGTCACAAAAGACATAATAATCGATTTAAAATATGGTACCTGATCAATAATTAATAAAGCTGCTATTTTAAATTGTTTAGATTTGACAGAATTTCAGAATGAAAAAAAACCTACCCAGTTTATTATTGATTCGGGTCGAGAATCATCATAATATGTACCCTTATATACCCTATATATACTCCTTGAATTTGATGAGGATACAAAACTGCAGCGTGTATTGTATTTTTATTTTTGTTATAATTTTGTATTTTTTTTTGCATGCTGTGTCTATCGCGTCATTTTGTACACTATGCTTGTATCATAATGCTTGTATTAAAAAGATAAACAGAAAGCACAACAACAACATACATACAATGATTAACAATTGTAACAATTAGCAATTGTAGATAGGTCAATAAATTATAAAATAAAATAAATTAAATTCTAAAATTTAAAATTTAAGGGGGACGAACCGTGAGATTTTCGGTGGACATGGTGCGGTACTTGAGTCTGACCGGCATTTTATTTAAATGGTAATTTAAAGATCAATTACCCTACGTCTAAAACTATAAATAGGTACCCAATCTAAGTTAGCAATCGAATGGGAGTTATATGAGAATCTGCATGCAAACTTACAGTATAAAAACGTGGAATGCCAAAAAGTACTTACAATAATATTGAGACTGGCTCCAACAAACAGTATAATCAAATCGAAAGGTCTATATCTTATATTTGTGAAGACCGCTAAGAGGCTGATAGTGATGGCCAGCACAGTAAATGTCACGCTGAGTGCAAACACATACAACCACAACTTTGTAAAATCAACCTGTTGAAAAAGAAAAACTGCCTCATTGGTCTGGTGGTTGCAAGCTCTACTGCTGAGCATGAGGTCTTGGATTCTATTTCTGGGTCAGACAAAGTGTTATTTGATGTTTCCACCTAGTATTTCTTCCACTCTTAAGTCTGGATCTTTGTTACGTTGGTGGCAGTAGACTCAAACCACGTTGCTTGTCCCGTCCGCCAACACACGCTTCTAAATCTCTGTCTTTACTAACTTGATTCCCTTGTATGTCTTTCTTTTTAATAAGGTTGCTTTTCCTTTTATACGTACCTCTGTTAGGGCCAATAACAAGCATGATAGCAGAGTGATAGCTGTTGCTGTCAGTGCGAGTAAGATCAGATCTGTAGAGTAAGCAACAGTTGCGAATGATGCAACCGTACTCATGAGCATGACCTGAAAAGGAGAACAGTTATATAGTAATAAAAGGTCGAGTATTAAGATCGTATCTTTGTATGAAAATCTTTCAATAGAAAATCTAGCACGCGTGCGGTGCAGGGGTGGTTAGCTAGTAATATACAACGTGCAAAGGACATCGACAATATGTCATGATGGCCCAGTGGTTTAGGTCTCGCCTCTTGTGCACGAGGTTGTGGGTTCAAACCATGGCAAGTACCAATGTGAGTTTTTTAATTCATATGTACTTTCTTAGTTTATCTTGGACATCACTGACATCGGTGAAGGAAAACATCGTGAGGAAACCTGGACTTATATAATTAATTTAAGTCTGAAATCGCCAACCCGTCTTGAGAAGTGGCCTTTGCCCTGCAGTGGGACAGTAATAGGTTGGCTAACTACTACTAAAGGACATCGACGCACAGTACACAATCATGATTCCTATCGAACCTAAGGAGATATTAACGAAAGAAGTGAATCATAAACGTTTTAATTATTAATCTCATTGAGTTAATTAAAATAATGATTTCCTCATGATTTTATACAGTTTTAAGTAAAAAAAACAACAGGAAAAAGACCGTCGAAAACTTGACAAACAATTTTAACGCCGTGGGATCCAGAATCATGTATTGAAGTCATGATATCAGGTTGTGCACCGATGTGTCTTCCACTCTTTGTAAAAGACCTATAACGTTAAACTTACCGCTATTGATAACACTAGAATATTGCAAGGAAACCTCCTCGTGAATGAGCAACACATTATAATGTAATTTAACATTAACATCCCAACCCTGGAAAAAAACAGTGAGTGTGTATTAATGTACACACATATGAAGTTAAACTTTTCAAAACAATAAAAAAATAATCTCTCACTTTCACTATTTATTTAAATTAACTTTAATTAGTCCATTTATTATACCACTCGTTATCATTAAAATATTTATTTTTGTTATTCCTTAATTTAAGTAAACACGCATGGCGCCGTGACGGTCGAAAGTGACAGAAAATGTGACGATTTTTTTTCAAGATGGCGTCGGAAAGTGTGACAATTTTTGTAACATTGCTATAAAAGTTTCTCCCATAAGTCGATAAAGAAGTTTCACATCAAAAATATTGTCTCTAAATTCAACATTACCTCAGCTGAAACACGCTGACGTAATGTGGATTGGGGAATGTTCCATGTTTTTTAGTCCTGATGATATGTTCCTTCCTAATGTTTCATTTGATGGCGACGGTACGCTTGATAGTAGTAGTAGATTTTCATTGATAGAGGCGTTGCCCACTCGCAACGCCTCTATCAATGAAAATCTGAATTAAAAAAGTAACTCTGTGTATATGTCTGCCATTCACTGATCTTTTTGCGCTTGAACTACAGAATTAATCATCTTAAAATTTTTCAGACGCAAGCTGAGAACTAGATCGCTTATCATTAACTCTACTGGACATAGTCTAGTGACGTAAATATTTTATTTTATACTTACGTTGCACAAATCAGTATATAATACCTTTGTTCAGATAAAAATATATCCCGTAGTTCTGGTCTGTAAATAAAAAAGTTATATCATTATTTTATCTATGGTAGCCAGCAGGCTTGATTGCAAGGTTGTGAACCACTGCTGCAAGGTGTCGGCTGGGCCTGTCACCTTAACGTTGCCCACACTAGCAATTTGTCCTGTATCGTGGGTGCATTTACAAACATTCAAAATCACATACACAAACATCCAGACCTGGAACAACTACCTGTAGGCCATACAAATATTTGTTCCTTTGGGAATCGAACCCACGACACGCGTCGCGGCAGTCAATCGCTCAGCCACTGCGCCAACCTTGCAGCAATGATGTCACAACATATTTCTGTGATTTCTGTGTTGTTGTCTTTGTAAGTGTATTACTAACATAGTTTGTAAGTACATTGTTACTAACACTATGAGTCTTGTTGCTCGAAATAAATGATTTATTATTATTATTACATATATTGAACTGCCTGGTTTGTTTAAATCCCAAGTCAGCGAAGTGTTAATAGGTTTTTTGATACCGGAGTTTTTCTGTCACCCTCTTTTCTAGGCATATCATCTTTCACACTATCCATCCATCTTTTATTTGGTCTCCCTCTACTCTTGTAACCCTGCACATTCACACTCAAAACTTTCCTCACAACATGGTCCTCATTGCTTCGCATCACATCCCTATACCGTGACAACCGATTTCCACACCACTTCTCGGTCACAGGCGGCGCTTTCAGACTTCCTCTTACAGACTCATTTCTTATTCTATCCATTAGTTACACCACACATCCCCCTCAGCATTATTATTTCAGCTGCATGTAACTGCCTTTCATTCATCCTTTGTGTGGCCCAATATTCTGATCCATACAAGACAGCAGCAGCAGTGTAGTATGTGTGGTTTTATATTGTTTTGTTTGACGGGCTGATATCCGCTACACCACGACTCTGCGCTTATTTTGCAATTATGTGTGATATAAGTACAAATAATTGAAGAAAGATGTTTAAAGGCAACGTTGTCATTTAAAAGAAGATAATATAGAAAAAAAAGTATGCTTAGATGGTGTGAATGTATGAAAGGTGACTATATTGGAGGCCCTTGAAGAACATACACTAAGGGTCAGTTCACACCCAGACGCAACGCGACGCGAAGTGGCGCGCGCTTTTTAGGATAGTTATATTTTATTTACTACACAAAAAGATACAGAGGAGCTCGTGGCTAAATAAAAACAAAGAGAACAACTACCTGTAGGAGTTTTAGAAGACCCCCTCTTCTAAAACTGTTAGTTGTGGTAGTTGTTCTAATATTTGTAATAATTATTATTGATCATACTTTTAAAAGAAGATAGATTTGGTAGTCTGTAGAGTCTTATCGACACTGGCAAAGCATTCCATAGCCGTACTGCTTTCAGTTTAACCACCACTTCACACTTGGGTACATTGAAGAATGAGAGAAACATCTACTACACCACCATCATCATCATCATCATCATCATCATCATCATCATCATCATCATCATCATCATCATCATCGTCGTCATCATCATCATCATCATCATCATCATCATCATCATCTGCTGCTGCTGGAAATAGCCCTCTCCTAATGAGTGCCATAGCGCCCTGTCTTCAGTTTTCCGCATCCAGAATCTGCCTGCAGTCTTTCACAGATCGTCATCCCACCTAATCAGAGGGCATCATACACTACGTTTGCCGAGTCGCGGTCTCCGCTCAAGAACACGTTTACCCCAGCGGTTGTCGGTTCTTCGCGAGATATGGCCAGCCCACTGCCACTTAAACTTGCTAATTCTTTACACTACATCTGCTACACTTACATCGTATATACCAATGCAACAATGTTGGCCGAAGAGATAACCATTAGAAGATCAATAGCAAAAACCAATGCGACGAATGAGTTTCTATCTGGTTCATAAACCAATGGTGAATCGGTTTCCGTTTCAACATCTGGAACAAAACATTAAATTCGTTATACTCAAGCACTTTGAACGCGGCTTTTCGCTCTCGTAGATATTTAACATCCTCTCCACTTTTAAAAGGTATTTTTTTAAATAAAAATAACCTATAGCACTCAGGAATAATGTAGCTTTCTAACAGTGAAAAAATGCTTAGAATTGAATCATTACTTCTGGAGATTACCCCTACATTCAAACTTACAGACAAATTATACATCTTTATAATATTAGTATACTCGTAGATTGATAATCAAGGGCCGAACTATACTTTTTATAGATGAAGACATTTTTGGTTAGGTAATTTGGGCAAGCTGAAAAGATGTTAAATACTTCCTATATTATATCTGAGTACAAAACCACAGACCTGGCTGAACCCTTATATTTTCAAAGAGGAGAATTTTCTTGAGGCATGTAAATCTCAAATCCTAATTGAAAATTTCTAACTGTTCTCGGACTTTAAGGCTATTATGCCATTGGCCGTCACGACTATCGGCACAATGACTGCTGTATTCACATCCCACATGTCGACAACCTCGCGGGCCAGATCAAGATACTTCATCTGCTTCTCTTTCTCAGCCTTCACGAGGTTCTCGTCATGTGGAACCGTAATATCAACAATCTTTGTGCGACGTTCTGATCGATCTATCACCACTATATGAGGCTTATTGGCAACAATAGTCCTGTTAGTGATGATAGATCGATCCCAATATAATGTGATACTGCCATTTTCAAGAACTGGGTCGAGCACATACTTATAGTACGGTATTTCTAATTCCACAAGGTTATACTTCAGAGCAAGTTGCTGGTGGATTATCCTGGCAACAAGGTTGTGTCTATGCAAATAGTCTCCGTTAGCAAGACGAGAACAATCAGAAATAATGTGACGGATTGATTCCCCGGGTCGGCGGCCCTAAGCTGAACAGGAAAAGCATTCAACCTGGTACACCAAACTGTATAAATGAGCTTACGAGAAAATTGTATCCAGTATCCTGTTGGAAAAGCGGGTCGTTTTTTCCTTCTAGGATGACCCTGAACATCTTTTCTGACATTTGTGTCTCCTTTCCCCAGTCTGTGTACATTTTCAACTGCGTCATGGCTTCCGCATTCCTCTATATTAGTAACCGCTTTATCGTTATTTTTATCACCAAAAATTTCAGTGTTACTCTTCTGATCCTTTGCACTTTCCTGTTTAAGTATTTCACGAATGTTTACACAAGTAAAACTTTTGTTGACAGAATCTTTAATTTCGGTGGTTTTGACTTCATATTGTATTTCACTTTGGATTTCTGTACTTTGGTTACCAAGAATCATTTTAACCCATCAATGTATCATATGCGTTACACAAAAATGTTCAATTTCATTCATGGTTTTCTTGAAAAAAATATATCTAAAACATTAGGTTCGACGTTTCAGCAATGACATGAATTGTAAACATATCTGAAACTTTTTTTAAAGTAAGTAATAGAAGCTTGTCAAAAGATTTTTATGTCATTCATATCGGCAGAGATAAGTCATCAAGAAGTTTTTATACGATATAGAGTATAGTTAAATATTAGCATTGCATTGGTGAATATCCAAAACCGGAGTTAACTGTTACCAGCTAATATTTGCATACTTGTGGCTAATATATGGCATATGTGGATAGGAAATCGACGCTCAAACTAATAACATAAATTCAATACATAGAATACGACGAAAAATTTAAATGGCGCGACTGCCTATCTGACCTCCACAACCCAATTACTGGGCAACACATTACCCTTTGGTAAGAATGTTTTTCAGATGACTATCAAAACAGCTTAACTTGCTTTCCGAGGCACAGAGGAATTTCGATATGTAATGTACGGTCACCCATCTACAGAGTGACCTTAGCAAGCGTAGTTTAACTTTAGATCGGATGTTTTTATTTAGCCACGAGCTCCTCCAATATGTCTATGTACATATGTTTACTTGATAGTAGTCCATAATTAAAAGAGACGTCGAGTCTTTTAACCGTTGGCTAACCTTTATTTGTCCAGCAGTCGTTCTCGCTTATGCTGAAGAGGTGAACCCCCAAAACTATATAACCAGTTCTGTTAAAATAGGAATTGTTACGAAACGATGAACGACAAATAAAATTGTTACCAGAATAAAATATGGGAATTGGTTTGAGTAATTTATATGTCGCGTCCTGGGCGGCCAAGGTGCGAAGCATCGGGTCTTCTCACGATCCGACATAGTTTCAAATACGAGTACACGTGGACACTCGAATGAAAGATAATTCAATGTAAACTGATTTTATTTAATGTAACGGTTCACAAGACTGTTCGCATTAGACTGAGCTAACACTCGGTCTCCCTGCCAGTCTCGCTGCATCCCCTCTACCTACGATCGTGTACAAGCGGTAGGGGGGCGCGCTTGCGTTTCCAACTACGTGATGTTTAGTTTAAGAATTGAGCCAATAGATGGCGTTGTATGTTGTACGGTGGCGCCATCAATCCACGACATATATTTGAAATATTCATTAATAAAAAAATATATAGAACTTATAATTTTGTATTCACATATATACATAAAAAGTGCCAGTCTTTTGGGTACGCTTCCAGATGACACGGATGCGGAGGAGTACTTTGACGCCTGCATGTCTTGGTCGTCTTTTTATTTTGTTTTGTTTTGTTGATATATGTATATAGTTCATCATCATCATCAGGCTATATTATTCCACTGCTGGACATAGCCCTCTCGTAATGATACCCAAGCGCCTTTCGCAGATTGTCATCCAACCTGGTCAGAGGGCGTCCTACACTACGTTTGCCGAATCGTGGTCTCCACTCAATGTATATAGTTAGTTTTATATGATAATTGTATATATGTAAATTTTAAATTTATTTAATTAACGTGACCTCAATATTGTAAATACATCTTTAGTTCAATGTTAATAATAGCTTCTATCCTTTGCTACTTAAGCAGCAAAGAATTGTCATGTTTTCTTGCACTGGAGATATGTCCCGTGTATGCCAAAGTAGCCACATACTACTTTCTATCCTGGAAAAATCTCTATTAAATATATTATTTATTCAAAATATCACAATATTTTGTGTGTTCGTGATATCGGTAAATCAATTTAGATATTTTTAAACTTCAGTTTGTAACGCGTACTGGTAACACTATATTGACAACGACTTTGGTGGTCATAATTGCCTACGAAAAATTAGCTTAGACAGACGGCCATATTCCAGGTATCAGGTACGTGAAAACTATACATATCTCACGTGCATTCTCCCGGCTGATTTCCATATATATGTTAGACAATATCGTTAAAAATAAGCCATCAATTCTCCCAGACACTTTCCTTACCGAGTTTATGGACCGGAAACTTGTCAACTATTTAAGTCTTGTATTCAAAATAAAAATTCATTACAAAATCAAAATTCATTTATTCTAATTAGGCTGAGAATCAGCACTTTATGAACGTCAAAACGTTTACAAAAGACAGTCCCCCAAAACGCCCACCCTTCACCATTTCCTAGTGTTAATGCTGCGACGAAGAAGTAGCAGAACAAACTCCCCAGCAACACGTCTGTCTGATATTTTTGAAGAACTTGAAGCTATACAACATATTATATTATGTCAAACAAAATAAAATTATGTCAATCATCTTTATACATCATTAAATTAAATAATTTGCTACATGTTAGCTAGCACACACCAATGTGCTAAAATAAATGTCTTTCTCCAACTGTTTTTCAATTATCGTGTGCTGAGTAGTATGTACACATGTAATAATATTTTATTTGTACATACTACATGTACAAATAAAATATTATTACTTATCAAGTTAACTTATCGAATAATGTCATTGCACTTACGTTTACGACCATAGTTTCAATACTGTAAAATAAATTAGTCAAGAAGCCCTTCTAGAAAATATAAATATCATTGCTTTTTATTCCTTGTACTTTTACTCCAATGTTTTGACATAATTAAATAAATAATAAATAACCTAGAAATTGTGTTTATTTATCCCCACAGTTAACAGTTGCAAAAATTAATAGACATTCGGGGACTGCCGCGGTAAAGCTATTGCATAGCATTTTTATCAACTTATGCAATTATAATATACTAGCGGACCGAACAGACGTCGTCCTGCCCGTACAGCGCCACCTACCGGGTCCAATTGTAAATCTAAACCATTCTCGAATCTCCACGAACACACACAAAAAATTTCATCAAAATTGGTCCAGTCGTTTAGGAGGAGTTCAGTCACATACACACGCACACAAGAAATATATATATTAAGATATGCAATTTTTCTTTTTCTTTGATATTAATTCACGTTACACTTTTCCGTCGTAATTCATCCGATTTCGGAGCAGCTCGTCTCGATCCGTGCGAGCTTCGTACAGTCTACACGCATACGTCTAGTAGCACGCACACAAATACCGTGCCGAAGTCTGCCGAACTGAAATGACGTTAGACGATGCACGGCTTTCAACGCCGCACCGCTGCGCTGTGCCGGTCGGAGTGGGGGGTGTTAGGTTTATTTTTATGCGGTCGCCGCGGTCATAGACCGCGATAAAAGCTAAGCAATAGCTTAAAAAACTTGGATGAAATACAGTCCAGCGATATATCGGCGTACAACTCCATCGATACAGTCATGCTACCCCTTGCGAGTTTCTTAACTCTTGAAGCTATCCGGGAAGCCGCCCCGTAAGCTGGAATTAAAAGTATACCCGTTCTTTTAATGCGCAACTTAGACGCACTTGGATGCAACGATACTAGATTGCAAGTCACTGAAGTAGAGAGGCATATTGTGAAGGGCACAATTTGAACTGGAGATGGTAGATGTGAATGAATGTGCTTATACCACGCATCCCAATAATACCCTTTTTTTTAATGTTGCCTCACAACAGGACTTTCTCTTGTGTCGTATTTAAATGAAACCAGCCTCACGGGTTGATCAAAGGTTAAGTTACGCTTGCTCAGTCTGTGGATGAGTGACCGTTCGTAGCATACCAAGACTCCTCCGTGCCTCGGAAATTACGTTAAGCCGTTGGTGCCGGCTGTCAATTGTAGATCTTTGACAGTCGTCACGGGTAGTCAGAAGCCCTAAAGTCTGACAACCAGTCTTACCAAGGGGCATCATGTAGCCCAGTGACTGGGTTGTGGAGGTCAGATAGGCAGTCGCTCCATGTAAAATACTGGTATTCAGCTGCATCCGGTGAGACTGGAAGCCGACCCCAACATAGTTGGGAAAAGGCTACGCAGATGATGACCTGTAGGTCATACAAATATTTGTACCGTGCGGGGATCGAGCCCGCGACACGCAGCGCAGCAGCCAATCGCTCAGCCGATACGGCAACTGTGCAGACTAAATAACTTACCCTTTAACTTTAAAAGTCAGCTGACTGTATTCGGAATAAAAAGGTTTAAATATATGTATTATTTATTTTATTATTTCTGTGTCATTATTATTACTTCTTTCTTTGTTTTTGATATCTACTATTGTCATTATTGCCTGAGTGTGTGCTGAATAAATGTCTATTCTTTCTTTCTAATCTTGATGGACAAGATTAAATGAGCTTTCTCCGGCTTCTACATATGTAACTACAACGCCACAGCCAGATCCCCACACTGATTGCCATCAAGCTTACAGTGTTGTAAGCTGAGGGTGGTGGTGGTAGCGTAAAAAGGGTGTCCCTTTTACGCCACTAACCCTTGCATATATATTTCGAACATGACACAAACAAAAATAATCGAAATCAAAATTTTTGAATATCGAATTGCAAAAAAAAACAAAAACATGTTTGCACGTTCAAGAAAATGTTTATTCCATCATTTCCCGAATTTTCATTATCAATCTCACTATTCTCAAAAATAAGTAAACGATAGACGTGTAGAGCAGGAAAGCGCCGAACGAGAAGTTATCTGCATCTATTTCTACGGCTCTACCGCCAAGTATAGCTTGCAGTTCCATGATCAACGTCTGAAAAACAGTATTAGGTATTAGAGAAAAGCTATACGATGCAGTCAGACTGAGTAGTGCCTCATAGTGACATGCCGTTAAGCTTAACCGCAGATTTTTGATAGTAGACTACTGACTGAACGTTTAAAAGACTATTCATCATTTTTTTTTGACGACACAGTTGGCGCAGAGCTTGAGCGATTGGCTGCTGCGCTGCGTGTCGCGGGTTCGATCCCCATGCGGAACAAATATTTGTATGGCCTACAGGTAGTTGTTCCGGGTCTGGCTGTTTGTGTATGTGAGTTTAAATGTTTCTAAACGCACTGTTACTAAGCCGACCCCGTTTGTCTTTTAAAAAAAAAAACAATTTTGCTACTGGAACCACTTTATTACACCACGACACAGAATTACGGCACACAAGTTCTTAGGTACATATAATTTTGGTAATGTCCCTCTTAATTGCACCTTATTTTTGGGCAACTAGTTTACGCGGCAGCGTCCAGAATCTAACTGACTAAAATAGCCATATAATTTATGTGCATTGAGTAAAAATGCAACATAAGCTCTTAGGAAATGGAAAAGTACAATATAACCAAGTAAAAGCTGAGTTAGGCTCTATTGCCTTGTAATAAGGGTTATAACAGCACCCACGAAGCAGGAGAAATTCCTAGTGTGGGGCAACGTTTAAAAATATAAAATAAAATAAATATTTTACATTTGCCATGCTTGCACTCTAAATGTTACATAATAATAACATACAGATAATTGAAATTGAATTTAGAATTATAGGTCAAATACAAAATTTTCAAAAACGTCATAAAAAAAAATATTACACAAATTATCAAAACATAACGTTATCATAACATAATGATAAATAAAAAAAAACAAACATGTAAATATACAAATAATGATATTATTTGACACCCGTGTAAATTTTGATATTATGCCCAAAAACGGACCTGTCAAGAGTCCTGGTGCAAGACTACTTGCAAGGTGCTCTAGCGCAGGTTAGTAACACTCGAACATTTGAAAGGGCATCACTTGGATTTCCAATTTGTCTTGGAATAGCTGTCTTCTCTTTCAGTTGTCCGTTCACATTAGCCATCTTCTGCCTAGCCTTTTCCCAACTATGTTGGCATTAGCACATGAATACTAGTATTTTACATGGAGCGACTGCCTATTTGACATCCACTACTGGCCATCACGAAACCCCTTGGTAAGACTGGTTGTTAGACTTTCGGGCTTCTGACTACCCCGTAACGACTGTCAAAGATCTACAACTGACTGCCGGGATCAACGGTATTTCTCGAGGCAGGGAGGAGTCTCGATATGTTAAAGTACCCATCTACAGACTGACCTCGGCAAGTATAGCTTAACATTCGATCAACATTCGTTTTTATTTAACCACGAGCTCGTCCACCCGCCCGCCGTTCATTAGTACTTTGCATTAATTATACTAGGTGACCCTGTACCAATACCTGTACCAATATTACGTCAATAGAATTTTCACACATAAATCATCAAGGTATACTAGGTATATGACACCAGTAGGTTGGATGAATCGTATGTAAATAATAAAATAAAAAATAAAAAAATGCTGGACATTCCACACAGCATCATCTAGCCCCAAAGCTAAGCAGAGCTTGTGTTATGGGTACTAGATGACTGATATACACTCAGGGACATAATTAGAGGAACGGAACAAAATAAACTCCAAAACTCCACCATAATATGACTCTCTTCCGACAATGTTACTCTAAGCGTATCTTTCTCGTCTCCATACTTTCACCCTTTGATCATCTGGCTTAAGACAAAACCTAGACTCGCCAGTGAACCATATTTTCCCCCAGTCAGCATCCTTCCAATTTTGGTATGAGCGAGCAAAGTTAGCCCGAGCTACTCGATGATCTGTGGTAAGGAAGGGTCCTCTAGCTGACAAGTATGGCTTTATTCCAGCTTCTTTAAGTCTTTTTCTTACGGTTTTAGTGCTAATTGTCACCTGTCGAACGTCCTGGAGCGTAGATCTGACTTCAGAAGAAGTAAAGTGCGATTTCTCAGAACAGTGCTCGCCTTAAATCGATCGTTTCTCGCTGATGTGACTCTCTTGCGACCTTGCCCTGCACATCTCGTGTATTCTCCAGTCTGCCGGTAACGTTTAGCAATTCGGAAGATGACGTATTTGGAAACTCGCAATGTTTGAGCCACTTTTTTATAACTACGACCATTTTCAATTAAAGTAACAGCTTTGGAAACCTGAGATACGCTAAGATCCGGCATTGTGGCTTCAGGTATTCATTGATGTGTAAGGATCACCATTGCGATACGTTTTTGTAAAAAAAACTTGAAAAAAGACAGATTTTATGAAATCAATACGCCTACGTCACCAAAATTATTCCAATAGACTAGTGAAAATAACAAATAAACGAAAAAAACAAATGAAAGCCAGAAACAAAAGACTATTGAAGTAATTCTTTTTTCAAACTAAATATTAATGTATATGTGGCCAGTTTGTATTAAGAAGTTTTTGTACATATATTAGTATTTTTCTTTGATTGATGAAGCGTTCCTCTAAATATGTCCATGAGTGTACTTAATACAATACATTACATAGATAGATATTTTTTATTATACATATCAAATACCCAGAACACCTGGGACAAATCTTTGTAGATCGCACAAACATTTGTCACAAGGCGGGAATCGAACCCGCAATCGAATCCTGCGTCGCAGGCGGACCTTCGCCCGCTGTGCCACATAAGTCATCAATGTATTTAGATACATTCGATTCATTAAACCTACTGGATTCTGAATTCAAAAATTATTTATTTAATAAAAACGTGGGATGTCAGGAAAGACTTACGACGATTTGCAGTATTGTTCCAGAGAAGAGTAGTACAAGATCCACTACTTGAAATTTGAAGTTGAATAAAAACGCCAGAATCGCCATCAAAATAGACAAGATCATCACTGCTATACTGGCAATAAAGACAATAAACCACCACTTTGTGAAATCAATCTGTTGAAAAAAAACGTCAAATCATTACAATCGATCGGTCGAGGCTTCGCGCGATAATTGTTAAGGTATCATAGGTTACTTGCAATTTGTAATTCAGTATTAGTGAATATATTTCGAGAAATATATATTTGTTATGGTCGCGAATTACTTTTTCAATAACATACAAGCTGATACTGAGCTGGAAATTAAATGGCGATAGCCATAAGAGGCATCAGAGGATTTTGAAAGATTCTCTCACTCTGTGACCTAGAGGCGAGACGCCTCGCATCACTTTATTGATGGTGCATGGAGGATATGCAGGGTGAAGGACCGAGCTATGCAAGCTAGCTAGGCAATGGAGCTTTTTTATTTTTGTTGTCGCGTTGGTAAATCCTCATGGAGTCCCTCCGCCCTCGGGGAAGGGCGAAGGAGACTGTCAGACTCTTACTGATTAAAAACCAGCCCGTGTTCCTCATGTACCCGTGTGTCGGAGGGGCGGGTATTGCCGAAGCATTCGTCGCTACCCCCCGTATTGGCCCGCCAGAAGGTCAGACGGACCCCGTCACCCACTGCGGCCGTCACCCCGGCCGCAGGACTCCACTTGAGGCGCGCGCGGAACACAACGCCGCCGCCTCGAGGCCTGCTGCTGATCGGACGACAAGCCGCCCCGAGTCTGTCGTCCGCAGGCCGCTCGCCGGAAGTCGGCCACCCTACGACGCCCAGTGCATCTGCTGCGGGAGGGGAGAGAGGAGGCAGCCTCTCTCCCTTTCCGCCTCCTCCTTTGCGAGCATCACGGTTTCGCAAAAGGAGGCGACGGCGCTGCACCCTGACTCGCTCCCGACCATGGTAGACACAGCCGGAAGCGAGAGGTTCCCCGCAGCACCTACGGCCGCGACCAAGTCACGGTGCTGCTCGGCCCAAGCTGGGCACTCCGGCAACGTACGCAAGGCAATGGAGCTGCTTCGATCGAGGTTATCTAAACCGCAGACTGGCCTGTGTATCCACAAAGTCCAGTCTGTGGGATAAAATTTCGGACGTAGGTGGGTTACTTCGACCAAGGCCCGACACGTCCACAAATTCTTCCCATTCCTTCAAGAGCAGCCGCTCTCAAATCATCTATGTCCTATGGAGGAGGATCTCTTTGTTTCCCAATTTATCACCGGTCCTGGCCATTTTAAAACCGTTATGTTTTCTCACACTTTTTTGTCTCGCCTAGAAGTCAATGTTCTACATCCAAATGTGAATGAAAAAGAAACTTTATATCTGCTTGCAAATACACGGATATCCGAAAATATAGTTAAACTTCACTTAAAATTCCATTATTTATAATGGCTGAGCGGAGTCTAGTGTCCTTTTGAGTTATAATTCCAAGCTCAGTTTGATTCCCGCGCGGGAAACCCCCGGCTCCCTCCGTGCCTGAACGCATATGCACGCAACATTGAAATTTTTACTTTTGTTTGTTTTATATACTATACTTACACTAGTGCAGGCCAAAGCCATGCACAAAAGACAAGTGATACCCGTGGCCACGACTGCAAGCATGATTACATCAGTGTCCGCATAAATACAAGTGTATGCTACTATCTGCGGCAAGCATATGAACTGAAAATAAGAGAACAAATATTTCAAAATCTTGCAACACACAAAAATATTCAAATATCTTGTACCAAACAACATTTTTGGAAGACTATTAAAATCTTACAACGTTGGAGTCGGCTTCCAGTTTCCAGACCAGGATTCGGGTCTTGTGGGAGTGTACTCTTTGGCAGAATGTTCACAATATAATGTTAGATCTACGAGTATCTAACATTGTGCATTTTGCATCCGGAGTTGTTTACTAAAAATGTATGTCGGTTTGCGTATTCTTTTGGATCGAGATTGAATATGGTTTTTATAAGTTATATTAGCATCTATATTACCCCAAGGTATTTAATGCTAATGGTTAAACTTATGCGACGGCAATTGCAGTTCGGCATTAGAGAAAAAATACATTAATAATAAAAAAAAAAAAGCCTCGACGACCATCTGTCAAGGCTTTCGTTACACGGTTGGATCAAAGGCCTGATACAAAGGCAGTACTCCTCGATACGGCTCGCATTGTGAGGAGGTTCCTGTCTGCAACCCTAACCGCCGGTAGCTTGGACCCTGCTTCCGCCATCGGTGGACTACTGTTTTTTTTTTTTTTTAATTTTTTTTATACTTAAATATTTATAAATGTAATTTATATGTTTATACAATGAATAAAGTGAAAAATAATAAATAAAATTCATTTAATTCAGACAACAAAGATCCATATTTTGTTAGTATTACACACAGCTTATATTATTATTAATGAGCAATGATATTATTTAAATTTGGAGCACCTTTTCGATTTTTATAAAACGGGATACGTAACGAAATTCGGTTTGCCAATGCATAAATACCTTCTGTTTCAGGAAGTTGATACGCTCTGTGACGCGGTTTAAATAGTTTATTGTTTTTGGCTAATATCTGAACAGCTAGACCTACTTTGACGGGACTTTCTCTGGCAGATAGCTGATTTTATAAGAATTAACTAAAGTAGGCTTATTTTAGAAACATAATAAGGGTTCCAAAAAAATACATAAACAAATGAAGACCCATAAAACTTCAAGAGGACGTGGGCAACAGTTAGTATAATAGTTTTAATAGTTGTTTTTTACATTTTATTTTACTTTGTGTGCTCACTTTAGAATACCCAGTCTATTTCTACACGCGCGGACTTGTAATTGGCTTTCTGTCGACTATGTTTACATTTATATTTTGTTTTTTAGCTGTAAGTCTTCCAAGTTCTATTAAGTAAATAAATAATTACATATTATTTATGTACAACGCATAGCTAGAATATTTTCAATTACAAGGTTATTTAACAACTGAATGAAACTAATCAATTGCATTTTGCATTTAATACTGTCAAGTTCATAAATGGGTTGAATCCAGTTAGTTTTATTGTAAAAGTACTGACCGAGGTGGCAAAAGAATCGCTGAGTAAACTTGGTTGAAATGTTTGGGGTGCACCACCCTTAAAATTTGGGGGGATGAAAAATAGATGTTGGCCGATTCTCAGACCTACCCGATATTCACATAAAATTTCATACAAATACTCCAGCCGTTTCGGAGGAGTTTGGTAAGTAACATTGTGACACGAGAATTTTATATATATTATAAGATAAGATATTTTGAAGGTTTTTTTAAATATTTGTATGGCCTACAGGTAGTTGTTGCGAGTCTGGCTGTGTATGTGACTTTAAATGTTTGTAAACGCACTCACGACACAGGAGAAATTCGTAATGTGGGGAAACGAATTTTGAATAAAACAAAACTTATGCCGTTTTACTTACCGTTAAAGTTAAAATTATACATATATAAGGGCGTTCGGTAACTACTGGACATAAGCAGTTGACGTAAAATATCGCAGTCATGATGAACCTGGAAAATAAAAACGAAGTTATGTTTAATTCCTAGATTCTAGAATAACTCGTACCTTGGTAGTTATTTTCATCATCACCTCACCAGAAAGAGGTCCTCTGCTGGATAAGGGCTTCGCCCCTATTCTATTTAACTGACTCCTATTCTATCGCTCCTATCAGAACAGCTGTGACATAACTCGACTGAAATTGTGGTCTTTTAATAAGTATTTGTGACTTAATAATTGGCCTACACTGATTACATTACTTGGACTCCTTTCTGTGTGAACGGGAAATCAAACGTTAATCCGCTATGCTGACTCATAGAGAATAGGGTAGTGTCCTTAAAAAATCTGATTGGTCCGAAAATTGGATTACTCTAAAACACTGGACACGTATTTTTTCTTTTGTCACGTAAACCATGAATGACGACGGTATAGTGCGTTGAGATTGCGCGTGACGTCACCCCATGCTACACTTTTAACGTAACAGTGACGTCACAGTCCCCTGCTCCTGAACTTTGATGTGCTATATCATAGGCTATATTTCGTTATACAGGGTTGCACAGGGTTGTTAGTAAAACACCGACAACATCTCAGGAATGTATTATTATGATCATAAACAACAACTTTTGTTCTATGACTTTTTACAAAACATAATACCAAAAACAAACCTTCAAGATTTTTTTGTCCTATCTAACACATTTCATCTCTGTATTTTGCAGTACCTACCTACGCCTGCCGCGCACTTATCTCGTAGCTTAATACTTTTGGGTTAGTAACTTGCTACGCTACGATTCCCGCCTTTTTACGAAAAGCCAAATGATACCACGCTATTGTACTATCGCTTTCTTTTGCTTCGCATAGATTTCGATACGTATAGAGCGCTCAATTGAAATATTTTTATTTTTGTATGAAAATCTGATGAACTCAAACATGATGAATTTTAAAAAGTGATAGAACAATGTTGTTAATTATGATGTTAGTGACATAGTCCTGAGAGGTTGTTGGTGTTTTACAAATAACCCTGTATAATAAGCTGTTGTGCCGAACTCTGCCGAATAAACGACGAAAAGAGAAACGACTTTCGCTTCGTCGAAGTATAACACGCCCGTCATCATATTACGCTGGAAACCAGCGCTTTAATGTGCAACAATGCGTGGAACTGTTGGATTTATGAGTGTTCAGTTGGAAAACGAAACTTTGAGACACGTGTAAATATACTTCTCTTACATTTTTCCGGGAACATTGATAAGATTAACGGTACGGGTAACTCGTAAGCTCAAACTTGGGCTTGACTGGTTTAGGGATACCGATGACGGTAGCCACTTTGAACGGTTGCGGAAATATGTTAATGGTCAAGGCACCATTGAAGTTATCATTGAAAACGAAGTCCTTAATAGGAGTAATGGGAGGTTTGAAGGCCTCATCAGTGGAACGGAACTTCATCTGTGATACAGGAAGGCTCATACGTGGGCTCCAGTTTACCAAGCATCAATTCAACACATACACATACATATATACACTGTAGTTTCGTTAGTGTGATAGTGAATTATAATATTTTATACTTACGATGCCACTGCTACTATTATTGAACCAACTATGCTCTTCATTATGTCGTGACACACTCTGTGAATAAAAAGTAATTATTTTCTATCAGTTCAGTTATTAACAATCATTTTGCACGGTTGGCGCAGTAGCTAGGCGATCATCTGCTACGTCGCGTGTTGTAGGTTCAATTCTCGCACGGGACAAATATTTAAATAAATAAATAATGCTGGACAATCCACACAGCATCATCTAGCCCCAAGCTAAGCAGAGCTTGTGTTATGGGTACTAGATGACTGATATACTTAATACAATACATTACATAGATAGATATTTTTTTATTATACATAATAGCAAATACCCAGAATACCCGGAACAAATATTTGTAGATCGTACAAACATTTGTCCCGGGGCGGGAATCGAACCCGCAACCTCTTGCGTTGCAGGCGGACCTTCGCCCGCTGCGCCACATAGGTCGTCGTTTGTATGGCCTACAGGTAGTTGTTCCGGATCTAGCTGTTTGTGTGTTTTAACATCCTAGTACGGGGCAACGTGTTTTATAAAGAAAAAATAAGTGTGCTTAGATGTTTTGATCAACGCATGAAACCATGCTTGCGTGGAAGATTGAACGCCGATCGTCAATAGTACAGAGGCCAGGCACATCAAGCTACCCCAATATGTCAATTTTCTTTGAAATGTTTTCAAATGTATTATAAAAGCATAGGGCTCATTTTAAATTGGCAAAATTTGACACTTTGGAGTAGGTTGATACGCTGGCGTCAGTACATTTGACACTTTTGGGCAAAGTAATTAATCATTGCATTTCTGAAGGCGAGGGCGTAATGGCAGAAGTGTGCCGACAGTACAGCCACACTTCACCAAAAAAAACAATACATAAACACAATTTTGAAGCAAAGGTGAAAAATGGCTACCGTATATTAGTGTAATGTTGTGCAATGCCTTTGATAAGGGTAGCGTCCTTAAAAATTCTGATTGGTCCGAAAGTTGGATTACTCATAAATAATAGTAATTATGGTTATGTAGTAGTGGATAACTTAAATATCATAAATGTTAGTAGTATAATTAAAAGCCTATTAAATTTTTTTGTCAGTTTACAGATGTGAGTATAACACAAGAAGAAAGAAGTTGGAAGGTGTCCACCTTAGAAAGACAAACACTGACATTACTGGTGACGACGTTGTTCAGGAAGGTCAGTTGGTAGCACTCACAACCGGCGGGGGTGAAATTAAACCAAAATTCAGCAGGGTTGGTTGTATTTTCGATTCAAAACTTCATCTTATTGACGATAGGTTCAGGCCCCAAGTTCATTCTAGAGACACAGTTGTATGAACATGAACGATTTTTTTTTTTAGTTAGGGCCACTCGCAGTTCAGCACTATAAGGCTGTTTACTGCTTAACCGGTTGACCCTGTGGGGACCTTACAAGAAGGCCCCCAGCCAGGGTTAACTACAGTTACATTTAAACGACCGCTCGCTAAGGGCGCCCCCTGTGGGGCTCGAACCTCGGCTTAGGGCGTCGTTGAATTCTTAACAAAAACAAAGGCTGGGTTTCGTTATTATTATATCCGGGGGTTTTTTTTTACTACTGACTCAGCTACGCGGGCTGGCCTTGTAGAGTCTAAAGATAGAATTTACATTTAACTAACTAGGGTGTCGCGCGTCGCGGGCCTCGTCGGCGAGGCCGAAATGTGGGTCGGTTTGTTCGTGTGTATTTTCTAAGAGTTAGTTTCCCTACTGCTCTCCTGGATGACGGTTATGTCGTCGTCTGGCTCGACTAGGGTATGCCTTGGGCGGCGAATCTTACCAATTTTGGTAGGGAAGTATCGGGAGGCCGAGACGACAAGTGGGTTTGGGTGTCGCTCGGCTGTTTAAAAAAAGCGTCCAGTGAGGCGCTTCATGAATTGCTTGATGGTGGGGATTTTTAAATCTACGTGGAGTCTTTCATTCCTAACGAACCACGGGACTGCCGCAGCTCGACGGAGAAAACGGTTCTGCAAAATCTGCATCCTATGGATATAGGAAGGCCTTGCATGTGCGAATATGGCACACGCATAGGTCATAATAGGCCTGATGCACGTGGTGTAGAGCCGCATCTTGCACCGAAGTGTCAATTTGCTGCGTGCATTAATCATGGGATGTAACCTCCCTAGAGCGAATGCAGCGCGCGAGTGCACCGTCATTATGTGCGTCCGGAAGGTCAGGTGTCGGTCAAGGATGACCCCCATGTACTTAGCTTGCTCCCCCCAGGGGATCGGCTTGTCGTACATGGTGATCGGGGGAGGAGGGGATGGGTTTTTACCCTTCCTGGAGTATAAATTAAAAAAAAAATTAAAAAAAAAAATGTAGTGTTCTGGACTTAGGTCTACGGGACACACTTTTAATATTTTATTAATGTCTCTAATATTCATTATGTTAAATGTCATGCATAGATACCTGTTATTTGCATAGTTACTGAAATGCCGATTTTTATATGTAAGTTTACTTGAATATTGTAAGTTATTTTTAAGCTTATAAATAAATAACGGTCGAATCAGGTGGTGTTCTGTAGTTTTTGCCAACTCTCATGGAAGCACTGGCGGACTAACAGGGGGGTGGGGCGCCCCGGGCCTCCGGTCTTGGGGGGGCCCCCAAATGCCTCCGCATTCCCCTGATCAAATCCTAAACAAGACTTTAAAAATGTGCCTACATAATTTCATCAAGATCAAAACACTACAGCCATCTAGACTTTTTACGCGGTACTTATATTCTTTTAACTTTGCTGAATTCCCGTCTTTGAAATTAATTTCACTTGCCAGATATTAACGAAATAAACATAAACACTACATACAAATGTGAACGGATTAAAAGCTTGTAAAACTACTTTTTGTTTAAAGCTGGGGTTCCTCATTCAGCATTGCCGCCCGGGCCTCTGACGGGCTTAGTCCGCCACTGCATGGAAGTAAGTAATTTTTGTAAAAGCGTGTACAGTGTTTATACATGGAGGCCATAGACAGAAGTATTCTGTGAAAATTTCAAATGGCTACCACTTTACCATGGACCACTGGACTGCATAAGGGTTATTTATCTATTTATTTAATACTATAAGCACACAAATGTACAGAAGCGGACATAATGCCATAGGCATTTTCTACCAGTCAACCTTTGGGTGATGCAGAGACAAACAGTAGCAGGTGCAATTTCTTAAAAGAAAATTGAAAAGAAATAAATATTTATAAATATATATATACATATATATTATTATAAATCATATATCAGGAACGGTATCATATAACTATTATTAAGATCCTCCTTCCACCTGCGTTTTTTTGGGTACCCCCTAAAAACACTGAGTGCAAAGTGTTATGTACTTACGGGGTTCTATACATAACCATAACATAGGCAGCTGTTGCCGAAAGCAAGACGAACGTAAGAAACATAACCTTGAAAATAAATGGGTTTCTATTCTCAGAATCAACCCCACCACCACCTGCAACAAAAAACCATGTTCATTATAATAATACTAGCTTTTGCCAGCGACTTCGAACGCGTTAATTTAGAATTTTACATCCATTCGGGTTGTACTCTGCTTGTATTAACATGCTTAATTATGATTAGAAAGACACGTGGCTCCTTCTATTGTCATAAGTACTTTTTTTCGGAATGGAAGGTACCCTAAATCCGTTTGTGTATAACTGACAACGTATATGAAAAAAATCAGGATAATCGGTTCAGTGGTTTAGGCGTAAAAAGGTAACAAACAAACTTACTTTCGCATTTATAATATTAATATAAGTTAGGATGTCTGATGAATTGCAAGCTTGCCAAAGGCGACATCACGTGATCTGGAGGACATTCTGTGTCTGATCGCATCGGAGTTAAGAAGTCGCAGAACTGAACTCGATTCTTTGTACCTACTGTATAATTGTTGTGTGTTAGAAAGTGATATAATGGACAAAAAGAGAGTGTAAAAAGATAGGTAAGTGATTTTGTTAAAAATGGTGAGATTCTAAATATAACGGCTACATACAAAGTATAGGCCCTACAGACACAAATACACTGTTAAAAATGATCTACAGCAAAGATTCAATCCTGAACCGGCATCGCCCTATGACAAATATATATCAGGGACCGTACTACGTTTTGGGCTGTTGAATCATCGCTTCGCATACAAAATAATCATAAACGTTTAAAAAAAAAAAAACCTTTTTGGGGGAGGCAAAGGAAACCTACGTATTTAGCACGTAGGGGGTCTTGAGAATAATCCGGAGCTGCAGATTGAAGGCAACAAAAAATATCTATCTATTTAATGTATTGTATTAAGTATATCAGTCATCTAGTACCCATAACACAAGCTCTGCTTAGCTTGGGGCTAGATGATGCTGTGTGGATTGTCCAGCATTATTTATTTATTATCCAATCCTCTCACACACACACACGCACACACTATATGATACAGAAGGCACAATGGGAAGAAAGCACAAGTACAAGCGTAGGTAATCACAATAGTCAGTGAAATAGGAAGATGAGATGAGATGAGAGTTCAGAAGATAAAATACAAGCAATACATTGATTTGATTCATAATGAATTATAAACAAGTTTAAGAAGAAGAAGAGCATGCGTTCAGCGTCGTAGATAAGGCGATTGACACACTGCACTACATCACGCAGTGTAGCGCGGGAGTGCGTGTTCGTACATTGTTTGCAAATATCTGTGTTTTCATAGAAAACACGCGTAGTGCCACACATAGAAAACGCATGCACGCTCAGTGTTCGTCGTTAGACGCCACGCAGCCCGCTGCGTGATGCGGTGCAGTGTGCCAATCGCCTAGATCGCGACTTTTTTTTTTTTTTTTTTTTTTTTTTTTTTTTTTTATAAACTGACTGATTTAACCTTGCGCGGTGACCGCTGCAACAACATGCGCAAACGACGGGTCCAGTACCGTTACACTAGTGATGTCCAGTGAGACGATAGTTTATCGCGCTTATAATCGATTACCGACGTCCACCAATTGTTGTCATGTATGTAAGTAAGTAACTAAGTAAGGATACTTAGTTACTTACTTATAACTACTATATATATAAACTAGAACTAACTACTATAGAAGCTAGGACATCAGATCGTAAAATTATATAGTTACCTGTTCATCTTAGATGTAAACTATTCCTAAGTAAGATGTCTTATCCTACTTCGTAACAGACTTAACCACTTTCTTATTTATGAAATAATAGGTCTTTACCTATGAAATTGCCGTTTTGTATGAAAAAATTTAAATGAATTTTTTTCATGTATTTTTTATTTGTATTAATCGAAGTAATCACCCATGCAATCAATGCATCTTTGCCAACGCAGTGGCAGTTTATTGATGCCCTTCTTAAAGAAATCAGCTGGACGGGAGGCAACAAATTCTTCAAAGGCATTTTGTACTGCCTCTCGGGTATTGAATTTTTTTCCCGCCAAGAAGTTATCCAAATTCTGGAAAAAGTAGTAGTCTGTAGGCGCAAGGTCTGGTGAGTAGGGCGGATGACGGAGAGCTTCCAACCCCAGTTCTTGCAACTTGGAGACCGTCTGCTGTGCAGTATGAGGTCGCGCGTTGTCGTGCAGGAGCAGCGGAGACGAGCGATTGACCAATGCTGGTTGGAGATGTGCCAGCTTCTCCATCATTGTGTTCAATTCTTCACAGTACACATCTGCAGTAATGCTCACCTCGTTTGGTAAGAAGCTGTGTTGAATCACACGGGCGCTAGACCACCAAACAGTGACCATCACTTTTCTTGGGGTAAGTTTTCGTTTAGGGCATTGTTTAGGTGCTGAACCAGGATCCAACCAACTTGCTGAGCGCTTGCGGTTATCAAACAGAATCCATTTTTCATCGCAGGTAACAATGCGGTTCAAAATTCCTTCATTTGTGTGTCTGTTGAGCAGTGCAAGGCACGTCTCGACGCGTACTTCGCGCTGGCGATCATTGAGTTCGTGGGGCACCCATTTGTCAAGCTTTTTTACCTTGCCAATTTGACGCAAATGGACCAATATTGTTTTGACGCTAACGTCGACAGCTGCTGCTAATTCAGCCGTAGATAGTGTATCATCAGCTTCCACAATCGCCTTTAATTCGTCATTGTCGACCAAAGTCTTCGGACGACCGCGAGGTTCATTTTTCAGGTCGAAATTTCCAGAACGGAAGCGAGCAAACCAATAACAGGTAGTGCGTTGGTTTGTAGTGTTAGCTCCGTAAACGTCGTTGATGTTGCGTGCCGCTTGTGCCGCGTTGCTGCCACGACGGTACTCATATTCCATAATTACTCGAATTTTTAACGTATCCATGATGACGAAAAAGATTTAAATGCGATGAAAATGTAACACTAATCAATAAACAAATGACTACTTTTGGAAAAAAAAATCCATGTTTTTGAAATAAAATTAATTTGAAATTAGAATTCTTAGCCAAACAAAAAATATTTTGATTTGAAATGGCCAGTACTGCAAAACGGCAATTTCATAGGTAAAGACCTAATATTAGGTCTTTACCTATGAAATTGGTAAAGATAGTAAAAGACCCTGTTTGGCTAAGAATTCTAATTTCAAATTAATTTTATTTAAAAAACATGGTTTTTTTTTCCAAAAGTAGTCATTTGTTTATTGATTAGTGTTACATTTTCATCGCATTTAAATGTTTTTCGTCATCATGGATACGTTAAAAATTCGAGTAATTATGGAATATGAGTACCGTCGTGGCAGCAACGCGGCACAAGCGGCACGCAACATCAACGACGTTTACGGAGCTAACACTACAAACCAACGCACTACCTGTTATTGGTTTGCTCGCTTCCGTTCTGGAAATTTCGACCTGAAAAATGAACCTCGCGGTCGTCCGAAGACTTTGGTCGACAATGACGAATTAAAGGCGATTGTGGAAGCTGATGATACACAATCTACGGCTGAATTAGCAGCAGCTTTCGACGTTAGCGTCAAAACAATATTGGTCCATTTGCGTCAAATTGGCAAGGTAAAAAAGGTTGACAAATGGGTGCCCCACGAACTCAATGATCGCCAGCGCGAAGTACGCGTCGAGACGTGCCTTGCACTGCTCAACAGACACACAAATGAAGGAATTTTGAACCGCATTGTTACCTGCGATGAAAAATGGATTCTGTTTGATAACCGCAAGCGCTCAGCAAGTTGGTTGGATCCTGGTTCAGCACCTAAACAATGCCCTAAACGAAAACTTACCCCAAGAAAAGTGATGGTCACTGTTTGGTGGTCTAGCGCCGGTGTGATTCAACACAGCTTCTTACCAAACGGGGTGAGCATTACTGCAGATGTGTACTGTGAAGAATTGAACACAATGATGGAGAAGCTGGCACATCTCCAACCAGCATTGGTCAATCGCTCGTCTCCGCTGCTCCTGCACGACAACGCGCGACCTCATACTGCACAGCAGACGGTCTCCAAGTTGCAAAAACTGGGGTTGGAAGCTCTCCGTCATCCGCCCTACTCACCAGACCTTGCGCCTATAGACTACTACTTTTTCCAGAATTTGGATAACTTCTTGGCGGGAAAAAAATTCAATACCCGAGAGGCAGTACAAAATGCCTTTGAAGAATTTGTTGCCTCCCGTCCAGCTGATTTCTTTAAGAAGGGCATCAATAAACTGCCACTGCGTTGGCAAAGATGCATTGATTGCATGGGTGATTACTTCGATTAATACAAATAAAAAATACATGAAAAAAATTCATTTAAATTTTTTCATACAAAACGGCAATTTCATAGGTAAAGACCTATTATATAAATTTATCACAAAATAAAGATATCTTTGTTTTATGATGTAGTCATGAAACGACTCACGGTTTTTATTATAAATAAATAGATATTACAAACATTGTAGTAATTATGGTTATGTAGTAGTGGATAACTTAAATATCATTAATGTTATTAGTATAATTAAATGCCTATTAAAATAATGTGATTCTCCATTGTAATACTTGTAATGTGTTGGAGAATGTAAATGAATAAAAATTAGAAATTTGTTTAACTGTGACTGATATTTAACGTAAGTGTAAATTTAAAAATCATTGAATCAATAATAATAATTGTGCTTATACTCGTAATATTTACACTATTATATTTCTTATTCATATTTTAATTATAGTGCACAAATATAAAAAATAACTAACTACTAGTAATAAGTAGTTTTTTAACTAGTATGTGAGTAGAGGTGTTCTAATTTTGTTAATATGTAAGCCTTATTTTAAGTATAATCTTAATAAGCATTTTTTAAATAAATATGTAAGTAGTGCTTGCGTTGACCTGAGTTTCCACTGGAGACAGATGAGCGTCTGGGTCGACCTGGAACAAGGAAACATGTTTTTTTTTAATAAACACCAACATTCCTGTATAGTTTTATTCGGTTTGAATTGATATAAGATATTTGTTTAGCTGTGACTGATATTTAATGGTTAAGTGTAAATTCAAAAATCATTGAATCAATAATAATAATTGTATAATAATAATAAGTGTAAATTCAAAAATCATTGAATCAATAATAATATTTGCACGCCACGAGAAATGGCAGATATGTCGTCAGCCATTCTGGTTTAAGATCTTGCCTCCATGTATTACCTTAACTCTGTAAGTATACACATGTTTGAACAAATAAAATTTCTTATTCTAATTCTAGTAAATAAACATAATATACAGGGTTATTTGTAAAACACCGTTATTTCTGAAAGTGGCGCCTGTGACAGAGAAGTTGTTTTGAAATCGGCTGTCATGGTGGACACGTGATGCGGAGGAATGAGGATCATGTTGTGAGGAAAGTTTTGAGTATGAATGTAGAGGGTTACAAGAGTAGAGGGAGACCCAGGAAACGATGGATGGATTGTGTGAAAGTTGATATGGCTAAGAAGGAGGTGACTTCTGGGATGACGGGAAATAGAGATGTATGGAAGAAGAAAACATGCTGCGCCGACCCCAAATGAAATTGGGATAAGGGCAAGAGGATGATGATGATTTGTAAAACACCCACACCTTCCAGGAATGTATGAGTATGATCATAAACAACAACTTTGGTTCTATGACTTTTTACAAAACATAATACATTTACCATGAACAAACCTTCAAGATTTCGCTGTCCTGTCTAACACATTTCAACTCTGTATTTTGCTGTACCAAACTACGCCTCCCGCGCACTAATTTCGTAGTAATACTTTTGATTAGTAACTCGACTACGATTCCCGCCTTTTTACGCAAAAACCAAATACCTCGCTATTTTACTATCACTTTATTTTGCTTTGCATAGATTTCGATACGTTTAGAGCGTTCAATTTAAATATTTTTATTTTTCTATGAAAATCTGATGAAATAGAATATGATGATTTTTTAAAAGTCATAGAACAAAAGTTGTTGATTATGATGTTAGTAACATGATTCCGAGAGGTTATTGGTGTTTTAAAAATAACCCTGTATAGCGCACGTATAAAATAAAACATAGTTACCTACTTGTATGACGTGAGTAGTAGTGTTAAGTATGAGGGGCTCGTGGCTAAATAAAAACAGCCGCAAGGGTTGATCGAAGGTTTAGCTACGCTTGCCGAGGTCAGTCTGAAGATGTGTGACAGTTCGTTAACATATCGAGACTTCTCCGTGCCTCGGAAAGCACGTTAAGCCGTTGGTCCTGCCTGTCATTTGTAGATCTTTGACAGTCGTTACGGGTAGTCAGAAGTTCGAAAGTCTGACAACCAGTCTTACCAAGGGGTATCGTATTGCCCAGTAACTGGGTTTAGGAGGTCAGATAGGCAGTCGCTCCATGTATAATACTGGTATTCAGCCGCATCCGGTTCGACTGGAAGCCGGCTAGGCAGATGATGATCTTAATTAGTATTTATTAAATAAATATGTAAGTAGTGCCTACGCTGACCTGAGCGTCCAGTTGGTGGGCGTTTGAACGGACCTGGAACAAGGAAATATGTTTTTTTTAACATACACTAATATGCCTATTTAGATTTATTCGGTTTGAATAGATATAAGGCAATTTTAACTTATTATAATTTTAATTATAAGTAATGTAATAGGGTGTCCTTAACCATTCTGATTGGTCCGAAAGTTGGATCACTCAAAAATACTGGACACATATTTTTTCTTTTGTCACGTAAACCAAAAATGACGACGATATAGTGCGTTGGAATTGCGCGTGACGTAACGCCGTCGTACACTTTTCCTGAACTTTGTTGTGCTATATCATTGTCACTTTTTATGGATTTAAGTAAGCAAAAAATACGAGTCCAATATTTTTTGGTAATCTTACTGACGGACTAAATAGACTTAATATATTTTTACCTAGGACACATTCCTTTTATATGAGACCATATTATATTAATTGATAACCATTTTTATGGTATTTTCATAAGGAAACAGCTACATGCTCCATCTTATCCTATATTCATTTCAAATTGATACCTCCACAGACAGACAGACAAACAGACAGACGGACTGTCTTGTATATCACAGACTTTTACTATGTATTTGCAAAGATCATTGGGCACCTTAGTATGGAAATCATACCCATGGCGGACACAAACGAAATATAGCAGTGTGTAATGATGTAGGGCTCTGATTTACTATGGCATTAGTCGCATTAATGTGAGCCACGGGAATCTCGAAAAAACAAGAATTGAAATAAAATGTAATAAAATGCTAGTTCATTAAAATTATTTTTATTCAATTTGATCCTAATCAATCATGAGACCATTTAAAAAGGCAGCAGGTGCGTCTGTTGCTTCCTGATGTCTGGCATAAGACAGATAATACACTGTACTAGCGATATGGGCGCAGCTCCCTACAGTGCGGCGGCCGTGTATACACGAGCAGTAGTACTCTTAGCGTATAGCCTCTGAATATTGGTTCATCCGTACACTATGCCGTATAGTATCGAAATTCTTTTTATGTCCTTATAATATGGAATAAATCGTTTTTTTTTTTTTAATCGGTCCTATACATTTTCTCTATTGATTTTTAATTAAATAACTATATTCAGTGAAAGGTCATATTATTCCCCTTAGTTTGAAAGTACTTTGATTAATGTCCGCCACTCTTCACAAAGCGGGTCAGATATGCCCAATGACCTTTAAATACCAAGATCACTATCTTGGTGTATTTGTTTAGTAAACACAATTGTTACAATTCTTCTTTTGCCCGCGTCTTCGATCTCGATAATCGATCAAACAACAAAGCGTATTTATATGGAGAGGAATGAACAGTAAATTATTTCTTTGTTAATCATATTATTATAACACAATTTCTTCTGGGTATTTACTATGTATAATAAAAAATATCTATCTATGCAATGTATTGTATTAAGTATATCAGTCATCTAGTACCCATAACACAAGCTCTGCTTAATTTGGGGCTAGATGATGCAGTGTGGTTTGTCCAGCATTATTTATTATTAATTTTGGAAAAATTAAAGAAACACATAATACTAACTGGTGCGGACTTCGACTTGGCAAACTGACTGAACTTGTTTGAGAGGCTGTTCTTGACTCAAAAACAATGCTGTTGGCTTCTCAAAATCAACCGTATAATCCGCCTTCATCTCTGCAAGGTCAACCAAATTCCCAGCTGGTATTCCTTCACTTGTATTTAAAGCTTGTCCTATATTACTACCCATCATATCAATACACAGTATGTCTGGGCTTTTAGGTATTCTTGATGCTTCCGGCGTAACTGGTTGTCTATTAACTATATCCATATCAATGCTATAAGTGGGGTTATCTTGATTAATAAAATAACTGTTCGCTTCTTCATTTTGCATTTTTTCTATTTTACTTAGCTCTGAAATACTCATCTTGCAATGATTATTCTCAACCAATATGCAATTATACTAGATGACAAGAAATGTCATACTGACGTATGACATTTTAAGAAGCTTTTAATTTTTCAGATTGATGGAGCATTGGTAATTGCATTATATTCAGTTTTGCCAGATTTAACTTTCCGTAGAGAATTTCTATTCCATTGGGCTGGAACTGAATCTTTCGATATGCAAAATTTATCTACTCAAAACCACTTTTGTGACAGATATACTACCAGCGCTAAATTTAACTCTTTAGCACCTTATATCAAAAGCATAGAAATTTCCCCCATCTACTGAGGTCTCCAATCTCTGGTGAATCCTTACCAGCGCTTACTGAATTCAAAATACATTTTAATGATGGCTTTTCAAAATTAAATAAATAAATAATGCTGGACAATCCACACATCATCATCTAGCCCCAAGCTAAGCAGACCTTATGTTATGGGTACTAGATTACTGATATACTTAATACAATATATTACAATTATTATTATTATTATCTCTATTTGAGCGTGCCCGCTTGCTGGCTGTGGGTACGTGGGAGTCGGGCCTTTGGCTTCAGGCTTTACCGTCACCCAACATTGGCACCATGCTGGGTGACACTACCTTCCGGCTCGGTACATGTCTGCGTCTGGGCGCTCCTTGCGGAGCTCCACATCATTGTCAATGCGGTGAAGCAGTCGATTGCCTCGGACACCATGGCCTATCCTGCAGTAAAAGTGCAGGTCGCGTAGCCCGACACGCCAGTATTAATGACATCATCCGTCGTGCTCTTGCCACCGCCGGGGTACCAGCTATTTTAGAACCCAGTGGCTTGGCACGCGACAATGGTAAGAGACCAGATGGAATGACCATAATACCTTGGAAGATGGGTAGGCCTTTGGTGTGGGATGCAACATGTGGCGACACCCTTGCGCCATCCCATCTTCCTAGTACGGTGGATTGTGCAGGTGCGGCTGCTGCAGGTGCAGAAAACCTCAAACGGCGAAAATACAACAACCTAACTGGAAGTTATATGTTTGAGCCGTTTGGGGTTGAAACACTAGGGCCATGGGGTCCGTGTGCCCATTTAGTTTTTCGAGAAATCGCGAAACGTTTGGTCGACTCTTCACGTGACCAGAGGGCTGGCCTTTTTTTTGGCCAAAGAATCAGCATTGCCATTCAACGTGGCAATGCTGCCAGCCTTCTGGGCACTTTTCCCGTTGACAACGATGCGGATGAATTTTTTGATGCCCTATGATTATTTATTTTATTTTATTTCTTCATATATTAATAATTGTATAATTTTAATTAAATAAAAAATTCATACATTACATAGATATCAATTTTTATTATACATAGCAAATACCCAGAACACCCAGAACAAATCATTGTAGATCGTACAAACTTTGTCCCAGGGCGGGAATCGAACCCGCAACCTTCTGCGTCGCAGGTGGACCTTCGCCCGCCGCACCACATCGGTCGTCAAAAAAAATTAACATTAACTTGGCCTTCTCACATATTCAATACTGTGGGAGTCAAAATATGTTCCAGTTAATTGACGCAATTAAAGTGCCCTCTACTTCGACTTCTCTGCGTTTGCTCGAATTTAACCAGAACCTACCCGACTCCAATAATTTAATCGAATAATGGAGTTTCAGACTCGATCTTGGAGTACAACAATCAAAGTTTGACTATCAGAAAAATCTCTTTAAGATTCATTATTATTGTAAAACCTTTAAGGGCAGTGCCTAAGTATAACTCTTCCATGTGTTACGACACAAAATTATGTTATGTCCAGTTATGACCTGACAGACTTTAGAAGTGGGCGCGCACTAGACGACAGGCGACAGCAACAGCTCGGCGACTAGACGCAACGCAGACGCAAGCGACAGCTTTTATACCTGCGTTTTATACCAACGTCTTATGAATTTAAAAATATTTCTCTGCAACTTTTTGCTGCGACAAATCGCCCAGTTTGTGATGGCCCTAAGGGTCTCTTCTTCTTCTGATATGACGATAAGGAAACTGTGATTGCTAAGCAGGTGAAAAAATTACTTTCTACAATGGTTCACGCTTCAGTCTTACCTCGTGAATGAGACAGTGAGGTATGTCGAAGATAAAACAACCTTGGTTCGTTAAAAGGCACTTGCCATAAATAATTGAAAAGAGTATTGTTCAGTTGTAACTTGACAACACGGCAGATACAAAGGCCTAGTGAAGCAGTTAACTGAACACACTTTACTTTTTTTTTATGTGTAATCTGTTACTTCTACTGTGTTTCCTTACAACTCCTTGTTTTATCCATCCGTTAAAAAGTTTTGTTAAAACAGTAAAATATCATTTACAACCACGTTTTTTTTTTATTTTGCATACATGGGTATATACAATAGATGTGTTAAAAAACTAAAATAACAAATACAGCCATATTTTAAACAGACTTAATAAAAAAACTACAACGTTTTTTTTTAACACTGAGCACAATTTTTTACACATCGAGATAACAGAAATAAAATATTACTATAATTATCATTATACACGGTATCAATGAAGCGCATGATCAGCTGCACCTGGCACATAAACAATATGTTTTAATCTAAGGACGTTATGAAACATTTTCAAGTCACAAATAATAATGATAATCAGAGTTACTCTCAGTTAGTTACTAGTTCACTCTGAGTTAAACAGAGAATTTATCTTAAACTGCAGTAAAAGAAAAACGCTAAAAGTAAACAAACAGTGAACAATGACATCTGTAATTCAAAATGTTGTCCTATTTTCAATGTAATTTAACTTTAGATAACTTGGCGACCCATGTATCGTTTTGCTTCCGAATGGTAGAAGAAGTCATGCTGCGCCGACCCCGAATAAATTAGGATACGGGCAGGAGGATGATGATGACATAGCGTGCTACCGAAATCAGCGATTTTTCAATGGTGAATTATCACTCTCAATCACTACATAATAAAAAATCAATCTCTAATTTCAATGCAATTTCAACAAGTCGTTTCCCAGTCATTACTTCTGTACAATGCCACCTAGCTTTATGTACAAAAAGTATAGATGAAAGCTTTATAAAGAGTCTTTTTATAGCCTCAAGCCTGTATAAACAACGACTTAGTAAAACTAGAAAACTACATGATCTCCACAATTCTGACACCGTTGTCAGGACACAGATGATTGTGTGATTCAAATGGGCAGATCTTAAATCATTAAGAAGATTTTATTTGACTAAGAGTATAAAATTATTAGTAAGAGTCAATCAGTCCCATTATTTGTAAAAGTTTAAGGAATATATCGACAATTGAAGTGTAGATCATAAATGCTGCTAAGGCGTAGTCACTTTCGCTTATTTCGATGGTTTTACCGCCTAGAACCATTTGGAGTTCCATTGTGAGGACCTGCAAATAAATAAATGAGGATTTTAGATCACATTGAAGCCGCGCAGGATTTCTTGTGTGACCAATAACATTGTCCTCGTTACATTTTTATTTTCCAGTTCTGTGGTCCGTCATCGGCGTTATTTTGATCATCATTATGTGAAATTGCAATCGAATTAAAAATAACTGTCATTTATATAACACATTAGCTTCCACCCGCGGCTTTACCCCCATGGTTTGTTGATATAAAAAAGTAGCTTATGTCCTTTCCCGGGGTGCAATCTATCTCTCTGCCAAATTTTATCGAAATCCGTTCAGTGGTATAGGCGTGAAAGACGGACAAACAGAGACACACTTTCCCATTTATAATATTTATATTTATAAGCAACGGCCTCGTCTCATACCGAGAAGGCACGAGCATTAATCACCACGCTTGGTCATGACGGATTGGCGATTTCAGACTTATATTAATTTTATAGGTCCAGGTTTCCCCGCGATATTTTCCTTCACCGATGTCAGTGATGTCCAGGATTAACTTAGAAAGTACATATGAATTGAAAAAGTCACATTGGTACTTGCCAGATTGGAACCCATAACCTCGTGCACTAGAAGCCTAAACCACTGGGCTTGCAAGTACCAAAATATGCCGTTTAAATAGCCGTATTTTTTTTTATTGCTTTGACTTAGTAGCTCGATTTATTTTAATATCTATGGGTCTATAGACCTAAATATTTGATATTTATTCCATCTTGATACCTCCACGCGTTCCTGAGAATAAGGGTAATAACAGACAGACGGACAGCCTATCCTATAAGGGTTCCATTTTTTTACTTTTGAGGTACGAAACCCTAATTACATGTGTAAGTGTGTGACTAAATAATGATTACCTACAGGTGCCGTGTGTGTTACTCAGTATTATTTTGCGGGGATCAACAGCCATCTTGAAAACGAAAAATCTTTTAGTACCAATGTGAAATACAAATGTATTGGAACGTCATCAAATGATATGAGTACATCTAATGAAATTTTACCATACACAACTAATTTTAAGGTAATCAAAAGACGCAAAACACAGCATCGTTCTGTAAAAAACGCCCCCTTTTTGTAATCTTTTAGTTTTAGTGACAAAAAGTTTTTAGTACATAATTATATTGAATAAAAACATAATTTTGGAGAGAAAAAAAAAGAAAAACAATTGAAAAAAATATACTTTTATTGAAAAAAATTTGAAAGTCTAATTTAGGTATCGTTTGAAGTTGATCCCTTCAGCATAGTTTCTCTTTTTTGAAGTGCCATATTTTGGGTGTAAAATGAAGGTTGAGTGTTCCAGCCTGCCATATTTTTGGACTGGTTTTATCCTTTTCTGTTGTATTCTTAATCAGAGTCAGTACGCTCAATATACGCGTGGTAGTTGCTGATAATTTCGAACACACCAACTTTACTGTAGTTTTTGAATTCCATCTGTGTATAGCAACATTGATTACTAAGTAACTAATAATGATATGGAGAACATGGAAATTGAAATCCCATGGCGCCGACTGTACTTAACCTAAACTTGGGATAAGACAAAAAAACCGGCCAAGTGCATGTTTGACTTCGCACATCTAGGGTTCCATACCAAACATTAAAAAAAAAATACTGATTTATCACTATATTGATTTTTGTTAGTTAAATACACAAAATCAAAATTCATTTATTCAAATTAGGTCAGCCTAATTTGAATAAATGAATTTTGATTATGATTTTGAGTAAAAAAAAAGTGCTGATTCTCAGGAATCAGCACTTTTTGAACGTCAAAAACGTTTACATAAGACAGTCCCCCTTCACATAATAATATAACTCCACCACCATCACACCACCTAACACTTAATTTCAAGATCATATGTCAATGGGAAGTCCAAAAATTCTTGGGAACAAAACCTGTGTGACAGACGACGGACAGATGGACATGTGAGTGACCGTAGTTCCGTTGGGACCCTTATGGTACAAAGCCCTAAATATTAATAGAAATGACATCCAGGAATTAGCACACTATTTTAGTACCTACACCCACTTCTTGCTTTAATAAGGTAATTACTTTAGTTAGAGTGGTCAATTTAACAGAACGAATAAATTAAAATAAGTTTAATATCGCGACGGCCCAGTGGTCCGGGCCCTGCCTCTTATGCATGAGGTAGTGGCTTCATATCCGGAAAAGTACCAATATGACTTTTACAATTCATTATGTACTTTCGAAGTTTAGCTTACACATCACTGATATCAGTGAAGGAATTAGTATGGGTGTGAAACCGCCAACACGCCTTGACCGAGCGTACGTACATTGATACCAGCGACCCAACCATCCTTTTTTTTTTAAGGATGGGAAATCATCCAATGACCTCCTGTTCTGGGTGGATCGGGAACTTTTACGGTAACTCTTTCGAACATCCCGCAACCCCGGCAGGCTTTAACCCCCTATTGGGCCCCGCCAATTCTGCTCCTTGAGGCGCGCCGTTGACTTGGGCCTGGTCTCTGATCGGACGACGAGTAACTCAGTGCTCGTCGCTCGCAGGCCATCGCCTACGGTGAGTAGCGAGTACCCACCCTGGCCTCTCAGTCGTGTAGATATATTTTCATAAGGATTTGCATGCAAAGTATCCCATTAATTTCTACCCATTTACAAGCATGAGATTACCAAGCAATGAAGTACGGTCAAAAGTCAGATACCGTAATCGCATAATATGTATGAAGTGAAGGTAGTTCTAAAAATATAGTCCCATCTTATGTCAAATTACTTGGTTTGGGTGCTATGCAAACGTGCATGTCAGAACACGTTTCCTTCAAATAGATGAAATCCTATTGACTGAAGACAAATTATTCATTTAGTAAATGAAACTGACTGACTGATGATTGCGTCGTTGGTCTAGTGGTGGCAAGCACTACTGCTGATCATGGGTTCAATTGCCGGGTCAGGCAGTGTTATAAAAGCCCGGAGTATGGATTTGAACTCGGTAAATAGCAATAGACTCGCCGCCAATTATATGGGTCAAACATAACTGGCGAAATGTGTGTGTACCTACTATAGGTACACGTCTGCCTAACTCTTTGGGGAATATAGGCGTGGTGTTGTTGTTGTGTTAAATGAAACAGTTGAAAGGTGAAACTTACCACAACTTGTATTAAGGTTCCAACAGTCAGTAAAATGATCATGACTGGTCTCATTATCTGTCCTGTAACAGCCCCTGCGATAGCAACTATCAAGAAGATGACGGTAAAAGCAGCTGATATTCCCACTATGTACAGCAGATAACTTGTGAAATCAAACTGAAATAAAAAAATATATATTAGGTCTTTACCTATGAAATTGCCGTTCTGCAGTACTGGCCATTTCAAATCAAAATATTTTTTGTTTGGCTAAGAATTCTAATTTCAAATTAATTTTATTTTAAAAACATGGTTTTTTTTTCCAAAAGTAGTCATTTGTTTATTGATTAGTGTTACATTTTCATCGCATTTAAATCTTTTTCGTCATCATGGATACGTTAAAAATTCGAGTAATTATGGAATATGAGTACCGTCGTGGCAGCAACGCGGCACAAGCGGCACGCAACATCAACGACGTTTACGGAGCTAACACTACAAACCAACGCACTACCTGTTATTGGTTTGCTCGCTTCCGTTCTGGAAATTTCGACCTGAAAAATGAACCTCGCGGTCGTCCGAAGACTTTGGTCGACAATGACGAATTAAAGGCGATTGTGGAAGCTGATGATACACAATCTACGGCTGAATTAGCAGCAGCTTTCGACGTTAGCGTCAAAACAATATTGGTCCATTTGCGTCAAATTGGCAAGGTAAAAAAGCTTGGCAAATGGGTGCCCCACGAACTCAATGATCGCCAGCGCGAAGTACGCGTCGAGACGTGCCTTGCACTGCTCAACAGACACACAAATGAAGGAATTTTGAACCGCATTGTTACCTGCGATGAAAAATGGATTCTGTTTGATAACCGCAAGCGCTCAGCAAGTTGGTTGGATCCTGGTTCAGCACCTAAACAATGCCCTAAACGAAAACTTACCCCAAGAAAAGTGATGGTCACTGTTTGGTGGTCTAGCGCCGGTGTGATTCAACACAGCTTCTTACCAAACGGGGTGAGCATTACTGCAGATGTGTACTGTGAAGAATTGAACACAATGATGGAGAAGCTGGCACATCTCCAACCAGCATTGGTCAATCGCTCGTCTCCGCTGCTCCTGCACGACAACGCGCGACCTCATACTGCACAGCAGACGGTCTCCAAGTTGCAAGAACTGGGGTTGGAAGCTCTCCGTCATCCGCCCTACTCACCAGACCTTGCGCCTACAGACTACTACTTTTTCCAGAATTTGGATAACTTCTTGGCGGGAAAAAAATTCAATACCCGAGAGGCAGTACAAAATGCCTTTGAAGAATTTGTTGCCTCCCGTCCAGCTGATTTCTTTAAGAAGGGCATCAATAAACTGCCACTGCGTTGGCAAAGATGCATTGATTGCATGGGTGATTACTTCGATTAATACAAATAAAAAATACATGAAAAAAATTCATTTAAATTTTTTCATACAAAACGGCAATTTCATAGGTAAAGACCTATTATCAAATACAATAGGGTAGTGGCCTTAAAAATTCTGATTGGTCCGAAAGTCGGATTACTGAAAATTCCTGGACACATATTTTTTCTTTCGTCACGTAAACCTAAAATGACGACGATATAGTGCGTTGAAATTGCGCGTGACGTCACGCCGTGCTACACTTTTAACGTAACAATGACGTTACAAGCCCCTCCCCCTGAACTTTGAATGTGCTATATCATTGTCACTTTTTATTGATTTGAGTAAGCAAAAAACACGTGTCCAATATTTTTTGGTAATCTTACTGAAGGACTAAATAGACTTAATATATTTTTAACTAGGACACATCCCTATTTCCGACAAATGCGTGCACTGACTGAATGACGGGTCCATTCATATCTGTGTGGTTCTTTACTCTGAAGACCATCTCGGATTCTAATCGGCATGGTCCTTACATGATCCAACCAAGATATTGTCTGAACTATAAAAGAGACTGTGATCTTTGAGTTTTTTTCGGTGTTTCTTCCCAGAGTAGGCATATAGCGAAATACTAACTTAGTTAAAAAAAAAAACACGCTTTTATAAAAAATCCAACAAAAAAATAGAAAAACTATTATTTATTTGTCATGTTTTAGTTGAAGATAAATTTTCTATAAAATCGTATTGTTTTAGTTTTTTCAAACTATTATTTACTATTCATTTTTTACTTGAATTTTGTATAAAAGCGTGTTTTTTAGTTTTTTTATACAATTTTTTTTTCGAATTATTGCATTGTCTACGGTCTTTGACAGGTGTGCAAAATTGGAATGAAATCTGACCGTTTAAAGAGGGTCAAAATAGCGTCCAAAGTAGTCGGTTACAAACAAAAAAACATACAAGTGAATCTAATATAAAAAAAAATAGTTTAAAAGAAACTAAAAATCACGCTTTTATAGAAAATCCAACAAAAAAATGGAAAATAAAATTTAATAAATTTGGATTAAGAAAAGTGTAAATAAGAAACAAATGTATTTTAATGGAAAAAAGCGTGGGGTATATAAGTCCAGGTTTCCTCACGATGTTTTCCTTCACCGATGTCAGTGATGTCCAAGATAAACTTAGAAAGTACATATGAATTGAAAAACTCACATTGGTACTTGCCCAGGTTTGAACCCACAACCTCGTGCACAAGAGGCGAGGCCTAAACCACTGGGCCAACATGACATACCGGGACATGACTTCTGACGAAATGTTGGTATGTTAAAAGTACACCTCTGGCAAACCCTTCGAATAATACATGCGATGATGTAAGATGGCGGTGTGATGCTGCAGGTATGTCACGATTAAAAAGTATAGAATGGGTTGACTTACGCTTGTACAAGCAAGAAGAACGCAGACTCCGACCACTGCCGAAGTGGCAAGGACTGCATAGATTATAAGCTCAGTTCTGTAGCGAGATGTTATATGAGCAGCTATCAAACTCATTCCAAGCACCTGAAAAGTAACAAACTTGTTGACAGCACGGTTGGCGCAGAGGCTGAGCGATTGGCTGTTGCGCGCTGTCGCGAGTTCGATCCCCACATGGAGCAAATATAGTATGACCTATAGTAGATTTATGTAAGTAATGCGATTGTTGAATTGCACGCAATGTTTCCCGACCGCGTAATATATCATTGCGCATGACTCGACCAAGTTAAACATGGCGCATGGCACTTAAACATGACGCACGGTGGCGGCGCGGTCGCGCGCTCTATCTCATCTCATGTAATGATGTTTACATTTTATTATGCGAGCATTTTGTTCACTGACCATATCGTGTGGCGCTTCATTAGGTGTCATGACTGGAGTCCTGGTGAAATAAAACATATCGCGGTACTAAATGTAATGTCATGTTTCATCACTTTATTACGCACTGTTCTGCGCATGTCTAGCCATTGCTTAGCAATTGTGTCAAAGTTCTGAAATTTCGAGGTAAACGTCCACTAGTAATGTAAGATGAGTTAAGGCAGACCAAACTCCTACATTAATGAGAGACATTTATCTGAAAGGGCTTTGTTAGCTCTGTATTTTATGTTATGGACGTTACAGTTATGTGTGTATAAAACACACTCCATTGAGTGATACACATTATTTTAATACTAGAAGTAAAGAAATACATATATCTCGGAGCGCGGACGGAGGCGCAGGTAACATCTAGTACATACTATTTATACTTATATTCTAATATTGTAAAGAGATTTTTCAATTCTGAAAAAAAAAACACTGTTAGAAAGCTACACTATTTCTGAGTGCTGTAGGCTATTTCAAAACTACGCTTTAAATGGAGTACCCTCCACTCCATGTGTTAAAGTTAAAGTTTGAAGGTAAAATCCCGAAATCCACACGGACGGAGTCGCGGGCGAAGTGCTATCGTATAAAATGCATGCGATTTTGGCAATTATCGACAGAAATATACGAAATGTGTGAATTTTCGGTTATTTTTTAGAAATTTTGCGGTTTGCAAACTTCAGTGATAAGCTAGGGGAAAATGGTATTTTACGAATACTTTTCATAAAATAAAAATATGATTTATTTATTTATTTTATACTTTAAGCACACAAATGTACAGAGGCGGACTTAATGCCATAGGCATTTTCTACCAGTCAACCTTTGGGTGATGCAGAGACAAACAGTGGCAGGTGCAATTTCTTAAAATAAAAGTGAAAAGTAATTTATATTTATGTATATATATATACATATATATTATTATAAACTATAAATATAATACCTACATAGAATATATACACAAATAAACATATACACAAACACATACATAAACAATGAGAACAGTTAGTTGTAGATTTACAATGTGCAATTACAATTCTCTCATCAAAGCTCACCACTTAAAAATTTCAACGAACCATTGCGGCTCCTAATGCAATAAAAATGCCATACATAATTATTTATATGTTATTTTTTATCATTTGTGGATTGAGTGGGTGGACAAGCATAATTTATAAGGGTACCAATTTTAAAGTCGATATCATTAGTAGTTCCTAAATAAGCGGCTGTGACAGACAAAATCGCATTTAATAGGCTTCCTTGCTTCCTATAAGCTTCCTCATAGAACTCTAAAAACACAATATACTTCTCGATATCCTAGAAGTGGTGACCAAAACGACACAAGACATTCGTAGCGTGAAGCATCATTTGCACGCATCCTCATTTACTACCTAATCCTTGGTCTGCTCACACGCAGACACACTGATGCTCAGATTAAGACACGTTTCACCCATTCTGCGGCGGTGGCAAAAACTCACTGAATACGATGATAATTTATTGTCTTTGACTGACAAATGGCGTGTCTGCGTCTGCGCAACGCCTTACCGTAAAGAGTAAGCAGATGAAGTTACACGGAGGCATCCTACCGCATGTGGTGCACAACAGGGTGTAGTATGCTCCAAGCACTAAGACTCTGCAAATTCATATAATATAAGACTCTGGCAGACATGCTTATTTCAGCATCAGTGGTTTAATTACGTTTGACGACACGGTTGGCGCAGTGGTTGAGCCATCGGCTGCTGCGCCGCGTGTTGTGAGTTCGATCCCCACACGGAACAAATATTCGTGTGACCCACAGGTAGTTGTTCCGGGTCTGGCTGTTTGTGTATGTGAGTTTAAATGTTTGTAAACGCACCCACGATACAGTAGAAATTCCTAGTGTGGGGCAATGTTTAAAAAAAAAAAAATACATTAAAACAGAGGCACGGGTTGATCGAAGGTTAGGCTACGCATGCTAAGGCCAATCTGTTGATGGGTGACCGTTCATTACATATGTAGACTTCTACGTGCCTCAGAAAGCAGCTCTGAGTCATGGCTGTCTTTTGTTGATCAATGACAGTTGTTACGGATAGACAGAAGGCCGTGTTGCCCAGTAACTGGGTTATGGAGGTCAGATAGACAGTCGCTTCATGTAAAATACTGGTATTCAGCTGCATCTAGTTAGACTAGAAGATGACTCCAACATGGTTGGGAAAAAGGTAGGCAGATGATAATGATCAGCGATTTAGTCAATTTACAATAATTCACAGCTACTGACAGAATCGCCCACCACTGATGTTAAGATAGAATTATAATTAATTAATTTACTTACATTCCAGGTAAAATTACCAGGAACTTTCCATAATGGAAGAATTCTCTCAATTCGGGGCTGAAATAAACAGATTTATAAATATTTATTTTCATACAATCCAGAGAAGGTAAAATAAGAATATTACATGTGTTCAAGTCGCCAATCAGTATTTAACTTAACACAATACGTCAATCAAAGAGCCCACGAGAAATAAAACAAAATACCAACAAAAGGCCAAGTAGACAGAGAGAGAGAGAATGTCAAATGGAGAAAGAGCGACAGAGAAAGAGAGAGAGCTAAGGTACTTACGTACAATAAACTGCAGCCACAGCGCCAGCAGTGGCTAGTAACATTACAAACACAATGAACATGACCAGTTTGACAAAAGCATTTCGGGATTCAGGCCTGATTGGTTGGTGCGGTGGGCCGTATCCTACAGGATATCCAGGGGCTTGTCCTTGACCTTGAATATAGTTTCGTGGTGGAGGGTAATTCTGTGCTTGAGTGTAACCTTGTGGTTGGTACCCTTGTGGTTGGTACCCTTGTTGTGGACCGAACATCGGTTGAGCATAACCTTGTGGTGGAGCGTATCCTTGGGGTTGACCAGGTGGAGGATACCCTTGGGTCTGAACTGGGCCCTGAATTTGTGTCGGACCTGAAACAAGAAAAAAAAATTGTTTATTTATTTCAAGATTTTTTTTTACTACATTTTTATTTTAGACGTTAACATCATTTATTCAGCATTAGGCCGAGATAATCGTGAAAAACTGGTTTTTCTTTTACCTTTGACTTTTGAGACAAATAAAGAACATCATCATCCTCTTGCCCTTATCCCAATTTCATTTGGGGTCGGCGCAGCATGTCTTCTTCTTCCATACATCTCTATTTCCCGTCATCTCAGAAGTCACCTCCTTCTTAGCCATATCAACTTTCACACAATCCATCCATCGTTTCCTGGGTCTCCCTCTACTCTTGTAACCCTCTACATTCATACTCAAAACTTTCCTCACAACATGATCCTCATTCCTTCGCATCACGTGTCCATACCATGATAGCCGATTTCCACACAACTTCTCTGTCACAGGCGCCACTTTCAGACTTCCTCTTATATACTCATTTCTTATTCTATCCATTCGCGTAACACCACACATCCCCCTTAGCATTCTCATCTCAGCTGCATGCAACTGCCTTTCATTCATTCCTTTTGTGGCCCAACACTCTGATCCATACAGGACAGCAGCTCTAATCATTGTCTTATAGATCTTCCCTTTAAGTTTAAGGGGAACGTGGGAATCGCAGGTTGTTCCCGTTACCTGCCGCCACTTCATCCACCCTGTGTTTATTCTGTGCTTGACAGTCCGATCTATTCCTCCGTCACTTTGCACTAATGAACCGAGATACCGAAAGTCGGAGCAGATCGGAAGGAGCACGCTATCAAGCGCAATGGCTTCAGGGCTGGCGAGACCGCCGAAATCGCAGAACATATACTCTGTCTTGGTTCTGCTGATTTTCAAGCCTACACTCTCCAGCTTCTGTTGCCATTTCTCCAATCTACCCTGGATCTCAGGTCCATCTTCACTGACAAGGACAATGTCGTCGGCAAATAGCATGCACCAGACAAATAAAGAACGCCATATTGAAAAGTTCAGCTTATTTTTTTTTTTCAAGGATGATCTTTAATTTGACTGTACTAATTACTGTTCATGAGATACAGCCCGCTGAGAGATAGATGTACAGACGGACAAACGGACGGACAGCGGAGGCCGTCGATTCCCTTAAGGTAAGTATCCCTAATAGTACGTAGTAGTCCGTAGTCATAATGGCCCAGTGGTATAGGCCTCGCCTCTTGCGCACGAGGTTGTGGGTTCAAACATGGGCAAGTACCAATGTGAGTTTTCAATTCATACTAGTACGTCTAAGTCTATCTTGGACATCACTGACATCGGTAAAGGAAAACATCGTGAGGAAACCTGAACTTATATCATTAATATAAGTCTGAAATCGCCAACTCGTCTTGAGCAAGCGTGGTGATAAATGCTCCTGCCTTCTCTGTATGAGAAGAGGCCTTTGCCATGCAGTGGGACAGTAATAGGCTGGTACTATTAGGTATCCCTAAAGACGCTATTTCGTGCAAACCTATAATTATTGTATGCAAATTGTCAGCGCAAGTAAGGTACCGCATGTAGCCGGGCCAGTTTACACCAACAAAAAATATTACAACAATTGAATTATGCAGAAAATGTAAAGTCTAGGTAAGGATTTGGACATGATCAGGATTGCTGAACACAAACTTTAAAAATGCCTTTTTGCTTTTAATGAGGTTGTGGGTTCAAATACGGGTAACCGTGACTTTTTCACTTGATATAAAAAAAAACTAGCTGACCCGTCAAACGTAGTTTTGAGATTTTAAGAAAAAAAAATAATGTTTGTGGTGGACTACCCTTATCACTTAGGGGTGTGAAAAGTAAATTCTGGCCGATTCTCAGACCTACCCAATATGCACACAAAATTTAACGAAAATCGGTCGAGCAGTTTCGGAGGAGTTTAGTAACAAACACCGAGACACGAGAATTTTATATATAAGACTACCTGACCCAGCAAACGTTGTTTTGCCATATAAAATGTTTGGGGTGGACCACCCTTAACATTTAGAGGGATGAAAAATAGATGTTATCCTATTCACAGACCTAACGATATACACACAAAATGTCACGAAAATCGGTCGAGCCGTTTCGGAGGAGTTTAATAACAAACACCGTGACACGAGAATTTTATATACAAGATGTATGTACATTTATACAAGAATTGTTCGTTTAAAGGTATACGATTAAAAGAACGCCAAAATACTGACCATATTGTGTTGCTACTGTCAGCTGTGGTTCTGCCGGAGGTGGTCTCGTCACTGATGGTTGCTTCGCTATACCAACAACAGAATCGTATATGCCCTTAATTGAATACTTTCTTACATTCCTCTGACCTATTAGATGCACTTTCAACTCTGCAATGTCTACCAATGATTCTGCTACTGTCTCTACATTTCTGTGAGTGGGAGGTTCTTCTATACTATTTTCTATAATATCGATGCACAATAAATCTTTGCTTTTAGCTATGGTTATTGGTCCCGGTGTATCTGTTTCTTTTTCGACCATATCCATATCAATGGCATAATCAGCGTTTTCTTGTTTCTTAGAATGACTGTTCGGACTCTCATTTTGTTTACTTCTCGCTTTATCAAGCTCTGAAATACTCATAGGGTAATAAATAATTACAAAAAATATATCTAAATAATCTAACAGCAACGTAAATTTATTATTTACAAAACGTAATACTTCAAAATAACTTTTTATTTTTTCTTAGATTGTCAAAACGATGGGTATATCAACTGACAGAATTAATTGATAGTGAAAGAGTTTTTAAGCGTGTTTATATTTATCTTTACGAATAAAATTGTTTGTAATGTCCAAATAACAACTTTTTACTAAGTTTTTTAGTGTTTGTGTGTGTGTGTTGTTGTTTTATATGAAAGTAAATACGGTAGTTATTCCAAAAAACATTTTTGTTTAATTTTTGTCTGTGTGTCTGTTTCTGTTTCTTTGAGATAATCTCCAAAACGGCGGAACCGATTTTGCCGGGAATATCACTGGCAGATAGCTAATTTTATAAGGAGCAACTTAAGCTACTTTCTTTTCGTAAAAAAAAATTTAAATGTTTCGTTAAATTCCATGTGATCAAATTGTCAGGCACAGATAGTAAACAAATAAATAAAATGGAAGTGTCTGTTTTTACTGTCAAAATAACAGCAAATCTGAATCTCGTAGCTGTCTCATAGGTCTAGTGGTCCCAAGCGCTACTGCTGAGCATGAGAATCTGGGTTCAAGTCCTAGGTTAGCAACGTGTATACCTAATGCGATGGAAATAGGCTCCCTATATGAAACTTAAACATAACTGGCGTAATGTGGATGTACTATAGATACACTTCTACCTTACCCTCCGGGAATACAAGTGTCATGTTATGTATGTAAATAGTATTAAATAGGAAATTGGAAGGGACAGGAAATGTCTTCTAGGGACCGTTAGAGACAATTCTATTACGGCCATTGAAGCACAAATTGTACTTGGCCTACATTTTAGTAAGAAACGGAAAATGTCTATTTAAGAGAAAAACACTCTTCTTGTAGGTACTAACCGCGTGCCTGGTGGGTTTTCCCATTAGATAAATGACAAACTTACATCCTCTTTCTAATCTCTTTAGGGTATGAATTAAAAAAAAATCTATTCTCTATGCTCACCTTTCACTGCTTCGTTGGTCCTAGGTTCGATTCTTAGATCGGGCAAAACGTTTTATAATTCAAAATCAAAATCAAAATTCATTTATTCATATTAGGCTAAGAATCTGCACTTTTTGAACGTCAAAAAAAACGTTTACAAAAGACAGTCCCCTAAAACGCCCACCCTTCACTACTTCCTAGTGTTTTTGCTGGGAAGAAGAAGTGGCGGAACAAACTCCCCAGCAACTTTTTAATAAGACAATTTTTTATTAAGACGTTGCCCTTCACTAGAAATTTCTCTTGCATCGTGGGTGCGTTAACAAACATTTAAACTCATATAAACAAATAGCCAGACCAGTAACAACTACTTGTAGGTCAGGTACAAATATTTGTTCCGTGCGGGGGTCGAACCAGCGACACGCAGCGTAGCAGCCAATTTCTCAGCTGCTGCACCAACAATGCAGTTTACTTTTTATGTAGTTAAAAGAATACGTCGATACGTTCTGTTATAACGTGGCATGACGTCACGCCTATGTAGATTTAATACTGGGCTTATATACTGATTGTTTACTAAACGAGGCTAGCACCCACTCCTCAATTTTAATGTGTTTTATCTAAGTCATTTTACACTTTCCGGGACAGACCGCCTCATGACGTTATCTCGATATACTCGTATATGTAATATGGCAGACCGCCTATAGACGATACCGTCCGTAGCCGCACTGTCTCGTTACGTTACTCATTATTAGTCATGGTATGTAGTTCCGTCCATAGGCGTCAACGTCTGTGGCCGCATTTGTCATATAAAAAAAAAATGTAATATGGTAAAATCAAAATCAAAATTCATTTATTCAAATAAGGCTGAGAATCAGCACTTTTTGAACATCAAAACGTTTACATAAGACAGTCCCCCAAAACGCCCACCCTTCACCACTTCCTAGTGTTTTTAGTGGTAGTACGGCTGTAGATGGTATGACAAAATGTATAGGATTTCTAAGTGTCTTATCATGACATTTGCAAATAGTCAAGTGTCCCGGATCGTACCAGTACCAGCCTATTACTGTCCCACTGCAGGGCAAAGGCCTCTTCTCATACAGAGAAGGCACGAGCATTAATCACCACGCTTGCTCAAGACGGGTTGGCGATTTCAGACTTATATTAATTACATAAGTCCAGGTTTCCTCACGATGTTTTCCTTCACCGATGTCAATGATGTCCAAGATAAACTTAGAAAGTGCATATGAATTGAAAAACTCACATTGGTACTTGCCCAGATTTGAACCCACAAACTCGTACACAAGAGGCGAGGCCTAAACCACTGGGCCATCATGACATGTCCCGTAACGTGTTAAGGACTAAATACATATTTTTTTTACCCCTGCGTCATCCTTATTCTCCCTATTAATTCTCGGAGCACAACGATAATATTTTACACTACATACATTACGAGCTACGAGTACTTGAGGCCAAGTACAGATTGAACTCGAAATATAAATCAAATGTAGCTGACTGAGCACATGGCCCTTTGTTCGTTGTCCTTACTCTGTCCTCGATACCCCAGCCACAGCCTAACATGTTGAGCAGTTGTACAAGAATGTGGGACTGCGGACACCTTCGAGTCACTTTGACGACCGATGTGGCGCGGCGGGCGAAGGTCCGCCTGCGACGCAGTAGGTTGCGGGTTCGATTCCCGCCTCAGGACAAATGTTTGTACGATCTACAAATATTTGTTCCGGGTGTTCTGGGTATTTGCTATGTATACTAAAAAATATCTATCTATGTAATGTATTGTATTAAGTATATCAGTCATCTAGTACCCATAACACAAGCTCTGCTTAGCTTGGAGCTAGATGATGCTGTGTGGATTGTCCAGCAATATTTATTTATTTTATTTACTGTTGTGCGTCAAGTGGCAATGGGCTGACCAAGTGCGTACCGGGAAACTTAGCGAAGGCAGAGAACCATATTTTATGTCCCAAAGTGGGAGAGAACTATTTTGCAATCATCTCAACTTAAGCCCAATGGGTTTTGAGGTCAGTGTGCCTCTGCAAAATTCACAAAGATTCCATGGAACCAAATTAATTAAAATCTATGAACGGTTTTACTTTAGAACTGAGCATAATGTGAATAAACACAACTGCTTTAGCCCCATGTCCTAAATAACAAAGGATATAGATAAAAATATACTGTGAATCGTTTCATTTTTGATCTTTTAGAACCAAATTAAATAATTTTAATATGGCCAACATTCTTTTTTCACTCCACGATTCTGACACGCTCGTAAGATTTTTTAAGTTCTACAAATCACTGTTTAAATAATAAATAAATAAATAAATAAAGCGTGAGGGCTGCAAAATGGATATAGGGATACGTGGACACTGCCTTAGTAATAAATAATATTAAATAAATAAATAAATAAATAATGCTGGTCAATCCACACAGCATCATCTAGCCCCAAGCTAAGCAGAGCTTGTGTTATGGGTACTAGATGACTGATATACTTAATACAATACATTACATACATAGATATTTTTTATTATACATAGCAAATACCCAGAACACCCGTAACAAATATTTGTGGATCGTACAAACATTTGTCCCATGGCGGGAATCGAACCCGCAACCTCCTGCGTCGCAGGCGGACCTTCGCCCGCTGCGCCACATAGGTCGTCAAATATTTGATCTCCTATTTGGGTTTCATGTTTTTAGGGTTCGAGACCCAACGGAATCTTATTACTATGCCTCTGTTCGTCTGTCAGCGAGCATCTGTAGTATCTCATCTAATACCTTTAAGCGAGCAATTCTTGTATAAATGTGTCATCATCCTCCTGCCCTTATCCCAATTTATTTGGGGTCGGCGCAGCATGTTTTCTTCTTCCATACATCTCTATTTGCCGTCATCTCAAGGGTCACCTATTTTTTTGCCATATCATCTTTCACACAATCCATCCATCTTTTCATTGGTCTTCCTCTACTCATGTAACCCTGCACATTCATACTCAAAACTTTCCTCTCAACATGGTCCTCATTCCTTCGCATCACATGCCCATACCATGACAACCGATATCCACACAACTTCTCGGTCACAGGCGCCACTTTCAGACTTCCTCTTACATACTCATTTCTTCTTCTATCCATTCGCGTAACACGACACATCCCCCTCAGCATTGTCATCTCAGCTGCCTTTCATTCATCCCTTTTGCGGCCCAACATTCTGATCCATACAAGACAGCAGGTCTTAATATTGTTTTGTAAATCTTCCCCTTAAGTTTAAGGGGAATATGGGGTCACAAATTGTTCCCGTTACCTGCCGTATAAATGTGTATGTATATGTAATCTGATTCTCGGAAACAGCTGCAACGATTTTCATAAAATTTAGTATGCAGGGGGTTCTGGGAACGACAAATCGATCTAGCTAGGTTTTATTCTTAGAAAACGTCATTTTATCCGTTTTAAATACAACAACGTTGTAAAAACGGGCATCCAGGTATGAACCGTAATTGGAGGACAGTTGAAATTTTCACAAAATGTGAAAAGTTAAAGGGTGCGACGTTTTTAGTAAGGCGTTTCAAAAATTTAAGTTTACCTAGCACTAGGTAGAACTAAACGTTTTCATATGCATCTTTTTCTTTCTTTGCTATAACATTTAACATTAACATTTTGATGTTTCACATTCTTTTGCGAAAAAAAAGAACACAATCTAATCTTTTTTTTTCTTTCTTTATGAGACGTGTCATATCACTTTATCCCCCATTCCGTTGCAATAACTTTTTTGCACCAAAAAATTACATCGCAAATCCACTCCACTGCCTTCGCTATTCACAAATTGATCTTTGTAACTGTGATTGCTATAGATAGGTAGAGCTAGAACCGCCCCAGCAGTGTTCTTAACTGGGACAGAATAAGCGCTCCTCTTGACTTACATACCTATGAAGCACTTAGATGAAAGCACAGACCACCAAACTAGTTTCAAACATACTTGCTTTAGAACAATTCGTGGCAATACACAGCCGCACGGCTCGATAGAAGGTTGAATTACGCTTGCTAAGGTCAGTCTGTGGATGGCTGACCGTTCATTACATATCGAGCCTTATCCGTGCCTCGCAAAGCATGTACAAGAGATCTTTGACGGTTGTTACGGAAATCCAGAAGCCCGAAATCTGTCTTACCAAGAAGTATCGTGTTGCTCAGTAACTGGGTTGTGAACGTCATTAAAATTTTATTGACTTATGAATGATAGGTACATATTGTGCGTACCACATAAATTAAACCAAAATGCTCTATGGTAGTTGTATTTTTGATTCAATAATCGTTTGAATTTATTCAGTCTGTGGATCGGTGACCGTTCGTAACATATTGATACTCCTCCGTGCCTCGGAAAACATGTTAAGCCGTCGGTCCCGGCTGTTATTTGTAGATCTTTGACAGTCGTTACGGGTAGTTAGAAGTCCTAAAGTTTGACAACCAGTCTTACCAAGAAGTATCGTATTGCTCAGTTACTGGGTTGTGGAGGTCAGATGGGTAGTCGCTCCATAAAAAATACTGGTATTCAGCTGCATTCGGTTTTACTGGAAACCGACACCAACAAGTTTGGGAAAACACTTTGTATACATCTTATACACGCACGCTGGTTCCGAATTCTACGCACCTGACCTTTCTGAAGAACGCACGTCACCAATAAGGTCATGTATGTATGTCTTTCTAGGGCACGTCGTTAGTCTGATGACATTTCTCAGCGGTAAAAATAACGAATTTCCATAGAACCTTTTTTACCCGATTCATCCCCTTTATTGAATGAATTAAATTATTAAAATACTTCGTTTGGGCTCATAGGGTGCTTTATGCTTCGAGACACAGCCACTTTACGCTGTGCGATTTCTGTCCGTAAATTAATTAATTTAAGATTTTCTAAGCAAATAAAACAAATTTAAGCGTCTGTTTGTAATGTCAAAATAAAATTCATTTATTCATTATTTCTTTCTTTTTCTTCTTTTTTAAATAAAACGTTGCCCCACACTAGGAATTTCTCCCGTATCGTGGGTGCGTTTCCAAACATTCAAACTATACACAAACAGCCAGACCCGGAACAACTATCTGTAGGCCATACAAAAATTTGTTCCGTGCGTGAATCGAACCCACGACACGTAGCGCAGCAGTCAATCGCTCAGCCACTGCGCCAACCGTGTCATCAAAATCGATCATTTATTAAATGATCGACACTTCACGTGTTCAGAAGGCTGGCTCATTCTTTGCCCAAATATTTAATATTGCCATCCAACGCTGCCAGTCTATGGGCACGTTCCCAGATGACAGCAAAGCGGAGGAGTACTTTAACGCCTGAGTGTCTTGGTCGGCTTTATATTTTATTTTGTTTTTGTATATAGTTAGTTTTATATTATAATTGTATATTTGTCAACTGTAATTTAACTTAATGCTGCGTTTGAAATTAAATACTATAATTATTTCAAAAAACCGTCTGTCAAGTCTGAAACACGGTTTTTTGGTAAAGTTTAGGAGATAAGTTGGAACAAACAGACAACCGTCTGCTTATTCGGACTTATCTTCGAAATGGTGGTAAAGTGTGGTGGTGGTGCTAAAGTGGAGTTAATTCGTGCAATGTACAGCCGGTCTAGGACGTATGTCCGATCGGCTGCTGGCAACACCGACAAGTTCAGTGTACCTGTAGGACTGCACCAAGGGTCGGCATTAAGCCCTTACCTCTTCTTGTTGATAATGGACGCTCTGACGTCGGACATACAGGAAGAGGCACCCTGGTGCATGTTATTTGCCGACGACATTGTTCTTGTCGGTGAAGATGGACCTGAGATCCAGAGCAGACTAGAGAAATGGCAACAGAGGCTGGAGAGTGTGGGCTTGAAAATCAGCAGAACCAAAACTGAATATATGTTCTGCGATTTCGGCGGTCTCTCCAGTCCTGAAGCAATGTCGCTTAACAGCGTGCTTCTCCCGGTCTGTTCCGACTTTCGGTATCTCGGTTCACTCGTGCAAAGTGACGGAGAAATAGATCGGGCTGTCAAGCACCGAATTAACATAGGGTGGATGAAATGGCGGCAGGTAACGGGAACAACCTGTGACCCCCATATTCCCCTTAAACTTAAGGGGAAGATTTACAAAACAATGGTTAGACCTGCTGTCTTGTATGGATCAGAATGTTGGGCCGCAAAAGGCATGAATGAAAGGCAGTTACATGCAGCTGAGATGAGAATGCTGAGGGGGATGTGTGGTGTTACGCGAATGGATAGAATAAGAAATGAGCATGTAAGAGGAAGTCTGAAAGTGGAGCCTGTGACCGAGAAGTTGTGTGGAAATCGGTTGTCATGGTATGGGCATGTGATGCGAAGGAATGAGGACCATGTTGTGAGGAAAGTTTTGAGTATGAATGTGCAGGGTTACATGAGTAGAGGAAGACCAAAGAAAAGATGGATGGATTGTGTGAAAGAGGATATGGCAAGAAAAGAGGTGACCCATGAGATGACGGCAAATAGAGATGTATGGAAGAAGAAAACATGCTGCGCCGACCCCAAATAAATTGGAATAAGGGCTCCTGCCCTTATTCCAATTTGAATTTGGATGACTTCGAAATGGCTAGGCCAATTTTGACGGGTTTTTCACTGGCAGATAGCTGATGTTTATAAGAAGAACCTAAATTGCCTTTATTTTGGAAAAAGAATACGAGTACCACGCAATAAAGTTCGTTAAATTAAACTCGCGGGGCGCAAAAAACAAAACAACGCTATTAAAACCACAATCCAGAATGTCACCAGATAATGGATATTAAAAACCACCTATTCACACATCGCGTCCACGTGAAACCAGGGTAAGTAAACGGTAACCCGACAAGCAATAAGCTGAAATAGATTGCCGCTCCATTCCTTTTTCCATTTGCAATTGTCAGTTATTTCGAATAATCACCCCGGTTAAGGGTGCGGACATGGTGAGATGAGTTTTTTTTTTTTATGTAGGGCCACTCGCAGTTCAGCACTAGAAGGCTGTTTACTGCTTAACCGGTCGATCCTGTGGTGACCTTACAACAAGGCCCACAGCCAGGGCTGTTGAGATGAGTATCGGTACAAAGTATTATCACGAAATAATACCACGCTTGTATTTCCCAAAGGGTCGTGTAGAAGTGCACCTATGGTACACCCATATTCCCATGGAATATGAGGCGGGCCTAATGCCAATGACTAGGCAAAAAAAAAACCTTTTATAAGCAAGTACGATATTGGCATTAGAGATCTTTTAGTTATCGCTTGCCGAAGTCGATGCGTTGATGGGTGACCACCCATTGCATACAACTAAACAGAGAAATTCTATCAAAAGAGTAGAAGTATTAAATAAATTCCGATAGCATTAAGTCCGACTCTGTATATTTTGCGACTTTAAAATAGTAAATAAATCTATGTATATTTTATAACAATTAATCAATATGACGACGTCAGTGATGGCGGAGCGATGGGGTCATTACCATCTCGGTTCGGTGGTAAAGGGTCCATTTCATAGGGGCGTTGTATTTAAAACATAAAGTGCAAATATAACCACACTTCTATAAACAAAATGACAGCTAACAATATTGTCACTAGGCAAACTGACAGTTTCGTTTTGGACAAATGACTTGGACCGCGTCTGGATGCGAGGTGTCCGTTCGAGAATCTCCATCTTGCAACGTTTTGCAAGTTTGCACGTTTTGATATTTTAAATGGCGGCACGTGGATAGAGTCGTTACTCTATGCATGTGCCGCCATTACAAAATAACATCACGGCGTTTGCCCCACTACTACATTTATTATTGAGCAGCTTTAATTAATAATGATATCATGATCCTCGATAAATATTTCTAGATAAGAAAAAAATGGCGCAGAAAATTGGAAAATTCCAGAAAACTTTAACGACTATTTTAACTTCGCGCGTTTGACAGTCCGCGCCATTGACAGGACGACGTCTGTCAGGCAGGTCATCTGGTAAGACATAAATATGAAACGACCACATAAATCATAAAACGCGTAGTTAACGCTCCGCTCGTCACTATAACACATCTCTTATCGACTGGAATACTGGATGCCTTCCCGAGCAATGTCAAAACTGGTTACGCTTACGTGTTCGCTTTTAGGATTTGTTTTAAGGGCAGGCGTATTTCTGTGAAACGAATGTACCAGACAATGTGTCAAACATTACGTTTAGTGGTTCCAGTTTTTATACATTTCAAATGTACGACGGGTCGTCGGAAGAAGCTTCTGAATGTCAAAGTGAATGTATTTTTAGACAGAAAAGTATCCTCGTGTGTTTTTACTTTTGATTCGAAGAGTACTTGCGTGGGATTCCAATCTTTGCCTTGGTCGTCCCTAAACGTTTGACGGCACGGTTGGCGCATTGGCTAAGCGATTGGCTGCTGCACTGAGTGTCGCGGGTTCGACAAATATTTTTATGGCTTACATGAAGTAAGCCATAAAAATATTTATTTAAGTTATTCTGGGTCTGACTATTTATGAATCTGAGTTTAAATGTGTGTGAGCCACAAAACATAATGAATTCCTAGAGTGGGTCAAAGTTTAATAAAAAAAAAACTTTCATGATTCACGGATCTATCACAGATGGCGAGCTGGTTTACTCTAGGAAAATATCCCCGTGAAAACGTAGTGAAATGAGCAGTGAAGTGAGCATAGCTGGTTGACCCTGCAACCCCCTCCATCGCTCCCTCCACCCAAGTTGTTTTCACGCAGATATTTTTAACCGAATAGCACTGCATGTCAAGGTCACAGGAATTTGTAGGATGCGAGAGGCACATTACCAGTCGTTGTGATACTTGGGATCATTGAGTTTCCAATGATAAAGTACCATTAAGAATATCCACAGCCAAACATAGTAATAATACGAAACCATTCAAAAAGCAGATGCAGAAAGCAGTTTCTTGAACACCTTGGATGGCTCCCTGTGGGTTTTTCTCTATTAGATTGGGTCTTATATCTTTTATTTCAAAACATTTTCAACTAAGTAGGAATATCATTTTTGAAAATGATTAAAAATGACAAAAATAAAGACTTCAAAACAAATTGTGTCTACTCCGACGCGGACCTGAACTTTCCTTTCTTCTATTGGCGCCAATATTGGTAACCAACTCTTCATAAAATCCTTACCGCCGAAAATGAAAATCGATCTTAAGGAGTAACTCCAAAAAATTTTGTGTTACCTACTACTTTTAAAATACGCAAGTCGCATAGTGTGTTTTAAAAACACGTCAATTTTCTGTATTCTTTAATTTACACACTCGAGGTTTTTCTGTCGCTCCTAATTAGCATGATAAAGATGGAATTGTGTGTAGCCTACTTACACTTCCAGTGAGAGTTACTGCGTAGTGTGGACTGGAGGCGCGATGAAAGTATACGCCAGTCTACTGTTCTAAATATGACACCTTCAGGTCACTAAAGCGATTTCGTGCTCTCTTATTGGATGGTAAATAAACCAACGACTAGACATCTTTGTGGGACACACAAACGCTTGACGTAATCGTAACATATTTTGCATCGATTTTAAAATTGAAAATACACGTTTCGCGCATAACATTTATTTAGTTATTAAAATTTTATTCATATTTATGAATAAATTACATATTGTGTGTACCGCATAAATTAAACCAAAATACTTTAGGGTAGTTGTATTGTCGATTCAATAATCGTTTGTATGTATGCTATGTTTACGTCAATCGTACGTGCTTGGGCCTCTCATACTAAAATAAATAAATAAATAATACTGGACAATCACAATATGTCTAAAAAAAATATCTATCTATGTAATGTATTGTATTAATTATATCAGTCATCTAGTACCCATAACACAAGCTCTGCCTAGTTTGGGGATAGATGATTTATTTATCGAAATTGAGTTTCCAAATTATATTATTCTTTGGCATATTGGTGTGTGCTAGCTAACATGTAGCAAATTATTTAATTGAATGACGTATAAAGATGATTGACATAATTATTATTTTTGACATAATGTGTAGCTTCAGGTTCTTCAAACCTATCAGACAGACGTGTTGCTGGGGAGTTTGTTCCTCCACTTCTTCTTCCTAGCAAAAACACTAGGAAGTGGTGAAGGGTGGACGTTTTGGGGGACTGTCTTATGTAAACGTCTTTGACGTTCAAAAAGTGCCAGCCTAATTTGAATAAATGAATTTTGATTTTGATTTTGATATCAAAATTTATTGGTAAAAAAATCTAATTTCAAAATGTTTTAATTTTTTTCTTGGCGACCTGTCGCCATGGCATGCGTCGCGACGCCAACAATCGGTTTTACCCGCGGCTACAGATGTTTCACATCAAAATTACAGAATTTTGATGTGTCAACATTTCTTACTAACATACAGCTAATGAAAATGAGAACGACGGTACTATACAAGAACTAAGTTTGAGATGTCAAATTAGTTTATAAGTACCTTGAACTTCGCCATGTTTTTGGGGGATGCGTTTGTTATGTCAACCATGTTTTTATATTTGACGACCGATGTGGCGCGGCGGGCGAAGGTCCGCCTGCGACGCAGTAGGTTGCGGGTTCGATTCCCGCCTCGGGACAAATGTTTGTATGATCTACAAATATTTGTTCCGGGTGTTCTAGGTATTTGCTATGTATAATAAAAAATATCTATCTATGTAATGTATTGTATTAAGTATATCAGTTATCTAGTACCCATTACACAAGCTCTGCTTATTATATATTTAAAATATAATTTTATTTATTTATAGAAGTTTCAGTTGAACTAGAATTGACGCTCTTACTTATCTCCGTCCTTTCAAGTTGTATAGGAGTGAAAAAGATAGAAATAGCGTAAATTTAGTTTTGTTTTTGAACAAGGTAGTCAACATTGCTTTTGTTCAAAACTCCATTTGTACCTACATGTGACATTAAGTCTCTGAATATATCTTTTGTCTCTATATCCAGAGGTGTGACGTCAGAACGGATGCAACGGACGGCCGGCGTCGCGTCCTCGTGCGGTTTCCGTCTTTATAACCTGTAGTGTAAGTCATAAGCGACAAGCGGTTTTTCAGCTTATAATTTATTTATTTATTTAATATTAGGCTTCTCAACAATGAGTTCACTGAAAAGCACAGCATGCACTACATTATTCGCAGATAACCTTTTAAAATTCGCAAATATACCCATAACACAAGCTCAGCTTAGCTTGGGGCTAGATGATGCATGGTGGATTGTCCAGCACATATTTATTTATTTATTAAAAGTTAAATTGTTAACAATGAAAAAGTGTTTACAATATATCCTAGCCCTTATTTAAATTCAAATATAGTTACGTAGCTCATAAAATTATTATTTGAAAGTTTTTATGATATGATAAAGAGTATTCTGTTCTTTATCATTAATTGCAGTCGACCATCAACCAGCTTTAACAAAAAACTCTTTGCACTCTTTGTTTCGATCCAGTTTTTTCTTAACATTATTATTATTGAGTCATTATTTATTTTACGTGTCTGCAAGTAATTTATCTCGTAAACATTCTTAATAGCTCTACATTATTTTTAATGAAACCTAACTGGAACTTTGTACTAACACAGAGATCTATTTCAACACGCAATGTTTATCTTAAAACGATGTCGTTTAAATATAGAATAGAATATTCTTTAATGGAGTTACGTATGGTATTACAAAGGGCATTTTTAAAAGACAATTAATTCCATTCATACTAAACATATACTTTACTAAATATCTATACTAACCTAACCCTTTTGCACGTCATGAAAAGGAATAAATAACTAGATTATGTCGGTGTTTCCCTACCTGACTACTCTGTAAACAAACACCGAAACAAACTCATAGGTAACAGTCCCTTTTGAAGTCCAGACATTATCTTGGTCAGATGATATGAGGGACATGCTGATAAGTGTCTGAGATGGCCTTTTGAGGAAAGAACTACACAGGTATGAGAGGACCTATTAGCAGTCAGTGCAAGCATTTGTCAGGAATCGTAGAACAGAATATTGCAATCGTTTTAGACCTCAATTTCACACGTACGAAGTTACTTTTAAAAGCCGATCTAGCGGCGTGCTAACTGATGTCAAATCGGCGAAATACTTGCGTGTGTACTATTAGTGGCCACTGGACCGTCCTTTTGAAGGACGCCTGCAAACTCCATTTCACTGCATTATTATACAAAGATAATGTTTTTGCAGAAGGACCAAACTGTTAAAGTGATTCCTTCACGTAGCCCGCGCGTCTGTCTGTTTCTTTATGGTAATCTATGAAACGGCTGGACCTCTTTTCACTAGACTCACCAGCAGATAGTTGATGCGGTAACTTAAGCTACATATTTTAGAAAAAGAATTAGGAATCCGCGCAAAAAAATTGAAAACCATGTTTTAAATAGGTAGCATAAAAGTTCAGTACACGTGGTGTATCCACGGTACTTGACCGGACTAAAAACAATGGTTGTGAGCCTTCTGCCCTTACCTTTAGAAGAACAATGCCATAGCGTAACTTTTAATCGTGTGTAAGACGCAGGCAATTGTGTTAAAGTTGGTGTAAATTGCAGTGTTTAGCTGTAATTGCGTCTTTACACTTCGTTAAATATTGGAGAATATTTTTTCGCTGTGTTTAGATATTAGATTCTGAGACGCGTGAGAAGCTTCACAAGATCATCGACCCACCTTGTAAGAGGCCTACCATAGGCCACCATGTATCCAGTTTTCAGGTCCAGTTGAAACCCAAAGTTGTCTGACATTTTTGCTTAACTGGACCCATTTGGCGCAGACAAAGTTTTTTTTGTTGTTACTTCTGTCAGCATACATGTTTTTTTTAATGTTTAGTATTGTGTCGTTGTGTGCTTGAACCTGTGACGAATAAAGGTTTTTTTCTTTTCTTCCCATGAGAGCAGTCAAGTCTCTAATTTAGGTTTAGTTTTTAAACAAGGGAATTGGCTTTAGTGTTAGTATATTATGTGCCACTTTCGTCTATGATTCTGATCTGTTCTGTTTTCTATCTTTTTCTTTGTGGTCTGTGGAGGCGTGTCTTCTGTTTTGTGTTCTGTTTTCTTTTGTGTATTTTCGTCTGTAGAACCCATAGATGAAGACTAATAATGAAAGAAGTCATCCATTATTACCTTCTCGCGTTAACTCTCACCATTCAAAACTCGAATCTGCAACAAGTTCCTGATACAGTCAAACTCGTCCCGACTAAATGTGACGTCATCAATAGTCAGGCGTCCCGAACTTGGCGCTCCACAAACATGTGATCAGGTATCAGTCAGTTGGAACGTTTGGTACGCTGAGAAATGTACACACATTTGCTTCTCGAGTGTAAACCTAAGTTAAGTTTGAACGTTGCGATTTGCGTCTGTAATCGGCTTTATATAAACGTGTGGTGAATTACCAAAACCCTTTAAACCACTTGATTTTACGTATATATCAGTTGTTGTGCATCCAGCGCCCAGCTTCTAAATTTTTATTACATCCATCATCTTGCCTGAAATTAACTATTTTTGGATAGAATGTAAAGTAAAATCATGGATTTTCTACAAAAGCGTGTTTTTTTTTTAACTATTATATATTTTTCATTGTTTACTCGAATTTTCTACAAAAGTGTGATTTTAGTTTTTTAAACTATAATTTAAAATCTGGCCGTTAAATTCGCGCCCTAAGGAGTCGGTTACAAACAAACAAACATACAAGTGAAGCGTGTAAAAAGTGAGGGTTAAAAATAAAAGCACCTTCTTAACGTTAATCAATACTAATTAAATTTCTAATCATCTAAAACACAGGTTAATCACAAAAGGTAGGTCGAGCATAGATTTTTCAGATAAAAAATATTCTATAAATATCTTCTCATTTCTCACAACAATAATCCCGATTCTCCGTGTATCTCAATCCCCTTGAAGAATAAATCCGTACCTAAATATCTTTTGTCCTTTTTCCCCCAATTGTATTACATACAAGAATTATAAAGATATGAGTTAGTCTCGTTTTAGAGAACAATGCACTGCTGGCCAAACGAATTGCAGCATTTGTTTTTATTGTAAAATTAATCTAGTTTAAAATGGATGCGGAATGCTATTTCCTCTACTTTGATCCGCTTAGCACGTAATACAATTTATTTATTTATTAATCCTCTTCAGAATCTGCTAAAGTGATAATGGTTTTGCGCATGTAAGATGAATTTAAATTATGTTGGAATTGCATGTTCCCATATGGTGTGCCTTCGTCTGTTGGTCTGTCACAGACTTGAAATTTGCAATAGTTTACGATCTGGTTTCAAGTGCTATGTTTAATATGTAATTGAATATTATTATTATTTTTATTGTACTGAGGTGCTAAATGGAGGTTAAAATTTCAAAGTGGTGTACCTAATTAGACCAAGTGGGGTATGCTACACGAAGAAGCTTCATTTGTAAATTAGAAATCATACTATTAATACGGAACCTCGGAGGGCGAGTGGACTCGACTATATTTTTCTCCCAAAGAGATATGCTGATGACACTATTCTGTGTTTTAGAAAAAGACAAATAAACTAAGATGGCCACTAGGAACTATGGTTTTAAGTGCCTCGTTGGCCTATTGTTTGCAAGCGCTCCTGCTGAGCATGAGGTCCTGGGATCGATTGCTACATCAGGAAATTTCTCAGTAGCAGCCTGGAGTCTAGGTAGGTATGTGCCCGAAACATAACTAGCGAAATAAGTGTACTATCAGTACACATTCGCCAAACTCTTCAGAGAATACAGGCGTTTTGATAACAGATGTTATGTACCACTAGCAAATAAAATACACTTGGATCCTTCTTCTTTGAAGCCCGAATGTTTCGTGCCAAACAAATTTGGGATTCGGAATACCATTTCCTAGATTACCTTAATCAGTTACAGCCTAAAACTAATGTTACTCCACTAATACTTAGATCAGCATCATTGATTCATCCTTAGACGAACACTTATACCCATATATCTTTTTCAGTGTGTAATTTTGGCCCAAAGTGTGTACGTTTTGTCGAAGTACTGTATAAATCCAGTTCTGCCTGTTTGACTTTATTTGTATCGCAGTAAGATCTTCACTAATATTATAAATGCGAAAGTCTGTCCTTATGTGTATATGTGTGTGTGTGTATGTGTGTAAGTAATAGGTCTTTACCTATGAAATTGCCGTTTTGTATGAAAAAATTTAAATGAATTTTTTTCATGTATTTTTTATTTGTATTAATCGAAGTAATCACCCATGCAATCAATGCATCTTTGCCAACGCAGTGGCAGTTTATTGATGCCCTTCTTAAAGAAATCAGCTGGACGGGAGGCAACAAATTCTTCAAAGGCATTTTGTACTGCCTCTCGGGTATTGAATTTTTTTCCCGCCAAGAAGTTATCCAAATTCTGGAAAAAGTAGTAGTCTGTAGGCGCAAGGTCTGGTGAGTAGGGCGGATGACGGAGAGCTTCCAACCCCAGTTCTTGCAACTTGGAGACCGTCTGCTGTGCAGTATGAGGTCGCGCGTTGTCGTGCAGGAGCAGCGGAGACGAGCGATTGACCAATGCTGGTTGGAGATGTGCCAGCTTCTCCATCATTGTGTTCAATTCTTCACAGTACACATCTGCAGTAATGCTCACCCCGTTTGGTAAGAAGCTGTGTTGAATCACACTGGCGCTAGACCACCAAACAGTGACCATCACTTTTCTTGGGGTAAGTTTTCGTTTAGGGCATTGTTTAGGTGCTGAACCAGGATCCAACCAACTTGCTGAGCGCTTGCGGTTATCAAACAGAATCCATTTTTCATCGCAGGTAACAATGCGGTTCAAAATTCCTTCATTTGTGTGTCTGTTGAGCAGTGCAAGGCACGTCTCGACGCGTACTTCGCGCTGGCGATCATTGAGTTCGTGGGGCACCCATTTGTCAAGCTTTTTTACCTTGCCAATTTGACGCAAATGGACCAATATTGTTTTGACGCTAACGTCGAAAGCTGCTGCTAATTCAGCCGTAGATTGTGTATCATCAGCTTCCACAATCGCCTTTAATTCGTCATTGTCGACCAAAGTCTTCGGACGACCGCGAGGTTCATTTTTCAGGTCGAAATTTCCAGAACGGAAGCGAGCAAACCAATAACAGGTAGTGCGTTGGTTTGTAGTGTTAGCTCCGTAAACGTCGTTGATGTTGCGTGCCGCTTGTGCCGCGTTGCTGCCACGACGGTACTCATATTCCATAATTACTCGAATTTTTAACGTATCCATGATGACGAAAAAGATTTAAATGCGATGAAAATGTAACACTAATCAATAAACAAATGACTACTTTTGGAAAAAAAAATCCATGTTTTTAAAATAAAATTAATTTGAAATTAGAATTCTTAGCCAAACAAAAAATATTTTGATTTGAAATGGCCAGTACTGCAGAACGGCAATTTCATAGGTAAAGACCTAATATGTTGCTCCTTCACGCTGAAACAGCTGAACGGATGTGTTATGAAGGTAGCTGAAAAGCTGAAAACGTGAGGTAACCTGGGATATCTTTTTTAAAACGTTGGCCCACACAAGGAATTTCTCCTGTACCGTGGATGTGTTTACAAACATCCAAACTCACATACACAAACAGCCAGTAGAAAAAAAAAAAAAAAATGCTGTGATGTTGCTTATTAAATCATGTACTAATATAAAAACTCATTGGGTAATACTGCCGTACGTTACTTAAAACACGGTTAAGCCTCAAACTGCCATTTTTTAGTTTTGAATCACACATTACGTTTTGAAAAATTCTCTATCTTTTGTGCTGGGTCCCATTACTGTACGACTTTTACTTTCCGAGATATAGAGCGGGTGTGAACCGTTAAGTAACATATTTTTTACAGTTTACTTTATTATTTAACAGCTATTCCTCAAATTTATGTTATAACACGGCAAAAGGATGGTAACGTTATTATCACGGATCGTTCCAAGCGATATTAATTTATTATAATACAGTTATCACACAATGCTGCACTTAAATTAAGCTATACGACCATAACCGTGTTATAATCAAGTACTTACAGGTGTGTCTGAGAACAAAAACTATGTTATAATAAAGTTACTATAGAATAATACATTACATTATAGTTATAGGCATTTAGCCTTTTTTCAATAAAGTTTATCGATGGATTAAAGTGTAAAATTCTTTACTAAAATACGACTATACAGATATGCTAGATTAAAATCTAGTTAAACCCAGAAACATTTTTGAACCGCGGTCCCCCGCGTTCCCGGTTTCATAAGCGTAAGTAAGGCGTAAGTACACATCTGACCCTAAAAGAAACCCCAAAAGAACTTTTACGCTGCAGAAAAATGACGGAACCGTAAGACAAGTATGTAAATTTTTTTTTTTAACAACTTTAGGTTTCAATAGAAACAATGATCTTATACTTACCACCTGTCTCGATACTGAAAAAGATACAGATAAACGTGGTAAACATACCAAGAAACTGGCGTTTAATCGTGATTTACTCAACCAACATGTTGAATCATTCAATCCCAGCGCTCCTCATTACCGTAGAGAGCACGCACCAAATCGGCGTTATTTGCCCAATGACATTAATATAAATTTTATGTATAAAGACTTTTGTTCAAAAAATCCCGAGTCAAAACTCAGTTATATCGATCTCACTTAAAATCAATGAATATATCTTTCACTCGGCTCGGGAATGAGGAGTGCGAACAGTGCGAATCATACAAACATCACACTAAAGAAACAAGCCATGATGTTCGTAAGCAATGTTTTCCTGATTGTGACACTTGCTTGGCTTGGGCTAAGCATCATGATCGATAGGTACAAAAAAGCTAGAGCCCTTTATGATGCTCACAAAGCTATAAAGCAAAACGAAAATAGTATTTATTTTAGCGGCGATCTAGAAAAAGTTATCATGCTGCCTAGAATGGAGATGTTCAAAGCGGTTATATTTTGTCCCCGTTTGACGCTCTTTAACCAATCCTTTGCACCGGTTGGAAAAATATCAAAGGAATCGAAACCTCTTGCTGCAATTTGGTACGACGGAATAGCCGGTAGAAAACAAGAGGATATTATGAGCGCGTACTACAGTTTTTTCCTTCGTCATCGAGACGTTCAGAATGTTAATATCTGGTTAGATAATTGTACATCACAGAACAAGAATTGGCTGTTTTATTCCATGTTAGTCGACCTAGTAAACAGTGACGTTATAAGTACAGAAACAATAACTTTACACTACTTCGAACCCGGCCACACCTTCATGAGCTGCGACCAGTTCCACCATCAAGTGGAACTTGCAATGAAAAAGAAGGGTAAAATATATGACTTTTCAGATTTTGAGGAAGCTGTAGCCTCTGCAAACAATGGCAGAGTAACTGTCAAAGCGCTACAAGCAAATGAATTTCTCAATTTACCCAATAATGTCTCTGAGCGGCGAATTCAGCAAGCATGCCCTAGAGTCTATCTGAAAAATATAACACAAGTCTCGTTTAAGAGGTCAAGTTATGACATGTTGTATAAAATGATTTTAGTGATGAATACTCAAGTTTTAAATTTTTAAATGACAAGTACTTAAGAAATCCACGTACCAACATAAGCTTCCGGACACAGCCGAAAGGCATTGATGAGGAACGTAAATCTAACTTAATAACTAAATTGTCGCCTATCATTCCAAAACATAAAATGGTATTTTGGAATGGATTGCCTACAAACAATAACACAGAAACGACCAAAAATTCAAGGAGGACTACCTAAACCTAAGAAAGCCATTTTAAATACCCAAGTACCTACAATTCTTTTTTTATTTTAATATAACTACTTAAATGTATATATTACATTATATTACTTAGTGCCATAAGACTAAATAATTATATTATATATTAAATTATTTAGTCTTTATTATTAATAATTATATATTTATTACTAATTATTAATTATATTACATATTAAACCTAATAGGGACCCCTATTAGATTTAATTCTATATAGAGGACTCAGTTGATTACATGATTTGATAATTTTTTAGTTAAAGACTGATTATATTGTAAAATTTAGAAAGCTATATAATAGTCTTAAGACTGAAGAAAATTGTTATAGCAGGTTGTTTTATGACAACTGCAGCTAGTGAGATAGATGGTTATATTTTTTTATTATCTTAAGACACTTTTCACTCCAGGGTTTTAAGTTAGAGAATGTTTTGATATTAAGATAATATTGTGATTTAATTATGAATATTACTAAGCCCAAATGTCAAAAATAATTATTTATGTTATTGATAACCATTTAAAATTGTTTGAAATAAATGATTAATAAATAATTTGTTTAATTTGCTTGCTTGTTTTCTTTTTTTTTCTCGAATAATTGTAAGTCATTGCTTATCTATAAAACGGCTAACCGCGAGCGAAGTATGAGTAGCCTTGTTTTAAGTAAGCAATACCGTTTAACTTGACGCCGCTTAATATATTATTACACAATTACTTGATTATAATGATCACTAAGTGCCTTAACTTGTTTATAAACCAAGGGGCTAAACCTTAATTTTACAGTCATTACTTGATTATATCATAGTTATGCAGCTTAGCCGTATTGTAATGACGTATTTTTTGATAACTTTAAATAAAAATTTTAGTCGTACAATTCTAAAGCAATTACTACGTTATAATACCGTTAGAGTAGGGTTAGCCCTATTATTATGCAGTATTTAATTACTAAACTGGGAAGAAATGCTAAGCTTAATTACAAATATCTGTTTTATTGTAAGACTGAAAGATGTTTTCAGTTTTCATACCCCAAAAAAAAATCGTTGATAAACCAGTGACATTTGTCTCTTAGAAAGATTTTTATATCTTTATTCGTTTGGAAGAGACATCATTTCGCAGGTTTTTGTCCGATATCTCTGAAACTACTTTATGGGTTTAACCGTATTTTAAACAATGTACGGCAGAATATAGTATATATTAAATATAGTATATATTTGACCCGTTTGGGGTTGAAACACTAGAGCCATGGGGTCCGTGTGCCAATTTAGTTATCGCGCAGCGTTTGGTCGACTCTTCGCGTGACCAGTTTTTTTTGCCAAAGAATCAGCATTGCCATTCAACGTGGCAATGCTGCCAACCTTCTGGGCGCCTTTCCCGTTGACAGTGTTGCGGATGAATGTTTATTTTTTTATTCTTTTGTGATTAAAAGTTTTATTGGTTTATTGAATAAATATATCAACTCAGTTCTAATTGACGTATACGAGGTTAATTAAAAGTATTTTACTCAGTATTTTAGTAAAACTATAACAAATGTAGTCACCATGTATATACTCGTACATAAACATCTATTCTCTTATTATAAAGAGGAAAGATTTGTATTTTTGTATGTTAAAAACTACTAATCAGATTTCAAAAATTATTTCACTTTTAGAATAAATAAATAATAAATAAATAATGCTGGACAATCCACACAGCATCATCTAGCCCCAAGTTAAGCACAGCTTGTGTTATGGGTGCTAGATGACTGATATACTTAATACAATACATTACATAGATAGATATTTTTTTAATATACATAGAAAATACCCAGAACACCCGGAACAAATCTTTGTAGATCGTACAAACATTTGTCCCAAGGCGGGAATCGAACCCGCAACCTCCTGCGTCGCAAGCGGACCTTCGCCCGCCGCGCCACATTGGTCGTCAAATAGAATGTTACGTTATTCCTGAGTAACAGACTATATTTTATTTACACGTCTACGCCTAAAAAGGGGGTGGAGAGGTTTCTAAAGTTCGAAGGGATAAGTAAGAAATCCACATCCAAAGTGCTAGACTATAATATGTATACATCTATACAAATAAATCAAAATTAAAGTCTCTGTTTGTAATGTCAAGATAACAGCTATTTACTAAATGAATATGAAATGAACAACGGTGGTTTTACGAAAAAACATTTTTTTGTCTGTTTTATTCCGGCTAATCTCCTAAACGGCTTAACTGATTTTGACGGGACATTTACTGACAAGTAGCTGATGTTAGGAGTAACTTACGCGACTTTTATTTATTTTTTAGAAAAAGAATTAGGGTTCGCCAGTCAGTATTTTAACCTAACACTTGAACTACAGAAAACCAGCCTAACTGCTACAAAACAAAGGCAATATCCAGATCAAATAATCACCACAGTCGTGCCGTCAACTAAGAGTCTCGTGGATTTATAAGGCAAGCCGTACATGTCGATCTAAGGGTAAGCTACGATTGCTGGATCGGTCAGTGGATGGGTAACTGTCCATTACAACTCGACACCTGCCTCGGCCTTTGACCTTTGACAGTCTTTACAGTTAGGCAGGAGCCTGACAGTCTTACTAAGACGTGTCGTATTACCCAGTAACTCGGTTGTGGTCAGATAGGCAATCGCTTCTTGTCAAACACTGAACAAATATTCAGCTGCGTCCGGTTAGACAAGAAGCCGATCCCAACATGGTTGAGAAAACGCTAGGCAGATAATGATAAGTCGTGCAGCCGACTGTACCTGATTACATATGTATGTATTCAACTGTACATAGTCTGTGCTTTTCAATATATTTCCCGATAAATAATTCATGCAATCAGTTTATGAGTGCGTAGTCATGTTTATGTTTGATAAGCTTATTGTGTGTTGTTTATCACGGAGCATTTGTGAAAACAGATGTTTGATTATATTTCTAGACTAGCTTTTCCGTGCGAATTCATACGCGTGGAAATGATGGGTTTTATTTTTATTGCGCGGTACCCTACTACTGTTTCTAGAAAGTTGAGTTACATCTGCTATTTGCCTTTGAAAATTGCCTTAGAAAATTGCCGTCAAAATCGGCTTAGGCGTTTCAGAGATTGGCCCAAACAAGCACTCACATTGTTTATACCGTATTTCATATGCATTTAGTAAAAAGCTGTTATTTTGACATTACAAACAGACACTTCAATTTTATTTATTTTTATGTAGATATACATAGGTTTGTGTTTAATACTGTGAAACATTAAATCAGGCATCGATTTTATAATGACTGGTGTATCTAACCCAAACGTTTCACGTAAATGAAACGTTAAATCGAACGATTTATTAATAAAAAAAGCAAATATCCGATTGGTGTAAATTGATGAGGCAAGCACAATACATATAGCACATAGATATGAGTAAATATGGCAATCTTCTGAGCACTATTCCAGATTACATTGATGCGGAAGAGTACTTAGACGCCGCGCCTGAGTGAACAGTCCCATATAAAAGAGGGCGAGCTTACTGCCATCAACCGGGCGCGGATCCAGTCTGACAAACGTATGTATGCATTTGAATCTAGATTTGATTAATTTTTAAACTTTTTAATACTAAATAATTTCATTAAAAACATTTTTTAAATCAAAAAGTAAATAGCACCAACTACCAGTGCCAACTGACTCGTTGTTCAAGTGTCCGGATATGCCACTGCTGCGCACGAGGTCCTGGGATCTATTCCCAGTTCGGAAGAAGTGTTATTGGGGCTTAGGGGGCTTAAAGCACAACACAGGGAGTGAAAAAAACCGAGATAAAACCTTAGTAATTCACCCTTAAAAAGTCTTGTTGCACTGACTCTAAAGCGTCAAATTATCATTATCATTTCTTTTCTAAAACACGTGAAAAGATCAGGGGTGTCACTCAGACACGACGCCAAGTAAAAGGGGTGCGTTCAAAGAAAAAGGGGCGACTTATCTTTTGCTATAATGTCTACGGATAAGAGGAGGAAATAGCAGGAATAAACAGGCTTACAGGGAGGGAGATAAATTGCATAATTATGCTGAGATGTATAATAGGGATGCCTGGAAATAGCTTCACTTACTTAGACGCGATAGAAAATGTTTATTTTGACACTATGTGTGCAATTGTATGCTTACTTAATCCGTATCATAATGTAGATGTCTATTAATCTAGTACAGATATTTTGCAATGTGACAATTCATTAAAGTTCTATTATGTCTTTTATTTGCCGATTTCTCACTTCTATTAATATTATAAGTTGTTAGTTCTCGTGGCTAAATTATAACAGCTGCACGGGTTGATCGAAGGTTAAGCTACGCTTGCCGAGGTCAGTCTGTGGATGGGTGACCGTTCGTTACATATCGAGACTCCTCCGTGCCTCGAAAAGCACGTTAAGCCGTTGGTCCCGGTTGTAATTTGCTGATGATCTTTGACAGTCGTTACGGGTAGCCAGAAACCCGATAGTCTGACAACCAGTCATACCAAGGGGTATCGTGTTGCCAAGCAACTGGGTTGTGGAGGTCAAATAGGCAGTCGCTCCATGTAAAACACTGGTTTAGCTGCATCCGGTTAGACTGAATATTTGTTCCGGGTGTTCTGGGTATTTCTTATGTATAATTAAAATATCTATCTATGTAATGTATTGTATTAAGTATATCAGTCATCTAGTATCCATAACGCAAGCTCTGCTTAGCTTGGGGCTAGATGATGCTGTGTGGATTGTCCAGCAATATTTATGTATTTATTTATATTTATTTACTGGAAGACGACCCCAACATAGTTGGGAAAAGGCTAGGGAGATGATGTATGGAGTTGGCAGTAGTATAGTTACAGCACTAAAGTTTTACCATTAATTGTTCTGATTGTTTAAGTGTATTCATGGATTTGTGTTTATGAGACATTAAAGTAGCATAAATGGTGAAGAAATGAGTTACTTACGAAGTATTTGTGGTGTTAGTGTTATTGTTAACAGGCTGGTGATATTATTTAAGAATTGAAAAATACAATCTATCAAAAACAAATGAACATTCGTAATATTTGAAACTGGAACATAAAACAAATGATTTAACATTTTGAACATTCCATAATATAAAACTCAATACTAACAATTCGACAAATCGCCACATTTGTACTTGTAGAATTCAGATATCCCGGTTCCAATATGACAAGCGGTTTCAGGATTCTCGCTTGAATATAGAAATCTAAACTATTCAATACGATATTTTAAAACAATTTTCAAACGTTTCTTTATACCTGACACCATGAGTTTTTACGTGATTCTGGACACCACAGCATTGAATGTGTTTTTTTTTTGTACTGAAATAAATATATGTCGGAATTGAGTCGTATCTGGTACGCCAGATGGAGTTGGTGGGGCACACGTGGTTGGACGATTCCTGTTGGAATGTCACTCTCTGACAGGCGTGTGCAGACATGACCAAACCATCGCGCGTTCTGTGATACGTACTTACGTGATTAAGTTTCCAAATCCAATCTAATTGAGCATACGAATCTGTTTATCTGTTTTCTTCATCCAATATTACCCACCGACAACGCCCACATTACCAACGATGAGTTTAAATAAGGATGCGAACTCATCATCCGTCATATAAATAAATGTCAAATCAATAATGCTGGATAATCACCACACAGCATTATCTTGCCCCAAGCTAAGCAGAGCTTGTGTTATGGGTACTAGATGACTGATATACTTAATACAAAACATTACATACATAGATATTTTTTATTTTACATAGGAAATACCCAGAGCACCCGGGACAAATCTTTGTAGGTCGTACAAACATTTGTCCCAAGTCGGGAATTGAACTCGCAACCTCCTGTAAGATGTAAAAGGTAGCAGGTTGTGCGTCGATATTGTACCCTGTATTTCTTTTCTACAAAATAAATCAAAATATTACCATCTGCCTTAAGTTTTCCCGACTACGTTGGTGTTGGCTTCCCTTCTAACTGGATGCAGTTGAATACCAGTATTTTACATGGAACTACTGCCTGCCTGACACACACTGCCTAGATACTGAGTTAAAATAGATTAACATACCATCAATATCATCCTCCTGCCCTTATCCCAATTTATTTGGGCTTGCAGTAACTCTTCTTATTCCATACATCTCTATTTGCAGTCACCTCAAAAGTCATAGCCATCCTAGCATATCATCTTTCACGAAATACATCCACTGTTTATCTTGTCTTCCTCTACTTATAAAACAATCTACAGTCAAACTCAAAAATTCCTTCGTCAAGTTTCTATTCCTCCGCATCACATATCCATAAAGAGGCAACGATATCTTCACAACTTCTAGGTCACCGGGGCCACTTTCGGACTTCCTTTTGCGAATTATACTCTCATTTGTTATTCTATCCATTCGCTTAACACCACACATTCTTCTGAGTATTCTAGCTTTCGAAGACAAACATTCTAATGCATAAAAATAACAGGCAAATCATAACAACACATCTTTGCACAATCCGAGATGAGAAATACTGAAACAAGACAATATACACGTCCTCTTTGGCTAGTAAAGATTAGATTATGGCGACACGGTTGGCGTAGTGGCTGAGCGATTGGTTGCTTCGCTGCGTATCGCGGGTTCGATCCCCGCTCGGAACAAATATTTCTATGGCCTACAGGTAGTTGTTCCGGGTCTGGCTGTTTGTGTATGTGAGTTTAAATGTTTGTAAACGCACCCACGATACAGGAGAAATTCGCAGTGTGTCGCAACCTTGTTTTTTTTTTTAAATATGTTTTTATTTCCTTCATATTTTTTTGAATAATATTAATTTCCATGGATATCCATGAATATACAAAGGTATACAAGTACGCGACAGTTTAATTCGCGACAAGCCACATCGGGCTTAGCTTTTTATGAATTCTTAATCCATTGTTGCCGAAAATCCTTGCGTAACGAGTTTTTTATTGTTACACACAAACATACGCGGCAATGTACGCAAAAGGAAGAAAAATACTAAAATTATAATGGACTGGCTATATTTTTATATCAAACATCGGCCACATTGAGCCGAATCACGCGCAATCCCTCATGGAGGATTGTGTGACGAATGGGGTGTGAATCATAAAAACAATCGACGGGCGCAGACTTGACATCCTGCAATGGATTTACCGCATTATGACCAAAGCTTTAAAGAGGTCAATAAGAATATATCATATTCAATACTTCGATGCGATTTAAGTATATAATTTTCTTCGTCGTTATTAAGTGGATCAAGTCTTCAGTTCTAACAGTTTTTTTTTTTAATAAAACTTTGTTTCAAAATGGAGTTGAGTTTTCTTGGAGAAACCAGCGCAGGTTTGTGTTTGTGAAAATTTCAAAGTGAAGACTGCGATGTGACATGCAATTTTGGACCATGTACAGTGAAACAGTAGCGTCACATTTACTTAAACTGCACATACCCTGCTGTATGTATGATATTGGCTTGACACATGCTGAGCTGGACTCTCATTTGGTGCGACCTTTATAAACAACACCTGCACTTTTTTATATTAAAACTCACACACACTTACAGTCAGACCCGAACAACTAGCTGCAGGCCATACAAGTATGCGCAGCGCAGCAGTCAATCGCTCAGACACTGTGCCAACCGCGCCGTTAACTTTGTGTGTTCGTTGCCATGTCATCACAATGATGTCTGGTATTCTCTTTTTTTTTGGATGTTGGCACCTTGTGGTTATTTCTATGCTGTATGTGGTCCTGTGTCTTTTGAATGCACCAAATAAACGATTTATCTGTCTATCTTACCTATCTATCCCTACAAATGATTACGGCAGGGCCCACGCTACAAAAAAGTAACATCAACCAAGACATTCCATTACGTTTGCCACATCCTAAAAATTCTTGCCGCAGACATCAGCGTCCGGAATTAGGAAGTGGGAGCGGTCAGGTGGACGGCCGGACGGTCGGCCGGACGGCGGACAAGCGAAACAATCCGTGCGCACTGTTTACAAATGAGTCCTTGAGCTCAAAAGATGTGGAATTGATGGCAGTGGGATGGGAATGGGCCGCTCAGATTTTATTTTTAGGCCAGTTTTGATGGTTGATGTTTTGGAAAAAGCATTTTTGTACCTGCTCTGAATATGTTTGTGTTTACTGTCCCTGTTTTATTGCACTGTGGTTTATGTAGGGATCTTTTGAGCTAGTATAATATCAGTCCGGTCAAAATGCTTTTTGCAGAGCAATATTCGACGAAAATTCGAGTCATCGTAGCCTAGCCTTTTCGCGACTATATTGAGATCGATTTCCAGTCTAACCGAATACAGCTGAATACCAGTATTTCACATGGAGTGACTGCCTATCTGAAACACTGAAAAAGTTACTGGACCCCTTGGTAAGACTGTTTGTAAGACTTTTGGGTGCCCTATCAGGCGTTGCACAGTGGGGATCCCGGAGTGGTCTCTTAAGAGGTAACGGCCCCTTGCATGTACTGATGGCGATCACCGGGGTGGTTTTAGTGAGGTAAGAATCCCACACTCCCTGGTCTCTGCCCCAAAAACCCAGGGAGTGTGGGATTTGAAGGTTTCCCCCCGTAAACAAAAAAAAGTATTAAATATCGAGTCACCTAGTTATTTGTCAACTAAAATTAGTTTCACGAACGTAATGTAGAGGCGCTGTTTTACGAGTGTTTGATGATTTTGGTCGGTAACCATCTTGCGGAAAATTCCTGACATAATTACCAAAAACATCAAGACTTTAATATTGAAAAGGAGAACCATTCTTACCATACCCTGAGGTGGTTTACTAACAAAACTTACTTTGACCCATCTTTGAGCAATCCTTGTTTGGCTAAAATTATTATTTTAATAATAATTTAAGCCAAACAAGACAACCTTCAAGAAAAAATTGCATGATTTTGACAAGATTGATCAAAGGTTCATATAATAAATTCAGTTCGGGTTTACACAAAATACAGTTTTTGTGAGTGTAGTGATGTCAAAAAGTATTTAATAAGTAAACATGGTTGTACTCGTAGGTAGAATTATGGACATAGTTTATAGTAGTGTTGAGCTTTTTCCCTTAAATTTCACAGGGCAAGTTTAATTTCAACATTTTGAGTCAGGGCGCCAGTTTTTGTGGGTGTAAAAATATCGTTTATATTACGATTTCGATACTCGATATTTTGATTTCAATATTTCTTAATACATCGATATATTTTCAACCAGCCTAGAGTAGTGGTGGTGCCGTGGTAATGGTTGAGACTTATGATACACATTTGTTACGGTCGCTAATTACTTTTTATAACATAATACAACCTTAAAACTGAGCCGTAAATTGCAAATCACACATGAATATGTGAATCGTGCGGGCTGCCGTACATGCATACACTACAAGTGGAAATGATGTATTTACTAACTCCTCCGCTGAACAGCGGAGGAGTTAGAAAAGAACTTTTCTGATTAATTTCTTTGCGGGATCCAAGACAGTTGAATCGTTTCTCCGGGACCCGTCGGGCTTCATAGTCTCGACGCTTTTCTGGTGGTCGCCACTGTTGATTCTAGTTCTCAGGAGTTGCAGTTTGGGAATAGTGTGGCGTTCTTGTCCCGTATAAAAAAATGCATACACTTCACACATCACTGTTCTAAAAATAGTTAAACGAACGCTAATTTTAACGGTTCACATTGGAACAATTAGATAACATTTAAAACTGAAAATAAAAGCTTGTAATTTCCGTCCAACTAAAAGTTGTACAATTCCATATGTCTACAAAACCTAAACATAAGTTAACTTAATGTCCTAATAACTCTTATTAAACTTACAAAACATAGTTAAACGCAGATTAACTGACTCCATGTTCTACGTTAGTTTGCGCAGTTAAAATATGTGTTGCTAAGTTATCTGTCCCCAGATTTATTATGGAGCGGGTTATTCTGTAATTTTCCGCTAAATACTGCAGTAGACGTTAAAGAAATACCGGTCGTTATGCATAGCTAGTTATTAGTTAAACTCGTGAGAAATGGTCCAGATGCTTTTGTATTATTATGAGCTGCTTTAAACCTTTTTATTAAAGAGTCTAGCTTTATTTATTTCAAACTACCGGACCTGACAGGTTTTCTCCTGCCAGTGTTGTGTTGACGTCTCTTATCAGAGTAGTTGCAAAACACACACCGACCTCATCTAGTTTTAAAATAGTTCTACCAAGCACAAATCTAGTTTCCAGGGTGCTACTGAGAAGTTTATGATAAAAAGGCCCAATAACACGTTAATCTAACCCAGTACCTCATGTTTTGCAGTAATGATTGGTACCACCAGACCAACGAGACAGTCAAAACATAAAACAAGTGGCTTAAACCTGACTAGCGAAATGTGGGTATAAAAAAAGATAGAATAAAATAGAAAACCCTTTATTGGACACCATAAAAACTTACAAATAATAATTTAAAGAGCTTCTACGGGTGATTCAATGGGCGGGTTTGTCGCTAAAAGCAATCACAAGTAATTAAACCTCTGCCTAACTGACAGTTGCGATGTGTAGTGTAAACAGGTTTTACAACACCACAAGTTACCGAAATTAACATTAACACCATTTTTAAAAGTGACAACATACTTCAGTAGCGACATCTATCTCGCCACATACGAACTAAAATCTGACGTATCCTACATCGCGGTATTAAAGTTATCCGCGCGATTGAACATGTTCAAGTACCCGACAACAAAGTTGGGCAGTAGCCCACCAGACACAACACCCCTCTGGTCGGAGGATCCTCCAATTTCAATGGTACCTATATGAGGAACTTTACACCCAGTTCCTCCCACCCCAAAAAATCTCCATAAAAATAACACTAACATGAAACCATCTTGTTCTGTAATCGTCATAAAGGCAGCCTCATAGCATTAGGTCCGGTGCCCTAATGTGTTTACGATCTAATTGCTCGTTAGAGCTTTAAACAATGTTTAAACGTCCGTCTAATGCTTAGTTAAACGTTCACCTGAATGTTTCCAACAGCTGTCGCGTGCCGTTAATTTTAAATTAGTTCGAAATATGTTTGTTGTACTTTTGAGTTGTTTAAGTAAAAACGAATGTTGTATGTATGTGGACTAAATTCGTATCTATTCCCCGACAAATATTTTATGGTCTAACAGGTAGTTCCGGGTCTGGCTGTTGGTGTATGTGAGTTTGAATGTTTGTAAACGCACCCACGATACAGGAGAAATTCCTAGTGAGGGGCAACGTTTTTTTTTAAGTAAAGAAAAATAGAAAAGATAATGTCCGCACTAAGACTCTCGTGGATGGATTAACGTAGCCAGCCTTGTTCTGTACAGAAGCTCATAAGCTTCTTGGTGACGTCACAGGCTTCGCTGAGCTCCCAAGGGTTTCTGCGCGTTGGGAAGCCACGGCGCGGCGGCGTCGTATTCTATGTAGGATGACGTGGCATCAGCGGCGGTCCTAGTGCGGCAAGAGGCGCCAAATATCCAATAAAACGAAAAATATAATTGATAGAATGCTTTTTAAGAGGCACAGGGGCTGGCCCGAATGAAAATACGAATTGAATTCAAGAAATTAATTAACAGTACTTAACGATGGCTTATTTCGTACTCGTTTTGCTCCCAAAAATAGTTTTTTTTAAGATGTGGAAGCGTCGACCAAATACCGCCAAAACAAAAGAGGATCTTGCTCTACCTTTATTAAGGGCTGCGTGGTGCCTAGATACTAAAGCGTCTCTCATAAAATTGACTGCTAATTTTACTTTTGTTGAAAACATGTTTAATGCTTCATTTTATTCATAAGTACAATATTCATGTACATTATGTGTTACTTATCCGTCACGGCCAAAGCTTCAATTGAAAATCTGCGTCAGTCAGTCTGGCATTATAAACAAATACATAAATAAAATAAATAATGCTGTACAATCCACACAGCATCATCTAGCCCCAAGCTAAGCAGAGCTTGTGTTATGGGTACTAGATGACTGATATACTTAATACAATACATTACATAGATATGTAGATATTTTTATTACACATATCAAACACCCAGTATACACGGAACAAATCTTTGTAGATCGTACAAACATTTGTCCCAAGACTGGAATCGAATCCGCAACCTCCTGCGTCGCAGGCGGATTTTCGCCCACCACGCCACACAGGTCGAGTGAGACATGCCTTTATTTATTGGATTTTTTTCCCTGCGTGATGCCAACAAATGTTTTTTCTTTGTTTCTTTCCTTGCAGGGTATATGGTATACGTCTATAGCTCCTACTTTGAAAATATATTTGTTAAGGATCATAAGTTCAAGTTAAAACGATGGGTAAAAAGTTTTGAAATATTGTTAATTTGAGGGCATACCCAGTAATACCAAGACCATTTTTCCGAAGGATTGAGTAGATGTACAGCAGCAAACTATTTCGTTCTAGAGAGAATATATTTTTGATAAACAATCTTAATAACACTTTGCCTGATTTGCGAATCAAATCAAAGACTGCTTGTAGCATGTTCCGATTGAAACCTAGTCTAAAGATGCGGATATTTTTTTCTTAAAGATGCTACCATATATCGTCTGTAACCTAATAATAGAGCAAAAACCGAATCCAACAGTAATGCCATAAGTAAGAGTACCATGCTAAGTCAAACCGAATACATTTTCTGGCCCAAAATTTCAACAGAATAAAAAATCTAACGTTTTAATATTGCGAAAAAAAAAACTGTTCTATGAGATTGTGACATTTTATTATATGTATTATTGACTGATGAATTGGAATTATTTAATTTCTTGAATGAATTGCATTGTTCAACATTGATTTGTCGTTTGATTATTAGTGAATGATGAACTAGAATTATATAATTTAATGGAATTGTAAATATTAATTTTAATTTAAAAAATAACGTAAAAGTGTACTTTGTAATTGGCAAAATATGGCTAGCTCTGTAGTGTTATATTATGTATCACTATGACTTGTATCCACGAGGAGCTCGTGGCTAAATAAAAACCACACGTGTTGATCGAAGGTTAAGCTACGCTTGCCGAGGTCAGTCTGCGATCGTAACATATCGAGTTCGTAACATATCGAGACTCCTCCGTGCCTTAAGCCATTCGTCCCGTTTGTCATCTGTAGATCTTTGACAATCGTTACGGGTAGTCAGAAACCAGAAAGTCTGACAACCAGTCTTACCAAGGGATATCGTGTTGCCCACTAACTGGTTTGTGGAGGTCAGATAGGCAGTCGCTCCATACAAAACACTGGTATTCAGGTGCATTCGGTTAGACTGGAAACCAACCCCAACGTAGTTGGGAAAAGGCTTGGCAGATGATATGACTTGTACCAATATTTGCAAAATTAAATATCTTTATCTCTTTATGTAATAACTTTTTAAAATTATGTCGTCATTCTCTGCGTGCTGTAATTCAAAAAGAGCAGAAATCATACATGAGTCCGTTCGTGTATTAATGCAGCACAAAATCCTGCAAAGCATGAACCATTTCTTTGACTTAGTTGAAGTCGTAGCAACGACGGAGCCCCTATATTATTTTCATGAGGCAACTTTTTAGAGTTCCGCTAGAAGATGGGAAATCCATGTAATTTTATTATTTTGCTTGACCGTACACCAAAACGATGAACGAGACATTAAATGGATTTGTAGTGCTGTCTCTTTTACTCATGCCTGTATGGAAACAGAACGTGTGCTCACCTGTTTTTTTTTGCCATGTTAACTAGCGATATTCAGATGCATTTTTAACACCGGACACAAAAACGACGGGGTGTTATAAGTTTAGAGGTTATGGGTTCAAACCTGGGCAAGTAACAATGTGACTTTTTCAATTCATATGTACTTTCTAAGTTTATCTTGAACATCACTGACATCGGGGAAGGGAAATATCATGAGGAAACCTGGACTTATAATTAATATAAGTCTAAAATCACCAACCCGTCTTGAGCAAGCGTGGTGATTAATGCTCGTGCCTTCTCTGTATGAGAAGAGGCCTTTGCCCTGCAGTGGGACAGTAACAGGATGGTAGGTTATAAGTTTGACGTGTCTATGTGTATGTGTGTCTGTCTATGGCATCGTAGCTCCCGAACGGATGAACCGATTTTGATTTTGTTTTTATTACATAGACTGGAACCCCAACATAGACGGGAATTCCTAGGCAAACGATGTTTATACATTATTTTTGTTCTTATATTTAAGCCTCATGGTCACGCTTGCGGTCATTTAAACAACTAAGAAGACGTGTGGCTGTCGCATTTGATTTGGATTTGGTGACTGCTGACTGCGGAACCGTAACGCTTATGCCAACCCGCTCTTGGCAGGTGAACACAAACTACCGAGTCTCCGAGGGAATCTTTGTTACGTGTATTTTATTTACTTAGCTCAGTTGATATTATTTTTAGAACCCTGTCGTAAATAACTCTGGCGTTCGTTGTATACTTTTGCGTTCTCTTTACCAATAAATAAATAAATAATAAATAAATGAAGTATCTTGATCTGGCCCGCGAGGTTGTCGACATGTGGGATGTGAATAAAGCAGTCATTGTGCCGATAGTTGTGACGGCCAATGGTATAATAGCCAAGAGCCTCGACCAACATCTAAGGAGGCTCTCGTTAGGCAGCTGGATCAAGGGCTTGATCCAGAAAGCGGTACTCCTGGAAACGGCACGTTTCTTTAGCCGGTTCCTTTCTCAAGAGCCCTGACCACCGGTAGCTTGGACCCTGTCCCCAATGCCGGTGGGCTACTATTTTTTATATTTGTTAAATGTTTTATTTTTGCTTTGAAATATTTAAAAATATAAATTATATGTATAAAAAAGAATAAAGGAAATAAATTAACTTTATTATAATTTCATGTCATTTTGGCTTACATTGCATGTCGAGGTGTCTCCATTTAGGCAAAGAAAATGCCTGTAAAATCTGTAGTAGAAGCTTCCGGCTCTTCCCTCACATTATAAACTTACAAATATGTTTATTTTCTTGTATTTATAACTTTTTATTTTTTCATTTTATCTTTTATTGCTTCATCTAATGTAAAATTGTATCTGGGCGAACCCTCCATATTGGTTCCCAAGATACAGAATTGCCTAGTTTGGGATCAATGTTCAAAACTGTGTGAAACTTTTTATTGCAATAAATTTTATTTTATTAAAAAAAAATGTAAGTAAAAAAGAGAGAAAACATGAGAAAAAAAATACGATCCACAAGACTATACGTATTTGGTCAATTGCATAAGCCAAGTACCTACTTCTTTTTACTTACGTTTCCAGCTGATTTCCTCATTGGTCTACTGGTTCCAACATACAATACTGAGCATGTGGTCCTGTGTTCGAATTCAGGGTCGGACAAAGTGTTTTTGGGATTTTTCATCTGGAATTGATCGTGTAAATTATTGTCCGTGCCCTGTCGATGGCAATAGGCTCGCCCCCAATCACAGAGGACTTAATTATACCTGGCGAGGATGTGTTCTAAAGTAACACCGCTGCCTATCCCTGAGGGGAAATCAGGTGTGATGTTACTGCAATGTGATGTAATGCACAGTTCTAGTTAAAATAAGTAAATATTTTTTAGTTTTTGTGTTGGTGACTAGAAAAAGTTCAAACTATAATACCACTGGGTACCTACAGAGAATCGGCCATCCGCCTGTTTGCTAACTTATTAATAAGCAAACAGGCGGATGGCCGATAAATATCTATTAAGACTAATTAGCAGCATACTGAAACTACAGAACGCCACCGACTCCGATCCTTACATACATACTTCCTTTGCTTCGTTTAGGTACGTACTTTTTCTTTACATTTCATGATGTTTGATGAGTATATTAAGTAGGCTTTCCTTGTTCATAAGGAAAACCTACTATACGAGGATAATATTTGCCAATGAATCGATAAGCAAGGACAGCCAAAGGTCGAGAGACTTATGTACGTATCTATATTTTAACGAAAACGGATAAAATGGATGTCTACTTAGGTCAGATTTGAGAAATTTGCAAGACAATTAAGTTACGGTAAGTGACAGGCTTTTGAAGAAACGTTAGTAAATGAGTTGCCAAAATCCTCTTTCTTACTAATTTAGGGTCGCTTTTAGTGTAACTGGATGCAGCTGACTACCAGTATTTAGCATATGCGGCTTCCCATCTGACCTCCACAACCCAGTTACTGTGTGATACAATACCCGTTGGTAAGACAGGTTATCAGACTTTTGGACTTATGTCAAAGACCTACAAATGACAGCCAACGCAAATCGGCTTAATGTGCTTTCGGAAGCACGGAGGGGTCTTGGTATGAAATGTATAATCACCCATCAATGTTCTGAACCTAAGCCAGCGTTGCTTTACCCTAAAGGACTTACTTAGCCATAAGCCCCTATGCCCCGATAAAAATAATTTGATGAATTAGGGTAATTTAGCGGAGAAGTCACAAGTGTTGGATAAGAACAGGTGATTAGCAATTAAGGGCTCTCCTGGGCTCATTGAGTGGCGTCGACGGACCCTCAATCAATCACTCGGTCCTGGCGAGAGTAATTATGGCATTGATGTTTTTCATAAAATTGCTGCTTGGAAAAAGAAGGCAAAAAGAAGAGATAAATGTTGTTGTTATGGTTGGAGTATTTAAAAGGTACGTAAATAACACAGACAATACATAAATATTGCTGGACAAACCACACAGCATCATCTATCCCTAAGCTAATCAGAGCTTGTGTTATGGGTACTAGATGACTGATATACTTAATACAATACATTACATAGATAGATAATTTTTTACTATACATAGCAAATACCCAGAACAGTCGGAACAAATATTTGTAGGGCGTACAAACATTTGTCCCAGGGCGGGAATCAAACCCGCAACCTCGTGCGCCGCAGGACTAACTAAGGATAATAACTATGTACAGAGGCCAGCACATCAATACCAGTATTTTACATGGAGCGAATGCCTATCTGACCCCACAACGCAGTTACTGGGCAACACGATACCCCTTGGCAAGACTGGTTGTCAGACTTCTGGCCGTCAAACCCGTAACAACTTTCAAAGTTCTACAAATTACACCCGGGACCAACCGACGGCTTAACGTACTTTCGCTACTCCCACCCATACACAGATAGTAGGTTATTCTTATATGGTATAATGGGCATACAACACCCATGCGTGAAATAACTACCTATAAAAAGACAATGATAAACAGAAATCTAGATAACACACAAGTATCTAACAAAATTTCCATGCAAAACGCGAATTATATCACGTATTCCCATTGAGTGACCTCAAACAAACAAACCCACTGATCTCTCAAACCAATGTTCAGACGAAAACCACTCTTCCGGCGTCTTAACAAGAGCGATCGAATTTTGAGTAGACAGAACAAGAATTTTGGCGAATCGAAGGCCGCCGACACATACAGGTTTCGATTTCTCTTTCAAATTAAAAGGGGACTCATGATTCCCTGAAGGTTGGGTTCAGTAGTTATAATAGACACGTTTTGCGCAAACGGACCTCAGTGCCGTTAGACCTTCTTTTTCAGTTAAGCCTTGGTACAGAAGTGTATTACCAAAATAGTGGCGAGCGACCTTTTTCACATGGTTTCATTACACACAGGTAGATGCCATTTCCGAGGGGTGGATCTGAAAACGAAAAATGTACATATAATGTCTTCCTTGCAAATTGGTTGGGTCGAGTATGGGAAGCAATTTGTTGCGTTTACCGTATGTGAGAATTTTTATTTTAAATGTACGCTTACCTGTAATACAGTTCCGGTTCTTGCGGAAGTAGAACTGGTTTTTACAGCCCAGTAAGTTTCGGCAGTGAGGAGAATACCATAGACTCTTGGAACAGCACGGTGATTCAGCAGAAACACGTCCATTGCTGGAAATAGGCCTCCCCAAAGATTTCATTTTTTTTTCAAAGAATAAAATAAGATTTTCTCATTTATTTGATCCCTTTTTCCTGGTTTCTGTGTGTTGGACTTTACGGTGTCTTAAGGCAGTCACTCCATGTAAAATACTGGCGTTCAGCTGAATCCGGTTGGACTGAAAGTCGACCCCAACATAGGTGAGAAAAGACTAGGTAAAAGATGGGGAATTTACGGTGTACACACCGCCTTACGACAGGAGAAAAAAACAAGTCACTAAAACTCAAATGTCATTTTCACGTCAAATGCCTGAGCAACTTTGCCTCGATCTTACAAATATTATAAGCGAAGTCAATTAAAATTAGTATCTTCTGATTATATAAGTGAACACAAGAAGCATGTTTCTTGATTTAAATATAAGATCAATGGACGCTTTTTTCATAATAGATAACAATATAATTATTGTTATATACGTCGCTGTGGCTGTTGTGCAGAGTTTGTTGCTTATGTACTTATTTTACAGACTGACTGGTTCATTTTTTGTACTAATATAGGTGTTGGGGCAATACACTAGTTCGTTTCTCTTTTCCTTGTAGTGTGTGGCTTTGCGGTAAGCGAGTTTATAGTTTTGTTGTACTGAGTATTCATTGAGATGTGTTTTGTAGTATTTTGGTGGTGTTTTACCTTTTGAATGACTAACAAGAATAGCAGAAGTGCAAATTATGTATTTTTCAAACTCCTCCGCTGTTCATTTCTGATTAATTTCGTTGCGGGATCCGAGCTCTTGAATCGTTTCTCCGGGACTCGTCTGGCTTCATTGTCTCGACGCTTTGCTGGTGGTCACCACTGTTGGTTCTGGTATTCAGGAATTGCAGTGATTGGGGAATAGTGTGGCGGGCTTGTCCCATTTGTCCAACAAGAACAGCGGGAGGGGCTCATGCCTAAATAATAACAGCCGTGACGGTTAATCATAGGTAATGCTACGCTTGCAGAGGCCGTTCTGTGGATGAGTCTCCCAACCAAGACCCCTCCGTGCTCCGTGTCCCCATTTACCAGTCGATAAGTGTGGGCAGAAGCCCGAAAATCAGACAACCAGTCTTACTAAGGTGTATCGTATTACCCAATATATAAGTTTTGGACGTCAAATAGGTAGGTGATCCATGTGCAAAATTGGTATTCAGCTACATCTGGTTAGACTAAACACCGACCGCAACATGGTAGGGAAAAGGCTAGGTCATGGATGATGAGAGATTAAAAACTTTTTGGATGGCCAAAAATTTGACAGCCCACCCGTCAGGTGGGCAATAAAAAAAAAAAAAGGTAATATTTTCGCAGATAATATTCTCGCGACAAACTCAAGACGTTGCCTTTGCCTTAGCATTCCTTCTGAAGTGCCTGTCAAATCTCGTACATTTCATGTTATGTACTTCTTTTTTCGCCTTACTTTCTCACTACTACTCACTACGACACTGTATAGGTTGTAATAGGTGTTGGGTAGCTGGAGAGGTGCGTTGATGCCGGGGAAGATTTAATAAAATATAGCAACTAATAAAATGTACGTCACTATTGGACCAGTGTCGCCGCTATTTACACGAGTATTTACATTTGATGTTGGTGTTGCAACATAAGAATTCAAATCTCTAACAGACACACACACTATTGTTATCTATAAGGTTTTCAATACAGCAGCACCACCTACCGGGAGCTAAATTTGAGACAAGGACTCAATCCAGAACACAGCCTTGCACTACTGCTTGTCGGCAGAAATAGATAGTACTACTAAGAGGTATACTGATACCTCTTACAACGTTTAACTCCCTTGTAATAAGGGGCGGGCATGTTGCCATGAACCGGGAAAACATCACAGATTTGGGGCTAAAATCTATTTGGAAAAATCAGAATTACTCTCAGCAGGAAATCTTGCAACCTATAGACCTATGAGGTAGCCCGTACTAAGAGAACACTGTAAAAATACAGTCCTCAAATCTATTCTAATTGATATTGGAAGAGATTTACGAACTTAACTTTAGCGGCATAAGATTTTCCTCTAGTGTTATGGCCCAACAAGCTCACCGGTAAATGTAGCAGACGTGTGGATGGCGTTATCTCAAATGAGTGTCTGAAGAGTGGTGGTGAACCTAAATAAATAAAATGCAACCAGCTTGCACCCGCTCGGAGTCTTGGAAGTATTTAAATCTTTGCGTTCGTATTTCATGTGCAACCGCGTTGGAAATGGAAGGAGATTGCAAGCTATTTATTACCCGACTACGGCAGAGAGAATGGGTTATGAATCTGGGCTATGTATGTGTCTGAGGTTGGTCTCTCTAACAGCCTGATCTATTCTACCGATTTGAACAATAGGGCAGTGACCTTAAAAAATCTGTTTGGTCCGATAGATTGGATTACTCAAAAATACTGGACATGTAACTTTTCTTTTGACACGTAAACCAAAAATGACGACGATATAGTGCGTTGAAATTTCGCGTGACGTCACGCCTTGCTACACTTTTTACGTAGAAGCGACGTCATAACCCCTTCTACTGAAATTTGATGTGCTACATTTTTGTCACTTTTTAATGATTTTAGTTAGTAAAAAAATACGTGTCCAATATGTTTTGGAAAGCTAATTGATGGACCAAATAGACTTATTATATTTTTACTTAGGACACATTTTGGTGTCCCTATTGAGGTGTCCTTAGATTGCTATTGATCTAGAGTGTGTTTTTATAGGTATTATATGTATTGGATTTGCACCTGCTGTACCCCGCGTTTCACGCACTCCTAAGGGTCTTAGCTACATTTAAATGATGACGGCACCGTTAGCGCAGTGGCTGAGCGATCGGCTTCTGTGCTGCGTGTCGTGAGTTCGATTCCTGCATGGAACAAAACATTTGTGGCGTACAGGTAGTTATGAGTTTAAATGTTTGTGAACGCACCCACGATACAGGAAATTCAATGTGTGGGGCAACGTTTCTTTTTAATGATAAAAATAAAAATAATTACTAGAAATAGCCCTAGTTTTTGATAAGAGGTTAACACCGCGGTGCGCAGCTAGTATCAAATAAACATCCTATTTTCCCAACACTTCTAGGCGATATAAAAGTGTAAGTACATTAATCAATCGTCTGGTAATCTTGGCTAAGTCTCCCTACTACCAGCGGAGCAGCATTTATTGAGACACGGATATTAAAGTGTCCACGAAGAAGAATGTTTTCGTGGGATTATGTGGAGTATAGCAGTAAGATAGGATTTCCGCTTGTGCCATATATTATATTATCAATTTGAGTACTGTTTGGTTTATTATTTCCTCTCCATTACATAACATTTACATAACATAATGTCTGTATGTCCAAGAAGTTGTGTGGAACTCGGTTGTCATGGTATGGGCATGTGATGCGAAGGAATGAGGACCATGTTGGTTGTGAGGAAAGTTTTGAGTATGAATGTGCAGGGTTACAAGAGTAGAGGGAGAAGATGATATGGCTAGAAAGTAGGTGACAATTGAGATGACGGCAAATAGATATGTATGAAAGAAGACATGCTACGCCGACCCCAAATAAATCGGGATGAGGGCGTGAGGATGGGGATGAATAACTGTATGTCGAATAGGGTAAGGCAGAAACTCTAATTAACACCCACATTTTTCTAGTTAATATCATTTTATCCAACTCAATATTCGATCAAAATCAAAATGAATTTATTCTGAGGCTGAGAATCAGAAGGCGTATTTCTGATCGTCAAACATTTCATAAAACGCCCATCTTTCATCATTTTCTAGTGGTCTTCCTAGTGTTTTTGCTGGGACGAAAAAGCGGCGCGACAAACTTCCCCGCTATAAATCAAAATAAATCCTTTATTCAAATACATTATTTACCACGTGTTAGCTAGCACGCTCCAATAAACTTCATCATCTGCCTAGCCAACAATGTTGGGGTCGGCTTCCAGTCTAACCATATCCAGCTAAACACCAGAATTTTACATGGAGCGACTGCCACAACCCAATTACTGTGCAACACGATACCCCTGGTAAGACTGGTTGTCAGACTGTCGGGCTGCTGGCTACCCGTAACGACTGTCAAAGATCTACAAATGACAGCCAGGACTAACGGCTTAGCGTGCCTTAGGACTCTCCATATGTTACAAACGGACACTCATCCACAGACTGACCTCGGCAAGCATACCTTCGATCAACCCGTGCGGCTATTTTTACTTAGCTACGCTCCAATATATGTACAGAGGGCAACCCATCAAGCTACCCCAATGTGTCAAATTTATTTCATGGTTTTTCAACTTTATTGCTATATCATGAGGTTCATATTCAATTGGGAAAACAGTTTGGGGTATCTGGATGTGCTGGCGTCAGTACTACTTTTTAACCACACATACACACTTAAAATAGTAATAGAGATTTTTTTTGCTCCCGCCCTTTTACGCACTATCCTCGTAAGGCCCAATGACCTAATTTAATGACGATTATAATGTAGGCACTCCAGCCCACAACAGTTTTTAAAATCATATAATTACGGCCCAGCAACCTAGAATTATGACATGATATTGAAACCTATTTCTTGGTTAAAAAAATAAACCCAAAATATTGATTGCATGAAATAGTCAACTTAAGATATAGGAATTAGTATTATATACTTAACTTAAATATACGATTTAAGATTAACTTAAGATTTAGGAATTAGGATTAGATACAGGAAATACCCCTTGAAAGAATGAAGTCAAAGGCGTTTATTTTGAACACTTTTCTACTTAGTTAAAGTTCTGGGCCGCAAATACTTGTACCTATTTCTCATAGGTCGTAATTTATATCTATCTAAATTTAAGTTGGGCCTTACGAAGTTATTAGGTACCGTTGACAGCGGTGTGGACGATTTTTTGATGCCCTATGATTAATTCCTTCTCTTTTTATACTTTTTTATTGCTATTATTTATTATTCATTTAGTTCAGACAATGTCCATATTATGTACAAACACAAAATTAAAATAAAATATTACAATTAATATACATTAAAATTACATACACAATGTCATAAATACAATTAAAATTAAATACACAATGTCATAAATACAATTAAAATTAAATACAAAATGTCATATACAGAGTTAAATTAAATATAAATGAAATTATACACATTACACCAATACGGTCAAACAATATGAGGAGAAACGCTTGTATGAAGCTGCATCTACATCTGCTATTATTATTAGTCTAAATTCAATAATGCTCCTCGTATGGAACCCGTTACATTTTACAAACATAATATATAAGTTTCCAGTTGGTGAACGTTCGTAAATCTTCTGAGAAGCGAACGTTTGACCGACACTATCTAAATAGAACGGCGAAGGGAGCCGCAAGCCGAATGCCTTTTGTACTATCACGCTTTTCAAGTTTCTGGGGTAAACAGTGGTACAGGAAGTTGCGAGGTGTTGAGTTGAAAATAGGGTTCGTCTGAGTGATGATAAAACAATTCCTAACAAGTGCATTGGTCGAAATTCGATCGATTTTACTTTCTGCACTTTTTCTCCATATAAAATATAAGTATGCTAAATCTCATCCCTCCGTGTGCGTAATATTCTTAAGAATTGAACCGAAGTTTTCACTTCACGTACTATTATATAGATACATTTCTATTACTTACTAGCTGTGCCCGCGACTTCGTTCGCGCGCATTTTTTTTTTAAATAAATGAATTTTTGTAAAATAAAAGTAGCCTATGTTACTCCTTATTACATCAGCTACCTGCCAATAAAAGTCCCGTCAAAATCGGTCAAGCCATTTCAGAGATTAGCGATTACAAACAGACAGACAGACAGACAGACAAAAATTTAAAAAAATGTTATTTTGGTGTATGTACCGTATATATATTCATATGCAAGTAAGAAAAAACGGTTATTTCAATATTACAGACAGACACTCCAATTTTATTTATATGTATAGATGTATAGATAAGTTATAGAAATGTATGACTGTACTAATAAACATTATTTTACAACTACACACTGGTCAGATGAGTTCAGTCAGTTCTACTATCAATATTGACGTCTAACTGATCTATTTTTAGTACTCGGCCTCTAGTTATGATATTTTAGTTTTTAGACTTAGTTTGACGTCATAAATCTTTCGTAAATATGATAAATATTATATAAGACACTCATGACTGAGTGAAAGCCTCTTTCTTAAAAAAAAAACAAATTCTACGCTGGGGGGTCCAAAATCATGTACTGAACTCATGGTATCAGGTTGAACGTCGAAGTTTCTTCCGCCCTGTATTGTAGTAGTGTAAAATCCGACCCCAGACCTTATCGCCCAGATTTCAGACCTTAGTGCATATAGGCTGGTCGAGTTACCAAGGTTTTACCAGCCTGTATGCAATAAGGTCTATTACCTACCTTACTCTACCTTCTTGCATACAGGCTGTTTGAACCAAGGTTCTACCAACCTGTATGCAATAAGGTCTGTTATTACATTAAACCTCTACAGTAGAGTGATAGGTAACATAACTTCAAGTCGTTTGTGGTGTGAGTTCCGACACACCATCTCGAGAAGTTCCTCAAGGAAGAGTTCTGGCCGAAAGGTGTTATGTATCGGTGTTTCGTGGCCGCCTACATGACACTAGTCAGTGAAACACGACGCCGACACTTCGTGTGCACTATTTTTAGCTATTATGTAATATATATTTATAGAATTTTTAAGTTTAATATTGTTCACATAGTATTGTATATTTTATCAGGACCTTGCTGCCTGAAATAAATGGATAAATAAATAAATAAATAACTCCATTTTCTAACAACCTGAAATATTACCAGGAAACCTCCATTTCCCCCGTGGAAAACAGAAAACAACCATTTAAACAAAATGGGCGCTCTCCTCCGTGTAATTAAAAAGCAGAAGTTCTGTAATCATATTACGTAGACCGTTACAACCTTGGACATTAGGGAGAGAGAAAAAATGTGTTCCTAATTACTTAGACTTTTTGTTTTTGATGCCATAATTATTTATGGTGTAATTAGTCCTTCGTGCTCTACCTGTTACACAGCGTTTGTTTGCCGTGACGAGTCTGCATGTGGGTGCTAAATAAATAGTGTAATTTCACTGCACGGTAGAGTTTGTTGAGAGATGTGACGCGGCGGGCGACCGTTGCGGGTTCGATTCTCGCCTTGGGACAAATGTTTGTACGATCTACAAACATTTGTTCCGGGTGTTCTGGGTATTTGCTATATATAATAAAAATATCTTATATAATGTAATGTTTTGCATTAAGTATATCAGTCATCTAGCACCCATAACACAAGCTCTGCTTAGCTTAGGGCTAGATGATGATGTGTGGATAGTCCAGTTTTTTTTTATTTAGTTTTAAAAACGGTCGGCAAAGTGATATTGGGTTTTTCCATCTGGAATGTTTCAGTATCAGCCCGGAGGCTGGATTTGTGCTCGGTTGATGGCAGTAGGCTCGCCCCCTATTACATGGGACCTAAACATTACTGGCAAAATGTGGATGTACAATGGGCACGTCTCTACCTAACCCTTCGGGGATTACAGACATTATGTTGTTTTTGTTTTACGTATAAATAAATGTTTATTATGCGTTTTTAACCTAATAATCATGATAACTTGAATTGTAATATTTCGTTATTTTATGCACGCACATTATGTAATAATTATAATCCTGTATATCAGTTTCATAAGTTATGGAAATAAGTTATAATGATAAGTGAAAAAAAATTAAATGCTAGCTGCAATGAAGAGGCAATATTGAGTACCTCCTAGTAATTTTTTTTATTTTTTTATTGATGTAACCAAGTCCTTACTGAGATGTCTAGATTATTATTATTTTATTTGTTTGAACTTAGTTGTGCCTTTAGCTTATATTCTATTCCTTTTTTTTTGTAAAACATTCAGACACAATGTAAAATTGTTATTGAATAAATTAAATGAAAAATGAAATGTAACCTACCTATCAAGCGCCTCTGACTACCCCAATCGGAACACCAGCGTGACGTTTCTATATCACAAACTCTATTGTAGTCGTTGCGAGATCACGCGTACTTAGTAAGCAACCGTCGCCCGTTTGTATCGGTGTGATCATTACGTACGCCTGCAGCCACTCACGTAGGCATTTCGATTCAATTCCCGGCAAAACTGACTTGAAATTAGTACGGAATTAAGTTCCTCTCAAGTCAGATTGCCTGAGGACGTGTAACCCTGGATTAGATTTTATACTGCGTCTTAACGAAGCGGCTCAAAATATAAGCTGGCAGAGGTGAAAGCAGTTTTGAGGTGCAGTAACAAGCTGTATCGAGTTTTAGAATTAATCCAGACTCTGGACTACTGCTGAAAAATTCTTAATGGACAAACACATAAAACTGTCACTGATTTGGAAATCGAACATGGTTTTTGATTTTTATTTGTGGTATAAAATAATTTGCTGCTAATCTGACGACTGTTTTCCCCAAAGGTTTAGGCAGAGTCGTAGCTATAGTACACCCACATTTGGCTAGATATGTTTAATAAGTCAGTATGTGGCTGGGTGATCGGAGGAGTCTCGATATGTTACGACATATATTGAGACTCCTCCGTGCCTCGGAAAGCACGTTAAGCCGTTGGTCCCGGCGGTCATTTGTAGATCTTTGACAGTCGTTACGGGTAGTCAGAAGTCTGTTAACCAGTCTTACCAAGGGGTATCGTGCTGACCAGTTACTGGGTTGTAGAGGTCAGATTCAGCTAAATCCGGTTAGACTGGAAACCGACCCCAGCTTGTTGGGAAAAGGCAAGGATGATGATTTATGTTTAATAAGTCCGATGTCACAAATCCGTGCTACTACTGAGCAATTTCACATTGAAAACAACCAACAACACTTTGCCTGTCTCGGGAATCGAACCCGGAACTTCTTGCTCAGAACTACTACTAATGTTAATGTTTCACATAAAACAGTCAATCCACTAAACTGATGCCCCGATTACTCCCCTCTAGGAGAGCAATAATGCCAACAGTACTCTTCGCAAACATCGTCCGCCATCCTTTCATCCTCGCCGTTGAAGTCGGCCACGTTACCCGTGACTTCAACCACTTGGAAATTGACAAAATTTGAAAGATTTAATAAATAAATAAATAAATAAATAATGCTGGACAATCCACACAGCATCATCTAGCCCCAAGCTAAGCAGAGCTTGTGTTATGGGTACTAGATGACTGATATACTTAATACAACACATTACATAGATAGATATTTTTTATTATACATAGCAAATACCCAGAACACCACATTTACTTTGTAGTGAGCCCTAATTATTTTTATACAATAAAAGTAGCCTAAGTTACTCCTTATAGCCATTAGCTATCTGCGAGTGGAAGTCCCGTCAAAATCAATACAGACATTTTGGAGATTACCTCAAACAAACAGACAGACAGACAATAGTTTTTTGGTATAACTACTTTCATAATATGCATTTAGCAAAAAGCTGTTATTTGGACATTACAAACAGACATTTCAATTTTATTTCTTTGTATAGATCATTATTACCCCTCCTAACAGCATTCATCAAGCAGTTTTTTTACTCCGTGTAAATTAATTGGATTAATCGCTACAGCCCATCTCTTAGTCCAAATTGATTAAGCACTGGTACACACACAGATGCAAGGTGACGCGAATATCTTGTGATGAAGAGCCGAGCTTTGAACTCTCCTGCAACTGCGGGGAGCCTGAGCAACTACTTGGTTGTTTTAATCCGTCACCAGGAAATTAGGCTGTGTTAAGCATAACACAATGCCTGTATTTCGTACGTACACCAGCTTTCAAAATTAAGTCTCAGATCATTTTAACCCCCACATAAAAGCGACGGGAACAAAAACGACGGTGTTGTAAGGTTGAGGTGAGTGTGTGTCTGTCTGTGGCATTGTAGCTCCTGAACGGATGAACCGATTTTGATTTTGTATCTTTGTTTGAAACGTGTATGTCGTCGGGTGTGTTTTTAGCTTATGTTTAATGAAAGTCGGTTTAGCCGTTCAAAAGTTATTCGTATTTTCTCTTTGAATCTGGGCTTCGCCGCAAGATAAAGTTACGTGTTTCGATAGACTGTCGATTGAAGCGAGGCTACTACCGAGTATATTATATGGAGTTTATGTGGTTTAAAAGGAAGAAATAAAATATAATTAAAAATTTAAAAATCTACCTGCACCTAAACCTCTAAAAATGTTATTTACCTAGCGATTCCCCGACGGTACAAGGCTTATTACAGTAGGTAGTAGTAAAACGTTGTAGGTGACTCACAAAAAACTATTTCTAAACATCAATCATATATTCTATCCTTAGTAACACTTTTTTTTACCAATATGTTTCTGAATTAAATGATAAATGAAGGATGAGAAATGATGAAAAAAAAATTGGTTGTTAATATTGTATATTTCGCTTTGCACTTTATTTACGGCCCACTACTGATTTAATAAACAGTAGTGGGCCGTAAATAAAGTAAGCCTTTTAAATTGGTTATGTGTTAACGTAATCGTTAACACATAACCAATTTAAAACGATATCAACTTAGAAGCTCTAAGTTCTAGTAACATCTGGCAGTCACAGCCTAAACAAGGTCAGTAGGCCAATCCTATTCTGTGTACTCCGTGGTCTGCCCAACTAGTTTCGGAAACATAAAGCCTGCGATACACCTCCTCGACCTGTCGCTACGATGCTATGGCGGTTAGGAAATTGTTAAATAAATTGGTAAACGTATGCACATCTGTTGAAGATTGGATGGTGTGGTGTAAGTTGAAGGGGGAGATGAGTGTATAGGTTAGACACGGTTCATGATCACAAATAGGGAGAAGGCAGGACAGGTGGCTTGTCGGCCATTTGATTGTAGAATCGTTCGAAAATGAAGTGTAAATAAATAATAATACGCAAAGTATACAGCCAATATGTCTATAGGCTGTTTATTTTGCTTACCTTAACAGTAACTTATTTTATTTTGGATTTATAAAAATCAAAACCTGTTACTATTCCACTGCAGGGCAAAGGCCTCTTCTCATACAGAAAAGGCAAAAACGTTAATTACCACGCTTGCTTAAGGCGGGTATGCGATTTCAGACTTACATTAATTTATAAGTCCAAATTTCCTCACGATGTTTTCCTTTACCGACGTCAGTGATGTCTAAGATAAACTAAGCCATATTTACATACTCTCGTATGGTAATATGGATTGAAAAAAATCACATTGGTACTTGCCCAGGTTTGAACCACAGGGCCATGGCAACAGATTTCCTTGATGCTGTTTAAATATGCCAATTATGGTTATTTCTATGACCTGAGGAGACATTCATTATTTCTGTCATAATTTAAAAGTCAAACACATAAGTCTCTCGACCTCTGTATGTCCTACATATTGATTCATTGGCAAATATTGTCCTCGTTCACTTTATAAGGAAAGCCTACTTAATATTCCCATCAAACATTATGAAAAGTAAAGAAACAGTACAGTCGAGTTAATAAAACCTTCGTCAGTTTTTTATATTCTCTCTTTCTTCAAGTCAGGACACGGTATACCTTTTGACGCTAAGCTACAGCAGATTACGGTAGGGGTAAACTGTATTTAAATACTTTAAAAAATGGTCAAAATTGCTTTAAACGATGCCCAGAGTATGATTGATGACATATAACTACTTAAAACCTTTTGAATGAACTGGCCAATCTTTTCTAATTCTAACTAGCATTAGAATGCGAACGTGAGTTAGTTTGTTATGCTTTCTTACATTAACGGCTAAAAGGATTCGGATAAAACTTTGCATTACCGGGATTATCCCGGTAATACGTTCGCGTGGATTCATTATCGACCTCTACGCAGACGAAGCCGCAGCTAAAAGCTAGTTTGATGTAAATGTAATCTTTCTTTTCTTTTTTTAAGAAAAACGTTGCCCACACTAGGAATTTTTCCTGTGTCGTGGGTGCGTTTACAAACATTTAAAGTCACATACACAAACAGCCAGACCTGGAACAATTACCTGTAGGCCATACAAATATTTGTTCCGTGTGGGAATCGAAACAACGATACGCGGCGCAACAGTCGAACGCTCAGCCACTGCGCCAACCGTGCCGACTATCTGAATCTGTTTCATTTCATTCTCAGTGTCACATTTCCAAATGGTATAATTCTGAGACATTGACATAGTAAGAAAACAGAGTCGGTAAAGCAGATTTTGTTACACACAGGAAAAAAAACTTTAAGATGACGAACGTATTTTTAATGTGACTGTACCAACGTAATGTCAAAAACAAACTGGAGAATTAATATTCGTCGGTGAAGGACGCCCGGGGGAACCGAGATACCTATAGGAGGAGAAAAATAAACATATTCAATGTTGTCATGTGAAAAGGAGCAACATAAAATGTCTAATTTCTGGTATATTAGTTAAGCTGAGCTAGCGTAGTATGGAGTTTCATTTGAATAAGAGCCCAATTTATACTGGTATACCTCTGACGTTCAACCTTACACGTTTTGCTCATGGCAATAGTTTTCAGTTGTTTTCAGGTCCAAATCCTAAGATACCAAAGCAGAGTCTAAATTTGTGACCGTTTGATGGCAAAATACCTAATTATCCATGGTTATCAGGAAATATTTATTAAGCGATTATTATTATTACCTACCTAATAATAATGTTTTTTTTCTTAAATAAAACATAATTATTCAACAAAATATTTGTGCTGTGCGGAAATTGAACCCTCGACACGCAGCGCAGCAGCCAATCGCTCAACCACTGCGCCAACCGTCCGTCATGATTGTAATAATAATTCTATGATATTAGTTATTCATTATGGAAAAAGAGGCAATAGTATTATTATAATATTATAAGTGGAACTGCCTCGTAGGTCCTGTGGTCGACAGTGCTACTGCTGAGCACGAGGTCCTGGGTAATTCCCGAGTCGGGCAAACTGTTTATTGGGTTTTTCCATTTGGAATTTCTCAGTAGCAGCCCGGAGTCTGGATTTGTGCCCGGTTGATGGCAATAGACCTGCCTCCTTTTACATGGGACTTAAACATATTTAGCGAAATGTGACTATACTTAAGTACACCCCTGCGTATACGTAATAAATAACATACCTATAGGAACATAGCACATCTATTTGATAAACTCCCAGCCATGTTTCTCGGCTGACACGGGGCAAAAGAAAAATTGGCCAAGCGCGTGCCAGCTTTGAATTATTATAGGAACTTATGGCAAGGATGAAATAGTTTTTTGCAAGTATAACTTCGTATTTTTTAAGTGAAGGGGTGAGCATGAATGTAGTAGTGAGATATTGATAACTGAACCTACATATGTTACCTATCTACTCATCATCATCTGCCTAGCCTTTTCCCACCTATGTTGGGGTCGGCTTCCAGTCTAACCGAATGAAGCTGAATACCAGTATTTTAAATGGAGCGACTGCCTATCTTGTCTCCACAACCCAGTTACCGGGCAACACCATACCCCTTAGCAAGACTAACTGTCAGACTTTCGGGCTTCTGATTACCCGTAACGACTGTCAAAGTCTCATAAAAACCTACAAATGACAGCCAGGACCAACGGCTTAGCGTGCTTTCCGAGGCAAGGAAGAGTCCCGATATATTACGAACGGTCACCCATCCGTAGACAGACCTCAGCAAGCGTAGTTTAACCTTGGAACAACTCGTGCGGCTGTTTTTATTTAGCCACGAGCTCCTCAAATTGTTTGAGGTGTACTCGTTAAATGAAAACAGTACACACAACATGTAGAAAACATGTTTTATAGCTTGGTGTTAAAGTCCGGTTACAGATATTTGTCTCCAGTAGTTCTCGTCGACCGCAGTAAATGTGTAGCTATTTGTCTAAAGAAGATGATGTACCTCCTTCCTTGTCGGTACTCGCTGTTAAGGGTCCCGCAGACGCGACTTGACAATTTTGCGACATATTACCGTAGCACAATCTCTATGAAAACGTGCGTGACCACGCGACATATTGTCGCCACGTGCCTGCCTGTGGGAGTCTTTACAGACTGTGAAACAGGTGCACAATGTTGACCTTTGCTGTACTACAATATTCTAGCAATATATTTTACCCAATATTAAAAATAATTAATATAATAGCACAAATTTGCAAAGGCTTCAGTTTCAGACACAGAACTGTGAATTATTGATTAGAAATATCTTTATTATTATTATTAGACCCCTTTTATACATATTTTAGTCAATTAAGTTACTTACTAATTGTATTTTTAAATATTTCAATATTAAAGGATAAAACTCAATAAAAAATAGTAGCCAACTGGTATCAGGAACAGGGTCCAAGCTACCGGGGCGGTCAGGGCTCCAGAGAGAGGAATCGCCTAACAATACGCGCCGTGTCCAGAAGAACTGCTTTCTGAATCAAGCTCTTGATCCAGCTGCCTAACGAGAGCCTAGCCTTATTTATATTATTAGTACTTAACTGAAGTCATTAAATATAATACATTCATACAATTAATATCTTATTTACCACATGCTTTAAAATAATTATGAACTTTAAGAAACGTAACATATTCTACTAGTTACTAATGTAATATAATTTATTGATGAATTCTCTTAAACAAGTTTTAAAATACTCATTAATTTTATTTATATTGTTACAAATGGTTGGGGCCCGCGGTGCTACCCGCTGAAAAATAAAAGAACATGAAACGATTCTTAATTCCCAAGGAAATATTTCTCTTATTTACGATAAAAAGTAACTTGTCTTAATCCAGGGATAAAGCCACCTTCATAATAAATTTCAACCAAATCCGTTTAACCGTTATGGCGCAAATGAGTAACAAACATGCACACACGCCGACAAACTAATAAAACTATATTTATTTCTATGAGCTGCTTTAAATATCTTTAACTTAGTTACTACGCCAATTGGCTGGCAAAATAGCATTATCGATTCGCAAATAACAAATCAACTCTCCTAAACGACGAACTCACCCCGTATCCTCAAAAAGATAAAGAATTCAATTAAAGACACCAATGAATTAAGATCAAGAGATAAATTAAATCGAGTCGGCCAACTTGGTAACTGAGTGCGATACGGTCTCGATCACGCGGCGATCACGCGGCGATCACGGCGTGATCACGGCGCGATAACGTGAAGTTTACGCACCTCACCAGACGCCCTAGCACGAACGCGCGAAGTAAGATCTAACTGAGGGTTAGCACGCAAACGTGCTATTTCACTTGTGTTAGTGGAACTAGATTGTAGTGTTATTTGCCATTTTAAAGAAGAACGTATGTTTGTATCTCAGTAAGTGGATTCCACGGAATAATATGTGATTTCTTTAAGAACAAATTGTAAGTTTCAGTAGAAATATAAAAGAAAACGCACACCGTTTTCTTTTATATTTTTAACCGAGGATAACAAGGAAGAGGTTCTAAATTCGACTCGGAATTTTTTATTACGAGCACCTTTTAACAGTTTAGTCCGATTTCGATCATTCTTTATTTATTGGATAGGGTCCTATTTTAATTAACGTAAACGTAAAAAGTACATATGAGCTAAAAAAGAAACATTGGTACTTGCTTGTATTTGAACCTACAACCTCAAGCATGAGGCCAGCCACTAACCACAGGGCCATTACGTCATACTTTGCTAAGTAACCAGCTTTATTTGTTGGATATACATAACTAAGTAGATAATACTGTCTATAAAACTAAATCCCATTTCTAAGTCGTCTAGGACTCGAGAGAATCGTAATATTTCGAGGACAGCTCAGCAATAAGTACTAAAAGGCAATAAAACTAAAGTTATTAAATGCTTATCATAAATTATTCTGAGCGTAATGGTGTACAATATAACTGGCATTACTTCTAGTTCTAGCCATCTCTGAGGACGAAACTCTTTTAATAACATTCCACAAAACACCAATTGTGATGGACGACCCCGTATAAATTGTCTCGGAACATTTTTAGGTCAAACCCTCAAGAAAATATGTTGCTGGCGTTTAGAACGGCTAGTATTTCATCTAAAAGAAGACCTACTCGTATGTCAATTTTTAGTAAGCCTTGGCGAGCCTAAAGCCTTGTTCGTCGGGGCTTTGAGCTCCTTAGTTCTGAGTTCAGCTCTACGATAGCTAATAAATCCTTGCAGTGACTGGACAGGTCCACTCACATCTGTATGGTTCTTTCCTTAAAAGACCATCTCAGACACGAATTCGCATGGTCCTCACATGATCTGACCAAGATAATGTCTGAACTTTTAAATAGACTGTGACCTCAGTGACCTTTCGGTGTTTCTTCTTGGAGTAGTCAGGAAGGGAAACAACGACCTAATCTAATGCTAATTAATTTTCATAACGTGTAAAAGTGTGTTTTAACCTTTTTACAGGAATAAATATCATTTCATTAAATACAAGCCAATAATAATAATGTCATGATGGCCCAGTGGTTTAAACCTCGCATCTTGTGCACGAGGTTGTGGGTTCAAACTTTTTCAAGTACCAATGTGACTTTTTCAATTCATATGTACTTTCTAAGTTTATCTTGGTCATCACTGACATTGGCGAAGGAAAACATCGGGAGGAAACCTGGACTTATAATTAATATAAGTCTGACATCGCCAACCCGTCTTGTGAGCAAGCGTGGTGATTAATGCAATCCTTCTTTGTATGAGAAGAGGAGATATTATTATTGAATAAAAGCGCAACAAAAAGTCCAACACAATTTTGGTATTAATCAAAGCGTGGCCTTGTATTAACAAAATCTGGAGTTACAAGAACGATCAATGCTTAACTTAACTGCAAGATTTAAAATGGAGATGGAGATTTTTTGCTCATTCTTTTCCATTTAAAACTACCTTCTATCTGATTGAAATAAATTATTATAAATATGTTAAATGCTGCGATAGGCTTAATAAAAAAAATAACTATCGTGGTTTTAATCTTCGCATCTATACCATTCAGGTAAATAGACATGAAAATACACAAATATACCAATATTTTGTTCGAATTTTTACACATTGAGCATTTATTCATAAAATACTAAAACCGACTTGGTGTTTTACTAAAATAGGTACAAAATACTGCCATTCGGTTAGAGAAATCTTTTCAATTATTTTCATGAACAGCTTTCCAATTGATTTCATATTAAATTTATATTCTATTTCATAAATCACAAATACTAGAAGTTATCTAAAATCTTCTACAACAAAAACATCAGCAAAACAACTCGTATTTATGATGTAAGGATTCATCCAAATCCAAAGAATGAACCATCGCTTCAACAGATCAAAAACTTCGGCAAGAACTCGTAAAAACTAAATGGTAAACTCGTAAAAGAAAATGAATTTAACTTCTGTGTATAAGATGATTTTACGAAGGATGAATACTGAAGTACGGAGAGTATAGCAAATAAACCGGCGAATTACTTCTTAAGGACACGATCATGAAGATGCCAACAAACCATCTATTCTTCTTTTATTATACAATACTTACAAGTTTGTTTTAAATTTTATTTGTAAAACGCTGCCCCACACTAGGAATTTCACCTGTATTGTGGGTGCGTTAAAAAACATTCAAACTCACAAACACAAACAGCCAGACCCTGAACAACTATCTGTAGACCATACAAGTATTCTTTCCGCGTGGGAATCGAACCCTAGACACGCACCGCAGCAGTCAATCGCTCAGCCACCGCGCCAACCGTGCCCTCAAAATTACTTAATCTGATTACAATATAAAACTACGAGTAACTACATACATACAACTATTGACGACACGGTTGGCGCAGTGGTTGAGCCATCGGCTGCTGCGCCGCGTGTTGTGGGTTCACCCCCGCACGGAACAAATATTTGTATGACCTACAGATAGTTGTTCCGGGTCTGGCTGTTTGTGTATGTGAGTTTAAATGTTTGTAAACGCACCCACGATACAGGAGAAATTCCTAGTGTGGGGTAACGTTTAAAAAGATAACTACAGAACAGTATACAAAAACAAGATAAAATAAAAAAGGGATGAATACTAAATAAAAAAACCTGACCAAGATCACTCTGGCGTCAAAGTTCTCCTCCGCATCGCTGTCATCTGGAAACGTGCCCAGAAGACTGGCAGCATTGCCATTGCACAATCTTCTTTATGATCGAGTTTTCATCTTAATGCTAGAATTTTATTTTCTTCCGATTGAAAAGTTTCTGTGATACACATAACAACAACATATCAATTTTCTTTTATTTGCTTGTACAGTCTTGGTGGCCCTGTGGAAATTGTGGGTTCAAATCCTGGCAAGTACCAATGTGACTTTTCAATTCATATGTACCTACGAGCACATTCTAAGTTTATCTTAAACATCATTGTTATAATCTTGAATATCATTCAAATTGGAAGGTGAAGAAAAACATCGTGAGGAAACCTTTTCTTTGTATGTATGGGAAAACATCCACTGACTTCTCCCGTTCTGGGTGAAACGGGAGGGCATGTCAGGCTAAAGCCCATCCGTGTTCCGTCCTTGCCCTTTATGTTCCAGGGTCATAGTAACTCTCGAACATCCCGCAACCCTGGCAGGCTTTGACCCCCTAGTGGGCCCGTCAAGTCGTGAGGAAACCTGGACTTCAAAATTAATACTAGTCTGAAATTGTCAACCTGCATTGTGCGTGATCAATAACTCCTCTGCATGACAAGACACCTTTGTCTTGCAGTGGGAAGACTGGTATTATTAGTATCATTGGACAAGTGAGACAATCATCAAAAAATGTTACAGGATTGTCTGATTGGTTGATTTAGTTAGTTTTAGAAGCTTTAATTTTCACCCAACGCCGCGCTGTATAGACTACAGATCTTCATATTTAATATTAATTTTGACTTGTTACCTTAATCCGTTCCCACTAAAAAGGGTGTAGACGGACAAATGGATACCATAGTAATCCTGTGAGAGTTCCGTTTTCTGACGAATCCTACAAATTATCTTTTGTTAGGCTTAAATAATGCTGGACAAATGCTCGACAATCCACACAGCATCATCTAGCCCTAAGTTAAACAGAGCTTGTGTTTTGGGTACTAGATGACTGATGTACTTACTCGTAATACAATACATAACATAGATAGATAACTTTTATTATACATAACAATTACCCAGAACACCTGGAACAAATCTTTGTAGATCGTACAAACATTTTTCCCCGGCGGGAATCGAACACGCAACCTCCTGCGACGCAGGCGGACCTTCGCCCGCCGCGCCACATCGGTCGTCAACTGTCACAAAAGTATTATATTATACAAGTCTTTTTTAGCCGGTCGTTTCTGCAACAATCTCCCTCGAAGACATGAATGAAATGATGAAATGAGGTTGGAAGTATCATCAGTGTAAAGAAAGATACTGACAGCTCACTTCATCCCTCACCTCACCCAAGTGGAGATATTTCACAGAATAGCACTTCAGGTGTGCAATAAAAAGCAATCAATGCGTCAACTCTCAAAGGTAATAAATGTTATCACACAATCGAATGCGCTAAAGCAATCGAGACATTGTCCAAACCTCGATTACATTGTCTCTATGAGGACCACAGGGGAATATCATTGTGTACGTAATTGTGCATTTACAGTAGTGCCTAGAAGGACCACCTACTCATTTTAACTATGACTTTTGAAGCACAGGTCGTTGAAAGTTACGCTTGCCGAGGTCAGTCTGTGGATGGGTGACCGTTCATTACATATCGCAAGTCATCCGTGTTTCGGGAAGTATGTTCAGCCATTGGTACCAGCTGTCTTTTATACATCTTTGACAGTCGTTACTAGTAGTCAGAAGCCCGAAAGTCTTACTAAAGGGTATCGTGTTGCTCAGAAACTAGGTTGTATAAGTCAGATAGGCAGTCGCTCCATGTAAAATACTAGTACTTAGCTGCCTTTGGTTAGACTGGAAGTCGACCCAAGCATAGTTGGGATTCTATACAGATTATATTATTGTAATGACTTGGTTTTTTGAACCTGATTAAATGTCTGGACTTCAAGGAATGGATATTGAGGTCAGTAAAAAAAAATCTTTAGAAAACTAGGTGTTAATGAATGAGCATAGATCCAGCAATGTTTGTATAGGCAACAGATAAAAGAAACTCGAATATAAAAAGATGAATTGACAAAGGTACTTCTAATGACGACCGACGTGGCTTGGCGGGCGAAGGTCCGCCTGCGAAGCAGGAGGTTGCGGGTTCGATTCCCGCCTTTGGACAAATGTTTATACGATCTACAAAGAATTGTTCCGGGTTTTCTGGGTTTTTGCTATGTGTAATAAAAAATATATATCTATGTAATGTATTGTATTAAGTATATCAGTCGTCTAATACCTATAACACAAGCTCTACTTAGCTTGTGGCTAGATGATGCTGTGTGGATTGTTCAGCATTATTTATTTATTATTGTTTATATAATTTCTTCAATTTCTGCCAGCAGACCTGCAGCAGGATAGGTTGATAAGGCAAGGAAGATACAGTTTATCAACAGCGTTTCTTTTCCATATAAGAATAAACTTTTGTCCTTCAGTACAATAATACTGTCTGGCTACACATCAGTAAACTCCCCTTGCCTCGATGCTTGAACACCCATGAAGTTTCATAATTACTGACGCCGATATTCTCAGGTCGAAATACAGTACTTCATGGTCTTGCCCGAGGTTGTAGATATGGACTTGACAAGTTGTCAGCACCATAAACGACGCAGTTGTCTCAGTTGTTCAGTCATACGTGATTAGTTCAATCTACTAAGTCATACATGTCTTGGACGTGAGAATATTTGTTTAGGTAATGTCTCATTAAATTAAAAATCGTATGTAAAGACTAGACGGACCAATTTTACACCCATTGCAATCGTAAGTAGGGTTTTAAGACTTTTTTTTAACAGGTCTTATTTCTCTTGAGATAAAGAGCCGTAAATTAGTCTCTCAGGTCACTCAAGGGACATATAACTTTTCATTGTACATTTATATCCCTGTCTTGGACATAAAACTTGACACTTGACCCAATAAAAACTAAGGAAGAATCCTCGAGGCTTTATTGCATTTAAATAGGTGCAGAATTGAGCCCCCTAATTCGAAGTTCAAAAGCTATAAAGTCAAGCTTCCGAACATTTGGAGGGAGCATCAAACATCTTCAGGTCAGCTGATTTAACTGCCGAAGTGCCCCGAGAAGTTCCGAACAGTTCCGAAAGTCGTCAAAATGGCGGAATTGCGTCACAAATGAGCGCTGTCGTTTGGGATTAGTTGTTACGATATCTAGGGAGTTAATTAACGTGGACTGGACGTGGCTGGGTTTTGTTTGTTTTTGCAGGTGTTTAATGTTCTGGAGAAAAGTTTGGGATGGTAATCAATTATTTATGATGCTAGAAACTTCTTGTTTAAACACTAGGAAGAGTTAAGGGACGCACTTTTTCTGAATATCTGTCATTGTGACAACATTGGGCTTAATTATAGTAATTTACAGAACAGTTAGTTTGCAGGGCACTTTTAATCTCATATTGATACCATATTGATATTTTACTGGCATACTAGATGGTGTAAATTTAATTTCAGTATTCTCCCAATACGACTATGCCAAGCCGCTGAGGGGCAAAAAAAACTATGGTCCGAGTACCGATCTAGTATTTTGGGAGTTATGGGACATTGCAAAGCAATTGGTCGACTTTTCGCGTGACGAGAGGAATAGCATTTTCGGCCACTTTTCCTGTTTTGTTTCCCAAACAAGTTATTTGATGCGCTGTGATTCCTTCCTCCCTTTTTTATTACTTGTACCTACATAATAATATGATTATGTAGGTACAAATATTTAAGTTATAAAAATAAGATGAAGTAGAAGATGTTATTTTGTGCAATATCTAAAGGCGTCCTATAAAGAGAAACATATCTGTGTAGGTACTCGCTCACACTTTGCAGATGTTGAGGAATTGTACTAAAAGTGTCATAATCCCAATCTCTAAGAATTATGTAGTTTTAATCGATTTCCAAATCGAATAGTTATTTTGTCCGAGCTTTTCGAACTTTTGATCTTAGCATATGGCTAGAACAAACTTTATTAGTTTGTCTTAGCAAAATAACTTTTAGACTGCCCCTACAGACGATCAATATTACCTTTGCACTATCTAAATATTAATCAGTAATCGTAATTGTCAACCGCGCCGTCCAACGCCAATTGCCGCCGCGGACCGCGTGATCGTTAATTGATACAAATCGCGTAATTCATTAGTTAAACATTCCAACAGACGTGCTAATATTTCTGGAACAGTACTATTAAGCAGATACTAAACTCGGCGGTGAAGTGAGCTGTCAGTATCACCCACAAAGGATTGACACTGACACTGACACACAGTGACACTGGGTGTCATTGGGGTAGGGTATTGATGTAACAAAAAATAAAAGATTATTGCTTTTTTTTTAAACTAGGAATTTCTCCTGTATCGTGGGTGCGTTTACACACATTTAAACTCACATACACAAACAGCCAGACCCGAAACAACAACCCGTAGGCCATACAAATATTTGTTCCGTGCGGGAATCGAACCCACGACACGCGGCGGTCGATCGCTCAGCCACTGCACCAACCGTGTCGTCTCATGTCTCATGTGATTTAATTCAAAGCTAATATTTACAAGTCCAAAATCAAAGCCAAAATCCACCGCGCACACGAGATACCACAATATTTTTTGGTCAAATCATATGAGGACTATGCAGATTAGTGTCTGAGATGGTCCTTTTAAGAACCACACAGATATGAATGAAGCAAGTAAGCATTTGTCAGAAATTGAAGAGGTAAAATTTGGAACCATAAAAACTGACTTGACTTTAATAAGTTATCATCCCTGCAATAAGGTGGTCTGATACGGCTCTAAAATGTTAGTTATAATCCAACTATAACAGTGAGGAATTTAATGTTCAATTTAACGATGGTCGTCAGTGGTCCACGATCATAGCTCTGAAGTTTTATTGGCATTGAGACACGGTGAGTTATGGAAATCATTGCTTTACCTAATATTTAAGATCACGCACTAGCTCGTGGGTAAATAATAACAAACTTACCTACGGCTACGCTTGCCGAGGTCGTCCGTGGATAGGTTATCCATTAATATATAAGATTGCGAAGTTAGTGGCTGCGGTCCACCATAAATTGTTGACCATCATACATTTTTACAAAAAACAATTCACCCGCCTCCTAGAACAACACTAAAAGCTGCAAAATAATTGTTTTGAAACAGTTTTGCAAGTAAAACAAAAATAAATTTTAATGACGGACCAACCGATGAAAATAAAAAAAAATACAGTAAAATTTGGAACCCCCTTTTTGACGTGACAACGTCTTATAAATTGGTTTGCCGGGTGACACTTCAAGAAACTGCGTTACGCTCCGCTCACGTTATGCGCTCACAATGAGAGCGAGTGAGAGGCACGCGTCCCTTCCACTCGAGCACAGTTAGCCCGCCTAAGAGCGAGAGAGACAGAGCGAGAGAGAGAGAGTGAGAGAGATAGGCATACACACCGGTTCATGTCATTAATTATTTCCATTCAAGTTTTTTGTTACTATTATTTCATCCTTCTTCCTACTATACGAATGAATATTCACATTAAAATTATTTTACCACTCAAAGTCGTTGTCACGTAAAACTTTCGCCCGTATACCGACTTTACAGGCAACCAATTTTTTTTAAGTTGGTTTAGAACAGGCGGATATGGTGACTACCGGTTTTTAACTGACTTGTAACACGTCACATCAGCATGTCGATGACGCGAAATTGAAGTTATACCTCTACCAAAATTACCCAACGCGGCTAAAGAAGTTTACACTTCATAAATGGCAACATAAACCATTTTTTTTCAAAAATGTAGCCCTTTTAAACACACTAACAGAATACATTTTTCATGAATCTTTGTTATTTTAGAATAATTCCTTATATACCAGTTCCTTGTAACGTGTTACAAGTCTCGCACCGTAGGGCAACACTTTCGTGTGGGTCATTAGAAGGCGTAATTGCTGGACATGGGGCCTTCCCGCTTGACTTCCACAAATAGGCCTGCTTTTAATAGATATTATAGAAGCCGACTGCTTCTACAGATACTTAAAAGGCATATACATTTGGTATTATTACATCAACAGGATTTATTTCTATAAACATTATTTACGGTCTCGTCTCGAATGCTGAGCGTGAGGAACTGAGTTCAATTTCCACGTTGGGCAATGTGTTGAGTTTATCCAATAGGAATTTTCTCATTCACAAAGTAACCATCACGCGCGTGAAAACAGTCGGTGTGCTCCTCCGCGAACAAGGCTGAGACGCTGCAGTAGCGAGGCAGCCCCAACACCGCCCTAAATGCGTTATTGAACTGAATGTTGAGGATTCTGTATGATCCCTGGAGTCTGGATTCGTGCCCGCGACCCGTACTGGCGATAGGCTCGGCTTCTCTATAGGTGCACGTGTGCTCAACTGATTTTTTTAAAGGTCCTTTTCTATTTCATGACAAACGTCTGTAAGCCTACAGCGTCTAGTAAGTATCTCATGAATCAATATTTGATTCTGTAAATTGGATTTAACAAACACTTTTAGGCGTTAAGGAAGGACGACCGATGTGGCGCGGCGGGCGAAGGTCCGCCTGCGACGCAAGAGGTTGCGGGTTCGATTCCCGCCTTGGGACAAATGTTTGTCCGATCTACAAGTATTTGTTCCGGGTGCTCTTGGTATTTCCAATGTATAATAAAAAATATCTATATATGTAATGTATAGTATTAAGTATATCAGTCATCTAGTACCCATAACACAAGCTCTGCTTAGCTTGGGGCTTCATGATGCTGTGTGGATTGTCCAGCAATATTTATTTATTTATTTATTATTTACATATTTTATAAACTAGGTAAATTTTTCTTAACAAACTACTCTGCGAAGTAACACCGAAACAAACTGATTCAGATTAGTGTCTGAGACGGTCTTTTGAAGAAAGAACGACAGGGATATGAGTGGACTTAGCCGGTCAGTGCAACCATTTGAAAGTAATCATAGAGCTCAACAGAGTAATCGTAGCGTTTGTCTATCATAAAAAAAAACAAAGATCCGAAAAGGTTCGAGTGCTACAATACCTACTAATCTTATCTAGTCTATGTGAAATCACGAAAAACTAGTAACACAAGACAATTCAGTTTTCTGACACGTTATAAACCGTTTACGAGCGTCCATAATATTAACGATTCCATTCAATCAAGGAATTAAAAACGTCACTGCACGAAAATTAACTGTATTCCTTAGTGTATAAGCAATGTTTTTGCTTGATGAAGTAAGATCGAGCGGCATAAGCGATTACTCAATGCCTACCGAAGATTGGCGTCATAAACCAACACATCTTAGTAAGTATCGGTCATCAGTCAACTAGGTATGGCCATAGAAATGGAGCAAGCCAAATGAACAGGAACAAAATGAACAGGAACAAAATTATCAGGGACAAAATTATCAGGGAAAAAATTATCAGGAATAAGATTATCAGGAATAAAATTATCAGGGAGGTGCACCGAAATAGACCGAAGTTCCTTTTTAAGCCAGCTATCATAACGAGGACGCAAAATTAATCTATACATGTAAATAAAATTGCATATAAAATATAATGCTTAAATAAATAAAATTAATTAGGGTTCCACATAAAAAAATTAAATCCTTTCATTTTTGTTAAATTTCACGCGAATGAAATCGCGGGCAACAGCTGGCTTTCAAATAAAATAAGTTGCCTTATAATATTTCCTCAAATAATTGCCCTTGCACCGTTTTAATTTATTCATTTATATTTAAATTTTGTTTTATTATTTTTTTTAAACAACAAGAAAAATTCCTTGTATCGTGGGTGCGTTTAAAAACATTTAAACTCACATACACAAACAGCTAGACCCAGAACAACTACCCGTAGGTCATACAAATATTTGTTCCGTGCGGGAATCGAACCTACGACACGAGGCGCAGCAGTCGATCGTTTAATAGTGTCGTCATGTAGTAATCGTATGACGTATGTGCTTAGAAAAAATAAAACATTGATTTGATACTGTTGACACTGTGTGTAGTGTGTAGTGGACCCGACAGATGTCCTGTCCGATGGCTGTGCCACCTACCGGGTCTGTGAATCTAAATTATTCAGGGACCCACTCAAACATACACAAAAATCTCGGGTACACCCATTTTCCAATTTTTGCGAGACAAACGCACTTCAAATTATTTTTATAAAATACTAGTGAACCTAACAGACGTTGTACAGTTGTTAAACCCTAACTTCCTAGCTACACAAAGCCTAACACACCCGACATAAACTTGGGCCTACAATATCTCCATCATAAAATTGATCCGCCCCCGAATCGAGACCAACGCTCAAACACTATACCACAAGATTGTCAGGTACAGAAGGTTGGCTATATACAACGTGCAACAATACACGCACACATGGACGCGTAGAGACGTGGCGTACGTCGAGATCTCAAACAGATGCACGTTTGCATATAGAGAGGACGGGGCACAGACGCGACGCTTTGTCGTATTTGTCCTATTGCAAAACACACAGAGGTGGAGACGGGGCGAAGACAGAGCACAGAAGTAACGGGGGTCCGATTAGGGCGCGGCTGCATACTACGTATCGCAGACGCAGCGAGTTAACATAAACCGTCACGTCAAATGCTTAGCCGTGCCCGCGTCTTATCTCTTGTTGAAAATTTGAAAATTCGCGTCCATGTCCCGTCTCTGCCCTATCTCCAACGCTGTCCTTGACTTACGTCTCTTCTGTCTGTTTTCCCCTTAAGTAAGTCGTGCCTTTGTGTGCGTGCGTTTTCACTCACTGCTTGGAGCCGACCTTCTGTTCGTGTATTATCTATTTTGTGACTACATGCTCACTATCGCAGAAAACTATTAGACGAAGCGAGTAAATCACTACTTTTATTCCTACGACACTCATATTGTTTTATGGAGCACGCAATCTGGTGTAATGGATAGTGTTGGGGTCTCGATTCAGTCGATTATCGAGTACACGATTTATCGGGGTGGAGCGATTAGTGAAGGGTAATCGTTATGGATTAGGTGTGGAAAGATTGGATAGTGGTGTCTAATGAAATTAACGGGATATGGATGGGTCGTTGTTTAAATTCTAAGCGGGAACATGAGTCGACTTACATGTATAGATTTTTAATCCAGCTTTGACAGTGGACTAAAATCTTTAAACACCATTCTATCTTTATTATTGTGTAGGAATATATGTTCGGTATATTTTTTTGCAATTCATAGTTTCCAAAATAAAATACTTTTAGAAAGAAATTCGCAGACCCACACTCCTCCGTGCCTCGGAAAACACATTAAGCCGGTGGTTCAGGCTGGAAGACAAAGATATTTGGCAGTCGTTACATGTAGTCAAAAGCCTGGAAGTTTGACAACCTGTCTTACCAAAGAGTACCGTAGTCCCCAGTTGCTGTTTTGTGGATCTCAGATAGGCAGTCGCTTCGTGTAAAATAATGGTATTCAGCTACACTCGTTTAACCTGGAAGCCAACCTCAACATACATAGTTATGTCACACATACATAGCCGTGCCCCTTACTTTGTCCACGTGGAATTTGACAAGTTGTCATGGGTTTTAAGTTTTTTGTGCGGAACCCTAATTATTTTTCTAAAATAAAAGTAGCCTACATTACGTCTTAACACATTAGCCAGGGAAAGTTTAATGACTGAAAAAAAAATATTTTATTATTAATTTGTGCGGTGGTTTTAAACACAGTATAAACTACTACAACTTTAAAAAAAACTTTTATTTGCATTTAATAAAAAACTGTTCTTTTGACATTGGAAACAGCCTAGACACATCAATTTTATTTATTTGTATGGAATTTTTATCTGGTGATCACATGAAATAATGTTACATGACGATGTCGAGGAATCGACTATGAATCGACCGATACGTCGTTCGGTCGCGTACTCAATTCAGACATACCTAAAAGACAATTTTATTGGTCTAGTCTTGAGTGCTTCCATTTGATAGCAATCTACCATCATCATGTTCTGTAGTGCTATTCATTCCTTAAACCACGATACAACTATTAATACATGAACAAATAAAAAAATTCATCCGCATCACTGTCAACGCGAAAAGTTTCCAGAAGGCTGGCAGCATTGCCACGTTGAATGACAATGCTGATTCTATGGCCAAAAGAAGGCCAGCCCTCTGGTCACGTGAAGAGTCGACCAAACGCTTCGCGATTTCTCGAAATCTCAAATTTATTTATTTCGTGAACACAGGGAACATGATATGTACCGTGTTTACGAAATAAATGAAACCGTCTCCAATCACCCCGTGAAAACTTGCCACCTATTTATTTGTTCACAAAATAAACTTAAATTAGAAAATTGACATTTCTTTTAGCGTCAACTCGTTCAATGCCAGCCTTCATTGAACGCGTTTGCTAATATTAAACTTAGTCTAGATTACAACATAATTTGCTAAACACTCTGTTCACCTGACTGTACTCTGTATATGTACAAACACCAGCACATCTAGCTATCACAAACTGTCAAGTTTTTCCAATTGATCATGAACCTTTTTCTTTTGTAATAAATTTGAAAACCTATCAAAGAAATTTGACACATTGGGGTAGCTTGATGTGCTGGCCTCTGTAGATACTATTATTGGTTCTCACCTATTTTGACCAAGATAATGTTTGAACTATGATTTTCGTGCGGTGTTTCTTCTCAGAGTAGTTACCCACAATACCAACCTCACCTAGTTTTAAAACTCCCTGCTGAAAGTTGGTAAAAACCAATTTACAGAAATTAATATCACTTATCGTTTCTGTTTTTTATTCAATCTAGCTTTTACAAATGGCAAGATATTATTTTACCTCCACATAGCAATGATTTCACATAAATAACACCATAGTTCTCAATAACAGCGTCACGTTTTTCATTTCGTATTCAAATCGTTTGCGTGTAAGAGCTGATATAGGAAATCAGATTCCTACGCCTAAGGAAAGACACGGAATATATTTATTACTTTTATATTCAAGCTCGTTCTCTATATTCTATATTCATGCGTTTTGTGGAGAGGATTTTTTTGTTCCAAATTGGTTTGTGAATGGATTTCCATTGCTCTGGCATCGAGCACAAATTATTGTTTGGAAAGGAAAACAGATTTTTTTCCGTGAATTGTTTCACATCAAATGTTACTTCCGCATTTTCATCGAAATTGAAGGACCCTTTGCTACATTTTATTTTCATATTGACATAAAGTATAATAGTCATAAAATAAATAATAAATAATGCTGGACAATCCACACAGCATCATATAGCCCCAAGCTAAGCAGAGCTTGTGATATGGGTACTAGATTACTGATATACTTAATAGAGTACATGGCGTATGTAGATAGATATTTTTTATTAAACAAATCAAATACCCAGAACACCCGGAACAAATCTTTGTAGATAGTATAAACATTGGTCCCAAGGCGGGAATCGAACCCGCAACGTGGACCTTCGCCCGCTGCGCTACATAGGTCGTCATAGTCTTAGAAAAGTTTTCCGAATTATTCTTATTTTTCAAGCAATACGACAATATGTAGGTAATGAAAAACATATGTCACATTGAATTTGTCACAGTCCACCTCATCACGTTATCTCGATATATATGTAATATAGCAGACCGCCCTCTGACCAGGTGGGATGACGATCTGCGAAAGACTGCAGGCAGATGCTGGATGCGGCAAGCTGAAGACAGGGCGCTATGGCGGTCATTAGGAGAGGGCTATGAGTTCACATTCTAATTTCAGTCTCAAACTGTAAAATACGCTATCTTGGTAGCCAACTTCACACGAATTGTTCGTTGATCACTCGTTCTACAACGTCCTTAGAAAAAACTTTGTTCTTTAGTCTATGGTGAGCGTTCCAACAAAAATCAAAGTCATACTTGTTTAGGTACTTTGTGCGCTGACTGAAGTTTTGTTTGAGGATTGTTTTGAAAGGAATAATTGTTATAAGTGTTCAAAAAAAATGTTTGTCCGTCTTAAGTTGGTTTACGGACGATAGTTTAACGTCACAACGACAAGCCAATCTAGTAGAAGAGAGATGGATGCGGCGCAAGCGTACAATGAGCGTTACGGGACAATGACTCATCCTTTTTCGTGCATACAGCCGGCGTTCATCGATACAATTAGACGTTGTCACGTCAAAAAGTAAGCGAAATGAGGTACGAGTTCTTCTTATAATTGATTTATTATAGTATCACAGTGCGGAATGTAATTTAACCACATTTTTGACAAATTTTCGACTTCGATTGTCGCTGAGATGAGATAACGACTAGATTTTGAACGGTTTTATTTACGGGTAATCGTAAATAGAAAAACCAAAATATGGGCAAAGAAAAACAAAAGGCATAAAACAATCACACAAATTAATCCACGCAATACATGAATAAAACGTAATCAAACTACGAAGCTAAAGGGTTATTCTGTTATACCAACGTTATTGCGTTACAATGGCCCTCAAGCCCCTAATAAAGGCAAAGGGTTCCGTGTGCTACAAACAATAGTAAGGCTGCGGATACTCGGGCAATTTTTTTCAGCAATTAGTGCCGGCTGGTGATTGTGGAGCATTCTAGGTCATTACTTCGTATCACTCAATACATTTGGCAACAATAAAATTGCTGTTGGTACTGCAATATATTGCGGGTCTTAATAATTGCCCAAAATTTTGCAACTAAGTTGCCCGTGAGTCCATTTTGAATCCTTTTATTTCAAGTTTTTCTAGGGTTCATCATCATCATCGTCATCATTATTTCAGCCAAAAGACGTCCACTGCTGGTCGATCGGTCCTGCGCTGCCCTCATTCATCGGCTTCCTCCGTGACCAGATCGTTGGTCCAGCTTGTGGGTGCTCCCCCCCGCTTCGTCTTCCGGTACGTGGACGTCATGCTTGCTAGGAACACTGGAGCCATACCAAGCAGTTTTCAACCACATCAATTGGATTGGTCATTCATTTTAGTGACATGCTAAATAGAAATCAAACCATAATAACCTGAACAGGTTTGCAGTGGGTCTCAAACTGTCTCAAACAGGCGAGGCGGTTCATACAGCCTGTATCTTGGTGACAGAAACATTAAGATAACAATTTATAACATAACTGTAGAAATAAAAGTTTGCGGGAAAATACGAAACATATATATTGTAATGTGTAAACATATGTATTTGTGTATATATTCTATGTAGGTAATATATTTATAGTTTATAATAATATACCTATATATATATATATATTTCTTTTCCCTTTCGCTTTTAAGAAATTGCACCTGCCACTGTTTGTCTCTGCATCACCCAAAGGTTGACTGGTAGAAAATGCCTATGGCATTAAGTCCGCCTCTGTACATTTGTGTGCTTAAAGTATTAAATAAATAAATAATGCAACAGAAACAGTTAAAGTGAGTAAGACAAATAAAGGTGGTCTGACAAATGAATAAACTCCGAACTCTCTCTGAACTCTGTAAGTGTAAAATGTAAGTAAGGGTGTGTTTTGTCCAAGTGAGTGCAGCAAAGTGAACTTTCTGTTACATCATAAGTCTGATCCAACAACCATTTTTTTAGTTAGTTTTGGCCTCAGAGTTCTTACTCGGAATACTCAATGTTATACTCACAGCATTGAACATTCAAATGGGTAAATGCGGCAAAAACCGGGTCGCAGATATAGATTTTTTTATTTTTGGAAGGCGGATTGTTTCACGTAATTTCAAATGTCACCAAAATAAAGAAACATGGAGCAAAAAATATGACTGTTCCAACAACTTTGCCACTTAAAATGACACAAAAAAATTGCTCGTGTAAGTGCACTGTAACAGATGATTCTGTTGTATGCACACAGTTTTAGTATGTTTTACAAAGTTATAAATTACCTGGCAAGAGAAAATTATACTGCTATACTGTTTTCCTGCTCCTTATAGAAGTATGTAAACTTGTTTATTTGTCTTTGGAATTAGAACTGCAATGTTGGTTTAGCGTAGATTCAACACTTATGTTATACTAGAATTTGCCCGCGACTTCGTCTACGTGAAAGTTGGTTATCGTAAATACAGACGATGTTGCGGATTAAAAACTATCCTATGTTCTTTCCGGGGTATGAAATTATCTCCATATAAAATTATATTACGCACCGATCAGCCGTTTTGTCGTGAAAAAGTAACAAACCAACAAACAGACTTACTTTTGCATTTATAATAATAATACTATCTTACGTCCGCGCCTTCGCCCGCGTGTTTTGTTGATAAAAAGCCTTTGTCCTTCCCCGGGATGCAATTTATCTCTCTGCCAAATTTTATTGAAATCCTTTCAGTGGTTTAGGCGTGAAAAGGTAACAAACAATGTATTTATAATATTAGTAAGGATAAATGCGCAACACTGTATGTGTTTCCAAGCAATCACGTTGAGTTTTAAATAAAGAGCGTCAGTTCTGACATTAACACATGTACGACCATTCATAGTAACTAAATTTATATAAAATAATTCCAAATTTGTATGCCACAACAAAATTATTGTACGCCTGTTAGGCAGGACATATTGATACTTTTATATATTGTTAAGACCTGTAACTGACATATGCCCACAATAAAGATACTTTGACTTTGACTTTGACCAACTTAATATATATGTGTAGGCGGGAAAACACAGACATAAAATAAAATGCAACCGTTTTTTTAATATTTTGCATTTATCTTTGACTAGCACCACCTGTGTATGACAGTTTATTTCTATAACTTTATGTGTCATATTATTAAGGGCGAGTATAGACCAAAATTATAAATTAACTATTACACGAAGTTGTGTGTATAATAACAATAACATAACTTATTAATACTTACACAATGCCTTACAAGATAAATAAATTTCAGTTTTTTATTTGTACGTGTAACTATTTTATCTAATATGTAAAATTCTCGGGTCGCAATGTTTGCTACCAAACTCCTCCGAAACGGCTGGACTGATTAGTATGAAATTTTGTGTGCATATCGGGTAGCAGACCTACCCGATGTGCAAACGGACTCGGCCAACATTTATTTTTTATATCAAGTGATAGGGGTGGTCCACTAAACAACTCGAGTAATTTAGGTTTCAATAATGTAGGTATTGTGTATTAATGTATGTACATGTAAAAGAAGGAAAAATTATATGACATACATATATTTTACCTTGAACAAAATCATTAAGGCAAGAACTAAAGGGAAATAATACATATGTAGATCGTATTTACTTCCCTAAGTTAAGTTAGCGTTTTATACGTACCTTATTTTGGAGGATGTACTACTTTTTTTTCTTTTATCATACTAGTTTACTAGTTAAAATAAATAATTAAATAATAAATAATGCTGGACAATCCACATCAGCATCATCTAGCCCCAAGCTAAGCAGAGCTTGTGTTATGGGTACTAGATGACTGATATACTTAATACAATACATTACACAGATAGATATTTTTTTATTATACATAGCAAATACCCAGAACACCCGGAATAAACATTTGTAGATCGTACAAACATTTTTCCCAAGGCGGGAATTGAACCCGCAACCTCCTGCGTCGCAGGCGGACCTTCGCCCGCTGCGCCACATAGGTCGTCAATTACAATTGCGAGTTACTTGTTTAGTTGTTAGTCTACTAGTCTTGAAATACTATTTTAACAGCTTAATAGTTCACTAGTTTACTCGCTTATTAGTAAACTGTCTTACTACCTTAGTTAGTTCTTCTTACACTGGTTATTTAGATTAATTGTACTTAACTAATTTGTACTGTTCTACTAACTGTACAAACTATTATTTAAAATTACTATTAATAAACTTGCGCTTAAATGCGTTTCTAACATTCATTGTTATAAATATAGTAACTGTTCAACCAAGCTTTTATACTGACCGAAAAAGCACATGGTCTTGCAAACAGTATGTTCTAATTAAAAAAAAATGCATGTAAAGACGTACTCGATGTCCTATTTTACAAGCTAAACACAAAACATACATGCCTTACTTCTTGTTCTAAGTATATAACTCTGTTTACCTCCCGTCGCACTTGACCCGCGGCGACCGCAGCGCGCGACTTACTTAGGTTAAACTTAAACTCTGCATACTAACATAACGTAAGTAAAACTTAGTGGAAGTTAAGAAACTTTAGAATTACTCGGACAACTTTGCGCGACTTAAAACTTTCAATTGCCATTACGAAGACGTGTAATGTAGAAGGATGCAACTTGGATGAGTTTTTGAGCAATCAACATATCGTCACGCCTCCCGTCTCCGATGGGGTAAGCATCGGTATAATAGCACCTTGTTACAATCCCACTGTAGGGCAAAAGCCTCATTCACTACGCTTGCTCAATGCGGGTTGGTGATTTCAGACTTTTTTAATATTTTTAGGACAAGGCCGCACACACTAGTCAAAAGCGATTGTAACTCCTGAAAGCCAAAATCAACAATCTAATGATGACCATCAGAGAACTGTAAAGACAATGAAGCCCAATAAGTCTCGGAGTAGCGATTCATCTGTCTAGGATCCCGAAAATTAATCCGTAAAATAAACAACTCCGGATGCTACCTGCACACTACATCTAACATTGTATTGCGATCATTCTGCCAAAGAGTACACTCCCATAAGACATGATGAACAGAATTACGACTAATTGGCTAAGAATCATTACCGCTCTCCTCTCTCCTAAAATATCATTATAACAGTCCGTTACTTAGCATGAAAATGTGAAAATGTCCTTTTGGTTATGTAATGTATATATATTTTAAATAATACACCACGAACTACCAACAAATCTTTTCTCCTTCTATATCCATCCATCCAAAAAAAAAAAACCATCCAAAGGTTGTCTGTAAGTGATCGCTTTTATCGATAAGGCCGCCCATTGCAACACCCTATCATCATCATCAGCATCAGACTATACTAGTCCACTGCTGGACATAGCCCTCTCCTAATGAGCGCCACAGCGCTCTGTCTTCAGCTTGCCGCATCCTACATCTGCCTGCAGTCTTTCGCAGATCTATATAGAAAGGCTAACACCCTACGTAGCTCTTATACTCATTATTTGTAAGCTTTCATGGTGTACCATAAAGACTATACTATTATATTCTATGGTCTCAACCCAGTTTTTAAGCATACAACAAAGCGGCCAAAATAAATCTTCTCCATTGCATTGCAAGCACGCACTCGAGTCACCAGACAACGAAAACTAATGAATATAAATTCCCCTTAATTATGTCTGCATTTTGCAGCTTTATTAAGTTCTATTTGAGTCTCGAGCCCTCTCCCCGGTGTGTACAGTCAAGGACAAAAGACATTGGGGATTAAGCTAATTTCAAAAGCGCATTTTCTGCTAAGTCGCCTGTTCTTGTTGTTGGTGATGCAAAGACAAAAAAAAAATACAACCATATCTTTTTCCAAAAACGTAGTGTTGAATTAGGTGACATAATATACAATAATGTATTATTTTACCTATTTCGGTAACCTGCCCCGTTGTTCTAGTGTTTTCGGGTACTCGGTTTGATTCCCAGGTGAGACAAAGTTTTATTAGATTTTTCCGTATGGAATTTCTTTTCCAGTTGATAACAATAAGATCAACTATATGGGACTTGAGCATAATTGGCAAAATGTGGGTGCCTAGAGGTATCCTCTGCATAATATTTTGGGGAACGCAGTTGTGATGATATCACAGTAAAATTATTTTGAGTGAGAACTTGCGCTGGGAATTGAACCCAAGACCTCACGCTCAGCAGTCACGCTTGGGACCACTAGACCAACGAGCCAGTAAATAATCTTAATAGAAAGAAGTTTTTTTGTGTATGATGTTATTATTTTAATAGATGTGGGGATGTGGGTTAGGCCTCGCCTCTTGTGCACGAGGTTGTGGGTTCAAACCTGCGTAAATACCAATGTGACTTTTTCAATTAATTTGTACTTTCTAAGTTTATCTTAGATATCACTGACATCGGTAAAGGAAAACATCATGAGGAAACCTGGACATGTAATTAATATAAGTCCAAAATCCCCAACCCGTCTTAAACGAGCTTCTCTTAATGAGAAGAGGCCTTTACACAGACAGTAACAGGCTGGTAATATTATCATACACGCCTTTTAATTTATATACTCCGGTACTTGATATAGGGGGAAGTGCAAATTATGTATTTTTCTAACTCCTCCGCTGTTCTACACTGATTAATTTCGTTGCGCAACGAAACAGTTATTTAACACCTCCAAAAAAATCACCTCTACATTTAATCAAGTCTGAGTGTCCTTGTCGGCTTTTTTTTGTTTTTTTTGTTTTTGTAAATATGTATATACCTAGTTAGTTTTATAGTATAATTGTATATATGTGAATATCTATTTAATGAAATAATAAAATTTTTATTCTTAATTGCATAAATGAAAAAAAAAAAAGTCACACATAATAAATAATACCTGGATGACCAAGCTTTACTCGGATGAAACGACGTTTTCTAAAATGAAATCTAGCTAGATCGATTTTTCGCCCCTAAACCCCGTGCATACTAAATTTCATGAAAATCGTTGGATCCGTTTCCGATATTCAGATTATATATGTACACATAAACATTGCGAACAATGAACAACGTTCGTCAATGTCGCTCAAATTGTTTGTTTTTTTTTAATTCTTGTAATGTTCTGGACTTAAATTGATATATATTAATGTTAGGTCTACGGGACATACTTTTAATATTTACTTCATGTCTCTCATATTCATTATGTTAAATGTCATGCGTACCTGTTATTTGCATAGTTACTGAAATGACGATTTTTATATGTAAGTTAACTTGAATTGTAAGTGATTTTTGGTGTTGGTGTGCTTATTATTACAAGTAAATCTTTCTATTTTTTTTAAATAACGTTAATAAGATCGAAACACGTGGTTTTTGTATGTTAAGAGATGGCTATAGACACAGTTAATAAATTATTTTACTAAATTACCAGAATTTCAATAGAATAGAATGACGGCACGGTTGGTGCAGTGCCTGAGCGTTTGACTGCTCCGCCGCGTGTCATGTATTCGATTCCCGCACGCAACAAATATTTGTAAGGCCTTTAGGTACTTGTTCCTGGTCTGGCTGTTTGTGTATGTGAGTTTGAATGTTTATTAACGCACCCACGATACAGGATAAATTCCTAATGTGTGGTAACTTTTTGTACACAAAGATTCACCAGCTCCGTGCATTGCGCTGCGCTTGCTACGCCGTAGCTGGCGTAGATATTGCTACGATGTAGCTGTCATAAAGATAACTACGCCGTAGCATTCCGTTCGATGCTACGCCGTTGCTGGCGTAGCTGTGTCTACGACGTACCATTCGAACCATGCCGTGTAAGATATAGTAACGTTAGCTACCAGTGATTTCGTAACGTTTATACACATTAGCTCGCGTGACATTTACTGCACCTTAGCAGTCATTATGGCGACTCAGCTGGTGAACACTTAGCATTTTTGAGTAAACATTATTTATATTTTTGCCTTTTAAAGACCCACTCCCAGATAAACCAGATAACGTGGAGTTATCCATTAAAACAAAGATCCTCAAACTTCCAAGTCTTGTTACTATAACAAAGTAATCCAAAAACTTATTTATCTCAAAGCGTACAGAACTAAAGGAACAATTCTTACTTCTTTCCTTTGGCCGGTGGGACTCAACTTGGCCATTGTAGCCACCTTAGCTTTATAAACTTTTCACAAAGACTTGCATTCAGCGATTTACTTACTACGAGTGGTTTACTACTGTAGCAGGGATGGTGAACCTATGGCACGCGAGGATATTATTGTGCGCTGACTTATTTTACTAAGTACAAATTTAATTGAATTAAATAAATAAATAAATAGTGCTGGACAATCCACACAGCATCATCTAGCAAACATTTGTCCCAGGGTGGGAATCGAACCCGCAACCTCCTGCGTCGCAGGCGTACCTTCGCCCTCCGCGTCACATCGGACTTCAAATTAACAAATAAATAATTTTATTTAATTTATGAATAGTACGAAACATTTTCTTTACATTAATTTTGATTTCAATGCCAGATCGAGATAGAAATAGCGATACAATATCTATTTCAAATCTCTTCTATCCTCTTACCGCTATCCCAATTTACCGCAGCATGCTTTCTTTTAAAGATCTCTCTTCAAAACGTAAACATTATTTTTATAGTTATAATAATAGCCTGGTGGACTGCAGGGCAAAGGCATCATTTCACACTAATTGATCACGATGCGATTGCCAATTCCAGTCTTATAGGTCCAGATTTCTTCACCGTGGTTTCATCCACGATTTCCAAGATAAACTTAGAAAGCAATTAAAAAAGTCACATTGGTACCGAGATATGAACCAGATTTCGACCCAAAACCTTGTACATGAGAGGCGAGGCACTGCGCCATCCCGACATGACATCCAATTTTTGAATTAAGGTTTAAAGAAGGATAGTTCGAAAAGGTTTGCCATCCCTATACTATATTTATTTGCCATCCACTGTGAGTCCTAAGATTTTGGTACGAGTACTCTTTTACCAAGTTTTTGCGACATATACTTAAAATGTAGTGCCTTTATTGTTGAGCTTGTTCATGATATTCGAACGGGTTTTAAAGGACGACCCACTTAAAAGTTGTAAAAGGTTTCATAATAAGTTTGGTTTCAAAATAGTTATTGAAGGGCTGGTTTACTTTTTGATTATTTACTGTACCACCTTACGCATATTCAACAGAAGTCTTGCTCAGCAAACTGACTCGAGCAAGCTGACTTGCTGCCAAGAACTATAAATATAAATAGTACTGCATAAAAACTTCACCAAGAGTTGGATCTAAAGATGACGTGCTTCACTGCCTTACATGCACCAGCTGGGGATCACCACAGGGTCTCCGCAAGTCTTTCTTTTTCTACTGGAGAGCGTGGTATCATTAGTAGTCAAGTGTAGTTAGTTGATATTAATAGAGTAATGTTTTTATTTTGTTTTATCGTTCTTAGATATCGGATACCCATTACGTCTGCGAAGTTTCTCTGGGTGATTTAATTAGTTTCCATGTAGAGACTTATCTCAATTCATCAAGTCTAGACAACTTCCTTCAATGAATAATGAGGTAATCGCAGACAAACGCAACGTGGCTTGAAATTAGCAGAGCAAACTTTCAACTCCACTCGCTTCAATAATCCTTGAAAGAAGAGAATTTTAAAAATAATCGTTGCATACTCATTAACACGGGCCGAATTTTTAAATGAAAGGGAGGGGAAACTCAACAAAAACAAAGTTTAAATGTACCTCATTATGTAGGCCCTCCCAAAGGGTTATTATTGTGATAATTAGACGGAATAATTTATTGGGCGCACGTCCAATTCCCTTCGTGTTTTGTGGTAAATAATTATAATCTCAAACTTTAAGCAAGAGAAAATGTTAGAGGATAACGTCATCTGTCGCTTTTATGTTACCAAATTGTGCAAGAATACTAGTAACATCATAAACAAGAGGTAGGTGATGTGCAGGGCAGGTTAAGGTGACGTATGGTGTGCATAAGGTACAAAATTGCATGGCTCTACACTTTTTGTCGTATATAAACAAGCTAAAGTAGTGAGTGTGCTATACGTGCTATTTGTATGCTTTGTAGCGACATCTATGTCAGTACATACGAACTAAACTGATGTATACTGGATCACGATATTCATGATATTTAAGTAGTACGCGCGGCAGCCTGCAAGCATTATTATACTGTACGCGAAGGGCGCTGTACGATTTTTGCGTAAAATGAACTCACAGGCTACAGGCGTAAAACGAGGTACAGAAGGCCCTTAAAAAAGTCTTCTCAACCCCCGCAGAAGCAAGTGAAAACCTGCGGGCAATCGTATTCACTCTGACCGACAAATATTTTTATGCGTGGTTCCTCCATCTTCCTTGGTTCCATTTTCAACTTTCGTGACAATCAGCTTTTGTACAAAAACATGCCAGTCAAAAGTGAATATTATATGTCCGATACCTTTACGATGTGAAGCTCAGCATTTGACTTAACAACCCTCAGGTCTTAGTGCTTTCCGAAATCCCGTCTTTGCACACACCTTCATTAGATAGAGATTATCCTCGGATCAGAGATTCTAAACCTCTGGTCGGTCCTCAGGGCTCTTCCCAACTGTTAATTGGCGCGCTTGTCTGAACTGTTTAATAAAGCGATTCATATTTGTCAACAGGATTTGTTTGCAAGGCCATCTTAAGAGAAATTTCGCGGGACTTTACTTAACTTACCTTGTTATCACAGGTATTGTTTGTAGCTCAGAACGACGGATAAATTAATCTCCAGTCTCGAGTTTGTTTTATTAACTTCGGAGACAACCTCACGTAATTTTGTTAAGGGCTCAACATATTTATCATTCTGTAGATGGAAGCATATTGCTGACACAATTCCTACAAACAAAGGTGCGTAGCTATCTATAAAGAGTGCTCCGATTCCTAAGCTAAGTAATGATAATTCCGAGTAAAAAGCGTATGAGGGTGCGTACATTCTAAGAAAGAGAAGCTCTGTTTATAAAAGGATTACGAAGAAATGTAATATGGTAATGGCCTTTGATTATCCAACTACTATAAACTGTGGTCAGGCCATAAAAAACATGTTTGTATTCATCAGAGTTTGGCAAAGGCGTATTTTATAGCATTGCGCCATTCCCGTTTTCACTACCAGTAGGCGATGCCTACATTAATACCTTAATATTATTGCACTGTTGGATTTTCAACTGTCAACGCTGAGCCGAGCGTTGAAAATCCAGCAGTGCACTTTTATTACTTATGTTTCACCTAGTATTAGTGAAAACGTACGCATCGCATGTTCGCTGCTAGACTAAAAGGCAACTATTTTTAGCGCCTGAATAAAATTTCACGTTCCCACGTGTGTTGCAGTCTGCTTGCTTTTACACTGTCCAATCACGAGATGGGTGCAATTTTAAAAATGGAATCCATTACCGTTGTGCGTTATCATCGCATAAATACTTGAGACTACCGTCATATTTGAATAAAGTGTGTTCTTTCTACCCGACTGCAAGGGTGGGTTATGTTTGTACAAATTACTTACAAGTTTATTATGGGGTACCCTTTAAATCAGCGGTTTGAAGTGTAAAGCCTTACTTGTGTAGATTACTTCACGTTTCATTATATTAATAATAGTTCAATATATGCGTTAACCAATAAATTCTTCTTCCTTCGCTTTAACGAGTTTTGAAGATTTTTTTAAAACATTTAAAGAATTATTTTTATAGCATAGGCATTCGATGCGGAGTAATGAGGAAGATGTCGTGAGAAGAGTTTTGAGTATAAACGTGACTGGTCATAAGAGTAGAGGAAGATCAAAGATGGATGGATTGTGTGAAAGATGATATGGCTAAATACGAGCTGCCTATTGAGATGACGGCAAAAATTTTTTTTTGGAAGAATAAGACATGCTGCGCCGACCCAAAAAAAAAATGGGATAGGAGCATTAGGATGCTGAAAATGATGCAATGATTATTTTACATTTATGTATAAATCATATTTTTTTTAAACGTTGCCCCACACTAGGAATTTCTGTTTGTAAACGCACCCACGATACAGGTATCGTGGGTGCGTTTACAAACATTTAAACTCACATACACAAACAGCCAGACCCGGAACAACTACCTGTAGGCCATACAAATATTTGTTCCGTGTGGGGATCGAACCCACAACACGCGGCGCAGCAGCCGATGGCTCAACCACCGCGCCAACCGTGTCGTCATTATTATGAGACTGCTTTGTTGATCTAGTGGTCGCAAGCACTACTGCTGAGGATGAGCTCCTGGGTACGATTGACAGGTCGGGGAAAGTGCTATTGAGTTCTCCCAACACGAATTTTGTAGTTAGCAGCCCGGAGCCTACACCCGTACTCGGCTTATGGCAATAGTCTTGCCCCTATTACATGGGGACTTATAACAAAACTGACGAAATGTGAGTGTATTGAACATGTACCTTATTCTTTTGTAATTTGAAAAAAAATAATTGACACATTGAGGTAGCTTGATGTGCTGGCGTCTGTACACCACCATCTTTTGTATTAAAACTATTGTGTTAAACCACGGCTGAATTTATAAAAGTTAATACACACATATGTGTAGGTTAGAGTTCAAATGAAAGATGGTTCTTAAATAAAATATGTCTTTATTTATACTTATCACCTTAATTAAAAATTGTGCGTCATTTCGTCTCTTTTCCTACTCAACGCTTCCTTCATACATTGATCTCATCATTCCGTTCGGATACACTTACATTTTTAACATTAACTGAATAAAATAACATTTTTTTTTTAATATATATATAACATACATTACGGTTATTGTGTGGCCCCGACTCCAGAGTCAGGGTCACACAATGACTAAATTAATAAGGAATTACATATCTGTCTCTGGAACTAGATATGTAACTCCTGTATTTCAGGAGTCAATTTTTAAATAATACGAAACAGAATAAATAAATAATGCTGGACAATCCATACAGCATCATCTAGCCCCAAGCTAAGCAGAGCTTGTGTTATGGGTACTAGATGACTGATATACTTAATACAATAGATTACATAGATCATTGTTTTTATTTAACTTAGCAAATACCCACACCACCCGGAAAAAATCTTTGTAGATCGTACAGACATTTGTCCCGAGGCGGGAATCGAACCCGCAATCTCCTGCGTCGCAGGCGAACCTTCGACCGCTGCGCCACATAGGTACATATGTTTGTCATTTGTGACGTTATTTTAATTTACAAATTGGCACAACACCACTATCATAATTGGAAGAGTATTAAACCTTTTTGTTAAACACTGTTCGCCAACATCATCTCTCTTTGAAATTTATGAAATCAATCTTTGTGTCGAGAGCCGAGCCTTTTTTTGCTCGCAATCTAAATTGGGATGTTTTGAATAGCTGGAACCCGGCCGCAGGTGCGTTCAAAGGAATTCTTTATTAAACCATTTCCGATAAAATGTAATACTTGCGTATGTAAATAGGTATATTTAAGCGCATTAATAAAGGTTATTTTAAAATACTGAGGGTGGAAGACTGGCTTAAGGGTGAATGATTTAGGAAGAGGCTTCCGGGAGTCGTAATTTCACCGTTGTAGCTAATGGCTTATGTCCGTATTCCATAATGATGCTCAAACTGTCGATACTGCATCGTTCTATAATAAAGTGTCGCGTGTCGCGGGTTCGATTCTCGCACGGAACAAATATGTGTATGTCCTACAGATAGTTGTTCCGGGTCTGGCTGTTTGTGTATGTGAGTTTAATGTTTGTAATCGCACCCACGATACAGGAGAAATTCCTAGTGCGGGGCAAGGTTTTTATAAAAAGAAAAAAAAAATGTGTGTATTACAGAGTCCAACAAAATTAGCTGAAAATATAAGAAGTGTGTAGTAGGCACCTGTTCATTAATATATATATTATATATTTAAAATATCTATCAAATATCATTACAAATTCGAACTTTAACATCCTTTCCAACTCCACTTTAAAACGTAGCTACTCGTATGAAAGTAAAATAATGCCGTTACTCGCAGATAACATACATTTCTATAGGTTAATTATTTTTTCTAAATAAAAAATAATGAACTTTCTATAATAGGTGAAAGATTTTTCCATCAATTTAGCAGTTTTTGAGTTTATCCATTAGAAACAAGCAATCAAATTAAATACCATAAATCAAATTACCATTAGTAGATAATAAAACCAATAATAAGTTCTCACTCTCCTATCCTCCCTTCCTCTTCACGTGCCTGAGATAGATTCTACTTATGATTCGTACAATATCACAGGAGCAAATATGGTAAGAGCAATATACTCAAAAGATGACCTCAAGAAATGACCCAGTGACCCATGAATGTAGTGCGACAATACACTCTAAAAGTGGGTTGCATAAGAAATTTTCACACAAATGGAATATTTTATAATAATATCAAACTGTACTCATTATAATCGGAATACTAAAGCCCTCAGCTTCGTTGTTTATCTTCATGCAAAACTATATTTGCAAGAAACATTCGCTTTACATATTAAAAGCCATATCTCTGCGAGTTTTCTCTCATTTATTCAATGAGAGAGGTAAAACGCAAGATAGTAAGATACGTTTTACAATGAGTCTTCCAAGAAAATAACAAGAGGAATCATAGAACCCGGGGGTCGAATAGACCCCTCAGACGGAGTGTTAAGCGAGCCCGCAAAAGATGTTTATTCGCTTACATTCGCACCCTTTTCACCTCCTACAGGTCATTAGGCGATGTCGCAAAAACACATTAACCGGGAAATTTAAGTGTTTTTCAACCCCACTAATTACTTATTTGGCCCTAACGGCCTTCCCAGATTAGGTTGTATAAATCGCCTGCTCAAGTGAAGGGTTATTTTTTAGCGTTTATTCTCGCTTTCTTTTTTTAAATTCCGCACGCAAAAAGATGCGTGTTCTAGCAGAGTCCGGGAGAGCTCCAACTCCATTCTAATGACCATAAGGAGGAGGTACGAGTCTCCTTTACTAGGTGATATATTTCGAACAACATCATTGTTTCTAAATAGATAATTAAATTTACTAACATAGGTATAAGTTATATTTTTGTTTACTAACCCATATGGATGTTGCTTATCCGAAATAAATAAAAATAAATAAATAAATATTGCTGGACAATCCACACAGCATCATCTAGCCCCAAGCTAAGCAGAGCTTGTGTTATGGGTACTAGATGACTGATATACTTAATACAATACATTACATAGATAGATATTTTTTATTATATATAGCAAATACCCAGAACACCCGGAACATATATTTGTAGATCGTACAAACATTTGTCCCACGGCGGGAATCGAACCCGCAACCTCTTGAGTCGCAGGCGGACCTTCGCCCGCCGCGCCACATCGGTCGTCAAATAAAGGTTTAATATTGTTTTTATTTAATATTAAGTTTCATATCTCTTGATATGTGCTTCCTGTCTCTATCTGTGGCGGCATCGTAGCTCACAAAATGATGTCCCGATTGTAATGCGGTATTTAACAAGCCAAGTCCTCGATGACTTGCCTACAGCAAGTTTAGGCTTTTGGGCGCACTCTATTGGTCATGTGTAACTTGTAGTTAGCCCTGGCTGGGGGCCTTCTTGTAAGGTCACCACAGGATCGACCGGTTAAGCAGTAAACAGCCTTATAGTGCTGAACTGCGAGAGGCCCTAAATAAAAAAATAAAAAAAATAAAAAACAAATCTATTGGTCATGACTCAAATGGTAAATTAAGCCTGATGAAAGAGCAGCAAAGATCACAGGAATTAGACACGTTTTGGACACGTTGGATTGGTCTAAATTAAAATATGGCAAACAGACGGGGAAAAGGATAATACCAGGTGAATATTTCATTCCATGACCTCTTCAAACTATGTATAATTAGCGCGCTAGCTGCGCCCCGCAGGGCCGTGGTTAAAAAGTAAACATGACACGATTTAAAATACACAGAGTACTCTACTATTGCGGAATAAGAAGTAGCCGTTCAGCCGTTTTAGCGAACACTAACAAACATACACACATACCTACTTTCGCATTTGTAATATTAGTCTGATTTGTGTTGATTTTAAAACACAATTAACATTCTTTACAATACGTCACCCTAAAATACCTGTATATTCACGGGCAACCTTCTATTTTCCTGTAAAACATACGATATCCAATTACAATAATCTCGTCACGTGTCGTATTGTGATTCGAAATGTGGGTACGATACCTAAGTAGCTCATCATTCCCTTAGAGGATTGACATTCGGGGCTTTCTACCTCAATCCGGTTTTGGTATGACGTTATTATGCAAACTAGAATATCTAAATGCGAATAAAATATAGTTAACAAGTAAGTTTTAGGATGTTGGGAATACTTTATTCACTATTTTCACAAACAGAAGGTACAATGGTTAACATCGTCATCTGCCTAGCCTTTTCCCAACTATGTTGGGGTCGGCTTCCAGTCTTACCGGATGCAGCTGATTACCAGATCTGACCTCCACAACCCCGTTAATGGGCAACACGATACCCCTTGGTAAGACTGGCTGTCAAACATTCAGGCTTCTGACTACCCGTAACGACTGTCAAATATCTACAAATGACAGCCGGGACCAACGGCTCAACGTGCTTTCAGAGGCACGGAGGGGCTCGATATGTTCCGAATGGTGACCCATCCACAGACTGACCTCGGCAAGCGTAGCTTAACCTTCGATCAACCCGTGCGGCTGTTTTTATGTAGCCACGAGCTCCTCTGATTCTACAATAGCTACGGCTCTACAATGGTTAGTAAATATATGCTTTTGAAAAGATGACTTTAATACCTAGTTTCTTTGTAGAGTCTATTCTCCTTTTTTTTTAAACTTTAACCCACACTAAGAATTTCTCCTGTATCGTGGGTGTGTTTACAAAAATTTAAACTCACATACACAAACAGCCAGACCCGGAACAACTACTTGTAGGCCATACGAATATTTTTTCAGTGCGGGAATAGAACCTACGTACATAGTTCAGTTTACTACAACTTCAACAATTGTTATGACGTTTGTTAAATCGACTTTATACATACACACATAAAATCACGCCTTTTTCTCGTGGGAGAAGGCAGAAACTACAGAAGGCTACCTGCTTGGATCCTTTGGCTTGGTTTACGTTCATACATCATTCAGTAATCCAAGCACGAATTACTTGCGAGAAGTTTAGCAACCTAAAACGTCAACAATTTGCACTAAAATTGAAACAGCGCCTCTACATAACGTACGTTAAACTAATTTTGTATCTATATCTATACTAATATTATAAAGTGGTAAAATTTGTTTGTAAGTATGTATGTAGGGGGTTATTACCTCTACTACCTTTACTTATGATCAAATTCTAAAATATTTTCACTGAGCGAAAATAACATTTTTCCTGGCTATTATTATTTTCAAAACTACAGGGGGATGTCAAAGTTCGAAGTACGAAATCCACGCGGATGAAGTCACGGTCGAAGTGCTAGTGTATAATAACTAGGTAATTTGAAGTTTTAAATTGGCAAACTTTTCGCAAGAAATTTGTGCTAGGGTTACAATGGTTATACACGCACGCTGCTGGTCGTGAGTACTACGCATCGACGTCATAAGATCTTTTGAAGATCATTAGCAAGAAGGTCAATGAACCTACTTATGTGTAACCAAGTCATCCCCTCCCGGCGTCCCTTCCCAACGTTTCCACTCACATCTGCCTTATAAATGCCTTTTGTTAGTAAGAGACTTACAAAATGACTTACTCTATTCATCCTCTCAACATGACCAACTCATCTAAGCATACTCTTTTAAATTTTTGTAAATACATCTTATTTTAAACCATACTTCAACGTTATTTTATCACATAATTCCTCAGTCTATTATTATTAATACATACGAGTAGTTACACCACATCATAGTTCTTTACACTTAAAATAATATAAAACTAAACTAAACTACTACTCCTTATAGATAAAGGTAAGATTTGCTTAAAAATTAAAAAATAAGTTTTTACTGCCTCTTTGGTCTGATGGTCGCAAGAGGTACTGCTGAGTATTAGGTCCCGTATCACGGAATGGAACCCAGGCCCTCAGAAAAAGTGTTATTGGGTTTTTCCATCTGGAATTTCTGACTAATGGCAAAATGCTTACCCCCCGTTACATGGGACTTAAATGTAACTAGCGAAATGTGTGTACTATAGGGACACCTCTGCCTTACCCTTCAGGGAACACAGGAGTGAAGTGAAAATGTACCTACCATTTGCGAAATTCTATACCTATAGTACGACTTTCAAGTAAATGCGGTAACTTGACAGGACCTAATATCACACTAAAACATGAAAAAAAAAACTGGTGCGCCGTTAATAAAATAACCTACAAAGGAGATTCTTGTATAGTTTGCTAGCATTGAGTGTAGTTTTTATAATCTAAAAGAATTTATAAACAAAAAATGTTGATGATTTACTTGCTTTTGTTCCTTGTTTTTAAAATTTTGCATGCTATGTTTTAACCTAGTTAAACATGCTTGTGCCTCAATTTGCATTTAACAACCCTGTATACCATGTTTTACGCAAATAAATATTCTATTCTATTCTATTTATGCTAGTTGTTTTATTTATGCACCACATTGGCACCAAACTTGTCATGGTTTGGCAGCCTTGGTCGAGTGGTTCACGCTCCGGACTACGAAGCCAGGGGTCGCGCGTTCGAATACCGTAAGGCACAAAAGTGTGTGTGATGAGCACCAGCATTTGTTCCTGAGACACGAATTTTTATATCTATATATAAGTATGTCTATCCAGTATGTCGACGACCGATGTGGCGCGGCGGGCGAAGGTCCGCCTGCGACGCAAGAGGTTGCGGGTTCGATTCGCGCCTTGGGACAAATGTTTGTACGATCTACAAATATTTGTTCCAGGTGTTCTGGGTATTTTCTATATATATAATAAAAATATCTATCTATGTAATGTATTGTATTAAGTATATCAGTCATCTAGTACCCATAACACAAGCTCTGCTTAACTTGGGGCTAGATGATGCTGTGTGGATTGTCCAGCAATATTTATATTTATTTATATTTATGTGTTCGTATGTACAATTTATTATTATTTAATTTTTTATTAGTACTCTAGTGCATTTTTGAGAGTTGTGTGACATTAGTCCTGTCAACTTACTGCTGCTAATTAAAAGCCGGACTTTGGTGCTCCTACTGATCAAAAAGTAGCCTTAATTTCCTAGACTCGGGTACAAACTCGAGCCGGGAGCAGCACTCATTTACTTCAGGGCCATACAAAATGTAGGCACCGGTAGCAATTTTGTTGTTTTTGTACTCCGCTACACTCGCGACATGCATTTTTCACAGACTGAGCCGCCTGTTACACCAAAACATGACTGTAAGGCTTCCTGTCCATCGGAACGGAGAAACGGAGAAAAATTAACCAATAATCCCTGTTTATTGGAGCAAAGCAGAGATCTTATGCTATCTTGGTTAACATTTCTATGTTTCTCCGCTCCGCAGCCTCACTTCGCTCTGGTGGACAGGCAGCCTTAGACAGTTAACCCATTTGAAAATAATACCCATCTCACTGCAGAGCAAAGGCCTCTTCTAATACAGAGAAGGCACGAGCATTAATCACTACACAAAAGACGTAAAAATTAGGAAAAGCCGACCAAAAATTTTAACGCTGGCAAGTCTAGAATCATAATACTCAAATCATGATATCAGGTTGTGCGTGGATGTCTCTTCTACCCTGTATTAGCAAAATTCACTTAGGCAAACCAAAGTATTACAGCGCTACAGTATTACAAGTATTACAGTTGGATTTTCAACTGTCGCCGGTAAACAGAGCGTTGAAAATACAAGTAATCCAATCCAATCGATCGACTCAAACGGCTTTTATTCAAAGTAAAATCAAAATCATATCATTTATTTCATTTAGAACATCAAAAAGGCACTTTTGGACGTCAAAATTACAATTAAAATTATTCTAGTTGCCCCTTCCAAAAGGTAGTTTCGTATAGAGAAGAATTGGCAAGAAACTCCACACTATTATTTAACACCTTAACTGCGTCGTTCACTTGGCGTTTAAGGTGTTAACCCTATAGCTCCTATTTTTACTAAAAAGATGTCGTTTTTTTTTCATTAAAGTAAATTGCAAGGCAATCTATAAAGGTAATCTAAAAAAAAAACTTATAAATTCTGACAGCTAACTTTAGCAAAATAAAAAATGGATCTAACGTAGTATGCTAGAGGTACAATTCTCAATTCAAGGTCCACTCCCACTCACAGAAAGGATACCGGTATCCCATCAGTGGAAAATTGAAGGCTGATTATGCAAAACATCAATACGTTTACAGTTCGGTGTAACAAACAGTATCCACCCGTTTTCAATCGTCAGTGAAAATGGATGCAACGAATCGACGTGGCCCCGCTACGTTTCGCTCTTTATTTATTTAAACTACAAAAGCTCCCATGCAATCGTTTGTGCCTAACGACAGCACTATTGACTAGTGCTCCGCTAAAAGCTCGTTCCTTTAAGCTTTATCCTTCAAAAGCTCTAATAACACTTAAGTTGTAGCTGTGTTTTTTACAGAATTGTTGATTTGGGCCGAATTTATGCCATAATCATCGTCTTTTACTAATCAACTGCAAGGCGTAGGTCTCATTTTAGGGGTATTTAGGTAGGTACAAAATCAAAGGATTCCTTATGATATGACTTCGTCTATCAGTCTGTCTATCTGTCTGTCACAGTTTTATAGAGCAGAAACTTGAAATTTGGAACAGTTATCAATGCTTGTCTACTTACACCACAGCAAGTGAAAGATGATACATGAGTTCATAGTTATTTTTCTGGATGGTGGGCAACCGTTGAAATGTCAAGTCGGCTTTTTCCAATTTTTTCGTTTATTACTTTTTTTTGTGTTTATTACTTTAAACTATAAAAAAATATGATTTCTATCCTGGGAATGGATTTTCTATGAAAATAAGTGAATCTCATAGGGTAAGATAGAAATTACGTTTTTTTTACTAGCTACAAAGATGACAGCCTAAGATACAAAAAACTGTTACAGATTTACGTTATTGTATGTTAAGAACTATCTTTAAAACCAATTAGAGTTTGTCTAATATCTTATTCTACGGCCTTAGCCTACAGGCGGTCTTGGCCCCATTGACCTTACCCAAAACAGAGAAAGCAGAAACAAAACAAGTGTCCAGTGAGAAACATCAAACGCATATAGAAATAGATACAAACTATCCTTCAACATCCAAACAGCCCGAAACCAAGTAGAAAACAAAAGAAAACAGGTCAAAAACGTCTGGTTTGAAGCTCTTAAAAGCGGAACAATTGAAGGTAGTCGAGATAGTTGCTAAACAAGGAAAACTACGTAGCTGGGTAACAAGCAAACAGAACTGCCTTTAGACAGTTGCACTTCTAACAACATAACTCTGTCTTAGTAAACTGGGGAGGAGTGAATTAGCCTTAGGAGCGGAACTCACGTCTTGGCTCAAATTGAAATATTTTCACAAAGGAACTAGGTAGGTACATATGACATGCGCGGAGTAATTATTTCGAGGCTCCGGGATACGCGACGGGGATACGATGCCTACCTATATTAATTATGTGTGTTATGTGAGGGTCTGCGTTTCAAAATTATTATGGGAGGCGGATGTATTCATGTGGACATGAATAATGGCGTTTGAAATTAATTCAAGCGCAAATCGGTAGCACAAACTAAATTAAATGAAGGACAAGTTTATTGGTGAGCTGATTTTGGCAGCGTTTCAACTGGATTAGTATGTCCGTAAGTTAGCGAAATAAAATATGTGTCCGTAATTTAAGCTCTTAGAAAAGATATCCGTTGCAAGTTACAAAGAATCTGTCTCTCCCATTTTGGAGAAGAAAATAGAACGTTATAGAGGCCGCAGCCCAGAAACGTTTCGATAAGAGATGTTTTTTTAAGAGTTTCCAAGAGAGTAATCTAGGTGTATTCTAGGGGCAAAGTATTTTTTGCAGTGACTGTAACCAAGTACATTCAGAGGCAAAAAATAACATTGACGTTTTTTTTCTATTGTACGATGTAAGGAAATTGATGTTTAGTATTCTCCAATTAGAATGTCATGATGGCCGATTAGGTCGTTAGGTTATATCTGGGCATATTCCACAGTGACATTTTCAATTTATATTTACATTCTAAGTTTATCTTGGACATCACTGACATCGGTAAAGGGAGACGCTGGAACGAAACCTGGACTTATAATTAATGTATTTGTCTGTTTATTGTTAGTGTGAAATGACTAACCCGCCGTCAGCAATTGTAGTGATTATTGCTTGTACCTTCTCTGTAGTCAAAGGTTTTTTCCCTGCAGTGGGACAGTAACAGGCTGGTATTATATTTTCCAATAACGGGAAAGTGCTCTGCCCGCTGTTTCGCAGGCCACAAAAACAAGAAGTGTTTAATCCTACCGTAGGAGCTTAATTTGATAGTTCTATGTTGTTAAGTGAGGGGGTTTCCCAGTTTTACTTCAACTTTATAGTTCCTTACAGCATGCCGAGTTATGCCTACGAGGCCATTTTAAATTTGGTGATGCAATCCAAAATATTTTTATGGTAGAGTGATATTTTTATGGTGTTCCATTAACGCTTGTGCGATAAAACTGACGACTTGCCATTGGTCGAATGCATGATTGTGTGCAACACTGAATCTCGATATCATGTTAGTTAAATCATAATTATATACAAATACTTATTTTGGGATCCTGCCGTTTTGCCGAAAAGATTTTGCCAAATTTTCATTACCCAAACAAATTTTCGCATAATTTCATTTGCCAAATTATTACTTACCAAAAAATCTCTTTACAAATAATTGTTACGAAAACCTATGTTTGGCAAGTGAACGTTTGAACAATAACTTTGTAAAGAGATTTTTTGGTAAGTATTAATTTGGCAAATGAAATCATGCGAAAATTTGTTTGGGAAGTGATAATTTGGCAATTTCTTTTCGGTAAAACAAGGGAGACCCACTTATTATATACTAGCTGACCTGGCAAACGTAGTTTTGCCATTATAAGCCAAAAAACTTATGAAAAATAGATGTTGGCCGATTCTTATACCTACCCGATATGCACACAAAAATTAATACAAATCGGTCCAGCCGTATCGGAGGAGTTTAATTATAAACACCGTGACACCGTGACTGTTTTTTTCTTTTTTAGGTAGGGCCACTCGCAGTTCAGCACTATAAGGCTGTTTACTGCTTAACCGGTCGATTACATCTAGTGGTTGAAGTGTCCTTTTAGACAAAAATTGCCTGTGTTAGGTCACTTTGCTCTTCCGAAACTTAAACATACGAGGTGTACCAACAATTTTGAATCATAAAATCTGCAGAAAACATTTCGAAGTAATTCAAAAATTAAATATTTTATTTTTATCTATTTGTCTGATGATATGATTTAACTCCCTAGCGTTGGTTTCAGTGGCCGCAAGAACTGAGTACATGAACAATGTCGTCTGATTCGATGCAAAGTATTTTTGGTTAATCCCTTGGGGGCTTCTGGGCCGGAGTTTTGAGAACCCTATTACCTACATGAAACTTTAACATAACTGGCGAAATATGGGTGTTATACATTACATAGGTACGTAGATACACCTCTGGTCTAATTCTCCGGGGAATATGTGTACCAATGTGACGACACGGTTGGCACAGTGGCTGAGCGATCGGCTGCTGCGCTGCGTGTCGCGGCTTTGATTCCCGCACGGAACAAATATTTGTATGGCCTACGGGTAGTTGTTCCGGGTCTGGCTGTTTGTGTATGTGAATTTAAATGTTTGTAAACGCACCCACGACACAGGAGAAATTCCTAGTGTGGGACAAAGTTATTAAAAAAAAATAACAAAAGAATTGTTAGGAAAATATAGCTCTAAAGGCGGATTCAAGCATATCACCTTTTACTCGCGTACCTACACAAATTTCGTAACAAAAGATTCAAGTTCATCCAACTTATCAGACAGGTGTTTTCCTGGGGAGTTTGTTACGACACTTCTTTTCCCCAGTAAAATCGCTAGGAAGTGGTGAAAGGCGGGCGTGTCATGCTTTTTTTTTGTTGTGTGTTAGTGTGTGCGTAAGTGTTATAATAGGTCTTTACCTATGAAATTGCCGTTTTGTATGAAAAAAATTAAATGATTTTTTTTCATGTATTTTTTATTTGTATTAATCGAAGTAATCACCCATGCAATCAATGCATCTTTGCCAACGCAGTGGCAGTTTATTGATGCCCTTCGTAAAGAAATCAGCTGGACGGGAGGCAACAAATTCTTCAAAGGCATTTTGTACTGCCTCTCGGGTATTGAATTTTTTTCTCGCCAAGAAGTTATCCAAATTCTGGAAAAAGTAGTAGTCTGTAGGCGCAAGGTCTGGTGAGTAGGGCGGATGACGGAGAGCTTCCAACCCCAGTTCTTGCAACTTGGAGACCGTCTGCTGTGCAGTATGAGGTCGCGCGTTGTCGTGCAGGAGCAGCGGAGACGAGCGATTGACCAATGCTGGTTGGAGATGTGCCAGCTTCTCCATCATTGTGTTCAATTCTTCACAGTACACATCTGCAGTAATGCTCACCCCGTTTGGTAAGAAGCTGTGTTGAATCACACCGGCGCTAGACCACCAAACAGTGACCATCACTTTTCTTGGGGTAAGTTTTCGTTTAGGGCATTGTTTAGGTGCTGAACCAGGATCCAACCAACTTGCTGAGCGCTTGAGGTTATCAAACAGAATCCATTTTTCATCGCAGGTAACAATGTGGTTCAAAATTCCTTCATTTGTGTGTCTGTTGAGCAGTACAAGGCACGTCTCGACGCGTACTTCGCGCTGGCGATCATTGAGTTCGTGGGGCACCCATTTGTCAAGCTTTTTTACCTTGCCAATTTGACGCAAATGGACCAATATTGTTTTGACGCTAACGTCGAAAGCTGCTGCTAATTCAGCCGTAGATTGTGTATCATCAGCTTCCACAATCGCCTTTAATTCGTCATTGTCGACCAAAGTCTTCGGACGACCGCGAGGTTCATTTTTCAGGTCGAAATTTCCAGAACGGAAGCGAGCAAACCAATAACAGGTAGTGCGTTGGTTTGTAGTGTTAGCTCCGTAAACGTCGTTGATGTTGCGTGCCGCTTGTGCCGCGTTGCTGCCACGACGGTACTCATATTCCATAATTACTCGAATTTTTAACCTATCCATGATGACGAAAAAGATTTAAATGCGATGAAAATGTAACACTAATCAATAAACAAATGACTACTTTTGGAAAAAAAAAACCATGTTTTTAAAATAAAATTAATTTGAAATTAGAATTCTTAGCCAAACAAAAAATATTTTGATTTGAAATGGCCAGTACTGCAGAACGGCAATTTCATAGGTAAAGACCTAATATTAGTTTTAAGTTTCCACAATTTTTTCAGTTAAGTCATACGATAGTGGTTATAACGATATTTTAACCGCCTGATTTTATATCAGTTGCCTTTATTATCTTGCCTGAAATTAACTATTTGTGGGTAGAATGTAAAGTAAGACCAACAAATCAGATAGGACGAAAAGGCTTTTTGCCGTATCCATACGAATCAGACGAATACACACGAAAATATTTGTCGAAAAAATAAATAATAATAATTTTTCCAATTGAACATGAACCTTATTTCTTTTGCAATAAAGTTGAAAAACTATCAAAGAAATTTGACACATTGGGGTAGCATGATGTGTTGGCCTCTGTACATATACACACATAAACTCACGCCTTTTTCCCATGGGGTAGGCAGAAACTATAGAACGCCACCTGCTACGATCCTTACATACTCCTTTTTCTTCGTGCATGGGTTAAACATTATTTTGAGGCAAAGACGTTAATTTCAATATCTACTCAACTACTGCAAAATATTCCTCAAGCAGAATAACTAGGTGGCAAGTTGAATGTTGGCTCGAATCGAATAGAGACTGTTAGTTAGTAAGTTTGAGGATAACTTGATTGACGAGATGTACACTTTGGGATAGCTTGTCTACCGACCAGAGTTTCGGCTTTGTAATTTACTGCTACCAGATAACTGAAAGGGTTCTCTGCTTGTGTTCAGTTTGAAGTACACGACGTGTTTGACCAAGATGTGCTGTCGTGTTACTCAAATGTTACATAACAAATCAGAGCACAAATGTGCACCTATAAATTATAAATAATAATAATACCAGCCTGTTACCTACTGTCCCACTGGCCCTGCAGTAGGACAGTAACAGGCTAGTATTATTATTTTAAATAGGCCTCTTCTTATACAGAGAAGGCACGACCATTAATCACCACGCTTGCTCAATACGGTTTTCCGATTACAAAGTCAAATCATTTATTCAATTTGGTCCAGATTTCCGCACGATTTTATCATTCACCGATGTCAGTGATGTCTATGAGAGAGTTAGAAAGTACCTACATATGAATTGAAAAGGCACATTGGTCGGTCAAGCTCTTTTAGGGATTAATAATAAAAATTGCTTTTTGGTATGTAGGTATAACTACCGTCGGAACTTTCAAAAATTGCATTTAGTAATAAGCTGTTTTTTGACATTACAAACAAGTTACTCGTACTTAAATTTAACTTATTTGTATAGATTTATTGCATTTATCTTGTATATGTGGGTTGTGGGTTCCCAATTCCCGGGTCTTTCAATCTGGAATTTCCCCAGGCGTTCCCCAGGTTGGACCCAGGAGTCTAGATTTGTTTGCCAGTTTGATGGCATTGGGTAAGCTCACCCCCTATTAAATGGGCCTGAAACATAACTGGCGTAATGTATGGTACTAGGTATATTCTGCACATCTGCCTAAACCTTTAGGGGCTTGATGTTATGATTTGCACTTTGTAGCTACTTACATATGTGGCAGTTGAAAAATATTGTAACCTCTGCTATATTTCTTTATATCTGCATGGTCCTCACATGCTCTAACCAAGATAATGTCTGGACTATAAAAGAGAGCGTGATGACCGAGTTTCTTTCGTTATTTATTCTGAAAGTAGTCAGATAGGGAAACACCAACATAGTTTATAAAATATTTTACTTGTTGACGTGTGTTTTTAGAAACCTATTTACAGAAATAAATACCATTTATCGTTTATATAATGTTTCTTACTGTTTATCATTTATTTGAGTTCTTGTTTTACACTAAATAAAGGAATCTATAGGCATCTGTTTTTCTGAATGTTTGGACCGGGTGGCAACACTTATGTGGGTACAGCCGGAACCGCCATTACTATTATTATGCGTGCATTGCCATTTTTTTTTATTATGTTTTGTAGACTTAACAGATCAACCCTAGGCGTCTACAATTTTTGTTTTTTTGCGTGTCCGTAACCAGTCTGTAGTATAATACATACTATCTGGGACTTTTCATTTAAACCACGACTTGACTACAACAATGACAACCCATAGATGATCAGACTGATCGGTCTAGTGATCGCCGATTATTTAGGCAAGATGTTCGTGTACCATGTCCCTCAGCCTAGCCCATTTTGGGAATGTAGCCGTACTGTTATCTTATGTCCACGGTTAGTTCCTATGTTGTTCGACATCCGACTGTCGTACAACTCTTTTCAATAAGCTACTAGCCTACTACCAAATCCTAGACAATCATTATAGTAAGTATAACTTATAATGTTTACTTGACGACTAATATTGTTATAAGATAAAAGGTGGATTTATAAGCAACCATAAAACATCTGTAATATCTGTTGTTTTTTTTTTTAGGTAGGGCCACTCGCAGTTCAGCACTATAAGGCTGTTTACTGCTTAACCGGTCGATAATATCTGTTGTGTGACCAAAAAATCGCTCTCATAAATACTATGACTTTGACTAATACATTTAGATGCAGTAGAGGATCCACGAAATACATTTAATCCTTTGCTATTTCTGTTGTGTAGCTTATTGGCCTTCTGCCAGTACCAAAGTCGCTGCAAGGAGTAGTAAGTAAACGTGTTAGTATTCAATACAACACAAACTAGCCCACACTTAGATTGGCCAAGTTGGCGCTAAAACAATTTTAGCGCTGTCGGGGTCGTGCTCAAACTTTGATGCAGTTTCGATACAGGTAGGTATTAATTTATATTGCTCTTAACCTCACAGGTTAGTCTTTGATGTAGTGGCTGAAAATGGGACTAGTTATCACGCCCGTATACCTGAAGAGATCGCCTGAGATATATAGCACTTTAAGATAAGTAACAAAATGGAATTTCGATTAATTTAGACGCCACTTCTACTGAGGAACTGAAGAAAAAGCTGTGATCGACGATGACCGTACTGACTCGTAAGTCCCGAGGATGAAACTAGCCTAGCCCCCAAAAGTGGACCGATAACCTGGTAAAGGTTGAAAGAAACAGGATCAGACATTGTGGCGATGCTCGGGAAAGACTAGTGTAGGTATTGCGAACTGTGCTGAGGAGTCTTCAGATAAGATATTATACTCAGTAATAACCCGAAGAGAGTTTCTTAAAATGATACCTACTAAAAATTGGCCCGCAGGTTGGTCCCGTTGGTTCGGAATAATTCCTTGAACGACATCGAAACGAAAAATCCCACCTACAATTAAAAAATTACATATTATTAATTCTATTATTTAATTATAGAATAGTTTGTGTTGTATAACATAATTTAGAAATGCAGACAAGAATTCATCAATTCATGAATCCCAATTCTTCTCGAGTTCAAGTCTGCACGGATGGGATTTTTGGAATGAATGATTTTTATATTGCTTTGAATGAAAAATACATCTTGCCTAATAACTCTGAAGCTAGAATTTGGCGCTGTTAATAAATAAAAGCTTTAGTAAGTACCTTAAGGCAGCTTAGTTTTTGAAGGCCTTGCCGATGTAGGACATAGCTAAGGTCAACTGATGATATATCCACTTGACATGATACAGGTAACACTTAAACTAATCTATTTATACTTAATAAAATAAAGCTGAAGAGTTTGTTTAAACGAGCTACCTCTGGAACTACCAGACTAGAAATACCAAAGATTAGAAACAAACTTTGGGTTTGTAAGCCCAATTCTTGAGGAAATAATTATTAATTTTATCGACGGCAAAAATAAGTCTGCACCTAAGTAATTCTTAACACCTTAAACGCCAAGTGCCCGACAAAGAATACATTTTCTGTTGTCTCGTTGTCTGGCAGTAAAGGTGTTAAATAATCTATACTATACAAAACTTGCTGTTGTTATAGGTCGAAGATACTCCATAAAATCTTGTCAACGAATTTTCTTCAAAACGTTGTAGATGGTTACATAAAAACGGATTTTTAAAACCCACTTACTTTATTTATTACTGAATTTTCTACCTTCTCAAGTAGTTTGACGTGACAATCAGTAGGTATATAATTTCAAATACTTATTTAAATAGAGCTGTCTCTTAGAAGTTTCACAATCTTCACAATAGGGTAGTGATCTTAAAAAATCTGATTGGTCCGAAAGTTGGATTACTCAAAAATATTCACGTATTTTTTCTTTTGTCACGTAAACCAAAAATGACGACGGTATAGTGCGTTGAAATTGCGCGTGACGTCTCGCCGTGCTACACTTTTCGTTAAAAGTGTAGCACGGCGTGACGTCACAAGCCCCTTCTCCTGAACTTTCATGTGCTATATCATTTTCACTTTTTATTGAATTAAGTAAGCAAAAAATACGTTTCCAATATTTTTTGGTAATCTTACTGACGGACTAAATAAACTTAATATATTTTTACCTAGGACACATCCCTATTATGGGGTCCAACACGCTTCTGTATTTTTTTTTAATTCCTCCATTACATGTATGAGGAGTGCCACCCCTAAGGGACTACTCACACTTATTCAGCTTATGTCCATAGAAAATAACGATTTTGTATGGAGACGAGTACGCATCTGTTCAGCTGAAAGGACGCATACGCATATCATACCAAACTGGTGTTTTCTACGAACAAAAGTTGGATAGAGCTGAATAAGTATGAGTAGTCCTTGGGACAAATGTTTGTACAATCTACAAAGGTTTGTTCCGGGTGTTCTGGGTATTTGATATGTATAGTAAAAAATATCTATCTATGTAATGTATTGTATTAAGTATATCAGTCATCTAGTACCCATAACACAAGCTCTGCTTAGCTTGGGGCTAGATGATGCTGTGTGGATTGTCCAGCGTTATTTATTTATTTATTATTATTTTCTTGAGACCATTGTTTAGCGGTAAATAGAATATACCTTAAATCTAAATATCATCGATATACCTAGAGCTAACAGTCTCCGAGTAAAATGGCTGCGTAACAACTGTACGGACGGATAGGACGAAATTTTAAGGGTTCCGTTTTTGTCTACGTAACCCTTAAAAACGCCAGTAGGCACCTACTGCTACTTACGTAATTAAGGCACATGCGAATTGGTACCACAAACGTGTGGTTCATTATACCTAAAGGCCTTGATATGTTCTTGGCTGTCCGCGGCTGTAAACATGGCGTATCAAACTAAAAATTAAACATGTTTCTTGTAAGGGGGCCCCCTGAATTCTATTTTATTAGTTGTAACAGACATCATATCAAATCTCACTCTGCAAATCAAGCATATACCTTTTACGGTTCAAAACATACAGCTATTATTAAGATCGAGCAACACCAAGAGTTTAGTGTTGCTATGGGAGCCCCCTTATATTTTTATTTGTAGTTAAAACGGCAATAGTAACAAACATTCTGTAAAAAGAACAACTGTCTACGTATTCTTTTTCTATGAGATACAGCCCGCTGACATACGAACGGACAGCGTGGGCCTGCTAATCTGACCTCCACAACCCAGTTACTGGGTATCCCTAGGTAATACTGTTTGTCAAGCTACCCATAACGACTGTCAAATGGCAAAGGCTTAACATGCTTTCCGAGGCACGGATGGCTCTCGGATATGTGATTGATGGTCATCCATCAACGAACCGTCCTCGGAAAGCGTAGCTTAACCTTCGATCTACTCGTTCGGCTGTTATCATGTAGCCTGGAATGGCAGTTGCCATGTCTGGTCCATTAGGACGTAAGTAAAATAGAATCTCGCTGCTCTCATGGTTGACAGTACATAGTGTTGATCTAGTGGTTTATTTATCGCCTTATTTTCTACTTCCAAGGTGTAAAGAAATAAGAACAAAAATAACTTACGCTAACGAAGATTTTCTGAGCATTTTTCCGAATAAAAACCCGTGGAAAGGAGACAGTTGGAATATACCGCGATATTAATAAATCTTTGCCTATTTAAGTTTTATTTCAAAATTATGGTAGTGTATACAGATAAACTGCATACCAACTGCTGACCTATGTACATGCGTTATGTCAAGATGCATTCATGCACTTTTTACTTGGCCAAAACCTGATCGTTTTTTATGTAGTATGAGAACAATAAAGTTTGAGTATCCTAAGATGGCGGCCGTCATGAAAATGATGGTAACGATGCTTGATTTTGCCGTATCAACAATCACTCTCAATCCGTCATTATATGTGGGAGTTTATGTGAGAGTACCGTTGCTTTAGGGAACTCAAGCCTAACGCAGCGCAGTTAATACTGCCATAAGTGAGAACACGCGTAGGTGTGCGCCGGCCTTTACGATGCTATCGTATGGAACAAAAGACAGGACGGAAGGATACCTTATACCATGAGGCCAGACCACAATTCTACACCTTGGGCCCTTGACACCTAGGGATCCACTCTACCCCCTGGAGTCTAAATTTTCCGTCTGTTTTTCCTAATTTCAGCGTATCTTTTCTGTTGTTATTTTACTTGAAACTGCAAATAAACAGCGTTTCTATCTAAACCAATGAGATGTTTAATGTAATAGATGAGTGAATAATTTAATTTTTATTTAAATATCTTAATTGGCTAGTCAGAAATGATGATTTTCGAATGATTGCTTAGTGTAAAGTAAAACAAAACCAATAAAACCTGCAAATTACAAAAAACAGAGAGGAAAATTTTACGCTGGAGGGTCCATGAACAGATGCCAGCACATCAAGCTACCCCAATGTGTCAGATTTTCCCAATAGAACATGAACCTTATTTCTATTGCTATAAAGTTGAACAACTATCAAAGAAATCTGACACATCGATATTACTTCCACCCTGTGATATAACAGTAGTCCCCCCCCCCCCTTTCTGACTGAAAAAATGATCATTTTTACAAATGAGTTTTACCTCAACTACAATTAAAGGACTAAGGGATAAATCTATTATCCCCTCAACGTGTGACGTAATTTAAGGATGGACCCCAAACTCACGCGAACTTGTCGGTTTTATGTTCCTTAGATGCAGACGCAAAGTTCATACTCATGCGCAGTTGAGGATCCGCCTTTAAATGTCAAGCTTTTCATTGTTGTCAAATACCACGTCAGTTGATGTGTGTGATTTCATATATGAGTGGCGTGTCGGCAAGCCAACGAGGGACTTCGACTCCGCCAATTAGAAGAAAATGTGACCGTAGGGCTACCTGCCTTTTTATCTGAGGGGACCATATACCTTTTGGAGGTGAGAGTAGCCGGAATGGGGGACAGAATATATAGGTATATACGGCGTAATCGTATCGTTCATGCGACGTTCTCTCTCTGTCTATATTTGTTTTGATTGGTGACCCGTCTAGTTTACGCAACACATGCCAAGGCATGGTAAAAGATAGATGACTAACCTAGATTAAGCAACAATTGCCAAGGTCTAGAAATTTATGGGGATCGTTGAAAGTAAAGTAACACTTGGCCAGGTTTGGAAATTAATAGGTGACCGTTCTGGGTTGGGCAACACTTGGCCAGGTTAAGAAGAAGAAGAAGGTCTGAAACTGGATGGGTAACCGATCTTGGTCAAGAAAACTGCCAGGTTTTGCAATGAAAAGACGACTGTCTGAAATTGGATGGATGCCGTACAACACTTACACTCAATAACTTGATTTCTGACCATTGCATGTTAGGCAATATTGACCAAGGTCTGGAAATGGATGGGTGACCGTTGCAGTGTGAGGGACACCTCGATTTTTCAACATTTATGCAGATACGGTTTGAGGTAGAAGAGTGTGTGTACGCGCGATTAACTCCCGTTTAATTTTCTTTTTTTCCGTTTTTTTTTTGTACTATCGATACAAGGACCAAACATAAACTGACGTGAAATTCGACAACACTTGCATAAACTTCCTAGTAATCGCAGATGAATGACTATGAAATGATTAAGTAGGCATGTACAGTTAGCTTCAAAAATATCAGAACGAACCGAAAGTTCCGTTTTATAGATACTCAGCAACAAATAAAAAAAAAACACTATCTCAATTGGATTAAATTCTCGTTTCAAAAAACAGCGCAGGCTGTTGTCGTGTAGGTACTATGTTTTTTTACAACCTTTTACACAACTTGCCATGCTATTATTTATTTATTATTCCAAATAAAGTTTACAAAAATCTTAAATTAAATTTCTTTATGCTTGTTTTGTATGTTAGGGCTTAATTTTGAAACTGAATTTTAAACCACTTATGCAACCGATTGTGCTGAAATTTTGTATACACGTTTGGTTTGGATGACAGTGCATGTACCTATAACCCATTAACCGGCCAAGTCTGATATATCCGACAAAATATTCGTATCCACTTCGCCCGAGTTGTATATTTATAGGAGCCTTTGCTTGTCCAATTCGTATTCTTGGTTCTACTTTATTCTACCCAAAAATAGCGCATTTCAAGAAGGATTATAAATGTACTGACTTATTGATGAGACACTGGGGGACAGGAACTGATATATAACCAGGCGTTGAAAAGGTTTTATGGTTGAATTTTCTTAGTTGTTCAAATCATATTGAACAGTCTGTTCGTGTAAATATTTTGAAACGCACTTTACATTTGCTTCTTCGGATACTGCATAACGCAGATTCCTAGGATAATTTGCAGTTGATATGCAGTTATACCATAAACACTGTATTTAAAATAATTTCCCTTTTCCCTCTTAACTGGAGTTTGTTTTGCAGGTAGGGTGAACTAATTACTACAACACGAATTTAAAATCCGTTGTCACACAAAGAGTTTATTATAAGTAATAATTTTGATATGTTTCGTTGTTTCAAAACATAAGCTGATACGGATGTTGAATCAGCTGCCTTCTCTTAGTAGCGCCTAAAGACAAAATAACATACAACCTTATTGTTAAGATTTATTAATAAGCAAAAAAGAAAATAGCTATTTATCCAAAAAATCTAACTATATTACTGTCAACCTACTTTTATTTATTACGAGACAAAAGCGAGTTTCTATTTTAATGTTATAATATTTAAAAAAAAAACAACTTGGCTGTGTTATTATATAGTTTGACAATTAACTTTTTTGATCATAATTAGCTTAGGGAAGATGTGCTAACATTCCGTTCAATTTTACATAAGACGTTCCAATATTTTCTGACGTTCCATTTCCTATAAAGGCTTTTAAACCAACAGGTATGCTGCTTAAATCTTTCCATAGTAAATCAGTTTAAAAATCGATCGAGTCTGAAGGATCACATCAGAACACATTGAGATATACAGTGCTATCATCACTGTTAGCGCATCTTCGCTGCAATGCTTTTGAATTCGAGACGGATAACCAGTCAAGTTGCTCACTACACATAATAGGATGATTACAGACTAGAAGGAAAAGATTATATATAAGTGTGAAACGTTCTTTGTATGATCACACGAAATAACACGAGAAATCACTCATTGTGACTCTATAGATCTTTCAACATACATCAATGCATAAAAAAATAGTACAATATTACAAATATTGCATATATCTAGCCGCCGAGACGAAGTTACTGCTTGCGATAAAGAAAGCACGCAATAACTTCGTTTAGGGGTTGTTTAATATGCATACAGTATACGTACTTAGGGTTTCATACTTCATCTGAGTGTGCCATCTTTAGAATTCTGAAAGCCCGATAACCCGCAGCAAATTAATTTGATCGGGCGTTCAGTTTACAGAGTAACAACTTTATTTGGCAAAATATATCAACAGCCTAACATTATTGTAGTATATAAAAATACTATTGCAATATATTTCTTAACAGCTTTCCAGGCTTAATTTATAATTAATTAACAACTACATTAAATATTACAACATCGTACATTCTGTCCAGTGACCGACAAATTGTGAAAATTACGTTTACTGTATGCATACTTATTTATATATAGTTTTTTTGTACCAAAGTTGCCAACAAGAATATCTTCTGAACAGTTATTTGACCACCTCAACATGATCTGCCACTATTATTATAAAGAGGTAAAGTTTGTAAGTTTTCATGTAGGAACTAACGTGCGAAACTATTCTTCCGATTAAAAAAAAAACTTTATTTTTAATTAAAAGCTAAACTATTGCCAAATCCTATAGGATATGTTTTATGTTGACTTCCACGGGAACGGAGTCACGGGCAGAAGCTAGTGAGAGATAAAAGTAATGCTGACCAGTTCTAAAAAGCCTATCTAATTAACAACGCATGGTGTGGTAATAAACCTATTGCTGTCTTTGAATGAAGGTGTTAAAACCATTTGAATTAAATAATAGGGAATATGCATGTGATTCTTTTGTTAATCAATAAAAGACAGTAATACAAACCCATGAGAGGTATTATATTAAAAGATAATTCCAAAGTTCAAACGTTACTGTCGTGGCCATGTTGTGACATCATTATCCACTGAATTGACGTTTTCATTGCTTTTTGCCCCAATTCAAATCATTTTAATTGTTTTCTGTGATTTATTCAAGCAGAAATCTCACTTACAATAATATATTTGGATATATCTCAGCGGTTTCATAAGAACTCATGTTTACTAACTTTTTTATGGATTTTGACGTTATTTTTGACATGGTCAGTGTTTCGAGTTGAAAGCACAAAAGAGAAAAAAGCACTTGCATATTCCCTATTACCTTTCATTTCACACATACATTAGAAGAATATCTTTTATGTAAACATTTCTTTACATTCATCCTGTACCTTACATGGTACAACAAACCTACAAACTTAATAGAAATGTATAGTACTGCCAACAATAACTGGACAGTAAGCAGATTAGCCAAAAAAATATGTAAAATTACCAGCTAATACTGTTATCACGCAGTTATTGTCAACAATATAGAACCTGAAAATGTGTAAACTTATTCACATTTTCAATTTCATTCAGTCGTTCAATTACAACAGTTAAATGTTCACTAAAAATACCAGTCTAGAAAATCCTATCGCTCTCAAGCCTAATATTGCATACATTTTTTGCAAATGTTTGAACAAACATTTTGCATCGCCCATCTCCAACGTTGGTGACAAACATTGGACGCTATGTTGGTCGAGATTTATGCCGTGGAAGCTGAAATCGACCTATAGGAACAAAATTTTCTTTTCGCTAATTGTTGCGTCGTTATAATACAATGTGGAAAGGATATCGACGCAAAACCTGATACCATGAGTCCTTTACATGATTCTAGACCCTCCCAGCGTTGGAGCTCATGATATCAGTTTATGCGGCGATTTCCCTTCCACCCAGCATACAAGAATCCTATTTGTTGGCATGACAGCCAATAGGAGATCTCCTTTGCTCACTTCAGAGGAACCGTCATTAATGACACACGTTTGTAATCAACGGCAACAACGCGCGAAAACTTACACAAGATTTGTCACCGAATAATTTTCACAATCATTTCACTTCATACAATTTAGCTGCTCCTGTATCCAATACAAAATAGCTCCCACACATACTGATTCTATAAATTTATATATATGTACGAACTATCGACTTATCGAATACGTTTAACAGCTCATAATCTAGAAAAAAAACCTGCAGAATGACCCTTTCATAACTGAAGTATTTATAATTTTCATATTTACAAATATTCCGATTATTATCGAAATACTAACTCCAGTTTCTATTTCTAAGAACACAGTCATATATGACGTTAACATTCGTCTTTACTACGTAATTGTAGTATAAATTTCTTCATAAACATTAGTGAATTGATTTTCTTTGCGTTGTACTATAATATGAGAACGATTGTTTTCGCAGTTGCGTATCACAAACCAATATAAGTAAGACAACTATAGAGTATTGAGAACTATACGTGCGGGACGAAAAACCTCTGAGAAACTAGATTTTCTTGTGAAGTGGACCTTGTAAAGGGATCAAACTTACTTACTTATTGATATGAAACCTATAACGCCCTGATAGTAAAAAAAGTAGCTAAAAATAGCTAGGGGACAACTAGGTATTATACATGGTACAATATGTTAAGCGACATAATACTAAATCGGTCGGCAACACGGAGGATTAAACGAATGGAGAACATAAGCCCGCTGACGAATCGACAAGGGATTCTACGAAAACGTCGCGTGGTAATACTCCATTTATTTATTACTCTGTGGTTCTATTGTAAAATGAAACTCACTGATACTGCCGTAACGTTGTCTTTTATATAGTAAGAACACTGTCACACACTAGCACATCACCAGAACCTTGGCCTAGGGCCCATCCATCGGTTTGGGATATGAGGGCCATTCCTGGGCCAGGCTTGCTGTTGGGGGAACCCTACTGGCCTAAAATTAGTCCTAGGTCCCCAGTTTCTGGGAAACCGAGGGTTCATAAACCTCGGCTGGGGTTGTTGCCATTCATCGCTCGTAAAGTCTTCGAATGGCGGGGACGGGTTCCGAACCTCTTGGACCGGAGGATTTTCTATTCCTCTGTTTCGTAAATCTTCTTCGTAAGCGCTGTCGTTAGAGTTATCTTCTGTTAGGTCATATGTTGGTAAGTAGTTAGTTGGTTGTTGAAAGTTCATGTTGAAGTTTTTGAGGGACGGCGGCATGGCATCGAAGGGGTTGACCATGGGAAGTATGACAGGCGCGGAATGCGACTCTTTTTTGGCGTTGTTGATTTGTATAAGGTTGCTGTGGTTGTGATCGTTGTGGTGCGTCTTGCCGTTGTCGCCCCCGACCAGCACTTTGTTGTTGTTGTTGAAGCTGTGACGTCGCTCCATTTGGTTCGTGCTTGAGTACATGCCGTCTAAAATAATAAGAATATTGTTTTTGTTAGGATCATTTTATCCTAATCGTTTAACCAACTAGGTTGGAGTCAGGTTCTAACCTAACTGGATGTAGCTGAATACCATGGAGGTGATATGAAGTGACTGTCTGTCTGACCTGCACAAAACCATAACCCATTGCTTACTTGATATTTGTTACAGGGTTATTTTCTGCTAGTTATTTTGATAGGAAGACATGGGTTTTCTGCCACCCAATAATATAAAAAGACACAAATACAGTAGGCGCTCGATAATCCGGTACCCTATTTTTCCCCTCTATGGCCGGATTGTCGGAACTGCCGGATTATCGAATTTGTATAGGAAGTAAAATCTTTTTACACATGTACAATGTAAAATAAAGTCTACATATCATAGAACCCGCTCAGTAGTAGGCGTTCAGCTGTGTAAAATGCCGGATTATAGAGCGGGCTACCTGAGTCCCAAAATGCCGGACTACTGAGCGTGCCGGATTGGCGAGCGCCGGATTATCGAGCGCCTACTGTATATACCAGAAAGTATGCGCTTCGATAGTCATCGTATATTTTCGGAAATGCGAACGAGTTGTTATGAAATCGAATGAAGAGACCTGTCACAACCATGGAAGTACTTGGAAGAAGTACTTGGCTATTTTGTATTGCCATGGTTGGGAAATAATAGGTTTACCACTCTATTCAGTTCCAACATAATTTTGAGGTCAGTTGAGGTGCGCCTAGTGTAGGTAACCGGACAGAGAGATAATTTCATACGAACGCGCAATGATAGCCACACAACTACAAAACGCTTCAGTACAAAACTAGGAAGCGTTGACTCTGTAGGAGGTTACTCCGTGGCGCGCCGTTCGGCCTAATTCCGAGATACGACGACTACCGAAGCATATACCTTTACTGTGTAACATAATAGCTTACGTTGATCCTCATCTTCAGACAGGTCCATGTCGACGCTCTCCACAATGTCCGTCGGTGGCACCATCGGAGGTACCCTGTAATCCTGTTTACAGCAAAATATAGATTACCTATCATAAGTTCGAAAAATATTGCAGTGTTAAAAAAAATTAATAAGTACACCTAAAACTTATCAACTACCAACTACGTATTTTTTTTTTTTTTACTTAATCGAATTCGCTTAAATTCGATTTTTTTCGTTACTTCGTCGTTTCATGTGGTGGAAATCTTTTTACCGAAATTACACTTAGCCGAAATAACTTTTATTCGAAGTATTATGTTATTGTGCTGTAAGCAGCATGCCTTCTTGCATGCAAGCAAGCATACAGTTCGGTAAAATAATACCTATGAGTCATAGGTATTATTTATAGATCATCGAAGTATCATGTGTCATAGGCTATGACACATGATACTTCGATGATCTATAATTATGTCAAATAATGCATATAGCTAAAAAGACGTCGGTCAATAGTTTTCGGTAAAATGAAATTCGAACCAAAATATTTCGGTTCCCCAAAACTTATTAGTGTGAGATATCCGTTACGTTTTATACAAATTGCATCTACGTATTAGGTTGTATTAAAGCATTCGCTTTAAGTTGGCAATGACGTGACCATTTGCTCGATGTGAATATTCGCAGCGAGAATTCGTTCGTTGTGTGCTCACGACAGTTGAATTTTCGCGACGATTATATCCTTGACTATGCTGCATCAGTTACCAAGTTTATTTTTGTTATATGCTGTACCAAACATTAGTACTCAAAATGGCGGCCGAAGATAGTAGGTATATATCAATAAACAAAAACGTGTTTTCCTGATTACACTGCATTTTACCAAAGGCACAATACCACGACACAAACAGAGCAACGAGTGAGAAACGCGTACGCCCTCTCTATCTATTCGTGCTAAGGGATTAGGACCATTATTAAACCATCATCAAACTTAATTTTAGATACATAGCTTAAAGCGTTTTCTTGATAGCGCAAAGCTTCTTTAGCAGCTCGTATACCTATATATATAATAACTCGTATCAACAAAATAAATCTATAAAATAAGGGAGTGTTCCACCCTTCACGATTAACTTCCCGCTAACTTACTAGGCAGATGGTTTTATACAAGTTCAGTTCCATTTTCGAATGTACTATGTTACATGAGTGTTTTTTTTTTTTTAAATTAATGAGTCTATTAAGACATCGCAAAACAGGCCATATGGAATACTATCAGTATGAAACAAAAGCGGGGCTCTGTAGTCACTGCTTAAAGGCTATAGCACACATTTCAACTCGGAAAAGGATCGTCACCGTATTTACTCGACCCGTGCAGTATTTGTATGAGAATACTTACTGCACCGAACACTAATAGGGATCGTCACGTAATCGCCTCGTCTCAGGACAAACTCGAGGCAAAAGGCGATACGGCGTCGATCCCTTTCCGATTTGATATGTGACCTTTAGCCGACGGGTTTTTTTTTCAACAAACGTATTAGGTAAAGAGCGAAGTGAACAAGCGAAGCAAGCAAGGGAACTTAACCCCAACACGGCCAGGTTAGCATCGAAGGGATGGGGGGGGGGGCTCAGCTATAATACAGAATTCTGCAGTGGAAACTTTATAGGTCTTTCATTTATCAGTGATGAACCCACCTCATACGCTGCTGCAGAATTCTCTTTAGAAATAACCAGTATCTGTTGTGCGTAATACACCTGTTAATTAGTTTCCTTTTCACGTATTATTTATGTACAGACGACAGCACATCAAGCTATACTAAACTGCCAATTTTTCCCAATTGAACATGCACCTTATTCCTTTGCAATAAAGTTGAAAAGCTATCAAAGTAATGTTACTAATTGGGGTAGATTGACGTGCTGGCCTCTGTACTAATAAAAACTTACTTGGTCCATTGTGGAAGGGTCCATTGGTCGGATTGAAGGCTGGTGTGTTAAAGGTATTAGGTTTCTGTGGTCTACATCTGAAATGAAAGGAGATTCTTTAAAATTAAATCGAAGAAGCAACTACGAATAACAAAAAAATGTAGTTTCACGTGTTTTAGGACTTCTGGAATGGTTAGAATCTGAATTTACTCAGAGATTAGTGCGAAAAAAATGTCTTGATTGTCTACTGGTTGCAAGCGCTACTGCTGAGTTCCTTTTCCAGGTCTGAGTGTTATTGGGTTTTACATCCGAAATTTCTCAGTCTGGATTTGTGCCTGGTTGATAGCATTAGGATCACACCAACTACATGGGACTTAAACATAGCTAGCGTAATGTGGGTGTTATATAGACCGGTACACCTCTGGCTAACCCTTCGCAGAATACAGGCGTAATTTTAATGTTTTGTGTTTATCTTTGACACAGAAGCCAGTATCTTTGATTTTTACCAACAACTTCTAGGACAGCAAAAATCTGAATATACTCAACAATCGTTACAATATATATTGCATAACCTGAAAAGGTTACCTGAACTTATCCCCTAACCTGAAGAAGAACGCATGTTACGCATATCCACGAGTTACGTTTAATTTACCCGACTTCAAAAAAGAAGACGTTTTTCAGTTGTGTTAGTGACTTGGGACACACTATCCCCAAACCACTGCAACTCCTGAAAACCAGAATCAACAGTGGCGACCACCAGAAAAGCGTCGAGACAATGAGACCGAGGAGTCCCGGAGAAACGATTCAACTGTCTTGGATCTCGCAACGAAATGAAAAAAAAAAGAACAGCGGAGGAGTTAGGAAACTACATAATTTCCACTTCCCTCCATATCAAGCAGGAGACAGAACAAAACTAGGCCAATAGGCTCAAAGCGACGATTACAACTGGGTTAGGCCCAGTTTCCTAGCACCTTGGATTAAAATTAATACTGACATTAATGGGTCCTAAATGATGAGCTATGAACATTTGATTCCAATAGTAGGTATGGCAAAAACGCTTGAACGCACGGAAATTTGATCCGAGTTCAGTGTAAGTGACTAGGTGGGATGACGATCTGCGAAAGACTGCAGGCAGATGCTGGATGCGGCAAGCTAAAGACAGGGCGCTATGGCGCTCATTAGGCTTTGTCCAGCAGTGGACTAATATAGCCTGATGATGATGATGATGATGAGTGTAAGTGACTATAGATTACCTTGATGCACAACAGGATGCCTAAGGGGCGCTGGGTTCGCAACGGGCATAGGCAGCGTAGCTAGCGACGGTAGCATCCTGTGGTCCACGTCTTCTAACTCTGCAATTTAACAAATAAGTATGAGAAATCTCTTACTAAAAAAAAACAATAGATTTAAAATCTTAATCTTGATTACGGAAAAGCAACTTTTGTGCTTATACATAAGGTTTAGTTTCTGCTGCAACATTATTGTTTTATGACCTTTTTTAATAAGTGTGACTTTGACAACGTCTTTCAAGTAGTTGTCGTGTGGGTCGTCAAGCACATGGATACCACGGGCTCCAAACTGTTTTACACTCTTTTGCAATAAAGTTTAGGGTTGAAATTAGCTTTTGAAGTTTTAGTGCAGCTCCTAGCGCTACTTGACAGTGTGTGTTACCAATATGTAACATTATTAACGAAAGATCCCATACACTCAATTAGAATATTTCGACTTCAAAGCATTATAAAATGACCAATACTTAAGCTAAAAATTATGATAAAGACAATCATGTTGACCATTACTTTATGCAGTGTAAAATTGAGTCTTATCACTTTCAAATAAGTTTTTATTTTCTTTGGCTGAATTGGCAAGTCAGTACGGCAAAACTAATATAATTAAAAATCAATCATGAACAACTACGTCCAGTACTTGTATAGTATGCGAGATTTAACGGCTGTTCAGAGGTAATAAGACACTTACGTCCCATGGCCGGTAATGTGGGCGGTGGTGGAGGTGGGGGTAAGGTACCTCTATGGTCCACATCAGCTGGGATCTCCTGAAATAAGCGAAAATTTATTAGAAATATAGAATGTTGGTGATTTTTGGACAATAATTTGCGTAATAGGGTATTTGACTTGATTTTTTTTAAAGATTTCCCGTAACTTAAAAAAAAGAAAAACCACGGTAAAAAATAAATTTTGAAACATTGAATATAATAAGTGTTACAAAATCTATGCTGAAAAAAGACAATACTGCTACCTTTTGACGCCACTAGACAGAAAATCCATATAGACTTCGCACCATTCAGTACAAAAGCCGTTCTAGGTGACAAGGATGGAAGAAAAACTTCAAAAGCGTATTCCATTTTTCCACCGATTTTTTTCTTTTTTGACTAATCCAATTTTCTAGTAATCTTTTTTAAATAAATTACTGGTTCATGTATATTTTTGATAGGTGTCAAATACCCTATTTTGTCTAAAGACTATTAAGACCTCTAGTAGAAGTGCGTGTGTTGTATTTACCTGAGGGTACCGCACGGGCTCGGGTGGAGGGATGGGGCGGGGTGCGGGCGGCGGAGACTCCGGTGTGTCAGCGAATCCCGCGCCCAACGCTGGTACGCCGCGCTGATGGAACAGTGCATACTTTACCATAGATACAAATATACTCGAGCCCGTTTTAGTAACACTACGCAACAACTAAATGAAGTCTTCGGAAAGGTTAGGTGTTTAGTAATCGCAACTGGAGTGCGTGTATAACCAGATACATGAACTTAAAAGTAATTTTATCGGACTCATCTACCCAACCTTTTCCCAGCCATGTTAGAATCGGATCCCAGTATAACCAGTCGCAATATGGATGTTTCCTAGGTAAAAATATATTAACTCTATTTAGTCCGTCAGTAAGATTACCAAAAAATATTGGACACGTATTTTTGACTTACTTAATTCAATAAAAAGTGACAACGATATAGCACATCAAAGTTCAGGAGAAGGGGCTTGTGACGTCACGCGCAATTTCAACGCACTATATCGTCGTCATTTTTGGTTTACGTGACAGAAGAAAAAATACTTGTCCAGTATTTTTGAGTAATCCAATTTTCGGACCAATCAGATTTTTTAAGGAAACTACCCTATTGACTACCAGTATTATACATGGATCGACTGCCTAACTGACCCCCACAACCCAGTTACTGGGCAACACGATTGAACCCTGACTATAACACTGACTGTCAGACTTTCGGACTTCTGACCAGTAACGACTGTGGAAGATCTACAAATTACAGCCGGGAGCATTAACGTGCTCTCCGAGGCAAGGTGGCGTCCGGTTATAGTCACCCATCCAGGAGCTTAACTTGAAAACTGACCAGTGGAACTGTTATAAGTTTATGGGTTACAGATGACCTTAGAACGAGACAAGACTACCAGTTCGCTGGTAGGTACTTACAGGCGCAGGCCATGTACTACTCCATGGAGTAGCCGGTTCTGGATGGTAAGGTTCGGGATCATCTGAAAACAAAGCATTGTTTACACCTCGGAATAGAAAAAACAAGTGGAAGGGCCCACGCAACTATATCGCGCGTGTCACAATTATGCGGAAAAATATGTAAAATAATAATTAAATATTAAAGAAACAAAAAATAATAAAATTGAATGAACATTCGTCAGATGAAATAATTTTCTGTGAACAACAAATTCATCTTATTCGAAAAGCTTATCTGCAGTTCATGCCAAATTAAGACTTATAACAACTCACAAAGGTTGCTTTTATTTTACATATTTTTCCATGACTTACACTAACCGCATCCAGAGGCCTTAGTATACTTATTCGATGGCGGTAACTAATCTCCGATCGGGTTTCACAAAGTATTTTTTCGATAGAAAGCAAGGTTTCTCCGAGTGATATAAGATAGTTTTTATGGTAGATAAAACCGGCAAAGGGAGAGTCGGACTCGTTCAGCGAGGGTTCCATAACTTGGTAGAGAAATATTTTATAAATTACCTTTAACGGATTTTTTTTTGATCATTACAAAAAAGATGTGGTTCTTAGAGACTTCGTAGTACTTTTTCTGGCACATTTACAAAAAGTTCAATTAACTGGATTTATTTCAAGATTTTTCGCTGATCAGGGGAGTTTATTTTTACGATATTTTTCACTGTTAGTCAAAAACAATGCAGCACAAATGAAATTAAAAACATGATTTACAATGTGCAAGGTCTCCATTTTCATATTCTAAACTTTCACCCCACTCTAAACTTTCAGCTGCCCATTTCAGCTCCTGATACAATGGCAGCATCAAAACGTTTTTCCGTTTTCACTTGTAATATACAAAGCTAGAGCAAGCATTGTTTATAAACGATAAATGGGAGTTGACGCACAACCCGATACCATGAGATCAGTACGTGATTTTGGACCCCCGGTGTTGAATTTATTCGTCGACTGTCAAGAATCATGTACTAAACTAAAAATATCAGCTTGTGCTGTTGTTTGTAATGTACCAGAGCGAAAAGGGTGATAAGAGATCATAATTATAATAATTGCGTAGTGTTAAGTTGTTTAATGTAGATGTTATGGGGTGACATTATCACTAAGTGATAAGCCCGCTAAAATAAATAAATATTAAAAAAAGCTTGTGCGCTATCGCATCCACCCGTAAACAAATCTACTCTTCAAGTCGATAGCATTTGTATTTTATAAAGGTTCCTTTCTTATCATTTTGGTACGTAACCCCAAAATAAATACAAATTTGAGTTAGGAAGACGCAACCAGAACTTAAATAAATACCAGTGAGGTCCATGCTGCCATAGAAGGAAGTAGGAGGCGGCGGATTGCCCGGCGTATCGGGTGTTAGTAAGTCTAGGCCGGGCAACGTCTCCTGCGATTTCTGAGGCAGCGAGACGCTTGCCACTGTGAACAAATCGTTGTTTGCCCGTTTAAGCACCCGCTGATTGAAGTAGGCAGCTAGATGAGACACGGAAGGAAACACTCAAGGTTACTTTTAACATGCATGCTACATAAATAAAAAATAAAATAAAATAAAACTCAAGTTATTTATAAGTCCCATTTAATAGGGGGCGAGTCTATAGCCATCAATCGGGAACAAATCTAGACTCGGTGCTGCCATTGAGAAATTCCAGATGGAAAAACTAACGTTTTGCTCGACCTGGGAATCGATCCCAGGACCTCATGCTCAGCAGTAGCGTTTGCGACCAATAGACCAACGAGGTAGTTCGTATGGGCACGATGCATCATCTGTCTAGCTGTTTGCCAACTATGTTGGGTTCAGCTTCAAGTCTAACCGGTTGCAGCTGAATACCAGTATTTTATATGGAGAGACTGACTTCCACAACCCAGTTACTTGGTAACGTAATACCTCTTGGTAAGACTGGTTGTCAGACATTCGGGCTTCTGGCTACCCGTAACGACTGTCAATAGTCTTATAATGACAGCCGGTACCAACGGTTTGATTTGCTTTCAGAGGCACATAGGGATCTCGGTATGTAATGGGTGGTCACGCATCTTCGGAATATCTTCAATAGAACCGTACAGGCTATTATTGAGCCATGAGCCACAAAAATTATACAGGAAACTAATAACGTAGCTGGCCTAATCTAAATTGCCATCATGCATTACCACACTACAAAAAAAAGATGGACGCTCCTATTGAGTTCGAAACAAATCGGGCAAATAAAAAAAAACACGTGACTATCTCTAAGTTACGTAAATAATGGATTTAAATAAAGTGTAACAGTCAACCGCCCGTCTATGGTAACCATTTGAAATGATCAGTGCTTTTGTTCGTATTACCCGGTCACATAATCTCTGCACCTCGCTACTCCGTGCTGGGTATTTGCTATGTATAATAAAATATATCTATCTATGTTATATATTGTATTAAGTATATCAGTCATCTAGTACCCATAACACAAGCTCTGCTTAGCTTGGGGCTATATGATGCTGTGTGAATTGTCCAGCATTATTTATTATTTATTACTCTTCCAATTTCCCTTTCGCCTACCACTACATTATCGGCTTAACTCATTACCGCTGTAATTAACCGATTAGCTCAGCTGTGAGACGAGTTTTTTTTTTTTTTGAAACATTTATAGTTTCTATGTGTTGTCGTGCCCCCCCTACGCCCTCTTGACACATACACACGTGTGCGCATACTATACACTCCGTTGCTTCTCCGTATAAGCTGCATACTACTACTAACAACAACTTATAATTTTACTTCATATTTATTTATTGATTTTCTTTAATTAAAAACTCTTTTATAAACAACAATTTCGATGTTTCACGTCTGCCGGACGTCCAGAGACCTGACATTTTTACTTTAACATCTATTTACAGTATATAGCTTGAACCTATTACCAATAAATATTTTTCTTTATTTATTTAACCCGCACTTGGCATATCATGTCAGTATAGTTAGGATTTTCGTAGCCAACGCGCATCACACGTCGATATGACAGCATGAACAGTGCAGAGATAATGCGACCGCGTTATATTACTATAAGGGCGATTTTCGCGTATCAAGGGTTGAACATACAAACACAAACTAACCTGAGTTGTTATTATCGGGGGTGCTGGTATTAGTGTCGGTCATGAGGGTTTTTAGTACTTCGTTTATGTTAAAATCTTGTTCTGCTTGCTTGTTTGGCCTACTGTTTATCACTTCGATTTTGTTGGCTGAAATAAAAAAAAAACATCATAACATAACTTTATACAACGCAATTCTCTTAAAGGGGTACCTACCCTCTCAATAGAAAGTAGTTAAAAAATTCATGCAACATATGAAGAAAAAAATACTGCTCTTCTGCTTTTTTATACATATCACAAGCCTTCGATCGAGTTGGGCATGTGGACCTTTTATATAAAAAAAAAACAACTTCTAATAAATTACTAAATTTTTAGTAGAAACACATTTATGTACGTTTATGTTTGAACAATTGGTCTGTTCGATAACGTGAAATAATTAATGTTGTTGAAATGACAAAATTAAAACCATTGTCATTTATTGCGTTTTGCGCAATTACCAATTACTAGTCTGTAACTCACAAAAACATTATATTCTTTCAGGGGTTGTCGCGTAAAAACCTAATAGGACCAGACTCAGGACTTTGGAGTCCTGAGTCTGGTCCTATTAGGTTTTTAGCTCAGCTGTCTAATTTTAAACCACTATCATTGTCTTGCCCCTATCTCAATTTATTGAGGCACAGCATGCCATGATCTCCCATCCATCTCTCATAAGCCGTCATCTCAATAGTCACAGTCAGTCAGCACTTGCCTAGCATTGTCCCAACCGTTGCATTCTAAACGGTTGCAGCAGAACAGATTTTTTGTATGGAGCGACTGTGTAACACAATACCCCTTGGTACCTTGGCTTCCTTTTATGACTGTCAAATATCTACAAATAACAGCTGGGGCCAACGGCTTCACGTGCTTTCTGAGGCACAGATAGGTCTTCTGCCATCCACGCATGTTGAAGATCAACTCACAAGCCCTCATTCCATATCTAATTCTAATTACTTATATATAAAAGAAACTTACCACTACTCAGATTTTCACTGGTATCATTGAACAAAGATATGGGGTTTTCAGAGGAGAGAAACGACGTAAGTCCCAAGTTGTAAAGAGATCCGTCCGCGGCTATCGACGAGTTGAATGTCTGGTCGATGTTGTAAGCAACTGTAACAAGATTAATCATCATTTAAATAAGCTAAATACAAGCTTCATCCATACAAGTCCATTCAAAGGTCTGGAAGAGATCACTTTTAGCGTTAAGGCCGCCCATAATAAAGATATAAAAAAGGTACAAACATATTTACCTAAGTTTTAACATAGCATGCTAAATTTTGGAGATACAAGAAAATGTTATAAGGCATTTTATTAACATTTGTAATCCATGAGTTCTTTTAAATTATAGAGGCTACATTCGCTTAACCACTTGTACAATTTTTCTTTTGTCTTGAAATGACTTGGTATTGTGTTATAAATACGTACACACATTGTTAGGCAGTTTTTGTTGTATTTTTTAAGTCGTGGCGTATCATTCAGAACTAACTTATCAGGCTAACAGTCCGCCGGAGCGCTGCGAGGCTGTGCAGCGGAGAAACGAAGAAATATTACACCAATAGAATTGCATAAAATTTCCGCTTAGCTACAGTGGACATGGATTATTGGTTCATATTTCTCCGTTTCTCCGCTCCGCAGCCTGGCTCCACTCCGGTGGACCGGCAGCCTTGGGCACTCGTCTGTTCCGAGTGCATAAATAATTTGCTGTCTTAAATAATTATTTATTCTTAACTACGAACACAGATGTTTCATAAATGTATGTAATGTAGCAGTAGCAAACCAAGTGTTTTGAATATTGGCCGATAAAAGTCATCAGGTTGAAGTCCATACATTGGTCTAATGCACTTTTTTTGACCCATTGTATATTTGTAGCTCTTAAAGTTCTAATTTGTAAGTTTTATGGTGTACAATAAAGAGTATTCTATTCTACATACTTAATACAAATTCACGCCTTTTACATATGGGGGTTGACAGAAACTATAGAATGCCACATGCTACGATTTTTGAAAATAGCCTTTTTCCATTTTCTATGTTTATACAAATAGTACTATGCAACTGAACTCCTAGAAAAACATCATCATTAAGGTCAGTGTATGGGCTTCTATTTTAGTTTAAATGTCGTGGTGGCCCAGAGGGTTAAACGGTCACCTCTCATGCACGAGGTTGTGGGTTCAAATCCGGACAAGTAACATAGTTACTTTTTTTATTATTATCATGATCATCAGTGGCGTGCCTAGGGTTTCAAAATAACGCAAGCCCAAAAAAAAATTAACCGATTTCAAAAAAAGAAAGTTCAGTTTTTTATTTTACCTGTATTACACTAGCACCGTCATAGATTTGCGCTACTAATTTTGCGATGCAATCATGTCTATTCAATAATTCTAAAATAATATTAGAGAGTGAGTCTGCTGTGCGACTTTCCGACACATTAAGAAAGCCCAAAAAACGGTCATGAATTTCATTTTTATAATAATATCTGAGAATCAAGCACAGTTCTTCTCTATGACTAACATCGGGGGTTTCGTCAATAATAATTGAAACAAATTTTGTTGGTCTAACTTCGTAATCGATGCAAGTTTGCATCACATCGGCTACGGAATGAATAATATCGTTTTGAATTTTGTTAGATAAATAACTCGGCCCCGGTTTGTCACTTTCCTGATGCTGGATATGATTTTCTAAAACGACATCGTATTTTGAAATTAACGAGACCAGTTCTAAAAAAATGCCTTTATTTAATGAAGTTTTGGACTCATAATGTCCTCTTAAAGGAAGTTCCTGTTGTGCTAAATGACAAACAAGATCGACTAAACTTTGAAAAACACTACGGTTGTTTTCAACCCGCGTGTTATATTTTGAAATTTCCTCAGATAACTGGCGTGATATAGCTGTCTCAATTCGTTGTTTACCAAAATTACCGAAAGAAACCATTGCACACAGGTGTTTATGGGAATTTGCGTGCCTTTTAATGGCGCCAGATATGTTATTTAAATCATTATAACCAGATGTATTCCAAACGGAATCTTCATTCGAAAAAAATATGCAGCACCAGCAATACAACTTATTAGTATGCGAACAGCCAACAATCCAACTAGTTTTATACACTGATCTATTAAATTTTCGTTTATGCGATTTACTAGTCTGAGAAGACAGATTAGGCGTCGGTTTTAATGAAGAAATTAACTGTTTTTTCTGAGCAAAGTTTAAAGATTTTACCTTATCTTCGCCAATCAAAACTTGAACGCATTTTAAATCCTCACAAGGAACAATTACCTCCATTGTTGTAGGTAAGTCACCAAAACAATTGTATCACTGAGGAAATCTAAGAAAACACACAAAAAACTTTAACAACATAACCTTTTCCCACCAAGCAGATGAAACTGAAGTTAGTTGCAGTCTCGGATGTCGAGAACTACTTACTGTGTTGTCATGTAGGCAAAAAAAGTCGCCAAGTATATGAAAAATCTAGCTAGATGTCGCAAATTTTATATTTTTGAGATATTGCTTGAATATTTAATTTCGTTATTTTAAAAAGTCGCTAGTTTTTATTGTTGCTAAATGTTAAAAAAGTTTCCAAACTCGTTAAAAATCTCCAAGATCTCACAACGTTACTAAAACGGCAACACTTCAGAGTTGGCAAGCTGACAAGGTCACGCATACGCGTGCAACTTCATACCATAAGCCCTGCTTAAATCTGCCATAGTTTTCGATTTTTACTATGCACAAGGTCTAATTCGTTATACGGCACATCGCTGTAAGTACGAAAGAGACAGATATAGTATTTGAAAGCCAGGTAAAAGCCCGTGCGTGTAAGCGAGATAGCTATATGTAGATGCAACAAATGCTAAACTCTGCGCGCGAACAATCGTGATGTGTAGTAGTGTAGAATAGGTGTTATTTTGATAAGAATTAAGCGCGCGAACTTTTAAATAGTTCGGGTTTGATATTGATTCTCTATCGAGCATTTTAATAAGGCATGCATTTAATAAGGCTTTTGGGCTTATATGAAGGTACCGCCACTGATGATCATCATCTACGCAGCCTTTCCTAGCTATGTTGGGATGGGCTTCCAGTCTAGCCGGATTACCCGGAAGCAACTGAATATCAGTATTTTACATGGAGCGACTGCCTATCTGACCTCCACAACCCAGTACAGGATAACACGATACCTTAACTTTTTCTTAATGGCTTTCAAATTAATACTGCTTTTAAGATTATTACAAACACTGGTGACAGGAAACATCATGTGGAAACATGGGCTAAAGTCTGAAATCGCCAATCCGTCTCGGGCAAGCGTAATGATCAATGCTTATGCCTTTTCTGTATAATAAGAGGCATTTGTCCTGCAGTGGGACATGATAGGCTGATAACGTTCTAGAAGGACATAAATAATAATGTATGTCTCTCTGGAGCCTTTCCGGCAATTCCAGATTTTTGCAGTTTTTTCATGGTGGGTTATTATGAATTTTCATATACATATTTATCAGAACTAGTGGTCTTTCAGTGGTCAAAATTCGGCCATTTTAGCTGAACTGCATTCGTCTATATACATTTTAACTATACCAAATCTCGCACTATTCCATGCGAGCAATATTCTTCAAGAAATGGCCAAGTACGAGTTGGACTCGCACACGAAAGGATACGTACCATCACACACGATTACACAGCGGAGGCTTATTAATAGGCATGTTGGTAACCTTTGGCAACGGAACCCTTAAAAGGGAACCGAAATTTGCGCTTCACGTAATAAAAATACCAGCCTTTTACAGTCCCACTGCAGGCAAAGGCCTATTCTCATACAAAGTAGGCACGAGCATTAATCACGACGCTTGCTCAAGACGGGTTGGCGATCTCAGTCCTATATTAATTATAAGTCCAGGTTTCCTCACGATGTTTTACTTCACCGATGTCAGTGATGTCCAACACCAATGGGCCATCATGACATTTTACATAATAACAAAAGTAAGTATTCGGTCTCAATCTGCCGCAAGTGAACTCATATATGTACATACATGTTTATGAAGAGCTCGTGTCGTGCAATCAATTTGATACAGTTTACGAGGTAGATAAGGCTAACTGCCCTTTAAAAACTACGTGTTAAAAGTTACATAACCACGGCGTTTATTGTACAGACAGACGCCAGCACATCAACCTACTCCAAACTGTCAGTTTTTCCAATTGAATATGAACCTTAGGGACTGTCCATTAATCACGTGAGGCTCGAAAAGGGGGGAGGGGTTTGGTAAAAATACACGAAATATCACAAGAGGGTAGGGGGGTGTAGTAAGATATCACGTGTATTTATTTTTTGCTAAAATTTTTGGTAGGTACTGTAAAATACACGTGATTTTGGGTAGGGGGAGGGGGAGCGGGTAGTTTCAAACCTCACCGTAAGTGGGGTTAAAAAATGGTAAAAAATATCACGTGATTAATGGACGGCCCCTTATTTCTATTGCGTTGTTAAAGTCGTAAGTTGAAAAACTATCAAAGAAATTTGACACATTGGGGTAGCTTGATGTGCTGCTCTCTGTACGTACACTTAAGGAGTGGAACTATCTGATGAAGTCTTTTCCCGATACCTATAACCTGGTAGTCTTCATATTTTGACTCAGAAAGCCAAATATTTTATTTGGTTAAAAGAGTTTTAGAGACTTTGAGTTTAGAGACTATTATTATTATTTATGTTTAGTATTGTGTCGTTGTGCGCCTGTGCTGAATAAATGTTTTTCTTTCTTTCTAAATATTTTTTATGCGGTTCGTTAGGACTTACCGACCGAATTCGGTCGTAAGGCGATCACTATCTATGTATGTGGAGACTGGACCCAAAGATGCCAATTCTTGGACTATAATGATGAAGCTCAGTAAAAATGTTTGATAATTAAAAATGTGGTCAAGGGTGGCGCATTTTTATAAGGTTTCAACCTTATTGCCATCATGCAATGTTGACCGTGACAAGATGGTCAAAAGCGATACATAAGTAAAATTACTTACTATCATCATCATCCCCACCGTCTGTGGGCACGGGCAGATCCAGGTCTTCATCAGGACCCGGAGACGGCACATCTTCATCCCGTTGCGGGGGCGACGGAACAGCGTCCGGTAAAGATGGCATCAACTCATCCAGTTTCCGTTTTAAAGTTCGCACGCGCGCACCAAAGTTTTTATATGCCTGAAAAAAATAAATGCATAATGAATGTTTTTTTTTGTTATTGTAAGGTACGCACAGCAAACCTCATCTAAGTGTTTACCATTTACGCCTATAACTATAGACATATCTAATAACACTTTTATTAATGTAACTACTTTTCGTGGGAAGTTTGTTCCACCACTTCTTCTTCCCAGAAAAAACACTAGAAAGTGGTGAAGGGTGGGCGTTTTGGGGGACTGTCTTTTGTAAACGTTTTGACGTTCATAAAGTGGTGATTCTCAGCCTTATTTTAATAAATGATTTTTTGACTTATAAAATGTCATATATGTATCATTGACTTATTCGAACATTTCTGAGCAGAGAGTATGATTTCAAATCATATGTCAGCAAATGTAACATAATAATATCTCAAGAACAGTAATTTATTGTATCTATTTTCTCTCTGTATTTCCTTATAAAAATATTCTCTGATAGTATCTCCAGCGTTTGATGGTCTATCAGTACCTAAGTGATATTGGCTAAATTGTGGTGTCTTTTCCACAAAAGCCATTAATGAAGAGTTAAAGTTGACAGTGGCAATTGATTCTCAATTGTGTGTCGCTGGGATGACAATTGTAAGTCAATTTGCTTAAATTCTTTCTTTCTTATCTTTTTAATAAAAATGACTGTTGTTGAGTTTTTATTAAACGCGAGGGTTTTTAAGAAATTCTTCATTTGTCGTGTATTGTTGGTGCGTTTACAAACAATCAAACTCACATACACAAACAGCCAGACCCGGAACAACTACCTGTAGGCCATACAAATGTTGATTCCGTGCGGGAATCGAACCCACGACACGCGGCAATTGTTAAAATCGAAATAAAAATTCATTTTAACAAATTAGACTGAGAATCAGCGCGTTTTTTACATCAAAACGTTCACTATAAGACTTGGGCACCAGACCATGACCCTGCAGTACACCAATAACAAGCAGACAATATTATTTCTATACTTACATAAGCAACAACTTTGACTTCGCCCCTCTGCGTTGAATAGTATTGAGTAGCTGTTGTAAGCAGCGCTAACAATGCTTCCCTCGCCACTATCTCTCTCTGTAAGGCCGCTGTGTATCGTTCAACGCAAGCTATTCCATCATTCAACTCCTTCTCTACATCATCTTTGTTACCTCTTTCTGGAAATAGCAAATTAAACATTGTAAGTAACAAAACTTTGATAATTATTTTTGTAAGTGCTTAAACTTCTGCCTAACTACTGAAAACAACAAAAAATAAAAAACACAAAAAGTGCAACAATCTTTAGCAATGTTGTATTAATCATATATGTCCTAACACCTACAGTGTGGTTTGGATGAGGTTGTTTAGCCTTGATTTAGGCATATTCCATAAAGTTCTATATCAACCAAAAAGTGGTTCAATGAGTTTGTTGAGTTTCATGGCTCAATTATAATCAATATGTATAAGATGTCATAGATATAATGAGACTGTTATACATATTGAGTTTTCGGAAGTTCCTACCTAATTTTATTTAATTAGGTAGGAACTTCTATAATGCGAAAAAAAAGAAAAACAGGTTGTCTGCAAACTGGACAGAGAGCCTATACAAATATCATACCAGTCTGTGTCTACTGAAGAAACCTCTCCAAGTCACTGATTAGCGGACAAAGGTATTCCAGCATTTAGTGCCGATTCCAGTAATATGGAATCCGTCATTACATCCATAATCATCTGTCTAGTTTCCCCAACTAAGTTGTAGTCGGCTTCCAGTGTAGTCAGACTTTCGGGCTTCTGACTACCCATAACGACTGTCAAAGATCTACAAATGACAGCCGGCACCAACGGCTTAGCGTGCTTTTCGAGGCACGGAGGAGTCTCAATTTGTTACATTTATCACCTATCCACAGACTGACCACGGCAAGCGTAGCTTAACCCACGCTCGCAAAAGTCACGAGCTCTTTTCGTACTTTACATCCATCCACACAAAAGTAATTACTGACTTACAGAATTTGATATGCATACTATACGCATACAGGACAGAGAAGACATAATATTTAATGCCATAAGGTGATATGTCACCTTATAACGAATTACTGCCAGACGTGAGTTTCTTTTTGGACTGCTGAACTATGTCGAAATAAAAAAATAATACAAAACAAAAATTAAGAATAAAAAATAAATTAAATCATAGAAAAAGCTGGCAAACCTTCATACAAACCCTTGAGACTGGCCCGCAGTAACTCGGAATCAGAGAGTTCTAAATGACTTTCGTGGATTTCATTGAGCCTCATGTCTGTGTCTGATTCCAACCCTGTACATTGTTTTATCTTGTTCACTAAATGGTTGGGCTGAAAAAATTGTTTTACCCCATTATAAAACATTACATAACATAAATATAAGCACATCACATAAGCATAGAAGTGCGGGATACTGAACCCAGCTATGCTAGCACAACTGCACGCCATTCCATGGTTCTACATTTATATTTCATGATACCTTTTCCGGAAAGGATAAGAAGAGTTGTGTAGTAAATAAAACCTTACATTATTGTTATGTTTTAGTCTTTGTGTATTTGATAGCGGGTGCGCCTTTGCCGTAAATGACGCAAAAATTTAGATATGGGGTCGCTGTCCCTCATCCTATTAGACTTAAATTGTACATTGACCTCCACAAGCTGCACCACAATCAATACACCCAATAAACTTAATGCTTGCAGGCCTTTAAAGTCTCCGGTTATTTTTAACCAAGACAAAATAATGTATTCTTACTATTTTATTCAAAACTAAAAAACAATTGAAGAAATCCAAAAAACAGGGGTAAACCAACCATCTGAATAAAACAGAAATTTGGAAAAGTATACGCTGGGGGGTCATGAATCACGTACTGAACTCATGGTATCAAGTTGTGGGTCAATGTTCCACCCTGAATTATTTAAAATTTATAGAAAATAGTTTAATACTTACTAAAAACTCAGAATCATCATCTGTTTTCTTGGTAGCACCAGCACTAAGCAGGCCGGTGAGATCCGATAGGAATTCATCATCATACACTGATCTTTGTTCCCATATCTTGAATATTCGCAGGATTTTTGGTCTCACTTTATCGTCCCTGTAAGAAAGAGACACTATTGTTTATTTATCGTTTAAAATGCTGGAAGTTATTGATGTTATAACTCAGTGCATGGTTTTGCTAAATGGTGCAGATTCGTTTTCTCCAAAAATTAATTCCTTTTGCTGTGTCAAGGATATAACAAATTAGCATTTATAAAATTTGCTAAAGCATCCTTAAATATTAAACAAAAGACAAAACCAGTGGCCCACATTAGCCCTGGATCGAAACAACTGTAAGTCATGGGGAGAGGTCTTTGCCCAGCATTGGGATGACGCCGGGTAATAATATCAATATCAAATATCCTTAAATATTAATCTTTACAGGGTTTATGATGTATGTTTCGGGTAACAGTTGGAAATAGGTTTTATAGTTTGGAAATTGTAAATATGAACACGTTGCTTTTCCTTAAATTACATTTTAACGATCACGTTTTCAGAAACTTAGCAATATTATCTCATGTTAATAGAAATCAATTATTTTGTATACATATTTCTATTATGCACAAATTTGACTGAAGTTGTCTGGTAGAAAATGACACATATTGAAAAACCGTTACGGGGTATAACGGTTTTTCTGTGTCCTCCACACTTAGTTGCTCTTACTTTATTTATTTTTAAAATATACAAGTACTAGCTGACCCAGCAAACGTTGTTTTGCCATATAAAATGTTTGGGGTGGACCACTCGTAACATTTAGGGGGATGAAAAATAGATGTCCGATTTGCAGACCTAACCAATATGCACTCAAAATTTGACGAAAATTGGTCGAGCCATTTTGGAGGAGTTTAATTACAAACACACTGACAAGAGAATTCAATATATTAGATGCATGTGTGCTAAACTTCATCCAGACAGGGTCTGCTGCCATGTTTATTTATGTTAATGAGTTAAATATATATACAAACATATACATGTTGGCTAAGAAGTTGCTACAAACGACGGTACAGTAGTCAATATATATAAACTAAAACAGGTAGACCTCATCATGTGTATTTTATAAGCCAACCGATACCCACAACTGCACAACGATGCACATATTTTGCATAATACTATGTAATGTGGATCATTAACTGAAAGCCTGGTTTCAATGCAGCAAGCGTACATGACACTAAAAAGCACTATTTATTTTCAATAGATATGGCCTTGAACTTTTTAAACTATACTTACTATAGTATTATTTTATTTTATTGTATTGAGTGACTTAAACAAAAAGTAATAGCATGGTAATTAAGGCATATACAAGCTTCCACCACAGTAAGCAAGAAACTATTGTAGTCGAAGTTGTGCTATAAACAAAGTAATATACAGGATTATAATTAGTAGCTCTTAAATTAGAAAATACCCATAAACTGTAATACATCAATACACACTAACCTGACCAATGGGGTAGCCTTCTGCAAATTGAGCCCCCAGCTCTCAACAAACTCGTAGTTCTTCCTCTTACTGTACTGAATCACATCATTGGCCAAGTAAAACAATACTAGCCTCTGTTCCACCTTCACTCTCTTCAATACATTCAGCCAACTTTGAACTATCCTTTTGTGGTGTATCCTTTGTTTCAGGCACCAGGACGATAGCCCCTGGATACTCTCCTGAGTATCCTTCAGCTGACTCAAACGTTTCTCAAATGCTAAGGTGTTAAAATCGTCTGCTTCACCCATTGTTATCAAAATAACAAATTACCACTGACACATTATACTTTTGTAGTGTCCCATAACATGACAGTCACTAAGTTATTTTACACTTTTCTGGTAAACACAACCATGATATTACTGCAATGGATTTCAACGAGGCAATATCAACACACAGCACGAAAATGTGAACAAATAAACCAAGCGAAAAACCGCGTTGTTAACACTCATCCAGACAACATGTCGAATACATATTTATGCATGAAATGTTATATTCCTTTAACTCTTCGTTGTAAGACTGCGTGCAACAGTTTAATTTTAAAGTTTTGAACTGTTGTTTCTAAACAAATACAGAGAAGTAGGAAATTATTACGGAACTATATTGCCATTCACCATAGACAACAAACAACCGCCATTTTCTCAATTTTCTCTGTGATTGTTTTTATAGAAGTATCAGCACAATGTCAGGCATTAGCATTACCCATACAGCCTACTTGAGTTTTATTGTCATGTAACAATATTTCCTATTATTGTGTGTGGACATTTGTAGAGTCGAACTGGTGAACCCCCAAAATGTGAGCTCGAGGTGGACCCATTTTAATCTGCGGTCGAATTGAGCTAGTATTGAGACGTTACTCTACTGGCGCGAGTACTCCTTGATTTTTTTATGTTGTAAAACCGTGTATCTTAGTTGCTCTTTTTCATAGTTAACGAAATCAATCAAAAATGGAAATTATCCATATCCATACAGATGGACATATGATTCATACTTAGTATAGGAAATGAAAGATTTCCATTGAAATTGCAATGTAATAATTAAACTCAACATCGCATTTTGGTCAGATGTTGACAAAATAATTCTAATTTCTGCATTAATTTTCTTAAATAACTGTTATGTTATTTAAGAAAAATTGTTTAATTCGTTAATAAAAACATTTCACATTTTCTCACAATTTTTATTTGGCAAATGTCATGTTTTTATAAATCTTACTGGCAACACTGGCAGTATTTGCCAGTGTCACTGTGTCTTTTTTGACGTCTTGTAGGCATTACAAACTTACAAAGCGAGCGACAGCTTTCGGTATCGTTATCACTATTATAGATCGTTATCACTACAATGTACTTATCTACTTGAAGGGAGTGGAGACTACTGAATTCAAGTAAGTAATTGAATTTTTCAATATTCTAACGCATAGGTATCTCTTTGTTTTTACTCGTTAAGCTTAAATATCTAACTACTCGGAGGAATATGTATGTAGATATTATTATGTGGTGATAATAATATAATATCTTTGATAGGATATTTACCACAAAACATGTTATGTTGAGACTCATACTAATCATGATTTAATCGAATTATTTACTTAAATATTAAGCTATCAAATATTTGTCGATAAGTGCTTACATTAATAGGTACGAAATCGCTGCGTAGATACCAACCCTTGGACGTGTATATAGGTAATTTAAAATAATTGTATAATGAAAGCGGCTTGGATAAGTAAATAGGTATCATTAATTTCAGTTATTGTAAGTACCTACAGCCTTTATATTAAAGCAGTAAGGTTTTCAGTTTGAATATTACTACTTAATATGAGACCGATTGTACCTACCTGTAGGTATATTTGTTTGATGACCGGCGCGCGGCGCACCGCCCACCGGCGCACCGCCCATCGGCGTCTCTGCAGCCTAGATATACCTCCCCGGCTAACTATTTCCTGTTTCTGTCGCTCTTGTGTGCAGTTGCATCCAGTGCGAGAGGAAAGTCCAACTTTATTCGTTCGTAAGCTCGTATTGATTGCTGCGTGCCGCAATGTTACCTTGCTTCCATAATTTATAGGTAGGTAGAGTAGCTACCAGACGGAATGATTGATTTTTCAAGCCAGTCAAGTCTAGTTGCGTTGAGGGTCCGAGTGGAAGCAAAACCGCGCAGATCCTTTGTTCCTCCATTTTGAAGGCAGTTCGTAAATTTCGTGACTAATTTGTGTTGAATGTTTTCGGTATGTATTCATTTGTATATTCCTACTGGTTTAATGTGCTATTAAGCTCCGTATATAATTACTTCGCTAGCTAGTTAGCATTGCGATGTTTTAATTATTTTAAAACATCAAGCGTTATAAGTATTGGTTAGTTATTATTTAATGTGTTAATGGGAGTGTTCATAAATAATTTCTCAGTAGCAGCCTGGAGTCTAGTTTTGTGCCCCGTTTATGGCAAAGGGCTCATCCCCTATTACATGAGACTTACAACATAACTGGTGAAATGTATGTGCAACCCTGCCAAACGCTTCGGGGAAAACAGGCGTATATATTATCGTATCCATATGGGTAAAATTTTATTAAAAAAACACAGGTTGTCCAAGATTTCTTGGTTCTACTTAACATTTTACCCAAAAAATAGCTCACTTCAGGCAAGATAATATACTGCCGTACGTGACGTGCTGACGATTTACAAACTGCGCTTTTGTTTTGTGCCGCTTGACGCTGTCTTTAAAGCGAAAAGCGCAATTTATCACGCCAAGTGCCAGAGTAAGAGTTAACTCGTGTAATCGTGTTGACAATCGCTTTTCCACTGTGTTTATGGTGGCTGATATGTTAATGAGTATTTTTGTTAGCCCTGGGGTGGTTTCAAATAGCTTACAGCGAAGACCGAATTCGCTTGGAGCGTTGCAGCCGATGGGCTTAGTTACTAACTACCTGCTGTTCGTATGTAAAGCTACGCTTGCTGAGCTCAATCCGTGGATAGATGACCATCCATTAAATATGCTCGGTATTAGGAAGAATGGTAAACAGTTATTTACCACTGTAACAAATATGTATTTACTATATTATTAGTTTATACTATTAGGTTCAAATCATGATTTTTTACAGATTAAAGTAAAAATCACTTCAGAAAAAACGTAAATATTAAGGAGGAGGGGTCTCCTCGGATTTTAGTCGGCTTTTCTCATCAGAATCATGTACTGAACTCAAGTGTTGTGCGTCGAAGTCCCGTCCACCTTGTATAAGGTTTTGTGCTACGCAAAAATTTCAAAATTCTAAGCCCACTTGCCTACTCGTAATAGTTTTTTTTTTAACAACATGTCTCTTTTATTTCAGATCCATCGAGATGATTGTACTAAAGGGGATTACCTTAGGCGATAGGCAGCGGGAGTTAAACGAAAAAGTGAACGAAGCAGCAGCACAGCCGGTTAAATTCAACGATATAAAGGACACGCCTGAAATCTACGATGTTGACAAGTTGTTTAAAATAGATCTTGCGTCCAAATTCGCAAACATCGACTACATAATCGAAGTTTTAAGGTCAGGAGACAGTTTGTACATATCACGAGCACTTAAATGTACTTGGATATATGATGATTGTCACTCGAAAATCATCAGTGTAGAAAATATTCATAACAATGTGATACCCTTTATGTCTATAAAAATGAAGAAGAAGCTTTTAACAGCCATTTCCGCAAATGTCAGGGATGAAACGAGGGCAGCAGTATTTTTCAAATACTGCATAGATATTAAATTAATAACCATTGCATTAAAATTCCTCAATTTTACCAATGACACCTTCAAATTGGAGGCGTTGAACAATCCTTGTTGTAAGAATCTGATTTTAGAATCTGAAAGTGAAAATATTAAGCATTTTATTGGGCTTTCATTCACTGTAGCAGAAGCGTATGTCAAGGCGTTCAGTGGAGCCAGTAACCTTCAATTGTTTCGGGAACTTAGCTATTTATACACAGTTTCGGAAGAGAAATATATGGACATGGTAGAAAAATATGTGGTTGTCATCAATCGATATAACAATACCTATTTAGGTTTACGTATTTCAAGAAGCATTATGAAAAAGCATAAGGATCGAGTTCTCAAGAAGCCGTCACCATATGTGAAAATATTGAAAAAACGTATTATACAAAGATATTGTACAGAAGAAGATGCCAAAATTTTTGCAGTTGGTGTATTGCCCGAATACAGAGAACATTTTTGGTATGACAACTATTGCGACAAATACAAATTCCTAATTGATAAAATCACAGTTGGAAAGTATCAATTCGTCAAACAGATTTTTACAACCAAGTATCCGGAAAAACGGTTTGAATCAACTGCAAAGTTTTATAGAAAACAGTTGTACAATTTAATGACAACCGAAGAAAGAGAAATATGGGCCTTAACACAAATCGCCAGTGGGAAAGAAATCCTAGGCATAGGCAAAGACTATTTATTGTACAAGTTTGTCAACTTCGATAAAGCTTTTGAGGAGATCAACAAGCTAGTAGTGGACGCTCCAGATTATACGACACGAGCAGAAATGATGCTCACTCTGGTTGATACTGCTAAAAACCATAGCGATATAAAAAAACTATTAAAACATTATCATGAGAATCACGGGTATGAACAAAGATGTATTAAAGAGAATTTCATTGACAGAGTTTCGCAAAACTTTAATGTTTTTCAATTTGATGAAGATTGCTGGGAGGCTTTTAATAACATATATCATAATATAGGCGTTTACCATGTTCTTGACTATAGAACTAAAGCTGAATATAAAATGCTTGTTATTGTGCACTGCATCATTAAACAAAAGGAAATGCCTGAAGTCATAAAAAGAAAACTTAATGGTACAATGCAATTTTACACAGTAAAACATTACACGAATAAGTTAACGAAAGAGCAACAAGACACAGTATTTAATTATTTATTTAATTATTACATGGACGAAATCAAACAATATGAAAATGTACCTTATGACGATAAAGTTAAGTGTCATCTTCGAGTATATATTCGTAGCATTTTAGAGCTTTTGTACCAATACGATATGACCAAAGAGGATTGCCCCGAATTGATTAACAAATTTATGAAGTTGGACTGGTCGGAATTTTCAAACCATAATCTGTTTCGTGTTAGAATTAAAAATGGAGTCACCCCGGAAGATCTGTTAAGTGACTTAAAGGGAGATGCAAACATCCTAGTTGAACATCTTCCGCACGTTAAAATGAATATCGATGGCGATTACATGTACGATATGTCTACGCTGCTCAAGAAGCTAAAAATATATTTCTCGAATGATATTGCGAAGCATTATCTTAAATTCTTCGAGTCATTATTGAATGGAAATGAGTTAGGGCATAGAGTAGCCCAAGCTGCAGCCTATGGAATTTTCCAACTAGCAGATGAGAAGTACAAAATCGACTTTATGGCGAAGTACGCTCCGAAAGACGCTACAATTGATTACAGTGAAATTGATGATAAATTATTACGGATTCAACAAGCTATATGCGCCCACGCATGCCACTCGCGCCCCCCAGTCCCTATAAAGTCAATACTCGCGTACATAAAAGGCGACTATGTAGATTTTTGTGTACCGATGTTTCCTTCGTACTTGGCTAACCTGCCACTTCCACTTTGCATGGAATTCATCGAAGCAATTTTATATACTCCAGTATCAATTCAGAAACACACCATTCGTCTCGCTTTTGAATGTTTTAGCGCTGAAAGTTTTAATACAGTTATATTACGCGTTTGGAATAAAACTAAAAAAGTGTCGCTCAGAAAGATTATTTACAAAGCGATCTTCAGCAAAATTTCTAAAGTTAAGAGCGGACAAGATTCACTGTTTAACACTTTGAAAGATATAACTTTAAGGCTACGACCAGATGATGATGAAGAGATATTTTGTCTTCTTATATCGCGTCAACTACCTGATCATTTGATGCCAGAATTTATTAACGTGGCATGGCAATTACTAAGCCAATTCCCGCCAAAACAAGCAAACTTGACTCGCCTGCGGAATTTAATAATGTTCATGTGTACCCAAATTGATACCATCCGCACAGAATTCGTTTGCGGTATCATTGAACAATTTATTGCAACGGTCTTTGTACAAGAACAAGAACACGAAATTAAACTAAATGAAGAGGCTGCTGCTGTAATTGATGCTAAATGGAAACTTTCTGCCACATTTATCACTAGCGTGAAGGACAAGGATGATCTTGATATAAAAATGCAGCTAACGAAACGTATATTAAAAGAATGTTTGAAGGGCGCTGGCGTACATAAAAGGAAGCGTGCTTTACTAAAAATTTGTTTTAATTTCATTCATGAACTTGAAAATACAAGCTATTGCCAAGACTATCAACGTTATGCAAACGTGAATATGATAATGCAATTAGTACTGGAAACGCTACAAGAAGGTTTAGCTATTGAAGAAATTTATATGACAGTGTGGGAGATACGACTGGGTATCGCGGCTAGAAAAGTGATAGCCGAAAGTAAAGTGAAACAAGCCGACGAAGAGGGAATTGATCAACAGGTGATAAAAGACATTGCAACCAATTTCGCCAATGAGCTCGGAATGTTAATCACGGAGTTGGTCGAGAAAGAACTGTACTTTGCAACATTTTCAATAGACATTAAAAATAAAATTATAAGTAAAACGCAAACATTGAAGAATCTAATTGATACCAAAACTAAATTCACAGATATGATGACAAACGTATGCTTAGGATTGACATCATTCAACGTCACTCAGATATATTTACTTGTATTGAGTCTTCTGCCAGCCAACTGTCGCAATGAATATAAGGAAGAATTTAAAGCTATCATTATAAAGGTAAATAAAATGGATAATAAAGAAATCAGGTGCAATCTGTATAGGAAACTTGGTGATTCCGACGTTGATACCAGCGCTTAAGACAATGATCGTTATGTAATCTCGGCCGTTTATCGGGTTTAAGAAATAGTAAAGCTTTGTAGCTTAGTCTCTTACGTTTATACCTGGCAATCTCATATTAACACCTTGAACGCCAGGTGACCGACAAACAATGCATGTTCTACTGTGTCTCGTTGTCTGGCAGTTAAGGTGTTAAAACTTAATGTATGTACTAATGTAATGTAATGGCATTCAAAATCATGTACTTAATCATACGAGTGTTTCAAATATTTCTTGTAGACATATTCTTTTCTAGGGAATGTCATGTACGTTCCCTGTTAGTTCCGAAGCTGGCCATAATTATATATCTCGTAGATTGTCGTGATGTCTTATGTGTTATGTGTGTATAGAAGTTGTATTTTTGTAGGTGTTTACTGTGTAGCTGTATGTGCATTTATTATAAAACCAACCACGTACTTCTTAAACACACGCATTCCTCTTATGATCTTATTTTGATGAACCCATTTACCGCAAAGTCGTTTTTATCCAAATAATGTGTCCATTGTCTTCGTGTCCATTCCAACTGAGTTGTATTTTTACGACAAAGTCATTGTTTGTCCTATTTGATTTATTGGTCCTAGTTTACACTAATTTATACACCAAAATAGCTCTTTTCAGGCAAGCTGGTAACTGTACTGTAGGCGTGTGCAAAAGGAATCTTATTTTTGTAGTAGGTTAATGTAGTATTACCTATCTAGTCAGTAAGATATTTAAAATGTGTGTCTATTTATTGGCATTAAATATTATCATGTAATCATAGAATAAAATTGTTTCATTTAAATCCTACAAGTACCTAATTGAGGGAACGTCAAGTAGGTACAGACCTCAGCACATTAAGCTATCCCAAACATTAAAAAAACCCCAATTGAACCTTATTCTTGTGTAATAAAGTAGAAAAACTATCAAAGAAATTTGACAGATTGTGGCAGCTTGATTAATTAATAATAATCCTCCTCAAATCATATCCTATCAAACCTCGCAGTTTGGCTTCCGACAGGGTAACCCAGAAGGAGTCATTGCACTTATAGTCACTGAAAAAATGGACAATCTTGGTGTCTGGCAGTATTTTTGACCTAAAAAGCCTTCAACACTCACTGAAGGGTTGAAGAGGAGAGAAATCAAGGCTATGCTCCATGCAATCACATTTCCCAAAAAACATGTTATAATTTATGGAAACAATCTCACCTTCCACAACATTCACACCACTACACCGCACACACCGCTACCTCACACATTCTCTTCCCCACTCAGACTGGGGAGTTTGTTCCGCCACTTCTTCCCAGCAAAAAAACTAAAAAGTGGTGAAGGATGGGCGTTTTGGGGGACTGTCTTTTGTAAACGTTTTGACGTTCAAAAAGTGCTGATTCTTTTTTGTATTCCTTAAAACATTTGGCATGCTGTCAAAATTATCTATCGTTTATTCTCTCACACTTATGTATCCTAGTCAACGTAAACTGGTAGAGCGGAACAACCTAATACTAGCACATCCTGGCTTAAAAGGTGACTGGTAATTTACATAACTTGATGAAAAACTTTTTTTTGTCTCGTCTTATATGAAAGTTGCATTTTCATAGCTACTTTCTCAGCTGTATGTGTGTTACCTGTACCAACTCTAAAGTTAAGGATTGGACTAAAAATGCTTGCCACATGTTGACGAAAAGGGGTTGTAGGAAATTATACAAAATCCATTTTAATTCTGCGAATTTAATATGTAATCTACACAAAAATGCAACATTTATCAATATCCCGTATAAAAAATAAGTACAACAACAAATTTAATATCTACGACACATTTCTATTTAGAATGAAGCTTTACTATTTCATTAATTAACACCATGTAACATTATTATAATGAAAGGTTAACATCTACATTATAATTTATATATATATTTTTTGCATCGAGCTAAAAAACTTCAAATGAAAACCTGATTTTGCCTGATCTGATGAAGCCTGATGCATTTTCACCGAATGCGATTAGCACTAAATACATTCAAAACATCATAATTATGTCTGTCGTCTTGAAACAATTGACGGAAATGGAACGATGTTTTAAATTCGTCGATTATTATTTAGTGATTTGAGTCATAAGCGGACCTAAAGCTGTCTGACTATTTGAGCGGAGCGAGTATGCGGAGCAGAGAAACGGAGAAAATATTAACCAATAATTTCTGGAGCGAAGCAGAGATTTTATGCAATCCTATTGGTTAATATTTTTCCGTTTCTGCGCTCCGCAGCCTCGCTCTGCCTTAACGGACAAGCAATCTTAGCCTCGTGAATGTAATTTAGTGGAAAAGTCAATGTTGAGGAGGCCTCTGTCAAGCTGGACATCTTTCATCGCCGCCATGACGCAGAGTGATTTTAATATGATGATCTTATATAGGCTGAATTCACGTATATGCATCCCAAATGTAGATATTAATCGTTCATATAATAACAAATAGTATTTTTTGTACCGCAAGTTTTACAAAAACAAAAATTTTGCACTTATTTCGTGTTTGAAGCTAGGAGTAAAATATATTAAATAATTGGAAAAGATTTAGACCTTATTATTGAATAAGTAGCAGAGTAAAGTTATTCCAAAATGAAACCGTGACAAATTTATAGTAAATCTAAAGTTTTAGATTAGTTATAACTTTACTCGGCGTTTATTTGATAATTAAGGTGGTTAGTGATTAAAATAATGGGAATGAGATGTTTTGGTCGTAGTATGTGGCACTGGTGACAGAAGAAAATAAGTTTTAACGCAACTTTATACAGTGCCTTAAAAAAAAAACTTTGGATGGAATAAGGCCTAGGAGTAAGTAAAAAGGAGAACAAGTGATGTAGAAATAAAGTTTCAAATACAGCAGTAGACAAGTTATTAGAAAGTATATTTCACAAAATAAGAATAGTAATTTTTAAACCCTAGGTAGAAGCGAAAACTTTGACTGTAAAAAATCAACATTTATTTTCGCGCTCTCTGAATAAATTCAGAAAAACAATATTGTATGTGTATAATGTTATCTAAGATAGTTTAATTAGGTATTTAACCTGCTAACACATTAGGAACTCATTATAAGTGATAAGGGTGGTCCACCACAAACTTTTTTTTTTTTGGCTTATAATGGCAAAACTACCTTTTCCGAGTCGCTAGTAAACATATAAAATCATATTTTCATCGTCTGGTTAAGTAGGTAATCCAACAAGGCAATATCGCTACTGCTGTATTCGCACAATACAATCACTTGTCAATGAAATGTAATAATAGCTAAAATTTACATGAGGACATAGAATCGTAAAGAGAGTGATTTAAAAGCTTCAACACTGGACGTCAAATTTCAATTTTTCATAATATACATTTGCAACACAATTTAACAACAGTTTTAGATGCAGTATATTGATCGTAAATGTATCACCTGTCAACCTTATATATAATAGTCTTGTAATAGGATATTTGGGTGAGTTATGTTTATTATATTTATAGAAATCTAGAAAACAGATGAGTCTTAAAAGAAAACGAAGTTGTAAGCATTTTCAAGTCTACGCTGGAAACATACAGTAGGTACTGCTACTATCAGACGTCACAAGATAGAAACGCGATAGTAACTTCGTTCCATTCAGTACAATCATTGTTTTGCGTGACAGGGATGGAAGAATAACTTCGTAAGATCTTTCCCATTTTTGACAGATTTTATTTATTTTCAGATATCTTAACATCGTTAAAATAAGAACAGTTTTAATAAATGGATGTTTTCGTTAGTAGTCTTAACGGAATCTATTTCTTCTGGTCTGACTGTATCCTGTATTGTAAGTACAGTTAGATGAGTACTAGGCACCGGATTAATCTCAGACTAGTGATTACACGAAGGTATAAAATATGTGATGTGTTTTGTATACTGTTTTAAAACAAATAGTAAAGACCAGTTAGAGGTATCCAATTTTTTTTTAATGTCAAAAAGGTGAGCAAATTGTAATAAAACATGTCTGGAACAACGCCGATACGCGTTATTAAGAAGACATAACAGAACTTGTATAAAGATACTTACACACTACATACAAACAGAATCCGATGGCTTTGACTACAGATCGTATCTTATTGAGAAGCTGCCAATTTGCTTTCAGTTCAAAGCAAAAACATGGTATAGCGAAAAGATGAAATGAATAACAAATGTATGCTAAAATGTCTGTCTAATAATTGAATATGTTTAGCAGATGATACAATTACGTCAATGATCAATAACAATTACAACGCTAAATATCCGTACACTAAGCTAACGATATAATACAAAACTCTTATCTATAAAAAGCTCAACTAAATCTATATTTAGTCTATCATAAAATACGATAAAAATAAGTACTCTCTTCGAATTACAGTTTTGCGTTTTTATTTTAGGTAAAGAATTGTTGACATCAGAGTAGACACAAATGGAGTATCAGGGAAGTGAAACACACGTACTGTAAAGAGTTTTTATATGGATTAAATCGCGTCTTCAATTACTACTGTAACTAAATAAGCGCCATCTGGTGAAAATAATGGTAACACAATAATTCCATACAAATTGACGTAACGTTAACGTAATCGAGTAGTTACTAGGCCCTCAGATGTACTTACGTCAGTTTGGCTGAGTGGATGCGTACGCACTTACACGAAACCGAAATATTGTGTAATTTTAACGATTTGATTCAAGTAGTGGTCAGTCCGGCCTCCGTAAATGTGGGGGGAGATAATGTTTACCTCATCCACTCCCATTCTCCTGTGTCGTGGGTGCGTTTACAAACATTTAAAGTTTCATACCCAAACAGCCAGACCCGGAACAACTACCTGTAGGCTATACTAATATTTGTTCCATGCGGGAATCGAAACCACGACACGCGGCGTGGCAGTCGATCGCTCAGCCACTGCGCCAACCGTGTTGTCATATTTTTTACGTTTAATATTACCGAAAGTAAAACAGATCGCGTTTGGAAGCTTTATGTCCGTGTCTAATACACATATTTTGTTTACATTCACAGGGGTATTTATTATACGACTGAGCACTCCATTTCTTCCTACTCCATATGCTTGATACACTTTACATCAATAGCATACAAATAAAGGACTAGATACAAGACGACAACCTAAGATAATACTTCGTTATTACAATTACAAATGGAAGTAGCTATACTTGAATTCAGAATCTTAGATAATTTACAATGGTTACTTACTTAGCTTAAGTTTATTCAAATTCTTGTGGCCATTTGATGTTCATTCCGCTTAAAGAAATATCAACTTTGTACTTGTTTGTAAATGAAGTCGATTCCACAATGACTATTGAAAAAGTAGTATAACAATGTTTGAATTTGTAGCGAAAGCTGAAAGTTATGTGTGGGTGTTAAATATATTTTTACAAAATCAAATATTGATATACATTTTTGGAATATAGACTACAAACGCAGGATATCTTTTGGAGCGTTATGAGGTCCAAGATGATTTTAGAATGACCATTTGTAATAAAAAGATCCTAAATAAATGTTGGTTGCAATGGAATTTTAACTGTGTCGTATATTCTACACCTTGATTATGTACCTACGGTTCTAAATTCAAGTTTAAAATCAAAATCGTTACAATGTTAATTGACTGCGCTATGTTGAGCGATTGGTAACAAAAATACATACGATTGGATGGGAGCTGCCTTCGACTGCAACGTCTCCTTACATCGATAGATACCTAGGAACTAATGTTATATAACAATTTATAGTATTGTTGAATAGTCTGAATTAAAAGACATGCTGTTGAAACAATCCAACACAAACAATTTTAGGCCATTCCACCTTTTCATATCAATTAATTACAAACAAAAATCGAGCTTAACAGTAGTCGCATATGATGTGTAACATCTGACATCTCGCCTTGTTTACAAAAAAAATTGATAAGGTATTATTTGAAATGATTTTACGTAACCGCGCGCGCTCACTGGTCAAATCAAATAGCGTGCGTTTTCCAGGCTTCCTGTTACACACTTCCGTCCCTTTTCACGAAATAACTGCCACATGTTGCAGGAAAGCGAGAGAGATGTTACACATTAACAAATACCAATTCCCCAAAAGGGTAGGCACAGGAGTTAATACATTACTATTTCAATAAATATTGTAGTAAAAACACCGTATATCGTATCTAAAGGCATGTCTTTTAATGCTAAACCCATATTAGTACGAATAGTCGTATAGCAACATGTCACGAAATAATAAAAAAAGAAGAATAAGCTTTCGTCACGTTTCGTGCCGTCATATTTGACCAATATTGACCATTTAAGTTGCTAGTGTGAGCGCACCTTTAGATTAGGCGAGATTGAGCACCCACAGACAGGCCAACGCAAGCCTGTCAAATATAAAATAAAACCTTCACAAAACCGGCACTGCTTACAAACATAAACCCACATCTATCCATCGCAATCGGCGATAAGGTTGATTATTGCCTAATTTGTCTTTATTAAATTTTATATCACTATCATGACATGTCACTATACGCGAAATATCCTACATACGATAAAGAGTGAAGTAGTTCTAGCCGTGTTTAAAAAGGGTACTAGAGTGGTACACATATATTACTAACTAATTCTATTTACAGACTGACTGGGACGCGAAAACTTGAAGAAACCAGATATAACTGGGAATCACCTGAGGTATTGTAGGCCTTGTAATAGCTTTTCTACCCTAAGGTTGAAAATCACTTGAACGTCGGAACGTGTCAAGTTTGAACCTAAGTGAAGGTTGAATGTACTGGTAGTTTTTGTCAAAAGAGGTATATCATTTACAAATAAGTATAACAAATAGATCCACCGGGATTGGAAACACAATCAAACTTACAACGGTCAGGACTTCAGAGGGCCTCCTAAAAAACCGTCTACTGAGAGTTTCCTCAGGTGTTGGTCGAGGATCTTGGCTATTACGCAATTGACCGTTGAGTATCATCAGAATAAGAGCTACTTCTATATCTCTTTCGGCTTTACAAAAGTTCTCGACATGTAAGAATTTGCTTGTATCCAAATAACCATAAAAAAATTCACACCCCAGTCAGATTTAAAAGCAAAATAATGAAATAACATCCATCATAAGTACAGAGAGCAACACGAAATTATTGTCAGACGATTGCTTTAATGAGATAAGCTTAGGAAACTATATTGCGGTACGAGTCACGACGAATCTTAGAACGAAAACATCAAGCGCCGAACACACTGGCAACTTTTGTTAGTAAACAATATCCATTTTTTTTATTTTCAAATAACGAAGCAAGCACGGATCTTTGACGTGTCGTAAAAATAGTTGACAATCAGAAATCATCGAGGATCGTTCAAGGATTTAAATCATTAGATTTGCCCGCACCGTACTTGTGTCGCACGCACGGATTCCGTCTAATACTGAAAAAATGAATTCAAATTTGACATTTTTTTTACTAATTTAATCTGTTTTGCATGACATTGCCATGATGTATTGTATTATAACTATGTACAAACGCCAGCACATCAAAATATCCCAAACTGTCAAACTTTTCCAATTGAACATGAACCTTATTTTTTTGTAATAAAGTTTAAAAACTATCAACGAAATTTGACGGATTCGGGCAGCTTGATGTAGCTAGCTAGCCTCTGTACAATTACAGACTGGTATTTTTATTAATAATTTAATTCTATTTCACTTGCTTTTTGAATATGGAGATTGTTTTGGTGGTCTATTTTGTTTCATGTCAAAAACGGTCGGGAATATAGGTAGATCAAAGATACGTATTTGCACCACAGATTTGACTTTAAAACGTTCCTATGAAAGACCTACCAGTTTCTAGTTTCTCTATAAAGGTCTGTTCAGTTAAATCAGTGATCAACTCCTTCAAAACATCACTATTTTAGTATTAATATCATTAAAATATTATCGCCATTTTTATTTATTCTTTATTCTTGCGTCATATTGGGACACATACGTTTGCTTGTTCATCAGTATCCCAAAAATAGTTGTCAACAAATCGTACAAGCGTCCGAACAAATGTTGCCAGTGCGCAACTAGGCTGTTATAACATCGAAAAATCTTATCGAAACACGTAAAAATACATCAAAAAGCCTTCTCCACACGAGATGTGTCTGATATCTTTCTCTTCCAGTATCACAAATCTTTTACATTACTTCCATATAAATACGACGTTACTTCCAGTACTGTTTATTGGAAAATGTGACTTACAAAGGCGGTTTCTAGATCTACCTTCGGTTGATACTTAGTTATATTTTCAAGTTGATTAAACAAACCAAGTTGGATAAAGCCGCGTGTACTCTTCTTCATCTTTATTTTAACTAATATTATAAATGCAAATGTCAGTTTGTTTTTTTATCTGTTACAAAGGTTTGTATCACTTTCACGTCTTTACTATTCAACCGATCATCATGAAATTTTGCATACACTTTGACGGTGGTACAGAAAAGGACATGGGGTACCTATCATCCAGACAAAATGATTGATCCTGAGGGATTGACAAAATCAAGCGAAGCCGCGGACAAAAATTCCATTTTATTTTCTCAACAGTACTGGAACTAAGATCCAAACTCCCGAGGCAAAAACACGCTTACAAAATTTGTACTTCACAAAAGAACTGTCGAATCTTTCAATTTAACACAATCAACATCAATTCGTTGACTACACTATGTAAACGAATAGAAAACGAATCTAAAAGAATATTCTACGTTATTATACATTGTACGTCTATTCTATGCTATGGTCTATAACAGGCGCCTTCTAGTCTAACTATGTTGTACTCCGTTTTGTTTAGTGTTTCCGTGTTGTTGAATATATACGAATTTAAATATTACTTTTTGTTGTGTAATAGGGGGCGACCCTATCATCAATTCAAACAATATTAACATACGAGTACAATGTGTACCGTTTCAACAAAGAAAACTAATTCAAATTTTATAATATGTTCTGGAACCGACAATAAAACCAATTCAATAAAGTTCCGTTTTGTTGTTCAACAAAAGTTTTGCAACATTGTTGCAACAGGATCTAGTGTTGTTCGAGGCATGTTTCACGAACATTTTGTGTGAAACATTGCCAGAAATACAAAAATATTTTGTGGCAACAATGTAGTGTAACTTTTGGTATCAAGAACGAAGTCATAAAGTCAAAAATCGCATTTATTCAAAAACCGAATATCAAAAGTACCAGGGGAGCATGTATAAAAGGAGCTAGTACCATTCTACGTGGACCGCGGTTTCACGTCCTCAACTTGTATCAGCTGCTCTATCGGGATTAGGGAGAGCTCGCCGCCTAACATCGGCGCTGGGAGACCCTGGAAACGAAGGAGTATTTTAAGTTGTTCTTTTGAGAGTTAAAGCTGCGCTAGACGACAGCACAAACACGTTCGATGGGCGTGACTTAAACGCATGTCATCTCGCCATAAGTTTCTGTGAAACAAAAACTAAAATATTATGAAATTATTTGATTTCTTGTATAAATCAACTATGCATGTAAATTAGATTTGAGAATTGAGAAATATCCAAAAATAATTTTGTTTCAGAAATTTATGCTCATAGTTACGTCAAATGATTTATAAAATATGGATCGTTAGAGACACATCACTTGTAATTACTTTTTAATTTCAGTATTCTGCTCACGTCCAGGCATCAACAAAGACGAAACAAATCGATATAATGCTTTTTAGGAATGGTGACGTCCCACGACTCACATGCGACTTGTCGGGCGTGTGCGGCGTGTGCGCATGTTTGTCTGCAGAAGCGGCGGCCTCGCGCGCGCGGCGCAGGCCCAGCGAGAACACCGCCACCGAGCGCACGCGCTTCACTAGCGCTGCCTTAGCTCGAGAACGACCTTGGAACCGTATACCACATATGAAACCAGTCTGTTACACTTATGGAATACTTTGCCGTAACCACTACAACGAAAATAAATGATTAATCAGCGATATAAAAACCGAAAGCGCGCTAAATTCAGCGCGTTTTCATAACAAGGTTTTTACCAAGAAACTCCTGTAGTAATGTAACAAACACATTCGATTCATCGCTCAAGAGTTTAAGCAAAGTTTACTCATATATATAATAAAGTTGAAGAATTTGTTTCTTTGAATGCACTAATCTCCGAAACTACCAGTTGTATACATATTGCATTTGAGCGGGTGGAATATATAACTACGATAAATATGCAAATTTTCGCCTCTTGATAGTGTAGCGACATCTATCTCGCCACATACGAACTAAATCTGACGTCTCCTAAATCGCGATATTAAAGTTATCCACGCGACTGAGCATGTATATAAGAGCCCGACAACATCCGTCGGGCAGTAGCCCACCAGACACAACACTCGTCTGGTAGGAGGATCCTCCCTTTTCAATGGCGGATGAGGAACTTATCACCCTGTTCCTCATACCCCCAAAATAGTCACTTTTAAAGATCATTTATAAACAACATTAAGATGGACTGGAATGAGAATAAATCGAACACTTCTACTTACTGCCTTTATCCTTAGGTTTATCATCTTCGCTGGAGGTGGCGCTGGCGTCAATAGATGGAGCGGATGAAGGCACCGCGTTCAGGTCCGGCTCCGAACCACCCGCGCTCACGCTGCCTGACAACTCCTGAAACATAACATTAAAATCACGCATCTACTCCCGAAAGGGCTAGGCAATTTCGCCCGTCACGTCGAGTCCCAAGAATTGGGTTTGAAAATATTAACCAGCACGCGTAGAATTACCAATTTTATATCTATTCTTTCTTTCTAACTTGAAATCTCTTCTACCCGAGCACGGGGCGTCCCGTAGCCTAGAGATTGGAAAACTTTTTTCTCTTCAGTTTTAACATCACCATGCGTAGGACGGTAGAAATCTTTTAACAATCTGTCATGTTGTATATTCTTCCGTCGACGTATCCCGTTTTTATGGTGGTCATGCTACGCGTGCAGATAGAAATCCAGACTCTGTCCTGCTACAAAGAAGTTCCTAATGCATATTACGATATAAATTAGGTCCCTGTTTTACAATGTCCGCATAGCCACTCCTTACTTAATAAATTCAAAAACGGAACAGAATTTGCTTAAATTTATCAAAGGCAGTCATGTCAAAGATATGGCCCGCGGGCAGCGTCGGGCCCTCAAGCTACATCAATACGGCCCGCCAACAGAATCTTTCCAGCGAGGATTTTTAAACAGCACACGATGCAATTTAAACAACTAAATTGTTAAAATGACATCATATGCTTTTTAGTACTTAATTTTGAATGCGGCCCTGTAACATACTATCCACCTTTTAGATGGCCTATTAGAAAAACAAGTTTGACACCCCTGATCTAAGGTAACGGGTAGACACGTAGGTGAAAAAACAAAGCACTTAGTATGTATGAACAATATCAACGTAGACAAACCACAGATATCGGTCACACAAAGATATTGTTTACCTGCAACGTCGGGTTTACAAGCGGCCTATGCTGTGCAGGATGCGGGATGCAGTGCGCTGACCTATGTAACGGCTCGTCTCTAAGCCCTCGCACGCCGAGTAAAGACAGCGGAGCGCCGGCCACCCCCTCCTGTGAACAATATTTATATCTCGTTAAACGCAACGGCTTAAAGGCATCGTTGTAGCATGTACGAGGTGAACCCAGCTTGGAACACTTGAGCCAGCTATATGCGTGCGCGCACAACACAACACGAACAAAATTGTTGCAGCAACATGATAGTTTGAAACATGTTACAAACAAATACTGCATACAATGTTGCCAGTAACACAAATAACAATTTGACGCTAGAACTGCACTCAATAATCTTATAAACCCTTGAGGAAAAAGTGTAAAAGTATCTACCTTACGTCGTATAGGCTTCGTGGGGCTGACATCCGGCAACGTTTGCAGTGACCCGGTCACAGTCACAGGCGGTTCTGACGTCGTTATAGACGCAGCTTTAGGCCTGAAATGTTACGTCACACAATATCAGAGTCACTAAGATGGTGTTAGAGAGAAAAGTAGGTATGCAGTCTGGGTTACAGAGAAGATAATAAATGGAGTGCTTGAAGTGGATACTAAATAGGTTACTTCTAGGCAAGCGTGCTTCATCGTCGATCACATCATCGCTTACCATCACGTTAGATAAAGGTTAAACATGAGTCTATCAGTAAAAGAGTATACCTTATTTTTTTCGGATTCCAACAATTTAGTTGGTTTAAGGAAGCTCGATAGATAAGGATTTTCCAACCCGCACCAAAAAAAAAAGGAAGCTCGATACAGCGTCGACTAAGCTCTGAACCCTGCATACTTTCAGCTTCGATAAAAAGCGATTAAATCACTTTTTTGAACGCTTAACAAAAATGCGATACATAGAAAACACGCAGTTTTGGGTTATAAAAAGTGATGCAGCATCAGCGATTGCTTGTCACTGAAATGCGTGATTTTTTTATAGCAACGCAGAGAGTCGACAACACCCGTTGCGATATTCAAAAAGAAAAAACTTGTGCTATGGTCTTGCAACGCTTAAAAAAAGAGAAAACAGAGGCTCATTAATCACGATCACGAAAACTTTTGAAGCATTTAGTAACCTAGCACTCCATTTGCTTACTTATCCGTGTTAAGGGAAACGTGAAATGTGCTCAAAGTTAGTACAGTGTTAAGGGTTAGATCAAAACAACGCAAATGCGCATTTATTATTACTAGACATAAAATACAATTGACAGTACCCGGTTGTAAATATGGCCATCTAGTTTCTTTCTTTCTTTATCGGCAAAAATGACGAAGATTCATACAAATTGTCAGCCCTTATTTAACCCATTCAGGGGGTGATTTTTCAAAAAATCTATTTTACTACTCTACTTCGCTGTATAAGGAAATCCTGTGCAACATTTTTTGCATCTAGACCAGCCGTTTAGACTGTATGTTCTCTGTCAGTGGGTAGCAGCTTCAAACATCACGCTTTAGCCGAACATACGAAGGCATAATGAATATATACGAAGGTATAGGCTATGGAGCCTATAACCCTCCTCAAGGATATCTAGGCTAGGCTATCAAGTGCAAAAATATTTTTTTTAAATAGACTGGTAGTTTCAGAGTGACAAAAATACTCCTCAGCTTTATTATATTAGTATAGAAGTATAGATAGATAGCGTTATCCCTGTCGCTCGTACCTGTCTGACCTGTAATCTTCTGAAGCTCGACATGTCATATTTACACCCGGGCACGTTTTATATATTAGCACACAGGATGGCATAGAATGGGTGCTGGTTTAGCAGAGTTAGAGAATATACGCACACAGTGGTTCATATTACCTTTTAAATGCGGAGAGATATCTGACAGAAACTCTTTGATCGACAGGTCATAGATGATGAAGAATACATTATCATCTTCTTATAAATTATTCTCGAACGTGTTCGATTTTCTTGAAGTTTATTTGTAGGATAGGCAGTGTGTTAGCCAATAGCGTTTGACCTACTTCATTGTTATATTATCCAGTAATTAAATTGATCGTTCAAGCATTTTTTATCTTAGTTTAAACAGGAGAAAGTCATGTTCATTCATTCAATAGATCCAATACAAAAGTAAATTGTAAATTTTGGTATTTTACCACGTAAATTCTGCCTATCCTGCGTATAGAAATAGTGTTGGCAACTATCTCAAAATCATTGTTTCATAAAATGACCTGTCAACCTTTTATAGGAATCGTACAAAAAAAAAACTTCTATGACGGTTGAAAAAGAGATTTAATGCAAAAAAAAACTTAAATATTAAAAACAAGCGTAAAATAATGTTAAGGAATAAAACTTATTTCAATAATATTTCGCTACACACCCATCCATTTAATACTTGTGCCAAATTAACTGAAAACAAGAAAATATAAGTAAATTAAAATTGGAGGGTAGCGATTAAGCCATATTTACTGCCGATGGTTGATTTGCGATATGACCAAACGACATTAAAACCTGATTCTGCTATTAAAACTAGATTTAACGACTCAACTTTGACTTTACTAAGTAAAGTAAACGACTCATACGAATATACACTTTATATGCACAGCATTAATGTTCATACTCGTATGAAACGCTTCCGCTGATTCAGTTGTACGGATATGAAAATGACGCGTATTGGAATAAAGTAGTATTCGTTTGAATCACTTACTTTACTTAGCAAAGTAAAGTTTTAATTGCGGTTTATGAATCATGCCTCTCGAGAACTTTAAATTAAATGAAGGCTCATTTAATTTTAAGTTCTTTTAACAGATCGAAGGACATGAATATGGCTTTAATTCATTCCCTCGCCGCAAAAACAAAATTTATACGTTCTTTACGAATTTCAGAGCCAACCCAACTATGTTGGGGTCGGCTTCCAGTCTCACCGGATGCAGCTGAATACCATTATTTAACATGGAGCGACCGCCTACCCGAACTGCAGAACCCAGTTACTGGGCAACACGAGACCCCTTGGTGAGACTGGTTTTCAGTCTTTCGGGCTTGCAAATACCCGTAACAACTGTCAAAGATCTACAAATGACAGTCGGGGCCAACGGCTTAACGTGCTTTCCGAGTCACGCTGGTTCACAGAATTTATACTATCATTAAAACCCGACCAAGTGTCACTTACCTGAAAGGCGGTATTTCAGGTATCTTGCCGATAAACATTTTCTTCTTGTCGATAGACTTGTCGTTCCCTGGTTGTTTTGGTGTTGTAGGAGTGACGGTCCGCGGCGTGTTGCGGGCCGACGGTCGGATGTCATCTTGTGAAGTACATTCAGACTTGAAAGAAAGTGTAGATCTGTTAGTGCTGAGGAATATTGGTAGAAAACTTAACACACATGATGGGTACCGGTATCGAATAAAGATAAAACAATAAAGTTATGTTAAAGAACAAAAAAGTGTAGTGTAGTGTAGACTGAATTTCGGTTCCTGTCTTGTATTGTGTTGTTTTTCGGGCCGATATCCACAACTCCACGACTCTGCGCGTATTTTGCATAATTTTGTCTTGACTTGACAGCAGAAATATCTATTATCAGTCATTTTCATTTTCGTTTGTAAAAATATTAATATATAAACATAAAAACACGCCTGTATTCCACAATGGTTGTATAGCTCAACGATTTTTAGAAAATGTTCAGCTTTGTAGAGCTACATCTCTGTTACATAACAGCTGTTATACTTCAGTGGCGCAAATGACAAACGAATCACATAATAAATGAAAATTATTTCTGTAAAAAGGTTTTTACACGTCAACAAGTAAATTATTTTTCAAATAGGTCAGTGTCGTCCGACCTAACCACTCTGTGAAGAAACACCGAAAGAAACCAAGAGATCACAGTCCCTTTTAAGGTCCAGACATTACCTTGTCTGATCATGATGCGCGTTCGTAAATTGCAAGGATTTGCTGTCACCCGTGTGAAATGCCTTGGTATTCTACATATACTTGACTGTATGTTCTTACCATAAGCGGAGCGTGCGCGTTTTTGATAGCTTCTCGCCTTTGGAACTCGACCTTCGCCATCTCAGTAGCCAACCACGCCGGTATCTCCGGTATGGCTATGCGAAGTGCCAGTACAATCACCAGGATTACATGCTGAAATAAATTCACACGTACATTTCATCACGCCTGCGGTAGAGGTAGGCAAGAGGTGTATAGAGTACATCCAAATTTTGTCAGTTATGTTCAAGTCCCGTATAATAAAGGGCGAGCCTATAACCATCAACCAGGTACAAATCCAAACTTCGGTCCGCTTGTGAGAAATTCAATTGGAAAACCCTAATAACACTTTACCCTATCTGGGAATATAACATACCATACTTAGCAATTGCTTTTGCAACCACTAGACCAACGACAAAACCATTTAAATAAAAGACTTTGCTTTTCAATAAATCATAAAAAAGTAAACTGCACCATACCTCTAAGGCCACAATGACGAGTATAGTCTGCGCAGGAGTGGCGTCAGGCAACATTCTATGTACCGGGCCTGATAGACCAATCAGAGCGCAGTTTACAAGAACTGCCACCGCTACCATGGTTTCCATTGCATGCTGAAAATAATAATAATCATATTTTGAAGTAAATTGAGTGGAGACTGCAAATCAGAAGACGTTTGGTTAAGACGCCTTCAGGATAGGTGGAGTAAGAGACTAATTACACATATTCAGCTGAATTCAGTGTTGGTCCACATTTTTTTCGTATCTCAAACTTATAGAATAGAATAGAATAGAATTTTATTTTGCAAATATGGGTAGTATAGTAGTTCTTAGGATTACATTACAGCTCAGCCACATTTTACCGTTGCATACAGCATGCAAATATTTAAAAATTATTATCTGATTATTATACTTAAATTTTTTCTTGAAATTACTAGATAAATTTATACATTATTATTATTTAATTATTATTACTACATATTTTTACTTACTATATTTAACTTTACTACATTATTTATGCATGGTCCTTCAGAATTCTGGTTTATCTCACAAATGTATGCATAGTTACTGTACAAGCAAATCTTCGGTGAGAAGGAGATTCCAAACTCTTAAACTGAATTACACTTAGAAGTTGATGCAGTTACATTTTTTTTTAACACCATTTTTGTATCAGATGCTTTCAACTGTGCGAACTTAACGTAACGGACGTAAAACTGGTGTTTTCTATGGACAAAAGCAGAATCTTGCTTAACACATTAACTGTCAAACAAGGAGACACAATAGAAAATGTATTGTTTGTCGGTCATTTGGCGTTTCAACGTGTTAAGAAATATAGTTAATCCCTCTATACTCATATGTTCACGAAAATAGTCAAAACTTAGAGCTTCAGCTATGTTTTAAACGATTATACCCATTAAACACATACCTGCCAACTCCCGATACTCTTGACCCGCTCGCCGAACGGCCGCTGCGCGACATGGCACAACTTGAACGCGTCAGCTCGTATCTCCGCTGCGTTGTTCAGCAGCGCGCACACGGCGGCCAGCGGGAAGGCAGATGAGAACAGTACTACGTGCCCCAGTTGTGTCAACATCTCCAGGTATTCCGCGAATGTGCCGTCGTACTGAAGACAATGTTACGATGACGTCAGAAACAAGTATAAACACCGGCACGGACACAGTAGCGGGGGTAAGTTTGCGCATTTTACACTAAAATTGACTACTGCTCAACTCAAGATCCGTGCTTTGGGCATGTGATGTGGAGGCTTACAAGATTAAAGGAAGATAAAAGAAACAAAAGATGGATTGTGTAGTGACGGCATAGAGATGTATTGGCGAAGACTTGCAGTGCCGACCCCAAACAAATTGGGATAAGAGCAGGAGTATGATGATAATGATGATATTCTTAAGAGGACCGGCCGATGAATCTGTCTATAGTATTAGAGGAACAACTATCCCACTACATCTGAACTAAGTTAACAGCTAAGACACTATTAGTTGCAGACGACATTACTTGACGTCACAGAATCCTACATTGCACAAGCAAGATTCTCCGCAAAATCAGTATTTTATACTGCGATAGTTGGTTTATTAAACACCAGCGGTCCTGGCATTAATTTTGAAATATCGCATTTCAGCATCGTCAGTGGTAACAAAACCAGTGTAAACCGGCCTTGCATTATATTCAAACTGCGTACCACGCTAGACCAGTTCAAAGTCAAAGTTTTTTAGTTTTGTTTGTAATGTTCTCTGCAAGTCTCAATAAATACTTGATCTTCCTTTTGTTTTGGGCCGCATGATCCTCTTGTTTCAACGTAAAGTTATCATCATCCTCTTGCCCTTATCCCAATTTATTTGGGGTCGGCGCGGCATGTCTTCTTCTTCCATACATCTCTATTTCCCGTCATCTCAGAAGTCACTTCCTTCTTAGCCATATCAACTTTCACACAATCCATCCATCGTTTCCTGGGTCTCCCTCTACTCTTGTAACCCTCTACATTCATACTCAAAACTTTCCTCACAACATGATCCTCATTCCTTCGCATCACGTGTCCATACCATGATAGCCGATTTCCACACAACTTCTCTGTCACAGGCGCCACTTTCAGGCTTCCTCTTATATACTCATTTCTTATTCTATCCATTCGCGTAACACCACTAATCCCCCTCAGCAGCATGCAACTGCCTTTAATTAATTGCTTTTGTTCTTCTAAAGTAAGTGATTCGTAAAGATTCTAACCCTGAACAGCTGCGACTCGAGCTCGGCCTGATGCAACACCTTCTGACCTACGAGCGGCTCAGAGTCCTTCCTATCATCTTTCTCCTTATCAGTGCCTCCGTTCACGAGACTTTTCTCTGGGATATCGCAAGTCGAATCGTGCTTCTTTTCGAATAGTTCCGTTAGCTGGGCTGATGTTGGCACTGTAAGGGAGAAGAAATGTTATTTTTTATTATTTGGAGAAAGCCGAAAGTGAAGAGTAGAACAATAAAGTTGATTTAGGATTTACAAAAAAAGGTGGAAGTACAGAGTAGCCACACTATGTCTACAAGTTTCAGTAGGGGTATTTCCTGTCTTTGTAGCGCGCTGTGCGAAAATGTCTGGGACTAGCGGACGGTCACAAGAATGATCTTATAAGGGTTCCGTAAAGCACGGAACCATCATAATCTGCCTAGCCTATAATTCCAACTATGTTGGACTCGGCTTCTACTGTAACCGGATGAAACTAAATATCAGTATTTTAGCATGAAGCCACTGTTTATGAGAACTGCACAACCCAGTTACTGGGTAATACCCTTGCTAGAACTGTTTATCAGATTTTTGGGAATCTGATAGCCCGTAACAACTGTTAAAGCTGTTACTGCTTTACAAGTGACAGCTGGGACCAAAGTCTTATAGTGCTCTCCGAGGCATGGGGGGGTTTCGATATGTGATCTACCCAGCCAAGGACTGATCTCGGCAAACGTCGATACCGATAAACGATACCTTTAAACCCATGCAGCTGTGATTGTAAGCCATACGGACCCCCCTTCAAGTTCTGTAACCCTGGTACTTACTCTTGCTCGGACTGATAGCTCCAAATACGTCAACACAAATCTTAGCCAGCCTCAAGTTTTCAATCAAATAAGGAAGCGCCGACTCTTTCAGATTACCAATCACTTGTCGCGTTATCAACAAAACGGCCAATTGCTGGAAACAAAAGAATTTTGTTAAACCTGGTTTATAGGGAGTTGATAAGTTTTTAGTAAACGATAAAATAAATGTTTGATGTGACATCGCTGGTGGATGTGGCGGCAGCAGTGAAAACTCCTTCGATGCAAATTTGACGACCAATGTGGCGCGGCGGGCGAAGGTCCGCCTGCAACGCAAGAGGTTGCGGGATCGCTTCCCGCCCTAGGACAAATGTTTGTACAATCTACAAATATTTGTTCCGGGTGTTCAGGGTATTTGCTATGTAAAATAAAAAATATATATCTATGTAATGTATTTTATTAAGTATATCAGCCATCTAGTACCCATAAAACAAGCACTGCGTAGCTTGAGGCTAGATGATGCTGTGTGGATTGTCCAGCATTATGTATTTATTTAATTTATTTAAATAAGTTACTATTTAGTATGTCTTGTTCCTATACTTAGATTATTATTCTTTTGACATATGTTGTATAGCTTCAAGTTCTTCAAAATACGTCTGTCTGATAGAGACAGACGTATTGCTAGGGAGTTTGTTCCGCCACTTTTTCTTCCCAGCATAAACACTAGGAAGTGGTGAAGGGTGGGCGTTTTGGGGGACTGTCTTTTGAAAACGTTTTGACGTTCAAAAAGTGCTGATTCTCAGTCTAATTTGAATAAATGAATTTTGATTTTGAATAAATTTCATTTGATTTGATTTCATAACCAATCGAGACCACAAATAGTCCTCAGACAGAGTGAAATAAAGGGAGGATGGTGAGCTGTTAGTGTCTCACTTAAGCTGGGTGACACGGCCAGCTTACTTCATCGATCGCTTGACCCAAATTTTCATGGAGAGATTATTTTCAGAACTGTCTTGTATGGATCAGAGTGTTGGGCCACAAAAGGAATGAATGAAAGGCAGTTGCATGCAGCTGAGATGAGAATGCTAAGGGGGATGTGTGGTGTTACGCGAATGGATAGAATAAGAAATGAGTATATAAGAGGAAGTCTGAAAGTGGCGCCTGTGACAGAGAAGTTGTGTGGAAATCGGATATCATGGTATGGACACGTGATGCGAAGGAATGAGGATCATGTTGTGAGGAAAGTTTTGAGTATGAATGTAGAGGGTTACAAGAGTAGAGGGAGACCCAGGAAACGATGGATGGATTGTGTGAAGGTTGATATGGCTAAGAAGGAGGTGACTTCTGAAATGACGGGAAATAGAGATGTATGGAAGAAGAAGACATGCTGCGCCGACCCCAAATGAATTGGGATAAGGGCAAGAGGATGATGATGAGCGTTGCCGTCTGTTGCAAGCTTTAGAACTCGTTTTTTTTCTTTTACGTTTTCAGTTCTGATATTAAATACTATGAAAAGACACAAACCTCTTTTAACTTATCCATATCCTGCAGGTAGAACGCAATATAGAACAAACTCATGAACGAGTTGAGGAATTGAAACTGAAAACAAAACAACATACTTTACTTATACAATCTAAATTAACAAGAAATACATCAAAAGCGAACTAGATACGGTCTACAACAAAATACTTTAACAATAATGGAAATATTTATGATTAAAATTATATTAGTCAGTGTTTCAACATAAATCAATACTAAATAGATCTAAACTAACATCTACCCAACGGAAGTTTTAAAGATGTGAAAATAAATATGTAAATATGTTCTCTTCGGACATGGTATAAGGGGTATTTAACAAACTGGGCAATTTGGGCAATAATAAGTTAAGTTATTTACAGAGTGCCTATAAGCCGCAGATACAGGGTGGAAGAGAAATCGAAGAACAAACTGATATCATGTGTTTAGTACATGATTCTGTATCAATCAGCGTATGTGCAGATGTATTTTTTATTTAAATCAGAATAAAAAGGCATGAGAAAGTCATCACTTGTATCTATGGTTGGGTAGAAATCAAGATTTTGGGCATAGGCGATGCTACAGTACACCCATATTTAACCAGTTATGTTTTTAAGTCCCATGTAAAAAGGGGTGAGCCTATCGCCACCAGCCGGGCACACATTCAGGCTCCGGGCTGGTACTGAGAAATTCCTAATGAAAAATCCCTATAACAGATTATTCGACCGGGACCTCGAAGCCAAGAACTCTTGCGTAGCAGTCGCGCTACTAGACCAACGAGGCAGTCAAAAAGTAGAAATCAGGAAAAACCATGTTCTGAAGTCGTGGTATCAGTTTGTGTGTCGATGTACCTTCCACCCTGTAAAGAAGTGGTCGTTATTATTATTGTTGCCAGTAATAGATTACTAGACTTGCATACAGGGTCAAATTAAATTCGTTAGCTTAATTAATCATAGGCCGTTTACAAAGCGGCAGTAGACAGAGCAAGTTCTGTTATAACCTTATAGGAGCTAACCAGTTAACAAAAAGTATGAATTTTATAAGTTTTATTACTTAATTTCAAATGTACAGTCAACAAAATAGATTGGTATGATGACTAGAAGTTCTTATCTCACTTTTACACTATGCACGATGTACAAATCACGTTTATAATCCCTTAAGTGTTAGGCAGAGGTGTACTTAGGGTGTGACATATAGCATATTTCGCCAGTTATGTTTAAGTCCCATGTTATAGGGGGCGAGCTTATAGCCACTAACCGGGCACAAATCTAGACTCTGCTGTTAGCTGGCTGTTGCTAAGAAATTCTAGATGGAAAAACAAAATAACACTTAAACCAACCCAGGCATCGAACCTAAGACCTCATGTTGAGCAGTGGCACTTGCGACCACTAGAACAACAAGGTAGTCGCACACGACGCACGATATACTTACCTACTGATATTGCGTTTGTTACAACTTTTGTAACATAAAACAAACTGACACTGACACATTATGATCAGTCATAAATTGACTTCAGAACACGCACCAGACAAGTGGTCGTATATTAAGATGCCTGATTAATTACCTGTTTTGTTGACTGTACATGTTACTACAACAGAAAAGATTTTACTTATTAATTCGCATGCAAGCGAAAAAGAACAGCGTGCAAACTAAACCACTGTGCCATCAGATTATTATTCCATTTACCAATCTGTGTGGTTAATAACCTTCTTCGTTTAGTTTCTAGAAGCAAAGCGTGATGAAAGCTTAGCTTTTGAGTAAGTATGGCGTTAGTTTTTTTTTTACAGCATTTTTTAATACAAACCAATGCTATTTTCACAATCAGGTGATTCTCATACTTTGTCTCGAGTCGATAGTTCTCTGTTAAAAAATGACGTCATAATTTTCAGTGTTACCATTTTTTTTGTTTTTTTTTTTGTAGCGTCCAGTCCCATTTGGTAAGCAGTAAAGAGAAAAAATAATATGCGCTATAGTATATCCTCTACACACTGTGTTGTTCTAATAACTAAATGTGTCTATTTAACGATCGATTAGTCGACTATTTATTATTATTGTTTAAATAATTGATGTTCTAAATATACGAAGAAAAATCTCAATATGTTCAAAACTAAGTGACATGCAGAGTTTGTGAAATATTTTTGTCTTTTCGCGCGTATCTTTTGGTTACTAAGAAAGAGATAACGTTTAAAGTTTTTTTTATGTTATGTTTCTCATTTTTTAGACAATACAGGGTGGGGTGGGGGGAGATCGACGGTTAACCTGACAGAGTTCAGATGACGGAAGTGCATATTTTACTTTTTGACACCTTTAAACGCTAGAGGACCGACAAACAATACATTTCCTATTGTGTCTTACTGTCGGGCAAATTTTTCCTTTTCTTGAGATTTTTAATTAAGGTGTAAATAAAAAATCTCGTGGCGTAAGATAGTAATAATGATTTTTCACAATTTAAAGTAAAAAGGTCATCAGAAAAATAAAAACGTAAAAATTAGGAAAAAGCCGATGAAAAATTTAAATGCTGGGGGATCCAGAATAATGTACTGAACTCATGGTATCAGGTTGGGCGTCGATGACCCTTCCACTCTGTATATACCACAAACAGAATATTAAAAAATAAGTCTTTAGGTGTCTAAACACACGCAATGCAGAAGTTCCGCGACCGAAGTTCGGCGGCTGCTTTTACGTTCCGACGTATTCGGCTGATATGACACCATAAGTGCCGAACTAACGCGGCAGAAATCCAGTCCCGCAACTTTGTGTGTGTATTCTGTGTCTCGAGCGCTCAAGCGCTGACAGAAGCGAAATGAACACTACGGGCGGACACACGGGGCGCGGGCGGTTCCCCGATGCTCCCCGCCCTCGGAACTTCGTCAGCAATCGAACCGAACTTTGGCCGCGTATAATGTGCGCTCACAGAATAAGTTGCCGCTGAACTTACGCCCGACTGAAATTAGGCTGTACGCTGCGACGCGACGTAATTGCGGCATAGTGCAGGCGTAATTGTGCTGAACTTCGGTCGCGTTACTTCGGCATAGTGTGCTTAGACACTAATACGTTCCAGATACGTGCGAAAAGATTACCCACAACATATTTTCCAATTGTACTTTTTACGTTGCCATAGTAACCAAATTCATTTACGGAACCAACTAACGTCACGGGCTATCTACATTAGAATCACACCTCATTTCAATTGTTATCAAAAAAGTATCCAAACTAAAAGAATTGCACGCAAATAAAAACATCACAATTTAAAACATTCTTAGGACAGTGGTATTTGAAGAGAGGTATTAAAAAATGTACAGGTTTTTTTAAGGAATTAGGTCTATCTGCTGCTGCTCAGAAGTGAGAGTCTTTACACCTTGTACAAGCCGGTTTCTTTTGACTAGATAGATAGTCCACTGACAAATCTATCATTATTCCTAAAATAGCATCACGCCTGTATTGAGAGGTGTACCTATAGTACAGAGAGATTTTGCCAGTAAAACTTAGGCCCCAAGTAATAGGGAACCAGCCTATTTTCAAAGCATTTTCTCACAACAAAGAGGTAAATTATTTTACAAAAAAAAAACCACTGCCCTAAGACCACAGACAAAACAAAATAAAACTCAACCTCTTCCACACATTGATTGTTATAATAAACACACCACAAAGGCTACATTACCTTTGTCGTTGAGCCACCTCGCTATTCTGGCGTACACTTCCTCCTCAACCGCTATGATGATGGCGAGCAAGGCGCGCGGTATCCAAGTCATATATATTATGTTCGTCTCCCACCAATCCTGTGAATAATTAATGTTGATTTTAATACGATTGATACTGAAGACAGGCCTTTCAATGATTGGTAACAAGGAATCATATTTGGTAGACAGATTTTTTTTTTGTTTTTGCTAAAATTTAAAACTTTATTGATTGATTCCTCCTAATTGCTGCAATTGTTTCCATAACAAAGCCTCCAAATGTATACTAATACAATAAACCGTGAGTCGTGATGGCCCATTTGTTTAAGCTTCGCCTCTTGTGCCCCAATGTGACTTTTTAAATTCATATGTACTTTCTAACTTTATCTTGGACATCACTGATATCGGATCGGTGAAGAAAATCATCGTGAGGAAACATGGACTTATTATAAGCCCGTCTTGAGCAAGCGTGGTGATTAATGCTCGTGAGTTCTCTGTATGAAGCATTTGCCCTACAATGGGACAGTAACAGGCTGTTTCACCATTATTATAATAAACCTATATTGTTTGTTTTTTTGTTTGAACGCGCAAATATCTGGAACTACCGGTAAGATATAAAAAATCTTTTTGTATTTCATAGCCCAATTCTTGAGCTTTAACTTAAACGCCATTTAACATTATGCTACGACCCTTAGGAGCAAGTGAAACACGAGGCATAGCTAGTCACTCTATATATTATGTATTTCTAATAAATAATACAAAATGTATAGCTTATTAAGGTCCGAAGAGCTGCGAGGGCTCTCAGTATTAATTGATTTTATTTTATTGTCTGTTCCTGTACTCGCTGTACTCTAAAACATATGAAGGTGTGTACCTGAGCCCGCAGCAGCGCGAAGGTAGCTGAGGCAGCGACGCTGAGACACACGCACATGAGCGGGAAGGACACGCAGTGCCGCCACACGCGCCGCCGCCACGCCGCGTACACGGGCTCGGGCCGGCCTGTCACTGTACTTGTACTCATTTCACCCTGGAATTAAAATACATCATTCGTCTTTAGTAAAGAAGCATCACATAACATCAGGCCAGTATCCTCTGGTAGGGTACAAAATCTATATTCAAATTAGGCTGAGAATCAGCACTTTTCGAACGTCAAAACGTTTACAAAAGACAGTCCCCCAAGCGGCCTACCCTTCACCACTTCCTAGTGTTTTACACAGAAGTGTACACTCATGCCCATTTTTCAGTCGATTCCGTGAGGATTACGGTTATTCGCCATAGATCAAACTGCCTGTCGGTAGGGGCAATGCAGACTTTAACTACTAAATCGATAAAAAACCGGGCATCAATCGAGATCGATGAAAACCTCGTATATGCGAAAGAGGTAACTCTACAGGCGGATGAAAAAACTAAACCCAGTATAATTTTATTACTAGAGCTTATTCACACTCGCGAGTTTTTACAGGTTCAAAAAAAAAAAACATGAAATAAAAATAAAAATATAAATAAAAACAAAATTGCATTCCCGAGCTTTTCAAGGCGACGATATCGACAATAGTATGATTCGAGGTGATCAATATCGTATAATTAAGTATTTTAGAAAGTACCTGAAATAATGGTCTCGGTTCAACCAGCAACTCATCTCTCTGATCCAATGTTCCCCATTTATACGCCAGCACATTAGAATATCTGTAATTTTACAACAAAAAAAAATGAGTGATGATAATTTATAGCATTTTTTAGAAGTTCGGTTTTGTAGAGCGTTATCTCTGTCACACATAATACCTGTGTGATAGTCTCTTTCTAAAATCTCGATGTATCATGTAAACGCTCGGATACCTGAGTATAGACGCGCAGCTCCTTGGTAAAAATGGTCATTGACAGCTACTTTATATCGTACCAATAATAATAAGTAGACATAATGGTAACTTAAACAGGACCACGCAGCAACGGAGACTTAACTACATCACGTAATAGGCACACACTCATCTCCATGCTTGCACGAATACTTCTATCCTCGCATCTACATACACTCACACAAATGAAAACTTTGAATTTATTTCCCTTTTGAAGATATATCTGGTCTAACACCTTAACTGCTAAACAACGAGACACAATAGAAAATGTATTCTTTGTCGGTCATTTGGCGTTTAACGTGTTAAGATACAGGATATTATTTTAGTTTAAGAGACGTCTAATTTCGCAGTTCTAATGCACCTGATAAATAGTATAATGTTTGGTTACCTTTTCCACGTTTCTAAATATACACACGCCCATAGCACGTTGAACAGCGAAAACAATACATAAGCTATGTCCTTCCAATTATCATTCGCTGTGCCGAGCCAAATCTGAAAGGAAAAAATATAGAATGACATCACAACTGTTTTTCCCGAAAGGACATTTTACACACATTACGGTGTGTTAGTGTGTGTGTGTGGGGCGGGGAGAGTGTGTGTGGGGCGGGGAAAGTGACGGTGTGTGTGGACCAGGGAAAGTGAGTGTTAGAGCGAGTGGGTTGGTGGTGGTGTTCCCATTGTGCTCAAAATAAAAAAACTTACCCAAAATATAAAGCCTACAGCAGCCGGCACCGTCAACGATCGTGTATAATGTCCAAGCCAAGCGAAGTACATTGCTATTTTAACGCCGAAATATTCACTAATCTCATCTGAAACATCCATTAGTAAGATTCGGCCTGTATTCCCCGAAGGGTTGGGCAAAGGTGCACCTATAGTAACACCAACATTTCGTCAGTTATGTTTAAGTCCTACGTAATAGGGGGCGAGCCTATTGCCATCAACAGGGTACGAATCCAGACTCGGGGCTGATAATAAGAAAATTCTTATTAGAAAAACTTAATCACTCTTTGCCCGACCTGAGAATTGAACCCAGGACTTCGCACTCAGCAGTCGCGCTTGGCAGTCATTAGTTAGTGCCTATCCACACAATATACCGAAGTATCATTGGCCAATAAATATTTCGCATTAAATAACTTACCTATAGGCTGTGGAGAAAACAACGTCTTCACCCATTTCCTTCTAAGGTTCTCCAAAGCATGTCTCTCGTGAAGAGGGAACATGCTGGCTACCACTCCTCTGCTCACACATGCCGGCACTGTTGACAATGATAATCTTTCATATTAACATCACACCTATTATTCCCGAAGGGGTGGGCCAGTTACCGAGGATCATTGTGGCCGATTCCCTTGTCAGCTAAACAACATTTAGAAGAATGAAGAAAGGGACGGACATATACAAGGGCTGTAAATTTTATTTGAACTGAAACTTCTAAGCAAACATAGTTGACATTTGAAATTCATCGAACTAAAAATATGGTCAAGTTCTAGGTATAAACTTTGTCGTCTCTAACTTAGTACTTAATTATTTTTGTTTTTAATGATTGTACTTGCTTTATGAGTGGACAAGCATCGATTATAAAATTCAAGTAGGAAGCGTTTGTAGTTTTTGAAATAAGAAGCTATGAAAGACAGACGCAAGTCGTACCATACGAGTTCCTCTTTACCCGACTGCGCGACGCATGATGTGTATTTTGCCATTTTGGTACTAAACCTTAAAAATAGTATTATCGTGCGCCGAACAGCTGCGAAAATGTGCTCTATTCTGTCCTTTACAAAGTTCAACTAAAAGAGAAAGTGACCTTCGGTTGACTTATTGTGTTCCAACCAGTTCAAGGTGAGCCCCGATGCATTGTTATATTATTTACCCCTTTGTATGTCAGAATCGGATGATGAACTAGTGTTGTTATGTGTTAACCTTTAAACCGGCTGATTTTATATCAGTTGCCGTGCCCCTAGCTTATGTATAAATCGTCAGTACAATTATCATCTTGCCTGCATTGAGCTATTTATGGGAACAATCTTAACACCTAAAACGCCAGGTGACCGACAAACGATACATTTTCTATTTTGTATCGTTGTCTGGCAGTTAAGATGCTAAAGTAGAACCAAGAAATCAAATTGGACAAACGTGTTTTTTTTTTTAATAAGCTTAAACTGTCCCACTGCTGGACAAATACCTCCCCTCAAGTCCTCCAAAACAAAGGTTTTATGTCGGATAAATACGACATAGAAGGAAAAGGGGTTATTATCGAGCAAGATATATATTGGTTTCAATTATGTGCAGTTGAAAATACGGTTTTCTTTTGCACCTAAAGTTGAGGTCTAGAACTTGCAGGCTAGATTTATTTGCGAGCTGTTTTAATCGAAACATAAATAATTTAATTCCATTTAAAAATCTAAATATTATAACAGAAAGCGTTGGGAGACTGTCCTACAAAAAACAGTCACAAATAGCACATATTTTTGTAAACCTTAAGTTCATAAATTTTTAGCTTTGACTTACCAATACTTTGTCCAGGTCTAAGGGTGAGGGCAGGCTCTAAAGCATGCTCATCGCCAGGTTCTGCGCGCGCAGACTCCAACGCATGCTTGACTAAAGTGCCCCGCTCTTGCGAATTCAGTAAATCGGCGGCTGAGGAACCCTGGGAAAACAAAATGGTAAATGACAAATGTACGGTGTTTTTCGCCTTGATATTTGACAGGACTCGGGAAATTTAACATATCTTAATTATCAAACTGCAGTTCCTATGGCAGTTTGGGGCAGACGCTCCACCCCATCGAATGTAGCGAAAATGCTCATGTTGGCCAACTAAAAGGAGTTAATAATGGATAGGCTGTGTATATATGTATTACAGTGAATTTGGTAGTAATAACGTATATCTTATATTAGCTGTGGTCCACTTGAGCTGTGGGCTAGGCAGATGATTTGGATATCAATGCAATGCATTCATTTTAGCAATATAACACACTAACTATCGATATTTGGCCGATATTTGTCTCATTATAAATGAAGTCGAAAATTACCTGTAGGTAACAAAATAAAATAGTCAACTGTTATCGTGTCGCCATGAACTTGGTATTAAAATTGTAGCAGCACTATGTACTTGGATGTACAGAAATAAGCGCCGACATCAAGGTGAAGTTAAATTGACAAATGTATGGGGAATTGGTAGCACGCAACCTTTATTTGCCGTACAGTATACAATCAAACAAAGATCAAAGTATATGTACAGGGAACTAAGTCACTACTTTTGAACGATGTTTACAGTGTGCTATTGTTAGTAAGTATTGATGTTCTATCACATGAAGGCTGGTTTCCTTTGAGTACCTTTGTGTGTAGGATTTTAGATGCACGTATAGGTTGTTTCTGTGTGCGTGAAGGCGGCTCGGTCAATACTGAGTACTCCTAAGCATACACAGGTAGAAACACTGAGATAGTCCATCTAGAGCACCCGTCCCAATGGCAAGTAGCCTAGTCCACGAAAGGCAACTATAAATATTGTTGGTTGATGCTATTCGTGGATTTGATAAACGTTCAAGTTCATGATGTATTTCATTAAATAACGTCCTGAAAAACAAATACAGATAGCTATGGGCTGTTGAGTCATTCGTGGACAAAAATCACTACGTATTATAAAACATAGTCCTCCACCGCGACTGTCTGTCTGTCTGTTCACGATAAACTCAAAAACTACTACACTGATTTCGGTTCTCGAGGAAGGTATAAGTATATAATTTGTCAAATTTTTGGATACATTGGCGAAAATTTCATGATGACTTTTGGTCGCGATAACCGACATCCACGCGGGCGAAGCTGCGGGCATCAGCTAGTGTAAGAATAAATGCTAAAAATATTTATATCTGCCTTTCGTGGACTAGGCTAATTCCCATTCGCGCAGGTGCCATTCAGACGGGTGCTTTAAGTGCCAGTTTGATGTACGTACATACACTCTTGAGTCACACACAGCCGGCCTTCGTGAAACAGAATGTGAGAAGAAAATCGTGTTTTTTAGTTTTTTAAACTATAAATTTTAATCGAATTATTGCATTGTCATCGGTATTTGACAGGTGCAAAATTTGAATGAATTCTGGCCGTTTAAAGTGGGTAAAATCGCGCCCTAAGGAGTCGGTTACAAACAAACATACAAGTAAAGCTAATATATAAAAAGCGTGTAAAAAGAATAACATTTTAAAATTAAGGTCGCACACATTTAGGTATTTATTTCCCCTGGAGACTAAGACTTTAGCTAAACAAAACAGACTAAGTAATGGAAATTGTGACTGACAGCCAATTACAATAATTAATAGGCAGTGAAAATTAATTAATGAAAGTCTGAAGAGTCTTCTCTAAATGCCTGTCTTTTTGCCTCCGTGCAAGTATTACAATCATGTTAACGTAACGTAAACCACTACGTACTTGCTAGGTTTTCTATTCTGAGATCAAGACAAGCTTTGCACTGCGAACACGTTTCAAAGTTAGACAGTACAAAATTTTCAAGCCAATTTCATAAATCCTCGACAGTTTTGCTGCTGAAACGAAAAGCTTGCGAATGACGTGTATTTTCAAGGATAAAAGTTAACTAGATAGATGACCGCCCCGTTGGTCTAGTGGTTTCATTTATTACGTCTTGGTTTCGATTCCCGACTCACGCAAAGTGTTTATGGGTTTTTGCATCTGGAATTTCTCAGCAGCAGCCCGGAGCCCGAATTGGTGTCCGGTTGATCGTATTGGGATGACGATCTGCGAAAGACTGCAGGCTGATGCTGGATGCGGCTAGCTGAATACAGGGCGCTATAGCGCTCATTAGGAGAGGGCTATGTCCAGCAGTGGACTAGTATAGTCTGATGATGATGATAGCAATATGCGCTCATCTCGTATTACATGGGACTTAACCGTAACTGAATGAAATGTGGGTGTACCAATACACAGCTGCCAAATCCTTCGGGGTTAACAGGCGTATTGTTATGTTGAACGAGACGAGAATCCGGAGTATATGTAGGTATAAAGATATTTTGTCATTTGAGTTAATAATTAACAGTCTGAAGTTCAGGCTTCAGAGTTTTAACAAGCTAGATATGAAGTTAGTTGGTTGTGTTCCTCATTTGAATATTTGAATTATGAATGTTTCAGTCGCAGCCCGGAGTCTGGAATTATGCCAGGTTGATGGTAATAGGCTCGTTCCCTATTTCCATGGGACTTAAACATTAAACATAACGTGCATGAGTGTACTATAGGTATCTACACATATCTGCATATAAAATAAATGTCTGTATGGCTCCTGTAATATTTAATAAAATACCTGACGAAATTAAAAACCTACTGTTACAAAAAATAAAAAAAAACGATTTACAGTTTTACTTGTAAATAAATGTTATTATTCTGTGCAGGATTTCAGAAATGATATTTTTTTAATGTCTTTTTTATTTGTCTTACATTTCCATGCTTTATTTAGGCGGCATGTGCATGGTTATTATAATTTAATAAGTTATTATAATGTACCTACATTCGTAGAAAATAAAGTCCTATTATTTTCTATTCTTAGGAGCATATAAACCGCGGCTATGTACGTACACGTTCGTAGCTTAACCGTGGACCGCAGTAAAACGGCGCCTTGAAACTTTTATCTTCACCAGCGTATAAGCTTTTAGTGATAAATACAGTAACTCTATCTTTTATCACTATTTACTAAGATTATTGAATAAAAAGATGTGTGAATAGCCATCAAAGTACCATAAACATCAGTACAAATAGTGCGTGCAGCTAATAGGAAGCCGTATGCGTGTCGGAACCGATTGTTCTGTGCATTCCATAAATTATTCATCGCTAAATATTGATTCGTATCGATATGACGTCGCGGTTTCGCAATCTATTGCTGTCCGCGGAAATGTTATGATAGCTCTACAAAAGGCAGTTATTGATGTGGAATATCTAAAGGCACGCCTTTGCCTACCGACCGATCGGATCGCTTCCGATGCTTCACATCACAGGGCGTCCCGTGACTGCCAATTTTTTAATTCGACTTCAAATAAGGAGGTTCTCAATTCGATTGTTTTTTTACGTATTTATAATATTAGTATAATAAACATTTCTAGTGTTATGTGAGTGAATTAAACAACCCTGTTTACCCTTTAGAGGAATACAGATAATACTATGCTACACCCTATTTCAAGTTGAAGAAATACTTACCTCCTTCGTTTATAGAATTATTCCAGTATCTATTTAGCTAAAAGGAAATGATCGTAAAACATTCGCAGCTCAACCATTCAGTAGCTTTTTCATTAATACATATAACAGGAAATATTTATCTCTTGTCCGTTACGTGTACTTCTAGATGTTCTATATCAAGAGGGCCTCTCATGTTGCCCTTGAGTGTAACTACCCAGTATAAACGATCTCGAAATACCTCTTACGTTTTCTGCGCCTAGACTAATAATTAACTACATCATCATTCATCATCAGGCTATATCAGTCCACTTCTGGACATAGCCCTCTCCTAATGAGCACCATAGCGCCCTGTCTTCAGCTTGCCGCATCCAGCATCTGCCTGCAGTCTTTCGCAGATCGTCATCCCACCTTCGACGACACGGTTGGCGCGGTGGTTGAGCCATCGGCTGCTGCGCCGCGTGTTGTGGGTTCGATCCCCACACGGAACAAATATTTGTATGACCTACAGGTAGTTGTTTCGGGTCTGGCTGTTTGTGTATGTGAGTTTAAATGTTTGTAAACGCACCCACGATACAGGAGAAATTCCTAGTGTGGGGCAATGTCTTTAAGAAAAAACAAAAACAAAAACAAAAACAAAACCTAGTCAGAGGGCGTCCTACACTACGTTTGCTGAGTCGCGGTCTCCTCAAAATTATCTACACCGCTGAAAATTCCACTTCATAAACAAAACCTATTACATAAGCAGCCCAAAAATCTTTACACTTAAAGAGGTTACCAAGTCAGGTGAACTCAGGCATTTAGCACGGCAGCTACCTACGTAACATCTGCTAGTCTAACCTGGTACTACAGTATACGGGGCTGTACACGATACTACAATGCTGTAACAAGGTATGAATACTGAATACAAGATTGGGGTAACAAGGAACATTTCTGAGCAAATCGGTGTTTATTTCAAGTAGTGCTCCTGAATTTAGACTAGATTGTGTGTTTTCTGTTGTGGACCTAAGCAGCGTTTTACTAATTTCGTAGGAACTGATTTTCTTTGAGTTAGATTAACAAAAGATTGGTCCTAACCAAGTTCGATGGTCCTTCGAGTCGTTGATCCAGTATCTCGAGTATTTTACTAAGGCGGCAAGTTATAAGCCAATCATATCAAAATACTATCATAACCAACAAATCTAAAGTGCTCAAGATCCGAATCATTCATGTTGCTCTACTGGCCTTGACCAAAACTGTTTGCCGAAAATCTATGAGCACGAGCGCTTGACAGGGTTATTTCTATAATAGAATGCTGACTCACGGATACTCAATTCACCCGTAATTTTATCTTCGTAGTACTCTTGGCAGAAACGGGTCATTAATGTTCGACGGGGAACAACGCTTACTCAGTTACCCTATATGCTTTATTTATACAGAGTAATTTGAAAATGGCTGGACATTAACAATTTACATAACAATAAATGGCTAACACGGCAGGTAATGGGACGTCCAAATTGTAATACAAAACTCGTTACAGTCAAACATTACGAAATTTCATAGCCATTAGCCCAAATTTTCATTAACTTCTACTCCGATATCTACCCTTATCATCCGTATCGATTGAGCACCGCGCGTCTGCCAATAACGAAAAAACCTTACGACTATTGGCCCAAAGAATTGAGGAGCCGTGAAAACAGTATTTTATCTCCCCGACCTGTTCCAAAATTGAATTTATTAGCTGTTCGAATTACGTAATTAATTTAATGGCTGGTACAAAGCCGCTTGATTGGTGTACTAGTAATAACAAGCAGTCTACAGAGCGGTTAGAGTTACCCTGGTCCTGGGGTACAATTAAAATTTTCGGAGCTAAGCAAAGTGCTTATAATTAAGAGCTCCGGTTGCTCGGACCTCTCCGAAAAGTTTGCCATGAATAAAGCCGTGGATACATTAATATTTCAAATGGGAAGGTTTCGTTACGTTACTCATTTTAGCAGTTAAAGCTGAATACATTTAGACGAAATTCTGGACAATGGAATAATTAATGCTGCATTTCGACACTGTAGTCGCTAGCGAAGCTGACCTCGGTGCAAGTCAGTTAGGTCAGCTTCACATAATAATTATTTTTTGACATTATGTTGTATAGCTTCAAGTTCTTCTAACCTATCAGGCCGACGCGACGTGTTGCTGGGGAGTTTGTTCCGCCACTTCTTCTTCCCAGCAAAAGTGGTGGCAGTGGTGAAGGGTGGGCATTTTGGGGGACTGTCTTATGTAAACATTTTGACGTTCAGTGCTGATTCTCAGCCTAATTTGAATAAATGAATTTTGATTTTTGATATTTTTGATTTTGTTTGTTACTGAGTTACTCTTTAAAGGATGAGGTACTCATACAGGGTGGAAGGGATATCGATGCACATACTGATACCATGAGTTCAGTACATGGTTTTGAAGACCCCCGCGTTGAAATCTCTCGTCGGATTTGGCCTCGTTTTTACCTTTTTTTGTATACTTATATACAATATTGTATACAATATTTTTTATTCACGTATTTAAAAAGACATCTCATCGTTTTAGCAGAAGTCGTGAGCAGAAATTGTTTTTTTTTAGTTTCAAGTAAAAATAACAACAAAACCACAAAAACGTAAAATTGAGGTCAAGCCGACTAAAAAATTTAACCCCTCGGCATCCACTAAGCATAGTACACCTTTGATCAAAATAAACGTGGTAGAACCTATAAACAGGTTACGAGTAAAACCGCGGGCTATTGCGTGTATATCGGAAACAAATCTATCCTACTTCAACACTAGTTTTTCTCTTTCTAATCAAAAATATCGCTTAATCGATTTGAGCCCGCTCTCACCACTTGACTGAAATTCCTAATTTGTCACAGTCACTGTATTCCTTTAGTCTTTATTTGCTCGGCATCGCACGTCTGACGGAAGCTTAGCAGAACACACCTTCTAATACTTTACTTAAAGGACAGTGAACGCTTATTATTTATTGAACTGGCTGTGCCCGCGATTTCGTCCATGTGGAATTTGATTGGGTCTTCATTTTTTTGAGCGGAACTCTTTTTCTTTTTCTAAAATAAGATTAGCCTTAGATTAGACAAGTACACATCAACTATCTGCTGGTAACTAAAAACTAAAACAAACAGACAGACAAACTATTAAAAATTGTTTTATTGGTATAACTACCGTATAAGCTTTTATATGCATTTAGTAAAAAGCTTGTCTTTTGACATTTCCTACAGACTTCAGTATTCGTATATCTTATACCTTTAAAAGAGCAATTCTTGTATATATGTAAATATATATATAAATATTCTGAATCTCGGAAACGGCTCCAACGATTTTCATGAAATTTAGTATGATGGGCGGTTTCGTGGACCATTAATCGATCTAGCTAGGTTTCATTCTTATAAAACGCCGATTTATCCGAGCAAAGCTCAGTCATCCAGGTGCCCCCTTTGACCCTAAAATGGATTACACGCTAATATAGGAATGCCACTGTACTTATATACATATTGATAAGCTAATTCATATGTCAATGTGTCCGTAATAAATTATGGTTATGGCTATTGACGTAACGTCCCACATTAATACGTCATTGTGGATTACAGGTGAGATGAGAGCTATTAATTACGGCACCGAATGTTGGTTCAAACTCAAATTCCAGGCCCTATTTATAAGTACACAGCATCTGCCTAGCCATTTATACATAGTAATATAATAATAATAAATATCTTTATTTCCCACAAATAATTGTACTTTCAGTTTACAATTTTGAATTAGCGGTAGAGAACAATTACATTAAACATTTGGATGCTTCAGAAATCTGTACACAATAGATTAAACTCTGTCATTTAAACTAGGGTTTCCTGTATCTTAATACCCTGCGCAGACGACGGATTTCTGTGCACGATTTTTTTTGTCCGCTCAAAAAGATCGCTTACAACTGTATCGAGTAACGCAAACGAGGGATTAAAAGTACCGCGTACAAAATGTCCCCCGAATAACCGAGGACATGCAGAGAGCGGACAGGACAAAATTACGGAGGAGTCCCCAAAAAACAATTGAACTCGTGTGACTAGACGATGACGCAGGAAATCGGTTGTAAAATTTTATTCAAAGAAGTCGAAAAAAGAACTTCTTTAATATGATACGTCAAAAAAAGAGTATCACGATGATTGCATACCGTGCGTTGAGCGACGGACTTTTTATGAGCGGAGCGCACTTTTTTCTCCGCCGCGGAGAAAAGTCCGTCGTCTGCGCAGGCGCTAAGAGACAGTTTCAGACAATTTCTCGTTTATGCTGGGGTCAGTTTCCAGTACATCCGTTTGCAGAGCTGAATACCACATTTAACATGGAGTGACTGCCTATCTAACCTCCATACCGTACTTACCGAACCTACAGACACATACGAGTAGTAACACAATAATCCCAGATAAGACTAGCAGTCAAGACTTTCTGGCTTTTGACTATTCGTAACGATTGTCAGAGACCAACGACAGCAGGGACAAACGGCTTAACGTGCTTTCCGAGGTACGGATGGGTCTCCATAGATAATGGATGGGCATCCATCTACGGACTGACCTTGGCAAGCGCAGCTTAACCTTCGATGGACCCATGCTGCTGGTATATTAAGCCACGACCCTATTTTGTGTCTGTATTTATTTTGTTTTGTGTAAGTGGGATTATTAGGATACCATGGGACTGACATACGCTAGCTATTATGCGTAAAAGCCCCTATAAATAAATAAAAAAGTCGGATTAAATCAAGAACAGTTGAAAACATAGCTTATTGGTTTGATTCGAACATTATTAGGTACCACTACGACACAGTTCGAGACAGTTTACAATGTTAATCAGACAAGGAAGAACACGCTTGCGTATCGCAAATATTTTATCAATTCTCGAGTTCAAACATCTGTTTTTCGTTTCACTAAAGACAAAAATTCACGACCTAAGTATTTCTGGGAAAATCTTGTGACGTTTTATAACAGTAATACAATTTCTGAGACATTCACAAGTTTAATAGGACAAGAATATTAGTTGACTAGTTTGATCTTATAACAGACGCTATTCTTCACTTTGGGAAGTAAAATAAGTTATTTACGACGCGGATTTACGGTAGCAAACTGGTCTGTTTTGACGCGTTTTTATCCCTTTTACGGAAAGTTTTATTTCACCATTAGACACTATGGTTATAAGAGGTTTTGAAGTGAAACTTCTTTAGGCACGCTCGACTTGGGGAGTAAGCTGGTGAATGCGTGACGGGAGCGTTACGAAACGTGTGATCTGGCGAGGCGAACGGAAGCGGAACGGCTCCATTACTCTAATAATAATTTACTAAATTTACCAAACTAATACGTATACGTACATACATGTATATATTATACATATGTACACACATATATACATATATAAAATATATATGTATAAAAATAAGACATTCATATGGAGCTAAAGAAGTTTCACTTCAGTTGTGTGGTCTAAAGCACACTCATGTTTTGTTTGGTGAACCTTCTATGTTAACTTGTATGTCAGCCAACCCCTTTGTTCCAAATACGAAAAAGCTATTACGCATGGCATATTTCCCTTAAGCCTTCGTCATATCATGGATGGAGGCATTAGAACACTCGCTAAGGAACGCGCCGCCATTACTTCAGCCGTCTTCAATAGGCCGGGAACACATTAGGAGGAGAAGTGGGCATTAAACGTTGTGTAAGTAGTCTCCAGGCCCATATTATTTGAACACAGATTTTTATGGCTATAAATAAATGGGGGACGTATATTGAAAGATTTTTGGAGTCTCGACTTTGCTGTACGCAGTGTTATAAGTAATAATCGGATGAAAATTTGGTTATTTTAGCAGTTGGAATACTTTATCTTCAATAATTACGTAATACATCTATTACTGTTAATCTTGGGTAAGATTTGACCAACGCAAACAATGTTTTTAAGTGCTAAAAGAAAAGTATTTCACAATAATCCATCTGCAATTTTCCCACTGCCGAGACACAGGCGTTTTCTCTGTGAGAGGGGGTCGGCCGCTCCCCAGGCCAAATGCGGATTGATGGATATCATGTGCCCTCGAACTTTCAGTTCTAGGAAATGCCAGTTTTCTAACACTTTTCTGTCATTGCTGCTCGTCAATACTGTAAAGGTCGTATACAATAGCAGACCTTATTGTATACAGGCTGGTGGAACATTAGTTCTCTCTGGTTTTAGACAGTCAATCAATATTCGAATTGTTCAAAAATAGAACGGGTTCTTTGTCAAGGGCAGAAGGATTGTTGATGATGAAACAGGGATATAAGGTTTTCCTCTTAGTAACGCAATTTAATTTAAGAGTGAAATAACCCGGTCCATTAGAAGTCCAGATTCTACACTACCTTACCTTTTGAAAACAGTGCATGTCACGAACTGTAAACTCTTTGTAACCGCCGCCGAATTCCGGCTTCAGCTGCTTCGGAAGATGCATCTCTTCGGCAGTTTGGAGAAGGCTAGAGGAAACATGATGGTAATTAGTTAAGTAGTAATCAGATGATTGTAAGCACTGGCTGAAAATAAGTTTTGATATTCCGATACTATTGTTTATGAACCCTGTCAAAGTCAAATGCGTCAAATACACTTCGACATGGCTCTCTATGGATGTGGTGAAAAAGACAACTTACATGAAATATGTTGGATTTCACAGCTGTTTGACATATTCCAGTACACTTCTATGCAAACGAATGTCTAGTATTTGGGAATTATGGAAAATTCTTACTTAAAAATACAAGTTACTAACAACATTTTTGTGCCTAACTTAACGTCAACCTTCATTTGAAAGGTCTCTTTCTAGAGCACAACGCCATCATGGTACTGGACTACATGGAACTACGCAAATTAAATCCCCATTGAGATAGACATCCAAAATCAAATTATATCAACTGGCAAAACTTCAAAGACGTGATGAGCATCGAATTTTCATTGTCATAGTTACCTAAAGCAACTTTACACCTTTATTAAATTTAAAACAGTTACGTAAACATGACATAATCAAATCATGAATACAGAAAGGTGAATCATTTGATAACTTCATGGCATTAACATACCTATTAAAATAATAACTTAACTAGTTAAGGAACAGTAAAATAACTTCGACCAACCGAAAATGGATTGGCCCTTAAAATTGTTCACTGGCCAGAAGAAGTCAAAATGGCTGCCCTGAAGCACACTTTTGATTTGCGAGGCATTTCAGACTATTTTTATAGCCTAAGCTGCTACAAAATAAAGTAATTCAAACAGTATTTGTATTCGTTAAAAGTTTCGTAACCGTGCCGCTGCGGCCTTGCGACATTCAGAGGTCTTTTTTTTGTGGCAAGGCGGTGTTTATTTTTAAAGTTTGTTGCCAGAATATTTTATTTATTAGTATACTAAGCTTGCTATCCAAGCGAACCATTTTGCTTTTATTGCGACATAGTAATAACTTAATTGTTTAAAAAATTCTTGGCCTTAAAAACCTTCCCTAATTGAATAAACTGGGCAGTATTTCTTCATGTGATATGAATCAGTAATACTGAACCCAAAATAAATAATGAGATTCATTTGGTTATTCTAAGAGAGAAGCTTCATGATAATGGTGCCGATTCCCTTATTCACAAACTAAACTTAAATTAGAGAATTTATATCTCTTCCTGACAGAAAGCTCGTGAAAAAGACGACGACAATATTATGTACTAAGTTAGAGATGTCAAATTAGTTAAGGACTTGAACTTGGTCATGTTTTTGATCGACCCCTATACAATGTCAACTATGTTTGTGTGGAATTTAATTTTACTTCAACTAAAATCGACAGCTCCTATAAATATCCATTCCTTTCTTGTTTTTAAATGAGAAAGAGATGAAAGAAGTCAAAATTAAGTTTGTTACTAAGTGAATCGGCACCATTAAGGCTTGTAACTCACACATCGTCATCGGCAGTGATGTAGAAGGCGGAGCATTGTGACGAAGCGTGTTGTCGCACGCACACACGCAAACGTGGTCTACTCCCGCGCAACTTCTGCAGTAGCCATAGCAGCATACTGTCTGGGAGACCTGGGAAAGAACGATGCACATTATAACATCATTAGGTCCACTTAAGGAGGAAAGCACTGCAATATCCGAGATGAAGGCGTGGTCCTGCTGTAAGGACAGTAAGGTGTCTTTGTTGGAAAAATGAGGACCATGATTTTGGGCAATCTGTAGAACCGGTACAGGAAAGCAGCGGTTAGACCAGTTCGACCAAAAAACTGAATCATGGGAATGTTAACCCTAGGCAATTTTTGCAAATTTTGATACTGCAGTATTATTATGAATAGAACGGCGGGCGTACACTACCCGGCTACGTCGTACCGGTTTGCCGCATCTAAAACTTCATCACCAACAAGACAAAAATTATGGTACAATTTATACGGAAACGTGAGGTACTAGTTGATTCATGCGTGCTCTTACTAAATCTCATCTTGACTTGTTATGTTGGCGCCTCGCCAGTTTCCGCTTTACATAAAGGATAAAGTCGAGCGCTCATTAATAAGTTCACGATCAATTCGTTGACCCGTAATACTGCGTATTCCTTAAAGGAATTTGGCGTTGGTAATGTGCCAATACATTACATCAATATCTATCCAACGAAGACTGCCTAGTTGGTCTAGTGTCCGCAAGCGCTACGACCGCATGCGATTCTGGATTCAATTTTCGGATCGGGAGCTTGGGTATTTCCCAATGGAATTTCTCAGTAGCAACACGGAGTCGGAGAGAATGAGCGCCCGGTTATTGGCTACATGACTACATGGGGCTCGAACATAACTGGCATAATGTGGGTGTAATTTGAGGACCTATGTGGCGCAGTGAGCGAAGGTCCTCCTGCGACGCATGAGGTTGCGGGTTCGATTCTCGCCTTAGGACAAATGTTTGTACGATCTACAAAGATTTGTTCCGGGTGTTCTGGGTATTTGCTATATGTATAATAAAATAATATCTATCTATGTATTGTATTAAGTATATCAGTCATCTAGTACCCATAACACAAGCTCTGCTTAGCTTGGGGCTAGATGATGCTGTGTGGATTGTCCAGCATTATTTATTTATTTATTTGATATAAGAACACCTCTGCCTAACTCTTCGGGGTGTACATTAGTACTATTCGGTATAAATCTCCCCGTGAAAACGTAGGCAAAGTGAAGGCGAAGTGCGCTGTAATCCGAAACTGAAGCTAGGAATGGCCAGTTCAATTCATCAACATTTCGCGGACAGATATTTACAGAATAGAGCGCCAGGTGTGATGTTATTGGCGGGGCCCAATAGGAGGCCGAAGTCTGCCGGGGTTGCGGAATGTTTGAAAGAGTTACCGTGACCCTGGAACGTAAAGGGCAAGGACGGAACACGGATGGGTTTAAGTCAGTAAAAGTTTGACACGCCTTCCCGTTCCACCCAGAACGGTAGAAGTCATTGGATGATTACCCATACTTAAATATTAATAAATGGTGTGATGTTATGTACGTAGAGATTGCCGGAGTAATGGAGATATTATGACCTTAGTTTGTGAGTGCAAATTACTGTCTGATGGTCAGATAGGATCTAAAAAGTCGTTATTGCTACTATCTGACCATCAGACAGTTATAAAGTGTCGACTTTATAACACGTTATCATGATTATAGTATTTTAAATTGAATATTTGCGTAGGTATATCTGTCTAAATAGTTAAGGGCTATTATTTTGGCAGCATTGTAGCTTGAAACCCGGAAGAAGACATTATAGTTACAAACCCCCGTAAATTAAAAAACTTTTAGTGAAGGCATGTAAACCGTAGCCCTTTCCAAAGGAACTATTAACGCCTTTAATTAAGGTGGCCTCTCCACCTTCCATTCAAGCATTGACGTGAAAATTGTATGTACGAAGTTAACTTTCAAAGTGAATAAAACGCTAGCAGTTAACACGAACGTTTCTACCCAGAATGGCGGACATCAGACAAAATGTAAAGGCTTGCTGAATACGACTTCTGGCGTTAGGCCAAAAGTTTTATACTGAAACGGAAGAATATACCAGCCAACTTGGTATCTAAGCTAACATTTGTTTCAAAGATGAAATGAAGGCGTTTCTGGACGCGTTTCAAAGCAAACAACGCGTATAGGAAATGGTTATAAAGTTATTAGAGTAAAGAGATATATCTACTGGCTAATATTTTCTACTTAAATTCTGCTTTGCGCTTTGAATACATCATGTCATTTATGAAGGACTTAGATCAGTAACTTACTCGTAAGTATGTATGTATGTAATTTATTTCTATGGTTTTGGATCTTCTTAATAATTTGTGTATTTTTCTCGTAGGTTACTCAATTTCATCATTTGCCTAGTCTTTTCCTAATTATGTTTGGGTCGGGGTGTAGTCTAACCAGATGCAGCTGAATACTAGAATTCTACATGGAACGACTGCCTATTTCACTTCCACAACCATGACTGGGTAACACGATACCTGGGTAACACAGGTCAGACTTTAAAGACTGTCAAAGGTTTAAGAATGACAAGCTAATGACAAGCTGCGAATGACAGCTGGGACCAACGTTTTAACGTATTTTTGGAGGCACGGAAGGGGTCTCGACATGTAATTGACGGTCACCCGTCCACGGACCGACCTCAACAAGCTTAGCTTAACCTTGAATGGACTCATGCAGCTGTTATTATTTAGCCAGGAGCCTCACGTAAATAAATAAAAGACAGTAATACGAACCCAAGAAAAGTATAAGTATTCAAACTTAAATTTTACTTCTGCTTACTGCTCAACAAAAATGATTAAACTACTTCTCCCTTATTATTAAACACAGAGTAATGTAACAACTAGGTAAACCTTCAGATTTGAAATACATAAGATTTACTCCTATTTTCTTAATAAGGCGGCAACAGTTTTCTGCTACAGTTCAAACTACCGTATATTTCATCATGCCTCCATGACGCGACAGTTTCCACGGAATTGCTTTGTTTAGATTTTTGTTAGCCCCAAACCTAATAAGTTAACTTTATTTTTGGGCCAGAATCAAGCAAAAAACGCACTTACAATGAAAAATTAGTGAGATTTCAAGCAGAATATATGTATGTTTATTCACATGGATTTTTACGTCATTTCCGGTAACCTCAAAGATGACGCGTCTCGAGTTTGTGTTCACGAAAGAGGCTCAACGTAAAATAATTAATGTTAAAATAGAACTTTTATTTATTTCTTTAAAACGATACAATTATTAACATATGAAGAAATAAAATAAAATAAATAATCACAGGGCATCGAAAAATTCATCAGCATCGCTGTCAACGGGAAAAGTGCCCAGAAGGCTGGCAGCATTGCCACGTTGAATGGCAATGCTGATTCTTTGGCCAAAAAAAGGCCAGCCCTCTGGTCACGTGAAGAGACCAAACGCTTCGCGATTTCTCGACAAACTAAATGGGCTCACGGACCCCATGGTCCTAGTGTTTCATTTTAAAATATCAAATTGTTGTTTAAATGTAGGTAAGCTTAAACAATGATAAAGCTTTTAATCACTTTCGAATTCCCTATTTCGGTGTCTATACGAGTATATTTATAAAGGCTCAAGGCTACTGCCTTCCGCCTGACCGCCCCTAACCCTCAGGGAGGGAAGATGAAAATAGATCTTTAATTAAATTACTGTCTAGCTGGATACTGCTGACCTTAATCACTTCATAGGTCGGTTTACCAACAGATATGATACTATCGAGCTCTTCCCGGTTTTATGTATACTTCCCAAACCCTCAAAGATCCGTCAACATAACTATCGAGTTATGTTGACGGATCTTTGAGGGTTTGGGAAGTATACATAAAACCGGGAAGAGCGAGTCCGGCTCACCCATCGATGGTTCCGCATCTTGGTACGACAGTTATTATTCAATTATTCGTTATTCTTAAGATTATAGGAACCGCGATAATAAGTACGTTACGGGTTAGTTGTGGTTTATATTTCTGTGCTATTAACATAAAACACGATCAACTAATTTTATTTCTGATTTTTCGCATTGCAAACTTCAGCGATAAGGGAGATGAGGAAAGTTGTCTAGTGCAGGCATATCATATACTGAGACGTTGCATGAGTTAGCTGCGCGGTGTAGGAGGGATCTTGACCGCGCCCGTCAGCGACGAATGACTAAGGTCTAGCGATTCGTCACCACAACCTCACACCGTATCACTACCTCAAGCAGCGTCTGCCCCCAACAAACATGCATACCTATAGCGAATGAAAACTTACAAGCCATTCATTTCACGTTTTACCTTTCGCCTCCACAATACGTTTCGAAGTTAAATGTGTACTTAATATTAATAAATTCATGGAGGTACGCCGCAAAACCGATCACCGTATCAATTCTGTATACAGCTGGAGAATCAATTCGACGTTTTGAAATGGGAGCAGTAGACCTTTTTATAATTCGAACGCGTATGACAGCTATGTAAAGGAGGGTTTACTTTAAGTACCAAACCTGCATAAATTTATATGGATTAGGAGGAAAAGAGATATACTATAGGTACATATTTCTGGGAGCTGTGCGTCCTTTTGGGATACAGGAGAGTTGCGAACTTGGGGTGTATGTTTATATATGAACGCCATGTAGCTTAACGGTTTAACAAAGGGGGGGGGGGTTTAATTATTAGATTTGTCTGGACTCCCTGAGTTACGTAAGCTATATAGTTTTTTTTTTAAAGCAAGATGGCAGCGGGCGTCAGTTGACTCTAGTCGTTAGTTTTGTGTCATGGACGTGTATCAAAATAAAGGGTTTGAAGAGTGGATATCAGTAATTTAACTAACTAAAATATAGGAACTTACAATAAGAAAATATGAAAAAAACATCAAAGTCAACTGAAAAGTTCCGAACAAAATAACTTTACAAGCAGTCTGATGCAGTCGGTGCTATGAAATCTGAGTATTATATATTCACTACAGCAACTGCCATCAATTGGATCTGACTGTGTTGAGAGTTGCATTTTCAGTCGGATTTTTTTGATATTTCCATTTCTTTTTACATTCTATTTCTCGTACAAATACATTTCTACGCAGCAGCTGTGATTTATGAACAAAATTATAGGTGACTGCTAATATTATTCTTGCAAAAGCAGAAAATAACTTCTTAAACGAAAAAGGGAATGAAGGGGCTCAAATCCCAAAGCTTTTGAAGTATTGGCACCGTCAGATATCTGGATTATATTTCGTTAAGTGTCAGAAAGTTAAGTGCAGTGAAAGTCTTCCTAAAACGCGTAACCCGAAGTGGTCCTTTACGGGAAATCGGGACCCACTTAGGGGTTGTCAATTCTAAAAGAGCTTATAACTTCCGTTTCGTCGAGTCGTTGGTATTCGCAATACTTTTGAAGCCCGACATGAATCGACCGAGTGGTTGACCTCTCATTCTGAGCGGGCAAGCCGTTTACTAAACAAAGAAAAGGTTATTTCTATTACTGAGTGGGTCAAAGAGGTCGAGTAAAACCTGTTATATTCATTTTATCGGGCTATATAACCACCTTATTAAATTCAGAAATAAATAAGTACATAGGTTTTATGAAATGGGTCATGTTTGTGCAAGTATGTTTGATTACTGTAACTAAAAACTATGAGCATTTAAACCTTCTTTGATATTTATAAGTTTATGGTATAGCAGCAAAAATATTGTAACACCTTATTGAATTAATTACCTACATTCTAAGCAAATAAATAAATCTATCTATCTATTGGACAGCCGTTAGGTGACAGGAGTGTGGCAATTTGACGACCGATGTGGCGCAGCGGGCGAAGGTCCGCCAGCGACACAGGTTGTGGGTTCGACTCCCGCCTTGGGAAAAATGTTTGTACGATCTACAAAGATTTTTTCCAGGTGTTCTGGGTGTTTGCTATGTATAATAAAAAAATATCTATCGATGTAATATATTGTATTAAGTATATCAGTCATCTAGTACCCATCACACCAGCTCTGTTTTTTTTTTTTTTCTGTAGGCCATACAAATATTTGTTCCGTGCGGGAATCGAACCCACGACACGCGGCGCAGCAGTCGATCGCTCAGCCACTGCGCTAACCGTGCTGCTTAGCTTGGGGATGATGCTGTGTGGATTATCCAGCATTATTTATTTATTATTATTTAATTAATATGAAAGTACCTTCAGCCAAGAATAAATCCTTTAATCAATACAAATACGCCTTTTAGTACTAATATAGCACCTCTAGCACCAGTTGGGTTCTTTTAGTACCAACATGGTTATGAAAGTTTGCCTTTTACCGTTTAAGATTTATTACGTGTTTTGTTTACAGCGTTCCATGTTTGCATAACCTAATCTAAGTCATGTCGAAAAGCTATTGAAGACGGAGTTTGAAGGCCGCACCAATGTTTCTTACCTAGATAGATATATCGGCCTTCGAAATTGCATGCAGGGGCGATACCGCTGTTTTATCAAGTAAAAATAAACTCAAACTTTAGTCTAGAAACTGAGCACAACAGACATGTGACCTAAGCCGTAATCATTACTCTAGATTCACAAAGAACTGTCCTCTGCGACGCACCTATTCAAAGACAATATTTTTTGCTTTTAAAAAAACTATTCCCGATACAGTGAAATGATTTCAAACTTTCTGAGAAACATATGAGCCTTATCTACATCGGCGAAATGAAGGTGCGGGATCATAAATCCGACGCCTACCCTATCGGGTATTCCCAAAAGGGAATAAAGGCGAGACCGTTACTAAAATATTAAGATGTATAAAGTAATTTACGTCTTCGTAGAAACAATAAAGTCTTGCCAAGTTAGATCGTCACTCTATCAAAGAGATTAATTGATGAAAGTCAGCGTTACTTGATTGATTTTGATTGTTTCAGTAGTATACAGAATCTATTCGAGGGATCGGAAACGGACCTCGTTACAACTCGATTTAAATGGATTAACAGAAAAGCCGCAGAAGAGTTTTCCCTACTCTCATGGTGTGTAGAGGATAAAATGACTTTCCATGACTTGAAGTAATTCTTCAGCTACGCCCCGACGAATGACGAAAAGGTTCGGAATTAACAACCGCACCTCCACCATAAAAGACGAAGATTTCACGATTCAAATTCCGAGTGCTTATTGTAATATCAGGAAAACCACAGATAAGTTATCAAAATTTAAACCAAGCTGCAAACTGCTTTTCTAAGCATGGAGATTGTAATCAGAACGAACCCAAATTCACGCGCGCAGTTAGGCTAAACATTTCTTAGGTAATCCCACCAACATAATCGTTATATCGCATACCTACTTATACCAATCCAAAACACAGACAGAAGTTAAGTAAATGGGCTCAGCAACTGTACAATGTATTGGCAACATCCCAACATGCTAATGCAGACCGTATATCAATAATAATAACGATCCGAGTATGCGTAAGGGATCGCCCAGTCATATTGTAGTACGGTCGAACGTTCGCTGGTGACATTTGGACCTTGAGTTGGCCTAGCTTAGTGCGGAGTTTTAATATTATACGAGGCCAACTTATACTGGTTTTGTTATCACGTGCTGCCTAAGAACATTGAGTCGGATGTAATATTATGTTACGCTCAGAGTATGAAATCAGAACGTTCAACTACCCCACTTTAATGTACAGTAGCAACATGAATTAGCATTTATACTGTAATTTTATTAGCAGGGAAATGTTTCATGTTGCTTTCCACTCTTTGGAATAGAAATGGCTTGTTTTCTATTACTTTATTACACTGCAATGCTTTAATGAGATACCGCTGTGATTTATGAACAAAATTATAGGTGACTGCTAATATTATTCTTGCAAAAGCAGAAAATAACTTCTTAAACGAAAAAGGGAATGAAGGGGCTCAAATCCCAAAGCTTTTGAAGTATTGGCACCGTCAGATATCTGGATTATATTTCGTTAAGTGTCAGAAAGTTAAGTGCAGTGAAAGTCTTCCTAAAACGCGTAACCCGAAGTGGTCCTTTACGGGAAATCGGGACCCACTTAGGGGTTGTCAATTCTAAAAGAGCTTATAACTTCCGTTTCGTCGAGTCGTTGGTATTCGCAATACTTTTGAAGCCCGACATGAATCGACCGAGTGGTTGACCTCTCATTCTGAGCGGGCAAGCCGTTTACTAAACAAAGAAAAGGTTATTTCTATTACTGAGTGGGTCAAAGAGGTCGAGTAAAACCTGTTATATTCATTTTATCGGGCTATATAACCACCTTATTAAATTCAGAAATAAATAAGTACATAGGTTTTATGAAATGGGTCATGTTTGTGCAAGTATGTTTGATTACTGTAACTAAAAACTATGAGCATTTAAACCTTCTTTGATATTTATAAGTGTATGGTATAGCAGCAAAAATATTGTAACACCTTATTGAATTAATTACCTACATTCTAAGCAAATAAATAAATCTATCTATCTATTGGACAGCCGTTAGGTGACAGGAGTGTGGCAATTTGACGACCGATGTGGCGCAGCGGGCGAAGGTCCGCCAGCGACACAGGTTGTGGGTTCGACTCCCGCCTTGGGAAAAATGTTTGTACGATCTACAAAGATTTTTTCCAGGTGTTCTGGGTGTTTGCTATGTATAATAAAAAAATATCTATCGATGTAATATATTGTATTAAGTATATCAGTCATCTAGTACCCATCACACCAGCTCTGTTTTTTTTTTTTTTCTGTAGGCCATACAAATATTTGTTCCGTGCGGGAATCGAACCCACGACACGCGGCGCAGCAGTCGATCGCTCAGCCACTGCGCTAACCGTGCTGCTTAGCTTGGGGATGATGCTGTGTGGATTATCCAGCATTATTTATTTATTATTATTTAATTAATATGAAAGTACCTTCAGCCAAGAATAAATCCTTTAATCAATACAAATACGCCTTTTAGTACTAATATAGCACCTCTAGCACCAGTTGGGTTCTTTTAGTACCAACATGGTTATGAAAGTTTGCCTTTTACCGTTTAAGATTTATTACGTGTTTTGTTTACAGCGTTCCATGTTTGCATAACCTAATCTAAGTCATGTCGAAAAGCTATTGAAGACGGAGTTTGAAGGCCGCACCAATGTTTCTTACCTAGATAGATATATCGGCCTTCGAAATTGCATGCAGGGGCGATACCGCTGTTTTATCAAGTAAAAATAAACTCAAACTTTAGTCTAGAAACTGAGCACAACAGACATGTGACCTAAGCCGTAATCATTACTCTAGATTCACAAAGAACTGTCCTCTGCGACGCACCTATTCAAAGACAATATTTTTTGCTTTTAAAAAAACTATTCCCGATACAGTGAAATGATTTCAAACTTTCTGAGAAACATATGAGCCTTATCTACATCGGCGAAATGAAGGTGCGGGATCATAAATCCGACGCCTACCCTATCGGGTATTCCCAAAAGGGAATAAAGGCGAGACCGTTACTAAAATATTAAGATGTATAAAGTAATTTACGTCTTCGTAGAAACAATAAAGTCTTGCCAAGTTAGATCGTCACTCTATCAAAGAGATTAATTGATGAAAGTCAGCGTTACTTGATTGATTTTGATTGTTTCAGTAGTATACAGAATCTATTCGAGGGATCGGAAACGGACCTCGTTACAACTCGATTTAAATGGATTAACAGAAAAGCCGCAGAAGAGTTTTCCCTACTCTCATGGTGTGTAGAGGATAAAATGACTTTCCATGACTTGAAGGTAATTCTTCAGCTACGCCCCGACGAATGACGAAAAGGTTCGGAATTAACAACCGCACCTCCACCATAAAAGACGAAGATTTCACGATTCAAATTCCGAGTGCTTATTGTAATATCAGGAAAACCACAGATAAGTTATCAAAATTTAAACCAAGCTGCAAACTGCTTTTCTAAGCATGGAGATTGTAATCAGAACGAACCCAAATTCACGCGCGCAGTTAGGCTAAACATTTCTTAGGTAATCCCACCAACATAATCGTTATATCGCATACCTACTTATACCAATCCAAAACACAGACAGAAGTTAAGTAAATGGGCTCAGCAACTGTACAATGTATTGGCAACATCCCAACATGCTAATGCAGACCGTATATCAATAATAATAACGATCCGAGTATGCGTAAGGGATCGCCCAGTCATATTGTAGTACGGTCGAACGTTCGCTGGTGACATTTGGACCTTGAGTTGGCCTAGCTTAGTGCGGAGTTTTAATATTATACGAGGCCAACTTATACTGGTTTTGTTATCACGTGCTGCCTAAGAACATTGAGTCGGATGTAATATTATGTTACGCTCAGAGTATGAAATCAGAACGTTCAACTACCCCACTTTAATGTACAGTAGCAACATGAATTAGCATTTATACTGTAATTTTATTAGCAGGGAAATGTTTCATGTTGCTTTCCACTCTTTGGAATAGAAATGGCTTGTTTTCTATTACTTTATTACACTGCAATGCTTTAATGAGATACCAATTATCATTAAAATAATTTCGTAGGTACCTACTAGTAGGTGCAACAGCACTTCGCCCGCGACTATGTCCGCGTGGATTTCGTACTGTTCGCTTCTTATCTTAACATCCCCACCCCTTTTAAAGCGTACTTTTGAAAATAATAGCATAGTTTTTTTTTTAAACGTTGCCCCACACTAGGCATTTCTCCTGTATCGTGGGTGCGTTTACAAACATTTAAACTCACATACACAAACAGCCAGACCCGGAACAACTACCTGTAGGTCATACAAATGTTTGTTCCGTGCGGGGATCGAACCCACAACACGCGGCGCAGCAGCCGATGGCTGAACCACTGCGCCAACCGTGTCGTCATAGATATAGCAACCAGGAATAATGTAACTTTCTAATAGCATTTTTTTTTTTTTAATTGGATTATTCGTTCCGGAGATTAACCCCTACAAACGTTTACCTCTTTATAATATTAAGTATAGAAGTATATATTGGTTTCAGTTAAATTTGCATACTATCTACATACAATAACAAGAAAAACTGCGCGGTTATTTTGTACCAGTAGGTACCACTGCATAATTATGCCATTAATATGAATGCGCGTCGCGCTCACGCCGGTCAGAGGGTAATTTTACTGTAGGTACTTAAGAATATTACAAGCAATAATTGCAAAAAATAACATCAGGGTCCTCTAAGTACTGTTGATGATGCCTGTGATTGACTGAGGAAAGGCGAAAATTGTTTTAATCGTTAAAAACGGCACTTGCAATGTTATCTCATCGATATTTCAATATTGTTTCTTATTTTTTAAATTCCTCTGCTGTATAAAATGAAGATTAATATTTGTCATTTTTTAGGATTAATAGGGATGTGTCCTAGGTAAAAATATAGTAAGTCTATTTAGTCCGTCAGTAAGATTACCAAAAAATATTGGACACGTATTTTTTGCGTACTTAACTCAATAATATAGCACAATGATATATCACATCAAAGTTCAGGAGAAGGGGCTTGTGACGTCACGCCGTGCTACACTTTTAACGAAAACGGTAGCACGGCGTGACGTCACGCGCAATTTCAGCGCACTATACCATAGTCATTTTTGGTTTACGTGACAAAATAAAAAATACGTGTCCAGTATTTTTGAGTAATCCAACTTCCGGACCAATCAGATTTTTTAAGGACACTACCCTACTGCAATAAAAGTTACTGAAAATAATGGTTTCACGTAGTACATATCTGCCTATCCAACATAACATTGATGTCATGATATAATATCACACATTGACGCCGAACGCGTCACATTAAACCGATGCAATTTCACGCTTGCGATGCGACCGATAATACCTAGTAATATTATATGGAGTTCTGAAACAAATTGTATGACTTGAAATCAGAAAATATACATGTACAGTTACAGCAGCAAAAGTAGGTTAACACTCTTGCTTATTATTATCCAGTTGGTAGTACCTACATGTTAGTGCTAAGAAATAATAAATAACTTTCAAAGTAGTATTTTTATAAAGGTTATAACAATACCTCCTTATTTCATACACACATACATAAACTCACGCTTTTTCCCGTGGGGGTAGGCAGAAACTACAGAAAGCCACCTGCTAAGATCCTTGCATACTCCTTTTGCTTCGTTTACGTTCATACATCAGGTAATACGCGCACGCCGATTGCGAGTTCTACGCAATCTGACCTTTCTGAAGAACATCACTAATAAGGTCAGTGTGTCTTTCGGGCGTTTCCACTTACATTACCTTTGACATTAATATATTTAAATAAGTTAGCTTTAGATTTCATACTTGATTATGTTGTTAGACAAACAGAATGTGATTTCTCATACCTCCTTCCTCATTCCTCTATACCTCTTCTCTATAGGTTCATTAACTGACATAACAGATGAGTTAATTGAATCAATTATCATGTCAGACATGCGCACTGAATTACAAATGGTTTTCATTTAAAAATACATACCTATGGTATTCTTAAGTTAAAATAATCCTGTGTTTCCATAAATGTAAACAATTGTGTTATTGGACAAAATACCTTAACACACTCATTAAGTTCAGTTTAAGTTACAACTACAACAATTTTAGGATGTTTTCAACAGTAGTAGTTACTGTGTAAACAATTTATTAATTTGTTTAAGTAGAAATAACATATTTGGCAATATGAATTTGAATGCAGATTTAATGCCACCTAAATTCGTTTTTAAAATTAATAAATAATTTATTAAAATTTAGATAGTGAGAAAACATATTAACTTATTATTGTTTATTAACTAACATCACACCTGTAATGCACAAAGGGTTAGGCAGAGGCGTGCCTACAGGACACCAACATTTTGCCAGTTATGTTAAATCCCATGTTATAGGGGATGAGGCTCTTGCCATCAACCAGGCACAAATCCAGACCAGCCAATGTTTATTACTTAGCTAATAATATTAGTTTAAACTCAGAAAACCTAGCCTAATCACGATTCCTAATTTTACTTATAATTGACTCAAACTATAAATAAATAAATAAATAGATATTGCTGGACAATCCACACAGCATCACCTAGCCCCAAGCTAAGCAGAGCTTGTGTTATGGGTACTAGATGACTGATATACTTAATACAATACATTACATATACAGATATTTTTTATTATACATAGGAAATACCCAGAACACCCGGAACAAATATTCGTAGATCGTACAAACATTTGTCCAAAGGCGGGAATCGAACCCGCAACCGCTTGCGTCGCAGGCGGACCCTCGCCCGCCGCGCCACATCGGTCGTCAACTATAGTTCAAGAACATTTGTTATAGGCTAAAACTAAAGAGAAACTCACCTTGCAGGTTTTTTTTTTGTTCTGCAGAACCTTTGACAGCGTTGGAATATTGTTCAACCATGTTTCGTAACACAGCACATTAACGTATAGTTGATAGTTTTCAAGGTCTTACCTTTAGGGAATATCAACACAACATCAGTATGCTGTGTGGGTGTGGAATGCAGCAGCAAACGCCGAGGATGCATCAGATGAGCACCCAGCTGTCCAGCCATGGGGAGACGTCGACGCAGCTCCCGACCAGCTAATCAAACACAAAATTTCTCTAATAATACATACAGATATAAATTTCCCGAGTTTTTGGATTCTGAAAAGTTTTATTAAAGAAAATGAAAGTAGCAAAGATTGAAAAAGAAATTCAATGAACATTAAAGACAAATAGGTATGATCACTTAAAAAAAATTGTGTAAATAGTCTGGTTTATTTACTTAAGTAACTTTTTTTATTGATCAACAATTTTCTCTATAACCTGAATACCATTAAAAAATAAACTAGGTATTTGTATTGCAACAAAATTGGAAATATAGGGAGTAATTTCATATCCATTTGGGAAATGAGAAATTTAATTAAAATCAATTTTGAGGTAAGTACTATGTTATAGTGTTGATTATTATTTTAATCATAATTATTAGAATATTTTCTTTCCTTCCTGATTCAGCAGTAGAACAGTAGCACAAATAATTAGGCAGCTGAATACAGGCATGATATAATGTTTTTTTCAGTAATCTAGATTTACAAGTACTTAAAATCAGAACTGCATCTTTTGTTGCAGTATTATTTTCAAAAACAAGTAATAATTTTAGAAACTAATGAGTGAAAATTAATTTTCCAATAGCTTTGTTTACACATCACAACATGTTATTAATACAGCCTCTTGATGACCCTCTGACATATTATTCAATCAATTTCACATTTGTAAAAATTCAAGGAATTATTCCATTTATATTATTTTATTGTTGACGCATAAATATAAATAAGGGCAGCTGTTTACAATTTTAAAAAACAAATTTACGCACCGCTATCCAGTTTGTCTTTAGCAAACTCGGCGAAAGACCTGTGTTCTTGTGGAGTTGAATGAGAACTGCTCTCATAATCTTCTTTTTCGGGACTCCCTACACTCCCATCATCACCTTCCATGGCGACAACTCTTGAAACAGTCTTCGAGACAGTAACAATAAAACTATACACTCACAAGATCTTGGAGACCTTCAGTTTCTTACATCATCGACTATTATAGTAACTATGATCATATGTTGGAACTATTGCACCAAATTAAACAGAGAAAATGTAACGCCCCATTTAGCGGACCAAGACGACTAACATTTTCAGTTGTTAACGTCGAGAACGCGCTTTATTTACTTGATAAATAATTTATTTAGTGACAAAACTGCGGTCGCGGCTGTCACAATTCAAAATTGATTTTTGGCCGCCATTTTTTAGATTAGGTTAGAGTTGCAAAAACAATAAATAAAAATCCAAATACAAAAATTTCAGTTTTAGATCAAGAGCATCTAAAATTATATTATACATATTAGTATGTAGAAAATGTTAATTGACTTCTTAGTATTATATACTAACAATTTGATATTTTAATTTTCATTGAGAAACACGTTTTACCTATTTAATTAGTCTTCGATCTTTAATCTAGCAACATTGTTTTAAAACCATCAAAAGATGCTGTCAAAACTGTCCATTCGGATAGTCACCCCAAAAATTAGAACATTTCACCAGCGAAATAATACTACTGACTATTGAAAAATTTTTGTTTTAATTGTTTTTCAAAGTTTTCATACCTCTTTTTATTTTTCACCTTAGCAAAAGCTATTGATTATTTCGATTTTATCATTTATGAACGAAGCAGTAAGCACTGTTGTGATAATCCGAACGACTTAAAATGTTCGACTTTTCTGTCATTTCATTTGTAAACGTTCGTTAATTTGCGCGATAATACAAGATACAATGGACGTGTAAACGAACATAACGTCGCGACTTTCTCTTAATTGTAATAGAAGTGTTTTAAACGACGACATTCGCGCATCGGAGACGGAGTATTTAACTAGAGCCTGATAAAAATCCTGTAAAAAACAAGGTACGTAAACCTGTATTCAATAAATGACCTTTCTTTGTACCCATGTAATCGTCGCAATTTTCTAAAATTACATTTCTGCATGGACTTTCTGATGTGAAACTACACATCCGAGCTGTGAAGTGTCCGTTAAGCTAAAGTAAACGGTTTACTCGTGTTTTTGGAGGTGTATTTACTGTTTTTGCGATAACCCACTTTCACGTAAAAAAAACAGCTGTTAGATCGTCACGCCTAAATATTAAACAGCTCAGCTGTGTCATCAAAATACATGCATCCTTCTTGAAGTCTTTACTACATATACTTCCATAAGGTTCTCCGTTTTACCGTTTTTTTATATATATGTTTATTTTAATGTAAAATAAGGTAAATTTATGAAAATCTTTCTTGTTTTCTTAATGGGTTCCTGTTTACGTGTTAAATCAAGTCTTGTTTTAAATTAAATTACCTTGGAAAGAGACTGGCCCTTATTACTTTTGCATTTAATATTAAAATAAAAGTCTATATTTCCTGGCATATTGTATAATCCAAATGCTTTAGAGAGTAATACTAAGTTACATTTCATAAGCCAAAATACTAGTCTTGGACATTATTAAGTCACATCAGCTGCAATTCAAATTCTAAAAACTAGGTTGCTTATATTTGTTTACAGATCATAATTTAAGCCTGTATGCTTTATCAACTAAGAAAATATATTAAACCTTATTTGAGACATGTGGCTCTTATTATTTGACTCTATCAGTTTAGGTATTCCTAACATATATATATTATATCCTTAACAGGCAGACTAACTGAGCACTGATGAGGTAATTTCTGTCATCCTAAGATACTGAAATTACATCATCTGTACACAAAACAATAGTGTCATAGTTTAGATAATAGGTCTATTTAATAATGATCCTTCCTTTTGTACCAGATGTAATGTAATCTCTGTTCAGAAATATATTAAGATGGTGTCCCAATATGTCACCTGAATATAGGTTTGTCATGACTGAATGATGTAAGAATAGGTAAATCATTGAGTATATTATATACATATGTATACTTAATGACTTAATCCAATACATTAAATGGATAGATATTTTTTATTTTATTAAGCAAATACCTAGAACACCTGGAACAAATCTTTGCAGATCCTACAAACATTTGTCCCAAGGTGGGATTCTCCGCCTGCTGCACCGCATAGGTCTTCAACTAATATTGACTCTTGTAACAGATGGCTGATTGGAGCACCTTGCCGCTTCTTCCCCTGACGTGTATTTTGGATCACCTCAGCCCGGAGGATGCCGTTAAGGCGATGTCAACCTGCAGACACTGGAGGAATGCTTCCCTGATTTATGGTGGACACAGGTGAGTGATGAATTATGGTTTAGTTTGAAAGCAAGTGTTTCGGCCACCAAATTTAACACAATCAATGTCCAATGACCAACCTCATATGTCCATGACTCTAATTGGGGTCATAATCCAAGAGTAAATTTGATGTTTTTTATTTGACTGGACATATGAATATGAAGAAAAACCTTCTGAAGGAGGCGCCGCTGGCGTGTGCACTCCGCACGCTCAACCTCATAGCGAGTGAGACAGACCTATTCTGCTGTTCTCTGAGTGAATTCACAAGGAATGCTTTGTTTGTTATTAGTTATAGGTATTAGTAAGGAACAATTATTAATTAAGGCACATTTACCGCATTGGTTAGCTGTAAGGGTAGATGTATGATGAAAATAAATAAATTTTAATGGACGTATGGTTAAATAACAAGGGTACGGAAAATTTAAAAGAGCCACCATAAACTGTTGTCAAGTTAGGACGAGATTGTAGGTGGATGTACAAATACATTTTATAATATTGTACTGGGACAGGGGACGCGTTAAGTGCGCCAAGTATGTACAGAGTCCTGGAGTTGCGGATATCGGCCTGTCATACAACACTAACATCTTCATATTTCAGTCTCCCAAAACAGCCACCCTTTACTTTTTAGCTAATATTTAGGGATGTAATTGTATGCCGATAATCTTCTTAGTCTAGGCTACTTTAATTTGCCGACTTAAACAAGTGTTTTAAGAATACAAGTGAAAGTTAGTGTAATTAGTGACAAAAAATTCACTCTCACATTAAATTAATTTTATCTCTCTTTAGTGCAATAAAACATACCAAATTTACATTTACTTGCTAAATGAAAGAGAGAACATTCTAAATTGTCATCATAACAATGTTATTCATCTGTCATATTGTTCAGTAAAAGTGATTAGTAAGAGCAATTGGCAATTATTATTGTTAGTTGCAACTCATTCTGATTTCATTGTGCTTATAACAATCTTCTAAACAAGAAAATTAGCATTTGTCACTTGTGTGTTTCATTGTTTGCTATTGTTGGCTTAGCCACCAATGATTCAGCTATTAATTGTATGTAAGAAACCATAAAGCCAGGTGTAGGTATACAGATAGAATAAACAGCAAAGTTGCAAAGATTACTCTCACTACATCATACTCGTTGTGAAGATAATTCAAAATATGTATGTTTATATCAAGGAACCAACTGGCAACAGAATTATTTTTAATACCTTAACGGCCAGAAAACAGGACACAATTTAAAATGTAATTGTTTGTGTTTCACTTGGCGTTTAACATGTTAAATAATCATGTTTTTTTTTATACATTATTAATTTAACCACCCTTATTTGAAATGTGACAACGTTGATGTATGATAAACTTACGCTTACGTGAAGTATGACAGATTTAAATATGAATAATTGGTTTGAATGAAAATGAATTACTCGTATTTATCCATGTATCTTAGAATAGCTACAAAAATGAAGAGTCACTCATGATAATTTCTTTGAAACTAAGCATTTTTGGTGTGTGTGTATGTATTGTTTTTACTTATAGGATATAACCCTAGAGTTATGAGATACAAAAAAAATATATAAATAACAGTCTAGACCTGCCCTATGTGGTATAGTACCCAAGCATTTATTTAATATAGCCCCTTGAGTATTAGAATGAGATTCATACATATGAATTAAAACTGACCTCCTTCTGCTAACCCCGCTCTATGCTTTAACACTAGGCGACTCCTAATTTTTTTTTTTTGTTTTTTTTTTTTTTAATAAAATATTTTTTTATTGTATGTTGAAGCCCCAATTTTAGAAGAAGTTTGTAAGCTTTTTAAAATAACGCTGCGACCCAAAGGATCGGGTGAAACCGCAGGCAACAGCTAGTGCCTGAATAACATCCAACGGTGCAATCATATTTAGAAGTACAATTAGATGTCGCATTGTGTCGGTAAAAACGGGCATAACTGCATTTTATACAAAGAAGATGGCAAGCGCTGATTTGCCTCATGCTATATAGAAGTCAAGGGACGTTTCTGATATAAGCTTCCTAAATTAACACATCAATGAGAATAAATAAAGTTGACGTGCCTATTTGTAATGTGAAAATAACAGCTTTTTACGAAATTCTTATGAAAGTACGTATTCGTATATATATGGTTAGCAACCAAAGAAACAATATTTTTTTGTCTATCTGTCTGTTTGAGTTAATCTCCTAAACGGCTGGACCGATGTTGACGGGGCTGTCACTGGCTCTCAGATAGCTGATGTTCTAGGGAGTAACTTACGCTACATTAATTTTAGAAAGATTTTAGGATCCCGCGACTAAAAATAAAAACTCCTGAAATTTTGTTAAATTTAACGGGCAGACGAAGTCGCGGGCGCATCTACTTCATAAAAATAGACTTACTTAGGCTACTAGTAATAAGTACTAAGCTCGTGTAAACTTGTTCAATTAGTTGTTAGTACTCATTTTATTATTCGATTCTTCAACTTTTTGTATCATTCACAGGGAAATACTCAAGCTTAACGTGAAACAGCTAGATAAATGCGAGTTCTTGGCCAGGTTGTTCAAGAAGAACTTACGAAGACTACACCTTTACATTGACTGCAAAGAGCCTGAAATCGTGAAATTTATGAACCAAGTATTTCCACAGTGAGTATATAATTTATTAATTTTACCAGCAGTGCCTCGCCGTGTTAACCGCGGTTAAAAATTCAACATGAGACGCCGTTGCTATCCCACTGGAATACAAATACTTCTCTCTTTGGGGATAAAAAGCAGCCTATGTGTTAATCCAGGTTATGAGTTACCTTCATAACAAATTTCTTCCAAATCCGTTCTGCGATTTCAACCTGAAGAAAAAAAAGAAAAAACTCATTTATCACAGGCACAAACACACACAATACACAATTTTTTTTTTTTTTTAAAGAAAACGTTGCCCCACACTAGGAATTTCTCCTGTATCGTGGGTGCGTTTACAAACATTTAAACTCACATACACAAACAGCCAGACCCGGAACAAGTACCTGTAGGTCATACAAATATTTGTTCCGTGCGGGGATCGAACCCACAACACGCGGCGTAGCAGCCGATGGCTCAACCACTGCGCCAACCGTGTCGTCAAGACAAAACATAGCATCGAAAACGAAAAAAAATAACAGGTAATGACAAAAGAAGTAAAATAAATAATATATTAATATGAGTCTGATGGCTACGCCAAATGGGTCCAGTTCATCAGCTGGTTTTCAACTGGACCTGAAGTAGTGAGAGTCAGGAATAAGTATATATAATAAGTACACATACTGACGAACTTTCGCAGTTATAATATTATTGTGAGTAGGAGTTACCAGCTACTTGTTCTAAGAAATATCCAGGATTTTCCTTAGCCTTTGTCATTGTCCAACTTACAGGTTACCTATCTGTCAAATTAGGTGTGACACGGTAATAGACAGACAGATGCGTTGAAAATTCAATAGTGCGTTTTTATATAGACATATTTTAGTGATAGTGACCACGGGCAAGTGTTACTTTCGCATTTGTGATATTTGTCTGTAATTATGTATAATAAAAATAATCAATATATATAAAAATGAATCCGTATTTCCCTTGGTCACGGCATCACGCGTGAACGGTTGGGCCAATATCATTAATTATTTTATTGTTGTGTTTGGAAGGAGAAGGTTCTTCCAGAATATTTGCGCAGAAAATTAAAAAAAAAATCAGAAATTTTAACGACTAACTTTAACTTCACAAGTTTGACAGTTCGCTCCATTGACAGGACGACGTCTGTCAGGTCAGCTAGTAAATAATAGCAATATTTATTTCATAAGACCGAGAACACTTTGCACTGTGTACTTTGCAGATGATACATTTAACATTTGTACTATAAGCACAATAATATAGACTCTATCCCTTAAACTAGGTCTCACCTGTATCTTAAGAGATAGGGTTCAGTCATATGGGTACAGAATTGATATTTATAACAAGTGGAGCAGTGTCGATATTACATGACCTAAGTTATGTCATGAAATTAAAGTTACTAAATAGTATATAGTGTATGTATGTAGGTAGTCGAAAATTATCTAGTGGCATTTTTAGAGAGCCTAACAGAGGCCAGCGCATCAACGTGTCAAATTTCTTTGATAGGTTTTCAACTTTATTACAAAATAATAAGGTTCATGTTAAATTGGGAAAATCTGACAGTGGGGGATAGCTTGATGTGCTGGCGTCTGTACATAAATTGAGCCTTAGATTAGTCTAAGGCTCAATTTTCGAAAGACGAATTTGTTGTAAGAAGATTTAGACCTTCTTACAACAAATTCGTCTTTAGCGAATAGTTGAACATGAGTCAAGAGTATTCACATACCGTACTTTGACTTTACTTTGCTAAGTAGGTAAGCGATTCTTTCGAACACAAACATCCTACAAATAAATGTGAAAGTCGGTGTGTTTGTGAATTTGGATATTTGTTATTCAATCACGTCTTAATGTCTGATCGTATTTTGATACGACTTGGCACGCGGGCGGATCATGATCTAGATAGGGTATAGTATTTTTCAGCATTGTTAAATGTACTGTGAGATAATATTCGACTTTGATGCGGGCAAAGCCGCTAGCTTAACCTAGTTAGGTACTTTATCATAATTTTATAATGAATGTGCCGGAAAGAACATCCATACTTCAGTTGTCATGTACTAACTTACTAATTTAAAATTAGTTCTAGATTTAAATGAGACAAACTTTAATGCCATAAATATAACGGTTACTAAGTATGAAACGTTTACATTCCTAAGCAAAGATAAGCCAAAAGGCGGTCTGTGAATATCGCCTTGCTTTTTGAATGTAGGGAATAATCTTGTTGGCTTCAAGTCAGTCAGGCTTATACTAAATACCAAAGCATGAAAATGTTTTGTAGAACGGTTTTGCTGCAGTCTTACGCCACGGATGGTTCTATTTCTCATGCCTTGTCCTAATTTGCGTTCATAAGGACCAGTTTTCCATACTATAGTATATCGCTGGCACCGATCGGAAGAAGTTTTGAAAGAGTTTTTGGTTACGTCGCATTTAAACCAATATTTATGTTAGGAACTATACCTTCGTGTATAGTAGTGGTACATAGGCGGGCTTAATGTCACAAGACATTCTTTACCAGTCAAGTTTAAGGTTGAATGGTACAACGTTATGATAGGTGTAGAGTAAATATAATGAGTGACACCATTTTGTTTTGTAAATGAATACCTAAAAATACAAGGTGTAAAAGACATCGACTCACAACCTAACACCATGAGCTCAGTATATGATTCCCGGACCCAGGAATTGTTTAAAACTTTTAGTCAACTTTTTCCTGATCGGAAAACATCCCAAAGAACGTAGTTTATTTTTACATACACTTACTGTAGAAACGTGTAGATTTACTGTAAAAATCTAAGATATCTATGAAAACCAGAGAATCTGCAATGAAAGATATAGAGAAGGTTTTAATGGAATTATGTTTTTTTTAGTTTAAAGTAAAAAACATTAGAAAACAAACCGTTAAAATTAGGGTAAGCCGACGAAACATTTCAACGCCGGTGTTTCTTTTCTATTTCTTCAATATTATTGCAGCTAGTTTGTGTAAGATATTCGCCAAAACAGGCGTTTCATAGCATATCTTAGCCTTATCGGATTAAGAGGGGAAGTGTCTTTCCTTGTACTATTTACATAAGATTTTAGCTTACAGTTTGATAAAACACTGTTTGTAATGGAACTGCTGAATACTGAAACATTCAACATGGAGTCGCAGGCAGAGTCCCGGCCACTGTAGGTGTGGGCTTGGGGGCGACGAACGGTGGGTAGCTCGCCGTTCGATCAGAGACCAGGCCCAAGTTGACGGCGCGTCCTGTTCCACGCGCGCCAAAAGCAGTCAGCATAATTGACGGGGCCGAAGCCTGCCTGTTGCGCGATGTTTGAAAGAGTTACCTGTGAGTTAGTTGACGACACGGTTGGCGCAGTGGTTGAGCTATCGGCTGCTGCGCCGCGTGTTGTGGGTTCGATCCCCGCACGGATCAAATATTTGTATGACCTACAGGTAATTGTTCCGGGTCTGGCTGTTTGTGTATGTGAGTTTAAATGTTTGTAAACGCACCCACGATACAGGAGATATTCCTAGTGTGGGGCAATGTTTTCATTAAAAAAAAAAGGTACCGTGACCCCGCCACGTTAAGGGCAAGGACGGAACATGGTGGGTTTTAGTCAGTAAAAGTTTGACACGCTTTTCCTTCCGTTCCGAAACCAGAACGTGAGAAGTCATTGTAAGATTTCCAAAAAAAGGCTTAGTATTATTAATGGTCCCAATATTGTTATGAATGAACCATTGTGCATGGCGTTAGATTAGGCTGTCTGATTACTTTCCGAGAATCTGCATTTGCTGATAATTTTATTAGGTAAATGTACTTACCTGCTCATATGAGTCCCGCATTCTAGGAAACGTCCTATAATATTTATGTTGAACAACGGTTCAACATAAATATTGTTTTAAAAGCTTAATTTTATATTGAACTAGCTTCCGCTCGCGGCTTTGCCCGCGTGGTTTGCTGATAAAAAGCCTATGTACTTCTTCGGGATGCTATCTATCCTCTGCCAAATTTTATCGAAATCCGTTCGGTGGTTTTGCCGTGAAAGACGGTCAAACAGACGCACACACACTTTCCCATTTATAATATTAGTATGGATAGCACTTTGTCCGCGACTTCGTCCGCGTCGATTATCTCCTTTTTTCCCTTCGAACTATGTTACTCGCTGATACGAGTAATGTGGCTAGTATAGGTGAAATATTTTGTTTTATCGGTTGAATACTTTTTGGGGTTACCATTACAAAGAATCAAATCTTTCCTGTTTATAATATTTGTTTAGATACTACGTTTGCCTGCGCCTTTTCTTGCGGTAATGTACATTTTGTTTATCCCTCGGGACCAAAACTTTGTTTCTGGATGAAATAAATAAAAAAACGTGCACGAGGTTATACTCAGGTTGCAAGTATCATTAAGTTTATCTCAGACATCACTGATATCGGTGAAAGAAGAGATCTTGAGGAAACGTGACTTAATATAAATAGTCTGAATTGCCAAATGTTCTTTGGCAAACGTGGTGATTAATGCTCGTGCCTTCTCTGTACGAGAAGAGGCCTTTGGCTTCCAGTAAGATAATAACAGGCCGGTATTATTATTTATTTTATTACGCGCAGTATTGAAACTTGATTACATCTGGAGATGCGTAATAAGATGACGATCTATTGTTAAAAAATAGGCTCGGCAGTAACGACTGTAAATTGAATGAGCATTGAAATTATTCAATAGCAAACAGTCATTCTATACAAAGTATTTTTCAGTCCCCGATATGACCTAACCTTGACCTTTATTGGTATGCTCCAATAGCAGTATTACAGCGCTCCTGCAGTATTGATCGGGGTCTCGTCTGGGCTATAAATAGAGCCCGTTACTCCGAGTGGCACCCACGCTTCATACGGATTCATCCTAAACGAATTCGCAGTATTTACCTGTGATAAATTATTTATTGCAAATCCTTTTATGGTCGTGCCATAGTTAAGTTTTTCTATGCACATTGCTATTTATTCATATCGTCGGGGACGCGTAAAAAACCTCATAAATCGTATACTTTACTAAAATAGGATTATTTTTAATATAAGTAGTTATGAAAGTATGTATCACATACTTATCGTTATTTTGAAATATCGAGTATAGATAAAGTAGTCGCTAATTTATAATAAAACATGAGGAATCAAAGAGACTGCTTGTACAGCACAAAAAATAGGAGACGATTTATTTTGCTCCTGTATAATGTCGTTTTTCCCACATACGAGGTTTCCACTCGTCGCCAACGATATGTTTTCTACAAAATTGGCGTAAAAAGCGTAGTTTTGTAGATACGTACGAATGGGTTACGCGGCATCTGCATAGCATAAATAATTTAATCTGGAACAAGACATAAACTTCCACCGTTGGAAAGGTTGTAAAAGTCCAGTATAGCGGGAGATATTTGTTCAAAAATTGACAAAATACTATGCTTTGGCAATACTATGAATCCTACATGAAACTTCTCGAACGGGTAAAGGACGATATCCTGCAAATATGCAGAACGTATACGTACATATATATATTCTGAATCAAGGAAACGGCTCCTACGATTTTCATGAACTTTATGCGGTGGGTTTCTGGGGCGATAAATCGATCTAGCTAGGTTTCATTGTTAGACAACGTCATTTTATCCGAGCAAAGCTCGGTCATCTAGGTACAGAGGCCAGCACATCAAGCTACCCAAATGTGTCAAATTTCTTTGATAGGTTATCAACCTTATTACCGAACAGTAAGATTCATGTTCAATTGGGACAATCTGTCAGTTTGGGTAGCTTGTTGTGCTGGCGTCTGTACTTATATTTAAACATGGGCTAACGATCGCTCTATTACAGTCATGGACTCAGTCAATATCACATCTAAACTTGCACATCGATCGCGTCTTATATTAGAACGTGTTTAATCAATACAAGTGGTCGCGTAGCGCCGCCGTCTTTCAAGTGATGTAACAATGACACAACTACGCACAACGCACAATATTATGTTTACGAAACCATCTCATAATGTTGGAAATATATAAACCAGTTCCGTTTGATCACACTTGACTTTCTCGACTCATGTTATTCGTCGCACGTCAGTGGCGACCGAGGGACCAGTATCGAGCTTCTAGTCTTTCTAATGTTATACAGTTTAATGATACAATATTAAATTATATTTCGTTCTGTGAATGGCTTTTAAAATATCACTTTTGACATCATCATAACATCGCGCCTGTATTCCCCGAAGGGTTGGGCAGAGTTGCCGCTATAGTATCACTCTCTTTTCGCTATAGTTATGTTTAACGCCCATATAATAGGGGGCGCCTATTGCCATCAACCGGGCACAAATCCAGAGTCCTGGGTACTAATGGCAACGTTCCTATTGGGTAAATTTAATAACACTTGCCCGACCTGGGAATCGAACTCAGGATTGTACGCTCAGCAGTCGCGTTTAAAAAAAATCACTTTCACTCGTCATAAAATAAATGAACTGGAGATGTAACTAACACATTAAAAGCAGAAACATCAAAACGAACTCAGACTCCACATTCTCTTTGAAAGTCCAGAGATTACTTTGACCAGATGGTTCATACGAGAACCATGCCGATTAGTGTCCGAGACGGTATTTGAACAAGGAACCACATAGACTTGACTGGACTTGTCCAGTCAGTACATACATTTGTCACTAATCATGTCGGTAGACTCAGAACTGAATGATTTCTTTGTTGCACCATAAGGGCAGGTAGTATCTGCTCTGGCTGTGGAACTATCATCATTCTTATGATGCAAAGTAGCATCAAACAGTATCCCGAACGTGAACAAAATCCAACAACACAAATCAAATCAATATCAAATGTTTATTGACTAGAACATCGCACATAAACTGTTACAATAATTTTGTTTCGGCATATCCTGCCATAACGTGGCCTCGCAAATATGTTCACTGTTAGCGATTTCAATTATATTATTGACTTATAGATTTCAAATTGTAACGACTTATCTATTAAGTAGTCTTTAATAGTGTAGTAAGTTCATAAATAGTAAAACATTTAAATGTTTTTTCTTTCTAAATGATGTACGTATTTTTTTTTTCTAACCAGTGTTATTCACGTAAGATAATATTCTATCCGTGAAATGAGGTTTGAAATCGGATCAAACAAACCATTTTACAAATATGTTGTTTTGTGAATTTTGAAAATTGAATGAGTTACGCTTGAAGGTTAATCAGGATTCAAAAGTTGAGAAGACTCAAGTAACATTTGGTTGCGCGACCTTAAAACTAATATAGCACAAAGGATTCATGCTTTATTGTTGTTCAATAATATAACAATGGCGGCGACTGAGGGGTCGGGCCAGGGACACATGAACGATGCTTGTAAAGAAAAGACCAGTCTAGAAGTTTGAGCCGCGTCTCGCTCGATAATATCTACGCGACGATTTGCGAGGCTCCAGAACTTGTTGAAATTTTAAATGAGAAATTACTTATTTATTGCCATGCTCGTGATCCCTGAGGGGTTAGGCAGAGACAGTGATAATTTCATGATGAAATGCCATGATGGCCCAGTGGTTTAGGCCTCGCCTCTTGTGCACGAGGTTGTGGGATCAAATCTGGGCAAGTACTAATGTGAGTTTTTCAATTCATATGTATTTTCTAAGTTCATCTTGGACATCACTGACATCGGTGAAGGAAAACATCGTGAGGAAACCTGGACTTATATAATTAAAATAAGTCTGAAATCGCCAACCCGTCTTGAGCAAGCGTGGTGATTAATGCTCATGCCTTCTCTGTATAAGAAGAGGCCTTTGCCCTGCAGTGGGACAGTGATAGGCTGGTACTTATACTTTTTTAGTTACTAGGCTACTTGAATGTCGCGCCAATTATCATATAGCCTATTAATATTCCACGATGCATGCATGAGCATAGATCAACACGCTTGCTTAATTCGGATTTGAGATTTCAGAGTTATACTAATTTCTAGCACTTTGGCCCGCGATTTCGTCCGCGTAGATTTCGTACTTTTCCCTACAAACTTTAGAAAGTGGTACCGTTTGGAACCACTAGCGCTAAAACGGGTTAACATAAAAAAGAATTTGAGCCATTTGGGGAGAGGCCTATGTCCAGCGATGACTGTAGTCACGTCACTGCTGATAAATGTACCGTGGCTTAAAATAACCGTTATACAACGTATGTAGTTATGAAACATGCAATTTACATGTTGTATCATGGAAAACTTCATTGTTTACTTAGGTAAGTATTATTGCCAACATTCAAGGTTATTAACGCAAAGAATATGATACAAGATACCTTGTTAAAGTTTAAATTTTATTCCTTAGTGTTCGCCTATATCATAAAAGGTAAATTATAGCCTTATGTAAAACGTAAGTACGTTCCTAGTCTCATTAGCTCAGGCTGGACGCTGATATGTTAGTCAGTCAGCCAGTTTACGGCACGGTTGGCGCAATGGCTGAGCGATTGGCTGCTGTGCTGCTTGTCGCGGGTTTGATTCTGGAACGGAACAAATATTTGTTTGGCCTACAGTTAATTGTTCCGGGTATGATTGTTTGTGTATGTGAGTTTGAATGTTTGAAAACGCACCCACGATACAGAAGAAATTGCTAGTGTGGGGCAACGTTTAAAAAAAAAGAAAAATAGTTTTCCTAGATAAAGGGGACAATCGACAAAGATTTTACAGTTTGTTGTGCGACAGTGTTCCTTCCACCCTGTATATACTTAGATGGAATAATATTGTTCGCCATTAAATAAATATTCTTGTTTCCTGTAGAACTGCTTGTTACTTGTTAATCAAATGAAATGTTCCGTGGTCTTGGTAAGTGGCCTTCGGGTTGAAATATAAATGAGGGCGGTGCCGGCGATGCATGCTGCCTTGTAATCAATAATGATAAAGTATGGATCGTTTGGCAAGTAACATACCTAATACTCATGCTCTCTCTTTTTACCAATATTCTACGTCTTCTACGTATTTTTCTTTTATGCATAACAAACCGCTGTTAAAAACTCGTTAATTTTGAGTGATCAAAATTAGCCTCTCTCTATCCAGGGAATGAGCCACTTTCATAACAAATTTCATCCAAATTTGCTCGGTCTTTTTCAGCGTGAAAAAACATATACACACAGCCAGATACACACACAGCCACATACACACACAGCCACATACACACACAGCCACATACACACACAGCCACATACACACACACCGACAAACTTCCGCATTTATAATTTGTGTGACAATGTACTTGAAGGTATAAGGTAGTATACAAAGTAAACATATGCCATAAATCTATTGCAAACCCTAGCTGCTAAGCCTGCATCTGGGAAATAGTGATGGGACTACCTGACCTGCAGGCTTAGGCAGATATCTTTATGCTAACGTCAAAATGTATGGCAATGAAATGCCAGGAAAGGAGTGACGTGACATCTCTAAAGCTAATGTCAACTCCATACAATTAGATCTTTCCGTTGGCGATAACGCTAACAGACAAGGGATTTTGTCCTTGAAACTCGACCGTAGAACACGCTTGAGTGTTTTTTTCAATGTACCTATATAAATCACTATGTTTTGTTTTACAGATTTTTTGACTCACATTATCTAAAAGAGTTAATATTCATTGGACCAAGCTACATACAGCAAAGTACCCAAGTGCCGTTTATAAAACTGAGGAGGTAAGGATGGTTATCTATTTAAATTTCTAACGTGACTTTCTTTCTCCTTCTTTTTTCTTTGAACCAAGGAGGAACTGCCGCGCGTTGAAGTATTGTTTTAATCTTCTTTATTTGATTACCATGACCTTGAAACCCTCATTGGGGCATTCAACATACTTATCTCCGCTTAATACCTAGATCAGTGATGGCGAAACGATGGCACATGTGCCAGTGGTGTCTCGCCCCATAATAATTCGGGCACGCCAATAATTAATGGACCTATGTACATGATTGAAAACAAAAGTAGTATTCACAAATTTTTAGTTGATGATAAAGAGTTGTAAGTCAATGGCATCTAGTTTTATTTTGCGCCAATTCAATCATCAAGCAAGCTACTTTTATAAATATCAACAATATAGAAAACAAAATGATTTTCCATAATACGAGGGGTGATCCAAAAGTAATGATAATCAGATATTTGTAGAGCACATAAAAATATGAAAAATTTTTTTTTTGCTGCCTCATATATCCACTAGTTCAGCATAAAAAAATCATATAAATAGGACACGATTACCGGGAGGTACATTCATTTGAATACGAACAGTCGGAGAGTAAACCTCAAAATGGAGAAAAACTAAATCAGAGCTGTCATCAAGTACCTCTGTATGAAAAAAATGTCTACCAAAGACATATACAGCGACCTAGTGGAAACATTGGGGGACTCTGCTCCTCCATATTCCACGGTTGCGCGCTGGGCAAAGGAGTTCAAGCTGGGTAGAACATCCACAGAAGATGAACATCGCGAGGGCCGCCCATACACGTCCCTCACTGCAGAAAACGTCAAAAAAGTCGAAGATATCGTATTGGCAGATCGAAGAGTGACCATAAGACGTGTGGCTGAGGTCACAGGGATCTCATATGGTAGTGTTCAAAGAACCTTTGCGAACGAACTGCATATGAAAAAGGTCTCTGCGCGTTGGGTGCCGAGAATGTTAACCGACGAGCAAAAGAAAAAACGAGTCGACATTTCGAGGGCGAATCTCGAAAAGTTCCAGACGGATCGGGAACTTTTTTTGTCTCGTTTCGTGACCATGGACGAGGCCTGGATCCACCATTTTGATCCGGAAACCAAACAGCAATCGATGACTTTGAAACGAGCCTCTTCTCCGACGCCGAAGAAATTCAAAGTGTCAAGTTCGGCAGGAAAGGATATGGCGTCCGTTTTTTGGGATGCTGAAGGAATTATTATGGTGGAATAGCTAGAAAAGGGAGCCACTATTACGGGCTCTTACTACACAGACCAAATAAGAAGATTGCGGGAAGCCATCAAAGAAAAAAGACGAGGCAAACTCCGAGCTGGAGTGTTGTTTCACCAAGACAACGCACCGGCTCACAAAGCCGCCGTCGCGATGGCTGCCATTCAAGAAACGGGATTTGAATTGCTCGAACACCCACCCTATTCGCCAGACCTGGCTCCCAGCGACTTCTATCTCTTTCCTCGACTCAAGGAACACATCCGAGGGTAAAAATTTGAGGATGATAGCGAGGTGATGACTGCTGTAGAGGCGTTTTTGGAGGGTCAAGACAAATAATTTTTTTCAAAAGGAATTATGGGTTTAGAGAAAAGATGGACTAAATGCATTGACTTACTAGGAGACTATGTAGAGAATTTTTTTTTTTTTTTAAGTTAAAATACCCTTATTTTAAATTGATTATCATTACTTTTGGATCACCCCTCGTATAACCATTAAATAAACTTTTAATAATTATTTAATTAATAATTACTATTTTAATTTTCAGGATAGCAATTGAGAGCTTGATATATAAGAACAGGGACAGCCTCCTAAAGGTGGCTTTCTTGGGCTGCAGTTTAGGCACACAAAAGAATGAAAATGAGAGATATTGTGTAAGTATTACCTTCTTCATTTGTGTACGAACTATAAAATATTTTGCTGTCGTGCTAATAATATACCATTAACATTAAAGGAGTATCCTATAGAACATCCACATTGCGCCAGTTATGTTTAAATAAAATAAAAAATAAAATACGTTTAATTCAGACTAATAAAATGTCCATAATTTGTTAGTAACATTATCTTAAAACTATGTTAGTCACAAAAATTGCTCACACCACATGCAGCCTGATCAGCCTTCCTACAACTGCAGATTCAGGTCTCTCTGCAATCATCCTTAGGATTCCGTTGCCACTTCCTCGAATTCGGCGAATTAGTTTAAGTACCGTGTAATAGGGGGCGAGTCTATTGCCATCAACCGCGCACAAATCCAGACTACAAGCTGGTACTGAGATGTTCCAGACGGAAATGTTCAATATTACTTTTTCTGACCTGGGAATCATACCCAAGAACAGGAAGTCCACTACTAGTGCTTGCAACTACTAGACCATCATTTTGTACGATCTACAAAGGTTTGTTCCGGATGTTCTGGGTATTTGCTATGTATAATAAAAAATATGTATCTATGTAATGTATTGTATTAAGTATATCAGTCATCGAGTACCCATAACCCAAGCTCTGCTTAGCTTGGGGCTAGATGATGCTGTGTGGATTGTTCAGCATTATTTATTTATTTTATTTTATCATGGCAGTCAAGTAATTTAAGTCTGAAACCGCCACCCCGCCTATAGGTGCAGCTCTGCCTCGACCTTCGGGGAATAAAGACCTGATGATATGTTATTAATTATAAGTGCCGGTTTTCTTATGACATTTTCCTTCACCGATGTCAGTGATGTCTAAGATAAACTAAGAAAGACTGAATCGAAAAAAGTCACATTGTTACTTTTCCGGATTTGAAGACAGAACCTCATGCATGAATGGGGTATCCTTAACCACTGCGCCACTACGCCACTACGATATTCACTACTTTATAAAGGTTACGATATATGCACAAATATGCAAATAATATAATCCAACACAGTCATAATACGTTCTAAACAGAACCTTCATTTTACTGACAGCAAAAAGGCTCAACTATAAAGGTCATACGTCGAACTCAGTAGAACTGCTTTCTTCCTCTTACGTCATTCACCAGTCTTGCCATTTAAAGGTTGTACCTTCGCGTTCAATGTCGGAACGGCTCGAACTTGTTCCATGTTTATTATGAAATGGAACGAGTTCTAGGATCTTTATTGATAAGATCGTGGAATGACGTTGTTGTACTGAAGTTCTGTTTATGTAAGTTTAAAAGCTAAAACCCGAATAAGGATTGAAAATTATGATCAATAGACATAACCTCTATATAAGAATATATAATATATAATAAGGAATCGCTTTTAGCGATAAGGCCGCCCATTGTAACACCCTATGTAGCTCTGATACTCATTCTTTGTAAGTTTTCATGGTGTACGATAAACAGTATTCTATTCTATGGATAAAATATTCTTATTTCAAGTTCGTATAAGTTTTATCCGAAGTCTGAAAATAAAGTGCCGCATGTAACCAAGAAGTTGCGTGGAAATCGGTTGTCATCGTACGGACATGTGATGCAAAGGAATGAGGATCATGTTGTGAGGAAAGTTTCGAGTATGAATGTGGAGGGTTACAAGAGTAGAAGGAGACCAAAGAAGCGATGGATGGATGATGAAGGAGGTGACTTTTGAGATGACGGCAAATAGACATATGGAAGAAGAAGATAACGGCAGAAGGATGATCAAGTTTAATTTTGACGACCTAGGTGGCTAGGTGTAGGTCCGCCTGCGACGCAGGAGGTTGCGGGGTCGATTCCCGCCTTGGGACAAATGTTTGTACGATCTACAAAGATTTGTTCCGGGTGTTCTGGGTATTTTCAATGTATGATAAAAAATATCTATCTATGTAATGTACTGTATTAAGTATATCAGTCATCTAGTACCCATAACACAAGCTCTGCTTAGCTGGAGGCTAGATGATGCTGTGTGGGTTGTCCAGCATTATTTATTTATTTATTTTAACTGAGGTATCAATATGACAGTTTGACAGCTTTCAAATACAAGAAAATATGTCAAACCGCCATTTTTATACTTCATACATAAGTAATCTGTCAATTGAGAAATCAGCTCTTACAGTGAGTGTTCTATTCCAGCACGAGACAGTCGAGGAATACTCGCGGCCATTGAAGTTTGACTTCTCCCCGAGTTCAGAGGACAACATCCTGACGAGAGCCAACCAACGCATGATGCAGTACTCGTCAATCGTTGTGAGTATAGCTAGTCATTTGGTTATACAATACTTTCATATGCAGCGGAAGGAACATCGCAGCGAATCACTGTACCGTGGAATAAATGGTACCTATCTGATTGTAGACTTGCAATGTAACACATGACACTGACACAGCCTTGAAATGTATTCGTCAAAAGAAAAGTTGTTCCGTACATTTTGATTGTTTATATATGTATCCAGAATGAAAGTTTATGTTACAATGTATCTTCCACTGTGTGTCGGCGGAAAACAATAGTAAAAAAAAAAATAGATATACCTACACACGTGTGTATATCTAATATATGCGCAGAGTAGTTTATGTAAAATACTGGTATTCAGCTGCATCCGGTAAGACTGGAAGCCGACCTCTCGCTAGACAGATGATGACGCGCTGAGTCGTGGAGTTGCGGATATCGACCCGTCAAACAATACAACAATACAGTCTAATATTTTAACGCTTCTTCCAATGGAGTTCTACCAATCGCTGTCTGTCACAGTATTGTGTCTTTTTAATCGTAATAAATAAGTAACCTATGAAATTTAATTGAACACGTGTTTCGTTACCATCCACTTTGCAGTTAACAATAGTTTTCGTAGTTCAGAACCACATTACGCGAATCCTACTCGTATTATGCTAATTTATTTTACAGTTAACAACAGATTTACTACAAACAAATAAATAAAATTGAAGTCTGTTTGCAATATTAAAATAACTGCTTTACACTACATGCATTTGAAAGTTTAAACAGTAGTTATACCAAAAACCATTATTTTTAAATTATGGTCTTTTTGTTTGTGTGAGGTTACGTTATCTCAGAAACAGTTGGACTTATGACGGGTCTGTCACTGGCAGACAGTTATAAGGAGTAGTAAATAAAAGTAGCCTACTAGCTACTTTTATTTAAAAAAAGAATTATACTTCCTCGCAAAAACAAACTCATGTTTTGTTAAATTCCACGCGGAGAAAGTCGTGGGCACAGCTGCTGCTAGTCCATAATAATATCCTGTTTTTGCTGATATTAAGTCCCCATTTCAGCACATAATAGCGGACGTGGAACATATAACTACGTGCGCGCTGGAGACGTTATCCAGCCTCGCCAAACTCCGCAGCCTGTCTATAAACATCACAAACAAGAGTCTGCCGGATCAGTACCGTAGCATCGACTGGATCGGGCTTGACGACTTCTACGAGACTCCACTGAAAGTCGGTGTCAATATTGTGAGTACTAATATTTATTAATCTTTACACCTATACAAATAAATAAAATCGAACTTAGTCATACAACGTGTCACTAAGAGCCAGTGTGGCCATTGCTATAATAAACTATGCGTTGGTACGCTAGGAGCTTGTCGTTTAGTACGCCGCGTATCTTCAAACATGTCGTCGCTTAAGTCCTTACACCGCGTAAGTCAAGTTAATAAATTTACAAAATAGTGAATACACACTTAGTGTGCACATCAAATTAGATCCCATTAATATAGGGTCATTATATGTATTTTAGTAAAAAATTGTAACTAACCCGACTTTTTTGATACATGTCATGTTGTTCTATGGGTATTAAATATCCAAAAATGACTTGTGATATTACAACTTAAGCGACGATGTGTGGGTTAAACCGGAGCCACGAGCCCCTCACGTATTACATTATGATGTATGTTACAGATCGGGGTGCCATACAGGAGATTTAATGAAATCATGCGCAAAATTCTAGTGGAGGGATTGACACTAGTATCGCTGAAAGTTTTGTTTTGTAAATCTGTGAGTAATGTTGTACTTTATTTTACGTAGATTGAAATCACTGACATCGGTGAAGGAAAACATCGTGAGAAAACATATATAATTAATACTAGCTGACCCAGCAAACATAAAATGTTTGGGGTGGACCCTTATATTTTAGGGATATGAAAAATAGACGTTGGCCGATTCTCAGACCTACCCGATATGCACACAAAATTTCATACAAATCGGTTAAGCCGTTTCGGAGGAGTATGGTAACTAACATTGTGACACGAGAATTTTATATATAAGAATAAGATAAGTCTGAAATCGCCAACCCGTCTTGAGCAAGCATGATGATTAATGCTCGTGCCTTCTCTGTATGAGAAGAAGCCTTTGCCCTGCAGTGGGACAGTAATGGGCTGGTACTACTACTACTAGATTGAAATCTATCTACTAAAAAGATTTATTGTCTCATCGTCTACATCTATGCTCTTTGTTACAAAAAGTTGTGTACATTTTTTTTTAAAACAGTATTATATATTTAATGTTTTTAAGTAATAGAATGGTGGTATTGATTTAATATTTTAAAATTCAACAGCTTTTCTTGGAAGTAGTTTTGATGCTCAAATCTACACTTGATATATTCACGTTATTAAGATAATACTATTTATTCCATAAAATAACCTATTTCCATTTAAATAAAGTTAATTCAATATTTTCGCGAATGATTGAGTCAAAGTCAAATTATTTATTTCAATAAGAACACCAAAAAGGGACTTTAGTACGTCAACATTGAAACTCAAATAAGATACTTATATGGTTCTAGTTGCCCCTGCCAAAAAGTGGTTTCGTTTGGAGAAGAATTGGCAAGAAACTCAACACAACACATGTACAGATATACTGGGTGTGTTGCTACCAAAAAGATATAATTTCTGTCCACATATAAATACATGTTATATATATAATAATAAATAATGCTGGACAATCCACACAACATCATCTAGCCCTAAGCTAAGCAGAGCTTGTGTCATGGGTACAAGATGACCGATATACTTAACACAATACATAACATAGATATATATTTTTTGTTAAACATAGCAAATAACCAGAACACCCGGAACAAATCTTTGTAGATCGTACAAACATTTGTCCCAGGGCGGGAATCGAATCCGCAACTCCTGCGTCGCAGGCGGACCTTCGCCCGCCGCGCCACATCGGTCGTCAAATTCAATGTTAATAATATGTTATTTCCAGCTATACACCCCCCTAATATCGCATGTGGCGCGTCTCTTCCAAAACTCGCTTCGTGAGGTGATGTGGGTAGACAGTCCCTACGACTCGACCGACTCCTACCACCGAGTCGTCAGGCCCATGCGACAATCACAGGTACGGGACATTATTAATCGAAACTTTCATCGAATTTCATTTTCATCACTATAAATCATCGTGAGAAACAATTTCACGAATATGGTATCACGTCATTTTCAAGCCATCACTTTTAACATAATCAAAAAACGATTCGAAAAAGTCTCGTTTCGTAGAATTACGTTTCATCGAAAATATTTCATTTGTTTTGTTTCACATAGTGATAGTTTCTTTATTATCGTTGTATACATCAAAATCTAATTATAAATAACCAAGGGGTATTGTTTTGCCCAGTAACTGGGTTGTGGAGATCAGGTAGGCAGGCACTCCATGTAAAATACTAGTATTCAGCTGTATCCAGTTAGACTGGAAACCAAGCTCAAAGTAGACGAATCGCTTTGTCACTGTATTACATAACATTGTGTTTACTTATTTCCAACAGTATACTCCAGAGCCAGATACGTACGCACACGTGAACCCATTCGTCCTGATGTGCTGGCAGTGTAATAAGCTACAGCGACTCGTTGTACACGGTGAGTTTGTACACTGCTTACAGTATCTTGTCAAGGATGTTTTGTTCAAACAGAGCAGTACTCCTCGAAAGGATAATTAAAGGTATACACACTCACATTCCTCTCTCCGATTATTTAAAATTTGCTGTGCCCGACAGGGTCCATAATTGTTTCTATACATTTTAATTTTTACCACCTGTAAGTGTAAATTATGGATTGCAATAAACGATTTGATTTGACATATTGCTAAGTCCTTGTGATAAATGATATAATAATATATTTATTTCTGCAAATTGGTTTTTACAAACACTTTTACTCGTCAAAAGGTAACATATTTATTCGTGTTCCGTTTCTTAAAACGAAACCCTTATACGATCATGTCGCTGTCCGGCTGTCTCTCTGTCCGTCTGTCTGTCTGTCCGTCTGTCTGTCTGTCTATCTGTCTGTCTGGCTGCCAAGACCCGTTTTTAAACTAGGGTACTGTATCTGAATAATCTGAGAGACTCTTGGTCTGATCATGTGAGGACCATGCAGATTAGTATCTGAGATGGTCTTTTCAGGAAAATATGATAACTGGAATCCACAACTCCATATAGCGGTAACTTTATTTAATAAAAAAAATGTTTAAAAGCATCAACATGTAGGTCATACAAATATTTGTTCCGTGTGAGAATCGAACTCGTGACCAGCAGCGCAGCAGTCAATCGCTCAGCCACTGCCATCAAATTAATTAATTCAGTCAATGGTCATAATTTGCACTATTTCTAATTTCAGGTTACTGGATATGGCATTACGACGTCCTCGGCTTCGTGCGCCTGCGCAAAGATCTGCAGAGTCTGGAGCTGTCAGCTATATACTACCAGCAGGAGAAGTTCCAGAACATGATTAACATGAGCGCAGAGGGCGCCATCCGAGTGCTGTGCGGTGACTCGCCGGCACACGTCGACCCTGACCTCATACGTGTGAGTTACACTGCTTTAACCCTAACCAAGGGATGCCGACAGAACCCTTTTTGGAAATTACTAAGCCTCCGCTGTCTGTATGTCTGTCAGCAGACCGTATCTCATGAACCGTAATAGGTAGACAGTTGTAATTTTTACGAAGTTAAAATAAATAAATAATGCTGAACAATCCACACAGCATCATCTAGCCCCAAGTTAAGCAGAGATTATGTTATGGGTACTAGATGATTGATATACTTAATACAATACATTATATACATAGATATTTTTATTATACATAGCAAATGCCCAGAACGTCCGGAACAAATTTTGTAGATCGTACAAACATCCCGCAACCTCCTGCGTCGCAGGCGGACTTTCGCCCGCTGCGCCACATAGTCATCGTCAGTTGTATTTGTATTGCCTCTATAATAACCAATAAAAGACAACGAGATGAATAGACTATGGACTTATGGAGGTGGTAAACGGAGAGAGATAGCGATACGAACATTTATAGTTGTCTCTTTTTCGTTTCATTAAATCCAATTCACAATGTTCAAAAAGTAGTTACACTTGAATATGATACAAGAAACGTGATTATGTCGCCGTTTTGTGCTCGACATGGTAAGGAACCCTTCGAGTACGAGTCCGACTCACGCTTGGTCTGTTTTTAAAAACAGCTTTCACAAACTTAGTGCAGTAACTTCACACAATGTTATAGGTATATCTAATACTAATATAATAAATCTCAAGACTTTATTTAATTTGTTATTTGTCGGAACGAACTGCCTCCTTGGTCTAGTGGTTGCAAACGCGATTGCTAAGCATGAGGTCCTGGGTTCGATTCTCGGGTCTAGCAATGTGCTATTGAGATTTTTCATTAGGAATTTCTCAATAGTAACCCGGAGTCTGGATGCGTTCATACCAACATACCTATTTGGTGAATTGTGGCTGTGCTCCAAGTACGCCTCTGCCCAACCGTTCAGGGAATACAAGCTTGATTACGTTATATGTTATGGAAAAAATAAACTAGTACTTACCTAAGTTTTATCTTATTTATGTTGGGAATAAAGGCTTTTATGATCATTAACCTTCTTTGTATATTTTTTTGCTCTTGTTTGTGTTTATGGACTGTTGTCTGAAATAAAGATAAATTATTATTAAGATAAACAAAACACCCCTCATTTGGTTGCAGGAGGTAAACGAGTCCATAACGTATCCATGGACCCCTACGCGTTGGTCCGAGCTGCACCCCGCGCTGCGAGCTCGCGCGACTGTCCAGCAACGTGCTGACTATGTGGTGGGAGAGACAAGCGCGCCTATTGGCACGTATGACGGGACACGTAAGTAGTTTATGGATATTATTTTTTTATTTAAAAAAAAATGTACGTTGACCCACACTAGAATTTTCTCCTGTGTCGTGGGTGCGATTACAAACATTCAAACTCAAATACACAAACAGCCAGACCCGGAACAAGTACATGTAGGCTGAACAAATGTTTGTTCCGTGCGGGAATCGAACCCACGACACGCGGCGAAGCAGTCAATCGCTCAGTATTAATATTGTCTAAACTAATACATAAGTGTCAGTTTGTAATGTCCAAAAAATCAGCTTTTTACTAAATGCATTTGGAAGTATAGGTACACGTAACGAATCATTCGTACCTCATATTTTTTCATTTATTGAATTTTAAACATAATCTTTAAAAAAATGATTAGTATTTTTTTATCTAGCTTAAAATGGTATGATATAAAATGATTACTTAACTAGTACTAATAATGGGATCAAAGTATAAGTTAAGCATGTTTTTTTATTCAAATATACACCCTAATTGTTACATTTGTAAGTTTATTTTAGCTTATTATTTATACAGGTCATCCACAGAACGATTGGTGAACTGAAATAGCGGATTGAGGAAGAAAAATATCTGCTAAGTATTATATTTCGATAAAACACCTTGTGATAATTGGAATAAAGTCGAAATTGAGGTAAAGGGAAGGGTATTGGATTAGTCTAAGTTGGATTACTACTTAAGAAATGTCTTCTGATGCCATTGTTTTTATTCCTGACTGATTTTTCGAGCATTTGCATATCGTTTGACAAAATACAATATATTTTTTCGTTATATACCTGTTATTGTTGCTATTTATTTTGACTATTGCTCATACAAAAATATAGAATCTCACACAGTATTAATAAACAAATAATCCAATTTAGATCAGTCCTGAATTGTTTGATAGATAAAATTTACAACCTGTATAAGGAGTTGCTTTCAATTTATTATATTAAAGTAACGAACAACAGAAATGAATGATATATTCCACAAATTAGTTCTACGCCATCTTATTTATAATATTGAAAGTAGCTAACGACTTTGGATAAACAAAAAATGGCATGGGTTTTTTAGTTTTATGGTTTGATTATATCTTTAATATTATACCAGTAGATGTAGGCAAAATATAAAAAGTATAAAAAAAAATGTTTTTCGCTCTATAAAAGTAAAATTTATCGAATTTAGAGCCGAATGTTTAAATAACTCAACAAATGGCGGCCTAAAGTTGTCGGGAAAAATCTCTTTACTTGGCATAATGTGTCAATAATCGTTACTGACTAGGTGTAAACTATTAAAAAGTATATATTATATGAGAATGATCGCATATCTAATATCTGTTACCAAAATGCGAGCGATCTGTTAACATTTGTGAGTACCACTGCTATCAGTACTTTGAGTGGTATCGGGAGAACCGCGTCCGCATTGTTAAACATTTACAAATATATAAAGGTTAAGGCATAGTTATAAATGCTTCTGTGATTTCTTTATACGCGCCGCGGTGTTCAATTATTTTCCTGTACCGCTCAAGTCTCATTTACACGAGAAGGCTTTCTCGCCTCGAATTGGCGATTATATAAAGGAGATGTAAATAATGACTTGTGTAAACTGTTTGTACGATACTCGCATCAGATGCCTCGCTTTTAGAAATTGGTAGTAAATACAATATAATTGTAAGTCGAGAAAATCGCTTGGCGAGTCTCGCGTAATCGTATTTAAGTTAAAGTTTCTCGGCTGACGTAAACACATGAGGGCGATAATTCGCCTGACGATTCTCGCCTCTCGACGATCTAGAAACTCTTCTCGTGTAAACGACGCTCCAAATAAGTACCTGAACATGAGTACTGGTTTCAGAGGTACACCGACTGTTTTTTTACATACATTCTATAATATTTAGTATCAAATAACAAAAAAAAGTTCCTGATTCAAATATGAATGTGGCATGATTTTGATTTTTGAATAAAACGTTTTCATATTAATGTGTTATCCACGATCACTGATGTATTTAGATGTGTTAAAAATAACAACACGCTGTAAATGAGCTCTAAGTGTAGATTTCTCTCTAATAAGTATTCGCAGAACGATTTTTTCTGTAAAAATAATAATTATAATAATAATCATGTGTAAAAGACGTTTTCTGTAATGTAAGAGTCAAACGTGAACAGACAAAGTTTATACCAAAATTCTAATCAGAAATATTGTAACCTTATTTATAAGACATTTACTTGTACAGGGTGACTGGTAATTAGTGACCGATACTTGTGCACGTGATTGTACTCTTGATTACGAACAACTTTCCCAAAGAAATACTTGTATAACTCATAGTAACAGAACAGCGGTATGAAATTTGCGCGTGCGCATGATCCGTCAGCTGATAGTCTGACCTCGGGAAAGGGCAATGTCCTACTAGTATTAATGTCTCGTGATCCCCGCATAGCGTCACGTGACTTACAGCTTTTGTGTTATTGTGATAAAAGTAAATGAGTAGGATACAAAAAAAATAATTGGGAAAGTTGTTTGTTATCATGAATACAATCACGTGTTGAAGTATCGGTCACTAATTATCAGTCACCCTACATTATGGTCCTTTTACACCAGTCGCTTTATCGTCGTTTCCCATCACGGTATTTACGCATTGTAACTTGAACTAAAATGACCGCAAATCACCTACCGCATTTTTTGTATAAAATATTATAGTTGACTCTTCCTAGCGGTAAAACAACTAGTGTAAACACACCGTAATACTACCCCCACCTTGCCTAAAATGAACATTTTATAATTTGATTCGATAAAATATTCACTTTAATTTTGTTTCCTTAGTAATAGAACTGTAATAACATAGGTAACATAGAGAAAGGCCGAATGATATGTTTACTGGCAACATCTCTCAAAAATCGCGAATTTATCATGTAGTTGTAATAATTGCAATGTTAGAGGAAAAAGTTTTTTTTTAATCATAGACACGTCAACAGTTGTAATGGAACCTGCAAAGAGATATTATGAAAGTATAGATCTGTTTAAATAATATTGTTAGTAGATTTTATAAACATTCCTGAATCATAGATAGTTTTCTATTGCAAGTTTATGCGCGCTCACATTCTTTTTTGATGCGGTACAAGACAATACAAAACATGTTAAAATTTAAAAAGTATTATTAGCAAGCAGGTTTGATTACGACTTCGACTTCACGCGCCAAAAACGAAGTCGCCGAGCTACAAATCGCACAAAACGTAACATCATAGTGACATTGACCAAACTTGAACAATTTTCGCGAGTCGTACGTACTTTTTGGTGTGAGATATAAGTGATAATGATAATAAATATCTAAAACGAACGTGTAACATCTATCTAGTCAGGGGACCCGTAGAAAATTGTACATATAGACCAGACGAGGGTTCACGAACATTGCACAAAATGAATAACAAAAGTATTACAAATACATAATTTATATCAACGTAAAGCTTTAAGCGAACATTCGCGATACTGTATGTAATACAGTGATTTTTATTGTACAAGTGCCACTGCTAATGTGCAATGTAAACAAGATTGAGAATGTATTAAAAAGACAAAAAACGAATATAGGAATATTTTATTAGAGAACGTAGGCAGAATTATGAACCAATGCAGCTAGAATGTAGTTTAAACAAGATATTGAAAAATAACTATGCATTTTTTTTGTAATATTGACGAGACAGTTGTTCGCTGTGACCAAAAGCGTTTTTTACAATTAAGAGTAACGATTAAAACGAACGATAATATACCTGCGACGGCATGGGCGTAGCTGGGGTAATCATTTCAAACGATTGAAAGTGGGTTACTTTTTGGTGGACGTTAACTATAGATATTCTAACTCACGACGGCCGGTTGTCTTTGAGTGTGTGCGTCTGATGCACGTACACATTGTATCTGTGTGCGCAAAGGCGGCTCGGCCAATACCGAACGCACTCTTACAAAGAAACATTGTGTCCGTACATCAGACGCACACACTCAAAGACAACCGGCCTTCGTGAGATAGAACATATACCTATAACTGTATATTTCCTAGTACGATGATTAGCGAGACTAAAGTAAACATGTACAGCAATCGAGATCTATATTTATAATCGATAATCGAATAGTCTTATCGATTTTTGTCATACAAAAGCGTAAATAGGAACTTGCCATGTGTGATATAACCCATTATATACCTGGACTGATCGATCTAATCGATTAGTTTACTGCTTGTGTTGTGTTAGTGATTAAAGTTACTGGGGGTAGGGGTATCCCAAGTTGCGCCAGTGTTCGTGCATTCGCGATAAACCACACACCCGGATCCGCAATATCCGGATGAAGTGAAACAATAGTCCGTCCCCCAACATATTCAAATTGCATTTGGAAGAATAGACTGACATACCGATCGTTCAGCGAATGTTAATATGCAGGATTCGACGAATCTAAATGAACCTCTATATAATACCGCTGCCGTTCTATAACAACATAATTATGTAAACATATATCTAGCCCTATTTCTGACGGCCTGATACATACTTTTTCAAATTATAAAATGAACTTATTTATTATTATTCAAATAATTCATAATAATAATACAGCTAATATAATATAAATCAGGCTTTCGAAATAGGTATTGTTATCCTAATTAAACGCCTGATTTTTCGTAATGAAAAAGTCGGAGTTAATAATAATTATCTCAAAAGTATAGTCACGCACAATCTTTGTGATCGCAATAATGAACAAAAAAGACAAAAACTCTCACATATGCCTTTATAGTATAACACGTTACAACTAAAACATTCTAAATTCAAAATATTTTCAATTTAAGAATAATATTATTAGTATAGGTAAGTCTTGTTTGATTGGGACAGTGTTACAATAACAATAATCTTTATTTCGATACATGAAACACTGTTAGCCAGTCTACTGCGCTGCTTCAAGCATTCTTGACACACTGCACCGCCATGACAATTCCATCAGTTACAAGAGGGCTCCATAAACACCTCTGCAGTACTTGCAGGCTATCATGATCCCGTGTAAACTCCGCTTGCTCTTAATGTCAGCATTTTCCTTAAGGGATAATGGCATAAATATGTACCTTGATAATGATTATAATACTATTCTAAAACGGTACTGTCAATAAATTTAAAATTGCAATAGAAGCTCTCTAAATTGTCCAAAAACAGCCGCGTTCTCTTTTTAAAAACACATTGAAACACTTTAAAAACTAGAGAAGTTTTTAAAGTGCACCAAAATAGTCTCCTGTCTCAATTAAACAAGACCAATAGGCCAATATACGAGGCCAATAAAATTATTGCTTCAAATAGTTTGTAGTTACTAAGTATTCTTTAACTTAGAGCACGATAAAACTATGTAAAAAAAAATGTTTAAATAATTTCCTTCAAATATTTTTTATGACATTTATAAAAGTTCGAATGCGTATGAACATAATTTGTAAGGCAACGAAGAGACTTACCAACATACATTCCCTGAGACTGAGAAATGCATAGAAGAGGCTAAGATCATAATAACAACGTTATAAATATTAAAAACAAAATAATATTAAGAATTCAGTTCGTATGGACAAGAGTTACTCGAAATAGTGGTCGTGTAAATTGGAAACTATTATTGCTTGTTGCATTAGTAGGTACTAAATTATCTTAGACCTACTCATATTAAGAAGGATAAAGTAGCAGCAAGCCTTTTCTTATACCAACGCCAATAAGACAGTATTGTGAATCGTTGAAGCCTTATCTATAGTTAAACTTTGTACCCCATTTTAAGCATAATGCGGGCACGAAAAAGTATGAGATTTGGCATAGTTTAAATCTTCTTTGGGGAAGGGGTGTAGAACGAAAGCTAAAACGGTCTAATTTCGGCTGCTGGGCGATCTTTGGTTGAGATTAATACCTACGTAATACGTGGATTCCATACCCTTATGCCAAAATGAACTAACAGTGTGTATCTCGTGCGTATGGAATCCAACGCTAGAAAGACAAAAACAATTGCCAATCATATGGACTGACGACAGAAGTGAAAACTTAAAACTTTGTAATAACTGTCAGTCTGACGCAATACGTCACATACTGTGACGAGAACCTATCAGTCTAGCTCGTACCAAAAACCGCTCAATACGGCTTAAGAATCCGTGATGTCCAAGCATTTTCACACACTGACCTGAACGACGCAACTGTTTTTTTTCAAAGGTAACTCTTGTTCGTACGTTTTGATATTAAGAACTATATGACAACACATAATGAGTGTTTATTTTTTATTGTGATAATATCGTCACGAGTTGTAAAATAAAATCAATTACGCATCTTATTCATTCCCGCCTCTTAGTTTATTGATAACGTTATTATTTAACTCTGTCCTAGGAATCTCTTTTGAACGTGATAGATCATAACATGGAAGGTTAGGAGAAAATAATCTTTGTTTTTTTTTTGGCTTGCTCAATATTCTCTCATATAATGTATAAAACTGTGATTGGTAAAAATCTAAGTCGTTTATATTATGCTGCCGAGTCAATTGCGTTCATGATAAGTTTTCTGCTCAGATATTATATTTATAGCAGACTTTAGAGCTACCGTGTAAGATTGAATTAAAAGTATTGATATTATCGGCAATATAATATAAATGGTCAATTAATAAATCGAAAGTTACAACCTCAAAATGTATTGTAATGGATTCTAAATCCTCCACCTTTATAATATTGATAAATAATTGACCTTCCTAACCAGAGATTGGATCTGGTTATAAAAAAAATATTTACAAAAATAATATTAACAGTATTCTAATTAGGACAGAGTTTAAACGACAATTTTTACACCACCAAGACTCAATAAGGCTGTGAAACAACTGAAATCGGTTTGGCATCTTTGATGAACAAATATCAATTTATATTGTAGGGAATAATCATTGTAAAACATTATCTTACACGGGGAGTTAAAAACTCTGACATTTGTTACTGAAAAAAAAAATGCCATTTATATACAGCGGGTATTATTTTTAATATAAATAGAAGATAATGAATGTTAAATCATCCCAAAAATGGGTTATAATTCGCCTCAGAATTTGTAACTTTTCGTGTATTTAGGCGCATAGTGCGATTTCTTTCAGCACTCTTGTACTGACGGTTTTTTAGAAGTACTTGCCATAGAAAAGTGACGCTTGAAATCGTACTCATGTAGAATTCTATCGCTAGACCGAATTGCCTAGAATTAGACGAATTGTTGTACTTATCCATCTAATAGTGATAATTAAAGGGAATGTGGAAGGAGGATGGAGAGAGGGACAGAAGTGATATAACCGTTGTGTGTCAGGTCCAAGCTTTTGTTTTATGCTTTGATGATTGTTTTTGTTAATACGTTTGACGGACCTTGAATATTTTTTTATCTAATTGAGTTTTGAATATTAAATTCTGATTATTTCTGTGTTTTTGAATAGTGTGTCAATTTTTCTTGTTGTTTTTGTAATTTTTTGAAATTAATAAATATTATAAGTCTATGTATATGTCTAAGTAATGTTTTCAGATTTAATCGTTTCTATGGGGTGTGTAATTGCATAGCTTTTGCATGAAATTATAAATTGAATAATGATTAATATTTTAATAGTCTATGACTTGTAGTGGTGTACGACCTTGTTGCCTCTCACCGCTTTTATTGTTAATGTAGGCAAACTTCTGTGTTATATTGTATGTGACTATACATACAAATTCATAGATGTTATCACATTTTCCAATTCACGGCATGATTTGACAGTAACAACACTAACCTTTTTTTTTAATCATCATTGTCTCGAACTGATTTAAAACTATAATAAGTAAAATTTCTCAGTACCTAACTGATCTTTATTAAATAAGTCAATTTTAACTTTTCATTCTGAGAAAACACCACGATTGTGCCAATGCCAATATAACTTTGTCGAAATGACAGATAAATCTGTATCCTGTCAGAACTGTCAAACATGTCAACTAGCACAGCGAGGCTCGTACTTACTCACTGAGTTGAATTATGTATCTGTATTCTACGTACTGAATTTGTTCTATATAATATGTATTTCACGATTAAATAAATATTCGTATGTGTAGTAGTTACATTTTGTTTTATTTAATTCGACAAAAATCCTTGTGACATATTGCTTATCGACAAGTATAGAAATTTTGACTTTACTATATTAAGTCATGATGGCCCAGTGGTTTAGGTCTGGCCTCTTGTGCACGAGGTTGTGGGATCAAACCTGGGCAAGTACCAATGTAACTTTTTCAGTTCATATGCACTTTCTAAGTTTATCTTGGACATCACTGACATCGGTGAAGGAAAACTTCCTGAGGAGGACTTATATAATTAATATAAGTTTGAAATCGCCAACCCTCGAGTCAAACGTTTTGAGCAATCGTGGTGATTAATCCTCGTGCCTTCTCTGTATGAGAGGAGGCCTTTGCCCTGCAGTGGGACAGCAACAGGTTGGTATCATATATTATGAGCAGCATCATCATCATCATCATCATTTCAGCCGAAAGACGTCCACTGCTGGACAAAGGCCTCCCCCATTATGAGCATATTCGAAACAAAAGACTGCAGTTGTCGGCCGCAAATTTAGTATTAATATTTTCTCGCCTTTGTAAACTAATTAGTTGGCCATATTATAAATAACGCGAAATATGTGTGTATTTAATATAGGTACACCTCTGCCTTACTCTATTGGGAATATAGACGTGATGATGTTATAGATTATAGAAAGAAAACGGCGTGTAATAGCGTCATCTCTGTCACTCATACTTATGTGGTAGTCTCTGTAACAGTCGATGTACTATATTAAATCCTGGGTGAGTATTGTATCTTTTCCGCCATCTCAAAAGTCACCTCCTTTCTAGTCATATTATCTTTCACCCAAACAATCCATTGTTTCTTTGGTCTTCCTCTACTTTCGTAACCCTCCACATTCATTTTATTTTTATTTATTTCGTACTAAAAACCCCTCACAATACGATCCTCATTCCTCCGCATCACGTATCTTACCCAACGAAAGTTATCATTCCTCTGCCCATATCCCAATTTATTTGGGGTCATTGCAGAGTCTCTTCTTCCATACATCTCTAGTTGCCGTCATCTCACACAGCATCATCTAGCCCCAAGCTAAGCAGAAATTGTGTTATGATCTGATGTACTTAATACAATATATAACATAGATAGATATTTTTTATTATACATAGCAAATATCCAGAACACCCGGAACAAATATTTGTAGATCGTAGAAACATTTGTCCCAAGGCGGGAATCGAACCCGCAACCTCCTGCGTCGCAGGCGGACCTTCGCCCACCGCGCCACATAGGTCACGACTTATACATCTTTCCTCGTATGGTAGTTCGATGCTTATTTTCACTATACCATATTGCAAATGCATTAATCGGTATTGACCCGATTTTTTTTCGGTCATAAGTCATGTCAGGTGAATGGTTAGACGCTAAAACATTTAAAAAGGTTACCTCATAACTATTTATCGATTATGCCATAAAATCGATTATCATGTTATGACATTATAAACTGAGATTACGTTTTGTAATACTTTTTAACACTTGGGAAAAAGAAACTACTGAAAGTAACAGACAAAAAAATGAGTAAGGGGATAGATAGACGGGAAAGTTGTCCGTCATTTTGGTGCGTTTTTTAGTTCATATTATAATGTATTTATCTTCGCATTAGGCTGCTATCAGACGGACTACACCGCAGCAACCGCACAAAGTCGATATATTCAACTGTATCCTTCTTTCACTGCATCATAGTACTTTTGACTTCGTACAGTCGTGACTTCAACTTCACGTGGTCGGCTAGTCGTGAAGTCTCGACACACGCTGTCTATTGCTAACCTCACAAAGTCAGTGTGCAACGTAAGAACTACATGTATAATGGAGTTTAAATAAAAATGACCGCTTCCCAAATGCAGATAATTGCATGCAGTTGAATAAAGCGACTGCATGCGGTTGCTGCGCCGCAGTCCGTCTGCTGGCAGCCTTGGAAAACCATATAGCAGTTTCATCAAAGGAGACAAAAGATATTTTCATCTTCCTCTCTCCATCCATCCTGTGTGAGGTGGATGTCGAACGAGCGGTGTCGGCGGTACATCATACTCGCTTACGCAGCATGAGGCCATAGGTCCTCCATTGCTCCACGAGTATACTGTAAATTGAAAATATTTTTGAGACTCATTGAGTAGGTACCTACCTATTACAAAATAAAACAGTAAAATTGTAAAAACGGAAAACTTCTTTTCTAACGTAACATCACGCCTAATTTTTTTTAGATGACATGGCACTGTCACAAGTCATAAGTAGGCGAAATCGAGATCTCGCCAGATTGCTGGGCGAAAACTCGGAACGGCTGATTTCGACCCAGAATTACGTTACAACGACGCGCGTAATCTCTGCTCGAGATAGCATTCCCTGGTTGTCATATCATTTCTTTTCCCTTCGCTGTCAGATCAAGGAAATTAAATTGTCGCCAGGGCCAAGCAGCGTGCGCACTGGTGGCCACGACTTTCGTGGGTAAGAACTACAGCAAAATTACTTTGTTCATATTATTTCATCACCGCTGCTATATTTTTAAATAGCATGGCAAGATCACAAGAAAAACAGGCGGAATCGAGATCTCGCCAGATGGTGGAATTTCTCCTTCCTACACTTACAGATTAAGGATTTCACAGGAAATAAAATTGTCGCCAAAGCTAAGTAGTGTGAGGACAAGTGGCCCCGACCTACGAATTTTAAATCGTGGGTAAGAACGGCAGGCAAAAATACTTTGTTCATATTATTTCATCACCACTGCTGTATTTTTAAATAGTATGGCAAGATCACAAGCAAAATAGGGGGACTCGAGATCTCGCGAGATGGTCTTCTAATTTCTTCCTCCTTCACTTACAGATTAAGGATTTCACAATAAGTAAACTTGTCGCCAAAGCTAAGCAGTGTGAGGACAAGTGGCCCCGAACTACGAATTTTAGGTCGTGGGTAAGAACCTCAGGCACAATTACTTTGTTCAAATTATTTCATCACCACTGCTCTCAAAACGGTGAAGGAAAACATCGTGCGGAAACTAGGATGTCCTAGAATCAAAGATTCGGTGACATTTGACGTCCACTTCCCGCGCTAGGTATCATCTTCCGACGATTACCTGTATTTCGTAATGCCATTGTTTTAACTTTTAATTACGGGTAGGCGTGTAACAAGCCGATATCAAAGCTCAGTATGTCAAGATGAGTCAACTGCTTGCGCGAATGTAATCTCTATAACGTAATTTTATTCGCCCACTAGACCCAGGTTAAGGTTATCACACACACTATGTGTTAGAGAGACAGTTTGTGGGTAGATCTATTGTTTGGTGATAATGTGAGCTGATTGTCTCATTAACCCATTAACCGCCTGAATTAGATTTATCCCACAAATATTTCCGCGTCCATTCCGCCCGAGTCGTTTTTTTGTCCAATTCGATTTCTTGGTTCTACTTAATGTTTATTTCAGGAAATATGATACGTTGAAACGATTTGTAAGCTTGGTTGGTGGTGAGTGGGAACACAGCAACTGATATAAAATCAGGTGGTTTAAAGGTTCTAAGTTCAAAGGCACTGTAAAATTTACGTGGAAGTATCCTTTCAACTCAGCCTCACTCTGGTAGTTCGGTGGGTGTGTTCCCTCCTCGTCGTCTTTTCCTAACAGAAATTGTCATATTCATTTATTTGCGATTGAAGTAGGAGAGATTAGGAAGAACCCTATGTGCAAGCTCTGCAAGTCATCAGTCCATCTAGCGAAATCAAATGGAAAAGCACTGTCAGAATGAGAAGCTTCCCTTTATAAATCAACTAGGACCAGTGCCACCAGATTCGAGGCTATACAACCCGGATTTTGGAAAGAAATTATCTACGCGTCGCATATTATACGCAAGTTAAATTATGCGGTTGGCTGTTCCAAACTTGTGTAACCAATCACAGCTTTTAGCGCACGTTAGCGTTTAATAGTCGATTTCTTACTTGGGCGTTTGTTGTCTACTTCTACCCAGTAAAACTCTAGGAAGGGCGGTACTTAATGACGTTATTCTCAGCCTAATTAAAAAAATAACTGTTTTAAATTTTTACACCTTATCATATTAATTTTCCAATGTTTTTCGTTTCAGATGCTGGGCCTATGCCTATAGGATTCAGAGTGAAACTGATGATTATGTGTGCGTATATAAAGGTATACATTATTTGCCAACAAAAACAAGGGAGTGCCCTTTGTTTTTGCTTAGCAACAGGTTCATAGGTGGTCTTAAGATAGTGTTGGAAAAGGAGAGATGTGCGTGTCGCTTTCGATTTCCATTTAGAGGGGAAAGTTCAAACGGTATCTACATGCACTAGTATGTATAGACACTAAATATGTGGGTGCCTGCGCTCAGCAGGAAACCACGTAGCGACAATATTATTGTGTCGACTTGAAACCGTTAGTGCAAAACTATGTTAACATCACCTACTAAGCAACGAAGGATGCTTACTTTTACTTTGTGAAGAACTTTGGCAGAGGATGTGTATTTGGAACAACTTTTGAGATCAGATACAGGATCTAGGTGTTTACTTTTATATGATGTTGATCGCCCATAATATAATCACCGATCGGTGATGATAATAATCCGAGTGCCGTGTATCTGTGTCGTGTGTATGAATTGATCTGAACGGCCTATTTTATGGACCGGCCGTAATCTAGTTGCATCTTTAGACCCTATGCAAAAGACGTACCTACACTGTAGGGCAAATTCATTGTTATTTGCCGAGTACAGGATTGTCCTAAATAACGATTTGTTTCCTTGCAAAACCTCTCCTGATGGAAAAATCTTAATTCGGTGTCAAATCTTGTGAACTGACTCAATTTATTTGCTTGAATGATGTTAATACACGAGGTGATCAGGTGATACATAATTATAACAAAATTTATTTCAACCATATCCTAACATAACAGGTGTACAAATATCTACAACAATCCAGTATATTAAATTTATTCATCAACAGATGTGCCTGCGACTTCGTTCCTTTGCATGAAGGCGAACAACAATGTATTGCTTAGAGAATATTTTTCACCTCTTATTTGAAACAGGAGGTTCTGCTGACCAGGCGTGGTCGGTTTTTCCTAGTGCATAACAAAACTTATTACACACAAACAGATAAATAAATAATAAATAAATAAATAATGCTGGACAATCCACACAGCATCATCTAGCCCCAAGCTAAGCAGAGCTTGTGTTATGGGTACTAGATGACTGATATACTTAATACAATACATTACATAGATAGATATTTTTATTATACATAGCAAATACCCAGAACACCCGGAACAAATATTTATAGATCGTACAAACATTTGTCCCAGGGCGGGAATCGAACCCGCAACCTCCTGCGTCGCAGGCGGACCTTCGCCCGCCGCGCCACATCGGTCGTCAAAAAAAACGGTAGAAAAGGGTTCTGTTGGTAACCCTTACACCGTCCTACAAATTCTTTTGAATAAATTCTGGAAATAAATGTGGAATAGTGGTATTTTGGATTCTTTTAAAATGGAACTAGTTTAGTTTTATTTTTATGCAATATAATGCACGTCAGAGTGTATTTAGTATAAATGGAACTCGTGATTTAAAAAAAACATCAGTAGTAACATCAATAGTGGCAACGAAGCGAGTCTACAAATTTAACATATTAATAGAAATAATGTTACCTAGTCGTATTATGATTTAAGTTAATATGTTTTTATCAATCATGCTACTTCAATGATACACAGTACGTGTAGATACCTACCTCATCCTTTCAAGTATCTACATGCCTTTACTAAGCATCCGTTCCACTGAGCCATTCGCTAAAGTAAAAGTATGTCCCATTCTAGTAACAGAGCTCTATGTAATACACACGACATAAGCAAGCCAAATCCCACGGTAAATCACTTCAAAAGTGAAGATTAATGTTTTCGTACACACAAGGCTTCTCGTTATATGTAACCAGGTCCTACAACCGCTCTGTCTCTTTTCAATTAAAGTGTTAGATAAGGATGAGAGATGTATTGTTCTATGGTCGTGGGAAATCTACTGAGTCATTGATCTGCTTGTAAGGAAAACGACCCTCAGATGTACTGTTTTACCGTGAAGACTCTGGGATTGTCGTTTTCCTGCGATTGATAAAAATACATAAAGGAATTGTTGTTTGTTTTTCTCAGCCAACGTCGCTAATGGATTTAAGTTGTCTCTGTTAGAAGTATCAGTCTTTTGCCAGTACCTACTGGGAGATAGGTACAGAGTATTTTTTTTTGTTCATGCTTTGGTCACTGTAAGCAATCGGAGGTCCAATACCAACGATGCGGTTTGTTGCCTTTCTCGATTAGGGGTCCAGCACGTTCATCATATTGGTTGACCTTAACTCCTGATACTAATTCTTGCATGCTTAGGATAGGAGATACAAATTTTATATCTGGTAAGTTGCAAGTCAACTACCACATCAGCAGTGCTATTGCGTAAAAATCTCTCCGTGAAAATGTGGGTGCAGTGAAGGCGCAGTGAGTTGTCTGGCTGACGACCGGCTGAAGTGCTCATATAATAAATGTTTTTTGAAGTCTTTGTTATGCTTATGTTTCTTTTTTTGGAACAAGCCCCCCACACTTTTCCCAAGTCACTGCAACTCCTGAAAACCAGAATCAGTCCCGGAGAAACGGTTCAACTGTCTTGGATCCCGCATAGAAATGAATCAGAAAAGAACAGCGGAGGAGTTAGAAAAACACGTAATTTCCACTTCCCTCCATATCATGCAGGAGACAGAACAGAGCAAGGCCAATGGGCACAAAGGGACGTTTACAACTGGGTTTTGAGCCCAGTTGCTGAAATCGTCTTTATTAAAACTAGAGAGAGATAGGGCTGAACAAAGAAGCACAGTTAAAATTCTTGCCTACGTCAATGATTCACTTATTGAATATTAACCAGCCAAGCACAACGGACTCACTGCTATAAATCAAACTTGCTATTTTTATTGCAAATCTATGTTTATGTATGAAGTAACATAAATGGGTGTGCCCTGATGGCGGCGTCACTTTGTCTGCAACATGGTTTCCTATGTAGGGAGTGGCACAGACCAGGTAGCTCCGAAACTAGAATACATGAATTATTGCTCTTTATTTGAAACTTCTATTAAGGAACAATGCTTCAATCCACACGTTACATCGTTGACGCGAACTTACTCCTCGCAAGAGATAGTTTGAAGGCTAAAAATAACTTGCATTTATTTCAATCTGTGGATCACACAAAAGCGTCATTCATTTTAAGTATCGAATATCGTAAAATCGTCTTTAATTTGAAATTTGGCTTGACACGTCAATGTATAAAATTTGGGTACAGGCATATTGTACCTACAGATTACAAATATTTCATTTTAGAAATAAGCACTCATTTCATTCGCGCAACACCTAAGTAAATCGGTCGCTTTCGCTGCCTTTACAAAGCATTCCGAACCGACACTTGTATATCGATAATTACAAAACTGAAACACTGGACGCTCCATTTAGATCAGAAGCAATTCAGTACGCGATTGCATTCAGCGATAAATTAATTGAAAAAAAAAATTGCGCCATGCATTTGCATAGTCAACCTGTTCCTAGATACGTCATTTGACATATCGTTCCCGCGCTTCAAACGCCAATCAGCAGCCAGTACCGCGCTGAATGCGTGCGCGAGCGCGCGTTCCACTTTCAAATTTAAAATCACGATTGAATTGACAGCCAGTGTTATTTGAAATATAGTGTTAAGTTTAGTGTTTATTTTTTGTATGAATTATTGTGGATATTAAACTTCTTTGGTTGAACGGAATTGCAGTTTCTAATTGAAGGTTTGTTATTGAAATAGTTTTCGTGTTTGTGGTTTGAGTGAGGTAATGCTAAGTAAATAATAAATCATTCCAATCGTCTTACGAAATGTTTTTGTTGTGATACCAGTCTGGGTCAGTCGTATAGTATTAGTGACTCGTTTGTAACTCTGTGTAGTAATATTACGAGTTTATATAAAACAAAGGTGAAATATTTATGTAAATTAGGGTTATTTATGTGTTGTGCATATAAACATTTATTTATCACCAGATGCTATTGCTTGATCCAACATTTAATTTATTTTCTACATTTTAAACTCTATGCAACTTATATTCTAAAGTTCAAAACGTGCTTAACATGTAACTTATGGTAACTTGAAATGAGTTGACCTAGTACAAAATGTAACGAGCTACATATGCCTACTACATACCAATTTGAATAATTATCTAATTATGAATATAAATGGGCATTTCTATCAACATAACTATGAAGTTAACTGAATTTGTTGCAACATTATTTTTACATACAAAAGACATCAACGTAGGTGCTGCACCTTTTTTTATAAAACTGTCAAAAATGTTGAAGAAATTACTTTTGTTAATTAATATTGTATTATCATTGTATCAAGTGTTTTAACTGCAATGTGTCTATCATTGAAATTTAACAAAACAACATGCCTGTAATCTCCAAATGGTGAAGCAGAGGTGTGGGTACCTACAATAAATCCACTTTTCGCCGTGTTCATGTCCCAAGTAACGGGGCGACCCTATGGATATTAACCGGGTACAAAAGTAGACTCCGGGCTGTTACTGAGATTCTCTGAATATCTTGTAATACACGTTGCCCGATTTATCGAACCCAGGACCTTGTGCTCAGCAGTAAAATGGGGTAAATATATCCCATCGTCTTCTACGGCCTGTAAAAAGTTAACTAATTAAACCTCACACCTCACGCTTCGCAGTAGCGCTTGCGCACACTAAATCAACAAAGCAATGTTGTAAGAAACACTACCATATACTTATGGATCATTTATTTACTCATTTGGACGCAATAAGGCGTAATAACGTGTGTTTACGATGATAGATTAGCACATTGACGCTCTTATATGACAGTTGTACTCAGAGACTGCCTCGTGGTCTAGTGGTCTCAAGTGCGACTGCTGAGCGTGAGGTCCTGGGCTCAAATCCCAGGTCGGGCCAAGTGTTATTGAGTTTTTCTAATAGGGTTTTTTTTTGCATTAGCAGCCCGTAGTCACGATTATGCCCGCCTGATGGCAATAGGCTCGCCTCCTATTACATGGGTCTTAGACATAGCTGGCAAAGGTGGGTATTCCTGCAAAAAGTTACCGTTTACGTTCATATATCTGGTCATACACGCACGCCGGTTGCGAGTACTACACATCTGATCTTTCTAAAGACCACCTCCAAAAAGGTCATGTCTGTCCTTCTAGGGCATCCCCTAACAACGTTTCCTCTTACACTTGCCTTATAAATACCTTTTGTCAGTCGTATCTCATTCATCCATTCCTCAACGTTTTTATGACTAACAAAGACATTTTATGGTGATAGAGTTACAACCGCAATAACATCTACATGTGTCGGTTTTTAAGGTTAAGCAACGTTTACTGAGGTCAATGGATGGGTGACCATATATATTTACTTTTTACGGTCGGGAATCGTTAACATACTACCTAATACTGTGCGGCAACTTGCAACCTATGTGGCTCAGCGGGCGAAGGTCCGTCTGCCACGCAGGAGGTTGCGGGTTCGATTCTCGCCCTGGGACAAATGTTTGTGCGATCTACAAAGATTTGCTCCGGGTGTTCTGGGTATTTGCTATGTATAATAAAAAATATCTATCTATGTAATGTATTGTATTAAGTATATCAGTCATCTAGTACCCATAACACAAGCTCTGCTTAGCTTGGGGCTAGATGATGCTGTGTGGGCTGTCCAGCAATTTTTTTTTATTTTTTTTTTATTTATTAAAGTTTTTCGTCGAGTCGTAAATGATAACTTCCAACGTAACACTCTTCAGATTAGTTCTGGTCGACGGAGAATGCGTAACATCACTCTAATCACACGTTTGTCTACTATGTAAACTAAACCAAATACTAATAGCCAGTTAGACGTAACATCATAACATTGCGCTTGTATTCCCTGAAGAGTTGGGCAGGGGTGCATCTGTAGTAACACCCACATAGCGTTTCGGTTAAGTCCCATTTAATAGGGAGTTGCCATTAATTGGGCCGGAATCTAGCCTACTAATGACAAAATTCCTATCGGAAAACTCAATAGAATTTTTCCCAACCTAGGAATTGAACTCAGGACCGCAGTAGTCGCGCTTGGTACCACTAGACTAGCCAGGCAGTCCAATAAATGAACGACCTAAATATTTCCAATTTAAACATTATTTGAATCTACTTTCAAAAGTATGAAAGAAAGAAAAAAATGTTTAAGTATTTGCCACAGAAAAAATAAAAAAATCATCATCAAAATTCATTTATTCAAATTAGGCTGAAAATCAGCACTTTTTGAACGTTAAAACATACGTACTCTGGTAAAAAAATCCTTAGTACCACTAACTATTACTAACGATAGTGTTAAACTAAACCAAATACTAATAGCCAGTTAGACGTAACATCATAACATCGCGCTTGTATTCCACAAAGGGTTGCAGAGGTGCATCTATAGGAACACCCACATTTTGCTAGTTATGGTTTAGTCCCATGTAATAGCGGGTGAGGCTGTTGCCATCAAGCCTATTGCTACCAACGGTAGGGGGCCGCACGACTCTCTATTTGCTGTTTTTTTTATTTTAATTAGAACAAGGAGTTTAATTTTTGTCTCTAGCAGCAACACATTTAATTTTAAACAATGAATTCGGTGTGCAATATGAATCGTAGTTGTGCGTCTGTGTTTTTGAAAAGAATGATCTAAACTATCCTATCCTTAAAAAATCTGATTGGTCCGAAAGTTGGATTACTCAAAAACACTGGACATGTATTTTTTCTTTTGTCACGTAAACCAAAAATGACGACGATATAGTGCGTTGAAATTGCGCGTGACGTAACGCCGTGCTACACTTTTAACGTAACAGTGAACTTTGACATGCTATATCATTGTCACTTTTTATTGATTTGAGTAAGCAAAAAATACGTGTCCAATATTTTTAGGTAATCTTACTGACGGACTAAATAGACTTAATATATTTTTACCTAGGACACATCCCTATTATAGTTATTAATGAGCAAGTAAGTGCAACTGCATCACGCACAGTTATAGTGCGTGCTGTTGTGGTAAACAATTAATGATATTAACTTCAACCTGTCCTTTAACATTTTATGACGTAATGTTCAAACTAACATACCTGGGTTCTGGAATAGTTCTCCGTTCAAGATTGAATACAGCTAACTCTTCATGATAACATGCTCAGCAAAGAGTATCTAGATTTAATTGTCAATCTTCCTAAGGAATGCTCCACAGGTTGTAAAGGTACCGTTCCCCAATCTACAAAGAATCTTATCATAAAGAAATTAATCTCTATAAAGCTGGAGAGGCGCGCGTGCGTGATTGATGAAAGTGTGAGATGTGTTAACAGTACTAGAAGTATAGCGGGCCACACACCGTATGTTATGTACCATACGGTTGATATGGTAGGTACCGCAAACCCGCAGTATTAAATGGAACAAGTGCAAAATTCATAGTAGATTTGCGCAGGCGTAAAAAAAAGAACATAGGTAATCCATCTCCGCATCATCTGCTTAACACTACATATTTACGAAAGTATCTAGATTTTTTAAAAATTCGATATGTATCTATTAGAACTGAGCAGTATTTTTCATGAGGTGGTGAAACTGGCTATAAATTTCCAATCATAGCATGTGATAACTATGTTTTTTTATGATACGTTTTTATCACTTGTGAAGATCATTACTTCATCATCATCATCGTCCGTTTAGCCTTTTCTTAATTACTTTGGGGTCGGCTTCCAGACTATCTGGATGAAGCCGAACACCACTATAATTCACGTAGCAGCTGCTTTTCTGACCTCCACTACCAAGTTACCTAGCAATCCAAGCCTGAAAGTCTGTCAAAAGTCTTACCAAGTGGTCGGTAAGGCTTTTGACAGACTTTCGGGCTTATTACTACTCATAGTGACTGTCAAAGATCTACAAATGACAGCCGGGACCAATGCCTTAACGTACTTTCCGTATCTCGATATATCACTGACCGTTTCTGGCTAGCGTATCTTACTAACCTTCGACCAACTTGTGCGGTGGTTTTTATTTAGCCACGAGCTCCTCTTGGGAGCCGGATACAAACTAAAACTATCGCGAAAATCCATATAACTCTAAAAACTCCGTAATTTTCAACTGCAAAAGAAAATACTAGTAAATGAAGATCAGACTTTAGGATCGAATGATTTTGAAAATCAACCTTTCTACTTGGATTTCGTATTGCCTTCATAGTTCTCTCCAGAATGGAGATAGAATTGCAGGGCATATTAAGCTATGGATGGATTGTGTGAAAGATGATTAGGCTAGGAAGGAGGTGACTATTGATATGACGGCAAACAGAGATGTATAGAAGAAGAAGACATGCTGCGCCGACCCCAAATAAATTCGTTTAAGGGCAGGAGGATGATGATTAAGCTCCTTGTAACACCACATCGCCAATCTGGTTCAACGATACTAATTCCTTACCAACAATTAAGCTAGTACGTAACATAAGTCTCTAAAGCTAGATACAATAGCGAGCATTATCCGATGTCCTTTCGTGGGCCAAGGCTTACAATTCTCTCGTGGCATCCTTGAGCTCGTTGCCTTCGTACTAGAACTGGCCTTTCTATACACTATACTTTGTAATGAAGGTTTGTAGTGATTTTAATAACATACCGAATGAAACATCGGTTAGTTCCTACTTCCCACAGTAGTGAAATAAGTGAAAACCATGTCAGTTAGCTAACACGTTTTTTAATTAAGATGTGCTTGGACGGATATCAGTTTGGTACGCACCACGCTTTGGTGTGTGTTCCAATGTGATATAATATCCATTTAATCAAATTGCGAAGTTACGTGATTTTCAAATCGTATTGACTTTTCACTGCATAAGCATCATCATCATTAAGCATCTATATCTATACTTACAAATAAATACAATTGACGTGTCTGTATTTAATTTAAAAAAAAATAGTTTCTTAGAAATGCATCATCATCATCATCATCATCATCATCCTCCTGCCCTTATCCCAATTTATTTGCGGTCGGCGCAGCATGTTTTCTTCTTCCATACATCTCTATTTGCCGTCATCTCATGGGTCACCTCTTTTCTTGCCATATCCTCTTTCACACAATCCATCCATCTTTTCTTTGGTCTTCCTCTACTCCTGTAACCCTGCACATTCATACTCAAAACTTTCCTCACAACATTTCTTAGAAATGCATATGGAACTAATTTCATTTTTTGTCTGTCTGCCTGTCTGTTTGTTTGGGCTAATCTCCGAAACCGTTGCACCGATTTTGACGGGATTTGCCCTGGCAGATAACCAATGTTATAAGGAGTAACTTAAGTTTTTATTTTAGTACACTAAGAAGTTAAACATATACAAAAATAGCTGACTTATAACCATCAGCGATGGTAAAACATACTTCAGTTCTTACACGGTATTTACAAATGATTTTTAGATTTAAACCACACCTAAACGGTTCATATCGGGGGTCTAAACATTGTTTTATACCTTTTATAGAATCTATCAGTTTTACACAATCCACACATTATCCGTTCATACTGTAATCATGTTGAAAAGTGGAATAACCAACAAAAATGTCCTACGTTTGCGAAGCGTATTAGTCGTAACCACCACTTTCTTATGTCAATATTTAACTAGAAGTGTCGATATTCAAATGTTGCTAAACTAGTAGTATTTATTGACTTAACACTCAACATGAATGTGCTAAAGAATGTGCCAACTATTGGTAAATTGTTTGAATAACGTGGATTCATTGATAAATGTTTAAGAATGGGGACAAAACTGCGTAGTATCCGGGATTTTAGTACACCCACGTTTTGTCAGTTATTTAATAGTGAGCAAGCCTAATGTTATCAACTTTATGATTCACTAGCTGACCTGACAGACGTTTGCCAGTTTGGACAATTGACAGGACGTCAGTAGTCCTTGCTGTCAAACGTGTGAAGTTAAAATAGTAGTGGTAAAAAAGATGAATGAAATGGGTAAAGTCATTCTCAAGTTTTGGCGTGACCAAGAGAAGCAGGGATTTATTTTTATATATATAGTAGCTGACCCGGCAAACGTTGTTTTGACCTGCTATTTTTTTTCAATAAAAGGTATCCTATGTTACTTCTAATACCTCCAAGAATATGTGTACAAAGTTTCATGATGATCGGTTAAGTAGTTTTCGCGTGAAAGCGTAACAAACAAACTTTGGGGTGGACCACCCTTATCATTTAGGGGTATGAAAAATAGATGTTGGCCGATTCTCAGACCTTTCCGATATGCACAAAAAATTTCATAAGAATCGGCCAAGCCGTTTCGGAGGAGTATGGGAACGAACACTTTTTTTTTTTGGAATGGGCATCTCGCAGTTTATCCTTCAGGGATATTTACTGCTCAACCGAACTTTCCTGTGGGGGCCTTAATTAAAATTAAGGCCTCCAGCCAGGCAAGGAACGAACATTGTGACACGAGAATTTTATATATAAGACTAGCTGACCCAGCAAACGTTGTTTTGCCATATAAGATGTTGGGGTGGACCACCCTCATCACTTAGGGGTATGAAAAATAGATGTTGACCGATTCTTAGACCTACCTGTTGTGCACATAAAATTTCATACAAATCGGTCCAGCCGTTTCGGAGGAGTATGGGAACGAACATTGTGACACGAGAATTTTATATATAAGATATAGATTATAGTTAAAATATTAGGTCTTTACCTATGAAATTGCCGTTCTGCAGTACTGGCCATTTCAAATCAAAATATTTTTTGTTTGGCTAAGAATTCTAATTTCAAATTAATTTTATTTTAAAAACATGGATTTTTTTTTCCAAAAGTAGTCATTTGTTTATTGATTAGTGTTACATTTTCATCGCATTTAAATCTTTTTCGTCATCATGGATACGTTAAAAATTCGAGTAATTATGGAATATGAGTACCGTCGTGGCAGCAACGCGGCACAAGCGGCACGCAACATCAACGACGTTTACGGAGCTAACACTACAAACCAACGCACTACCTGTTATTGGTTTGCTCGCTTCCGTTCTGGAAATTTCGACCTGAAAAATGAACCTCGCGGTCGTCCGAAGACTTTGGTCGACAATGACGAATTAAAGGCGATTGTGGAAGCTGATGATACACAATCTACGGCTGAATTAGCAGCAGCTTTCGACGTTAGCGTCAAAACAATATTGGTCCATTTGCGTCAAATTGGCAAGGTAAAAAAGCTTGACAAATGGGTGCCCCACGAACTCAATGATCGCCAGCGCGAAGTACGCGTCGAGACGTGCCTTGCACTGCTCAACAGACACACAAATGAAGGAATTTTGAACCGCATTGTTACCTGCGATGAAAAATGGATTCTGTTTGATAACCGCAAGCGCTCAGCAAGTTGGTTGGATCCTGGTTCAGCACCTAAACAATGCCCTAAACGAAAACTTACCCCAAGAAAAGTGATGGTCACTGTTTGGTGGTCTAGCGCCGGTGTGATTCAACACAGCTTCTTACCAAACGGGGTGAGCATTACTGCAGATGTGTACTGTGAAGAATTGAACACAATGATGGAGAAGCTGGCACATCTCCAACCAGCATTGGTCAATCGCTCGTCTCCGCTGCTCCTGCACGACAACGCGCGACCTCATACTGCACAGCAGACGGTCTCCAAGTTGCAAGAACTGGGGTTGGAAGCTCTCCGTCATCCGCCCTACTCACCAGACCTTGCGCCTACAGACTACTACTTTTTCCAGAATTTGGATAACTTCTTGGCGGGAAAAAAATTCAATACCCGAGAGGCAGTACAAAATGCCTTTGAAGAATTTGTTGCCTCCCGTCCAGCTGATTTCTTTAAGAAGGGCATCAATAAACTGCCACTGCGTTGGCAAAGATGCATTGATTGCATGGGTGATTACTTCAATTAATACAAATAAAAAATACATGAAAAAAAATAATTTAAATTTTTTCATACAAAACGGCAATTTCATAGGTAAAGACCTATTATTTGCCATGTGTTATACTCCAAAACACCATTAAAAATAATAATAAACATGAATAACTACAGTCAAACATAACGTTAACGTTAAAACGATCTAACTTGTCTTGAGTTTCGTAGATCCCTTTCTTAATACACATCAAATACACACCATTTTATCTACTTCCCATGTTGCTTCTTTCAATCCCGCCACACTATACCCAAACCATTACAACTCCTGAGACCAAAATCAACGGTGGCGATCACCAGAGTAGCGTCGAGACAATGAAGCCCGACGAGTCCCGGAGAAACGGTTCGTTTCTTGCTTTAGCTATCTGTCAGATAGTCAACCACTCACGGACCTATTCCGCATGAATACAAACCTCATTGTCTCTTTGTTGACTGTCATCACATTTCTGATGAGTCATCGCGTTGATTACCATTTTAATAATTAGTTATGACTCGACATTTTGCGTGTTATTACTCGTGAGTGATGTGTGTACGTAGCCCTCAAATATAAGGCACGGACCTTCAAAAGAGGCCCATGGGCCTCGCGCGATCAGTTTTTAAATTGAAAATACTCTTTTTCGTACACTATACTAATTTATTGTATTCATTCATTCGTGGTATCTATCGTAGAATTATTGAAGGTGTAAGATAGAAAAATAAAGGATAAAATGTTTATTTGCCCACTGTGGTATATTTTTTTTCGTTTCTTTCGTTACGTGCGTATTATAAGTAAAAGACAAAATAAGACTTAAATAAAATAAAAAGGCGGTTGATCTTAATCAGGAAGGCAGACTATGAGATGGCAGGCAGCCTGTCATTACACATTAGTGAATTCCATTTTGTTAACTTCATTTTAATATCGGGCCCCATAGGAAAAGTATTTCAAAAAAAGAACAATAGGAAAAGTAGGTTCAGGATTTGACCATGTCAGATTAAAAAAATGTTATGATTATGTATTTTTTTATTTTTTTTATTGGCATATCTACAATTGTTACACTGTTTATTCTAATAATACAAGCAATATGATATAAGCATAGTGTACGTGTTTCAGCAAAATCTTTGTATAAAATGAAATCTTAACTTGTGCGTTTATAAAGTGCGTTTGCTAACAACTGAAACTCCATAACAATTAATAAAATATTGGCGCCACATACAAATAATGCGGAAATAAACCACATAATAAAACCATACCATACGATCATTAAGTTCATGGGCGGCCACCGATTTGTAGGTATTCAATCGTACCGTTAGCTAATAAAGTAGTTCGTAAAACAAAACTATCCGTGACGAAAAAATATCGATGGTTTTCGTTCGGTTTATCGATAGTATTAGGCGATATATCTAACAAATAATTAAAATTTTAAGTAGTGTCTGTTTGTAATTTACTAAATGCATGTTGTTTTTGACAAAATGTTCTCTTTTTAAAACTACCCCTTTTATACATGGTAGTTTTACAAAAAATATACATTTTGTGTGTGTGTCTGTTGTCTGTATGGGCTAGTCTCCAAAACTGCAGAAACGATTTTAATGGGACTTTTACTGGTAGATAGTTAATATTATAAGGAGTAAAGAAGGCTTCCTTTTATTAGAAAAAAATTGGGCATCCTCGAAAAATAAATTGCACAGCTAGTATTTTTAACCCCCGACGCAAAAACGACGGGGTGATATTTTAGAATAATTTTTCGACACCTATCAAAAACGAGCATCGAAAATATTTACACCTAAAAGAAAACATTTGGGTCATAAAGCTGGAGTTCAGATCCTTAAGAAAAAATACAGCACCCGTTAGGTTTGCCAAAATTAACTTTACAATATATCGTTTTTTTTTTTTTTTTAATTCACCGAGAGCGATTTATGTCAGTAAATTTGAAAAATATCGATACTTTAAACATTTCTGATTTCCCTACATACAATATCAATTCTATGGACTTCGAACCATTCACAAGTTGTAAATGGTCATACTTTACGTCAGCCTTCTAGATGAAAGAGAGGGGGTAACCGACTAGATTAACAGCATTCGGAGTTAAAAGCAGTTAAGTTGGAACATAGGACAGACTTAGTGTCATCGGCCGTCCGATACACTCCCTCGCGAATAAGTACAGTTCGACGACCGAAACACACACTCACAGAGCCAGATGATCCTATCACTCTCCTCCAGGAGAGCGATAAGGCCACCAGCACTGTTCGCAAACAAAAACGGACATTCCGTCCTCGCCGCCGAGGCCCGTCGCGACGACCCCGTCAATGCCCCCCTCCCGACCCTTTGCTAGAGCCAGCCCGCGAAGCTGAGCCGATTAATGTTTAAAATGTCCCTAAATAATGGAACAATCAGATCCAGCCTGTCCCTTGCTGTCCTCTTCAGCGACGTCCTAAGCCGAGGTTCGTACCCCGCAGGGGGTGCCCTTAGCGATAGTCGCTTAGCTTATAAGTTTTTATGCCGGCTGGAGGCCTTAATTTTAATTAAGCCCCCCACAGGAAAGTTCGGTTGAGCAGTAAATATCCCTAAAGGATAAACTGCGAGATGCCCATTCCAAAAAAAAAAAAAAAAAAAACTTAGGACAGACATATTGTGTAAAAAGATTCGTCTTTGCAATATGGTGTCTACACTATAGGAACCTAACGTTGCTGTGGTACCGGGTTTACAATAAAAAATAAAAAACATTTTAATTCAGACTTAGAATGTCCATATATTGTTAGTTATTAATGTCTTAAAACAATGTTAGTACTGTCTGTGCTCGTGACTTCGGCCGCGTGTTTGTCGGAAAACAAGTTTTCTGAAAATCTCCAATTTCGGAAAATTAGGACGAGTGCGCACTCGTCCTAATTTTCCGTAAGAACCTACTACAAAGTATTAAAAACTGTAAAAAAGATGGAGAACGGGATTACTGATATCATTCATCAGTAATGTCGTTCTCAAGTTATGGCGTGACCAAGGGAAACGGGGATTCATTTTTATATATATACAAATTACATCATTCATAGTATCCAAATACCATTACACTTTACAATAAAAAACTGTAATTAATTACTTATCCCTACTATTCCAAACTGCCTATCAGCCGGCGGCTGTGTTTATTCTTATTCTAAATACGAATAAGTGTCTATCTTATAACATGCCAGTGACTTATTAAATATCCATGGAGGTCGAGAAGGCTCCACGGTACCTACTATAAAAATAAATACATTACCTACGAGGGTAACAGCAGTGCTATTCTGTAAAATGTCCCCGTGAACATGTAGGTGAAGTGAAAGCGAAGTGAGCTGTAATCTCATACTATTACCAACGAGGAATTGACAGTTCACCTCACCCAACTTTTCGCGGGGACAGTTTTACAGAACAAACCGGCTGCCCAAAAACTCTGGGTAAAAGGGCTTGGAAACTAGCAAGCTATGTCTTCACTTAAGTTCATGCAAAATCACTAAAACGTCAGATTTTGTAAGAACACAGTAATACGAGTATATTCGAAGCTTCCAAGAAGGACCATTCATTCATGTCAAACCAGCGTAGTTTCCTCCACTCGTATTCTAGTAAAAACAAAAAAGAATGACGTAATTCACGAACGTTGTGATATTGAGTACCTAAATGCAAATGCTTGTTGACTCACTGCATTAGCATGCTGTCTGCGTAGGCGACAATGTGGGCCCAATTTATATTGGCTCTTCTCTGTGGAGCTGCTAGTAAAGAGGCCTTTCTAAAGCCGGTACAATTATGTTTACTTCTCAACCTTGCCGTGTGTCATTTTAAACTGGCCAGTGTGCACGAAGTCTTTACCACAGTAAAAATGATATTTTACTATTGCATTACCTTTAGGGTTCCGTACCAAAATGGTAAAAGAGGAACCAATAAGGTGAGGATTCTTTTCCCTTGATTTGAGGGACTACTGACGCTATCAACTTGACATTTGGAATAGGTACAAAAAGTGGGGTAACTAGGTTTCGTGGACTTATATTTTTTTTTGATACTTTAAGCACACAAATGTATAGATGCCAACTTAATGCCATACACAATTTCAGAGACAAGAGAGATGGTAAATGCAATTCCTTAGAAAAGGGAACAGGGAAAGGGGGTATCTTTTTTTGCACATTACAAAACATATTTTTTACCCCCCGATGCAAAAACGACGGGTGTTATAAGTTTGACGTGTCTGTGTGTGTGCGTGTGTCTTTCTGTGTCATCGTAGCTCCCAAACGGATGAACCGATTTTGTTTTTTTTTTTATATTTATGTATGCATAGTTTTTGACATAAGATGAAATATGTCCGTAGACATACCGTTCCACCATAAATTGACCTTAAATAAAAATGGAATAATATTTTTCCTTCCAAGGTATGGAACCTTCAGTGGAGGAGTCATACCCGCTCTTTGCCGGTTTTATTTGTTGCATTACATTACAAATTATCCGCTTGTTCCACCATGCTGGATGAAATATTGGTAGTTATCTTTATATTTGTATAAAGGCTCAGTTGGTGCCGATGTCAGATAAGACATTCCACGGTGTAATTTATTGTAGGCAAGAGATAAAATCCTCCTTGGTCAATGTTCGGTTTATAAAACTATGGTTTGTAATGGTATGCAAAGTGGGTTGGGGACTAACATGCAATGTCTAGTGGAATGTACGAGGTTCGTGCATTGGGTTATGTTGTCTTTAAGTGCGAAAACAACCGTTGAAATAAACTGTCCAGCTCTCCTTCGTTACTACATACATACATAAACTCACGCCTTATCCCAGAGAGGTAGGCAGAAACTAGAGAACGACACCTGCTACGATCCTTAAATAATCCTTTTGCTTCGTTTACCTTCATACGAGTTGGGAGTACTACGCACCTATCCTTTTTGAAGAACATCACCAATGAGGTCAGTGTATGTCCTTCAAGGGCGTCCCCTAACGGCGTTTCAACTTACATCTGTCTTAAAAATATATTTTGTAAGTCCTTCTTATGTTTATATACATAATACTGTATTTATCTCTACTAGTGGTCACTGGTTGAAATTAGACCCTTCAAGCTTTCTGCTCTCCTCCTTATACACTACGCCTAATCGTACTCATCTGTGTGTGCTCTATACCTGAAATGGGTATCAAGTGTCGTGTTTAAGTACCTCTTTGTCTATACATAAAGTGTTTTGTAAGTTCATTCATAAATAAACGAAGTGAGTAAGTAGCCATAAAAATGAGTTTTTTTTTATGTAAACTATAATTTCTTTTGATTCTTATTAATAGATATCTAAATTTAAGTTCAACTTAATGGCATACTAAATTTATGTTATAAACGGGAAAAATATTATGTTTGTTTGTTTGTAATGGATAAACTCAAAGATTACTTAACCGACACTAAAAATTCTTTCACTGGTAAAAAACTAGATTATTAGCGACTTACCAAGGCTATATATATTGGCTAGGTTATATTATTTTATTTTCAAACAACGGTTTGGGGATGTTACATTTTGAAGAGAAATGTACAAGATCAAGTAATGAACTAGTAATGAAAGAAATACGAATGCATGTTTAAAATAAGAAGAGTACAGAGTACGACAGACAGCCATTGGCTGACAGGGGGTTCATGGTTATAAAGCAATCCATTATTAGAATAAATCCTATTATGAATACATATGTAGGTACACCTTTCACTAATAACCCTGCACCTCAGGAATGTAAAGTTCCTATAATATATACCAAAGTATTGCTTTAAAATTGTGCACTACAACACCAACAACTGAAACTAAGGCGGATATCACACTGGATCGCACACTGGAGCGTGATGCGGGGCTGCGGTTTTTGCGTTGCTTGTACCAAAGGTTTTTTATGGAAACACGCATTATTTATGTAACACATTACTAACTGACAACGCGTACGAAATCGAGCGCAGACCGGTGCGCGATGCACGTTTCAGTGTGATATCCGTCTAACAAATGCTTGCACTGACTGGACATGTCCACTCCTAACTTTGTGGTTCTTTCTTTAAAAGACCATCTCAGAGATCTGTATGGTCCTCACATATTCTGACCAAGATAATTTCTGGATTTTAAAACGTTAAACGCCAAGTGATACACAAACAATACATTTTCTATTGTGTCTCGGCAGTTAAGGTGTTGAAAGAGACTGTGGCTTCTGAGTTTCATCTAAGTGACTACACTTAGAAGAAACTCAGAAGCCGAAGATAGGGAAACACCGACCTAGTTTAAAATCGTATATTTTTCTTGTTGACGTGTAAAAGTATATGTAAGTACATATTTACAGAATTAAACATCATTTAACCTTGACGTTTGGATCCCTAAGTAAACTTTTTAAACAAAATTCATTATTGTTTATTGTTGTAAAATATAGAAAGTTACATTACGACCCGCATACAACAATAAATTCATTCGACTACATTGTTATTCACATTAAAGACCGACATTTTAAGCGCCGACTTTAAATGTTGTGTTGATTACTCGAGTTTATATTTCGAACAAGCTGAACTGTTGCTTGTCGTAACATTGTTATACTTAGACGGTTCTTTAACCCCACTATTTTATTAACGTTGAGTGAAATTACAACCATATCACCTTCAGATTATCCATACATTTTTCGAGGATTGTGTTTATTTTTACAGCAGAGTAGAGTCTGGATTGGCCTGATTATTGGCAAAGGAGCTCGCCCCCTATTGACACTGATAATAAATGGTCCTCTGGTTCTTTGGTCTGCTCCACTTGGGAACACAGACGTTATGTAATGGATAAGTAATTGTATGTGTATGTAAGATGTAGGACGCTCAAGATCAAACACGATAAAGATAAAACCAAAAAGGTCATTGTATATCTTTCTAGAGTCTAGAAGTACATACATACCTTTTAGGTGATGTTCTTCAATAAGGTCACCTGACCTGTCATACGCACCTGCGTGGTATGACCAGATGAATGAAAGGGGTCATAGCTGGCTATATAGTGGATCATAGCTGGCTTCTGTCTAACCCCATGGGAAAAAGGCGAATCTTGTATATAATTTATACAATTTTTATTACAATTGTAGAATATCCAAGTTGCGTATATTAATATTCTTAAACTACGCCTACATATTTTTCTCATCCCATATAATCATTTTATTCACATCTGCATACCCAGAATGTAGTGGAACCGGTCCCTCCTCATAAAAAGACGAACAAACATTTTATCAGTCGCATCTGTTTCGTAGTCTGCTGCATAAAAACGCACACCTAAACTAAAGTTTTATATGGTGACAATGTACTTTTAAATATTTAGTTCATTACTTTCTGAAATGTTTCGTGCTGAAATATAGGTAAAGTTATCTTGAGCGGTGATCCTAAATTACTTTGAGCGCTTTGGACCTTACTCCTGAGACTATACGACGCGTACTATAACCCCCACTAGTCTGCCGAAAGATCAAGTTAATCTCAAAAATCACATAATAGTGTAGGGACAAGGAACTTTTCTTTTTGCTGCACTAGACAGGGCAACTATTCTAAGGTCGGAAAATATTCCTTACGAGTTGATAAGTAAAATATTGGTTCAGCTGTGACTACGAAAAACTTAGAGCTTAGCTTAGCCTCACCCTGGATTATGGAAAAATCCCATAAGCATAACATCAACCACAGGGTTAAACAGAAGTGAGCCTATAGTATACCCACATATTACCAGTTAGGTTAAAAACCTCTATACCACCTACATAACACGTTTCTGCCTATTTTATGTTTAAAAAAGTCGCCCGCTCGACAATATAAAGAATTGTCAAAATGAATAGCGTTACTGTTTCAAGTTCATTACGCAATCAGGCTGTTGGTGCTTTGAGTCTTGACTTATCTCACAAAATAATGATTCTTGTAACTTGTATAAGTTACCGGCACTGATGTTTAGCGCTTACCTGGAGTATAAACTGCCTCTGTGCTAACTTACCCCCACAACTGCGCCCACCGCTCAAGATCCGTGCTGGTGTTTATATAATTCATTTAAGTAATCCGTACCAACCCGAGAATAAGCGATAAACCTAGTAATACTTTTAAGAAAAACAGGAAAGTACAGATATACTGGTCATATTGTCAAGGCAAGCAGGCAGTAAACGCAACGCAACAAGTAAAAGAAAGCGAAATGTCTCTCCTTGCCAAGAATTATACCAGTTATCGGCCGTTATCTTACTTTATAGACCGGAATACAAACAACACGTAATCGTTGGCTTTAAGCTGAATTCCAAACAGTTGGCCATTTTGTATTGAATTAACAACACTGACACCGGGAGAAAATATTAGTCTCGCAAAGCAAGCATACGCGGTGTTTTGACGGACCATTGCTCTTGTGCAAACGAAGATAGACATGATTTACCTACCTGTATAAATTCCTTGAATGACAAGCCTTGTGTTAGCGGCATTATTTCATCGACATAAATTACGCTGCTGCTGAGCATGAGGCTCTGGCTTCGATTCCCGGGTCGAGCAGATTATTTTTTAAAACGGGAGCACTAGAAATTTCTCTTGTGTCTTGGGTGCGTTTAAAAACACATAACCAGATCTGGAACTCCTGTAGGCCACAACGGACACAAATAATTGTTACGTGTTGCAATCGAACCCCCGACACGCGGCGTAGCAGCCGATCGCTTAGCAACTTTTTTTTTTTTTTTGTTTCCATCCCACACATGAAACGGGGATCATGGGAACTAGTATCGCTTAGCAACTGCGCCAACCGTGACGTCAAAAGTGCTATTGGGATATTTATCTGGAATTGCTCAGTTACAGTCTTGAGTCTGGATTTGTGGCCGGTTGATAGCAATAAATTACCTACATGGGGCTAAAACATAACTGGCGAAATGTGTGTCCAATACTTTGGGGACTAGAGGCGTTAATATTACGAACTTCCATACATATATTTATCCCTGAATAACTTTAACACGTTGAACGCCAAATGACCGACTAACAATACATTTTCTATTCGACGACCGATGTGGCGTGGCGGGCGAAGGTCCGCCTGCGACGCAGGAGGTTGCGGGTTCGATTCCCGCCTTGGGACAACTGTTTGTACGATCTACGAAGATTTGTTCCGGGTGTTCTGGGTGTTTGCTATCTAATAACAATTATCTATCTATGTGATGTATTGTATTAAGTACGAGTATATAATAGGTCTTTACCTATGAAATTGCCGTTTTGTATGAAAAAATTTAAATGAATTTTTTTCATGTATTTTTTATTTGTATTAATCGAAGTAATCACCCATGCAATCAATGCATCTTTGCCAACGAAGTGGCAGTTTATTGATGCCCTTCTTAAAGAAATCAGCTGGACGGGAGGCAACAAATTCTTCAAAGGCATTTTGTACTGCCTCTCGGGTATTGAATTTTTTTCCCGCCAAGAAGTTATCCAAATTCTGGAAAAAGTAGTAGTCTGTAGGCGCAAGGTCTGGTGAGTAGGGCGGATGACGGAGAGCTTCCAACCCCAGTTCTTGCAACTTGGAGACCGTCTGCTGTGCAGTATGAGGTCGCGCGTTGTCGTGCAGGAGCAGCGGAGACGAGCGATAGACCAATGCTGGTTGGAGATGTGCCAGCTTCTCCATCATTGTGTTCAATTCTTCATAGTACACATCTGCAGTAATGCTCACCCCGTTTGGTAAGAAGCTGTGTTGAATCACACCGGCGCTAGACCACCAAACAGTGACCATCACTTTTCTTGGGGTAAGTTTTCGTTTAGGGCATTGTTTAGGTGCTGAACCAGGATCCAACCAACTTGCTGAGCGCTTGCGGTTATCAAACAGAATCCATTTTTCATCGCAGGTAACAATGCGGTTCAAAATTCCTTCATTTGTGTGTCTGTTGAGCAGTGCAAGGCACGTCTCGACGCGTACTTCGCGCTGGCGATCATTGAGTTCGTGGGGCACCCATTTGTCAAGCTTTTTTACCTTGCCAATTTGACGCAAATGGACCAATATTGTTTTGACGCTAACGTCGAAAGCTGCTGCTAATTCAGCCGTAGATTGTGTATCATCAGCTTCCACAATCGCCTTTAATTCGTCATTGTCGACCGAAGTCTTCGGACGACCGCGAGTTTCATTTTTCAGGTCGAAATTTCCAGAACGGAAGCGAGCAAACCAATAACAGGTAGTGCGTTGGTTTGTAGTGTTAGCTCCGTAAACGTCGTTGATGTTGCGTGCCGCTTGTGCCGCGTTGCTGCCACGACGGTACTCATATTCCATAATTACTCGAATTTTTAACGTATCCATGATGACGAAAAAGATTTAAATGCGATGAAAATGTAACACTAATCAATAAACAAATGACTACTTTTGGAAAAAAAAAACATGTTTTTAAAATAAAATTAATTTGAAATTAGAATTCTTAGCCAAACTTTTGATTTGAAATGGCCAGTACTGCAGAACGGCAATTTCATAGGTAAAGACCTAATATTAGTCATGTAGTACCCATAACATAAGCTCTGCTTAGCTTGGGGCTAGATGATGCTGTGTGGATTGTCCAACATTATTTATTTTTATTTATTTATTGTGTCTCGTTGTTTGGCAGTTAAGGTGTTATGAAAAATAATTTCAAAAACCGTTAACAATCGCAGCGTCACCTATCGGGTCCAATTGTGAATCCATACAGCGAAATTTTATTCAAATATGCGCAGCCGTTGAGGATGACTTTAGTGACACACACGCAAAGAAGAATTAACTACATTAAGATAAATTAGCACAATACGTCGTCACTTTTGAATGTTCTTTCTTAACCAGTGGACACGATTATTGTTGCCAAACGCTAATGTAGCTCGCTTCACGATTTCTATTCATCTGGTAAATGTAGTATGCCGTCTAACATAGTCTATGTTAGACGGCATACCCTTATTTGCAGGCTTGTATTATAGCTACATTATATTTGGATAAAATAAAAATAAAACCGGCAAAAAAACACTAAAACGTATAAAATAACTTGGCTTTGTTTGTTTCGTTTGATTCATTTTATGCGTTTTTTTTTCTATCCTAATAAAAAGTAGGTCGCTTTGTAATTTATCTAAGATAAAAAACACAAGAAAGCTAAAAAAAGAAAATACGAAATTTTGTATACTTAGAGGACATATTTTACCAGCTATTTTTATTTAAAAACTAATCTTAACCGATTTCCATAAAATTTATTAGGCCTTTATTTTACTCTATTTATTGTACTCTATTTTACCTCTGAAAAATGTAGGTCATTTTTCAAACAAAAAACAAAAAAAAAAAACATCAAAATCAAATCCAGAATTGGCGGAATGATATAAATAAATAAATAATAAATAAAACGTAAAAACGTAAAGTCGAATTGAGAACCTCCTTCTTTCTTGAAGGCGGTTAATAAGACCACAACACAGAGCTATACTTTCCCCTAAGCTCTGCCACTCGGTTTCTATGTGTAAAATACAAACTAGATCTTCAAAATGAGGCTCAAATTAGCTCTCGAATCTGCATTCAGCCCACGTCGCTCCCTGAGGCACCAATCATTGAACTGTTCCTCAAACCAACTCACGCACGAAGCCATATCATCACGCCTTCAGAAACGGTGCTAACTGTAAACTGACCGGCAATGCGAAAAGGACTCTATATTTGTAGGAAGTAGGTTGATTATTGAGGTTATTGTGGGCTTATCTGCTTCCGATTTTAATGATAATATTAAAGTTGAATGTCTTTTTGAGTGATATACAATCTAGAAGCTATTGTTTATTGTTTTTGTGTCGCCGCACCGCTGTTTTTTTTTACAGTTCAAATAGTGACATACAAGCCAACGGAGTCCTGCCTGACTCCTAAGGAGTCTTTATGTCGTACCAATGTGATTCTTTCAATTCATATGACGTGCTTTCTAAGTATAACTTAGTCATCAGTGAAGGAAAACATTGTGAAGAAAGTTGGACTTATATATTTAAGAGCGGGACTAGTACCAGGATAAAATCTGATATCCCCTGCGCGTGCGCAACACTTATGAGTGTTATTATTTATCTAATTTATGGTTCAGTATTACATAACCAAAAAAGTTGAAAGTTAGAGGTAACTTTGTGATGATTTTCTATAGAGAAAATTATATACTACCATGTTTTCGCTGACGAAAACATGTAATTATACATAAATGTAGTTTCCTGACATCCTTTTTTTCCCAATTTGAACATGATTTAATACTTTGAAAATCTAATCCGAAATTGAAGATTTTGCTTTAGGCCCAATCTTAATATAAATATAAATTACGTGACTTAATATAAATATGAATTAGTATAATTATATAAATTACGTGTCACGCTATGGACTCCTAAGCTACTGAACCGATTTTAATCAAATTTTGCACACAGTGTGTGTTTTGGTCAAACTTAAAAGATAGGACAGTTTTTATTTCGATTATTGACCTCAACAATTTTTTTTATTGCAAATTAAATGTTTTCGTTATAACTAATAAGTTCCATACATTTCTAACAGATGGCAGTGTAACTTAGCTTTTGAGGGGGTACGAAGTTCGCCGGGACAGCTAGTATTAATATAAATCTGCAATCGACAACCTTCATTGAGCAAGTGAGATGAGGCCTTTGCCCTGCTGTGGGATAGTAACTGGCTAGTATTTTGTAGGGTCAAATACATCAGAAATCAATTAGTTCCAATTGTTCGGTCTCGGATAACTTTTGGCCTTTCTGTAGGTAACTTGGGCTTCAGCTGTTGGTATCTGCCCCAGCACCTTTCAAAGAAACGATTGAATATGATTATGTAGGTATTTGCCTACTTACAGTTACATAATAGACTTCGAGGTGGTTCTGACAACTGGTTAATTCGTTACTTGCTATTGTGTAACTTGGCACCAAGCTTCTTGAGTATTCATAAGGTTTTTACCATTCTTCCGTTGTTATTCTCATACACGCACAAACATACACACATCTGGAGGAAGAGCTCGTGGCTAGATAAAAACAGCCGCACGGTTCAGGGTTCGATCCCCGGCTCGGGCAAAGGTTAATTAGGTTTTACCATCTGGAATAACCCAGTAGTAGCCCGGAGTCTGGATTTGTGCCCGTTTACGTTTACGAAAAGGATTTTGATATACCAGTGGATGTCATCCCAAAAGTGTCTTTGTGTAGGTATCTGTTTGTTCCAAACGTTATCCTTGTTGAACCTCTGAACCAATTTTGATTAAATTTGACATCATTACCTCTAGCATTGAGTGTCGGCCAATGCACACTTTTCCAAACAAATCAACCAATAATTTAATGGAATAAAATGATGTGTTGAAGTTCGTATCAGAAAAATGGCAAAAATCGCCAGCATTCTTACTATCTTTGTACACAAAGACCATCTTCTTAACGTTAAGTATTCTGTCGAATTCGCATCTCAAACTTTTATATAACAAGGAGTTAACAAGAAAATTCAATTTTACTTCTTGCTAACAAGTTTTAATGTAATTTTGTTACAACTCGGAGCTCACCTTAATACCGTGTGTTTCGAAGTAATGAAGTGCCTCACCTGGTACGAGGTTGTGGGTTCAAACCTGGGCAAGTACCAATGTGAGTTTTTCAATTCAAATGTACTTTCTTAGTTTATCTTGGACATCACTGACATCGGTTAAGGAAAACATCGTGAGGAAACCTGGACTTATATATTTAATATAAGTCTGAAATCGCCAACCCGTCTTGAGCAAGCGTGGTGATTAATGCTCTTGCCTTCTCTGTATAAGAAGAGGCCTTTGCCCAGCAGTGGGACAGTAATAAGCTGGTACTTTTACTAGATACGAGTATTCTCAGGGAAATTGTTACTGATTTTTATGTTGGTAAGAGTGTGTTTAATGAATATTTATAACTAAACATGCTTGCGAGTTGTTCGAAATAGTAACGTAATCCTGGAACGTAAAGGGCAAGGACGTAACACGGATGGGTTTTAGTCTGACACGCCCTCCCGTTCCAACCAGAACGGGAGAAGTCATTGGATGATTACCAATCCTTAAAACAAAAAAAATCCTAAGTATGTGACGGACAGGTTGATATAAACACATAATATTTATAGAATGTATTTTACAATAATCAGCGTATACATGAACTACTACTATATACATACTATTACTATTTACTGTACCTGGTACTGAGAATAACAAAGTATTTACTTAGTCTTAGGAATGATACGTTTTTACTATAGAACTGCCGTGTTGGTCTAGTGGTTGCAAGCGCTACTGCTGAGCACGAGGTCGTGGGTTCGATTCCCGGGTCCGGCAAAGTGTTATTGGATTTTTTCATCTGGATTTCTCTGTAGCCGTCAGAGTTTGTACCCGGTTGATGGCAACACGCTCGCCTCCCATTAGATAGAGCTTAAACATTACTGGCAAAAAGTGGGTGTACTATAGGTACGCCTTTGCCTAACCCTTAGGGAAACACAGGTGTGATGTTATTTTAGAACTGTTAGCGCTGCATAAAATGTGCTTTGTGTTTTTGTCTGTTTAACACCTTAACTGCCAAACAACGAGACACAATAGAAAATGTATTGTTTGTCGGTCATTTGGCGTTCATCGTGTTAATGTTACAATAAGGTTTTAAATTATTTTATAGTTATTAAAGTATCATAATGTGGTTTTTATCACCTACCTATTGACGTGGTTTAAGTGTAAATTGAAACAGTAGGCAGAAATAAAGTTTGTGTTAAAATTCAATGTTATATGGCGAGCCTATTGTCATCTAACAGGCACAAATCTAGACTCGGATACTACTCAAGGAGCTGGTATTATTATAATCATTTTTGACGACACGGTTGGCGCAGTGGCTGAGCGCGAGCGATTGGCTGCTGCGCTGCGTGTCGCGGGTTCGATCCCCGCACGGAACAAATATTTGTATGGCCTATAGGTAGTTGTTCCGGGTCTGGCTGTTTGTGTATGTGAGTTTAAATGTTTGTAAACGCACCCACGATACAGGAGAAATTCCTAGTGTGGGGCAACGTTTTTTTTTGAAATAAACAATAAATAAAATAATTATGTCAGTAGTATAGTAGTATATCCATACTACTGAGAAATATCACTTTGCCTGACCAGGGCAACGTAGCTGGGATCTCATGCTCAGCAGTTGCCCTTGCGACCACTATACCAACGAGGCACTTAGTAATTACTTACCAGATTTTATATTTATTTTATTAATCTTATTTCAATAGAATTACATTACATTGAGTCACAGGCGTATTTAGTCCACCACTATTGCTCAAACATGTAGACTCGGACGGAATTAAGGAAAAGCCACACCATTTGTGTAAACTGTACCATTCGTCCCACTTACACACTTCAATGCTCAAACAATGGAGCATCGGGCGTCGCTCTCTAGACGCAACCAAGTTTAATAACAAAGTTAGTTATTTAATCATTAAAGTGTTGCGTATCCTTCCGTGTTGGATGTAATTAAAGCATTTCTTTTAGTTTTTGTGTGCGTTGCATCGTTAGTGAGTGATGGAGTGGTTTAATCGACACGGACAATGTTTGTTCACGATAAGTGGGCCGTAAAAGTGGTGGAAACATCTCTTTGTGCATGTGGAAATTTACTAAACAGTGTCTTATAGTTTTACTATACAGTATTTACAGAATTACTTAATCTAATTACAATAGAAAATTAACTACATACATATATACAAAATAAAATAAAATAAAACGGGAGGAATACTATAAGAACCAGTCCAAGATCACTCAGGCGTCAAACTCCCCCCGACCCTTTGCTAGAGCCAGCCCGCAAAGCTGAGCCGGCAAATGATTAAAAATGTCCCTAAATAATATATCTATTTGATCCAGCCCGTCCCTTGCTGTCTTCTCTCAGCGACGTCCTAAGCCGAGGTTCGTACCCCGCAGGGAGTGCCCTTAGCGATTGGTCGCTTAGCTTTAAGTTTTTTAAGCCTTAATTTTAATTAAGCCCCCCACAGAAAAGTTCGGTTAAGCAGTAGATATCCCTAAAGGATAAACTGCGAGATGCCCATTCCAAAAAACAAAAACTCATGCGTCAAAGTACACGCATCGCTTGGTTACTCCCACCTCTCTCTAGGGATATGAGGAACTGGGTAGATAGTTCCTCATTCTCCATGGTAAAGAGGTGATCTTCCGTGCAGACGAATGTTATGTCTGATGGGCTACGACGGTTGTAGTCGGGTTCTTGTCATCATCCTCCTGCCCTTATCCCAATTTATTTGGGGTCGGCGCAGCGTGTTTTCTTCTTCCATACATCTCTATTTGCCGTCATCTCAAGGGTCACCTCTTTTCTTGCCATATCATCTTTCACACAATCCATCCATCTTTTCTTTGGTCTTCCTCTACTCATATAACCCTGCACATTCATACTCAAAACTTTCCTCACAACATGGTCCTCATTCCTTGTATGTATATTTAATCGCGAAGATAACTTCAATATCGATATCTAGGATAGGAAACCTGCAATGGTACATGGTTGCATAATATTCGTATTTAGAAGCAACAGTTAGTCCCGGGTCAAGCAATGTCTTATTGGGATTTTTCAGTAGGAATTCTCAGTAGCAGCCCGGAGTCTGGATGTGTGCCCAGAATATGATGGCAATAGGCTCACCCCCTACATGGGACTTGAAAAATAACTGGTGAAATGTGGGTGTACTGTAGGTACAACTCTGCCCAACCCTTTCGGGAATACAGGTGTGATGTTATGTTACTTAGTTTTGTATCAAACAAAATAGTGACCACGTGGAATAATAAAAAAAAATCCGCGTCAGATTTAAATAACCGTATGTGCTGTACAATCATATCTCCTGCCTGCATCCACCACAAACAGTTCACTGAACTGAGATAAGGACTTTTTTTGTTTTTTCTTAAAAATAACGTTGTGCCACACTAAGAACTTCTCCTGTGTCATGGGTGCGTTTAAAAACATTTTAACTCACATACACAAACAGCCAGAACTGGAAAAACTATCTGCAGGCCATACAAATATTTGTTCTGTGCGGCAATCGAACCCGCGTCATGCAGCGTGACAGCCAAACGCTCAGCCACTGCACCAACCATGTCGTCCAACGAACACGAAACCGTATCAAAGCGAAACGCGTATGTATCGTGTGTGTGTGTGTGTGTGCGTAAAAAGAGTCGCCAAAGACGTAAACACAAACAGCCTCATACCCTTCTCTAGAAGCTAAGTTCCATACTATACAGTTTTACTCAGATCTCGGATGAAGCTAGTAAAAGGGGTCATCCATTAATCTCGTGAAGGCACCTGTTTTTCATTTAAAGTTTTGTTTCAATGCACCCCTGCGTTTCTATTTAACCCGTCTCACTGGTACTAATTCTTTGTCTATTGCTTTTACTGAGGAAAGCGAAACGAATCAATGTAGAGTAGTAGACGCCTCTTCATAAATACGTGCGTAGAATATTAAATAGACAAGCAACTGTACCAACAGTTTTGGAAGGCGTATTATTATGAATTGTGGAAGTAATAGTGTTAGATTAGTATGCGAAACGGGTGCAGTGGATTCGTTTAGTTATATACATCCTGCATGTGATTGAGCATTGAATACGGAGGATGTAGTTGGGAAAAGTAGAGCTGTAGTTAAAAGTAGAGGTTGTATTGAGTACGCTTAACATAAAACATAACGTCAAGCCGATATTCCCAAAGGATTAGGCAGAGGTGTACCTATAGTACACCCACATTTACACAAATCTAGACTTCGTGCTGCTAACGAAAAATTCATGATAGAATAACCCGATATCGAACCAGGCCCTGGACCCAGGACCTCACGCTCAGCAGTGCTAAAGTAGCGCTTGCGACTTCTACACCAATAAGTCAGACTCAATTGAGTACACGGAGGTAATTATAAAAAAAAAAACAAAAGAGAACTTCCACACACTGTTTAAATTTGGAACCCTCGAGTATACTACCTCATAAAGTCGGTTGTAATCTATGAAGGTAGAAGTCATAGATTCAAAATGCATATAATAACCAACAAAAAAGAAGAAGCCATACATATCCACGAGAGGTTAGAATTGTGTGAAATTTGGTACCTGTTAGAGGTGACCAACCTCCATTATGAGGTGGTAAAACAGGCCATCAAGCTCGCTTTTGGTGATAATGCTTATTTATGCTTTGCTTTTATCACTTATTACTTCAACATCATTATCATCTGCTAAGTCCTTTCGACTCGGTCGTCTTCCAGTCTAACTAGTTGCAGCTAAATACCAGTATTTTACATGAAGTGACTACCTGTCTGACCTCCACAACCTAGGGAGACTACTACGATGACCTTCGATAAGACTGGTTGTCAGATATGCGGTCTTCTAACTACCAAAACTTATGTTTTGCTGTTCAAAAATATTTCCCTTGCCTTTGATCATACCGTAAAGATCCATGCGAACCAAACACCGGAACTGTGAAGGTTTAAAACGACTTCATTCCTAATTGATTAACGGAGGCGGTAATTAGGCAGCAGTTTTCACGGCCAACGGTCACTCGTTGTGACAAATCGAACGTCCCAGTCGCCCTTGCATTGTTTAGTGTCTATGAGGAGAAACAATCATGAATAGGTATCAAGTACAGACATATTGAATAATATCGATTTTTTTTTATCTTCAAACGAGTTTATTTAGTTAAATTAAATTATTACTGTACTTACAAAAACTATTTAAAACTAACAATAAACTAAACTATTTTAAACTATTAAAAGAAAACAATAAATCATAGGGCATTGAAAACTTTATGCGTATCGCTGTCAACAGGAAAAGTGTCCAAAAGGCTTTTTAGAATTAAACTGTAAAATCGATATAGAATCGATATAGAATCGATATTACAGTTAGATTATACATAAAATAACATCACGCCTATATTCCCCGAAGCGCTAGACAAAGGTATTGGTTAATTCCGCCGACACGGTTGGCGCAGTGGTTGAGCCATCGGCTGCTGCGCCGCGTGTTGTGGGTTCGATCCCCGCACGGAACAAATATTTGTATGGCCTACAGGTAATTGTTCCGGGTCTGGCTGTTTGTGTATGTGAGTTTAAATGTTTGTAAACGCACCCACGATACAGGAGAAATTCCTAGTGTGGGACAACGTTTAAAAAAAAAAAAAAAAATTGTATACACCATGTCATTTCGCCAAAAAATATTTTAAACATTACATAAGGTCGGTATTTCCTATGCGACTACTTGAAAAAGAACACACAAACAAACTCGGAGGTCTCAGTAAAATCACACATTACCCTGGTCAAGTCAATGATATCAAAACCATCCGCATGGTCCTCATTTGATCAATCTAACCTGACATAGGGAAGATCCACACAGAATTTAGTAGACCTGTCATGTCCAGTAAATGCATGAATTTGTCAGCAATCGTGTAGTATCTTATCACAGAACTTAAGTTGCTTAACGACTCAACGAACAATGCCAAAGAAGGGCAGGAGGAGAAGAAATAGAAGGAAGGACATTGGTGACACCACATAAAATACTCAAACTCTCAGACACACAAAAATAATGAAATAATGAATATGAAATAATGATAGACTTACAATTAACGATTGCCAATGAATACCTACAAGCAGATGCATATTACAATAAGCAACCCACACCGTCTCAATAAAAAGAAAAGTGTAATCCCACTGGGATCTCAAAAAACCTTCGATATATTCAAATTCAAGGAGAATCATATAGTTATGAAGATACCAATCACTGTAGGAGTTACAATACTTGGAAAACAAAATGGCGGAGGCGTGGTGCAGTAATAAGTCTTGATGTCATGAGGTTCTGCATATCAACCTTGGCACAGACAATCTACTGATTGTAGATGCGATTTCCTTTGAATATGCTTGTAATTATTGAGATATGGCGTGTAGATATTAGATATAGTGTGTGGTGGCTATATGCAATGGTATACATTGTCCGTAGAGAGATCGAAGGTTGAACATTGACGAGAAGTTTATTATAGAGTTGGTTCTTTATGATTAGGGATGGGAATAGGGAATATTGATATGGGCATGTGATGCGAAGGAATGAGGACCATGTTGTGAGGAAAGTTTTGAGTATGAATGTGCAGGGTTACATGAGTAGAGGAAGACCAAAGAAAAGATGGATGGATTGTGTGAAAGAGGATATGGCAAGAAAAGAGGTGACCCATGAGATGACGGCAAATAGAGATGTATGGAAGAAGAAAACATGCTGCGCCGACCCCAAATAAATTGGGATAAGGGCAGGAGGATGATGATGAATCAATATTTTATAGATAGGTGTTTATATTCATAGGTATCAATTATGGACCTGGTCGGGCACAGCATTGTTTGTTGGAGCATAGTGAAATTACGACTATTTTAAGAGATCATGACCCTGATATTTAGTTTATAAGTGATTTTTAGTTTGTACTGCTAACAGCTAGCTCTTCTGTATAGTAATCTGTGGAAAACGTTTTGAGTAGTATATTCGTTACTTTTATTATAAGTCTTTACATTCTGTGCCTAATATGTAATATACGGCTGTTTGTTAGTCCTATAAAATAAAATAGTATGTCCAGAGTGACAAGCACGAACGCACGGATTAAACGTATAGTTATTCCATTAGTTCTTGTTTTGTCTTCACTTACATAACGGACGCAAAATATTCACTAACACTATCATTAGTAATAGTTAGTGGCACTAAGGTTTTTTTTTACCAAAGTACGTATGTCTTAACGTTCAAAAAGTGCTGATTCTCAGCCTAATTTGAATAAATGAATTTAGATTATGATTTTTTGATTTTGTTTTTTTCTGTGGCAAATACTTAAACATTTTTTTATTTCTTTCATACTTTTGAAAGTAGATTCAAATAATGTTTAAATTGGAAATATTTAGGTCGTTCATTAATTGGACGGCCTGGCTAGTCTAGTGGTACCAAGCGCGACTACTGCGGTCCTGAGTTCAATTCCTAGGTTGGGCAAAATGTTATTTAGTTTTCCGATAGGAATTTTGTCATTAGCAGGCTGGATTCCTGCCCAATTAACTCAGCAACTCCCTATTACATGGGACTTAACCGAAACGCTATGTGGGTGTTACTTCAGATGCACCCTTGCCCAACTCTTCAGGGAATACAAGCGCAATGTTATAATGTTAGACGTAACATTATAACATTGCGCTTGTAAACTGGCTATTAGTATTTGGTTTAGTTTACATAGTAGACGAACGTGTGATTAGAGTGATGTTACGCATTCTCCGTCGACCAGAACTAATCTGAGAAGTGTTGCGTTGGAAGTTATCATTTACGACTGTTCGAAAATCTTTAATTAATTGTTTACAATCATTATAATCACATAATCGTCACGGTAACTGATGTTATGTTAAAATTAAACTAATCAAAAAGGTAGTTTGAAGACCTAATTGGGTGATCCTTATTTATGTATCTATTATTTTACAGACTAATAAACCAATGACATAAAAAGTGTAATATTAACAAATAGATAATTTCAAGCCTCCACACATACAAAATATTGTGCTGGGCGTATTAATACCGAATTGTTAAAGAAGTACTTGTAGGTATTTTTACTAAAAAAAATTGCTTTAGAGATTGCTAATGGAATAGTCCTATGCCGCTTAAGTACTGGGTTTTATCCTTTATTTTCGCAATATTACAGCATTATCTGAAGTTCGTGCTTCCTAAAAACTGGCGTCAAAACTTTTGATAGAGTTATTGAGACACCCTATGTAGCTCCTTAAAGTTAGTATTATGTATGTAAGTTTTTGATAGTGTACAATAAAAAGGATTGTATTTTTTTCTGCACTGTTGAATTTCATTATTACTTAATATTTTAAATCTTCTGATATATTTTAAACCTGGATGACCAAGCTTTGCTCGGATAAAACGACGTTTTCTAAAAATGAAACCTAGCTAGATCGATTTGTCGCCCCTGGAACCCTCTGCCTACTCATAAAATTCGTTGGAGCCGCTTCTGAGATTCAGATTATATACATTTAAAGATATTAGGAGATATATAAAATTTATCTCTGTTTCCCTTGGTCACGCCATAACTTAAGAACAACTTTACCGATTTCATTCATCTATTTTTATTAAGTTTTCTAATAGTTTGTAGAAGATTCTTACGGAAAGAAAAATTAATACAATTGCGCTGAAAATTGGAACATCTTAACGACTTTGCTTTCCGACATCCACGCGTACTAAGTATCGCAGTCTTAAATAAACTTCGAACTCTCACGCAATAAACGGAACATGAGCAAGCTCAAGCAGCAATATTGGGCTGACTTGTGTGGTTTTTACGCTGAACTGTATTATGGCCATTTGTCATCAAAAAGCCGTAATGGTCAGATTAGTCGTAGCCATAGTAACGGTTCCTAGAGACATTATCTTTTAGTTCCCAAACCCATATGTGGGGTAATTGTCAACATTCCGAGGCCACGCAGTTTTTAGTTGAAATACTTAGGGAATGGGTACAATGGTCTTTGAAAATACCAATTGACAGAAATCTCTGTTCTATGGATGGTTTCTGGTAATGCAAGGCTTTCAACTATTGCAAGGCACGGTTTTAAAAACTTTTGGCTCTTTATATAAGAATTCCTGTGAATAATAGCTCTTTTATATTTCAATTCTTGTCTTAATTATGTTTTGAATATTGGCTCTTTTTATAACAATAGTGTGTCCTTAAAATTCTGATTGGTCCGAAAGTTGGATTACTCATAAATTTTGGACACGTATTTTTTCTTTTTTTTTGCGCGTGACTTCACGCCGTGCCTTCTCTTTTAATGTAACAGTGACATCACAAGCCCCTTCGGCTAAACTTTGATGTGCTATATCATTGTCACTTTTTATTGATTTGAGTAAGCAAAAAATACGTGTCCAATATTTTTTGGTAATCTTACTGACGGTCTAAATAGACGTAATATATGTTTTGCACATAGGACACATCCCTATTCCTGTTTTAACTATATTGTAAATATTGGCTCTTTTTTACTATTCCTGTCTTATACTCATACAAAGTCGAAACTAGATCATTGTCTTTCATTTTAAAAGAAACAATGTGCACAGAAAACGAACATATTTATCGTAGTTTACACATTTGCTTGGAATGCTAACAAAATGTTACCGAAATAACAATCGATGATTTCTCCATTCCACAAAAGATAACAGTGGAAATGCTATTGAATACATCCATATAACGAATGCGTAGTAGACGCACGTAGGTACACTTAGTACGAGGAGCTCGTGGCTAAATAACAGCCACACGGGTTGATTGAAGGTTAAGCAACGCTTGTCGAGTTCAGTCTGTGGATTGGTGACCGTTCGTAACATAACGAGACTCTTTCATGCCTCGGAGAGCACGTAAAGCCACTAGTCCCAGCTGTCCTTAAAAATCTTTGACAGTCGCTATGGGCAGTCAGAAGCCCGAAAGTCTGACAGCAAGTCTTGCCAAGGGGTATTGTGTTGGCCAATAAATGGGTTGTGGAGGTCAGATAGGCAGTCGCTCCATGTAAAACACAGGTATTCAGCTGCATCCGGTTAGACTGAAAACTGACCCTAACATAGTTGGGAAAAGGCTAGGCAGATGATGAGGACGATATATTAGAGCCAGTGTGATTTATATTACTTGTCTTGCCTCAGAAGGTTGGAGAGATAACCCATTGTTAACTTGATGCTTCTAAAAATGATTGTATTGTATTTTTAACCGACGTAAAAAAAGAAAGAGGTTCGCAATTCGACATGTAGACATATTATTTTTTCCTTCTTCTATGTTTGTCCCCGCCTTACTTTCCGTAGTCCGATTTCAATGTATCTTTTATTTGATAGGATATATCTCAAAGTTAGTCCCATTTGAATAAGAAAACAAAATTATATCCTAAGTATAGAAAATAAGGGTAATAAAGGACACCAGTGGTCGCACAGTGGTGGACAACCCTTTAAGGCTGCCTGTCTACCGGAGCGCAGCGGAGAAACGAAGAAATATCAAAACCAATAGATATGCATAAAATCTCCGCTTCGCTCCAGTGGACAGGGATTATTGGTTTATATTTCTCCGTTTCTCCGCTCCGCTGCGTCGCTCCGTTCCCAGACAGGCTTAGCGTTCTGTACACCTCCATATATAATGTTTAACAATATAATGTTTTTTGACGACACGGTTGGCGCAGTGGCTGAGCGATTGGCTGCTGCGCTGCGTGTCGCGGGTTCGATCCCCGCACGGAACAAATATTTGTATAGCCTACAGGTAGTTGTTCCGGGTCTGGCTGTTTGTGTATGTGAGTTTAAATGTTTGTAAACGCACCCACGATACAGGAGAAATTCCTAGTGTGGGACAAAGTTTTAAAATTAAAAAAAAAAAAACTATGTCCAAATCAAAAACTCCTCCGCGTGCGCAATACTTGCGTGTGCATTCTACAAAAGGGATCCAAAGTTTTCGCTTCACGTATTAATACAATAATAATAATAAATAAATACTACAGCAATGTTAATTAAAAATTATTTAACAATTAGAGCGTGAGAATCGTCTGTGTCTATCACTTATACTTAAGTTACATTGCATTACATTATTATCTGAATGACTGGTTGGCAACGGACAAGCTTAACCAAAGATAAAAGAAAGGCTATGATCCCATAAATAATAGAGAGGAAGTAATAGATAATAGAGAAGAGATGAATTTAAAAAAAGGTTTTTCTAATCACAAACGCTGAACATTTCTCCAGTTATGTAAAAAGGACCGAGCTTATTGCCACCGGTCGGGTACAAATCCGGACTCCAGCTACTAAGCAGTGTTGTTGGGTTTTTCCATTTGAAATTACAATTTCAAATGGAAAAACCCAACAACACTGCTCGACCCAAGAATAAAATACACGACCACTAGACCTACGAGAGGCTTAAAACTACATAAATAAAATCACACACTTTGTTAAGTTGAATCATTAAGCCAAAAGACGTCCAATGCTGGACATAGGCCTCCCCCAAACATTTCCACAAGGACGGCTCCTGCGATCATCCATTGGCCACCTGCGATCTTCCCAGACCGTCGGTCCACCTTTTGGGACGCCTACCTAGGCGGCCAGCATCTGCCGGTACGCGTTCGCCACACTAGAACCCTTTCGCCCCAACGACATCATTATTATCTGGTACTAGCTATGCCCCGCAGTCTTGCCCGCGGTTATAATTCGCATTCATCAAACGCGCAAGTTAAAAAAGTCGTTAAGTTTTCTGACGTTTTCCAATTTTTTGCGCAATTGTCTTAATTTTTCCTTCCATAAGAACCATCCACAAAGTATTAGAAAACATAAAAAACAAAGATCAATGAAATCGGTAAGTCATTCTCAAGTTATGGGAAGACCAAGGGGAAACAGAGATCAAATTTTATATCCATAGATAACTACCGTACTTAATTAACTTAGCAAGAAGGCGATACGTATACTTCGCTTTCTACACTCATACACAATTTCAATGACCCACATATTATACAAATTCGCTACCAAAACAATAATTACAATATCCGACATATTTTCTACGATTCAAGTGTTAATGCGTGCGTTAAACCGGTGCGAGGTCGATGGACGCCATTTACATACGAACGTAAGGTACAGGTTCTTATGCGAGCGACAACACGACTGGAATTTGGGACGGCTCATTTTATATTTGGAGCCAAAATAAATGGGGATAAGCATTGGTAGGAGGATGATTTGATTACAAAAATCGTTATTCGAAAATTTGAATTCCTCGGTGTTTATAAAATGAAGTCCAAGTCAAAGCTAAAGTCAGGCTGCCAGCTGCATTTCCCTTTCAATAGAAACTTTATCATTATTACAAGATTTACTAATATTGCATTGCGAACACCGCTTGGACTTGGGTACATTTATAACAGAATTTAACGCTACAAGATTATGCTCATATCCTGTACACGTGAAGTGGGTAATTATCATAAGAACTTGTTAAGCTAGTAGTTTAAGCATAGTGTTCCATAAAAGTGTGTCAAGGCAGGCCACTAATCCTTGTGAAGTGAACTGTCCCTTCTGCGATACTGTAGACTTAATCAGTTCACAGGCTATTGTGGAGTTATTCAATGATAGATTTTGGAGCTGAGATGAGAATGCTGAGAGGGACGTGTGTAATAAGAAATTAGTATGTAAGAGGAAGGGTGAAAGCGGCGCCTGTGACCGAGAACTTGTGTGGAAATCGGCTGTCGTAGTATGGACATGCGATTCGGAGAAGTGAGGATCAAGTTGTTAAGAAAGTTTTGAGT